>JASDFA010000018.1:92035000-93285000 GCA_035772735.1 Datura wrightii
CTTTCTAAATTCTTATATTGTTACACAAAAACATTTTTTAAATATTATTTATGTTATTTACATAAATTTATTCTTATTAATATGAGGGACACGTACGAGGCGCGTACGCGTATACTAATAAAAATAAATATTGGAAAGAAAAAATTCAGAGACGTAATTAAAAATAAGCGAGTTAACATTAAAATGTCAAGAAAAGAATGAAAATAGGAAACTGTTTTTACCTGAATATTGATGGGATATGATTAAAATTGCTTTCACCCTTTTAAAGCTTACTAGTCTAGGTGTACGCGCCTTGCGCGTATCATTTATATTAATAAAATTAATTTATAAAAATAACATAATAATTTAAAAGATGTATTTGTGTGACAATATAAGAATTTAAAAGAAAATTATGAACTTCTAACTTATAAATGATTATGTTTAATAGCTTGATTAATCTAGCAGGTGTTTTCTCAATTGTTCTAATACTTGTTTCAATTAACAAAGATATCTTAGAAATGACATTTGATTTAGAGGTAAAAAATCATCCGCTTTTACATAAGCACTTAAAATGCATGAATTATATGTATATATTAATATTAATATTTTCTACATGTTTTAAATAAGGAACAATTTAATACATAAAATTTAGTTAATTTTAAAATTTTAAAGATTAAAAAATAATTAAATAACTATTTTGTCTAGAGTGAATTCTATTTTTAAAAGGGTAAAAAAATAAATGATTTTTTGCTATGAAGCTTCATACTTTAAATATTTAGTAATAACTTAATTTTAAATTTTTCTTTTACCTTTTATAAGATGATTTCAGCTCAATTTTTTTGTTTTCTTTCTCTTAATCTATGTGTCTAGACAAACTCCTTTATACAAATTGAAATAAAAGAAATAATGTAGATTTAACTAAAGAGAGTTGATAGCAAGATCACTCGATTAATTGAAACAACTTAAAGTATATTGTGTTTTTTTTTATAAAAAAGGTCGAGGAGGAAAAATTCAACATATTAATGCATCATGAAATTATGCTCTTTATTATTTTTTAGTACCGAGAATTAAAATACTGTGATGGAGAATTAGTTAGTTGAATAAATAAAGAATTGATATAAGTTAACATAACTGTAATTAATTTTAAAGTTTTAAAAGTTAAACTTTTAATATAGTTTAATTAAGGAAAGATTTAAGAAGCAAAATTTTAGTCAATTTTAAAATACTAAATAGTAGTTCTTACCTTTTACAAATTAGCAAAAATTTAGTAGTTATAAATTTAATTAATTTCAAAGTCCTAAATACAATGATAATAATTAAGTAACAATTATTTTTAAAAATTAGTAAATGACAATTTTGTCTAATGTTGAGTCTTTTAATAAGATAAAAAATTCAATCAACATTTCTAAAGGACTGTAGTATATTAAGTAAATAAGAGGAGAATATTATGCATATATTGAATGTCCGATTAGTTGATTAAATCAAAAAAAATTACCAAAGATTATTCCGTTGGAATATTATATTATATTTTCAAACGAAACAAAATTGTTTAAAAAAGTAATAGCAGAAAAGTGACTATTGCATTCTTGAACTATAGTGTTGATATTGAATCCAACTTCAATCTCTTTGTTTGCTGACACAAAATTAGGATTAACACTATTAATGCGCCCATTTATGACGTAACAGATCTTGTCTTGTTGTGAATACTTTTTTCACTTTTCAATATCATTATTGAAAAGTATAACATAAATTTTTGTGTCCTGCAAAAAATTAAACTTTAATGATCAAAAAACATATATATAAAAATATAAAACATAATAAAAATAGATAAGAACTCAAACATATATGTAAAAATATAAAATATAATATGAAAAAGAATTAAGACTTTCATTATCCAATGAGAATCATATCGCCTTAATTTGTTAATCAGTACAATTTCATTCACGAAATCTTTTTCAGATTCCATTGGAAGATTATCTAAAGCAAATTATGCACAAAATTTATAATTATATGAAAATAATTATTTTATGTGATGAAGAGATTATGTTACCTGAATAGATGAAACTTGTGAATGTATGAGTAGACGAAGAATGCAACGTACAAATAACACAAATTTTAAATCACATAATATCAGTATAAGACAATTAAAAGAGATAATATAGTATCAATATTAGACTCAACAAAAAAAGACAGTCTAAGTTAAATTATTTTGAATATATATAACTTGAGTTGCTATAACAATTATTATTATCTTTTTCAAATTCACAATATAAAAAGAAAGTCACAATATGAAAAAAAGGAAGAAGAATATACATTAACACGAAAACAGTCAAGGTTGGAGATTGAATCAAAGGTGTTGATATAGAAGAATTGGTAAATTAAATTATGTAATTATAATTTTTTTTATAGAAGTAGAAGAATTTTATAAATTAAAAAAAATTTAAAAATATAAGCATATTAGGACATTATTTTTTTTTTCCAAATTAGAAAAGAAGAAATTTTCGGCAGAATGATTTTTTTTCCTTTTTAAGATACACTATAAATAGAATTATGTTATAAGTAGAAAATTAATACAATAAAAAATTTTGTAGACATTTTTTATTTTGCTTTTAATTTTTTTTCCAAATTAAAAAAGAAAAAATTTTGGCAGAAGGAATTTTTTTCCTTTTTAACGTACACTATAAATAGAGTTATGGCACAAGTAGAAAATTAATATAATACAAAAACAACAACCACCCAGTAGTATCCCATCAAGTGGGATCTAGGGAAGGTAGATTGTACGCAAACCTTACCACTACCTTAGAGGTAGAGAGACTGTTTCCGGAAGACCCTCGGCTTTAAGAGAAACAACGTAATAACAACACAGAAGACAACATATAATAACAACAACAACTAGTTCTCGCATGAAGCACGCAACAACAATACACTAAACAATAAACTCGTAGCCTCAGGTAGGAATAAGCAACGAAAGACAAGGGCTACAAGAGCAAAATTAGGCTACTCTTGAGAATGAGAAAGCCGTGCAACACACAACTCCCTACTACCCTGCTACCCTAATTCGAGTACCCCATACTTTCCTATCTAAGGTCAAGTCCTCGGTAAACTGCAACTGATCCATATCCCTTCTAATCACCTCACCCCATTACTTTTTTGGTCTAACCCTACCTCTCCTAAAATCATTCATGGATAATCGCTCGCACCTGTACACCGGGGCACTCGGACACCTCCTCTTCATATGCCCTAACCACCTCAGTCTTGCCTCACGCATCTTGTCCTCTATCCCAGCCATTCCCACCTCAGCCTGGATATCAGTATTTCTAATCTTATCACTCCTAGTGTGTCCGCACATTCATCTTAACATCCTCATTTCTGCAACCTTCATATTCTGTACATGGGAGTTCTTTACAGGCCAACACTCCGTCTCCTATAACATAGTCGGTCTAACCACCACTCTGTAAAACTTGCCTTTAAATTTTGTCGGCACCTTCTTATCACACAGAACTCCAGAAGCAAGCCTCCATTTCATCCATCCTGCACCTATACGGTGAGCAACATCCTCGTCGATCTCTCCACTCCCTTGGATAATAGACCCAAGGTACTTGAAACTTTCTCTCTTTTATATGCCTTGAGTACCCAACATCACTACCTCATCCTCCCCAGGCAACACATCACTAAACCTACACTCTAAATACTCTGTCTTGGTCCTGCTCAACCTAAAACCTTTAGAATCTAGGGCTTGTCGCCAAACCTCCAACTTAGCATTTACGCCTCCACGAGTCTCATCAATCAGAACTATGTCATCCGCAAATAATATACACCAAGGAACCTCCCTCTGAATCCCATGCGTCAAAGTATCCATCACCAAGGAAAATAAAAATGGGCTAAGTGTTGATCCCTGGCGCAACCCCATCCCAACTGGGAAATGTTCCGAGTCTCCTCCTACCGTTCTTACCTGAGTCTTGGCTCCATCATACATATCCTTAATTGCCCTAATGTACTCCACCGACACTCCTCTACCCTCCAAGAATTTCCACATAATCTCCCTTGGGACCTTGTCATAGGCCTTCTCTAGGTCGATGAAAACCATGTGAAGATCTCTCTTCCTCTCCCTATATTGCTCCACCAATCTCTTAACCAGATGAATGACTTCTGTAGTCGAGCGCCCCGGCATGAATTCGAACTGATTCTCAGAAATTGTCACTCCTCTCAGTACCCTACTCTCCACCACTCTCTCCCAAACTTTCATAGTGTGGCTTAGCAACTTAATGCCCCTATAATTGTTGCAATTCTGAATGTCACCCTTATTTTTGTACAATGGAACCATCGTACTCCATCTCCATTCATCGAGCATGTTCGCCATCTTGAAGATGACATTAAACAGCTTGGTCAGCCACGTTATACCTACCATGTCTGCGCTCTTTCAAAATTCCACTGGGATCTCATCAGGTCCGGTCGCTCTACCCTTACGCATCCTACACATGGCCCCCTTGACTTCCTCCACTCTTACCCATCTACAATACCCACAATCACGTCGCCCCTCTGTAGTGCTCCAGCTCCCCCAACACAATGTCCCTGTCTCCTCCTTCATTTAAAAGATTATGGAAGTACACCTACCATCTACGTCTAATAAGCCGATCTTCCACCAACACCTTGCCGTCCTCATCCTTGATACACTTTACTTGGTCCAGGTCACGCGCCCTCATTTCTCTTGCCTTTGCTAACTTGTACAACTTCTTATCCCCTCCCTTACCCTCTAACTCGACATATAAGCGCTCAAAAGCTGCCGCTTTCGCCGTTGTAACCGCTAGCTTCACCTTCTTTCGTGTCGTCTTATACTCTTCCCTATTTTTCCTCCTTTACTCCTCATCCTTGCTCTTCACCAATTTCACGTACGCCATCTTATTTGCCTCCACTTTCTACTGGACTTCTCTAGTCCACCACCAGTCCCCTCGGTGGCCGCCCAACTGACCTTTAGAGACCCCCAACACCTCTCTAGCCACTTCCTTGATGCAGCTAGTAGTCCCATCCCACATACTATTCGCCTCCCCGCCACTCTCCCAAGCCCCCATACCAATTAGATTTGCCCCATCTCCAGAGCACTATCCATAGTCAAGCCGCGACATTTGATTAGTGGCCGAACATCTACCAACCTCTTCTTCTTTCCCCTCGTGATCGCTAGATCTATCACTAGAAGTTTATGCTGGGTCGTGAGGTTCTCACTTGGGATAACCTTACAATCCTTACATAATATTTTATCACCCCTCCTAGAAAGCAGGTAGTCTATCTGAGTCTTACCCACTACTTTGAAAGGTAACCAAGTGCTCATCCTTCTTCGGAAAAATCAAATTGGCTATCGCCAACCCAAAAGCTCTAGCGAGATCCAAGAGCGAGACTCCTTCATCATTCCTATCCCCAAAATCAAACCCTCCATGCACATAATTGTAACCCCAAGGAGTTGACCCAATATGAACATTGAAGACGCCTCCTATGAATAGCTTTTTCGTGTGCGGTATACCCTACACCACCTTATCCAATGCCTCCCAAAAATGTTCCTTATCTTCCTCGCTCAAGCCTGATTGCGGCGCGTAGACACTAATAAAGATCAAGTAAGATCCCCCAAAGACTGTATTAACCCACATCAACCTATCATTGACCCTCCTCACCTCGACCACACACTCTCTAAGCTCACTGTCTAGATCCCTACTCCATTCCTATTCCTGGGACCTTCTGAGTACTACAACTTATACCCGTCCACGTCCCTGGTCTTGGTACCCCCCCATCTGGTCTCCTGAACATAAGCTACATTATTCTTCCTGTTCTTGAGTATCTTTACTAACTCAATAGACTTTCCTGTCAAAGTATCGATGTTCCAAGATCCAACTCTCAACCTAGAGACTTCCTGCACACCCCCGTTCCCCCTAGCACCCCCCTCTCTCTCCCACCCCCAGCTGAGGACCCGACCTCAAACCATCACTGCAACTCGATGCCACTAATATATGATAAAGAAATAGCCACAACAAACAAGCTACACTACAGAGAGAATTCAGGACTAAACCCGGAATCCAAAGGCAAACAAAACTACTTTATTGCACTAAGAGTGACTTAATCAAGCGTACATATAAGCAATTAAATAGTGTTCTTTTAACTAGATGACGAGAGGTACCAACTCTCGATTGATAGAACCTGGATTGTGGACGTTCCTCTATCCGTCACTTGCGAGCGCGTGGCACCTACCGTGCTCTCTATTTGTACTCTATTGTCTAATGGTTGTGTCCCCCTATCTTCCAGTTGTACACCCGCCTTACTCCGAGATCTGGTTGTACCTGTAAAATATATATATATATATATAGAAAGAAAGAAAGAAAGAAAGAAAGAGAGGGAGAAAAGAAGCGGGGAGAAGGTATTCTGCCGGAGCCATCACAGTTCATCTGAGAACTGGCTCGAAGTGGGTCTGGGCACTCTAGCAGAAGCACTGAGATGCCGACGAGAACCGGAAGACGCAGAAGCGGCGGCGGGAGCTTAGCTTCGCCGGAGATGAAGCTGTCGGTTAGAGAAAAAAGAAGAAAAGGAAAGAAAGAAAAGGGAAAAAGAAAAAGGAGAAGAAAGGGAAAAGAAGAAAACAATGGTAGAGAAGAAGCGGTTCTGCTTCGTTGGTGGGTTTTGCCGGCTGTGCTTCGCTGTAGAAATTTTTTGTTTTATTTTTAATTTACACTTTAAATAGAGTCATTCCACAAATAGAAAACCTAATATGATAAAATAAGGTGATGGAATAAATAAAAATAATAATTGTGTAAAAATAGTAAATGACAATTTTGTCTATTGCAGAGTCTTTTAATGAAGGGCAAAAAGTTCAATCAACATTTCTAAGAACCTTCACACTTTAAATATAATATAGATAATGAAATTTTCTTAACTGAAATGTGATTGAAATTTATGTTTAGAGTAATAAAAAAAAGGTCAAAAAGAAATAATTATCTTTCTCATTTTTTAAAATTTCTTATGTCTCTGCCCCACAAGGTACATTTTATAAATTAGGTAATTTAACTAAAATATCCGATGAGCGAATAATTTATAAATAATGATCAAATTAGAAATATTGTTTTTATATCCACACAACAAAGTGCAAAGTCGAAAATACAAGCTTACAAAAGTTACGTTGAGTCATAACTTATATATTAGTTATCACTTTTGAAATGAAAGTGAAACAAAAAGAACGCAATTCATATTCGTATTAATCAAACTAACCAATAATAAAATTTCTATGAGCATAATTTTTTAGAAAAATTTTGTAAGTAGTGCTACTTTTCATAATAATTACAGCATATAGTGATAGTGTTAGAAATTACAAAAACTAGTGTGTTCTTTTTTCAGTTGCTGATACAATTTATCCAGAAAAATATTCCTGTATTTGAATCTTTAATTCTGTAAATCCTCATTAATTGGTGTTGAATAGAATCTTTTAACGGAAGTTATGTATTTAATGGGAATAAATCACTCATATATGATCTCAGTCGATTTTTTTACTAATTTTTTTCTGGAGATCTAAAAGATTAAAAAATATACAATATTCTATCTAGATGATTCTAAAATTCAAAGATTTGGGCATTTTTTCTTTTTCTTCGTTATATCATCATTACAATTTCAAAAGTATTTTTATTCTTCACCTGTCATTGTATCATCCTGAAAAAATGATGTCTAAAATCACCATACTGCAATTATCCAGGTGAGTGGACTTTGAAAAATGTTTATATTGATTATGTGATAGACGAAATCATCATTAAAGAATATGCTTCTTATGAAGAACTTGTTATAGGGATTCTGAAGCAATTATGGGGGTCAATGATATAAATAAAAGTATTCAAATAAGATACATTGTGGAAGAAAATTCCCCACCAATCGAAATACGAAATGATATCGGCATGAAATTATATGCTAAGTTAAGGAAATTCAACAGAGATTTTGGATTATATCCATTATGTATCAATATTCCAGATAATTCACCAATGTAAAACGATATTGTGCACATTAATTTTCAGCTTGATACAATATGTGTTGGTTGTTTGAAAGATGTACGTCATGTGAATTCATCGGATACATTTGCCCTTACTCCGTCTATACCGAATGAACCATTATTGATACAAAAAAATAAGTTTGATTTCATAATTTCAGACCGCAAATAAAAGATATAAGAGAATCTCAAACATATGTACAAGAATAAAGCAACCGTGATTGCGGTGATGAGGCGATATGCAATTGATCAAATGTTTCAATACAAAGTTGCTAGATCTAATTCTAAAAAGTTAACTTCTTATCAATGTATCTATCTTTAACTGTAATTGAAATTTGTATCAATATTTCATGTGATAATATGTGCATATGTATCATACTTATACTAAATTATGATAGTATCAATTATTATTCATGTATTTCAAGTTTGCCGATGATCAATTTTTTATAGATACATTAGAAAAGAAGCTAAGGGTAGTTTCTTATCAATATATCTATATTTAACTGTAATTGGAGTATGTATCAATAATTCGTGTGATAACATGTGCATATGTATCATACTTATACTAAATTATGATGGTATCAGTTATTGATCATGTATTTCAAAATTTGCTGATGATCAATTTTTTATTGTATCGTTGCTTTCATTATTGCATACTAAATTATAAATAATCATTAACTGCATTCATTATTGCATACTAAAATATAAATAATTATTTATGTGCAGTTACACTATTCGGTGTGTATTTAAGGATTGTGGATGATTTTTGAAGGCATCGAGTTTGAATGAGTCTACATTATTCAATATTAGAGAATTCAACAACGGGCATACCTGTCTATAAAAGGATAAGGTATATTCCTAATGATAGAAAAATAGTGCATTTGTAGGGGGTGTAACTGCACTAAAGTATAAAATTTACAAGAGAAAGTACACACCATGAGATATAATAGATGACATGAAACTAGATATTGGTGAAGATATTTCTTACATGAAGGCATGGCGTGCTAAGGAGAAGGCTACGAATATGTTGAGGGGTGACCCATCAGATTTCATACAATAAATTGCCAAGTTATTTCTACATGTTACATAAGTTGTATCCTAATTCGTATATTAGGATGCACAAGTCTCCTAAAAATGAATTCATGTATCTGTTTGTATCTCTATATGCCTTCATTATAGGATTTGATCTCTGTAGACCAATTATAGTTGTGGATGATAGTCATTGTAAGTCGAAATATAAGGATACTTTTCTTTTTGCAAGCATTCTTGATGTGGCAGGTATAAACTTTCTTCTAATTTATTGATACATAAAATTTTTTTTTTAAAAAAAGAAGATACATTTGTTATTATTTTTATAAAATATATCTAATTTCTACTTTTCAGGCAACATACTACCGCTAGCATATGGAGTAGTTGACACAGAAAATTATGCTTCTTGGACATGGTATTTTTGAGAATCTTAAGCTTGCTCTTGGTGAACCGGCTAATATATGTATTATTTATTATAGAAATGAAAGCATTATCAAGTCTGATTACCAGGTGTATCCTTCTGTATCTCATTACGCTTGCATAGGTATCTTTGGAATAATAATTTAAGAAATACAAAAAAGTCATGAACATTTGGTGGATATATTTTGCGCAATGAAAAAAGTGTACAAACAAAATAATTTTGATGAGCTAATGGCAAAGATAGAGAAAGTGGGTGTTAGAGTGAAAGAATATTTGGTATCTGATGTATATAAAAAATAGGCTAAACTAATGGGCTAGACTATATGCTCTGGTTAACAGAGGGTGGACAATAGCGTCCAATATTCTGAATCTATTAAAATTCTAGTTTAAGAGAGGCTTCATAATGCTCAATATATGATTTTTGTAGAAAAAAGTTAGAGTTCTTCGTGCCGAATGGAATTGTACAAGCAGAAAAAATGCTGCATATACATTCATGACACTCGAGAGAAAATTTCAGGACTTGCTTCTAATGAGTGAAAATATTCTCGTATGACAATATGTAGATGTTATGTCTTTAGATTTTATTACCATTAAAATACGTAAAGTTTATTTCTTGATATATTGTATTTTTTCTTAAAATCTTTTGATGAAATATTGATATAATGTATGATGTATCCCAAATATTTTAGATATACTTAGTTGCAAAGTTTAATGATATATAAATGATGCATTCAAAAGAGAACTTGTACACAATAAATGATGAAGGTAAGTGCTCATTATTTGTCTTGAGAAGAAAATGTGCAATTGTGGGAGGTTTCAAGTAGATGAGATGCCATGTTCGCATGCATGAGCTGTTATAAAGAAAGAATTTAGAAGAAGGTGCATTTTTCTCAGACTACTATAAACCAACAACATGAAAAGGATTAGAATATACAAAAACACATCTTGAAAAAAATTATTTTGCCACCCATTTATAAAAGACTGCCCAAAAGTCCAAAATAGATAAGACACAAGCCAATCACAAAAACACTCTCAAAGAGCACCAATGCATGTGGAATATGTGGTCGTGTTGGTCATAATAGACGTACTTGTAAGTATAATCATATTTTGAAAATGATATAAATGATTTCTTGTTATACATTTAGCGGTGTCATTTTTTCTGATATATTGAGTTACATGTTTTCAGTGGATAATTTGTTGTGAAACATTATGTTAATTAATGCTAAATATTTTGTTTTGTATCTCATATTCACTCAATATATTGAAAACATTTCTTTTGTTGATATTTTAGATACAATTAATATATCTTTATTTTTTGTGTTTAATTTATTTTAAATATACTATAGATACATTTGTATATTTTATTCTTGCGTAATTTCTTAAATAATATTCGTGTAGCTATATTATTTTTAGTTTGTATATTTGTAGGTGAAAAAAATAATATAAAAACACTAAATTCAGATGTAAAAATGGATATATATTGTATCATAAAACAAAAGTCATATCTTTTGAAGTGATACATGATGAGGGAAATCAGGTGAATGTGTCACGACCCAACCATAGAACCCGAACGCGACATGAGATCTAGAATCATGAGTGACTCTAAAATAACCCATGGCATAGCATAGTTCCAACATAAAATTAATTTATAAAACATATTTGAGTGGAAGCTTAATGAAAAAATAACTAATCATTATGCGTAAAGACATAGATGTTAAAAACATTGAGTCATAAGCTAAAACTACACTACACTATCTGACCTCTACTAATCTGATGAGCTGTTGTGACAAGTCCCCAGTTAACACCAAAGTCTGAAACTAAAATAATACTAAAATAAAGAAACATAACTCCCGTCCTCGGAAGATGAGGACTCACCACTGCTAGCTGATAAATTCTGAAACGTGTCTAACCGCGGGGCTGATTCCGAATATCTGAATCTATATCATAAAATAATATAGCACGTAGACTATGGATCAATACTTGGAATGTATTGAGTGTATGGAAAGCGTAACTGAAATCGAGAACATACTGTAAATATGAGAAAAGATTGTACATAAAACATAGGTGAATACATAAAATGAGGTAAACTACAATGACCCTATCGAGATGCATGAATATTGACATGGAATGCTAGTCTGAAGCCATTTAATGAAATAAAAGTAAAATTAATTTTTAGGGTCATGTACATGTATTGAAAATTGAATTTGTAACCATAAACTGAAAATTGTAACTAACACAAACTATATTGAAACTGAAAGTGAATTTTAATTATACTATGGGAGAGCTTATTAACCGAAAAACTCCAATATGAGCCTCATGAAGCCCAACCTGTAACCCTGATTGGGAGGGTGTTTATATCATGCCAAGGGTAAGAACCATGACTGGCGTGACATAACTTGTGAACTCAGGGAGACAATCTCAACTAACGACGACCCTTGTATGTTACCATTGAGGCAAGGAGACACTCTTACTAGCAAGGATCCCATATTCCTTAAGCTAAGGGAAACATTCTCTACTATCGAGAGTCCTTTATCCCATGGTGGCACATTGTTCTGAGACCTAGATGCGTTGGAACACCGACCTGCTCGGTGCTAAGTACTACTCCCAACTGAATACGAGGATACATGCAAACTAATAATCCGAAGCTGATGTCCTAAGACTAGTCGGAACCACTTTATCTAACAAGGATCCTGAGTGCCTAAAGGACCATGAACATGCTAATACTGATGGCTCAAAACTGATGTTCTAAGACTAGTCAGAGCTACTTTCTAACTAGCAAGAGGCCTGAGAGTCTAAAGAACCATAAACATGCTGATCATACTGAATTCATAGAAATCATAAACGTAAATCATAGTGTAAATTATATGTACTGAAATCATGATAAAATCATATATTTCAAATGGACCATATTTTTGAAACAAGTGCTAAATCACGGTTGAGTCTTAGAAATCATGCTAATATCAAGTCATAGATATAAATCATGAATTTGAGAGGGTAATTATGTACATACATAGCTATTGATCATAAGAAACTTGAAAGTAATGGCTAACATAAGAGAGATCATATGTAGAATTGAAACCCCAAGACATGAATTTATAGGGAATTAAATTCGCTAGGATTTTGCCATAAATTGGGATACAAGGGTGAAAGAAAATCTTTATTGAAGTCCCATATACCTGGTTGAAGAATCCCCTTAAAGAACTTGAAGCTTGCTTCACCTTAGGAGGAACCATAGTTCTTGAGCCTTGTGAGGAGAAGGGAGAAGATGACCTACAGATGTTTTTGAAAAGAATGAGGGATTAGGCTAGGAAGATCCCTTTAATTCATCCTTTAGGAGTCCCAAAACGATATCACTTAGCAGTTTGAAGCATAAAATTTTACTAAAATACCCATAGATTCACTTTAAAAATCTATCCGTCAGTGGCAACGACCCACATTGTGAGTCGTTGTCTGACTTAACAACTCATTAGAACAATCTGTTACTTCTTGAGCTAATTTGTTACTTTCTAATTCTTTAACCAATGACTAGACAGGATGACCAGTTATCACATACCACGAGTGGTTACATCCTTCCATTGCTATTGGACCAATTCTTTTGATCCTTTCTAAACTCCACTAAACACCCTATTAGGATGATCCGTTACATCATGTAATGAGTCGTTACTTGACTTGTTGGTCTTGAGAAGTATGGACTACTAGCTTATAACGAGGCATATAAAAGATCATTGTTCCTCATAATGACTCGTTCCTTGAGTCGTCATGTGGCAAAATTTCTACTTTTCTGCTAGTTTCTTGCTTCAAGTCTGGGGTCCGATCTTAGAACTTTTGGGGTGTTGCATTATCTTCCCCTTGGGAATATTCATCCTCGAATGGAGACTAACACAGTTGAAAAGATAGGGAAAACGCTGCAATCCCAGAATTGAAAGCTAAACACTGAATGCTGATGGAGTGACTGACTCCAAATGAGATTCATGTAATGAATTGAATTCATGAAACATGCATACATACTAAGACATGAAAGGAGATGAAAGACATGAAACTGACATGGAACTAAGTAGAGTACTGAGAAGGAACTATTTCCTCAACTGGAAATGAGCTGGTAAGGATGACATTATAATTCTCAAACCTACTTTCTGATATCTTAATAGATGACATGATAACTAATTTGACTGAGAGTTAGACTTGTCTCAATTTAGCTTCCTAAGTAGCTCCTTTTATTGGCTAATTGCTCCATAAAACCTTCACTAAAACCACCTTCTTGTTTCCCCCAACTTATGAACCTGCAGGGTCAAGATTTCAACTAGAACCTTATCATAAAAGAGACTGTCATTCTTACCAAGACCTCCTCACCCCTTTTGGGTGAAACTTTGTCACGTCCGGAGTCTACACCCTGGATGTGATACGGTACTTAGGTCCACAAGTAACCCCAAGCTAACCCATGGCATTGCATACTACTGAAATTCTGAATAATTGGAAGAAATCTATAAGCGGAAGCTTGAAAACATAACTGATGAAAATATTTTAAATAACAAACATGTGATAACATACTGAATTACTAACTCTGTCTGAAATCCATCTAAGAACTGATAAGTTGCTGGAAAAAGCCTTCAGCTAACTCTAAATTCTAAACTAAAAAAATATCAAAATACAATAGTATGTAAAGAAACTCCGGCCCTCGGAGAATAAGAACTCCCGCTAAACTCTATTGATTTTTGTTGGAGAAGGATTACTGTCGATACTGAGACTGAAAACCTATGCCTGTATCATAAGATGATACAACATAGAGAGTATGCATCAGTACTTTGAATGTACTGAATAAGTGAGATATGAAGTAACTGCAAAAGATACTGAAAATTTGATAATACCATAAGTACCAGTAACTTTCCTGTTTGAAGGTCATTACACATATATGAATTCTGGAGGACTGAACTGAACTGGAGACTATGACTGAACGGGGCTGAGCTGCACTATATTATACTGTTGGAGAAACTATAACCGACATGCAACCACGTAAGCTAGACATGGAGTTCGATGTATACCCCCATTAGAGAAGGCCCAATTTACTTTGCTAGGGTATAGTAACTGAGCTGGGTGGTCACTGTCTGATGCCCATTTGGGCTATAACCTATGGTGGCAATGTAGTTTTAAGAACCCGGGTACATTGAACCCCGTCCCGTGCTGCTAAGTTCTACTCCCACTGGAATTCCTAATTTTGACTAACTAGGCTGATAGCTCGAAACTGATGTCCTAAGACTTAAGTCAGAACTACTTATCTGAAAATGTTTCGAGAGTCTAAGGACTTGAAAGTAAATATGTTCCAAGACTCGTCAGAGATGCTTTATCTGAAAGTGTCGTAACGGTTTAAGGAACAACTGACGAACTGATACTGGCACTACTGTGGTTAGTGAGTTCCTCAAGACTAAAGGTAGTCAAACTAATCAGCTGACACCCAGGGAAAATACTAAGCGCATTCAAAAATCTGGGAATACTAACTTCAAATTTAAATATGCATGCTGAGGAGTTTTGCTCAATAACATTCCATAAAATAAATATAACATTTCAGATGAGCTATTAAATTACACAAGAATTCAACAATAAAATCGACAAGTTGGGAGGCATTTACAAGTCGAAAATATCATCTCAATTAAACATGGTATTATACATGAAAACTTAAAAACATTGGGGAGATAAGGGATTTCAATAACTAAAGAGAAACCCTAGGTCATGATTTCTAGAATTCTTTAAGCTAGGGTTACTGAAGAATTAGAGACACAAAGGTGGGAGGAAACCTTTGTTGAAGTCCCACATACCTGGAGAAGAAAACCCTTGAGGAGAAGCTTGAGAATTCTGAAGAAATTGAAAGCCCTAGCTTTTGGCTTCAGGGAATAACACCGAGTTCTACGGTGTTCTTTGAAAGTTTTGAGCAAGGAATGATGGAGGAATGTCATGTATTCTCCTAAATTCTTGAAAACAATTTCCCAAAACGACGTTGTTTAAAGACTAAACGAGTGGAAATATATGAAATTATCCTTGGAAGAAAGTTCTGAAATCTGATATTTCTGAGTCGTTGAACTTCTGATGGAACCGGTGACGGATCATCACAAGCCTAATGGTCCATCATCTCCAACATCGAGCTTAAATAGAATTGCTCAAAAAATTACCCTAAGTGATGTTCCAAGTGACGGGTCGTCACTGGACTAACGAACCGTCGCATTTACCATCACACTGAAACAAATGACCTGGAAATTTTTGCCTAGGTGACAGTTGCCATGACGGGCCTTCACTCACTTGACGGTCCGTCGGCACCCCCGTCGCTCAAAAGCTGAAAGGGCTGGACCTCGACGGCATGAGTGACAGTCCGTCGCCGGACTGACGACCGTCAACTCTACTTTCAGAGGCGTGATAGAACGTCACACCCTCCGTCACTCCAGCATAAGATATGCAATTTAGTTCCTTTTTCTGTAATATTTCACTCAGGAGTTCGATGTATTGCAATATCTATCCCTTGGGAACATTCGTTCTTGAATGGAGGCTGACTAGGCTGAATGGGTAGGGAGGGAACTACAATACCAAAGTTGAGAGCTATAGATTGATAACTAATGGAGTGACTGACTCTGGACTAAATTCTGTGACTGAATTGAATTCATAAACTGTAAACACATGTATAACATGATAGAAACTGATAGGCATGATCTTAACAAGAAACTGGATAGAGTGATAAGGAGGAAACTTGTACCTGAAGCTGAAACTGAGCCGAAAGGAAAGAGATGAGGGTACTTGGCTAATATATCTACTTCTGCTTCCGACGTAGCTCCATCAACTAGCTCGTTCCTCCATAAAACCTTTACCGAAGTGACCTCCTCGTTTCTCAGTTTACGAACCTGACAGTCTAGAATATGAATAGGAACCTCTTCAAAAGAGAGAATATCCGACTATCCCTTACACCCACACTCTCTAACGGTACAACTGAAGCCGGATCACTAATGTATTTCTTCAGTAGAGACACATGGAAGACTAGGTGCACCGATGCTAACTCCGCAGGTAGTTCTAGCTCATAAGCCACATTGCCAATGCGTCACAAGATTATGTAGGGACCAATATACCTGGGACTGAGCTTTCTTTTCTTCCCGAACCTCATCACCCCTTTCATAGGTGAAATTTTAAGGTATACCCAATCATCCACAACAAACTCCAACTCCCTTCTCCTTACATTTTCATATGATTTCTGTCGGCTTTGAGCTGTTTTCAGCCGTTCCCTGATAAATTTGTCATGCCCCATAACTGTGGGGAGGGCGCGACTGGCTCCCCATACCTGACTGACTAGGAAGCCGTCTATATGACATCTGTAACTGTAACACTTAGGCCGTCCATGCCACCTGTCACAATCAACTAGAGCACAAACTCGACCCATAATGTCTCAACAATACAGGGTAAATAACTGAAATGCAAACAAGGCTATGAGTATGCTAAACTAAAAAAAAAATGCCGACAAGGCCACAAACTGAATACTATTGTACACACTAAGTCCACAAAGCCTCTAAAGATTAAACTGACTGATGGTCGGAACAGAGCTCCGACCTACCAGTAACTGCATCTCAAAACTCTAATTGAAACAAAACCAATATTAGCTCCAGAAAGAAAGGAGCATACCAACACATCCTCTAATCTTATGAACTGCTACTGCAACTGGCAATCCCGCCATCTACGTGCACCTGCGACACGAACTCAGGTCCCTAGGCGAAGGGACGTCAGTACGAATGAAATGTACTGGTATGTAAAGAAGAAAACTATAAACATGTAAGACAACAATGATAACTGAGCCAAAAATAAGGAATAGTAACAACCTGGAATCCTGGAACTAAAACCTGATAATTAGTCAATATTGAAGTGCAAATGCAATCAAGTAATGCACAAGAAAAACTATAACTGTAATGTTGGCAGCCAACCGACCATAAAAACAACATAAAAATGCCTCCAGCTAGTGTACCATACTGGGGTAAAATAAAATATCTCCAGCCAGTGTACCATACTGGGGTGAAAATAAAAATATCTCCAGCTGGTGTACCATACTGGGGTAAAAATAAAAATATCTCCAACCGGTGTGTCATACCGGGGTAAAATAAAAACATCTCCAACTTGTGTGCCATACCGGGGTAAAAATAAAAATATTCTCAATCATAATCATGAATGGAGCCGATAAAGCTTAGACTGAGTCAATTTAACACATGTAGCATTGAAATGACAAATGCTTAATATGTGGCCATAATAGGTCTCTTTCGTAACATATCAATGCAAGTGAGCTTATATACCACGTAAAATTAGCAAATATGCACATATATCACGTAAAGTTGTAAAATTATATACAAACATGTCAACTTAGTGACTCGACGGACCTTCAGGAGGTTTATCCAACATAAGAATTTTAGTAGGCTTACAAGCAATGTCCTATAGATATTCTTACCAATGTAACGTATCGCTTGAGTAGAAGCACATAGATTCCCATTTCTATACAATCCTTTGAAATCTAGGAACTACATATATAGACTACCCAAAGGGTAGTTCCTTTACATGTATCGACAACTATACATTGGAATTTCATTGCCAAACTTATCACGTCGATGAGCACATACGGTTCTCAATTCATTTGCCTTATTTGCAGGAAAACTGTCACACCCCACCTTGGGGGGTATGACGGGCACCTGGTGCCTGCTAGGCTCTGGCTCTATTTCAAGAGACGAACCGGCTATATAGCAGTTGTAAATACAGCCCCTGGCCGATTAGGCCTATAGCCACCTGCAAAGCACAACAACTAACCAGAACAATAACACTATAATCTGAAGCAACTACTATTCACATTTTTGACCGACAAGGTCACTAACTATAACCAGAAGAAGGCCCCACACGGCCAACATCAACACCTAAACACATATATACATGCACGGCCCCACACGACCGGCTCCCCCACCACAGGAAACATCAGACTGCAAGCCTCTAGGAAGTAATAATAGAATGGTCGGGACAGGGCCCCGACCTACCCAAACTGTAATAAAAAAGGAAATAGGAACAACCTCCAACTATCTAGCTCCGGAGGATAGGAGCTGATAACTCTGTTGACTGAATCACGAGGGATCGACTCCTCGTCTATATGTACCTGCAGGCAAGCAATGCAGCACCCCACCGGCGTCAGTACCATAGGTACTGAGCATGTAAAGCAAACTGAAATATACAACTGAAATGGATAGTAATAATAACATGACATATAAGCAGGAAGTAGCTGAGTCTATCTGGCTGAGGCTAACTGGGGAGAGTTTACCTATTCTAAAACTAAACTGGGCGTACCTGATGACGTGTCGTCCTACTGTCTATCAGTATCTAACAGCACATATAGATATACATAAAATACACACAATACCTGACCGACCCCCATAAGCCGGAAGGTGCCAACCAACCGAACAATCTATTTACCCCTACCCGGGTCTAAACCAACCAAAAATAAGTCACTCCACTCATCTCATAACTGTGAGCTCCTCCTACCGGCCCCCTTGGGTATGTAGCTCAGGCCTTGGCCTCTGACAATAAACTGTGTCTGAGTCCGAAGACTCCTGCCTCTGGGCGCAAGTGCGCAATGGGGTAATATGCTGCTGTATCTGTGACTGAAACTGCCCCTGGGTGCAAGCACGAAGCAGGGTAATTTTATAAAAATCTGTATCTGAAACTGCCCCCGGCCACAAGCGCATACAGAGTAATCTGCCCCTGTAAACAGCGTAATCTGGCTCTGCGCAGAGTAAACTGAACTGCCCCTGCAATCAGGGTAATCTGGACCGTATTATTATGGTGGTCGGCCATCATCGTCCTCTAGGCGGACGACATCGCGCAGCTGGTGGCGGTATCTGAATCTGGTATCGACACAGCTATAACCCAGGGGCGGCGGGGATGCTAAAGGGTACCCACATGCCATAACAAGTCTCAACATGCAAAACACATACATAGCAAGCATGCAAATGAAAAATACTAATCATATTTTCTTCTTTTATTTCAGGGCCAGTCCGTGTTAAACAACTGATGCTATATTCTGTTTTACACTGTTTCTGATTGCTGGGCTAACTGCTACCTGGCCTTTATCGGTTTATCTAATTATTGTTATCCGTGATCTGAAGTTATATCAATTTCTAGAGCTATATCTGTTTCTGGAGCTATATCGGTATCTGGAGCTATTTCTATATCTGATTACTAATCTGATTATATTTGGATATAACTCAATAACATAGAACATGCCATCTATAATTTGATATAGCTCAATAAATAAAATGTGCCATCTATTACCGGATACAGTATCAACACAATGTAATACATACTATCTGAAATCATCTGACTATCCGTTATTCTGATTATCGCATGATACGTAATGATATACTAGCATGCTTGCTGGAAATTGTACTGAAATCGTTCCTGTACGCTGGGTATCTGTTAATAGCCTTTATTCTATTTATTTTCTAGACTGTACTTCCTGGCTTGCCGAAAGAATAACTTTACATACCTAGTTTCTGAGTACCCGATTGACCGATGTGATTTTCGTCGGTACTTCTGCTATTTCTCCCAACTACATTCATATACATGTCAATTAGAACTAAATACATTAATATCCGGGAGAAATTATCACTTTTGATATATATTTATCCCAAACTTCAACCTTTTAGAAAACGGTCGGAAACTCGTTATTTCTCGATAGTCCAGAAGGGATAAATGCTCACTGCAAGGCTAGGAACACATTGGTACTAATTTAAAGCAATTCTATTTACTTTACCTCGGTAGCACGACGTTTCGCCGGCCAAATTTCACGAAACCAACTCCGTAGGATTGCTCTCTGCAGCTTTATACCTCGGTATCTAAGCTGGAACTGAGTTTAGACCGCGTTTCGTAGTGTAATCGGAAGAAAATTTGTATAAAAATCATGGGTTTCCTTCTTCTTCCTATATTCCCCTATTTTTTTTCTAGAAATTCATTGATTTGAATGAAAAACCGACCTTTTATTTATTTATTTATTTATTTATTTTTTTTGCTTGCCTTCTAAATCCCTTAACCATCATGCCATTAGGATATTTATTCGTTTAAAATTTACGGGGTGTAACATCCTCCCCCCTTAAGAGAATTCGTCCTCGAATGACATTCTGACCTATAGAAATATTAACTGGCTGACTTATCCCTAAAAAAAATATTCGGTAGAGTTTCCCCTGTACTATGGACTATCTCAAAATTCCTGAAAAGTAGAAAAGCCCAATACAGGTACTCCACACGATATAATAACATTCATGTATAACTGTCTATAATCAATCGCCTACTTTCATAAATGAAGTATAAGCATTCATAAGGAAAAAAAATAGTTCTAACATACCTCCCGTTTGCCTATGCCTGGAATAAGTGGGGATATCTGGCTTTCATGTCCTCCTCGGCTTCCCAGGTCATCTCTTCTCGGTTCCTGTTACGCCACAATACCTTGACAGACGCAATATCTTTAATTCTCAATCTACGAATCTTCCCGTCTAAGATAGCTACTGGAACCTCTTCATATGCTAACTCTTCTGTGACCTGGACATCCTGAACTGGAACAACTGTGGAAGGGTCTCCTATGAATTTTCTCAACATAGATACATGGAATATTGAGTGAACATACGCTAACTCTGGAGGCAGGTTAAATTCGTATGCTACTCGGCCTATTCTTCGCCGAATCTAATATGGCCCAATGAACCTCGGGCTAAGCTTGCCTTTCTTGCCAAATCTCATCACCCCTTTCATCGGAGACACCTTCAAATATACCTAGTCATCTACTGCAAATTCTAGATTTCTGCGCCGCATATCTGCATAAGACTTCTGGCGGCTCTGAGCAGTCAGTAGGCGTTCTATGATAAACTTTACCTTCTCCTCTGACTGTTGAATGATGTCTGGCCCAATCAACGCTGATTCCCCCACTTCAAACCAACCGACGGGTGATCTGCATTTTTGCCCATACAATGCTTCAAAGGGTGCCATCTGGATGGCTGAATGATAACTGTTATTATAGGCAAATTCAATCAACGACAGATGCTCATCCCAGCTACCCCCAAAATCTAGTACACACGCTCGTAGCATATCTTCGAGCGTCTGGATAGTTCGTTCTGCTTGCCCGTCTGTCTGAGGATGAAAGGCTATACTTAAGTTAATCTGTGTCCCCAGGCCTCTCTGGAACGATTGCCAGAATCTCGCTGTAAATTGTGCTCCTCTATCTGAGATAATAGACACCGAAACACCGTGCAATCTGACTATCTCTATGATATACAGTTCCGCATAATCCTCCGTAGAGAATGTAGTTCGTACTGGCAGGAAATGGGCTGATTTTGTTAATCTGTCAACGATTACCCAAATAGAATCGTTTCTGCGTCTGGTACGGGGTAACCCTGTTACAAAATCCATATTTATCGCTTCCCATTTCCACAAGGGCACAGCTATATCCTGCGTCAGACCGCCCGATTTCTGGTGTTCTGCTTTCACCTGCTGGCAGTTAGGACATCTAGATACAAATTCAGCTATTTCAGCTTCATACCTGGCCACCAGTAGATGTCTCTGATGTCGTGGTACATTTTCGTTGCTCCTGGATGGAGGAAATAGCGAGCGTAATGTACCTCATGCATGATCTGCTGGCGAAGCCCTGAAACATTCAGAACACATAGGCGGCCCTTACAATGCAGCACTTCATCCTCAGTCACTTGGAAATCTGGATCCTTACCTTTCTGAACTCTATCTCTGAGCTGGACTAAGTCAGCGTCCTTGTACTGTAGTTCTTTTACCTCTGTAACTAACGATGACACAGCAGATTTCTGAATCACCGCTCTGTTATTTTCTGTTTCTACTACTCGAACGGCTAAACCAGCTAGCTGATGAATTTCCTTGGCTAACTCCCGCTTCTCGGGTAGCAAATACGCTAAACTCCCCATTGACTTACGGCTGAGGGCATCGGCTACTACATTAGCTCTCCCTGGGTGGTAGAGAATATTTACGTCATAATCTTTCAGCAATTCTAACCAGCGACGCTGCCGCAGATTTAACTCCCTCTATGTGAAAATGTACTGCAGGCTTTTATGATCTGTAAAAATGTCTACATGAACGCCATACAGATAATGCCTCCAGATTTTCAGAGCATGGATCACTGCGGCCAGTTCCAGGTCATGAGTCGGATAGTTCTTTTCGTGCTTCCTCAGCTGTCTGGAAGCATAAGCAATTAGCTTTCCATGCTGCATCAGCACACAACCCAGTCCAAAGCCTGAAGCGTCGCAATACACCGCATACCCATCTGTTCCCTCTGGCAATGCTAGTACTGGGGCGGAGGTCAATCTATCTTTCAATTCTTGAAAACTCTGCTCACATGCCTCCGTCCATTGAAATTTCGCTGCTTTCTGTGTCAGCTTTGTCAGAGGTGCTGCTATAGTGGAGAATCCTACAATAAATCTCCGGTAATACCCAGCTAAACCCAGGAAACTACGAACCTCGGTCGGAGTGGTAGGTCTGGGCCATGTCTTGACCGCCTCTATTTTCTGTGTGTCCACCTGTATCCCAGCATCCGACACGATATGCCCCCAAAAGGCAACTGAGTTTAGCCAGAACTCACACTTAGAAAACTTGGCGTACAGCTGACGGTCCCTAAGGATCTGGAGTACTGTTCGCAAATAGTTCTGGTGATCTGTCTGTGAACGAGAATATACCAGAATATCATCGATAAATACTATCACAAACAGATCTAAATACGGTCTGAATATGCTGTTCATCAGGTCCATAAGCACTGCGGGAGCATTCGTCAGCCCAAAAGACATGACTAGAAATTCAAAGTGACCATACCTGGTCCTAAAAGCAGTCTTTGGAATGTCCCTCTCATGAACCCGGACCTGGTGGTATCCGGACCTCAGATCTATCTTAGAGAAACATCTGGCTCCCTGCAACTGGTCAAACAAATCATCTATTCTAGGGAGCGGGTATTTGTGTTTAACCGTTACCTTATTCAGTTGCCGGTAGTGTAAACACATACGGAGTGAGCCATCTTTCTTTCTTACAAACAGAACTGGCGTACCCCACGGGGAAGTACTAGGCCTGATAAAGCCTTTGTCAAGTAAATCTTTTAACTGCTCTTTCAACTCTCTAAGCTCAGCTGGTGCCATGCGATACGGGGGAATGGATATAGGTTGAGTCCCTGGCAACAAGTCAATTGCAAAATCTATCTCCCTTTCGGGAGGGATACCAGGCAACTCATCTGGAAATACGTCAGGGAATTCATTGACCACTGGAACAGACTGAAGAGTTGGAGGTTCCACCCGAACGTCCTGGACTCTAACTAGGTGGTAAATACATCCCTTTGCTATTAATTTTCTCGCCTGAAGGTAGGAAATAAACCTACCTTTTGGCGTAGCTGTGCTCCCTTTCCACTCTCGCTCTGCTTCCAAAAGTGAAATCGGACTGTCTTGGTCCAGCATTCTAAGTTGGCATAGAATGACACTAACCAGTCCATACCCATAATGGCATCGAAGTCGACCATCTCAAGTTCTATTAAGTCTACTGTGGTCTGGTGATCAGCAACCTCTACCGTACATCCTCGGTAAACTCTTTTAGCTGTAATCGAGTCACCGACCGGTGTAAGCACTGAAAAGGGCTGCTGAAGCAATTCTGGTTCGATACCCAACTTCCAGGCCACAAATGGTGTAATATATGACAAGGTAGACCCTGGATCAATCAATACATAAACAGGGTATGAGCAGATAATCAATATACCTGTGACCACATCGGGAGATGCCTCTGAATCTTGCCTCCCTGGTAATGCATAGGTACGGCTGGGGCCTGCACCTGAGCTAGAGGCTCCTGATCTACCTCGGCCCCTATTTGCTGAACCTGAGGGTCTGCGCCCTGCTGAGGCTGCTGGAGCTCGTGGTCCCGCTGATGCTCTATCCAGACTATCCCGGCTACCCTGTCCTCTGGCCGGACAATCTCTCATTAAATGCCCTTCCTGTCCATAGTGATAGCACCCTAAGAAGCCTTGCTTGCAGGCTCCAGAATGGGGTCGGTGGCATATAGGACAAGGGGTAGGTGCAAATCTACTCTGTTTTGCGCTCCGCTGCTGAGGTGATGCTACTGTCCGTAAACTGC
This sequence comes from Datura wrightii, assembly GCA_035772735.1. Taxonomy (NCBI): domain Eukaryota; kingdom Viridiplantae; phylum Streptophyta; class Magnoliopsida; order Solanales; family Solanaceae; genus Datura; species Datura wrightii. Next base: position 92,059,599 of record JASDFA010000018.1, read on the forward strand.
TATCGGACTCTGACTGACTTCGGCGAACAAATCTGCCTCTCTACTGCTGTACCGGAGGTAAAGATCTGGGTGGCCTATCTGAAAACCGTGGTCTCGGCCCCCTAGGGGTTTCCCCCTGAATCTCAGCGGGTCTATTTCTACGGCGCTGCTCTGAAGTCGCCTGCCTGTCGCCCCGCTGCCGCTGTCTCAGGTCCTCAATTGTCTTTGCGAAGGCCTGTACCCTGGCTATGTCCATGTCCTCTCTCAAAGTAGCCGTCATGCATGTCTCTATGTACTCTGAATTCAGGCCCATAATAAAGCGATGGACTCTGGACGACATGATGTCCACAAATGCTGGAGCATAGCGGGCTAAGGAGTCGAACCGTAAAGAATACTCACGGATGCTCCTGGCCCCCTGCTCTAAGTGTAAGAACTGGTCCATCCGGGCCTGTCTGATCTCCCGGGGTAAGTAGTGGTCCAGGAAGGCCTCTGAGAAGCTAGACCAAGTAGGAGGGGCTGCATCCCTTCCCCGAGATCTCTCCCAACTTTTGTACCACAACACATTCATATCCCTCAACCGAAACACTGCTAATTCCACTGATTCTGCTGGGGTTACGTGCATGACTCTAAAAATTCTCTGTATCTGGTCCAGAAAGTCCTGAGGATCCTCCGCTTGATCTGACCCAGTAAACTGAGGGGGTCCCAATGCCAAGAATTCTCTAACCCTGGAACTACCTGGCCCACCTAGAGATTCTGCTGCTGTAGGTGGTACTGGCTGACGCTGAGTAGCTAGCATCTGGGTTAACATAACAACCGCACTACGTAGCTCCTGATCAGATGAAGTGGGTGCAGGAGCTGTGGGAGGCGGTGCTGCCTCAAATGGTGTCTGGCGAGGTGGAGACTGCTGGGAGGGTCGAGATGACACCTCTGCATCGCCCTCAGACCAGGCTGAATCTAGCTGTATGTGAGGCATCCTGCTGGTGCCTTCGCCTGCCGCTGTATCTAATCTCCTGCCGGTAGCAGGGTGCCACTGATCTGCCATAGTATCTGTAAACAAAGAGGGTGGTAAGTTTCAAAGGAACTAACCCTATACTGTACTGTGATATGGCACGACTGAGTATGAAAGAAGGGTAACCATCCTATTATGCCTCGCAGCCTCCTGCCTATAGTATGTGGTGCACAACACATCCATAGATAAGACTCTACATAACACGGCTTGTAGAATCCCTGGGACACGAACTGCTCTGATACCAAGTTTGTCACACCCCACCTTGGGGGGTATGACGGGCACCTGGTGCCTGCTAGACTCTGGCTCTATTTCAAGAAATGAACCAGCTATATAGCGGCTGTAAATACAGCCCCCGGCCGATTAGGCCTATAGCCACCTGCAAAGCACAACAGCTAACCAGAACAATGACACTATAATCTGAAGCAACTACTATTCACATTTGTGACCGACAAGGTCACTAACTATAACCAGAAGAAGGCCCCACACGACCAACATCAACAACTAAAGGCATATATATATGCACGACCCCACACGACCGGCTCCCTCACCACAGGAAATATCAGACTGCAAGCCTCTAGGAAGTAATAATAGAATGGTCGGGACAGGGCCCCGACCTACCCAAACTGTAATAAAAAAGGAAATAGGAACAACCTCCAACTGTCTAGCTCCGGAGGATAGGAGCTGATAACTCTGCTGACTGGATCACGAGGGTCGACTCCTCGTCTATGTGTACCTGCAGGAAAGCAATGCAGCGACCCACGGGCATCAGTACCTTAGGTACTGAGCATGTAAAGCAAACTGAAATATACAACTGAAATGGAGAGTAACAATGACATGACACATAAGCAGGAAGTCGCTGAGTCTATCTGGCTGAGGCTAACTGGGGAGAGTTTACCTATTCTAAAACTAAACTGGGCGTACCTGACGACGTGTCGTCCTACTGTCTATTAGTATCTAACAACACATATAGATATACATATAAATACACACAATACCAGATCGACCCCCATAAGCCGGAAGGTGCCAACCAACAGAACAATCTATTTACCCCTACCCGGGTCTAAACCAACCAAAAATAAGTCACTCCACTCATCTCATAACTATGAGCTCCTCCTACCAGCCCCCTTGGGTATGTAGCTCAGGCCTTGGCCTCTGACAATAAACTGTGTCTGAGTCCGAAGACTCCTACCTCTGCGCAGAGTAAACTGAACTGCCCCTGCAATCAGGGTAATCTGGACCGTATTATTATGGTGGTCGACCATCATCGTCCTCTAGGCGGACGACATCGCACAACTGGTGGCGATATCTGAATCTTGTATCGACATAGCTATAACCCAGGGGTGGCGGGGATGCTAAAATATACCCACATGCCATAACAAGTCTCAACATGCAAAACACATACACAACAAGCATGCTCAAATGAAAAATACTAATCATATTCTCTTCTTTTATTTCAAGGCCAGTCCGTGTTAAACAACTAATGCTATATTCTATTTTACACTGTTTCTGATTGCTGGGCTAACTGCTACCTGGCCTTTATCGGTTTATCTAATTATTGTTATCCGTGATCTGAAGCTATATCAATTTCTAGAGCCATATCTGTTTCTGGAGCTATATCGGTATCTGGAGCTATTTCTATATCTGATTACTGATCTGATTATATCTGGATATAACTCAATAACATAGAACATGCCATCTATAACTAGATATAGCTCAATAATATAAAATGTGCCATCTATTACCGGATACAGTGTCAACAAAATGTAATACATACTATCTGAAATCATCTGACTATCCGTTATTCTGATTATCGCATGATACGTAATGATATACTAGCATGCTTGCTGGAAATTGTACTGAAATCGTTCCTGTACGCTGGGTATCTATTAATAGCCTTTATTCTATTTTTTTTCTAGACTGTACTTCCTGGCTTGCCGAAAGAATAACTTTACATACCTGGTTTCTGAGTACCCGACTGACCGATGTGATTTCCGTCGGTACTTCTGCTGTTTCTCCCAACTACATTCATATACATGTCAATTAGAACTAAATACATTAATATCCGGGAGAAATTATCACTTTTGATATATATTTATCCCAAACTTCAACCTTTCGGAAAATGGTCGAAAACTCGTTATTTCTCGATTGTCCAGAAGGGATAAATGCTCACTACAAGGCTAGGAACATATTGGTACTAATTTAAAGCAATTCTATTTACTTTACCTCGGTAGCACGACGTTTCGCCGGCCAAATTTCACGAAACCAACTCCGTAGGATTGCTCTTTGCAGCTTTATACCTCGATATCTAAGCCGGAACGGAGTTTAGACCGCATTTCGTAGCATAATCGGAAGGAAATTTGTATAAAAATAATGGGTTTCCTTCTTCTTCCAATATTCCCCTGTTTGTTTTTCTGGAAATTCATTGATTTGAATGAAAAACCGACCTTTTATTTATTTATTTATTTATTTTGCTTGCCTTCTAAATCCCTTAACCAACATGCCATTAGGATATTTATTCGTTTAAAATTTACGGGGTGTAACAAAAACATGGGACTTATAACTTGGAGCTTGGATTTATTTGTCATAACGCTTAACATATACGTAGAGTTGAGAGCTGAATTACAGACATAAAATGTATGAGACTTCTGTACAACGTATAAACTCATATATAGTTAGTTGAGTGACCTCCAGGTGACTTACTAGGATTAGAAGTTCTAAGCTTAATTGATCATTTTCATAGCTTGTGCTTATACTTACTTAGACACTAGGAACATTGGTACATAGGAGAATCTCTCCGTTGAATTTTGGAAATTCAAATGTTTACTCAACAAGAGCTAAACATATAGACGCATGACTTGAATATAACTGAAAGAATTCAAGTGTATGTTATAACTTGAAAATCATATGCATTAAGACTTCTTACTAGAAAGACATATAAAGACTTTAGTTCTTAGGCCAATACGCAACTTCAAATACTTGATCAAAACATTAGCATGATTCTCGGAATATGATCTCTTGAAAGTTTCTTAGATTAGCATAACACACTTCAACATAAATTAGGGACTGGAAGACATTACTTAAGAATTGAGATTTGGATTTGTTCAAGTTGAGAATTCATAAGCAACTCTCCAAGTGCTGCCTTATAGGCAAATAAAGACTTATAACCACAATTCAGAAGATGCTAGATTGACTTTCACAACTTTGTAATTAACCAAGGAGCTCAAGAAAGCTTACATCATTATAAATGGATTAGAAGCTCTTAGGATCACCATTTTCGGTCATGGAAGACAATTTCAACACTTAGAATCGATAACTTAACATAAACGTTTAGGGGTATAGCAGAGAGCTTCACTTTAACATAAGTTACTATTTTACAAACGTTCAACTCTAGCTGATTTATAGAAGGTCGTCACTTAATATTCATTATATCATTACCACATAATGTATTTATATCACGTATTTAAATTAATGCCTTGGCGACTCTCAGGAGGTTCAGATAGCACAAGAGTTACAGCAAAATTTATGGCGACATTCTAAAGACAATTTTTGTTACCCTAGCATGTAACTTGAACGTAAGCATAAGCGTAAATATATACTTATTTTCATATAACCTGCTAAAATTAAAAAATTGTGTATAACCTTCCCATAAAGATGGTTTCATAGAAATATCAATAATTTATACATTCGAGTTCTATATTTCAAGTTCAACGTATCGGTTGGTTCAAAAACTTGTTAACTAGTTAGTTAGATAAAAGGAGAGAAATAAAGGAATATCCTCTTGGATTTATATACCTTAGAACATTTTCATAAGAAGGTGAATAACTATTTTAAGGCATTTTCATTTTGTTGCTCTCATTTACCCTTATTTAGCTTAAAATTGTTTTCTAGCATTAAGTTGGTTCGTGTGTCGTCTTCATGCCTTCTTACCAATTTCACATAGAAAATAGAATTTTGAACACATTTGATATCACAGGAATGAAATAATATAAAGGACCAGCTCATGGTGCCCACGCTGAGGTGACTTCAGACTCTTACAACTACAACAATAAAAATTGTAAATAATACGCCTTTCACTTCACATTTGTTCACCTTCAAGCATATTTAACTCTTCAAGCTTTCTATGAAGTATTTCTAATACTTTGGACAGAATCATGTATGCCTCAATAGGAACACAAACATAGGAACATTGGCCGATCTACAACAAGATTTCGTGCTTGAAAAATAAGAATAGGGACGCTTTTACATACCTCACTTCGTCGCGTCTTTTTAGCCAATATCTTCTGCTTGCTAGAAACTCTGACACCTTAAACTTCCTTACTTACACTACATGGAATGAGGACTGGTTTATGCCAAGTTCCCAGTCACAATTGATGTCCCAAAATGTACAACCAAACAACCACATCATAATATAATTTTCAGCAATCCTACGTACCTTAGGCGTCTTAAACTTGAGGCAATTCAAGAGAGTTTCACTTACGTGCTTTTGGTGTTTAAACTCCCCAAAGGTGTGGTGTATTCCTTCCATCTTTTGGACAAATTCCAGAATCTATATAGCTGTAACAACCTCCCAAAAACGGGCAGAAACCTCATTCAAATATCACATAGAACATATATTAACTTTATTTCATTTCCTTACTTTAGCTTGCAAATTTGAGCGGATAAACCAAGTAGAAACACTTACCTTTCACTTGTGTATAACCCCTGCCCATATGGTGTTCCTCTTCAGCCAAATACTTTTCCAAAAATGTAGCAACCATGCTTCCAAACCGCAGCAACAACACACACCCAAGCAACACATAAGTTCCAACTTCACTTCCAACATAACTTGTTAATTCATTATAATTTAAAGAGTAAAAAGACCTACCTCCTTTTGTACTCAACTCTCACCAATATGGAGGTAGAACTTCACCTCCCTACTAGCGAAAAATGAAGCATCTTGGCAGCCAAAAATGCAACAACTCGATGATTAGAAGCTCACGACATAAGAAATCCTTTCCAAGCTTGTACTATAAGGAAATTTGACCTATCCATACAATTTAGTACCTGGGATTTATTTATACCATTGGATAGAGATTTTAATTCTTTGAATTTTGAAAAAACAATAAGGTGAAACGGAGTAGAAATGAGCTTTTTAGCTCAAAATTACTTCATATAGGTGGGATGGATGGTGCCCGTGTGCGGCCCCCGTGCGATGTGCCCTTCCGCGCGCCTGCTGCCTGCCTGTCTCGGCGCCCGGGCGCATGGGCGATTTTCCAGCCGATAGTGCTGTCTTTAAATGAGCATAACTTTTTAGTCCGAACTTCGATTGACGAGCGGGTTTTTTCAATGTAAACTAGACTCAAATACATTTCATTTGATAGGATATAGGACCTCTGAATCATTCAATATTTGGAGATATGTCCATTTAAAATTGACCCTTATTTACAAACTTCACGTGCTCTTTGCTTTTCTCTTTGTACATGTTTTCTTCCTCACCTATGGAAAAACTACAACCCATAATTCCCTTAATATGATATACAAATATCAAATAATCATAAAAAACTAAGTAATATTTTCGGTGTGTAACATCCTCCCCCCCTTAAAATCATTCATCCTCGAAAGAGGGTTATACCTCACAAGCCGTAACTTTAGCCATAACATCTTTAACTTTTCCTTTCCTTGTGTCATAAACATACATTCCATTTTTCATAAGCACATCCTCTTTCTATTGCCCTTCTTATCAAACTGTACTTACTCAACTCAACTCTATCTATTTGTCTGACGTATGATAGGCATGCTTTAGTACCATAGAATTGGTAACTTTTCTAACCCTAATAAAATTTATACACTACCATGGGAGTTATGATTTACTCCAATACCGCCTTTCCATTCATACCATTAGGAAATATTATAGAAAAAAAAGTGAAAATCACAACTTAACCACTTAACATATATAATCAGTGTCAAGCCTAAAGTTGCTCTTTTACCTTTGATTTTACCACGACCTGTCACTGCCTATCTTGGAAACGGGGGCTAAAATAAATTGTAGTCTAATCTAGGGACAAAGTAGAGATTGAATCTCAAGGAGAAACTGAATGTCTGGCTGGCCGGGGTCTCCAAGCACTACAAGGGTCCTTAAATAGTCTTATCGACCTAGTTTCCTTGCTTTATTCCACTACCTTGTCATTACTTGGGAGATGGAGAATTAGATCGTCCATCTTTTGAGAAAATACTAGCATCCAAGCAGTAGATATTTTTATCTGGGTAGACATTCCCAAACACTCTCGGACCAAATGGGGTCCCAAACCTAATACAATTGATATGCTCTATCTCTCGTATTCCGCACCCTATCTGAATCATATTAGGCCAAAGAATTAAACCTAAGACTATATTCGTGAATACTCATGCTGCCCTGCTCTAGGTACAAAACCTTATTAGCTCAAACACGTCAAAGTTCCCGTGGTAAGTACTGATTCGTGAAGGCTAGGGGATTTAGGCTCAAAACCTATGGGCACTAGAGCTCTCAAAATTTCCCCTGGACCCTACCATTAATTTTAACTATTTATTTTGAAATGTCACTACTCGGGCTAACATCTGAAATGCTTTCTCAAAATCTCGTCCCTTTGATATACCTGAAGGTACAACAGGTGTTAAAGGATCAATAACTCTACATTCTCTTAGCTCTACTGAATCTGAAACAACAGGAGGGGTTGAATCCCTTCCCATAGTAATTCTGACTGGAACTTGGAGGAACTATGGTACGAGGAATGGGAAACTCGATTCGAGCCTCTAATCTATTTCTCGGATCGGCAGGAGGGTGATTGGGACCCTTTCAAACATTAGTACCGATAAATCTAGCAACAATTTGCCTTAGTCCAGGTGAATTTTAAAACATAAGCACGATTTAGGTTTAACACACCTCTTACATCTTTGCTCTATAGCACGATCTATTAATGAACAAAGTGAAGAAACTCCTAAATACCCTGTAGCCTCCTGATTATAAGTATGGTGCACAACATACGCATATGCAATACTCTAGTAGACACGACTTGTGGACTCCCTATGATACGACTTTGGTCTGATACCAAGTCTGTCACGCCCCATAACTAGGGGGAGGGCGTTACTGGCTCCCCATACCTGACTGACTAGGAAGCCGGCTGTATGACATTTGTAACTGTAACACTTAGGCCGTCCAGGCCACCTGTCACAATCAACTGGAGCACAAACTGGATCCATAATGTCTCAACAATACAGGGTAAACAACTGAAATGCATACAAGGCTATGAGTATGCTAAACTAATAAACAAAAAGCCGACAAGGCCACAAACTGAATACTATTGTACACACTAAGTCCACAAAGCCTCTAAAGAGTAAACTGACTGAAGGTCGGAATAGGGCTCCGACCTACCCATAACTGCATCTCAAAACTCTAACTGAAACAAAACTAGTCTTAGCTCTAGATAGAAAGGAGCATACCAACACATCTGCTAATCTCATGAACTGCTACTGCAACTGGCAATCCCGACCTCTACCTACACCTGTGGCATGAATGCAGGTCCCCAAGCGAAGGGACGTCGGTGCGAGTGAAATGTACTGGTATGTAAGGAAGAAAATTGTAAACATGTAAGATAGCAATGATAACTGAGCCAGAAATAAGGAATAGTAACAACTTGGAATCCTAGAAACTGAAACCTGACAATAAGTCAATATTGAAGTGCAAATGCAACCAAGTAATGCACAAGAAAAACTATAACTGTAATGTTGGCGGCCAACCGACCATAAAAACAACATAAAAATACCTCCAGCTAGTGTACCATACCGGGGTAAAATAAAATATCTCCAGCCGATGTACCATACAGGGGTAAAAATAAAAATATCTCCAGCCAGTGTAACATACCGAGGTAAAAAAAATATCTCTAGCCGGTGTGCCATACTAGGGTAAAATAAAAACATCTCCAGTCGGTGTGCCATATCAGAGTAAAAATAAAAATATTCTCAATCATAATCATGAATGGAGTCGATAAAGTTTATACTGAGTCAATTTAACACATGTAGCATTGAAATGACAAATGCTTAATCTGTGGCCGTAATAGGTCTCTTTCGTAACATATAAATGCAAGTGAGCTTATATACCACGTAAAATAAGCAAATATGCACATATATCACGTAAAGCTGTCAAATTATATACAAATATGTCAACTCAGTGACTCGACGGACCTTCAAGAGGTTTAGCCAACATAAGAATTATAGTAGGCTTACAAGAAATGTCCTATAGATATTCTTACCAATTTAACATATCGCTTGAGTAGAAGCACATAGATTCCCATTTCTATACAATCCTTTGACATCTGGGAACTACATATATAGAATACCCACAGGGTGGTTCCTTTACATTTATCGACAACTATACATTGGAATTTCATTGCCAAACTTATCACGTCGATGAGAACATACAGTTATCAATTCATTTGCCTTATTTACAGGAAAACATGGGACTTATAACTTGGAGCTTGGAGTTATTTGTCATAACGCCTAACATATACGTAGAGCTGAGTGATGAATTACAGACATACAACGTATAAACTCATATATAGTTAGCTGAGTGACCTCTGGGTGACTTCCTGGGATTAGAAGTTCTAAGCTTAACTGATCATTTTCATAGCTTGTTCTTATACTTACTTAGACATTAGGAACATTGGTACATGGGAGAATCTCTCCGCTGAATTTCGGAAATTCAAATGATAACTCAACAAGAGCTAAACATATAGACGCATGACTTGAATATAATGAAAGAATTCAAGTGTATGTTATAACATGAAAATCATATACATTAAGACTTCTTACTGGAAATACATATAAAGACTTAAGTTCTTAGGCCGGTACGCAACTTCAAATACTTGATCGAGACATTAGCATGATTCTCGAAATATGATCTCTTGAAAACTTCTTAGATTAGCATAACACACTTTACCATAACTTAGGGACTGGAAGACATTACTTAAGAATATGAGATTTGGATTTGTTCAACTTGAGAATTCACAAGCAGCTCTCCAATTGCTGCCTTATAGGGAAATAAAACTTATAACCATAATTCGGACGATGCTGGATTGACTTTCACAACTTTTTAATTAACCGAGGAGCTCAAGAAAGCTTACATAATTATAAATGGATTAGAATCTCCTAGGATCACCCTTTTCGGTCTTGGAAGACAATTTCAACACTTAGAATCGATAACTTAACATAACGTTTAAGGGTATAGTAGAGAGCTTCTCTTTAACTTAAGTTACTATTTTACAAACGTTCAACTCTAGCTGATTTATAGAAGGTCGTCACTTAATATTCATTATATCATTACCACATAATGTATTTATATCACGTATTTAAATTAATGCCTTGGCGACTCTCAGGAGGTTCAGATAGCACAAGAGTTACAGCAAAATTTATGGCGACATTCTAAAGACAATTTTTGTTACCCTAGCATGTAACTTGAACGTAAGCATAAGCGTAAATATATACTTATTTTCATATAACCTGCTAAAATTAAAAAATTGTGTATAACCTTCCCATAAAGATGGTTTCATAGAAATATCAATAATTTATACATTCGAGTTCTATATTTCAAGTTCAACGTATCGGTTGGTTCAAAAACTTGTTAACTAGTTAGTTAGATAAAAGGAGAGAAATAAAGGAATATCCTCTTGGATTTATATACCTTAGAACATTTTCATAAGAAGGTGAATAACTATTTTAAGGCATTTTCATTTTGTTGCTCTCATTTACCCTTATTTAGCTTAAAATTGTTTTCTAGCATTAAGTTGGTTCGTGTGTCGTCTTCATGCCTTCTTACCAATTTCACATAGAAAATAGAATTTTGAACACATTTGATATCACAGGAATGAAATAATATAAAGGACCAGCTCACAGTGCCCACGCTGAGGGTACTTTAGACTCGATTTACAACTACAAAAATAAAAATAGTAAATAATACACCTTTCACTTCACATTTGTTCACTTCAAGCATATTTAACTCTTCAAGCTTTGTTTGAAGTATTTCTAATACTTTGGGCATAATCATGTATGCCTCAATAGGAACACAAAACATAGGAACATTGGCCCGATCTACAACAAGATTTCATGCTTGGAAAATAAGAATAGGAACGCCTTTACATACCTCAGTTCGTCGCGTCTTTTTAGCCAATTCTTCCTTTTGCTAGAAACTCCGACACCTTCAACTTCCTTAATTACACTACTTGGAATGAGGACTGGTTTATGCCAAGTTCCTAGTCACAATTCATGTCCCAAAATGTACAACCAAACAGCCACATCATAATATAATTTTCAGCAATTCTACGTACCTTAGGTGTCTTAAACTTGAGGCAATTCAAGAGAGTTTCACTTACGTGCTTTTGGTGTTTAAACTCCCAAAAGGTGTGGTGTATTCCTTACATTATTTGGATAAATTCCAGCATCTATATAGCTGTAACAACCTCCCTAAAAGGGGCAAAAACCTCAGTCAAATATCACATAAAACATATATTGACTTTATTTCATTTCCTTACTTTAGCTTGCGAATTTGAGCAGATAAACCAAGTAGGAACACTTATCTTTCACTTGTGTATAACCCCTGCCCATATGGTGTTCCTCTTCAGCCAAATACTATTCCAAAAATGTAGCAACCATGCTGCCAAACCGCAGAAACAACACACACCCAAGCAACACATAAGTTCCAACTTCACTTCCAACTTCACTTTTTAATTCATGATAATTTAAAGAGTAAAAACACCTACCTCCTTTTGTACTCAACTCTCACCAATATGGAGGTAGAACTTCACCTCACTACTGCCCAAAAACGCAGCATCTTGGCAGCCAAAAACGCAGCAACTCAACGATCAGAATCTCACGACATAAGAAACCCTTTCTAAGCTTGTATTATAAGGAAATTTGACCTATCCATACAATTTATTACCTAGGATTTGTTTTCACCATGGATAGAGCTCTTAATGCTTTGAAATTTGAAAAAAAATGAGGTGAAATGGAGTAGAAATGAGTTTTTTAGCTCAGAATTACTTTATATAGGTGGGCTGGATGGTGCCCGCGTGCGGTGCCCGTGCGACGTGCCCTTGCGCGCGCCTGCTGCCTGCCTGTCTCGGCGTCCACGCGCATGGGCGCTTTTCTAGCCGACAGTGCTATCTTCAAACGAGCATAACTTTTTCCTCTGAACTCCAATTGACGAGCAATTTTTTTCATTGTAAATTTGAATCAAATATCTTTCATTTTATAGGCTATAAGACATATGAATCATTAAATATTTGGAGATATGTCCATTTAAAATTGACCCTTATTTACAAGCTTCACATACTCTTCGCTTTTTCATTTGCACATGTTTTCCTCCTCACCTATGGACAACCTACAACTCATAATTCCCTTAATATGACATATAAACATCAAATAATGATAAAAAAAATAAATAATATTTTTGGGGTGTAACAAATTGAACCTTCTGCATGGCCTCATGAACTGAGTTAGGCCGTATCAAAAGTAGCTTCACCAACCTCAAACCACCTTATACGAGATCTACACCTCCTACCATATAATGCCTTAAACAGGACCATTTGAATACTGGAGTGGTAGTTATTATTGTATGCAAACTCGATAAGAAGTAGGTGATTATCCCAACTGCCCTTGAAATTGATCAAACAAGCCGTCAACATGTCCTCCAAAGTCTGAATCATCCGCTTAGCCTAGCCATCTATCTATAGGTGAAAAGCTGTGCTGAGCTTAACCTGAGTACCAAGTCCTTTCTAAAAAGACTTCCATAAGTGTGAAGTGAACTACGTACCCCTATCTGAGATAATGGACAAAGGAACCCCGTGTAGTCTGACTAACTCCCGGATGTACTGTCTAGGATAATCCTCTACTGAGTCTGTGGTCTTAACTTGTAGAAAATGTACTGACTTAGTCACCTAGTCTACAGGCACCTAAATGGAGTAATGTATCAACGAGTACGAGGTAGACCTGTGATAAAGTCCATATTCACTTTTTACCGCTTTCAAGTAGGAATACTGATATCCTGAGTCATACCCAAGGTCTTTGATGTTCAACCTTGACCTGCTGGCAATTTGGATACTTAGCCATGAATTCTGAAATGTCCTTCTTCACGCCATTCCACTAGTAGATTTTCCAGTTATCACGGTATATCTTGGTGGCACCTGGGTGTATAGAGTACCTGGTTCTATGAGTTTCTATTAGTATCCGCTGCCTTAAATCGTCTATATTTGGAACACATAACCTGCCCTGGTAACGAAGCACACCATCTCCCCTTTTTGAAGATGCTTCCACCTCTTTCCTTAGGACTACTTCCTTTAAATTAAGTAAAATTAGGTCTTGGCATCAGGTACAAAATGAGTGGTGAGATGACCCGTTGGTGCAGCCCACGAGTCATGATGTAACTTGTGGGGAGGCCAGGTGAGGAATTTAGAAATTTGAGAAAAAGGATCCCCACGGGTGTGACCACAACTCGTGGTCAGTCCGCATGAGTTGTTAGGTCAGTCGTGGGTTGGGTGAGTAAGAAAAGAAAAGGAAGAGGGTTAGTAGAGTTGACAGAAGGACCCCACAAGTCGTGGTCAATCCCCAGGATTCGTGGGGAGTGTCGTGGTCATCTAGTTGAGAAAATAATTGGCATGGAGGCAATGTACATAACGGGTGGTGACCACGAGTCTTGGTCACCAGTAACGGGTCGTGAGGTTTCCCATGATGAGCCGAGACAATCAGATGAGAAGTGTACCTCACGGATCAAGCCACGAGTCGTGACCCTTGACGACGAGTCATTAGGTCCCTCGTTGGGACCACCAGACAGTTAATTTCTGCGAATTTAGTAAGGGCTATACCGTAATTTCTGAGCCCCTAAGGCGTAAATTATGTCATTTCGAGATATGAATGATGAATTTTAAAGGGGTTAAGTTCATTTTAATCCTTATTCATTCATGCATGTAAGGTAGAAAGGTAGAGAGGATGATCAAGCTAGTGTTCTTCAATTTTCCTTCAAATTCCTCTTGGGCATCTAAAGAAGTGTAAGAATCAGCAACTAATAGGTATGTAGGATTATGAATGAGTGATTTCTTTCACACCCATGCCCAATCCCTCTCTAAATCATGAGAATTTCTATGTCTAATATATGGGGTTTTAACCCAAATGCATGAATATCCTATTTATATACATGGGTATGATTTAATTATGATTCTATTATTGAATTATGAAGCATGGGCAATTTTTATAATGTTTTCAATTAAAAAAATCATGTTTCAAGTTTTATGAATTAAAAATCCCATCGATTTGAAGTTCATGAAGGATGAGATTTGTGATGAATGTATGATGATAATGAGATATTATGATGAAAAGCATGTTTTAAAGCTACCCATGTTTACAATCATTTTCATGAGGTGAATTGAATATTTCTAAGTATGATAAAGCTTTGGGCAATGCCCACATGTCTAAGTATGAAGTATGATTTCCCGAACTAAGCTTACCACATGGTTTTGGAGTGAAGACTCCCAATTATATTTTTAGCTTGTGGTATGTTTTGAGTTAAAGCTTCTCATATGCATGATTTCATATTTGATATGTATTTGATTATTGAGCTTTGTCAATAGATGACGTTGAGCTTCGTTATAAAATGATGTAGAGCGTATGCATATTTTTGGGAGTAATGTCTAGCACCGAGTAGGCTAAGGGTCAATCACCCTATGCCTCAGAACTATGCGTCAACGTAGGTTTATACTAATATATATTACTTTAGGACCTCCTTGTGAGCTATCCCCGACCCTATTGTCCCACGAGCTTGATATCGATATCATGGTATCGTCCCTAGCCCTGGAAAGGCTTTGGAGTGCTCTAACCACTTTAGTGTGATAGTTGGGACCATGTAAGCTCTATCGTGGTATGTCGGTTAAAAGACGAGTCTCCCATTGTTCCTCATCATTTTAGATATGTATATTCATTACTCATGATATATATATATATATATATATATATATATATATATATATATATATATATATGCATGTTCTAAATCAGGTTTGACTCAATGCTTGGCTTTACTTAAAATATTAGAATTCATATTTTGGTCAATCGATTCAGTTATGATGTTATGAAGTTATGTTATGCTATGTTATGAAGAGATCATGAATTTCAGAAAGAATGCATGCAAGCCCTACTCTCACATTCTTAATGTTTATGTTTACATTATGCATTATCTTTAAATGATTTTATTTACTTAAGCGGTTCTACTTTACCTTATATACTCGGTACATTCCACATACTGAACGCATACTCTATATTGTATCATTTCATGATTCAGGACCCGGCTCTCAAGTTCAGCCCTGCTCTTAGTATACCTCCTGAGATAGCATCCTACGTTGTTGGTGAGTTCTCATCTCCCGAGGGATAGACTATTCAGATTTCCTATATATATTTTAGTTTCAGTTCGTTGAGTTAGTTGGGGTCTTGTCCCATCAACTTGTCATGTTTAGAGGCCTTTCAAACATATGTATGTATTTAGCTTTGGATGGTGTATTTTTGATGTTATGGTTGATTTAGACTTCCGCTATGATTATCTTGTTGATTTCTCAGTTTTATTGATCGAGTTAGATGTATGCTTATGCCATGGGTCGATTTGGGGTCTCTTGAAGCTCCTTGTCCCGTGTTGCGATCTGGGCCTCCGTTTGGGTCGTGACAAACTTGGTATCAGAGAAATAGGTTTGAAGTGTCCCAGGGTGTCTGGAAGCCGCATTAAGTAGAGTCTTTTTTATAGGTGTGAAGCGTGCCACACTTATGAAGACGAGGCTACTAGACGTTTAGGAAATGTTCCCTTCTTTCGTGATCTATGTCGTGCGGTGAAATGTATCCCTATCCTTCTAATTCATGATATTCATGATTACAGAATCACGGTTCCCTGAAGAGTGAATGGTAGAAGGAACGGGAATGGTGAAGGCCACGAGGATGGCAATGGAAATAGGCACCAGTAGGCCCCAGCAGTTCAGGAGCACTAGCAGCGGAGCCAGTTGCCCATGCTGAGTTTCGGGATGCTATTTAGATGCTTGCGTAAGCCTTGACAGGTAAATCAGCAGGCTGATGCGCACGTTCAGCAAAATGGCAATGCAACGGTGGCTCAAGTCAGAGACTTCTTGAGAATGAACTTGCCGGAGCTCCTTGGGTCAAAAGTAGATGAGGACCCACATGAGTTCATAGATGAGATTGTAAAGATCACCCAAGTCATGGGGGTGAATGAAGTGGAGTGCGCGGAGTTGGCCTCGTACTAGTTGAAAGGGGCCGCGCATATCTGGTTTCACCAATGGAAGGATATCAGGGGTGCCGGAGCAGGTCCTGTCACTTGGGAAGAGTTTCATTGTCACGCCCTACCTTCCACACTAGGATCTGACTGACCTGGATGGCTTATGCGCGTCTGGTGCATGTCTGCGACTCAATTCAAGAAAACAGCGAGCTATATCTCGACCGTAAACATAGCCCCCGGCCGGCAAGGTCGTATATCCACCTGTAAATTAAATAACCAACCAATAACAGGCAATAGAAGGGATCCTATGCGGGCTAAAAAGACCACCATGTTGTCTAGTTATAACAGAAATAAAGACAAGCTACTATTAGGCCTCACACGGCCAACATACGAAGCATAACTGATTAAGGCCCCACACAGCCAACATACAACTAACTGACTGACGAATCTAGTCTGCAAGTCTCTAAGAATCACAAATAGTGGTCGGGACAGGGCCCCGGCCTACCCAAAATGCTATACAACTAAAATATTGAAATCTCTACAACCTGGAAACTCCGAATGAAAGGAGATGACCCAACTGTAGAGTCTGCACAGCTGCTACTGAAGACTCCGAACTCTGTCTGTCTAAACCTACAGGCAAGTAATGCAGTTCCCCATAATTGAGCGTCAGTACAATATGTACCGAATATGTATGGCAGTCATAAAAGCTGAATGGAAACTGTTAAAAACTAAAAGTAAGTAAAAAAGAGGGGCAGAAGATTTAACCTGTAAGCTGGCTTATTTGTAATATGCATCTAACAAAACACTACACGTACATGAGCTACGACTGCAAAATCATATAATCATAAGCTATAACTAGCAGACAAAGATGCAACCAAGAACTTAACCGGGCCCCCATAAGCCTAGAAGGTACAATCAACACAAACTAACCCGCTTGGGCCCCCATAAGCCCTGACGAGCACACTTCAATCTATATACCTCTTAACCAAGTTTCTATGACTCTACTGGTGCTATAGCTGTGTCTAAGTTCGGTGGACTCCTGATATCTGCACCCCGGGCACCAGGTTCGACGGGGGTATGGTGTCGATACAACATAACATAGTCCAGCCATGGAATGGACTGTATAAGGTCCTTGGACCTCATCTTCATCCCTCGCGGATGGCATACCACTCCATAGAGCGACATCATCTAGCCCTTGGCGGGCGACGACACAACTAGTAACCCTGGGGTGGTCATGGGAGGCTCCTAAATGATGACAACCCCAATCGAGGTGCTATTCTAAAATCTTAATCTAGCCACTCAAAGGCATATCTGGCCTTCTGGGCCTAACTCTATCACTGCTCGCCCCTAGAATGGTCTATAAGACTGCTGACAGGCACACCTGTGCACCTGTATCTAATCAGAGGATCCTGGTAGCGATCATGATCTCTAATGGTCTAGACTGGATAGGGAAAGATCTGGGCTGTCCTAACAATACTCTGAATGTCCTACTCAGACAACTATAACTCATAAACAACTGTAGGGTCGCGGATGACTAATTTCTTAATTCCTCTGCTTATAACGACTGTAAGGCTGTTACTGACCGAACATGCTTTTGAGTGGTTGGCTCCTAATCCTCCATAGGAATTTTACTAGCATTCTTAGCCTATTACTGACCAACATGGTGCTAGTACTTTAGACCTTATCTTGGTCTGCTAAAATATTATGTGACTTTTCTAAGAGATTCCTAACCTTATAGACAAGTTTATATAGATCTAGCCACTCACAATGATCTGCATCTGCATATCTTACAAGCACAAGATGGGGCGCTGGCCCTGCCTTTAGCTGCTAATAAGTTCCCGTTCCTTAGGGTACCCACAGGTCTATTTGACCTGGATGACTGGGCTAGCTTCCTGGGCGACCTATATGATGAATGCTAAGTCAATTGGGACTGACAATCATTGGTAGTATCTAACTAGTTGGCAGACTATCACTCAGTTCACTAGACAACCCCTAGGCTGCTGACTCTAAAATATGGCCTTCCTATCTACATTTCTAGCCCTGGGGCGTAAGGGTACTCCAATGGCCTCTGGGCGTGCTTCACTAACAATACAGGCGCTAAACTAGTGTCTATATGTCCGAGTTGCGCCTATGCTGTTCAACTTACTAACTCAGGCCTAATAATTATCTACGAGCTTTTAAGGTCTAGGCCTGACCATAAGACATCCAATTCCACTAGTACAATATACTGAAAACTGATGAGTTCCTATGATTTTTCCATCTTGTATCACACTTGACATGCTCTTTCTTTACAAAGGATACTGTATTATAATCTATATACGTTTTCTAATAGCTAAATCCAACCTATATCCCTTCATAGTCTACAAACAATAGCTGGCCATAAGATATCTGATCACAATCTACTGATAGCAACTATTTGCAACATGAGGAACCGTTGTTTCAATTCAATAACATAAATCGTATCATTTACGATGAGAATAACTTTCTGAAGGGATAAGATTTACATACCTTGATCGCCGATTCCCAATTATTTGACGAGTTTCAGTTGTGTTCAACAGCTCTTTCCAACTGTAGCCGTAATACTGGGAGAAAAGGGAACTAATTTTAATACCAAATTCGGCCAAAACAATAACTTTTGATAATAATAACAATAATACTTCAACTTCGCATAATACGACTGAAAACTTATAACTTCACGAGAGTTCAGAAGAGAGAAATGCTTACTTGATACCTGTGGCTGATTAGGAATCAATTTGGAGCAGTTCTGATAACTTCTACTCGACGGAATTTTGATTCACCGAGCGTATTTTGATAACTAACTCCATAGTAATGCTCCCTACAGGCTTATAATCCGATACCTGAAGTTAATTTGAGTTTGGACGGCGTTTAACAGTGTAACCGAAGGAAAATCATAAGAAAATTGCAGAACTCTATCTATCTAGATGAAGGTCTATTTATATGTTATAATACCAAATGCACTAATTGAACTTATATAAAACTTGAGCGGTGAACAGGGGGTTCGTGTCACAGACCCCATCGCGGTGATTCTGGTCCATATCGCGGAGCCCATTACAGAGGGAGAGGGTCCGTGACACATTGCCCCTTTGGCAGCTTGTCCGCCCTTCTCCCTTGCAACCTCGATGTTGCATTCGTTAGATCTTTTCCCGGGCCCTTTCTCGTATGTGTCGTACCCATCAAACTCTTGACTTACATACAAATTTATTGACTAAATGTTAGGAACTTACGGGGTGTAACATTCATGTTGCATTCTTGGATCGGTTCTTCGCTCATGAGATGAGGGAGCTAAAGGCAACTGAGTTCGTAAATCTGAAACAAGGGAGAGTGACAGTGCAAGAGTATTCCCTTGAGTTCACTCGCCTATCGAAATACTCCCCAGAGTTAGTAGCGATTAGAGGGCGCAGTTGAGCAAGTTTGTGCATGGAGTAGCGGGCTATTTAGACAAGGATTGTAGGACCGCTATGCTCCACCAGGATATGGACTTCCCTCAGATGGTCTTGTGCACCCAGCAGATGGAGGCAGAAAATCTGAGAGAGAGGGAGGCCAAGAGGGCTAGGATCGATGACCACAGATTCTCAAAGCCGTGGCAGGTGGTGGGCACTGACAGCAGACCCACCAGAGATCATCAGCCCCAACATCTTTAGCATTGAGTGTGCCATCCAGACCGAGGCACGATCAGAAGGGGCGAGCATCAGGCTCGAGGGGTTAGAGTAGAAAACTAACAGATTCTAGTGTCCCAGCTTGCCGCAGATATGGTCGAGGACACAGACCACTTGGTAGGTTCATGTGCTTGTTCCGGGTGTGGGAAGCCCACACACATGCTTAGAGATTGCCCAGCAGCGAGACAGGATCAGGTTGGGGGCCAAGGCCCAGCTTCTAGTTCAACAGCCCCTCCCGCACGCTCAACACATCAGGGGCATCTACTCGTACAAGTGGTGGTCAGCGCCAAAACAGATTCTATGCCTTGGTATCCCGCCAGGAGCAGGAGGTCTCTGCGGATGTAGTCACCGGTATGTTATGAATTTTACATATTGATGTTTATGCTTTGCTAGATCTGGGGGCTATCTTGTCTTTTGTGACACTTTATGTGGCTAGTAGCTTCGGAGTTAGTCCCGAGTCTTGTCAGAAACCTTCTTAGTTTCTATTCCAGTAGGTGACTTAGTTGTAGCTAGATGGGTGTATAGGTTGCCCAGTCTCAGTCCTTCAGAAGGTCACCTCAGCAGATTTGATAGAATTATCCATGACCGATTTTGATGGTATCCTCGGCATGGATTGTCTATTTTCATCCTATGCTTCAGTTAATTGTAGAACCCGGGCAATAAAGTTCAGATTTTCGGGTGAGCCAGTTTTAGAATGGAAGGATAGTTCAATTGTGCTTGTAGGTCATTTCATTTCCTACCTTAAGGCAAGAAAGATGATTTCTAAGGGATGTGTGTACCATCTAGTTAGGGTTAAGGATGTTTAGTCTAAGACCCGACTATCCAGTCAGTTCAGTAGTACGTGAGTATCCAGAGGTCTTTCTAGATGATTTGCCGGGAATCCCTCCCAAGTGGAAGATCAATTTTGGTATTGACCTTCTTCCAGACATGCAGCCTATATCTATTCCACCCTATAGAATGGCTCCAGCTGAGATAAAAGAGTTTAAAGAGCAGTTGAAGGACTTGTTAGATAAGGGTTTCATTAGATCGAGCAAGTCCCCATGGGGTGCACCAGTTCTCTTTGTCCGAAAGAAAGATGGTTCTCTTGGCATATGTATTAATTATCGGAAATTGTACAAAGTCACCATCAAGAATAGGTATCCTTTACCCAGGATTGATGATTTATTTGACCAGCTTCAGGGTGCCAAGTGTTTCTCAAAGATAGATCTCAGGTCCGGGTATCACCAGCTTAGGGTTCGGGAGAGTGACATCCCCAAGACAACTTTTAGGACGCGGTATGTTCATTATGCATTTGTAGTTATGTCTTTTGGACTAATGAATTTTGCTACATCTTTTATGGGCATGATAAATAGGGTGTTCAAGCCATATCTAGACATGTTCGTGATTGTGTTTATTGATGACATCTTGATATACTCTCGGAGGGAGGAGGAGCATGCTGCTCATTTGAGAGTAGTGCTTCAGACACTCAGGGACCATCGATTATTTGCCAAATTCAACAAGTGCGAGTTTTGGTTGAACTTTGTAGCATTTTTGGGCCATGTGGTATCAAGTGAGTGTATAAAGTTGGATTCTCAAAAAATCGAGGCGGTGAAGAATTGGCCCAGACCGGTGAATCCCTCAAATATTCAGAGTTTCTTAGGTCTAGCTAGATATTATCAAGGTTTTGTTGAGGGTTTCTCATCTATTGCAACACCTTTGACCAAATTGACTCAGAAGAAGGTGAAATTCCAATGGTTGGAGGCTTGTGAGAAGAGCTTCTAAGAGTCGAAGGCTCGACTTACTTCTGCACCAATGTTAACTCTACCAGAGGGTACTGATGGGTTCGTGGTGTATTGTGATGCTTCAAGGATCATACTTGGGTGTGTGTTGATGCAGCACGAGAAAGTTATAGCATACGCCTCTAGACAGTTGAAAGTTCATGAGAAACATTACACGACCTATGATCTTGAATTGGCCGCGGTGGTATTCACCTTGAAGATATGGCGACATTATTTGTATGGGGTCTACGTGGATGTATTTACGGACCATAAGATCTTACAATATGTGTTTATGCAGAAGGATCTCAATCTTCGGCAAAGGAGGTAGTTGGAGATACTCAAGGACTATGATATGAGTGTCCTTTACCATCTGGTTAAGGCTAATATGGTAGCGGACGCACTTAGTAGACTCTCTATGGAGAGTGTGTCCCATGTGGATGGGGGGACGAAGGAGGTAGTGAAAGATGTACATCAACTCGCAAGGTTGGGAGTTAGGTTGATTGACTCGACTGATGGCGGTGTTGTTGTCTAGAGCAGATCAGAATCATCCTTGGTGACTGATGTGAAATATAGACAAGATGTGGACCCAATTTTCATAAATTTGAAGGAAGCCATTCAAAATCAGAAGGTAGAGGTCTTCTCCAAAGGGGGAGATGGTGTGCTTCGTTACCAGGTTCGCCTATGTGTTTCAGATGTTGATGATTTGAGGAGACGAATGTTGCATGAGGCTCATGGATTAGGTATTCTATCCATCTAGGTGCCACCAAGATGTACCGTGACTTACGGGAAATCGATTGGTGGAATGCATGAAGAAGGATATTGCAGAATTCGTAGCCAAGTGTCTGAACTGTCAGCAAGTAAAGGTTGAGCATCAGAGACAAGGAGGTGTACTTCAGGATATCAGCATTCCTACTTGGAAGTGGGAATAAATTAATACAAATTTCATGATGGGTTTACCTCATACTCGCTGACAATATGATTCCATTTGGATTGTGGTAGACAGGTTGACTAAGGCTGCATATTTTTAACCAGTCAAAACCATGGATTCGGCGGAGGATTATGCTAAATTATATATCTGGGAGCTAGTCCGATTGCATGGAGTGCCCTTATCAAGTATTTCAGACAGATAGACCTAATTTACCTCTCAGTTTTGGAGGTTGTTTCAAAAAGGCTTGGTACACAGGTTAAACTCAGCACAATGATCTTGGGCAGATTTATATGCCCAAGTGATACTCAAACGTATCATTTTCGTCTTGTTTATTGTGCAATGTGTATACATTTTCATGTAATTGGTAATAAAATGTGAATTTATACTAACCAATATGATTAGCATTGTTTTGTAGGTAAAACATGATTTTGAGGAGCTAAAATGCATGTTGGAACAATATCGGAGTTGGACTTGGATGCGAGCATGGAAAAGACATTGGACTGCACAATGTAAAGGGGCTCCGCGATGGAGCCGTGCCACGCTACCATCGCGGAGGCACACTACCTGGAGGGCGATTTAATTGTCAAATTCCAGTGGAGCCTCGCGACAGCTCCGTGGCACGGAGGCAAGCCTCCGCGTTGCATGCCGTGCCACATTGAGGCTATATTCCCGGACCCCCAGATTTCCAGTGAGGGTCCGCGTCCACGCCGTGTCACAGAGGCAGTGCTCCGCATTGGCCTCCGTGACACGTTGCTTGTTATTCCGGGAAAAATTCCCAATAGTATAAATAGAACACTTAGGCTTATTTTTAATTAATTCAGACTTGGTGGAGCAAGGACGTGGGTTACAGGCAGTTGAGGGACGAAAAAGCTAAGGGTTTTTCTCTCTTTCTTTCTTCTTTCAATCAATTGTTTGTATGATTAACACTTGTTTTAGGATGATTAATCCACAAATGAGTGGCTAATTCTCTTCCTTGCTGAGGTTATGAACAATGGTGATGAATTTTGATTATTGAATTGTATGGTTTTCCATCTTCTTCTTCTATGTTGTTCTATTAATTCTTGTTTCTACTGCATTAGTGTGTGGCCGACATTAATGTTCATCTAAAAAGTCTGATTTCACTCGAGAGAGCAAGAAATTGGAAAGTTGTGAATTAATAGGGTATTGTTCTTAACTTGATTTGGGAAAATTGGGTTTTGATGTGCTTTCCTGATAGAAATATACTTGAAAGCCGTATTAGTCAATTTAGGAACCGGAATTGTATTGCGAGGTCATAAATTGCATTTGATCACAGAAATGTAGACGGATGGTTTATGATTCTTAAGTGAGATTAAATACAAGAGTTTTAATCTCTAGGCTAATGTTCTTGGCTAGCAACTAGAAGAGAAGAATAACCGAATTATGATTATAATCAAGTTCATTACTTGTTCTTAACCTTGGTATGCTCATATCCATAGTTTCAATTCAAAGTAGATATTTGTTAATAGTTTTAGTATATAATTTATAAACAAAATTATTTAACTTTTGGTTACGTTGTTGTCAGCATATATAGAAGTAAGATAGAATATAGTATACTTGAGCAATTTTACTTATCCAGAGTCTCCTTGGTTCGATACTTGGCTTACTTAGCCACTTTATTACTTGTTTGACCACGTGCACTTGCGTGTCGGTTTTTAACCCATATAGCAAACCACACCGGACAAGTTTTTGGCGCCGTTGCCGGGGAGACTAGGCAATTGGTGAAATTGTGTTAAGTGTAAATTTACTGTATTTTTGTTTTATTTTCTTAAGTGTTGACAACTTGGTCTTAGCCTGTATTTTGCAGACTTGATTTCTGTGAGCACTGGCAAAGGACAAGGAGCTGGTGGAATCTTATATAGAGCCTGAACGTGAATTTCATCGTAAACGCAGAGAAGCTCTACAAAAGAAGCTGCAGTTGCTCAGACAGACTATTATGGAGCAACAAAATCCACCAGTTGTGAGGGCAGTGTTAGTGCCCGACGAAGCAGCAGCAAGGCCGGTTCGCGAGGTGGCAATCCCACATGCCAACAATGTACATTCAAGTATCCGCAAACTAGAGCCTGGAGGGAGATTTGAATTAAAGAAGAATATGGTGCAACTTTTGCACACAAGCGGGCAATTTGCCGGTCTCCCTCATGAAGACCCACAACAACATCTCCAGAACTTTTTGGAGATAAGTGACACTTATATACCCGCTGAAGTGTCACCTGATTATGTTCGGCTCACACTATTTCCGTTTTCCTTACTTGGTGAAGCCAAGAGGTGGTTAAAAGCTGAGCCACCAAATTCTATATCAACGTGGGATGATCTAGCACGAAAGTTCTTGATAAGATTTTTTCCCTCTGGTAAAACAGCCAGACTTAGAAGTCAAATTCTAAGTTTCAAACAGAGGGAGGGAGAAAATTTATATCAAGCCTGGGAAAGATTTAAATCCATGTTGCGGGACTGTCCTAATCATCATCAGTCCAATGAGGTGTTGGTACACACATTTATTGAGGGTTTGGAACCCCATACTAAAATTTTGTTAGACTCAGCAGCTGGAGGGCAAGCGCTGGAAAAGACTTATGAGGAGCTGTACACTTTGCTCAACAGGATTTCACAGGGCAATCTGTTCGCGGTTTGTTGCTACGGTTAAAAACCGACACGCAAGTGCACGTGGTCAAACAAGTAATAAAGTGGCTAAGTAAGCCAAGTATCGATCCAAGGAGGCTCAGGATATGTAAAATTTGCCTAAGTATACTATATTCTTATCTTACTTCTAATTATGCTAACAACAACGTAACCAACAGTTAAATGAGTTTTTGTTTATAAAATATATACTAAAACTATTAACAATTATTTACTGTGAATTTAAACTATGGATATGAGCATGCCAAGGTTAAGAACAAGTAATGATTCGATTATAATAATAATTCGGTTAATCTCTTCTTCATGTTGCTAGCCAAGAACAGTAGCCTAGAAATTAAAACTCTCGTATTTAATTTCACTTAAGAATCATAAACCATTCGTCTACATTTCTATGATCAAATGCAATTTACGACCTAGCAATACAATTCCGGTTCCTAAATTGACTAATACGACTTTCAAGTATATTTCTATCAGGAAAGCACATCAAAACCCAATTTTCCCAAATCAAGTTAAGAACAATACCCTATTAATTCACAACTTTCCAATTTCTTGCTCTCTCGAGTGAAATTGGACTTTTTAGATGTACATTAATGTCGGCCAAGCACTAATGCAGTAAGAACAAGAATTAATAGAACAACATGAAAGAAGAAGAAGAAAACCATATCATTTACAATC
This sequence comes from Datura wrightii, assembly GCA_035772735.1. Taxonomy (NCBI): domain Eukaryota; kingdom Viridiplantae; phylum Streptophyta; class Magnoliopsida; order Solanales; family Solanaceae; genus Datura; species Datura wrightii. The sequence goes on from JASDFA010000018.1 coordinate 92,085,541, forward strand.
AAAATTCACTACACATGTTCAAAACCTTAGCAAGGAAGAGAATTAGCCACTCATTTTTGGATTGATCATCCTAAAACGAGTGTAAATCATACGTACAATTGGTAGAAAGAAGAAAGGAAGAGAAGAAATCTCTTAGCTTTTTCTTCCCTCAACTGCTGCTAACCCACGTCCTAGCTCCACCAAGTCTTCATTATGAAAAATAAACCTAAGTGTGCTATTTATATTAGTAGGAATCTTTCCCGGAATAACAAGCAACGTGTCATGGAGTGCATCGCGGAGCACGGCCTCCGTGACACGCTACGGACGCGGAGGCTCTCTGGAAAATCACCCGAAATTGGCCCAGGCAGCACCCTGCCGCGTTGGCAGCGTGTCACGCTGCCTGGGCAGCACGTTGCAGCCCCTTGGTCGCGGAGGCCACCTGCCGTGGCACGTTGCCAACGCGCAGGTGGGCTGTTTTGAGCGGCCTGCCTGCCGTGGCACCTTGTCGACTTACCGGTGGGCTGTTTTGTGCCTCCTCTTCGCCGACGTTCGCGTGTTGATTCCGTTTCCAATCCTCTACTTCACCAACTCATGGATTAGTTGCTCAAAAGTCATCAAAACCTACAAAACAAAGGCTAATCATGTTGGTTAGCACATATCTCCACATTATATAAAATTACATGAAAATGTATACAATAACTTAGTAAACAAGACTAATTTAAGTAATAAAGAGTATCTCGGGCATATATTTTTGCCCGTGATCACAACCCCACACTTAAAGCCTTGTTCGTCCTCGAACAACCTTTTACATATCATGCATATGGAGACTCCCACATAACTAATTTAGCAAGATAATTCAGGTTACGGCTATAATGATTACGTAAGATACAAGCTAAAAATAGAGCATGCCTGATTTGATCACTGCAATGAAGTACAACTATGTTAAGACTTCTTAACCTCAAGAGTCGACTCTCAATTTTAGCAAACTCATGTAAATTAACTGATTAAAAAAATTCCACATGAATTTTATCCTTCATTAAACATGTGCCCCTCACGGAAAGAAAGTTACCCATTTTCACACGCAAAAACAATTTTTATATCACAACATGTGTGGGTATATGAATAGAATTACACTCACTCTCACAAAGAATTCACATGCATTATGTAATGACCCATAAGCTTGCCCTTAGTGTTTTTATTCCACTAATTTAAGGATGTATGAATGTAAGATCAAGTAGGACTTTTTAGGTTGTAATGTAACTCAGGTGCGGGTAGGTACTATTGTGATCAGTAATAGTGACTATCTTTCCTAAGCGCTTTTAATACATCACGCCTTCATTACAAACTTCCCTTCCCTCACTTCACCTTTTTTCTCTTTTCATCTTTCTTTTTCCTCTTTTGTTCCCCCATTTCTTTAGGCACTTTTAGCTTATTAGTAAGGAGTTCTATAAGCAACTTTTAATTTATTTGTTTTCTTACTCCCTACTAATACTCACTCATATTCAAAAAAATGCACCCTCGACCTTTCTCAACTCTTACAATTGCTACTTTCCCTTTCTTTTCATTCTTATCACTCCTTTACTCTTCTGGATTTTTCCTTTAAGCGCTTAGGAGTTTTGGATCAAATTCAAGGCTAATGAAAGAAAAAGGATTAAGCTTATGTTGCAGCTGTCAAAGAATAGGCTCAAGGCTCAACGGGGTTAACTAGGATTAATTTTTCAAGGTAGGTATAATGAGGGATAAAAATTGGTTCATTCAAAGAAATGCCTAAATCATCTCCTACAATTCACATCCTTCATTTCGTTTTATATACACACCAGGCAAGTTCTAGACATTCCACAATAGCATAGAATACTCAAAAACCTTACACTCATGGCACATGCTCAAATCAAGACACACTCAGTAGACTCTTACTCAGCTAATCACAAGAATTCAGAATTAAGCTTCCATCATATTGAGTCAAATTCAAGAGCCTAAGTGTCTCGAACAAAGTTATACACTTGCATGCTTCCCACTGAACATACTTGCATCTTACAACCATGTATAGCACATAAAAAGAACATCAAGCACCAATTAGTTATGGTTTCAAAAACCCAAAACCTATCGACTAATTTTTCCTCAAGACGGTCGTCATCCATCCATCGTCGGAAACAGTCCCTAACTATGACTAAAAACACTATATACAGACAACGGAAAGAAAGAAAAAGAAAATTTTTATTCTTCGGTTCAAAGACCCCCCGTCGGAAAAGAACCGAAAAGAAAAACCAACGGGTGATGAAGTCATGCTTAATTCACAAAAATTTTTCAAATTTTTCAAATTTTTCACAAGCATTACATTCACCAAAAATCGTTAAGCACAACAAAAATTTTTGAAATTTCTTGAAATTTCCCTCACCCCACACTTAAATCATGCTATGTCCTCATAGCATCAAATTAAAATTTACAAAGGGTGCGAAATACTCCCTGGGGCCTTTAGGCTTAGCTAACAGCATGCGTTTCTTCGACTTTGCACAAGTGGGTGTTCAACCCCACACTTTTTCTCTTCCATGCTTGTTAGCTTCCTCCTCCACGGGTACTCAGACTTCCCCTCCATCTGTGCTTAACTTTCCACCAAAACAACACAAGATGAAAATAAACAAAAATTAACTCAATTGCAAGAAATTAATATGGTACCTGTGGTACCCTTGGGTTGCCTCCCAAGCAGCGCCTAATTTTACGTCGCGGCACGACGTACCAAGTGTCACCACGTTTTCCTCCACCTTGAGGATATGAATCTCACCCCTAATTTCTTTTCTAATTTCCTCTTATGCTCTAGGGGTGGTGGTGAAAAATTGTAAGGACCAAGCAGTAGATGTTTTCTTTTGAACCTATTGGCCCTTATGTAAGCGAAGTCATTTTGTCTCTCTGAGTTAGCAAATTTCAGAATATATGAGGCTTGGTCCTCCTCTAGACATTTCTCTATAAACTTGGAAGACTCTATTTCTATGTTGTCAACCAAACTTAATGTCGAAAAATGCGTAGAGTGTGGTCCAATACACCTCAACTCTGAAATTGCTTTGTGCTTGACTTCCTTACTTGTGTACACCTTTTCAACATCGACATCTATTTCTCCATTAAGGTCAAATGGGAGATATTCTTTTTCTTCTTCCATGAATGGAATTTCTATAGGTATGAGCCGATCACGGAGACACTCAAGAGATTCTAATTGTGGGGCTTCATCCAAAAATTCACCCTTGTATTCCTCTTGTAGTTCCTCTTGAATATCGGCTAAAACTGTCACCTGCAAATTATCACAAGCTTCAGCCTCAGCACACATCTCTGTGAGTTTGACGCTCATCCTGCTTACAACCTCTGCATTCTCCTTTTGCTGAATTATCAATTCTGCCACCGACTCCTTCATTGCTTCTGATTGCTCCAGGAGTTGTTTCATCATGTTCTCTATTTGAACTTGGCGTCCCAAGTCCTCATTTTCAACATGCCTATATTCAGCAAAAACAACAAAAGGATCATAGTAGGGGCTTGGGGGAGGGGAATATGCCTTTGGACAATCACCCCAATGGCCATATTGACACCCACATATATTGCACGTGTTACAGTTTTGCCACAAGTGGGGTCATGCAAGATTCGCCGAAATATGCGTATCCACCATTTATATTCCAAGATGTCATGTCAATGAGGGTATCCGAAAGAGAGAAAAATTAAAATGAACAAAGAATTAAAACAAATACTAAGACCAAGTTGTCAACACTTAAGAAAATAAAACAAAAATACAGTAAATTTACACTTAACACAATTTCACAAATCGCCTAGCCTCCCCGGTAACGGCGCCAAAAACTTGTTCGCGGTTTGTTGCTACGGTTAAAAACCGACACGCAAGTGCACGTGGTCAAACAAGTAATAAAGTGGCTAAGTAAGCCAAGTATCGATCCAAGGAGGCTCAGGATATGTAAAATTTGCCTAAGTATACTATATTCTTATCTTACTTCTAATTATGCTAACAACAACGTAACCAACAGTTAAATGAGTTTTTGTTTATAAAATATATACTAAAACTATTAACAATTATTTATTGTGAATTTAAACTATGGATATGAGCATGCCAAGGTTAAGAACAAGTAATGATTCGATTATAATAATAATTCGGTTAATCTCTTCTTCATGTTGCTAGCCAAGAACAGTAGCCTAGAAATTAAAACTCTCGTATTTAATTTCACTTAAGAATCATAAACCATTCGTCTACATTTCTGTGTTCAAATGCAATTTACGACCTAGCAATACAATTCCGGTTCCTAAATTGACTAATACGACTTTCAAGTATATTTCTATCAGGAAAGCACATCAAAACCCAATTTTCCCAAATCAAGTTAAGAACAATACCCTATTAATTCACAACTTTCCAATTTCTTGCTCTCTCGAGTGAAATTGGACTTTTTAGATGTACATTAATGTCGGCCAAGCACTAATGCAGTAAGAACAAGAATTAATAGAACAACATGAAAGAAGAAGAAGAAAACCATATCATTTACAATCAAAATTCACTACACATGTTCAAAACCTTAGCAAGGAAGAGAATTAGCCACTCATTTGTGGATTGATCATCCTAAAACGAGTGTAAATCATACGTACAATTGGTAGAAAGAAGAAAGGAAGAGAAGAAATCTCTTAGCTTTTTCTTCCCTCAACTGCTGCTAACCCACGTCCTAGCTCCACCAAGTCTTCATTATGAAAAATAAACCTAAGTGTGCTATTTATATTAGTAGGAATCTTTCCCGGAATAACAAGCAACGTGTCACGGAGTGCATCGCGGAGTACGGCCTCCGTGACACGCTACGGACGCGGAGGCTCTCTGGAAAATCACCCGAAATTGGCCCAGGCAGCACCCTGCCGCGTTGGCAGCGTGTCACGCTGCCTGGGTAGCGCGTTGCAACCCCTTGGTCACGGAGGTAGAGGTAGAGGTGTTCGATGTGTACAAAGCACTCAAGCTCCCGATGGTAAATGAAGAACTCTCGGTGATCAATGTAATTGATCATGGGAATGCTAAGCACATGAGTGATTCCCGAGAGTTGATGGGAAGACCACCAGATAAAGGTGAGCACTACTGGGGGGAGGACAATGATCGTGAAAAATCGTCCATCACCCTAGTGGATAATTGAGCATAAAGGACGTCGAGCCGCGACGGTAAACCAGGCGCTGCACGGGAGGCAACCCGTGAAAAATATTTTTTTTCTTTTGTTTAGTAAAGTGTAAATAGTTTTTATTTTAATTTTTCTTTTTCTTGATTTAGTACAAATTTTTCGTTTTAGTTAGTATTTTTCATTTTAGTTAGGGAAATCTATTAATCTAACCAATTTTGTTTAGTAAGGTGATTTTCAGGTCAACCGGAGAAAAATGTGCATGGAATCGGGAAGGAAAAGGCAAGGTATGAAAAAATGAATAAAATGAAGAGACAGTGCACTGGGGCGATGGCTCCATGTCACGGAGGTGGACCACCGCGTTACCCTCCGTGACACGTTGAGGTTAAATCTGGATTTTTTAAAAATTCCAGAGGACCATCGCGATAGCTCCGTGTCACGGAGGAGGGGCTCCGCGTTACCCTCCGTGACACGTTGCCCTATGTTTTGTGACGGGTCACACCGGGTTGCCGGGTGACCCGCGTGTTTTCCTTCATTTTAAACCCCGATTTTAGGCTCTTTTTCCACATTTTCTCTCTTCTCCGCGACCAAACACCCAAATTTCCCACCCCAACCAACGTGCCACGGTATTAAGCAACCAAGTTGTCGAGTTTCTTCGATTATTCAACTTAAAGGTATGTTTTCCTCGTCTCTCTCAAGTTTTTGTCAATTTTAGTCGAATTTGAGCATGGGAGGTGAGATATATTACCCTAAGTAGCAATTTAGCATGAAATTGAGTTATTCTTTGATTGATAAATGTTTGGAATGTTGTAATATGTATTTGAACTTGTCGATTGCGTGAATGATTCGAATTTGATTGTGAAATTCAATTCTAGGGCTTGGGTTGTTGAATTCGAATTGGGTAACTTGGTAAATTTGTAAATTATATGCCGGGGTGGGCTTGTGAATTGAGATAAGTCGTTGTAAATATTGTTTGAATGTAATAGACGATGAATTCTCGGGATTTTGGGAAAATGTGAAAATTGTTCGAATTGGTTGGTTATATAGGTTCATGTGTATATAGAATTTTGGTCGTTGTTTTTGTTTGTTGTTTTCTTTGCTAAGTGCGATGGTTGAATTACTAGCGATGGTAGAATTGGGATTAGCTGTATGAAGTCTGAGTAGTACGCTAAGGTTATACTGTCGAAATTTTCTTTGCGAACGCACTAAGCATAAATTGTATAGTTGTTTGTTTTTTGGTGTAAATAAAGTGATCCTTGCCGTAGTATCGTAACAGTAACTAAGGACTAAGTGTGGGGTAAACTTAGCTTAACCGGACCTTAGCCGACGCTAACATGCATTTAGCTTGACATGGTGCTTGTTTATTTGTGTTGACAGGTACAATGGCAAGTAGGCAGGATAAGGGTAAAGGTGCATCTACTTCAGGCACCGGGAGAAAACGACTTAGACTGGGCACAGCAGTCCCAGCTGCACCAGCTGTTCCACGCGGCCAATGCCGCCAATACGGAACGAGGTGGGTAACCGATGAAGGGAAGAAGTGGTACGCTAAACACAAGGAAAACAAATACTTCCCTGAGGAGCATATTGCGCGGGAACCACTAGCACAGGAGTTCCCCCGTATAGTGCAGAGGATCGAGGCAGCTGGGCTCAGCTTCATATTTCAGGAGCCCAAGGAGTGCAACTTACATTTAGTCCGGGAGTTCTATGCAAATTGGAACCCGGCAATCAGAAGCCACACAATAAAGATCAGAGGGCAGATTGTCACTCTGGAACCCCAACAATTAAATGCCATTATTGGAGCGCGGGACACAGACGCCCACGTTCTCCGCCAGCTGAACATCACCCCACCATATGCCGATATCAGACGCACACTGTGTGGGGCTCGATCCACAGCCAGATGGAGCAGACATAAGGAGAGGGGTTACCACCAGACTCTGCCGTATTCTCAAATGAACAGGGAGGCAAGAATTTGGCTGAAAATAGTTTGTTCGTGCCTGATCCCGGGGGTGCACATGACGGATGTGACCCGGGACCGTGTGTGCCTGGTGTATGCCCTGATGAAAGGGCTAGAGATTAATGTTGGGGCGGTCATCATATCCGCCATGAAGAGATCCCGACTACACCAGGGCCACAGGTATGGGTTCGGAGGACTTATCACCACCTTTCTCCGGGGCCTCGATGTCGAGGAAGAGGCTTTGGACTACATCCCGCAGTTGGAGCGGAGGGCCCTTGATGTGACCAAAACTAAGGCCCCTGACACCACACACGGGCCAGTGCTGACACTTGGCGAGCGACATGCTCGCGACGACCAGTACATGGCACGGATGTTTGGTATTCAAATGCTTCAGCTTCGGATAGGTGGGAGACTAGCCACGGAGGATGAATTATGGCAGCTGGAGCTGGATTACCCATTTGGCGAAAACGCCAGGGCTTTATGCCGAGTGGGGCCAACATTTGTAGAGCCCACTGACGATGATGTCCCCACGGACGAGGAGACACGTTAGGAGGACTCCGATGTGGAGTCCGATGACGACGATGGAGGTGACTCGGACATGGGCGATGAGGCAGCAGCACCGGATGAAGAAGTCGAATATTTCGACTGATCAGGGAGTTCCACCACCCAAAATTTTATGATTTGAATTTTTGTGAACACTGGGGACAGTGTTTGATTTAAGTGTGGGGTGGGGAGTAGTTAGGTGCTGGGGCTGGGCTGATTTGCTGTATGTTTTTCCTCTGTTTTGTATGTATGTTTATGTTTCCCTGTGTGCAAACTGGTTTGTATCTGTAAATATTTGTGGTAATTGATGATGTGTGTTGTGAAATGTTGTGGTTTGCCAGCTAAGTCTGTAGAAAAATTTTTTGTAAATATTTTCTTATGTTTTTTTTTCTCTATCGAAATGATCGATATTTTTAAAATTTTGTGAAAATATTTTGTACATATTAAAATATTTTGTAAATATTTTTCCATCGAAATGATCGATGTTTTGCAAAATTTTTCGATTTTTATTTTTGGGTTTCTCGGAGTTTGTTTTCGGTTCTTTTATCGAGAATAGGCCCATTGAACCGATGTCATAGTTAGTGACCGTTCCCTATGATGGATGGATGACGACCGTCTTAAGGGAAATGTAGTCGGTAGGAGTAGTGATTTTAATTTATTCTTAGTTTTTTTCTTTGGTGGATTGCATCACGGAACTTGTAGTTACAATATGGTTGTGAAATTATGGTTGTGTGTTGTAACTGATATTCAAAATGTAAAAGTGATTCGGTTGAAAGCATGCAATTTTGTAAATATGTTGAGTTACCTTGGCTGTAGAATTCGATTCGGTGTGATTGAGGCTTAATTTCTGAATTCATGTAATTGGCTAATTAAAGAGTCTGTGAATGCATCTTGAATCGAGCATGTGCATGAAGTGTGAAGTAAGGTGTTGTTATTCCATGCTATTGTGAAGTGTCTAGAACTTGCCTGGTGTGTGTACAAAACGAAATGAAGGAGGTGTAGTGTTGGAAAGGATGTAGGCATTTCTTTGTTTTAACCGAGAGTTTCTATTTTTTTCTTGTCATACACTACCTTTTTATGTGATTGTATACCCTAGTCAGTCCATTGAGCCTTTAGCCGATTATTTCTTTCTTTTGTCCAAAATTGTATAAACTAAGCTTAATTCTTTCTTTTCATTAACCGTAAAGTCTATACAAAACTCTTAAGCGCTTAAGAAGAAAAAATTTTCCCAAAGTGTCAAAGAGTGAGAATAGTGGAAAGAAAAAGAAAAGCAGAGTGAGGAAAGAAAAGAAAAGGTTGAAGAGGCACTTGTTATAATGAAATGATAATGAAGGTGCATGAAAAACCTTTGTGTCATGTCAAGTGTGTTTGATGAAATGGGCCATATGAAAGTAAACCAGCATGAATGGGATGAAAAAAAAGAAAAGAGAGAAACACTGTCATGAGTTGAGGGCAAGGTGTTGAAAAGGCGCTTAAGGATGCTAGTGGCTATTATTGGCTAATCCTATATATACTAGTTCCATAGCTTCCATTACAACCCATTAAAGTCCTACGTGATCTTACATTGCATTTCTTTATATTAGTGGAGTAATACACTAAGGGCAAGCCTATGGGTCATGACATGAGGCATGTGAATTCTTTTGGGAGAGAGTGAAATTAATTTCTACATGCCCCTACTTGAATGTTTGTGTGTCACATGAGCATAAAGGGGAAGATTCTCTTGAGTTGTAAGGGCACATGCTTGATGAAAGATTGATTTTCGTGTCGGATATCTTGATTAGCTGATTTGCATGAGTTTGCCGATATCGAGGGTCGATTCTTAAAGTCTAGGAAGTCTTGATGTATTAAAGGTCGTTGCATTGTTAAGACCATGCATGTTTTCTTGATGATTTACAATATTGAATGATCGGTATGACCGTAGCTTCAATTGTCTCACCATAGTGGCGAAGGTTGGGATGTAATTTGCATGAATTGTGTATATGTTGTTCGAAGACGAACAAGGATTTAAGTGTGGGGTAAGTGATCTTGGGCAGATTTATATGCCCAAGTGATACTCAAACGTATCATTTTCGTCTTGTTTATTGTGCAATGTGTATACATTTTCATGTAATTGGTAATAAAATGTGAATTTATACTAACCAACATGATTAGCATTGTTTTGTAGGTAAAACATGATTTTGAGGAGCTAAAATGCATGTTGGAACAATATCGGAGTTGGACTTGGATGCGAGCACGGAAAAGACATTGGACTGCACAATGTAAAGGGGCTCCGCGATGGAGCCGTGCCACGCTACCATCGCGGAGGCACACTGCCTGGAGGGCGATTTAATTGTCAAATTCCAGTGGAGCCTCGCGACAGCTCCGTGGCACGGAGGCAAGCCTCCGTGTTGCATGCCGTGCCACGTTGAGGCTATATTCCCGGACCCCCAGATTTCCAGTGAGGGTCCGCGTCCACGCCGTGTCACGGAGGCAGTGCTCCGCGTTGGCCTCCGTGACACGTTGCTTGTTATTCCGGGAAATATTCCCAATAGTATAAATAGAACACTTAGGCTTATTTTTAATTAATTCAGACTTGGTGGAGCAAGGACGTGGGTTACAGGCAGTTGAGGGACGAAAAAGCTAAGGGTTTTTCTCTTTTCTTTCTTTTTTCAATCAATTGTTTGTATGATTAACACTTGTTTTAGGATGATTAATCCACAAATGAGTGGCTAATTCTCTTCCTTGCTGAGGTTATGAACAATGGTGATGAATTTTGATTATTGAATTGTATGGTTTTCCATCTTCTTCTTCTATGTTGTTCTATTAATTCTTGTTTCTACTGCATTAGTGTGTGGCCGACATTAATGTTCATCGAAAAAGTCTGATTTCACTCGAGAGAGCAAGAAATTGGAAAGTTGTGAATTAATAGGGTATTGTTCTTAACTTGATTTGGGAAAATTGGGTTTTGATGTGCTTTCCTGATAGAAATATACTTGAAAGCCGTATTAGTCAATTTAGGAACCGAAATTGTATTGCGAGGTCATAAATTACATTTGATCACAGAATGTAGACGGATGGTTTATGATTCTTAAGTGAGATTAAATACGAGAGTTTTAATCTCTAGGCTAATGTTCTTGGCTAGCAACTAGAAGAGAAGAATAACCGAATTATGATTATAATCAAGTTCATTACTTGTTCTTAACCTTGGTATGCTCATATCCATAGTTTCAATTCAAAGTAGATATTTGTTAATAGTTTTAGTATATAATTTATAAACAAAATTATTTAACTTTTGGTTACGTTGTTGTCAGCATATATAGAAGTAAGATAGAATATAGTATACTTGAGCAATTTTACTTATCCAGAGTCTCCTTGGTTCGATACTTGGCTTACTTAGCCACTTTATTACTTGTTTGACCACGTGCACTTGCGTGTCGGTTTTTAACCCATATAGCAAACCGCACCAGACACACAACATTTCACCTGCAAATGGATAGTCAAGTGGAGCGTACAATTCAGACCCTCAAGGACATGTTGAGGGTATGCATGATAGACTTCAAAGGTGGTTGGGATGATCACTTACCCCTTATCGAGTTTACCTACAATAACAACTATCACTCCAGTATTCAGATGGCGCTGTTCGAGGCTCTCTATGGTCGGAGATATAGATCGCCCATCGGGTGGTTTAAGGTTGGTAAGGCTGCGATGATAGGTATGGATTCAGTTCATGAGGCAATGGAGAAGGTTCAGTTGACAAGAGACGGATTGAAAACTACTCAAAGTCACCAAAAGTCCTACGCCGATGTGAGGAAGAGAGTACTTGAGTTTGAGGTGGATGACTGGTTATTTTTGAAGGTATCTCCCATGAAGGGAGTGATGTGGTTTGGAAAGAAAGGAAAACTCATCCCTCGTTATGTTGGCCCTTATCGTATTGTGAGAAGAGTTGGCAAGGTGGCGTATGAATTGGAGTTTCCCTCAGAATTATCTTTCGTGCATCCTGTATTTCATGTATCGCTCTTGAAGAAGTGTTTGGGTGATCCAGCTCTAGTTGTCCTAGTGGATAGTGTTGATGTAAAGGACAACCTTAGCTATGAGGAGGTTCCAGTGAAAATACTGAATCGACAGCTCCGAAGGCTAAGGAACAAGGAAGTAGCTTTAGTTAAAGTGTTATGAAGGAATCAACATGTTGAAGAGCTACGTGGGAGGCCGAAGCGGATATGATGTCACGCCCCACCTTAGGAGGCATGACTGACACCTGGTGCCCTACTAGAATCTGACCTGACTTAACTAAGCCTATGCACTATTGGTGTAGGCTTAACCCTGAAATAAAAAACATAATGGGCTATATCTCGGCTGTAAAAACAACCTCCGACCGAAAAGGCCTTATAGACACCTGTAAAGGAAAACAACTAATGAGAAAAAGGCAACAACAGGGAATCCTATGTGGGCCGACAAGACCACCATAATGACTAGTTATGACTGGAATGAAAATCACCCAACTATAACTGCTCTATAGCCGACAAGGCCACTATAAGATTACTAAACAAGGCCTCACACGACCAACAATAAACTAACCACAGGTGTAGCTATATCACAAGCTCATATTTCTACGATCTTAATTTGTATTTACTTGAATGATGCTATAAATCTTCATCAAAGTGCTTATTTTTTTAATAATTGAACAAAAGCGGGTCTGAATGGGTAGGGAAACTGAAACAATCTGCAAGCCTCTAGGAGTAATATAATGGTCGGGACATGGCCCCGACCTACCCAAAATTGTACAATCAAAAGAGTAACCTTATAATTGTTAGCTCCGGAAGAAAGGAGCCGACTGCACTGCTAGCTCTGGCTGAAACTAGGAAGGTCCTGGTCCGCACCTATCTGTACCTGTAGGCAAGTAATGCAGCGCCCCAAGGGTGGGCATCAGTACAATATGTACCGAATATTGAAGGCAATAACTGAAACTGATTGAACAAAACTTAAAATTAGCTGAAAGTAACTGAGTATAAAAGATGGAAATATAACCTGAATAGTTACCTTCCTACTGTCTTCTACCAATAAATAGTGCAAACAAGAACCTTTACCTGGCCCCCATAAGCCGGAAGGTACAATAAGCACAGAATAACCCACTCGGGGCCCCCATAAGCCTTGATGGGTAAACTTCAATCTATATACCCCTAACACGGTCATCTAATAACTATATCCATCCTACCATTCCCTTGGGTTTGCAACTGAGCCCGCTCGGCTCCTGAACTATAATCCTGGGTACTGAACTCGACGGGGTGTGCCGATTCGACGTAAAAGTAGTCCAGCCATGGAATGGACTGTATGAGGACCTTGGACCTCATCTTCGTTCCTCAGGGATGGCATACCGCTCCTCGGAGCGTGTCATCTAGCCCCTCGCGAGCGTCGACACAACTAGTAACCCTGGGGTTAGTTTTGGAGGGCTATACAGGGCATAGTCAATCCCAAACTAAACATGGAATACTGGTCTCAGCTAATAACAATAGCTAATCATAATAAATATACTTATGGTATTCTTACTGGGATTCAAACTGAGTTATGATACTGAAGAAACTAACTTGCCGAAGGGATTCGCCTTAACATACCTCGATAGTCGATTTCTTATCAATTGACGAGTTCGGATTCGTATTCAATAGCCTTTCTCAATTGAAATTGTAAGACTGAGAGAATAAGACTAATTTCAGTACTAAAACCGTAGAAATGATAACTTTTAATACTAATATTGACTATACTTCAACTGAATGAAACATGGACGAAAATGTATAATTTCCCGAGAGTTCAGAAGGGAGAAATGCTTACTTGAAGCCTGTGATCGTATTGAAATCAGTTTGGAGCAATTCCAAAAACTTTAGCTCAGTGAGGTTACGATTTGCAGGGCGAATTTCGTGAAAATAACTCCATAGTAACGCTCCATGTAGCCTTAAACTTTGATACCCAAAGTTAATTTGAATTTGAACAGCGTTTTGTAGCATAAACGGGCAAAAATTACTTAATTTCTTTGTGCTCTCTTCTCTTAGGACGTATGTGAGCTTTGGAAATTAATGAAATGAAATAAGGGACTTTATATATGTAGGAGGGCCGGGGGGCATTCCGCGCCTCTCAAGGCGCCAGTGGCCTGGCATGCTGCGCTGGCTGGTGTCCTGCCGACTAGCGCGTCACGCTGGCCCTGCGCGATCTAGCCTCGCTCGACCCGACTTCTGAGGTTTCTCTACACATGTCTTACTCTCTTTATCTACCTCAAATCCACTTGTACGCTTACTAATCTATGATGGCTAGATACCCATATTTATTCTTTACCGGCTCCGTTTCAGCTTGAGGTGTAAGTTTTTCACTCAAACTCTATTGTTTTCATGTTCAATTCATGTTCCCAAGTTTATTTTTTGTATATGGATGTATGTATAATTTTTGAATTCAGTGCAACTATGTAGTTTGAATCGGAGGTAGTCATTCCGTCCGTTTTTGATTTAAATGATCAGTATTTAAATATGATAATTGCATCTATCTGCTTTTCTGTGTGTTTTCCAACAGTCGATGATGAATATTCCCAAGGAGGAGATATTGTTATACCCCAGAAACCCAAAGATCAGACCCGGGAGTTGAAACGGAGAAAAGTTTAAAACTGGCACCAGGCATAGAACGAGTCGTGAGATGACCCATTGGTGCAACCCACAAGTTTTGATGTGACTCGTGGGGAGGCCAGGTGAGGAATTTGGAAATTTGAGAAAAAGGATCCCCACGGGAGTTACCACAACTCGTGGTCAGTCCCCACGAGTTGTTAGGTCAGTTGTGGGGTGGGTGAGTAAGAAAAGAAAAGGAAGAGGGTCAGTGGACTTGACGGAAGGACCCCATAAGTCGTGGTCAGTCCCCACGATTCATGGGGAGGGTCGTGGTCAGCTAGTTGAGAAAATAATTGGCATGGAGGTAGTGTACATAATGGGTGGTGACCGTGAGTCGTGGTTACCAGTAACGAGTCGTGAGGTTGCTCATGATGAGCCTAGACGATCAGATGAGCAGTGTACCTCATGGATAAAGCCACGAGGGGTGACCCTTGACGACGAGTCTTTAGGTCCCTCGTTGGGACCACCTGACAGTTAATTTCTGTGAATTTAGTAAGGGCTATACCATAATTTCAAAGATCCTAAGGCCTAAACTACGTCATTTCGAGATATATATGATGACTTTTAAAGGGGTTAAGTTCATTTTAAGCCTTATTCATTCATGCATTCAAGATAGAAAGGTAGAGAGGGTGATCAAGCTAGTGTTCTTCAATTCCCCTTCAAATTCCTTTTGGGCATCTAAAGAAGTGTAAGAATCAGCAACTAACAGGTATGTAGGATTATGAATGGGTGGTTTCTTTCACACCCATACCCCATCCCTCTCTAAATCATGAGAATTCTATGTCTAATCTATGTAGTTTTAATCTAAATGCATGAATCTCCTATTTCCTTACATGGGTATGATTTAATTATGATTCTACTATTGAATTATGAAGCATGGGCAATTTTTATAATGTTTTCAATTAAAAAAAATCATGTTTCGAGTTTTATAAATTAAAATCCCATTGATGATAAGTTTATGAAGGACGAGATTTGTGATGAATGTATGATGATGAGATATTATGATGAAAAGCATGTTTTAAAGCTACCCATGTTTACAGTCATGTTCTTGAGGTGAATTGAGTATTTCTAAGTATGATAAAGCTTTGGGCAATGCCCACATATCTAAGTATGAAGTATGATTTCCCGAACTAAGCTTGCCACATGATTTTGGAGTAAAGACTCCTAATTATATTTTTAGCTTGTGGTAGTTTTTGACTTAAAGCTTCTCATATGCACGATTTCATATTTGAGATGTATTTCATTATTGAGCTTCGTTACAAAATGATGTAGAGCATGTGCATGTTTTTAGGAGTAATGTCTAGCATTGAGTAGGCTAAGGGTCGATCACCCTATGCCTTATAATACCCGCCAATGTAGGTTTATACTACTATATATTACTTTGGGACCTCCCTTGTGAGCTATCCCCGACCCTATTGGCCCACGAGCTTGATATCGATATCATGGTATCGTCCCTAGCCCTGGAAAGGCTTTGGACTGCTCTAACCACTTTAGTGTGATAGTTGGGACCATGTAAGCTCTATCGTGGTATGTCGGTTAAAAGATGAGTCTCCATTGTTCCTCATGATTTTAGATATGTATATTCATTACTCATGATATATATATATATATATATATATATATATATATATATATATGCATGTTCTTAATCAGGTTTGACTCAATGCTCAGCTTTACTTATTAATGTCAGAATTCAGCTTTGAGTCAATCGATTTAGTTATGATTTTATGAAGTTATGTTATGTTATGTTATGAAGAGATCATGAATTTTAGAAAGAATGCATGCAAGCCCTACTCTAAGATTCTTAATGCTTATGTTTACATTATGCATTGTCTTTAAATGATTTTATTTACATTAGCGGTTTTACTTCGCTTACATACTCAGTACATTCCACGTACTGACCACATACTCTATGCTGTATCATTTCATGATACAGGACTCGACGCTCAGGTTCAGCCCCGCTCTTAGTACACCTCCTGAGGTAGCATCGTACGTTGTTGGTGAGACCTCATCTCCCGAGGGATAGACTATTCAAATTTCCTATATATATTTCAGTTTCAGTTTGTTGAGTTAGTTGGGGTCTTATCCCATCAACTCATCATGTTTAGAGGCTTTTTAGACATATGTATGTATTCAACTTCGGATGGTGTATTCTGATGTTATGGTTGATTTAGACTGCCGCTATGATTATCTTGTTGATTTCTCAATTTTATTGGTCGAGTTAGATGTATTCTTATCCCATGGGTCGACTTGGGGTCTCTTAGGGCTCCTTGTCCCGTGTTGCGATCTGGGCCTCCGTTCGGATCGTGACAGAGAATTCTGACCCACTCTTGACTACTACTCCACCATCTGCTGAGTTAACTAACTAGACTCCTAACTGAGCCAATTTGTAAACATCTCTAACCAACTCTTTCTTATCATCCTCAATATGAGCAACACTCCCATAGACAATCTACTGAGGGCATCAATCACTATATTGGCCTTGCCTGGATAATACAACACACTTATGTCATAATCCTTCAATAACTCTAGCCATCTTCTCTAATGAAGATTCAAATCCTTTTGACAGAACATATACTGAAGACTCTTATGATCGATGAAAACATCTACATGAACCTCATAGAGATAGTGTATCCAAATCTTTAAAGCAAGCACTACCAAACACTACTGCTGCCAATTCAAGATCATGAGTCGGATAATTTTTCTCATGAACTTTGAGCTGTTTGGAAGCGTAAGATATGGCCTTGCCATGTTGCATCAGAATGCAACCGAGGCCAACTCTGGAGGCATCATAATAAATCACAAACCCGTCTGAACCTTCTTGCAGAGTAAGGACTGGGGCTATAGTAAGTCGAGTCTTCAACTCCTGAAAACTCTTCTCACACTCATCAGACCACTGAAACTTTACTTTCCTCTAAGTTAGTTTGGTCAAAGAGGAGGCAATAGAGGAGAATCCTTCAATAAACTGTCTGTAATAACCGCTAAGCCCAAGAAACTCCTGATGTTTGTCATAGAGGTGGGTCTTGGCCAGTCCTTAACTGCTGCTATCTTTTGAAGATCCACCTGAATAACTCTTCGGAGACCATATGGCCAAGGAAAGGAACTGATGTCAACCAGAATTCACACTTGCTAAATTTGGTGAACAACTGGTAGTCCCTAAGAGTTTGCAGAACTATTCTCAGATGGTCTACATACTCCTCCTTTATTCTGGAGTAAACTAGAATGATGTCAATGAATACAATAACGAACATGTCCAAGTATGGCTTGAATACCCTATTCATTAGGTCCAATAAAGCTGCAGAAACATTAGTTAGTCTAAAATACATAAGTGGAATTCCTCCTTTTTCGATTCTTCTTCTATATAAGTGAATAGATCTTTGTGATTCAATCAATTCGATTCTCGTATTCAAGTCCTGGGCGGCACGATTACCTCTCATAGCATGTGTATAAATGATGGGTCCATCGGGTTGAGAGACCAGGTAATGACCATACTGAGTTCTGAAGCTATTTTCGGAATGTCACATTCTCTGACCCCGGAGGTGGTGATATCCTAATCTGAGGTCTATCTTGGAGAAACAACTAGCTCCCTGAAGCTGATTGAATAATTTGTCAATCTTGGGTAGAGGATACCTATTCTTAACTGTGACGTTGTTTAGTGGAAGGTAGTCGATACACATTCTGAGGGTACCATCTTTCTTTTGCATGAATAGAACTAGGGCACCCCACGAAGAGATACTGGGACTGATGAAGCTTTTATGTAGGAGGTCTTTCAGTTGTTCCTTCAACTCCTTAAGCTCAGATGGAGCCATTCTATAAGAAGGAATAGAGATGGGCTGGGTATACAGAAGAAGATTTATACCGAAGTCTATTTCCCAATTGGGAGGGAGCCCTGGGAGGTTTTTTGGGAAACACATCAGGAAACTCATTCACTACCAGAGTTGACTGAAGTGTCGGGATCTTGAAACTAGAATCTTTGATGTGGTAGATTCACCTTTTGGGAATCATTTTCCTAACCTTAAGGTATGACTTCCATTCTAAGATTTTCTCACTAGGAAATTGAAACTTGACGACTTTGGTTCTATAGTCGACTGAAGCATAACAAGATTGCAGCCAGTCCATGCAAAGGATAAGGTTGAAGTTGGCCATGTCTAGATTTACTAGATCTAGGGAAGTGACTTTACTTACATTAAGATTGGATAATTTCTATATACTCGACTGACTCTAATTGACTCACCAACCGGGGTAGAGACTGAAAATGATTTGGAGAAAATTTCTGGACTAATATTGACCTGAACTGCAATGTAAAGAGTCATGAAGAAAAGTTTAGCTCCTGGATATAGCAAAGCATAAACATCAGAGTGGAAAAGGCGCGACATACCAGTAACCACATCAGGTGAGTTCTCCTGATCTCGCCGGGAAGATAGGGCATAGAAATGATTCTGGAACTGACCACCACCATTACTTGAAGTAGTGCTCTATTGAGCTAGGCGACCTGTTGGGGCTGCTGATGTAGTAGACTGGGCATTTCCCCGTCCAGCTGACGGGCACTCTCTCAATTTGTGACCCAGCCATGTGGTAGATTCACCCTTTGGGAATCATTTTCTTAATCTTAAGGTACGACTTCCACTCTAAGATATGCCCACTAGGAAATTGAAACTTGACGACTTTGGTTCTATAGTGGACTGAAGCATAACAAAAATGTCTCCAGTTCATGCAAGGATAAGGTTGAAGTCGGCCATGTCTAGCTCTACTAGATTAACGGAAGTGACTTACACTAAGACTGGATAATTTCTATATACTCGACTGGCTCTAGTTGACTCACCAACTACGCTAGAGACTGAAAATGATTTGGAGAAAATTTCTGGACTAATATTGAATTGAATTGCAATGTAAAGAGTCTCGAAAGAAAGTTTGGCTCCTAGATATAGCAAAGCATAAACATCAGAGTGGAAAAGGTGCAACATACCAGTAACCATATCAGGTGAGTTCTCCTGATCTTCCGAGAAGATAGGGCGTCGAAATGATTCTGACACTGACCACCACCATTACTTGAAGCAGTGCCCTGACCTGCTGGGGCTGCTAATGTAGTAGACTGGGCCTTTCCCCATCCAGCTGACGGCCACTCTCTCAATCTGTGACCCAGTTGGCCACACCTAGAACAACCTTCTTTTCCCAAACAACACTCACCAGGGTGATTCTTCCACACTTAGGACAGGCTGGAAAAGTGCGGCTACTGGAAATATGGCTCTGGGACTGGAAGCCTGATGCCCAACCCCTCCTATCTTTGTGGGGACCTGGAAGATGTAACACTAGCTGAGGAAGGTGCTGGAGGCCTCTACTGCTGCTGCGGGCGATTACCACCACCTGACCTCTGCTGAGGGTACTCAAACTGACTGGTTCTGGCCCGTTTGTTCTTCCTCTCTATGTCCTTCAAATTTTCAACCTCTATCTGCTGGGCATGAATGATGAGACTAGAGAGGTCTGTATCTTTGATGAGTATGGAGGTCCTGCATTCCTTGAGTACCAAATCCAAGATTCCGTTAACAAATTAAGCAAGCGAGCCCTTGGTTCAACAACCATTTATGGAGCATATCATAATAGTTGAGTGAGCTTTTGCATACTCTTCTATTGTCATGTTGTTCTATCTCAAGTTCATGAACTCAACAATCTTAGCTTCCCTTAATTCTTGGGGAAAGAACCTATCCACAAAGGTTGTAACTAATTTGTCCCATTCCATCGGACCTAGTCAGTTCTGCCTTCCCACCTTTTACTATTTCTACCAAATCCGAGCCACCCTTTTAAGCTGATAGGCGGCCAAATCAACACTCTCTGTAGGGGTAACACCCATGATTTGGGTGATCTTTTGCACTTGATCAATAAATTCCTGCGAGTCTTCATCAACCTTAGACGCGTGGAATGCTGGTGGACTTGTCTGAGTGAAATCTCAGACTCTGACAGCAGCTGCAAACCCATTAATGTTAACCGGTACCATGAGCTACTAATTAACTGGTTGGTCATGGCTTGGGCCAGTATCTTAATCATAGCCCGAAATTCTACATAGGATACCTAGTAGTACTAAGGAGCTGCCGGAGCTGGTGGGGCTAGCTGGTTAGCATTTTCAATCCTCCTTTTGTTTCCTCTTTTGGGAGGCATTGTTATCTAAAAGCGTAGACCATAAGTTAGGAAGATGTATTAGAGTCTAAAACTCTATGAAAAACAAGAATCATGAATAAAGGAAATTTTCCTAAAAATGCCTCGTAGCCTCCTCCTTATAAGTGTGGCACACTTTGCATCCTTAAAAAGGAATCTACTTGATACGGCTTTTAGACATCCTAGAACACTCTAAACCTAATGCTCTGATATGAAGTTTGTTAAGTCCCGAGTCTACACCCTGGACACGACACGGTACTTAGGTCCACAAGTAACCCCAAGCTAACCCATGTTATTGCAACTACTGAAATTCTTAATAATTGGAAGAAATCTATAATCCAAAGAAACTGAAGCTTGAAAACAAAAATGATGAAAATATTTTAAATAGCAAACATGCGATAACATAGTGAATTACTAACTCTGTCTGAAAGCCATCTAAGAACTGATGATTTGCTGGGACAAGCCCCCAGCTAACTCTAAATTCTGAACTAAAACATCAAAATACAGTAGTCTGGAAAGAAACTCCGGCCCTCAGAGAATGAGGACTCACCACTAAACTCTGCTGATTTTCATCATAGAAGGACTACTATCGATGTTGATACTGAGAACCTGCGCCTATATCATAAGATGATACAACATATAGAGTATGCATCAGTTCTTTGAATGTACTGAGTAAGTGAGAGAAGAAGTAACTGTAAAGATACTAAAAATTTGATAATACTGTAGGTATTAGTAACTGTCCGGTTTGAAGGTCATACACATATCTGAATTCTGGAGGACTGAACTGAACTGGAGATTGTGACTATACGGGGCTGAGATGTACTGTATTATACTGTGAGAGAAACTATAACTAACATGTAACCACGTGAGCTAGATGTGGAGTCCGATGTATATCCCCTTCCGAAGAAGGCCTACTATACCTTACCAGGGTATAGTAGCTGAGCTGGGTGCTCACTGTCTGATGCCCACTCGGGCTAATAACCTATGGTGGCAACGTATTTCTAGGAACCTGGGTGCGCTGAACCCCGTCCCTCTCAGTGCTAAGTTCTACTTCTACTGGAAATCCTAATTTTGACTAACTAGGCTGATAACTCGAAATTGATGTCCTAAGACTTAAGTCAGAACTACTTTTCTGGAAATGTTCTAAGAGTCTAAGGACCTGAAAGTAAATATATTTCAGGACTCATCAGAGTTGCTTTATCTGAAAGTGTTGTAACAGTCTAAGGAAAAACTGACGAGCTGATACTGGTACTACTGTAGTTATTGAGTTCCTCAAGAATAAAAGTAGTCAAACTAATCAGCTGACACCCAGGGAAAATACTAAGCATATTCAACCATAAAGGAATACTAACTTCAAATCTAAACATGCATGCTGAGGAGTTTTGCTCAATAACATTTGATGTGCTGTGGATTTACAACACTTTTACGCTCAAAACTAAGAAAATAGCATGGACTTAGGTGTATTTATGTGGATATAAGGAACTTTTCCTTTGGTTACAGGATAAATTGGTGTTGTATCTAAAAGATGAAAAAGATAGCCTTAAGTGTGCAAAATAGGCTCAAATTGTAGTCCATAGTACGAGCCGTAGGAAGGTCCTACGAGTCATATTGGTGGCCGTGAAAAGTTGTAGAATGCTAATATTAAAGAGATGCAGTATACGAGTCTCAGTACGAGTCGTACCAAGATTGTACGAGTCATGGTGATGAAGTCGTGAAAAGATTCAGAAGATTTGCATAAGAGGCTGACCTGCTACGGAAAGAAAGTACGAACCTTGGAATGAAGGTACGAGTCATACCATGACGACCGTGATGAACTTCAGAAATATTTCAAAGTCTCAGAGTCAAGCCACAGGAGCTCAATACAGATCATAAGATAGAGGTACGAGTCATACTAGGATCCAACACTAAGACAAAATCCCGCCAGTCATGTACTGTATGAAAGGATGCTATGGACCATAGGATCTAGCTACGGATCGTAAGTTGACTCATGATGCTGGCGGAACCAGATATGGAAATTCACCCTGTTAGCCTAGGAAAAGAATTCTTGTGTCTGTATAAATACGTTTTATGTTTTATTTTTCAATAGATTTTTATCAGAGACATTATTGGAGACAACATTAGACGATTGAGAGAGAGAGAGAGAGAATTGAGTTTATTTGACTTGTGATTAACCTTTTCATGAGTTCTTCTTATTCTTGCTATTTGTTCTTAAAGATTTTGCTGATTAATTAAAGGAAGTGTTTTTATCATTCATACTTGTAAGTATTGATTTATATTTTTAATCATGAATACAATTCATAACCTTACAACTATGAGAGGCTAAAACCTCCATAGCTAGGGTTGTGGGAACCATGGTGGATGAACAAGCTAGGGTTGCACAAAGTGATTCTAAAACCAATACAAACACTTATATTGTATTCTCTTCATGCTTAAATGTTTCTTAACCATGCGCAATGTTGGTACATGCCTCAATTCTTTACTTGCTTAGGTCTAAGAGGTAGAGATTAGGAAAAGAGAATTACAATGGAGCCTTGATCTTGATGATCATTGTATTAACTTGAGCTGTGGTCGCAGGATAGTTAAATCTGGAACTTAGTGATAACGAATTGTTTGAAACCGCTCATAAGACTTGGTCAAGTAATTGAGTATAGTCATTCAATAGGTACTGATCGGTCGCTTGAATGAACCTCAGATATCAGTTCTATAAGTAAGTATTGGTGATGATCACGAGTATATATCCAAAGCAGTTATGAACCCATGGGGAACACAAACCCTAGTTATCCTTTAATATTGATTCAAATCCGGATATTTGATAATTTTTTTTATTGATTTTCTTTAGAACCTCCCAATTTTGAAGTAACTACCTCACAAGTTCACTTACCGGCTATAATCTAGCTCTTCCATATTTCCTACGGGATCGACCCCAACCTCTAGTGGGGTTCTTTATTGACAACATCTGCTTCATACTACAATAAGAGGTTTGGTTTGAGTGTTATCAAAAAGTGGTGCCGTTGCCGGGGAATACGGTTAAGACTAGGTTATTAGCTTGTATTTGACTTGTTGGTAGTTACTTTACTTTTTATGCTTTTTCTTTATTGTTCTTTGTTTTCCTTTTGCAACACCCTCAGGCTACATCAAAGGAACAACTTTTCACTCAAACACTCAAATGGAACATGATAAGCTGCCAACACCTATGGAAGAAATAGTGACTAATGATACATTGGCGGCTGTGATAATGAATTATGTAGAAGATGGGAACCCAGAATACACAAAAATGGTTAATGCTTTAAATGGGATAGGTTCATATAACTTCAGCCCAAAGAAGTTAGACCTGGACTTAAAGAACCGTTCAACACCGCCAGCCAAGCTATCCGTAGAGGTACCACCAATCCTTGAACTGAAAGCACTACCTTCTCATCTCAAGTATGGATTCCTTGGAAAGGACAACACTTTGCCGGTCATCAGTGCCGCCTGAACCCTCCAATGCAAGAAGTCGTGAAAAAAGAGATTATCAAGTGGCTGGATGCTGGGGTGATATATCCCATAATAGACAGCTAGTAGATAAGTCCTGTCCAGTGCGTGCCAAATAAAGGAGGGATCACAGTGGTGCCCAATGAAAAGAATGAGCTGATACCAACACGACCAGTCACAGGGTGGCGTGTGTGCATGGATTACAGGAAACTCAACCACTATACCCAGAAAGACCATTTTCCAATGCCATTTTGGATCAGATGCTTGATAGACTGGCAGATAGAGGATGGTACTATTTTGTTGACGGATATTCAGGGTATATTCAGATCACTATTGCTCCAGAAGATCAGGAGAAGACAACCTTCACCTGCCCATATGGAACTTTTGCCTTTAGAAGAATGCCATTCAGATTATGTAATGCACCAGCCACCTTTCAACGCTGTATGATTTCCATATTATTAGACATGGCGGAGACACCGTTGAAGTATTTATGGATGATTTTTCTATTGTAGGTGATTCATTTTGAATCATGCCTTAATCATCTCGGCAGAGTACTGAAAAGATGTGAAGAAACCAATTTGGTCCTAAATTGGGAAAAATGTAATTTCATGGTTAAAGAGGGGATAGTGTTGGGCCATAAAATCTCAGGAAAGGGGATTGAGGTGGACCAGGCA
The DNA here is from genome assembly GCA_035772735.1 of Datura wrightii. NCBI lineage: Eukaryota > Viridiplantae > Streptophyta > Magnoliopsida > Solanales > Solanaceae > Datura > Datura wrightii. The sequence goes on from JASDFA010000018.1 coordinate 92,110,064, forward strand.
AAAATTGAGGTTATAGCAGGATTACCACCCCCTATTTCCATAAAAGGGATCAGAAGCCTTTTAGGGCATGCAGGATTCTACCGACGCTTTATCAAGGATTTTTCAAAATTTGCACAACCATTGTGCAAATTACTGGATAAAGAGGTAAGGTTCATGTTCGATGAGGCATGTCTAAAGGCCTTTGAGTGTCTAAAAGAAAAGCTCATCACTTATCTATTATCATAGCTCCAGATTGGTCTCTGCCCTTCAAGGTAATGTGTGACGCTAGAGGTGTTTCTCTTGGTGCTTTTTTAGGCCAAAGGAGAGCAAAGATCTTTCATCCAATCTATTACTCCAGCAAAACACTCAATACAGCCCAAAAGAATTATACAATCATAGAACATGAACTACTGGCAGTGGTCTTTGCATTTAAAAATTTTCGAGCATATTTGCTTGGAACCAGGGTGATCATTCATACAGACCATGCTGAGTTGAGGTACCTGATGTCTAAAAAGGATGCCAATCCCAGATTGATTCGGTGGGTGCTCTTGCTCCAAGAATTTGAGTTTGAGGTGAAGGATCGGAAGGGAACAGAACATTAGGTGGCAGATCATCTATCTAGGCTTGAGACTGAAGCGAGGGAGAGGATGGAGATTGATATCAATGATTCCTTGCCAGACGAACAGGTACTAGATGCATCGCAGGATTTGATTCCCTGGTTTGCGGATTTTGCAAATTACTTGGTTTGCGATATGATGCCAACAGACCTAACTCCTCAGCAGAAGAAGAAGTTCTTATTTGATGCTTGAAGATATAACTGGGATGAGCCATATTTATTCCGCATTTGTGCAGACGGGATCATTCATAGGTGTGTACAAAAAGTAGAGATGCTGAGCATTCTCGAGGCATGTCACTCATCTCCTATTGGGGGTCATCATAGTGGTATCAGAAAGACACATAAGATTTTACAATGCAGATATTTCTGTCCATCTATTCACCAAGATGCATATGACTTCGCCAAGTCTTGTGATCAATGCCAAAGGCAGGGAAATATTACCCGTAGACATGAGTTGCCACTAACGCCCATCTTGGAAGTAGAGTTGTTTGATGTGTAGGAGATTGATTTCATGAGCCCATTCATTAGCTCATATGGAATGAAGTATATTTTGTTGGCTGTGGATTACGTCTCCAAATGGGTGGAGGCAATTGCCCTAACAAACAATGAAAGTAAGAGTGTTACAGGATTCCTTCAGAAACATATCTTCGCCAGGTTTGGCACTCCCAGAGCTATTATCAGTGATGGTTCTCACTTCTGCAATCGCCTCTTCAAAACCTTGTTTGAAAAATATGGTGTCAAGCATAAGGTGGCCACACCCTACCACCCTCAATCGAGTGGAAAAGTGGATGTTTCGAACAGGGAAATTAAGACCATCCTGGCCAACACAATAAATACTAGCTGGATGGATGGGTCAAGGAAGCTCGATGACGCACTGTGGGCTTACCGAACAGCTTATAAGACTCCCATTAGTTCATCTCCATACCAGCTAGTTTATGGAAAAGCGTGCCACTTACCAGTTGAACTAGAGCATAAGGCATTATGGGCTCTGAAAAGGCTGAAAATGAACTGGAATGAAGCTTCCAAGCTAAGACCTAACCAACTTAATGAGTTGGATGAATTCTTACTTAAGGCTTATGGGAGTGCACTATCTATAAAGAAAGAATGGAGATCTACCATGACAAAAAGATTGCAAGAAGGGAGTTTAGCCTAGGTGATTTGGTCCTATTATTTAATTCAAGACTCCTATTACATCCTGGGAAGTTGAAATCTAGATGGATGTGATCTTATAGAGTAGTGCAAGTGTCTCCATATGGTGCAGTGGAACTTGAGAACAAAGAAGGTACAAGATTTAAAGTAAATGGGCAAAGAATAAAAGTGTATCTGGGAGATGAGGAAGCATTAAAAAGAATAGAGGAAGTATACCTTGATGATGCTTGAGGAGTCACAAAAGTCACGTCGTGCCACGATATTAAATCAGGCGCTGCATGAGAGGCAACCCATGGAAGGTAAAGTCTGAGTAGCCCAGATATGTTCTCTTCCCTATGTTCTTATAGTTTATGCTTCGGGGACGAAGCTTACTTTTCAAAAAGGGAGGGGTTGTACTTGTAATTTTTGGAATTTTTGATTCGTCTGAGGGTTTTTCTTGCTGTGTTTCTTTTCCCTCAAGCATGCTATCTAGTAGAACCGGCATGTGTAGGATTTTTATTTTTAGTTTGTGATTTTTGTTTAATTAGAAAGTAACTTAGGAGTACTCAGCCAATAAAAATGCACTAGTTTTGATTTTTGAAAAAAAATTGACCCTGTTTAAATTTTTTTGATGCATTAGCTATGTATTTGTGACAACATGCATGGTTTCTGTGGATCTTTTGATGTCATTTAGTTTATTAGTATGAGTAGTCTTGTCAAGCAATGTACTAACCAGACAGGTGAGGTGAAAATAGTTCATAAACCATGTGTGAGTGAGGTATAGTATTCAGTTCGGTATTGTGTTGAAGATCTAAAACTTGCCTGGTTGGTCTTTGCATAGGCTAAGGATGGTTGGTTAGGATATGTTCATAGACCATTTTTGTTTAGCTCACTTTTAGACTATATTGCCCTTCCAAAGTCGCATGAATTCCTTGATCCCAAGTTTGAGCCTTAATAGACCATATTTCTTTGATTTACCAATTAACCGTACCCATTTATTTATAATGAACCTATTTTGGCCCTGGTCCTTCCTTGGATATTGTGAACCTCAACATAAGAAAAATTCGTAAGTTGAGGGTGGCTAGAGTAGGGGTGCGTAAATGGTGGGAACGGGAGAAAGGAAAAGAAACGAGAAAAGAAATGGTGAAAAATGAGATGTGATGAGATGAAAAGAAAAGAGATGAAAATGCTGAGAATCTTGAAAAAGAAAACTCAAAAGAAAATGAAAATGCTAAAAAAGTTGAAAACTCACCACACCCGTACAAATGTGTATAAAAAGGAGTGCAAAAGGGAAGAAAAAGGAATGAAAGAATAAAGGGTGAAATAGGTGGATGATGTAGCCAATGTATCTAGTGCCAAGGAAGGGATAGTCACTTATAAAATCTTCCATCTTTATCATGTCCAGCCCTAAGCCTACATTACAAGTCATACCAAGTCCTATAGTGATCCTAACTCGACCATCTGATAAACCAAAGAAGAGAAAATAAGGGAAAACCTATGGTATCTGACACATAATACTTGTAACTTCTTTGTGAGAGTGAGCGCCTTACTTGTTAGTCCCATGCTATGCTTGACATTTCATATCTGAGTGGGGACTTCATTTGTGTGAGGTTACATGGTTTATGTTTGATTTTACCATTGGTCAGTGTGAAAAACATTGGTGATGACTTGATTGCTTGTTGATAGCTAGATGACATGTCTTGATCCCTGTTTATGATGTTTTGAGGTTGCTTGTAATGCATTAGCTGATGTTGTTCCATGAGAAAGGGTCAGTAGAGTTTGTATAGAAAGTGCAAGTTTTGTTGGAGTATTGACTGTAGTATCTTAAGTCTATTTTCTAGTTGAGCGTTGTGTTTAGTTTTTCTTTTCCTTGCTTGAGGACATGCAAAAGTCTTAAGTTGAGGGTGTTGATGTCTGTGGATTTACAGAACTTTCGACGCTCAAAACTAAGAAAATAGCATGGACTTAGGTGTATTTATGTGGATATAAGGCACTTTTCCTTTGATTACAGAATAAATTGGTGTTGGACCTAAAAGATGCAAAAGATAGCCTAAAGTGTGAAAAATAGGCTCAAATTGTAGTCCATAGTACAAGCCGTAAGAAGATCCTACGAGTCGTACTGGTGGCCGTGAAAAGTTGCAAAAGGGTAATGTTGAAGAGATGCAGTATATGATTCTCAGTACGAGTCGTACCAAGCTTGTACGAGTCATGGTGATGAAGTCTTGAAAAGATTAAGAAGATTTGCATAAGAGGCTGACTCCTGCTATGGAAAGGAAGTATGAACCGTGGAATGAAGGTACGAGTCATACCATGGAGGTCGTGATGAACTTTAGAAATATTTCAAAGTCTCAGAGTCAAGCAACGGGAGCTCAGTACAGATCGTAAGATGGAGGTACGAGTCGTATCAGGATCCAACACTTAGCCAAAATCCAGCCAGTCATGCAATGTGTGAAAGGATGCTACGGACCGTAGGATCTCTCTACGGATTGTAAGTTGACTCGTGACGCGGGTAGAACCAGATATGGAAATTCACCCCGTTAGCCTAGAAAAAGGATTCTTGTGTCTATATAAATACGTTTTTTGTGTTATTTTTCAATAGATTTTTATCAGAGACATTATTGGAGACAACATTAGACGATTGAGAGAGAAAGAGAGAATTGAGTTGATTTGACTTGTGATCAACCTTTTCTTGAATTCTTCTTGTTCTTGCTATTTGTTCTTCAAGATTTTGCTGATTAATTAAAGGAAGTGTTTTTCTCATTCATACCTTTAAGTATTGATTTATATCTTTGATCATAAATTCAATTCACAACCTTACAACTATAAGAGGCTAAAACCTCCATAGCTAGGGTTGTGGGATCCATGGTAGATTAACAAGCTAGGGTTGCACAAAGTGACTCTAAAACCAATACAAACACTTATATTTATTTTCTTGATGCTTAAACGATTCTTAATGGTGTGAAACGTTGGGACATGCCCGAATTCTTTACTTTCTTAGATCTAAGAGGTAGAGATTAGGAAAAGAGAATTACAATGGAGCCTTGATCTTGATGATCATTGTATTAACTTGAGTTGTGGTCGCAGGATAGTTAAATTTGGAACTTAGTGATAATGGATAGTTTGAACCACTCATAAGACTTGGTCGAGTAATTGTGTATAGTCATTCAATAGGGACTGGTCGATCGTTTGAATGAACCTAAGTTATTAGTTCTATAAGTAAGTATTGGTGATGATCACGAGTGTATACCTAAAGCAGTTAAGAACCCATGGGGAACACAAACCCTAGTTATCCTTTAATATTGATTCAAAACCAGATTTTTGATAACTTTTTATTATTGATTTTCTTTAGAACCACTCAATTTTGAAGTAACTACCTCACAAGTTCATTTACCAGCTGTAATCTAGCTCTTCCATATTCCCTGTGGGATCGAACCTAACCTCTAGTTGGGTTCTTTATTGACAACGTCCGCTTCATACTTCAGTAAGAGGTATGGTTTTAGCGTCATAAACATTCCATAAAATAAAATATAACATTTTAGACGAGCTATTAAATTACAAAAGAACTCAGCCCAAGAATCATACTAAAATCGGTAAGTTGGGGGGAATTTACAAGTTGAAAATATCATCTCAATCACCACTTGGTATTGTCCATGAAAACTTAAAAACATTTGGGAGATAAGGGATTTCAACAACTAAAGAGAAATCCTAGGTCATGATTTCTAGAATTCTTTAAGCTAGGGTTACTGAAGAGTTCGGACACAAAGGTGGGAGGAAATATTTGTTAAAGTCCCACATACCTGGAGAAGAAAATACTTGAGGAGAAGCTTGAGAATTCTGAAGAAATTGAAAGCCCTAGATTTTGGCTTTAGGGAAAAACTCTTAGTTGTACGATGTTCTCTAAATTTTTTGAGTGAAGAATGAGGAAGGAATATCGTGTATTCCCCTAAATTCTTTGAAAAAATTTCTCAAATGACGTATTTTAGAGACTAAAAGAGTGGGAATATATGAAACTACCCCTTGAAGAAAGTTCTGAAATTTGAAATTTCTGGGTTGCTACACGTCTGACGGAATCGGTGACGGACCATGGTAAGCTTGACGGTTTGTTGTCTCCACCGTCGAGCTTAAAAAGAATTTCCCAAAATATTACCTGAAGTGATGGTCCTTCACTAGACTAATGGACGATCGCATCTACCGTCACACTGAAACAAACATCTTGGAAATTTTGGTCCAGGTGACGGCTACCATGATGGGCCGTCACTCACTTGACAGTCCGTCAGGACCTCAGTCACTCAAAAGCTAAAAGGGCTGGACCTCGACGACACGAATGAAGGTCTGTTGCCCAGGTGATGGCCATCACATCTATCGTCAGAGGTGTGACGGAATGTCACACCCTCTGTCACTTCGGCACCAGATCTGCAATTTAGTTCCTTTTGCTGCAATATTTCACTACGGGGTCTGAGGTTTTACAAACTTTTAGAGACACCTTATTAACTACACCAACTTCCCTGAATACCACCACAACATTCAAGTCTATCACGACAATCATCTAATGGCTCCTCTGTATCTTATACCATCCAAGAACTTCTCTGGCTTCTCGGTGTGACTAATAACTACACTTCATGAACTTCTACATACCGAGAATCTAAGACACAGATAGAAAGTCATTCTAAAAATACCTATTGTAACCATTATTTATGTTATGGGTGAACGTACATAGGGCTTAGAGTTATGAAATCATAAGAACGAATTGTCGAGGAATCTAAACTGAGCATATACATGATGTAGCATGATCTTATGAGCTGTTAAGGCGAATCTTAAGGACTAATTTCATAGAGCTGAGCATATTAGGAGACATGCATTTACATACATGACGAGTTTCATAAAATGAAACTGAGATTTATGGAATCATGGGGTAAGACTGGGATCATTGTCTGAAGTGGTTACCTATCATTCTGGAAATCTTAACATAGGCGTGAGTAGAGCATATTTTTGACTGAAACATAGGGGAAGACACTTAAATGGGAATGGATCGACATCCCATAGATACTGTTTCTAGAACTTCCCTACTAGAACACTCAAGACTTGACTTGGCCCTTCACTTATCATTTCCCACTTAGCTTAAAGTCATCATTCTAAAGCTCTTGGATCCTTTCTTAAGGCTAAGCTAACATCACTAAATCTTGATTTCCCATTCGCCTCTAAATATACTTATAACCATTTCATACCATCCATGGAATAAACCTCATACTAGAATGCTGAAAAGGGATCTTATATCTTATACTCTGGCTCCTGGGCCTAACAACATCTAAGGATCAATATGAAAAGTTCATAACATAATATTTATAGCAAGCTCTCTTGCTCCTGTCGTGATGACAAGGAGAAGAAGTGGTTCTGACGTTGTCCACTTCCTGAACCAGCTGATGCACCCTGCTGAGCTGGGTAGGCTGTCAGAGCTACTGAAGAGGTGGTTATGCTTTACCTTTGCCCCATTTGGCTGTTGGGAAATCTCTGAGCTTATGGAATGACTTGCCGCACAAGACGTAAGCATCTAAATTAGGCATGCACTCTCCTAGGTGGTTCTTTCCACAACTCTTGCAAGCTGAATAAGTAATCTCCCTTACCCTAGATCTAGATGGAACACTAGCTGTTGATGGTGCTGGGACTAATGACCTCTGATGGGACTGTGATAGATGTCCGCCACCTTTCCTTCGCTGAGAATACTCTAAGTCCCCTATCTTAGCCCTCTTGCTATCCCTTTCCTTTTCCTTTAACTTTTCTTCCTCGATCTGCTGAGTATGGATCATGAGTTGGGAGATGCCCATGTCAATAATGAGCATGGCGGTCCTACACTCTTTAACCACCAAATCTGAAACTCCTGAGATGAACTTGCTCATCCGAGCCCTAGGTTCGGCGACCATTTTCAAAACATATCGGGATAGCTGAGTGAATTTTAGTAAATATTCCTAGGTTGTTATGTCATTCCATTTTAGGTTGATAAACTCAAAAATCTTTGCTTCTCTCAACTCCCGGGGGAAGAACTTGTCTAGGAAGGCTTCTACGAACTCATTCTAACTCACTGGAACTGCGCCTATTCTATGACCTTCCTTCCACTATCTGAACTATATATGGACTACCCCCTTTCTGATGATAAGAGGCTAAATCTTCACTCTTCTCACTAGAGATCTCCATAATCTGGGTGATTTTCTGAATATCGTCTATGAACTCTTGTGGATCCTCATCCACCTTCAACCTATAGAACTTCGGCGGGTTCATTCTAATAAATTCTCGCACCCTTGTCTCCATAGAATTTCCGTTAGGGTTCATGGGTGCAACTGCCTAGTGGTTTACCTGTGTTGTGACGGCTTGTGACAACACCTAGAATGCAACCCAAAACTCTGCATTGGTAACTTGCTCATTTATCGGGTCTACTAGAGTTGGTGGGGCTGGCTGATTCCTATTGCCGTTCCTCCTTCCATTAGCTCTTCTGGAAGGCATTGTATGTGAATGCATAGATCCTGTGTTAGAAGAGGAACTTTCAGAGTTTCACACTCTACGCATGATAAGAATCATGAAAGAAGGGAAATTTTCTGAAAAAGCCTTCTAGCCTCTTCCTCGTAAGTGTGGCGTGCTTCACACCAATGAGGAAGACTCTACTTAACATGGCTTTCAAACACCCTAGGACACACCTAAACCTGATGCTCTAATACCAAGTTTGTTACAATCCGGGTATAGACACCGGACGACACGAGACCTAGAACAAGGAATAACTCCAGGCTAACCTATGGCATATCATAGTTCTAACATAATAATAACTTATAAAGCATATCTGAGTGGAAGCTTACTGAAAAAATAATTGATCATTAGGAGTAAGGACATAGCTATTAAAAAGACTGAGTCATAAGCTGAAATTACACTACACTGTCTGAAAGCCTCTACTAATCTGATGAGTTGTTGGGACAAGACCTTAGCTGACTCCATAGTCTGAAACTAAAATAATACTGAAATAAAGAAACATAACTCCCGTACTCAGAAGATGATGACTCACTACTGCTAGCTGATAAAGGTTGGGACGTGTCTAACCGCGGAGCTGTGCCTGAATACCTGGATCTACATCATAAAATGATATAACACATAGAGTATATGATCAATACTTAGAATGTACTGAGTATATGAGAAGCGTAACTATAATCAAGAATATGCTATAAATTGGAGAAAAAACTGTATATAAAACATGGCTGAATACATAAGCTAAGGCAAAGTACAATGACCCTATCCGAGATGCATGAATACTGACATGGAATGCTAGTCTAAAAAATTTAATGAAATACAAGTAAAACTGGTTTTTAGGGTCATGTACATATATTAAAAACTGAATCTGTAACCATAAAATGAAAATTGTAACTAACATAAACTGTAGTAAAACTGAAATTGAATTATACTATAGGAGCGCCTATTAACCGAAAACTCTAATGTGAGCCTCATGGAGCCCAACCTATAACCCTGGTTTGGAGGGTGCTCAAACCTTGCCAAGAGTAAGAACCATGACTGGCGTGATATCACTCGTAAACTCAGGGAGACAATCTCAATTAACGACGACCCTTGCATGTGCCCATTTAACCAAGGGAGACACTCTTACTATCGAGGATCCCATACTCCTCAGACTAAGGAAAATATTCTCTACTATCGAGAATCTCTTGTACTATGGTAGCACATGTTTTGAGACTTGGGTCCGCTGGAACCCCGGCCTGCTCAATGCTAAGTACTACTCCCAATTGAGCATGAGGATACATGTAAACTGATAATCTAAAGATTTCCTAAGACTAGTTAGAACCACTTTATCTAACAAGAAGCCCGAGTGCCTAAAGGACCACGAACATGCTAATATCGAGGGCTCAAAACTGATGTTATAGAACTAGTCAGGGCTACTTTCTAACTAGCAAGGGGCCTGAGAGTCTAAAGGACCATAAACATTCTGATCATACTGAATTCATGAAAATCATGGACTCAAATCATAGTGTAAATCATATATACTAAAATCATGGTAAAATCATATATTTCAAACAGACCATATTTTCGAAAATGGTGCTAATCATGGTTGTGTCGTAGAAATAATGGTAATATCATATCATGGACATAAATCATGAAATTGAGAGGGGAATAGAACATATATAGTTATTAATCATGAAATGCTTGAAAGACATGGATAACGTAAGAGAGTTCATATGTAGAATCGAAACCAGAGACATGAATCTCTAGAGAATCAAATTCACTAGTGTTTGGCCATAAATTGGTACATAAGGGTGAAAGGAAACCCTTGTTGAAGCCTCACATACCTGGTTGAAGAATCCTGTTAAAAAACTTGAAGCTTGCTACACCTTGGAGAGGAACCCTAGTTCTTGAGCCTTGAGAGGAGAAGGGAGAAGATAACCTATGAATATTTTTGAAAAGAATGAGGGATCAGGCTAGGAATATCCCTTTAATTTGTCCCTTAGGAGTCCCAAAACGACATTACTTAGGACTTAGAAGCATAGGATCTTATTAAAATACCCATGGAGATTCGCTTAATAAATCTGTCCATTAGTGGCAACGACCTACACATTGAGTTGTTGTCTGACTTAACGACTCATTGGATCCATCCGTTACTTCTGGAGTTAATTTGTTACCTCAAAATCTTGAACCAACGACTAGATAGGATGATCCTTCTTCACATACCACGAGTTATTACAACTTTCCATTGCTACTAAACCAATTTTGTGAGCCTTTCTAAACTCCACTTAACACCCCATCAAGATGATCCATTACATAATGTAATGAGTCATTACTCGACTCATTTGTCTTGGGAAGTCCGGACTGTTGGCTTATAATGAGGCACATAACGGATCATTGTTTGTCATAAAGACTCATTCCTTGAGTCGTCCTGTGGCAAATTTCTACTTTTCTGCTGGTTTCTTGCTTCAATTCTGGGGTTCGATCTTAGAAACTTTTGGGGTGTTGTAGAATGGGACCATATATGTTCTGAACGTGATATATGTACGAATGTTATTGATGATTCAAACCATGACTATGTATGTCATGATTTATTGACACTATTTGCACATCATGTACGAATATTCACATGTAAAATAAATATATATTGTATCATAAGAAATGATAATAGTAGAATAGTGATACATCGTATCACTGTACCAAAAACTTCATTGACAAACGAACTGGTCCAGACAAAAAGGTAGTTAAGATACAAAAATTATACAAGAATTTTATACTAAAAGATAGCTATTCAATAACAATGTTTGGATGAGATTTCAATTTGGGTAATGGCCTATTAGGCTTTGTCGCTGTTTCATCATCACTAATTGCACCATTGATAACGCTCAAATTATACCCGAAGTATAATGATGTTGTTGTCAATAAAGAACCCAACTAAGGTTGGGGTCGATCCCATATGAAATATGGTCAAGATGTTGACTAATGCTAGTATTTATGCATTTAGTTCAATTATTTCCACAGGGGGTTTTAAGAAAAATAATCAAGTGGTAGTATTGTGAAATGGTGTTGTTATTAAAGATATGAGATTAACTAGGGAAGTGGTCCCCACGACTTCTTAACTAGGTCGGATTATTACACTTATGATCTATTCTAGTACTTAGCTTGTAGCATTGATAAACTACATTCATATAAACAGCTGATTCACCCCTATTAGATGACTATAATCAATCACCGTGTTAGGTCTCTTGAGTGCTTTCAACAAACCTTTATCAATAATTCCAAATTAACTTTCTTGCGATCGCAACTCAAGTTATTGAATAAAAAGTAATTTCAAGGCTTTGTTATTTTTCTCTTTTTCTAATCTCTATTTCTCTAGATTCAAACAAGAAGAGAATACAGGCTAATCCCAATGTTGCGCACCATTAAGAAATAATTAACATGAAGAGAAGAACAATACAAGCATCCGTATTGGTTCAGAATCACGTTGTGTTAACCCTAAGTTGTTATTTTACCATGGTTCCCACAAAACTAGTTTTGGAGGTTTTAGCTACTCATAATTGCAAGAAAATAAGCAAGAAATCACAATTAACAACCTATAATATTGAAGGAATAAAAATGCACAAATCAATTGCACAATAAACTTTGAAAATCAAGAACACAATGATGAAATTTGCTCAAGGTTTTCGTGTATATTGTTCTCCAAGTGGTGTTGTGAAACTCAAATACACAAATACAATCAAAAGTATTGGTTCTACTAATGAAAAATAAAACAAAAGTATTTATGCAATTAATAAAATTCTTTCCTAAATTAATAGAGATTGCTGCCGTCGGGATGGCGTACGAATCATAGCATGCTGCTACAAGTTGTGCTTTACACTCGTGATATGGTTCTGCAGCTTCTGGATCTCTCAAGTACTGGAGGTTGGTACAACTCGTACATAGTCACTAGGAGTCATAGGTGGCAGTCGTGCTCTAAACTTCTGAAAGATGACATCTTTGATGATCCTCTTACGGGTCCTTCACATGACTCATACCATACTGGTATGAATCATATATTCCACTTGCCTTGAAAAATGTCATGTTCCCATTTCTATGAGTGTCACCAGAAGTCAGTGGTGTGACTCGTACAAGGCTATCATGGCTCGTGGTATCAACTCGTACCTTGAACTCTGCACTTGGCCAATTTCTGAATCTCTTCTAAGGGCACTAGGTATAGCTCGTACCTAGGTGGTACGACTCATATTGTGACCCATAGCAGACCATTTTATACACTTTTGCACATCTTTTCCAAAATCTAACTCTCGAACCCGATTTTCCTGAAAATACAGCAAAATATTTGTATAAACATACCAAAGTTCTAGAATCTTTGATATGTTTTAAGTGTCGAAAGAGCCGTAAAACCACGACACATCAACACCTTAAACTTAGAACTTTTGCATATCCTCAGGCAAATAAAAACTCTACTACACACACGACGCTTAACTAGAAAGTAAAACAGAAGACTTACAGTCAACAATATCAAAATTTGCAGACATGATCACTATAAATTATCGACCCCCTTTATTTTCAAACACTCAAAATCAAGATTGCTATGTATATATGCAACTACAGATCTGACACAAAGGGATCTATAAATGGCATTAAATTATTAATAGAAAACTGAGAAATCATTCATGCTATTTACATAGACAAATGGCAGAGTGTAATACAACCCATGTACCCTAAGAAAAATCAAGTCCCAAACACTCACAATGATATGCATATAAGAAACTGAGACTAGCAAAACTCTCACTCTCACAAAGTAGTTTAAACATTGTAGATGTGATACCATAGGCTTGCCCTTATTTTCACTACTCTGGTTCTTCGGACAGTCAGCATAGGATCACTATAGTACTTTTATTGGATTGTAATGTAGGCTTGGGGATGGGTATGGTAAATCTAGACAAAGTAACTTATCCTCCTTGGCAACACACAGACTCTGGCTCCATTTCCACCTTTTCTCTTCTTTTCTCCCTTTTTCCCATTTTATTCAGCTTTCAACTTGTGGCTATGGGTTTTTTTTCCACTTTTGTTCTCTTTTTTTTCTCTTTTTTCTTCTTACTTTGACTTTTAAAATTTTCTTTTCTTTTTCTTTTTCTCTTTTTCACACCACACCCAGCATTTTACTAACTTTCTCCATTATTTCCCTCACACACTATACACATCCCTACTATAGCCACCCTCAACTTAGGCATTTTGCCTGAGTTGGGGTTCACAAGTTCAACGAGGGACCAAAGACAAAACAGATTTATTATAAATAAGTGGGAAGGTGAATGGGCTAATCAAAGAAAAGGTCAATGTAGGATCAAACATGGGATCAAGGGATATTTATTTCATATGGTTGGGAAATTTAGGCTAAAATGGCCTATGATCCTTTCCTAACTAGCTATCCTAAGACCTAGGCAAAGACTAACTAGGCAAGTTCTAGATCACCTACACAGTGTTGAAATAAACAAGAACCTCACTCACACTTAGTATTGGGTTATCTCATAGTACCTATCTGGTTCACGCACAACTACACTACAATTAATCATGCTAATATATCAAATTCCATAGAAAGATCTATATTGGTCATGCTTTGCAGTCAACACACACAACTAATCAAGAATATTTTTAAAAAGGGGTCATTTTTCAAAAACTACAAAAATCAAACACATGTGCATTTTTATTGGCTTTTCAGTACTCCTAGATTACTTCTAATTAAACCAAAAAATACATCCTAAACATGCTGGTTCTACTAGATAGCATACCCAAGGGAAAAGAAACACTACAACAAAAACCCTCGGGTGAACAAAAACAAGTATACCCCCCACAAAGAAACATGCTTTGTCCCCAAAGAAGTAAAATTAAAACCAAGTAAGAGACATACCTGTGGTGCACTAGGCGCTCCTGTCATCCTCAACTCGAGGGTGTGATGGCACACGCGCCGCGGTGGCTGGTGCACTCAGTGGTACGGTGGTGATAGTGGGGGTTATCCCTACCCCTTCAGTAGTCTTGGTCGCCTAGACAACCTCAGTGGTTCTCTTAGCTAAATGTGGCTCAGTCGAAGGGTTCTTGCCACCAGGCTCCCTAGGCACAGTAGCAGAGCTCCCCACTCTTCTCACTCTCTCCTATAACTCAGACATATGCTGGTCATAAGTCTGTTGACTTGCTACTGTCGCCCGCCTATGCACCTTTTCTTGCTCTGTTCCTCCTCTTCCTAAAGGTCTCCTCATCATATACCCCAATCAACCTTTGCTTACCTTTATCTTTAATGGCTGACTCATGGGTCCAGAACTTTCTTAGGTGTAGCTCCTCATCATTCTAATCCTCAAACAGTGGAATGGTTAGGGCTAGTAAAATGGCCGACTATCGAGATGACAACTCGTAGACCTCACTCTTGAGGGAGCCTAACTCATCCCCCAGTCTTCGTATATCTGGCATCTCCACTAATCGATCATTGAGCCGCAGCTCAAAATTCTTAAGCCTAGGATGCATTGCTCTAGCAGCCTCATCAATCTCGGCCCTCATCCACGGGTTGACCTGCTCATCATGACATTGACCTTCGTTTTTATTATGGTTAGCCGCTTGGCCATCTTTTGCAGGAACTCTTGAGGTACCAATATATATCCAGCCATAACCTGGCTTGGAGTAGTCGGTGGTGGAACATATGATGTGCTGGCTAGGGCTGTTTTTGTAGCCAGCATCTCACTTTGCTCAACTATAGGGGCATCCACATGCTCGCCTCATGCTAGCCACAGTGTTAGGACTGCAGACTGTGCTCTAACCTGACCCTCTAGGTTCATCACCGATAATTCGGATGTCTGTTGTCCATGTACCTCCCACTCGATCAATTTATTTTATAGTCCTAACACCAGACTCCATACACAGCTGATACACAAAGCTCGGGAAGAGGATGGTGGTGCTCAATGTTAAGGCTTTGTCCCGAATCTCCTTAGCTATGATCCGAGGGATGTTAATTGCATACCCTGACATTATACAAGCTACCGACCCAACTTTATCTGCGCCCAGGGTGTTATCATTCGCTCTTGGTGCCAACTTATGACCGACTAGTGTCAACCAAGCATTCACAATGAATTGAGTGAAGCTTTTCTGACCTGCCTTCCCCTAGTCACCCATTCTACCTCCTCCTTCTCCTAAGCAATAACACTGGACAACAATTTTGACATGCCACTACCGATCCTTAGCACTCAACGTTTTTACCCTTTTTAGAGACTCTATGCGGTGTTCAAACTCAACAGTGGTGGTTGGAGCCTGATAGTCTGGACTGTATAACATTCAGGCAATGATCCTCTTCTAGATATCCATAGCCCTCCCCTGGACTATAACACTCTCCATCTTAGACTGATCTTTCACCTTCTGTCCAACTGGGTTTTGATGCTCTAGAGTAGCTAAGAAATTGGTATAGAACTCCGTGACCATGTTAGCACTAAAGCTTTTAGGGGTTCTTGCCATCCAGCTGAATTCATACAACTCAAATATCTGCTTCATGTCCTCCACGTTATTCACTACCCCAATCAAGATTGGAGCTATTCCTGAATACTCCTTTTTCGATTCATCTTTGATGTTAGAGATAAACCCTATTCATAGATCTCTTGAGCACCTGGCATACCCTATCTTACTATGCGGCTTTCTAGGGGTGGGGTTTGTTCATCATCTTCCTCTTATGCCTCCTCCTCAGATTTGACTTCTCCTGAACCCTCTCCAGATTGGGCCTACACTGACTCTTCATCTGCATTTGAGCCACTGCCAGACTCATGGGACTGTGTATCATCTGCCTCCTCAGACTGGAGAGCTTCTACTGGAGTGGCTGAGGTGACCCAACTTGATACTTGGCCTGTGCCCTAGTGGTTAGTGGCTCCTCGATTTCATCAGTGTCCATATTATACTCTTCCACTAAACTACTAGGAGAATCTTCGTCTTGCTCAGATGCAGAGGCTTCATCCCTCAATTCCCTCTGCGCTGCTATCTCTTCTCGGGCCTTCTTGTCCTGGGTGTTCTTGCTTAATTATCCTTTGTGTGTCGTTGTACCTATGGATAAAATATTAGTACATGGGATTTTAGAGAATGAAAGAAAAATAGACTATCTATAGTTTCTAACTATGACTTATTAGTATGAGTCATACCTAGGTGGTACGAATCGTACTATGAGTCGTTTTATTTAGATTCACAGGTAAGACTCCTTGGTATGAGCTGTACCAATATGGTATGATTTGTACTGAGGGTCTTAGCATTAGATTTAGAGAATTATTACTTTATGATGTTTTGGTATGACTCATTATTACGACCCTTCATAGGATCCTACGAGTTGTACCATCGGTCGTGCCTTAAATTCTGAATGTGACCCTTTCTGGTTCTCTTGTATGATCACTTGGTATGACTCGTGGTGAGATACCATGGTTCGTACCAAGTCTCGTCCCTTAATTTCAAACTTAGTTTTCTTGGGAACGTCCCAACGGATCATCCTACGAGTTGTGGTGAGATACCACGAGTCGTAGAATAACTCGTAAAGCCTATCCTCCCCCTGCTCATTAACAGTTATGCAAGAAACATATTTTGGGGTGATTACTCAGACTTCACCACTCCCTAATTCAGGAATACATAAAATTTCAACTACCCACACACTTCCCACAATTTAATTTCCCCATTTACTCACTACCACAAGTAATATAAGTTTATAGAGCATTTTCATTCCCTCAACCCATTCATATAACATCAAAAATAGCACACTGACATATTCTTCCACTTCATTTTCATGAGTGGAGGATTCATAGTAAGTAGGCTATTACTAGTAAGAGAAGATGAAGAAAACTTTCAACATACTTTGAAAAGTTCTTGACCAATTCTTCTTTGCTTAGGGTTTGGAATGGGAATTTGATCTAATGATGCAATTTTTATTGCAAAATTTTGTGCTCAAATGGAATAAAAGTGAGTTACGAGTGAGGGGAGGAAATCATGGGATCATGTAGTGATTTTTGGGCCAGATTTTGTGTTTAAATAAGGTTTGGGCAAATTTAAAAATTTGGATCGAGTCGAGTCGGATGGGTTATTTCATTTAAGTAGCCTGTCACAACTCGTACCACGTAGGTACAATTGGTAATGACAAATCATAGTATGAACTTATGAATCTAGTTAAGCTCTATTCCTCATCACAGATGGGACTACGAGCCATAACACGGTCATATGGTTCATACTGAGGCTCGTAGTCTAGACATATACTTCAGTTCCTATTTCACCTACACACTACACCACATGTTAGTCATGATACTTGGATTTCCTCTAAAGAAGCGCCTGATTTAACATCGCGGCATGACACAAGTAGTTTGGCTACTCAAGCTTCACAAAACTACCTCTTGGTTCGCCTACCATGCAGCGCCTTATTTAACGTTGTGGAACGATGCAGGTAGGTTGTTTACTCAGGCTTCACCAAACTACCTCATGGGTTGCCTCCCATGCAGTGCCTAATTTAACATCGTGGCACGACACGGGTCTCTTGACTACTCTGAATTTGTCAAGAAACTCCGATGTAACATCAGTAGTTGAGACCACTCTAAATTCATTCGACTGCTTCATTGACCCACAGACGTTAAAAGTGACCTCCTCTTCATTTAACCTGAACTTCAGCTATCCGGCTTCAACATCCACTAGGGCTTGCCCAGTGGAAAGGAATGGTCGCCCCAAGATGATGGGGATCTCAAAATATGCTTCACAATCTAAAATCACTAAGTCGGCCGAAAAGATAAAATTGTCCACCTTCACTAGAACATCATGAAGGATACCAACTGGTTTTTTCACTGTGCGGTTCCCCATTAGTAGCCACTTTTCTTTAGTGTGGGGGCTTCCAAGAGTAGCTCCTTGAACACTGCTAACGTCATCAAATTGATGCTTGCTCTCAGATTGTATAGTGCCTTGGCAAACTCAAAATCTCCAATAGTGCATTGGATAGTGAAGACACCTGGGTCTTCTTTCTTTAGTGCAAGGACCCATGAGACAATTGCACTACATTGGTGCAAATTTCCAACTGGTTTATAGTTCATGGATCATTTCCAGTCACCAGGTCCTTCATGAACTTTGCACCCAAGCATTTACTCGAATACCTCAACCAGGGGAATATTCATTGATAGTTGCTTCAGCATGGATAAGAATTTCTGAAATTTCCCATCATCCACCTTCTTTTTCATTCTCTAAGGAAAAGGTGGAGGTAGTCAAGGGATAGGCCTAAAAATTTGTGGGGCCTCCTTCTCCTTCTATTATGTTAGCAGCAAGCTCCTTTGCATCAACTGGAGGCTTGGTCAAATCCGCACTACCTTCAGCTACCTGTTCTACATCCTCGGCCTCCTCATCTAAATCAATCACCTTCAGTTCTCCCATATCAACTACAATCGGCATGGGTGGATCAACTGTGGTTTTCCCACTTCTAGTAGTTACACCATGCAGCGATTGTCATTCTTTGGATTTTGAACTGTGTTACTATGGAGTGTACCCTTCTGCCTCTGGTTTAGGAATGTAGACATCTAGCCCAATTGCTACTCAATTTGTTTAATCGCTGTGGAGTATGACTCAACTTTCTGGTTCATGCCAGATATGTCTCCACGAATGTCTTTCAGGTGATCATTAGTTAACTTTTCCTTTTTCAGCAGCTCAACCATCATGCTCTCTAGCTTTGAAGTTCCAACATCACCCTTACGAGCCTTTGGAGGAACATATAGGCCAGTCCGATCATTTTGATATCCATAATTTTTCCTCCAATAACCTTCCTGGACTCTTCCTCTACTTTTGTCCCTGTATCTGGCTTTATTATAGTTATCCCTGTATTGATTTCCAGCTTGATTTCCAAAGCCTTAGCTTCAAGAAATTTCCAGAGCCTTGGCACCAAGTTTCTTGACCAGACTCTTGGGCGTTCGCCCGGAAATGCACCACCTAGTTATCCAAGAAGCTTGCTTTCTCCTCGAAATCCATATGCTCAAACCCCAGCTCCTGACCCTGAGCTCCCACTGCATTCATCTTCTGAGGTCTAAATCCCATGATATGCTTCATGAGTAGGTCAATGGATGATCTCATATGAGCTAACTCCTAGTCACGTTCCTCTTCTTTTCTGCGCTACTCCATAGTCATCCCAATAGCATTTGTACCTATAGCTGCCTCAACTTCTCTGATATGCTAGGCTCTGTTAGTTTTGGTCACTCAGTCCAGTATAATTGTTTCTTCCTCCCATGAGTGACTCATCAATGCTTTACCTGCCACTGTATCTGCCACTGCCTTATTGTTTTTGTTCAGAGATCTGTAAGATATTTCCAACAAGCTCTCATTAGGAATTCTATGATTCGGGCCCTTGGTTAACTTTTACTTGAACTGCAGCCATGTCTCATGAAGTTCCTCCATCTTGAGGAATTGAAAGATATAGATCTCTTCTTTGAGCTGCATCATTCTAGCAGGTGGGAAGAACCTTTCTAGGAAGGCATGTTTTAGTTCTCTCCAGTTGGTGATGGAGTTATTTGGCAATTCTGACAACTATAGAGTAGCCTCACCAGTTAAAGTGAATGAAAAGAGCCTTAGTCTGATAGCATCCTGGCTCACTCCTGATAACCCGTAAGCCTTGCAAATACCCACAAAATTCATCAAGTGGAGATTTGCATCATCAGTAGCATTACCACTAAACACTCCCTTCATGTTAAGCAACTGAATCATCATGCTAGTGATGTCAAATTTCACCCCAGCAGGCAAAGGTGGGGATACAATAGCTCCTGTGGACCCAGCGTCATCAACATCTGGATCCTCATCATCATCAAAGTGAGGAGAATATCTATGAAACTAGTATGGTTCATGACCTTTGTTTCCCCTACTATTATGGCCAATATTATCAACCTCTTATTGGGCATCATATGCCTCTTAAAGAGTATCTTGTCGATCTAATTTCGCCTGGTGGGCCTCATTAGCTCAGTGAGATTCCGCAGCTAATCTAGCTTCCATCTGTTCAAAAGTCTCAATACCGACCATTCTTCTCAATGTCCTTTTGAGCTCTTGGTCAATTGGCACCAGGGGGTTTCCACTACTCCGAGTACTTGGCATTCACCAAATGGTAAACTGTGTGAAACAAAGACAAGAGAAAATGTAAGTGAGGAATAAAGACTAAAAGTTAAATAAAAGTAATTAATCTAATCCTAAGCCGTATTCCTCGGCAACGGTGCCATTTCCTATAATACTCAAATTATACCTCAGAAGAAGTATAACGCGATGGTTGTCAATAAAGAACCCAACTAAGATTGGGGTTAATCCCACAAGGAATATGGTCAAGATGTTTAGTGCTAGTATTTATGCTTTTAGTTCAATTATTTTCAGAGGGGGGTGGGGGTTTAAGAGAAACAATCAAGTAACAGTATTGTGAAATGGTGTAATTATCAAAGATATTCAATTAACTAGGGAAGTGTTCCCCATGGCTTCTTAACTAGGTCAGGTTATTGTACTTATGATCTATTCCAATATTTATCCTGTAGAATTGATAAAGTGCATTCATCTAAACGGCTAATTCACGCCTATTAAATGACTATACTCAATTACCGGGTTAGGTATCATGAGCTCTTTCAACTAACCTTTATCAATAATTCCAAATTAGCTTTCTTGCTACCGCAACTCAAGTTATTCAATGAAAATTAATTTCAAGGTTTTGTTGTTTTTCTCTTTTCTTAATCTCTACTTCTCTAGATTCAATCAAGAAGAGAATACGGGCTAATCCTAATGTTGTGCACCGTTAAGAAATAATTAACATGAAGAAAAGAATAATACAAGCATCCGTATTGGTTTAGAATCATGTTGTGCCTAGTTGTGGAGGTTTTAGCTACTCATAATTGCAAGAAAGAAATTTGAAATCATAGAACAAATCATAATTAACAACTTACAATGTTGAAGGATTAAAAACTCATGAATCAATTGCACAATAAACTTTAAAAATCAAGAATGCAATGATGAAATTTTCTCAAGGTTTTCGTGTATATTATTCTCCAAGTGGTGTTAGGAAACTCAATAACACGAAAAATCAAAAGTATCAGTTCTACTAATAAAAATAAAAGGAAAGTATTTATACAGTTAATGAAATTCTTTCTTGAATCAATAGGGATTTCTGTCATCGGGATGACCTATGAATCATAGCATGCTGCTATGAGTTGTGTTTTGCACTTGTTGTATGGTTTTGCAGTTTCTAGATCTCTCATGTACAAGAGGCTGGTATGAGTCATACATTGTCACTATGAGTTGTAGGTGGCCGTCCTACTCTAAACATCTGAAAGATGGCATCTCTGATGATCCTTCTGTTGGTCCTTCATACGACTCGTACCATCTGGTACAAATCATACATTCCACTTGTGACTTGAAGAATGTCATGTGCCTATTTCTCTAAATCTCACCACGAGTCAATGGTACGACTCGTAAAAGGCTATCACCGTTCGTGGTGTCAACTCGTACCATGAACTCTGCACTAGGCCATCTGAATCTCTTCTATGAGCACCTGGTACAACTTGCACCTAGTACGTCTCGTACCGTGATCCGAAGAAAACTATTTTTTGCACTTTTGCACTTCTTTTCCAAAATCCAACTCCCAGACCTGATTTTCCTGAAAATACAGAAAAAGAACCTTATATCCGTATAGACATACCCAAGTTCTAACATCTTTGATATGTTTTAAGCATTGAAAGTACCGTAAAACCACGAAACATCAACCATCGTCATTTTTCTGAGTTCTATAATCTCATAACAGTGCGGCACATCTAGTAAGGTGTAAATTATTATCAAAGCCTTCAACTGGTATATCAAGTTCATTGCTTAAAAATTATGCGTACGCTACTACATACACACTACATTCCCTATAAAAAATGACAGAAGGTTCAAATTGAAATAAAGCATATGAATATATATAATAAAAAATAAATTTTATTATCATGAAAATTTACATGCTACCATGAACTTGTTGAGGTAGATTGTCGACAAACTGAATGTTTAAAGGTTTGGATTGTGCTTTGTCCATTTAAGTTTCCTCTCTAGACCAGTCAGTTTTCTTTTTATCACGATAAAATCCACTCAATGTCAAATAAAGTGGTAAAAGCTTAGCTAATTTATGAATTTCAGCAATGACAGAAGCATTGAGTCCCGCGGATCGATATGAATCATATGTCTTGATACATCTATATCTGAATGGCACGACAATCAAAATCCAATGATGTCTATCTTTATAGTTGAATGAAATCAAAACTTCATCAACATAGTGCCATTGGACATTAGTAATTAGCTAGTATCCTTTGATAAAATCACATATCACATTCTCTTCTCTTGATACGTTAATGTTCCCATATGGCCGGACATACTTATCATATATCTCTTCCATTTTTGTTTTGAATATGCAGTCAACAATCATGTATTTGAAATTGTCATTTATATCATACTTGCCCCTTTTTCGCAAATAGTAGAAAATGACATTCATATACTAAAAGTTAAGAGTATATTAGATTTAATGTATGTGTAATATATAGAAAAATTATAGAAAAAAATATAAACAGAATAATAACTTTGATGTATCTAATACATGTATAAAAAATGCTGAAAAGTTTAAAAGCATTACTATCTTTGAAACAGGATTGTTAGACTAAATTGTATTAGAAATACATAAAATTAGAGTGATTATACCTCGTCGTTCCAATACCGTCAGGCAAATATTAATAGGTAAAACCAATATTTTAAGTTTGGAAACAAAGTCAAAAGGTATCTGAAGGATTGCTGACTTCTTTTTATAATGTTCATCCTTGTCCTTCCTGAAGAAGTTTTTACGTACAAATCAAAACAAAATTAAATTATAAAACCATACAAATTTATTGATAAACACTTTTATGCATGACTTTTTAGCAACCCCTCTTATATCCATTTGACATAATATTTGAGCAAGTCGCTGTCATATGTCCCATTTACAGAGGTGGACTCAAATGGAGTCTTCTTATAAAAAATTAGAGTCAGAACGATTGTACTGGATGAAGAAGAACTAGAATCCATTAAATATGGAGATTTATTCCATGGGTTAGGTAGTCTATTTTTGTGCATTGGTGTTGCATAGTCTAGGCTAGTTTGGTAGTGTACGATGATCCTAGTTTTAATTTGGCTTGGCAATTGATCATCATACAACTCTTAGTGTGGACGATCTAAGATGGCCATGATTGCATCCACACTATTTCCCCGGTAGCTGAACTAACGTCTCCCAAACTTGTTCATCCAATTGCTACATTCATTCCATTAAATAAGCAATTATAAAATAAAAGGGCAGAAGTCTTATAAAAATGAAAGAATTATTTACAACATCATCACTTAATGTCTCAAGAACTGAAGGTCATCGTATTGAGGACATCTACTTAGTCATAATCTATGATGAATAACAAGAATATAATAAGTCCATGTCTAGAACAAAAAACATTTCTTCAAGAATTGCATCAGCTCGAAGAAGTCATCTCACCCTCAGAAATCCCGCATCTGCTACTACAAATAGGGTCGAGATGAACTTCCTGGATCGCAGTTTGCACTCAGAAAAAAGTGCAGGAGTAGCATCAGTATGACATAATATATTAGTAGGCATCATCAACTGACCTTAAATAAAAATGTATATACAAGTGAAATAGCAACATAGATTCACTAAAATAATTACTCATTGCACAACCCTATTTCTAATATTGTTCAGGGTAGGGTCTAAGCTGGTCTGCTCACTGGATTAGGCCTCGCTGCAGCGGGATGTGGTCGCGGCGGCGGTCACCCTGCAGTGGTAAGAGTATTGCTGCGGTGGTACTGTGCAGGTAGTACCTCGGCCAAGCTATCAACCTTAGATTCCATACTTAGCAGTTTTTCCCCAATCAGTTCATCAACTCAGAATAAATGCATGTACAATGAAAACTCAATGGTCAATTCGTCATCCTATCATAGGGAAATATACATGAATCCTCCACAATCAATTCATCAATTTATCATAGGAAATATATACACATGAAATCTTCAACAATCAATTCATCAACTTATCATAGGAAATTTATACATGAGTCCTCAACAATCAATTCATCAACTTATCATAGGAAATATATACATGAATCCTCAACAATCAATTCATCAATATATCATAGGAAATATATACACATAAATCCTCAACAATCAATTCATCTTTGCTAACTTCACTTTGTAATGTGCCGAGCACACGCCTACGTCACATCATTCACACGCCTACTCACGCTTATCGTTGTACATACATGCCAGAGGGTCTTATTTCTACCTTTCCATTCATGACCTACAGGAGACTCTAGAAATTCAAGTACTATATCGATGTGGTAACTACTCCCACTCATCTGCTCGTCCGGATGCTCCCCTCGAACACGAGCCACTTAACCATAATCGGTCGCTTGAATTCTCCCCTCGGAAATGAGAGACTCATCTCAAGATAAGCATGGTATCCACTTTCATTCTTATATGATATATGATGCCACTCGATCATTTAGTATGACATTTCAGAGGTACCAAGTTATCTGCATCAGTTTGACTATAGTTTTTGATGTTCAACCCTACACAAGACTATTGAAAGACCACATACAACATTCAAGGAAATTTAACTTTCATAACAATAATTATTGACAACCATCTTCTGAAGTTTACTTTACAAACATAATCAACACATCATGACATCTACGACAAATTGTGTCCGAAGACCAACTAAGCAATTTATCACTTCATACATATACACATCATTATGTAAGGTCTAACACTTTATAAATCATAACCTACCTCGATTGTAGGTTAAGAGAAATCAACTACTCGGCAGGATCTTTGCCTTTTCTTAGAGCTTCGGAACATTCAAAATCTAAACATAGAAAATAACAACAATTAATTATCTACTCTCCATTCGGGGCCTAGAAATTTGGTTCTAGCCTATTCTACTCAATATCATAGTCAAATTTGATATTCCCAGGGTTAATTTATCCCCTCTCTTCCCCACATAGGTCATTCCCCTCTTTTTCATGAAGTTTCTACTCCAACAACCTTCCTATTCAGTTCTAATGCAAAAAGATTTCACCTTTATCAATTTCTAGGTTTTAAACCACATTGAGATAGGCTTTCTACGGTGACATTCTTCCTAGAAAGTGCCAATTACCCACTTTTAGGCCTAGAAACCAACATTCCAATCCTTTTCCTTCAATTCCCCCTAGTTTTCATAACTTAGGGTTTCTACTTTTAAGAACACCATTGATAACGGGGAGGGGGGGGTGAATTTAAATATCAATTAAAAGTTTGTCCAGCTGACTAACAAAATCGATCAGTCGACTAAGTTCCTACAAAAGGTGTTAGTACCAAAATGAATCAGAGAAAGTAATAAAGTAGAAAAAATAAATGTCACGGTAATTTATACCAGATTGGATCACCAGGGTGGTGCCTAGTCCAGTTCCCTTGGATTACAAAGGTTTTCTTAGAGCTTATAAAGGTTAAGATTACTAAGGGAATTTCACCAACTTCTTGGATGATGTTTGATACAGCCTCTACCCGTATATCTACCTAACTCTTTCTCTCTTTTAGGATCACTGATATTTCTTTTCAAAATACAATGAATGAGCAAAACTAGAACTTGTGAAGTTGATCAAGTGAAGTTGCATGCTTTCTTTAGAGAGTCTTCAACGCCTTTTGTTATGGACACTTGGTCTAGACAAAGGTATAAGATCAATTCCTTTGATCTTGATTTGATTTCTCTAAGGTAATCCATGGAAGGAGATCAATTCCTTTGATCTCTATTTGATTTCTCTAAGGTAACCCAAGGGATTTTTATCTCAATCATGCTTGATGTGGATGTGTGATTGATATCTTGATGAACGCCGATAACGATATCTTGTGAGAATTTCCTGCAATCTTCTTCCATTGATAACGTTTCCTTCCTTTTGTAGAATCCGTGAATCTTATCTTCTTTATTGAAGCCTTGATTCTTTCCTTTTACAGAGTCCATGAGTCTTGTTTCCTTCACTGATGCCTTGGCTTTTCAGATCTTCCTTCTATATGTGGTATACTGATTTCCTTCGACTTGCTGACTGATGTTTCCTTCCTTAGTTGTGTTTTGATTTGTTCAGCTTTTCTTCGTTTGACGATATGATTTCCTTCTAAGCTTTGATCCATATCAAGAAAGAATTTTTAATTATTTATCCGTTGGATTTCTTGATTAGTTCTTCGATATTTACCTTCTAAATCCTTCTTTCCTATTTTGACTTCAAGTCCTTCGGTAATTTTTTGCCAGCTCCTTGAAGTCCCTTTTAGCCCTACATCCTGCATCAAGTAGAATTATTTTAGCATCATTAAAATAATTTTAAATGTATTTAGTTCAACAATGTCCCTTTTTTGATGATGACATATTAGGTGCTATAATTTAGAGACACTTCCCTAAAGGTAGGATTTTTTCAAATTCCTCCCCTTCACGTTTCCTTCCCCTCACTTGATGCACACTGTCTAGGAGTAGTTCCTGATGTTTACCAACTTACAAAGCATATCAACATTAAGCAAATAAATGCATGCCACACTATGCAAGAAAATGCATGCCATAATGTACTTAACAAAGCATTTAAACAACTATATATTAAACATCATACCCAAAACATTTAAAAAAAAAATTAAACATTTACACTAGAGAGAGCAAAGAGTAGTACTTCTCCCCCTTCATCAAAAAAAAGAGGAACACACTAATTAACAAATAAAGCCCATGCAGAGGCAATGAGTTCAAGACAAAAACCATAAAGGACCGAAGGATTCAGCGACAAACAAAAATATACTTCAGTGTATTTAGGATACTCTCAGAGAAGGAATGGTAGGATTTTTCAAAATGAGTGGACGGAGAGGAGTAAGAGTTCTAAGCAGAAACAACTAATTAGTTGTCAGAGAGCTCGACTCAAGCAGCAGCAAAGTCGACTTGCTTCAGCACCAGGTTGAAGGATTTTACTCCTTCTCATTGAGTGAGAGTCAGTTGAGTTTGCAATCTGGTTACATTAAAAGTCAATTTGGCCAGATAGTTGATCTTGGGCAAATTTATATGCCCAAGTGATACTCAAATGTGTCATTTTAGCCTTGTTTATCTATTGATGTTTATACATTCTCATGTGATTGATAATAAAATGTGAATTTATACTAACCAACATGATTAGTGTTGTTTTGCAAGTGAAACACAATTTTGGGAAGCTAAAATGTGTGTTGGGAGAGATCGGGGTTGGACTTGGATGCGAGCAAGGGAAAAAGCACTTGAAGGCACAAATTAAAGGGGCTCCGCGATGGAACCGTGTCACGCTGCCATCGCGGATGCCTTCTGCCTGGATATGGAATTTTTGCCTAATTCCAGTGAAGGTGCGCGTTGGGGACGTGGCACGTTGGCCTAGCCCCGCGTTGCATGCCCTGCCATGTTGGGACTTAATACCTGGACAACCAAATTTCAGTAAGGGTCTGCGTCAGTGGCGTGTCACAGAGGCAGTGCTCCGCGATGCACTCCGTGACACGTTGCTTGTTATTCCGGGAAAAATTCCCACTAGTATAAATAGAACACTTAGGTTCATTTTTAACAATTCCGACTTGGTGGAGCAAGAACGTGGGTTACAGGCAGTTGAGGGGACGAAAATCTCAGGGTTTTTCTCTATCTCCTTCTTCTTTAATTCAATTGCTTGTATGTTCAACACTCATTTAACGATGTTTAATCCACAAATGAGTGGCTAAATCCTCTTCTTGCTGAGGTTAAGAACAATTGTATTGAAATGTGATTATTGATCAATTTGGGTTTTCATCTTTTCTTCCATGGTTGTTCTATTGATTCTTGTTCTTACTGCATTAATGTGTGGCCAACGTTAATGTACATATAAAAAGTCCGGTTTCACTCGAGAGAGCAAGAAATTGGAAAGTTGTGAATTAATAGTATATGATCTTTTCTTAGTTTGGAAAAATTGAGAATTGATTTACCTTCAGGATAGAAATATACCTGAAAGTCGTATTAGTTAATTAAGGAATCCGTTTTGTATGGCTAGAACATGAATTTCGTTTTATCACAGAAATGTAGGTGGACGGTTCATGATTCTTAAGTTGGGTTAAATACGAGAGTTTTAATCCATTGGCAATAATTCTTGACTAGCAACCAGAGGAAAGATTAACCAAAGTGTATCGTTAATTTGTTTCTATACATGTTCGTTTTAACCTCAGCATGTTCAAATTCATAGTTCAGACTCAAATTATATAATTGTTTTAGACTTAGTATAAAATTAGAAACCAAAATATTAAACTTTTCTTTACACTGTTGTCTGCATTTTTAGAGTAAAGTATAGTGACACTTGAGTAGATTGTTACCCTCGCCCAGTCCCTGTGGGATCGATACTTGGCTTACTCAAGCCACTTTACTACTTGTTCGACCACGTGCACTTGCGTGTAGCTATATACCCAAAAGCACCGGAACAATAGTCATTACATTTGTGCAGTTCATCAACCACTACACCAAGTGACTGTTTGATATTCCTGGGCTTCAGTCAAAAGAGAGTTTAGAACAGAACTTTGAGCACCATCTGAGCTGATACCGCTTGAATTTACAATTGAGGCAAGCTTGATTTTGGGCTTGTAATTTGCCTTTTTTGACCCAAACTTCATCATCAAGAACATAACCCATGCTGGACAAAGCTCAATCATTGTAGGTGGAGGAGACTTCTTTTACACGGAATTTTGACACATCAATACCCATGGCCTTTATAATTCGTGTCACAATCATCCCATAGGGAAGGTTAGTGTTGCTGCCAAGGTCTTGGCCGCTTTCAAACATGTATTCCATAATCCACTCAGGCCAGTTTATCTTCAGATTCCTAAGAAGACAGTAAATGATGAACACATCTCTTGTAGACAGAGTACTTGAAAAGCCTTGCGGGGAAGAAGGATAGTAGCCATAATATGAGAAACAATACAATTTTCAAAACAAATAGTAGCAGGACCAAATTTAGAGAGCTAGGTACCATCTTCGGCTATGAAGGAATTAGACTCGCCAAGGGAAACCTGAAAGCTGTCCGGACAAGAACCAGAGAAGAAGGGTATATATCCAGAGAAGCGAGTATTAAACACTTTCTCAAACAAAGTATGACTTAAGACAATTCTATTTCCCAATTCAAAAGTTTCCAGATCACCACTATCATTAGACATTTTGAGGTTTGCATAAAACATTCTGATGGGTTCTTTCA
Source organism: Datura wrightii (assembly GCA_035772735.1). Lineage (NCBI taxonomy): Eukaryota > Viridiplantae > Streptophyta > Magnoliopsida > Solanales > Solanaceae > Datura > Datura wrightii. The sequence goes on from JASDFA010000018.1 coordinate 92,139,548, forward strand.
ATGGCCTCGTTAGCACACAGTAGAAAAAGACCATACAATCCTTGAAAAGTAAGAAGGTGACTTACAGAGCAATGAGAATCCTCAAGTTGTTCGAGGAATATGATTCTGTCATGAGCCAACGGTTGATCTTTGAAGGCGACATATCTCTCTTTCTCAAAATACTCCAGAGCCTTTGCATGTCTTCTAAATTACATGAAATAGAAGACTCCATTTTTCCCTTTTTGAGACCGGAAGTAGAGGGTTTCTTTAAGAGAGAGGAGGACTCAGGGTAGTCATCGGAGGATGAGTCAAAAAATTCAACAGGAGAAGGGGAAGGAGAGGAATTCTTTAATCTCTTACTGGAATGGTGAGAGCCTTTAGTAGGGTTTTTTTCCATTGAAGAGTTGAGATGAGAGAGAGATGAAGAGAAAAGCACTGAATAGAGGGTTTTAACCTCAAAAGGCGATGGTTCATAGGGATGTGAAAGGCCTCTGCAATATGAAAGGATATCAGAACAGATGAGTAATAATGACCTAAGAAAGGGGAAACAATGCAAGTAATTAAAGCAGTAAAAGGAAACCAATTTAATAAGATATATTATAAACTTAATTTTGGGAAAAAGAGATCACAACGAGACTTTTCCTTAAAAAACAATAATGGTTTTCCAACAGAGGTTTTGTAAAAATTTCTGCTAACTAATTTTTAGAATCAACAAATTCTAATAGAAAATCTGCATTTTCAATATGATCTCTAATAAAATGATGTTTTATGTCAATATGCTTAGCCCTAAAATGATGCACAATGTATTTAGAGAGACTGATAAGTGCTAGTATTATCATATAGGATAGAAATAGTTTCATAATGTCACGATCCAAACATGGACCCAGACCGAGACACGGAACCTAGAGCCATGAATGACTCCAAGCTAATCCATGGTATATGCTAAGCAATTCAAGAGCATAGTCTAAAGAGAAAAAATTTAAAACTTAAGCATGAATACGCAGAAGTCTATAAAATATAATATAGAAAGCAAAAGTAACGTATGTCAACAACTAAGTTAGCCAATACATGTTTGTCTGAAAAGCCTTTGGTCATAGATAGACTAATGGGACATCTCCCTCAACTAGTTTGAAATTGAAATGACATAACAACATAACTAAAAGAATGTCTGCCGAAGATAAGGACTCATCAAACAGGGACTGAACTGGACTACTATAGGAGTAGGGCTAACGGCGCGGCTGAATCTGATCGCCCGAACCTATATCATGAAACGATATAGCATAGAGTATACGGTCAGTACTTTGAATTTACTAAGTACGCAAGGTAAGTAAAACAAGCTAATAAAATGCATTAACATTTCGTGAGAGCAGGACGTTGCAACATGAAGAAATAAACATAATTTAAACATGAGGGCTTAAGACTTTCAAAACCATTCATAAACTAGGCATAAATATGTTCATAAGAAGAATCTTATTTAATATAACTTGAGGCAAATTATCATAATCATAAACATGCATAAATTATAAGGAACAGTGGGAGTATTCATTATAACCGACACCATCATGATAGAGATTACATGATGCCTCAACTATTTTGCTCAAGTGGGCAGAGTTGCCTCAAGCTTTTCAAGGCAAGGGATGATGACATGGCGTGATATCACTAAAGAGATCCCATAGGGTTAACATGAATATATCTTACATTGACATGTAGTTTTAAGGCCTGGGTTCTCGGAACCTCTGACCTACTCGGTGCTAGATACTACTCCAAAAAGCATGCACATGGCTCATATTGTAATCATAAAACATACCTGAAGTACATGGGCTAGTTAAGATCATAAGATACATGAACATCTTGAAAATACGTGAACTAGCCATGAAAGAGGCCCATGAGTCAGCCATGAACATAAACATGATACTTGTAAAGCTATGCTTACTTGAGAAAATCATCATACTTGAAATTCGTAAATTCATAAAGGGTTGTTGTAAAAATCATACATCATGATCATAATACATAACTTATAACTATAGGGTTGATATCATAAAAAAGCATGGGATTTTATTAGAAAGGGATTTAACCCTAGAAGTTCATAACCATACTTGTAATTTAGGAATCAAAATCTCATGTTAAGGCTTGATAGAAATATAAAATCCTAATCATAGAATCATCAACCTAATCAAGATAGCAAATCCCATAGATGAATCATAAAGGAATTTAACAACATCCAACCTAGCCCTAGAATTTCGACTTTAGGTCATGGGGAATGGAAGATCATGATTTCAATTGGAGAAGGGGCATGAGGGTGGAAGAACCCCTCATTGAAAATCCTATGCATACCTTAGTTCACTAATTTCTTGACTGAGCTTGAGACCTAAAGCGAATTCTAAAAGATGAGAGTGAAGAACCCTAGCTTGTTCTTGTGAACCTTGAGAAGTTTTGATCTTCAAAATTAGATTGTTAGGAGTAGAATTAGATTTCTAGGATGATTCCCCTTAAAGCACTCTTTCCCAAGCTTAAAATGATGTAGTTTAGGAGTTAGGAGCTTAGAAATAATGAAAATGCCCTTAATGATTCGATAGAAAATTGGACACTATCAGTCACCACGAGTGATCTAATGAGGCGTTAGGTCAGTTGACGACTCGTGGTCTGCCCTCGTTGCCACTACTGGAATTTTCCCATTCTCTGATCTTTCTCATCCCACTGGTAACTTAACGAGTCGTTAGGGTACACGATAACTTGTCCCTCAATTTATTACCTTAATGGGTCATACAATGACTCGTGGGGAGTTTTGACAACTCGTCACCTCATCTATTACAACTCTCGAAAAGTAACATTTTCCTCAACTCATGCACACACAACAGGTCACTTGATGACCCATCAGGACACATAATGAGTAACATAACTACTCATTTTTTGACCTAGTGTAAATTTTTCTATTTCCTCTGTTTCAACCCTCGGGTCTGATCTTAGGGACTTTTGGGGTGTTACACATAATTAAGATCATGATCTAACAATTGATGTTTCATCCATAACAACTGAGCACCACATCTTCCAGGGGACTGGTATTCCACCTCTGTAGTTGAAAGGGCAACATAATTTTGTTTCTTACTTTGCTAAGATGTAACAACTTCTCTAAGGATTTGACAAGATCCACTTGTGCTTTTTCTGTTGGACTTATCACCTGCAAAATCAGCATCTGAGTAACCAATTAGATCAAAAATTTTAGAGTGAGGATATCATAATCTGAAATCATGTGTTCTAAAAGATAATGAATGATTCAATTTATAGCAGTCAGATGAGACTCTTTGGGAGTCAATTGAAATCTGACACATTTGCGCAAGCTGAACATTATATCTGATCGACTAGCTATGAGATAAATTAATGAACCAATCATTCCACGATAGAGTTTGTCGTCAATATTTTTTTCTAATGATTCAGGGTCTAGACAAGTTTATGGACTCATAGGAGTTCTAACAGCCTTTTCGTTATCCAAACCAAAATTTTTAATCAACTCCTTGGTGTACTTTGTTTGACTTATGAAGGTTTCCTTAGTTGTCTAGTGTATTTGAAGTCCTAGGAAGAAGGTTAGTTCTCCCATCATACTCATCTCAAATTCTTCTGTCATAAGGTCTGTGAAATTCCTGCAAAGAAAAGCATGAGAGCTGCCAAAAATATATCATCTACATAGATTTGTATAACTAAAATGTTTGAGGAAAATCGCTGAATGAAAAGAGTATTATCAATTTTTCCTTGACGAAAATCATTTTCTATAAGAAAAGAGCTTAGTCGCACGTACCAAGCTTTTGGGGCTTTCTTTAAACCATAAAGAGCCTTAGAAAGTTTGTAAACATGGTCAGGGCAAGATTTTCAAAACTAGAAGGTTGTTTAATAAACACTTCTTTAATAAAACCGTTCAAGAAAGTGCTTTTGACATCCATTTGAAAAAGTTTAAACTATTTTAAGGCAACATAGGATAATAAACTATGAATAGATTCCAACCTGGCTATGAGAGTAAAGGTTTCATCGTAGTCAATCCCTTTCTATTGTGAATATCCTTGAGTAACTAACCTTGCTTTATTTCAAACCACTTTACCTTCCTTGTTCAGTTTGTTTCTGAAAATCCATTTAATCCCAATCACATAAGCATTTTTAGGCCTTGGTACTAGAGTCCATACTTGACTCCTTTCAAACTGGTCTAGTTCATCTTGCATGGCTTTCAACTAGGATTCATCAATAAGATCTTCTTCAATTCTTTTAAGTTCAAGATAAGATATTAATACCAATGAAGATTGATTTTTCGGAGAGGATCTTGTTTGTCATGGAGTATTTGGATATCCAATAATGAAGTCATTTGGATAACTTGCTTCACTTCTCCATTCTCGCAGAATATTCGAGACCTTAGTTGATTGAGGTGCTTCTTCTTCACTTTGATCTAGTATCCTTGAGGGAGTGAAATTTGATATCTTATCAATGTTCCTCTCCATAGGATTTGAGGAATTTTTCTACATTGATGTTTTAGTAGGATGAGAACTAGTTTCACCATCTTCCTCTGCATCATTCTCAATAACACTTGGAGAGGAATTAGAATCATTAAAAACAACATGAATGAATTCTTCCACAGATAGAGTATGTTTACAAAAAAATCTAAAAGATTTTCTTAGAGGAGCATACCCAAGAAAAATTCCTTCATCACTTCTAGGATCGAACTTATTGAGATTGTTTTTACCATTGGTTGTGAATAAAATATTTCCACCCAAATGGGTGAAAGTAATGGATAGATTCTTACCTTTTGATACTTCATAGGGAGTCTTTTTCAACACAGGCTAAATAAGACATCGATTGAGAATATGAGATGCGGTACTTACAGCTTCAGCCCAAAAATGATCAGGAATATTTTGTTCAATGAGAATGGTCCTTGCCGTGTCCTATAGTGAATAATTTTTTCTTTCAATAATACCATTTTGTTTAGGAGAGCGAGGGGATGAGAATGTCTAAGTATAGCCCTGCTGGTTACAGAAATCTTCAAAAGATTAATTCTCAAACTCGAGTCCATGATCACTGTGAATAGAGGAGATAAAATATCCTTTTCCTCGTTGAACCTTTTTGCAGAAGATTTCAAAGTTCAACAAGGATTCGTACTTGTGAGCTAAAAACATGACCCAAGTGAAACGTGAGAAATCATCAAAAATAACAAGTTCATACTTCTTACCACCAATGATAGCAGTTCTGGTAGGACCAGACAATTCCATGTGAAGAAGTTTAAGAGGTTTAGAAGTATTCACAATGTCTTTTGACTTAAAAGAAGATCTGGTTTGTTTTCCCAGCTAACATACATCACACAGGGAGTTATTTGAAAATTTTAATTTAGGCAAACCAAGAACCAAAACAAGTTTAAAAAGTTTTTCAATAGTATGCATACTAGCATGAACCAATTTTCTATGCCAAATACCTAGATTATTTGAAATAGTAGCAAAGAGTTGGTAAATCAACATTATTTAAAATATAGATATTTTCAACGCGATCACTAATAAGAGTGATATTTTAGAAGCATTGTTGATGGTGCACTTGATAGAATTGAATAACACATCAAAACCAGCATCACATAGATGACTGATGCTCAACAAGTTGTGTTTGAAGCCATTCTCAAGATATACTTCAATCAGGTCACACGAAGGACTTATATAATAGATCCCACTCCAACTACATTTCCTTTGGCATTGTCTCCTATTCTGATGTATCCTCCATCTATTCTTTTAATAGATCTGAATTGTTTTTGTCCCTATCATGTGTCTAGAGCATCCACGATCAATTACCCACATTCCCTTTTCTAACTTCCTTTCGGTTGCTCCTGCAAAACAAAAAGATTAATTTCTTTTAGGTACTCAAGTTTTCTTGGGTTCTGGTGAGTTAGTTGGAAGATCCTTTTTCTTCCAAATCCATCTACCATGAGTAGTTTTTTAAAACTTGCAGTTAAAGGATTTATGATCAATTTTCCAAAAGAATAGCACACTGGAACAAATGATGATTTTGTAGAGTGAAAACTGGTTGATGAATTAAGTGAGTAGTCAGAATTTCTTTTATTAGAGTTGACTGAGCTATGACTAGGTGATTTCTTAATGCTATTCAATTGCATCTTGGCGTCAACTAGTTCTTCCTCAAGCAAATATACTTCAATTTGAGTTGCTTCAAGAAGAATTTGCCATTTTTTATCTTTAGAAAGTTTATTACATTCATCAATGATATTTTGAAGCTCATTAGTGAAAAGATCCAGGGAGTCCTATAGATCTTGGCATTTTACACAAGAATTAGTTCTTACCTCGTTTGATCCTTCAAGGGCCATAAAATAGATGTTCACGGCTTCTTTTGATTCTTCATTTGTGGCTTCTTCATCATTCCATGCTCCCATAGATTTTGAATTGTACTTTTGGAATTCCCTTTCATTAACTCAGGATAATTTTTCTTTATATGACAATGTTTTCCACAGTGATACCAACGATCTTCATTCTTTTGATTTTTATTGTTTCGATATCCAATTTTTCTGTTGTCTTTGTCTAAGGATGTCCGACTCCTCGGTTGTGCCACGACCCGAGCCTACACCCTGGACGAGGCACGGTACTTGGTGCCACAAGTGACCCCAAGCTAACCCATGGTCTAACATTGCACTAGTAAACTAAGTAAACATAACTGGAAGCTTTATAAAATATAATCTAACTGAAAAACCAATATCGTCCTCGGAAGATTAGGACTCACCAACTAATGCTGCTGCTGAAATCGTCAGAGGAAACTATTGACGATGCTGTGACTGAGAATTTGCACCTGAATCATAGTACGATATAACATAGAAAGTATGTGTCAGTACTTTGAATGTACTAAGTACGTTAGATACACAATAGCCATGGATAAATCAATATTGAATTGAAATAACATGAAATGACCAACTGATACTTAATATTGATAAAAAGTGAGCTACAACTAATATGGTCAATAATAACCCTGACTGATGGTCATAAATATGTCCTGAAACTAAGTGACTGAACTGAATTGAAACTGTACTGACAAGTGGAAGAGTCTATAACTGACATATAACCACGTGAGATAAATGTGGAGTCTGATGTATACACCCCATCGGAGAAAGCCCACTATACCTTGACAGGGTATAATGGCTGGCTGGGTGATCACAAGGCTGGGGCCCGTTAGGCCAATAACCTGTGGTGGCAATGTAGTTTTGGGAACCTGGGCGTGCTGGAACCCCAGTCCGCTTGGTGCTAAGTATTACTCCCATTGGATAGTCCTGACTTTACTACTAAGTCGATAACTAGAAGCTAGGGTCCTGGACTAAGTCAGGAATACTTATATGGAAGTAACCTGAGAGTCTATCAGACCGGATAGCTGTAAAATGGTGTTCTAGGCCAGAGCTGCTTATCTGGAAGCGTCGTAATTCTGAAGAACAAACTGATAACTGAAAGTGTTGGTTCTAAGACTGGTCAGAGCTGCTTATCTAGAAGCGTCATAATCGTCTAAAGAACAAATTGGTAACTGATAACTGAAAACTGGGATTGGAAGGTATTAATGACACCTCAAGAGGCTGACTATAGTCAAACTAATCAGCTGACATTTCTATATGATACTGAAATTTACTAAGTAATGACTGAGGCTAAACAATCAATAATTCTCTCTTGATCATACAACTGTACTATCCTGGTTATTTCAAGAATAATGAAACACTTGTATTTAAGAACATGCTGAAATACTCAATTCACTGCATTCAAAGAAACTAGGGTTAAATCATATAATTTCATGAAAAAGAGATAATGACCAGAAGTATAGCTAACAACAGCCCTCTATACTCATGAAAATTGTAACAGGAAATCCATAATTTACTGACAAATGAACCCTAACTGTGAACTTCTGGGCTAGAACTGATAAGCATTTCAGAAGAGTTTTGGGGCACAAGGGAAGAATAATTCCCTTGTTGAATTCCCCCAAAACTGGAGTCAAATTTCCTGAAAAGAATCTAGAGAATTTGAGGAAACTTGAAAGCTCTAGCTTGCTCTGATAGAACTGTCTGCATATATCGTACTTCTGCTATTTAGGTCTTTGGAATAAATGAGGGAGAGCGTCGACTATACCTCTAAAATCCCTCCTGAATACACCCTAAATGACGTAGTTTAGAAGCTAAAAAGGTGGCAAGTTACTAAACTGCCCCTGAAAGAAAATCCGGAAAACTATCCGACCGGGACCAATGGGTCACACAATGGGTAATTGGTTGATACCACGACTCGTTGGGACGAGTCATTAATCCTGGGCCTAAAATCTAGCTCACTAGAATTGGACCACGGAAGGGAACCATGACTCATTGGATGAGACAATGGTTTGTTGGTTCCTCTCGTGGTCATTGACAGGAAAAGCTCGGTCCCCTTGCTAATGGATGACACAATGACTCATTGGTAGAACCAACGGGTCGTTGTGTCTGCTCGTGGTCAACACTGCCTTGACCTAGAGTGGCTGGTTCAGGCAATGGGGGGCAACAACAACTCGTTGGTATGAACCATGAGTCGTTAGTCCCACTTGTTGTTTCAGGGGAAGGACTAGCAGGTTTCTGGACTTGGGATACAACGGACGACAGGAAGACTCGTTACTCCTTTCAACGAGTCCTCCTATGCCTCGTTAGTCCCCGAAAGGAAATCTATAGAGCTAACAACGACTCAAACAACGGTCCATTATAGGTGACAATGATCCGTTGTTTGGGTCATTCTGTGACAAAATTTTTCTAGTTTTCCCTGGTTTTTCATGCAAGGTCTGAGTTTGGTCTAGCAAAGTTTTGGGGTGTTACAGGTTGATAGATCTAATCCTTCACTGTCTTCTTCTTCTTCCTCTTTTTCACTCAGATTTTGCACAACATTGAAGGCTACTGTCTTCTTTTTTTCTTCTTTGGAGTATCTGTTGAGATGATTTTGTTCATAGGCAAAGTTTTCTCGAAGTTCATTATAAGTGAGTTTCTCTAGATATCCATCTTCAAGGATCATTTCTTTTGTTTCCCAAGCTTTAGGGAGGCTCCTGAGATATTTTCTAACTTGCATATTGTTTGGATACACCATTCCAAGAGATTTTAGTTCTCTAACAATCTTGCTAAATCGTGAGAACATGGATTCAACATTCTTCTCATTAGTCATTTTAAACAGTTCATATTAAGACATTTATTCTAGCTTCCTTTACTTTTGTGGTGCCTTCATAATTTACTTCAAGCTTGTCCCACATCTCCTTAGCAGTGTCACAGGTGGAGATCTCATCGTACTCAGATCCACTAACTGCATAATAAAGTAAACTAATGGCTCTGGCGTTAGTTTTAATTACCTCTTATTGTTCCTTGGTAACTTCAAAAGTTTCCAAATCAATTTTGGTAGTGTCTGATACTCCAAGAGTAGGCTTGGGTCCTTTCTTTATTACCACCCATGTTTGGAAGTCATTTTCCTGGACAAAAATCTTGAATCGTTCTTCCCAGTTAGAGTAGTGTTGTCTATTGAAGTAAGGTAGTCTTGATGATGAATGTCCATCCTGCAGAATTGCTCCTAGAATTTGATATGATCCATCAGATCTTTTTATCACTTTGTGGTTTAGCAGTATGAGTAATACCTGCTTTGATATGAATTGATAACTAAAAAGAGGGGGGGAGTGAATTTAAAATCAATTGAAAGTTTGTCTAGATGACTAATAGAATCGATTAGTCGACTGAGTTCTTGCAGAAGATATTAGTGCCAAAATGAATTAGAGAAAGTAATAAATCAGGAAAATAAATGAAACAGTAATTTATACTGGTTTGGATCCCAGGATGGTGCCTAGTCCAATCTCCTTGGGCTATAAGAGTTTCCTTAGAGCTTATAAAGGTTGAGATTACAAAGGTATCTCACAACCTTCTTAGATGATGTTTGATACAACTTCTACCTATATATCTACCTAACTCTTTCTTTATTTTAAGATCACTAATATTTTTTTTTGAAATACAATGAATGAGTAAGACTAGAATTGATCAGGTTGATCAAGGAAAGTTCGATGCTTTCTTCAGAGAGTCTTCGATGCCTTTTGTAGTGGACACTTGGTCTAGAGAAAGGTTGGAGATCAATTCCTTTGATCTCGATTTGATTGCTCAAAGGTAACCCAAGGGATTTTATCTCAACCATGCTTGATATGGATGTGTGATTTAGATCTTGATGAGCGCTGGTAAATATATCTTGTGAGTATTTCTTGCAATCTTCTTCCACTGATGATGTTCCCTTCCTTTTGCAGAATCCGTGAATCTTCTCTCTTTTATTGAATCCTTGATTCTTTTCTTTTGTAGAGTCCATGAGTCTTCTTTCCTTCACTGATGCCTTGGCTTTCCGAATCTTCCTTCTATATGTGGCATACTGGTTTCCTTTGTCTTTCTAACTGATGTTTCCTTCCTTAGTTGGGTTTTGATTTATTCATCTTTCCTTCTTTTGACGATATGATTTATTTTTAAGGTTTTATCCATATCACGAAAGGATTTCTTGATTATTTAGCCATTGGATTTCTTAATCAGTTCTTCGATATTTGCCTTCTAAGTCCTTCTTTCCTGTTTTGACTTTGAGTCCTTCGGTAAATTGTGCCAACTCCTTGAAGTCCCTTTTTGCCCTGTATCCTGCATCAAGTAGAATTAATTTGTCATTATTAAAATCATTTTATAGGTATTTCGTTCAAAAACTATCTAAGATCACCCATTGATCCTAGGATGTTAGGGAATCGCAAGAGAAGAGAAACAATTAAGAATCTTTTGGAATGAATCTTTGCTTCAACATCTGTAAAATCACCTTAACCTCTCTTCAAAGTCATTACTTAGAGCTATGGGTGGAAAACCCTGAAATTATAACTTAAACCATCTTACTACCTTTCATCATCTGCTGTAGCGGACCCACTTGGTGGCTAGGACCTCCCCCCCCATGGTGGACCTATGGGTAAATCCTCCCACTTGTTACGGCAGGCCTCCGACCATCATGAATTCTCGCTGCAGCAGCCCCCCGTTATAGTAGCCCATATTTCACTGCACACATTCCATTCCTAAATCCCAATTTCAATTATCTCTCACCCAACACTTTTCCCCGAGCATCTAGGTGAAAAATAGGGTGCTTTAGACTTGCTTTCCAGTAACGATAGAGGGGTCGTTACATCAGATACCAATTAAAAATCCATTCATCCTCGATCTTCCCAAGAAAGAAAATACCTAATTCCACAAACAGCTGAGGGTATTTGTCTTGCATGTCCGCTTCGGTCTCTTAAGTGGCCTCCTCTACTGGGCGGTTCTTCCACTGGACCTTCACCATCGCAATCTCCTTCGACCTTAACTTGCAGAGCTCCCTGTCTAGTATAACCACAAGCTCTTCCTTGTAAGACAGGTTCTCATCAAGTAACACTAAATCCCACCTAATTATGTAAGACCCATCCCATGGTATTTCTTCCACATGGAGACATGAAAGGTCGAATGTACTTCGGACAAGCCTGGGGCAGAGCCAGTTCATAAGCTACTTCTCCCACCCGCCAAAGAATTTTGAATGGCCCAATGTACCTCGGGCTAAACTTGCCCTATTTTCCAAACGGCATCACTCACTTCATGGGAGAAACCTTGAGCAAATCTTACTCTTCCACCACGAATTCCATATCCCTTATCTTCCTATCTGCATACTGCTTCTGCCTTCTTTGAACAGCCACCAATCTTTCCTGAATCATTCTGACTTTCTCCAAGGAATCCTTTAACAAATTAGAGCCCCACGGTCTCACTTCGAACATGTCGAACTAGCCAATAAGGGATATATATTTTCTCCCATATAAAGCCTCAAATAGTTCCATGCAAATGCTTGAGTGGTAGCTGTTGTTGTATGAAAACTCTGCCAAACGTAAGAACTTATCCCAAAGGCCGCCAAAATCAATCACACAGGCCCAAAGCATGTCCTTTAACACCTGGATCGTCCTCTCTGACTGTCCATCCATTTGTGTGTGAAAGGCCATTCTCAAATCCAACCTGGTGCCTAGTTTAGCCTGCAAGATCCTCCAAAAATGGAAAGTGAACTATTTACCTCGGTCTGAAATGATTGATAGTGGCACTCCGTGCAATCGGATCACCTCTTTCACATATAGTTTGGCCAGTCTTTCTGCATTGTAAGTAACTTGAATAGGCATGAAATACGCCGACTTAGTCAGCTAGTCAACAATGACCCAGATGGAGTCAAACTTCCCCAAAGTCTTCGAAAGGCCAACCACGAAATCCATAGCTATCCGCTCCCACTTCTTCTTTGGTATGGGCATTCTCTCGAGTACTCCCCCTGGTTTCTTATGCTAATATTTCACCTACTAGTAGTTTAGGAATTGGGAAACATGCTCAATGATGTCCCTCTTCATTCTGCTCCACCAATAGTGTCACTTCAGGTAATGATACATCTTGGTGACTCTGGAATGTATAGAGTACCTCGAACTGTGAGCTTATGATAAAATAGTTTTGGTCAACTCACCAACCTGGGGAACACATACATGGCCCCTTATCCTCAAAACCACTTCAATCATCTATTATCACCTCCTTCGCCTCCCCTTGCAAGACTTGGTCTTCAATTATACTCAACCTTGCATCCTCAAACTACCTAGATTTAACTACCTCTAGCAGCAGTAATCTAGCTTCCACACTTGATAATATCCTACCTGATTTCGCCAACGTAAGTTTCACCAGACTGTTGGCCAATGTCTAAACTTCTCTGGCCATTGGGCGCTGGGCAGCTTCCAAACAAGCCAAGCTACCCATACTCACTACTTTCTGGCTCAAAGCATCAGCCACCACATTAGCCTTTCGTGGATGATATAGGATAGTGACATCGTAGTCCTTAAGCAGTTCCATCTATCTTCGCTATCTCAGTTTGAGATCTTTCTGAGAGAACACATATTGTAAACTACGACGGTCTGCAATACCTCGCAACGAGCCTCATAAAAGTAATGCCTCCAGATTACAAGGTGAATACTACCATTGCCAATTCCAAGTCATGCGTGTGGTAGTTCTTCTCGTGCACTTTCAGTTGTCTTGAGGCATGCGTAATGACTTGTCTTTCCTACATTAACACAAACACCCAAGCCAGACTATGATGCATCATAATAAACTAAAAATTCTTTACCTTATATCAGTAGCTCTAGGATAATTGTCGTGATTAACAAAGTTTTGAGTTTTTGAAATCTTTCTTCACACTCCTCTGACCACTAGAATGGCACGGCCTTTTGAATTAGCCTTGTCAACTGAGAGGCAATGGCCACGAAACCTTTCATGAATCGGCAGCAATAATTGGCTAGCCCCACAAAGTTATAAACCTCTATCACTGTAGTGGACCTAACCTAGTTTTGGACCACTTCCACATTCTGTGAAATCCACCTTAATCCCTTCCTTGGAGACTACATGCCCGAAGAAACGACACTAATTCCAACCAAAATTCACATTTAGTGAACTTTTTATAAAGTTACTTCTCCTTTAGTAGCCCCAACACAATCCTCAAGTGATTCTAATGTTCATGCTTAGTTTTGGAATATACAAAAATATCATTAGTGAAAAAGATTATAAAAGAGTCTAGATAAGGCTTGAAGATACCATTCATCAGGCTCATGAACATTGTTGGAGCATTGGTGAGTCCAAATGACATGACCAAGAATTCATAATGCCCATACCTGGTCTGAAAAGCTATCTTCAGAATATCCTCAGCACAAATTTTCAACTAATGATAACCCGATCTCAAATCGATCTTTGAGAACACTGTTGCGCCCTGTAGTTGATCAAACAAGTCATCTATTTGGAGAAGGGGATATTTGTTCTTGATGGTTACCGTATTTAGTTGACGGTAGTCAATGCACATCTGCATGCTATTGTCTTTTTTCTTGACAAACAACATAGGAGCACCCCACGGTGAGACATTAGGCTGAATGAACCTGTCACGATTGGAGTTTACACCCTAGCCGTAACACGGGACAAGGAACCCCAAAAGGCCCCAAGTCGAGCCATGACACAATCATATCATACACTTAACACCATATATGACTAACAACATCAATGAGCGGAAGAAAATAACAAGAAATCTAATATGAACCATAAAGATAATTTACTAACATTTAAATACAACGTTGAATCTGTCTAACCAGTCTGAAAGCCTTCTACTAATCTAACGAGTTGCTGGGACAAGTCCCCAGCTAACTCCCAAAGTCTGCAAATTGAAACATGATAAAATAAAAACATAAATCACATCCTCGAAAGATGAGGAATCACCACTAGCAGCTGGGAGAAAGAAAAGTGTATCTAACCATGCGGCGGAACCTGAAGACCCGAATCTATATCATGAAATGATATAGCACAATAGGCGTGCAGTCAGTACTTGGAATGTACTGAGTATGCAGAAAGTGTAAATAAGCTAACTCATCATATATATACAAAAAGGAAGTAATGTAAAACCTATTAATAGCAATGTAATTGAAATAAGATACGACAATCTTATGCGATATTCACATATTCAATTAACGTAACCACCTTATAAGGAAATACATTATTATAGTAAATGCTGATGTGAAAAAATAATAATCGGGAATAATACAAAGGTATGATGTCGTGACTGATATCAAGAGGGTCCCTTCCCATCTAAAGGGGAGTCCCTGACGGTCGAAGGAAGCGTCCCTGACTATCAAAGGGAAACATTCTCAGCTAAAGAGAATCTAATAATCTAATATAGAGGGTCATTGGCTAAAAGTAAGTCTCTAACAATGCAGGGAAAATAAAATACTCAACTGACTAGAGATGTGAATCCCGACTGACTAAGAGAAGACATACTCCACTAACAACTAGGGATGTGAGTCCCAACTGACTAAGAGATGGCATACTCCACTAACTATAACTAAGCTAAATTACTATATCTAATCAAAGACAAGAACATTCACCATCCTCATCATGCAATACTCTTCTTTAATAGGATTGGAGCTATCTTTAAATAGGCACAGGCTCCACAAGTTAACATATTAGTCACAGGCTTTATCATCATGATTCACCTTATTAAAGAACCAATTTCCTCATTAGCTTTAACATCTCACCCCAAATGAGCATGCTATAAATTCATACTAGCATTATTCTATCATGGCATTTCAATTCCGAACTCAGCTCATTCAATAGGTAATGTAAGGTCATACATGGTTTATAAAATTCAACTCATACTCTATCAAAGATGCATGACTTCATTTATTTAGGTTAGAAACATTTCACACACCTGTCATAATCACTCCCTTTTATGAACTCTTTAACCACGGGCGTTTTAGATTCTAAGATTTTATAAAAATAATTTTTGTAAGAAAAACAATATAGAATCATCCCAAGCTTCATAGTTCAACAATATCGATGCAATCTAATCATGGCCAATCAGTTAAATCTAAAACATGGTGATGATACGAAATTTACCTTTAATTACACAAACTACAACTCCAATTCGTCCCAACATAATTATTAATGATATCATCAGGTCATTAGGGTTAATCATATAATATTTTCACAATCTCATCATATTCATGCATGACTACGACAATCAAGTGAACAATAAGCAAATCCCATTCAATACCCAAGCCAATTTATGAAGAACATGCTACCATCATGCATTCCCAACATATGATCCATATTCCAAAGAAACCCATTAAATTAACATTCCAATTAATTTCATAATCGCAGTAAATATTAGCATTTAAGAAAAGATTAGAGAAGAATTTACCCATTACACAAACCCTAGATCATACTATTCTAAATAAATCTAAAATCGGATGGTTATCAAAAATATTTTGGGGCACAAGGATGGAAGAATGTCCTTGTTGAAAAACCCACATACTTGGTAGATGAAAAGCCCACTTGAGAGTCTTTCTTGAAGGTTGAAGAACACCTTGGTGAGACCCTAGAAATTTTGAGAAGAAAGGAGGAAGAAGGAGAGTTTAGAGAATGAGGATTTTTGGCATGAAAAGCCTTTAAAATAGTGGAAGGTAGAGCCCAAAACAACATAGTTTAGAAGTTAAAAGCGTAAGAGTTTACAAAAATGCCCCTGAAGAAATCTGGAAAATAGCTCGAACTAACCCCACGATTCACCTGACGAGTCGTTGTCCCTCCCAACGACTTGTTAGGTCCCCTCGTCAGGTACACTGGAAATTATCAATCATCAGGCCACGACCAACATAATGACTCGTCACCACACACAACGAGTCATCATGTCCCTCCATCAAGTATACTAGAAACTTCTTTAAAACTAAAGCTTCCCCCTCCTAACGACTGACTTGATGAGTCGTTACCACACTTCATGAATCGTCACATCCAACTGTCATGAGCATTGTCTTAGTCTCCCTATCCTCTACCCAACGACCAACCTGACGAGTTGTTGCCAGACCAGACGACTCGTTAGGTCGTCCGTTGCCACTGGACCAGCTCACCTCACTTACCTGCTCCCCATGGGCCAGGACACGACTCGTTGGGTCACCTAACGAGTCGTTACCTGACTCGTTCTGAAGCAATTTCTACTGACTTTTTTTGCTGAGCTTCTTCTAATTCCGGGGTCTGATCTCTAGCACTTTCGGGGTTTTATAATATCTCCCCCTTGGAATATTTATCCTCGAATGTTGGCTTAACATACGGAAAGACAGAGACGAAGCCGTTATCCAAATATTAATCAATCACAGCTAAACATCAACAGAGTATCTGACTCCGAAGCAACCCTATACACCAAAATATGAAAATTCCAAACTAACATACACACCATGACTTAAGGAAAACCGAAGAACATGAAACCAGCGTAGAACTAGACAAAACATCAAAAAGAATTCTTTCCCCCTTTTTGATCCGGCACGAAACTGATACAGACTGATTCTTCATTATCATATCACTTCTTGATATTAAGCTGGATTCACAATATCTAATCTGATGGAGGCTAAGGAATTCATAAGCATGAATCATTACCAACATTTAAAACTGAGAACATACTTGAGATAGCCTGGTTCTACCGAACTTACTAAGCAACTTTTATAGACTAAATTCGAGCTGACTACACCGGAAAACATGAATTAACATACATAAATTATTCATAACACGAAAATAAGCAATAAGGACTCATAGGCAAGATTGGCACCACTGACTGGAACGGTTACTTCTAAACCTCGAAATTCTGCACATAAGAATCGACACCACTCTAGCCTCAACTGAAATTACAAGGGAAATTATCTGAACCTCGAAGAGATCATCATACTGCAACTGCTAGAGCTGGAACTTCTAATGAGAATTCTCAAGATCTAACATATTTCACATATTCACTATCTCCCCCTTAGCTTAAAGTCATCATTTTAAGACTCCCGAATCCTTCCGTAAGTCAAGCTAAGTTACGAATTCTTAACTCCCCTTTCACTTCTACCCTTCATTGTGAGCCTTACGCTAACGACTATTCAAATCACACATCAACAATCTTGTCCCATAATCACACTTACTCAATATTGGGGTTGGTAACACATAAATAATAACACAAGATTCATAACATACCTGTGGCCACTACCGGAGCCTTGCCCTTATCTTGATGGGCCGAAATGGCATAGGAGCGATTTTAATGATGCTCTCCACCTGGATGAGAGGATGCACCCTGCTGAGATGGGCGAGCCATCGAAGCTGCTGAAGAGGTGGTCGAGAATCTACCCTCGCCTCGCTTAGCCACTGCGCAATCCCGGTGCTTATGGCCCACCTTGCCACACCAAAAACAAACATTTAAGCCGGCCATGCATACTCCCAAGTGGTGCTTTCCACAGCTCATACCCAATGGGTACGTAATCTCCCTCACTCTGGGCTGATAAGGAGAACTTGCTGTCGAAGGTGCTGGAGTTGATGATTCCTACTGGTAACGTGAGTGATATCCGGTACTCGACCTCTGATGTGAGAAATCTGGGTCTCCAATCCTGTCCCTCTTAGCCTCTCTTTCTTTCTCTTTCACCTGTTTTGCTTCCATCTACTTAGCAAATATTACCAAGAAAAGGAAGTTTATATCCTAGTGCAACATGGCAGTCCTGTATCTTTTGATCAAGGAATCTGACACTCCATTCACAAACCGGCTTACTCAGGCCCACTGGTCGGCTACTATTTCCGGTGCATACTTAGATAACCGAGTGAACTCCAGTGCATATTCCTAGAAAGTCATATCATTTTGTTTCAAGTTAATAAACTCTGTCGCTTTTGCCTCCCTCAACTCCCGATGGAAGAACTTGTCAAAAAACGCCATCATAAATTTATCCCAACCTACGGGACCTGCTCCAACATCCCGACTATCCCTCCACTGACAATACCAGATATAAGCAACTCCCTTTAACTGGTAGGAGGCTAAGTCCATGCTCTCATTCCCCGTCACTCCCATGATGTGAGTAATCTTTTGAATCTCCTCCAAAAATTCATATGGGTCCTCATCCACCTTTGACCCCAAGAATTCGGGTGGGTTCATCCAAAGAAAGTCTCCTATCCTTGTTGCCACTTTATTTCCATTCTAAGGAGCACGAGCCACTTCTTGCTGGTTAATTTGAGCAGTCAGGGCTTGTGCCAACATGTGAAAGGCTGCTCGGAACTCAGCATGAGTAACATGATCATATATTGGGTCTTCCTGGGCTGGTGGTACCTTTTGGCGGCTGTTACCACGTCTTCTTCCATTCACTCGTCGGGGAGGCATTATCTATGAGGCGTAAAGAACGAGTTAGGGAAGGAACTATTTAGAGTTTCATACTCTACGAACGATAAGGATCATGAAGAAAGGGGAACATTCCTAAAACGTCTCATAGCCTCTTCTTCATAAGTGTGGCGTGCTTCACACCCATGAAAAAGACTCTACGTAACGCGACTTTTAGACACACTAGGAAACTCTAAACCTTTGGTCTGATACCAAGTTTGTGATGACCCGAGTTTACACCCTAGCCGTAACACGGGACAAGTCCCCAGCTAACTCCCAAAGTCTGAAAACTGAAACATGATAAAATAAAAACATAAATCACGTCCTCGGAAGATGAGGACTCACCACTAGCATCTGGGAGAAAGAGAAGCGTATCTAGCCACGCGATGGAACCTGAAGACCTGAATCTATATCATGAAACAATATAGCACAAGAGGCGTGCGGTCAGTACTTGGAATGTACTGAGTATGCAGGAAGCATAAATAAGCTAACTCATCATTTATATACAAGAAGGAAGTAATGTAAAACCTATTAATAGCAATGTAATTGAAATGAGATATGACAATCTTATGCGAGATTCACATATTCAATTAACGTAACCACCTTATAAGGACATACATTATTATAGTAAATGCTAATGTGCAAAAATAATAGTCGGGAATAATACAAAGGTATGATGCCGCGACTAATATCAAGAGGGTCCCTGCCCGTCTAAGGGGGAGTCCCTGACGGTCGAAGGGAGCGTCCCTAACTATCAAAGGGAAACATTCTCAGTTAAAGAGAATCCCTGACTGTCAAAGGCAGAGAGAAAACTCTGATATAGAGGGTCATTAGCTAAAAGTAAGTCTCTAAAAATGCAAGGAAAATAAAATACTCAACTGACTAGGCATTTGAGTTCCGACTGACTAAGACAAGACATACTCCACTAACGACTAGGGATGTGAGTCCCGACTGACTAAGAGATGACATACTCCATTAACGACTATAACTAAGCTAAATTACTACAACTAATCAGAGAGAAGAACATTCACCACGCTCATCATGCAATACTCTTCTTTAACAAGATTAGAGCTATCTTTTAATAGGCACAGGCTCAACAAGTTAACATATTAGTCATAGGATTTATCATCATGATTCACCTTATTACAGAACCAATTTCCTCATTAGCTTTAACATCTCACCCCAAACAAGCATGCTATAAATTCGTACTAGCACTATTCTATCATGGCATTTCAATTCCGAACTCAGCTCATTCAATAGGTAATGTAAGGTCATACATGGTTTATAAAATTCAACTCATACTCTATCAAAGATGCATGACTTCCTTTATTTAGGTTACAAACATTTCACACACCTATCATAATCACTCCCTTTTATGAACTCTTTAGCCATGGGCATTTTAGATTCTAAGATTTTATAAAAACAATTTTTGTAAGAACAACAATAGAGAATCCACCCAAGCTTCATAGTTCAACAATATAGATGCAATCTAATCATGCCCAATCAATTAAATCTAAAACATGGTGATGATACAAAATTTACCTTCAATTACACAAACTAAAACTCCAATTCAACCCAATGTAATTATTAATGATATCATCGAAGATCATTAGGGTTAATCATATAATATTTTCACAATCTCATCATATTCATGCATTACTACGACAATCAAGTGAACAATAAGAAAATCCCATTCAATACCCAAGCCAATTTATGAAAAACATGCTACCATCATGTATTCCCAACATATGATCCATATTCCAAAGCAACCCATTAAATTAACATTCCAATTAATTTCATAATCGCAGTAAATATTAGCATTTAAGAAAAGAATAGAGAAGAATTTACCCATTACACAAACCTTAGATCATACTATTCTAAATAAATTTAAAATCGGATGGTTATCGAAAACATTTTGGGGCACAAGGATGGAAGAATATCCTTGTTGAAAAACCCGCATACGTGGTAGATGAAAAATCCCACTTGAAAGTCTTCCTTTAAGCTTGAAGAACAAATTGGTGAGACCCTAGAAATTTTGAGAAGAAAGGAGGAAGAAGGAGAGTTGAGAGAATGAGGGTTTTGGGATGAAAAACCCTTAAAATCGTGCAAGTTAGAGCCCAAAACGACATAGTTTAGAAGTTAAAAGCATAGGAGTTTACAAAAATGCTCCTGAATAAATCTGGAAAAATAGCCCAAACTGACCCCATGACTCACTTGACGAGTCGTTGTCCCTCCCAATGACTCGTTAGGTCCCCTCGTCAGGTACACTAGAAATTATCAATCATCAGGCCACGACCAACGTAACGACTCGTCACCACACACAACGAGTCTTCATGTCCTTCTATCAAGTATACTGGAAACTTCTTTAAAACCAAAGCTTCTCCCTCCTAACGATTGACTTGATGAGTCGTTACTGCACTTAACAACTCGTCACATCCATCCGTCATGAAAACTGTCTTAGTCTCCCTATCCTCCACCTAACGACCAACCTGACCATTCATTGCCAGACCAGACGACTTGTCAGGTCTTTCGTTGCCACTGGACCAGCTCACCTCACTTGCCTGCTCCCCACGGGCTAGGACATGACTCGTTGGGTCACCTAATGAATCGTTACCTGACTAGTTCTGAAGCTATTTCTGCTGAGCTTCTTTTAATTCCGGGGTCTGATCTCTACGACTTCCGGGGTGTTACAGAACCCCTTACTAAGTGACTCATATAACTGCTCCTTGAGTTCTCTCAACTTAACCGGTGCCATCTTGTATGGTGGTATGGAAATAGGTCGGGTCCCTGGCTCTAGTCTATGCAAAAATCAATGTCACAGTCTAGCGACATGCGTGGCAAATCCATGGGAAACATCTTTTAAAGATCACGAACTTTTGGAACAGACTCTATAGATGGACCCTCTAAACTAGTATCCCAAATATGGACTAGATAAGTTGAACACCCTCACCCTATCAAATTTCAAGGCATGAATATATGAGATAACTTCCTAGGAGCAGGGCCACAATTCCCTTTCCACTCCAACTTAGATAACCCTGGCATCGCTATGGTGACTATCTTAGCATGGCAATCCAAAATGGCATGGTAGGGAGACAACCATCTCATTTCCAGAATAACATCAAAGTCCACCATATCTAATATCACCAAGTATACCCATGTATCATAACTCATAAAACTCACAGAACAAGCACGGTAAACTTTATCCCCACAGAATCCCCAACAGGAGTAGAGACATGAATCGGGACATCAAGAACATCACAAATAAGATTCAATCCCATAGAAAAATAGGCAGAAACATAGTAAAAAGTATATCCAGGATCAAATAAAGTCGTAGACATCTATCACATATAAGAATCGTACCTGCAATAATTGCATCTGAAGCCTCTGCCTCAGATCAATCAGGAAATGCATAGAACTGAGTCTGCCTGCCTGATTAAGACCCGCCCTTGCTGGGCTGCATACCCCCTCTACTAGACTGAGTACCACCCCTTCCTGTTTGAGCACCCCCTCTACTAGGCTAGGTATCACCCTGCTTGTTGAATAATTTCCCTGACTAAGCTGAGGGCAATCCTTGCTGAATGCACTACCTCCCCTCCCTGTCATGGTTGGAGCCCGAGAATTTGGGTGCGGAATAATTTGCCTGCCCTATCCAAACCTGGGACACCATGTAAGAATGTGGCCATACCCACAACACTCATGACATAACTTATCAAGTACTGGTTTTTGAGTCCGAAAGGAGGAGATAGGGTGAGCCCCAAAATCTGAATGAACTATCTGGGTGCTCCCAACTGTACCTAAAGGTTATTGAATAGTCCTCGGCGGACCCCCAGTTGATACCTGCATAGCCGACTAAACATGGCACCCTGAGTAACCCTGGGGAATCAAAGCCCTAGGATAGGAACCACTGAAGTGACCCATTTTCTTAGCTTTATTCTTAACATTTCTTGCGTAACCATCTTGCTTGACCGCTTCCACATTCTTCAAAAACTCCACCATTTCCTGGAATGTCTTACCTGCTGAGACCATATGCAGAGCTGACAACTAAACTCCCACATTCAGGCCCTTAACAAACTATCTGATCCTCTCCTTCTTGGCAGATAATAATGGTAGGGTATACCTAGACAGTGAGTCAAATCGGGCCTCATAGGCTGCAACTGAGGAGGTTCCCTGCTCAATGTTGGTGAACTCGTCTCACCTCCAGTCTCACAGGGCACGAGGCATATATTTCTCCAGGAAAGTGGAGTAGAACTGAGTCTAGGTCAACCCCAAATCGACTAGGAACTGAAGCTGCAAAACCCAATTCAAATCCAAGAAGGAACAACGAAGGCTTCATCTATTACTATATATACCATTTACTTTTATATTATATGGAATTCGGTTTTTAGTCATCCAATACACTTTAGAGTTTATAATTCAATTGTTGCATAATTCACTATTTGAGAATTTGTGTAATAGCGTAGTTGACAATTATTGAAAATTCATTAAGTTCTTATGGAACCTTTTAGCTTGGAGATATTGTTGAACAAAGTTTATGTTAAAGTAAGTATTTTGTTATGATTTTTTCTACATCTTCTATTTGTTTTCTCATAAACATGAGCGGCTAAATCTCTTAGGCTAGGGTTGTGAGAACCATGATGGATTAACAAATGTAGGCATAATAAAATAGTGATTCTTGAATGGTGAATTTAAGTGGATTATTATTCTCTTCATTTTAATTAAGTTTTAACAAATTGCAAATGTTGAAACGTGCTCGTAGCTTCAACTTGCCCTACCAAGACGGTTGAAGTTAGGAAAAGAGAATATCAATGACAATTTAAGGCTAATAACTCTCATCTAATTAACTTGAGCTATAATCGAGGATAGTTAAAGTCAAGACTTACTGCAAAGCTATGATATACACACTTTTGAAATCGAGAGGAGATGAGTGGAAAGCATCTATTGTCTATTGGAGCACGTAATGCATACACTTTGAGACCGAGAGGAGATAAGTGTAATTTCTAAGTCAAGAAAGAGTTAGATATACTAAACGTAAGTCTTACACAAATTCACTACGATAGATCACTAGTAAAAGCCTACTAAGTTATGAAATCATAGGGAACACAATCATAGCTTGCTTCATCAATTTGATAAAAACTCAATTATTCTTCGTATTATTTGCTTTTATTTGCAAATACCCCTTCTAAAATATTGATTACAAGTTAGATTATTTTCATTATGAATATATTATTTCTTCCTATTCCCTGTAGGATCGACCCCAACCTTTGTTGATTTATTATATTTGACAACGATCGCTTTATACTTCAATTGTGAGGTGTCATTTGGGCGTGATCACTGTACCCCCCGAGTACTGACCTGCAGGAGTTTTTTGTGCTACTCCATTACCCACAAGGCATCTCAGAAGGTTAAGTGCCTGAGCTAGGACCTCAAAGGAAGCTGGAGCGGCTACTGCCTCTCCCTGCGATGGTACCTCTACTTCCACTACCACTACATCCGAAACTATTGGAGGCACTGGGGATTCTGACCTCTCTTGAGAAGGACGAGGAGCACGGGCCTTACCTCTCACAGTAGTAGGCCTTTGCCCATGACCTCGACCTCGTCCCCTACCGCGAGCTGCTGCTGCTACCACTGGCTTTGGTGCTTCATCTCTAATTTCTCCTATGTGTGTCTTCACCATCTGTGAGAGAAAAAGAGAAGTTATTAGATACCAATTGAAATCAAGTAATAGAATGAAACAGAGAGAGAGAAGGAAAGGAGTTTTCCTGAGTCCTGTAGCTTCCCGAAGATAAGTAACAGATGTCTGCGCACTGATCTGCGGGACTCTACTAGTGTTGTTCTCATACTATGAGATCAATGAACTTAGGACTTTAATACCATCTTTTTCATGACCCAAGTGGCTATGATTGGCACCCACACTATTCTCCCCAGTGGGTGAACCAACGTGTCGCAAACTTGCTCATCTAATTGCTACATTCATGCCATTAAATAAGCACTCATAAAATAAAAGGGCAGAATTCTTATAAAAATGAAAGAATTACTTGCAACATCATTACTTAATATCCCAAGAACTGAAATTCATCATATCGGGGACATCTACTAAGTCATAGTCTATGAGGAATAACAAGAATATAAATAAGTCCATGTCTGGAACAAAAGACATTTCTTCAAGAGGAATTGTATCAGCTCGAAGAAGTCATCTCACCCTCGGAAGCCCCATAGCTTCTACTACAAATGGGATCGAGTGGAACTTCCTAGATCGCAGTATGTACTGAAAAAAGAAGTACAGGAGTAGCATCAGTATGACACAATGTATTGATAGGCATCATCACCCAACCTTAAGTAAAAAGGAATATATAAGTAAAATAGAAACATGTATTCCCGAAAATATTTATTCATTGAACATCCCTATTTCTAACATTGTTCAAGGTAGGATCTAAGCTGGCCTTCTCACTAGATTAGGCCTTGCTGTAGTGGGGATGTGGTTGCAACGGCGGTCTTTCCCCAACGGTAAGAGTACTACTGCAGTGGTACTGTGTAGGCAGTACCTTAATCAAGCTGTCAACCTTAGGTTCCAGACTTAGCAGGATTTTCCCAGTCAGTTCATCAACTCAGAATAAATGTATGTAGGACAAAAACTCAACGGTCAATTCATCATCCTATCATAGGGAATATATACATGAATCCTCCACAATCAATTCATCAATTTATCATAGAAAATATATACACATGAAATCCTCAGTAATCAATTCATCAACTTATAATAGGGAATTTATACATGAGTCCTCAACAATCAATTCATCAACTTATCATAGAAAATATATACATGAATCCTCAACAATCAAATCATCGGCATATCATAGGAAATATATACACATGAATCCTTAGCAATCAATTCATATTTGCTAACTTCACTTCAGTAGTGCGTCAGGCACACGCCTCTGTCACATCACTGCACGCCCACTCGCACTTATCATTGTACACACTTGCCAAAGGATTTTATTTATGCTCTTCCAGTCATGACCTGCAGGGGACTCTAGAAATTCATGTATTGTACTGGCATGGTACCCGCTCCCATCATCTTCTCGTTCGGACTCTCCCCTCGGACATGAGCCACTAAATCATAATCGCTCACCCGGATGCTCGCCTCAGGCACGAGCTACTCATCTTAAGCATGTTATGCACTTTCATTCTCATATTATATTAGTTGACACTCGGTCATTTAGTATAACATTTTAGAGGTACCTAGTTATCTTCATTAGTTTGACTATAGTTATCGATGTTCAACCCCTTACAAGACTATTGAAAGAGCACAAACAACATTCAGGGCATTCAACTTTCACAACAACAATTATCAACAACCATCATCCCAAGTTTACTTTACAGACATAATCAACACATCATGACATCTACGACAAATTGTGTCGGAAGACCAACTAAGCATGTTATCACTTCACACATATACACATCATTATGTAAGGTCTAACTTCTTATAAATCATAACCTGCCTCGATTACAGGGTAAGAGAAAATAGCTACTTCGCAGGAGCTTTGCCTTTTCTTATCGCCTCGGAACATTCAAAATCTAAACATAGAAAATAACAATAATTAATTATCTACTCTTTATTCAGGGCCTAGAAATTCCGTTCTACCCCGCTCTACCTGATATCATAGTCAAATTCAATATTTCCAGGGTTAATTTATCTTGTCTCTCCTCCACATAGCTAATTCCCCTCTTTTTCATGAAGTTTCTACTTCAACCCTTCTTATTCAATTCTAATGCAAAAAGGCTTCACCTTTATCAATTTCTAGGTTTTAAACCATAGTGAGATAGGCATTCTATAGTGACATTCTTCCTAGAAAGTGCCAATTACCTAATTTTAGGCCTAGGAACTAACACCCCATCCTTTTTTCTTCAATTCCCCCTAGTTTCCAAAATGTAGGGTTTCTACCTTTAAGAACATTATTTAATATCGCCCATTGATCCTAGGGTGTTAGGGAATCAAAAGGGAAGAGAAACAGTCAAGAACCTTACCGTGGAATGAATTATTGCTTCAACCTCTGTAAAATCTCCTTAACGTCTCTTCAAATTCATGCCTTAGAGTTATAGATGAAAATCCTGAAATTCTAACTTAAACCATCTTACTACCTCCTGTCATCTGCTGCAGTGGTCGTATTTCTACTGCAGCGGACCCGCTATGGTGGCTAGGACCCTGCCACAGAAGCCCCACAGGTAAATCCTCCTTCTTGTTATGATAGACTATTACGACCCGAACATAGGCCCGGATCGAGACATGGAACCTAGAACCATAATTGTCCCCAAGTCGACCTATGGCATGAACATGGCAACTAAAGGTCATTTTAACAAAATTGGTACAGAAATTTGAAATAGCAGAAATCTAAATAATAAATGTTTATCCAACGAAAACATCACCACATAGAACCCGAAGCTGAATATATAGGTCTATGTCTGAAAAGCCTTTATCATACTAACGAGTTGATGGGAAAACACCACAACTACCTTACTAGAAATCTGAAACTGAAATTAACGTAGCTCAACTAGCAGAAGGTCCTCAAAGGATGAGGACTCACCAACTAGAGAACTGGATAAGCTCGAGAGACTGGCTAATGACGAGACTAAGTCTGAACGTCTGAACATGTATCATGAAACAATAAAACATATAGTATGTTACACCCCGTAAAAGTTAACGACTAGCAAGTGTACGCGCGAGTTCATAAGGAATAAAGAGAGTGCGATGCGTGGAGGAAAAAGCCCCCGAAAGTCAGGTCGACAGGGCCACGACGTGCCAGCCAGCAGTGCACTGGCCAGCGCGGTGCGCCAGGCCTGTTGGCGCCTTGAGAGGCGCGATGCGCCAGGCCTGCTGGCGCCTTGAGAGTCGCGATGCGCCAGGCTCCCGACCTCAATGACAGGTGCCGTGGGGGGCAATGTTGGCACGATAGGGGGGTCGCACACCCCCTGCCACCGCCCTAATATATATATATAGTTCCTTGGTTTAAGTTTATTTCATTTCAATAGTTCTTCAACCAGAAAGGGTAGTGAATGAATGTTTCAATTAATTTTCATCCGATTACGGTACCAAATATCGTCCAAACTTCGATTAACTTTGGGTATTGAATTTTAAGGCCGTAGAGAGCATCACTACGGAGTTATTTTCACGAAATTTGACTGGCGAATGGTTGTCCCGCCGAGCCAAAGTCGTCAGAATTGCACCAAACTAATTTTTATACGATCACAGGCTTCAAGTAAGCATTTCTCCCTTCTAGACTTTTGAGAAATAACGAGTTTTCGACTATGTTCCGTTAAGTTGAAATATAGTTAATATTTATATATAAAGTTTTGATTTCGCTGAATTTAGTATTAAAACCAGCCCTATTCTCCCAGTATCAGTTGGGAAGAGCTGTTAAATACGAATTGGAACTCGTCAGCTAATCAGGAAGCAGCGATTGAGGTATGTTAAGGCAAAATCCTTCGGCAAGTTAGTTCCTATAGCATTATAACTCAGTCTAAATCCCAGTAATAGAATCAGAAGTACGTTAATCATGAATAGTTGTTGTTATTAGCTGAAACTAGTATTCTATGGTTTGTTTGGGATATGATTTGCCTATATAGCCCTCCATGACCAACCCCAGGGTTATTGGTTGTGTCGACGCCCACCATGGGCGAGATGACGTAACTCTAGAAAGAGCCGCATGCCATCCCAGGTCCTCATAGAGTCCATTCCATGGTTGGACTATTATACATACGTCGTATCTGCACCATACCCCCGACGAGCCTGGTTCCCGGGGTGCAGATATCAAGAGTCCACTAGACTCAGACACATCTACAGTCAAGGGCCGAGCGGGCTTAGTTGCAGACCCAAGGGACTGGCAGGACGGCTATAGTTACCTATTGGCCCATTATGAACTTGATAGGGGTATACAATTATAGATTGATGTGAACTTACCAGGGCTTATGGGGGCCCCAGGTGGGTTGTTCTATGCTGGTTGTACCTTTTGGCTTATGGGGGCCAGGTAAGGTTCTTATTTTCTTTGGTTATTGATAGACTAGATAATAGAGAATTCAGCTACTCAGGTATGACTCATATCCTTTTTTCTTTCAGTCATTTTCAGTTCTATATTTTATATTTAGTAGTTTACAATTATTGCCTTACATACTCGGTATATGTTGTACTGACGCCTTTTTAGGGCGTTGCATTACTTTCCTACAGGTACTGATAGACGAGGAGCAGATCCCTGTTAGTTTCCAGCCAGAATTAGCAGAAGAGTTGGCTCCTTTCTTTCGAAGCTTGTAGATAACAGGTTGTTCTTTTGATAGTACAGTTTATGGGTAGGTCAGGGCCCTGTCCAGACCATCGTATTACTTGTAGAGGCTTGTAGATTATTTTTATTTCCCTGTGGTTAGCTGTTGCTGATCGTGTGGGGCCCGTATATGTTTTATCTTGTATGTTGGCTGCGTGGGGTCCTTTTTAGCTGATAGTTAGCGGCCTTGTCAGCCATGGCTTAGTTTAGCATCGGATTTAAGTTTCAGTCATAACTAGACATCACGTGGCCTTGTCGACTCGCATAGGACTCCCTGTTGCTATGTGTTTCTAGTTAGCTATTTTTCTATGACAGGTGGCTATAAGGCCTTGTCGGCCGAGGGTTGTGTTTACAGCCAAGATATAGCCCGTTATTTTCTTGATCTTAGAGTTAGCATTAGCCATGCACCAGGAGTGCTTAGGCTTAGTCAGCTCTGTCAGATCCCAGTAGGGCACCAGGTGCCAGTCATGCCTCCCAAGGTGGGGCGTGACACAATATGCGGTCAATACTTGAAATGTACTGAGTATGCAAGGTAAGTAAAATAGGCTAAGTAAATAAAATTAGAATCATGCATATCATAAATCATAACATCATAATATTTTGAGAGTAAAGGCCGCATGCTGATATATGAAAACATGAATCGACATAACTCAAATAGTGCATATAGCTTGCCATATTTGAAATCACATGTAAAATCTCAAAAACTAATCCTTAGATCAAACCTACTAAAAGACATAATATAGTATCTTATAATATATGCATTACTGAAATCATGAGTAACAATGGGAGACTCTCCTTAACCAATAACCACCATATATGAGCGCATGATGATCTCACATCTTGCTCATGTGGAGGAGGGTCATCCTAAGCCTTGCCAATGTGAAGGATTAAATAAGGTGTGATTTCATGGTGGGCCCTTAAGCTAGGGAAATGCTCTCTTCAGAGGACCCAAAGTATACCTATGTTGGCGCGTAGTTTATGAGACTAGGGAGACTTGGAACCCGTGGCCTACTCGGTGCTAGATACTACTCCCAAGACATATATAATGCTTATAAATCATATATCAAAACATAACTTAAATCTTAACATATGGGGAGTCTTAACTCCAAAACTTGAGATAACTGAACATATTAGCCTTGGCTAAATCATGAAATCATGCTTAACTTGAGTGGGTTTGCCCAAATCTTGACATCATGCTTTCATGAAATAGGCATCATAAGTAAAATCATAAATATATTCATGGGTAATTTGTAAACATTCATACATGCTAGATATTTCATCATACTTGAAACCCTTAATTATGTTATACTATTTCATAAACTTGCATAATTGGGAAAACTCTCCTAGAGCTTGAACTCATGAACTTGTAATTGAAAACATGCATAAAATCGACTCATTAATCATCAAACATACTTTAAAATACAGAGGGACTCAACACATAGATGATTTGTAGGAAATACATGAAATTAGATTGAAATCGCCTTTTAAATCATAATTTGAATTAAGACTTGCTTCATGAAATTAAGGAGAATTATAGGCATGAGGGTGAAAGAAATACTCATTCATGGCCTCACATACCTGGGTAAGCTGATTCTACAGCCTTCCTTGAAAGCTCAAGAGATTTGGGGAAGAACTTGAAGAATTATAGACTTGGTCTTGATAATGCTCAAACTCACACTTCCTGAAAAAGTATGAAGCGGTCGTTGCCAATAAAGAACCCAACAAAGGTTGGGTTCGATTCCATAATGAATATGAAAGGATATAGAAGTACGCTAGTATTTAAGCTTTTAAGTCAATTATCTCCTAAAAGGGGGAATTTGTAAAAGTAACAAGTAATATTGTTGAGAATTTAAAGGTTGATTCCAAATTAATGCAATTAATTAGGGTGACTATTCCCTATGGATTCATAACTACTTCAGGTTTTGCACTTGTGATCTATCCCAATACTTTACTTGTAGAAATGATAACTAGGGTTCATCCAAATGATAGATTTTTCCCTACTGGATTACTATACTCAATCACTGGGTTAGGTCCCATGAGTGATTTCAATTTAACTATTATCAATTTATTCCAAATTTAACTATCCTGCAATCAAAGCTCAAGTTAATACAGTAATCATAAGAATCAAGGCTTTGTTGTAATTCCCTTTTCCTGATCTCTACCTCTCTAGTCTCAAACAAGTATAGAATTCAGGCAAGTCCTAACTTTGCGCACAATTAAGAAATGTTTAAGATAAAGAGAATACAATACAAGCGTTTAATATTGGTTTAAAATTAAATCGTGCAAACCCTAGTTCGTTAATTCACCATGGTTCCCACAACCCTAGTTGTGGAAGTTTTAGCCTCTCATGATTGTAAGTAAATTAATAGCATTCGTAGACAAAAGCATAAATTAATACTTACAACGATGATAGAAATAAATCCACTTGATTATTACAAAAATAAGGAAGAACAATTCAACAATAATTGTCTCAGTGTATTTCTAACACTCAAGTCTAAGTTGTAAATTTTCTCCAAATATTCACTCTAAAATCATGAACATTAAAATCTTGCACACACGGTTCGCTCTCTATTACAAAGAAATAAAGGGTATTTATAATAGTAGATTTATGCCTTCTTTGTTCCTACATGGATTTGATTTGGGATTTGCAGTTCCTTTTCCTAATTGAAGTGGGATTCACTGCTGGCCGTTTGAACAAGCTTGGCGCGCCGCGCATGCCATCGCGTGTTTCATAGCACAGGTAGGAAGGTGCCCCGCACCTATCATTAAGCTAAAGGGCATGTGCCTCGCGCCTCTGGTCGCATTGTCATGGCATTACGCCGCGTTGCTAGCTGCGCTGGTGTGGCCAGTGGTGCTGAATATTTCAATCTTAGCTTTGTGCAACCCAACTTCTACACCTTCGTTCCAAGAGCCTCAAATACACCCAAATCTATCATTTTTAGCCTTGAAAGCATCTTGTCATGTGTGTTAGCTTTTTTTCAAAAATATATAACATAAACACATGCAAACACACATAACTTATTCTCAAAATATAGTAAAGTACGGGAAAAATATGTCTAAGAAGTGCGTAAATACGCCCTTCATCACCACCCCACACTCAAACTATTGTTCGTCCTAGAACAATCTACTGCTTTCATTCTTAAATTTAGACACAAAATTCATCCTATGAATAGGTCTACTTGCATTTAGGATCATGAGAAAAAGCAATAATGCTCAAAAAATCCACTCGTATACGTATAGGATCAACATTAAAATGTCAAAGTTCGAAATCTCTTAGCCTTTGAAAACTAACTCATCAAGACATATTTTGGGCCAACATGATTCATATGCAATTTAGCAATCAAGATATACCAAAGTCTTACCATTGTGTCCCTCACAATTTGGAGAGATGCCCTCTCATACAAAATATATAAACAATATTAACTTGGGCATGAATAAATAATTTCCGCTCACTCTCCCAAAAGAACTCAACATACATGCAAAAGACGATCCATAGGCTTGCCCTTAATGTAATACTCCACTAATATAGAATTATGAAGCAAGTATCAACTAGGACTTAAATTTGATCATAATGTAGGCTAAGGGACAGGTAGGGACTATTTGGCTAAGATAGTGATTAATCTCCCTAAGAACTTTAATACTTCACAACACTTTGATTTTTAGCTCTTTCCTCAATCTCCTATTTTTCTCCTTATACCTCTTTTTTTTTAATTTTTTCAACTTAGGTGACTAGTGAGGATTTTTTTTCAACATTGAGCTCATTCACACATTTTTTTTCCATCATTTTCTTTTAAAGCTCCTTCTTCTTTTTGTTTTCCCACTAACATCACCCTCTTTGTTTATTAATTTTTTCCATTTTTTTTCTTATAATTTTCACACTTTTTAGATTTTTCCTTCATTTCTCCAATTATACTCCTTTCGTACAAAATTTTCATTAAAGTGCTCTAGGAGTCATTTGAATCAAATACAAGTCAATAGAACGAAAAGGGATTTAAGCTTGTAATATGGCTATCAAAAGAATAGGCTAAGGCTCAAAATGGTTAACTAGGACAATTACATCAAGGTAGATGAAAATAGGATAAAAATAGGGCTACCAAAGAAACGTCTATATCACTTCCTAAATTCATCATTCATATTTCGTTTTGCACACACACCGGGCAAGTTCTAGACATCAAATTGCAGGCATGGAGTATATCAAAAATTCCTCACACATTGGCATAAAATGGTTTAACAATGGAAATCAAGATCACATAAATACATATATCCATATTGCACTCATAACATAATTAAGCCCAATTTTTCTTTTCAAGCACAAGAGTCAAGTTCCAAAAGACTAAGTGTTTCTATTTTTTCCAAATATTTTTGAGTGAATTTTATTTAGTTTCAATGATACCTAAAGTGAAGCACCTAGCATTCGTAAGGTCCAAGTTCTTATTCTTCCTAATGACTAATTCACCTTTAAGATGGTCGTCATCCATCCATCATCGGACAAAGTCATGACTCAATGACTAAAAAAAATTAAAAAAATTTAGACTCTCTAATCGATTCTAAGGGACTATCCATCGAAAAAGTACCGAAAACAAAAATCAGAGGAACCCAAAATAAAATAAAACTATAAAAATAAATATACTACAAACCAATAAGCATGAAAGATAAGTCATAAATCCTAAAAAAAAAAACTAGGCCTACCATGTGCAAAATTAGCAATTAAGGCATGCATGGTAATATGAAGTTCACTTCTCCCACCCCACACTTAATTAGTAACATTATCCCCAATGCTTAAACAATAAAGCATAAAGTAAAATAGGAATGAAGAACTCCTTGGGCCTCTACTCCTCATAGTCTGTGGGAGCAAGAGCAACTACCCCATCTCAGAATCCTCCTCATTATCTTCACTAGACTCTATGTCCAAGTCTACTCTCTCTAGCTCGTTCTCTGTGGACACATCATCATCAAGGAGCTCCTCGAATCCAGACCCAATTCTGCAAAGGGCTCACGAGTGTTCGCTTAGAGGGTAATCCATGTTAAGTTGTTGTAGCTGCTCCTCAGTCACACCATTCATCCTTAGCTGGAGCATTTGTATATCGTACAAGTCGCTCATGTTATCAATTCCCGTATTGACATAAAGGACTGGACCATTTATACCCTCGGGTTCCTAAATTTTAGTCACATCAATCCCCCTAGGATCATAAGCAAGTCTATAGTCCGCCTCCTCCTCCTCAATATCATTCCCACGCAGGAATCGGGTCAAGAGACCCCCAAACCCAAAGTTTTGGCCCCTTTTCACCCTTGCTCTCTTCAACACATTTTTAATGAGCACCCCATATTAATTGGAGTTCCAGTCATTAGCGCAAAGATAAGACACACTCTTCCCCTAGTCACATGGGTTACATGCTTTGCGAGCACTAAACAAGCACAAATAATTTTTAACCAGACACGTGCCTCTCTACTTAAGTGAGCATATGGAAGTGAAACATGATACCCAATTATTGGTGGCGAGTCAACCTTGCAACAGAGTTCGGGCCACACGGAGTATGTTTAATGTCTCTATACGGGGGTTTCTTCACAATGTTAACAAAGGGTTGTGGGTCAACATGAGGTGTCCCAAGTAATCTATTCAAAGAAATAGGTACAAACGCGATAATTTGACCCCTAATTTTAACTTGGTTCAACCTCTCCTTTGGCATCCAATTTGCAAAGAATTCCCTCACCATATTCAAATTACAATCACCCGGAGCATCAAACAAAAAACCAAGACCAAGGGTGAGTAATCTATCTACCATGTGGGGAAATACATATGTTAAACTTTTTCTATCAATGAACATGTCATGTGAGTACTTGAATTCTTTATGCTCTTTAAACCATTTTTTTACCTTCTTGCTCCGTGACCCAACGAAGCCCATATCGCCTCAATGGTTGTGGTGTCATCCTCACATCTTCATGCTCCTCTTCACTAGTTCTCCTTTCTCTCTTTTACCCATGGCTTTAAGAATCCACACCCTTCCCTTTTTTTACTTTTGGTTCCATTTGTGGAGGTTTAACAAGAAAAATGGTATACTTTGTGATTTTAATGAAAAACGTTGGAGGTATTTGATGAAGAGATGAAGTTTTAAGAGAGTGTTCTTGAGAAAAAGGGGGTGTGCAGCAGGGTTCTCTTCTAAATGAACTGCATTTTTTAGGTCTAGGCTTTTTAAAGTGTCCCACGAGCTGAAATTTACGTTTTTAGCCCTTAATGTTTCGCCAAAACACCCCCTTCGCGATGCAGCGCTCACTGCGCCTTCACTGTTGTGTGTCAAGGAGCTCATTGCCTCGTTTGGCCTGCGTTGTGCACCTATGAATGTGGTGTCTCGCCTATGCATAACGTCAGGCAGTGCGGTGCTTGTGCCTGCGCCTCCCTCCAGGCCTTGTGCTGCTTGGCCTACACGATGCCATTTGTGCTCATCCAGCAGTTTTGCACCCCATTATCAATGTTCATTCTCATTTTTTGTTGAAAATCATGGTTTATCACCTGCACACTTGAACAAACACATAAAAATAAAAAATTTATCTTGGGTTACCTCCCAAGTAGCGCCTGATTTAACGTCGCGGCACGACGCGGGTATCTTGATTACTCAGACTTCATCAAGATACTTTTTGGGAATGTGGTCATATTTTGGCCACTTATTTTACCATGCTAACATGTGATACGTCAAAAAAAGAAGATAAAAACGTAAAATAAGAAATAAAAA
The DNA here is from genome assembly GCA_035772735.1 of Datura wrightii. NCBI lineage: Eukaryota > Viridiplantae > Streptophyta > Magnoliopsida > Solanales > Solanaceae > Datura > Datura wrightii. The sequence continues at coordinate 92,175,302 of JASDFA010000018.1, forward strand.
CTAAAACTTAAATACAAGCAATTAATCTGATCCTAAGTTGTATTCCCCAGAACAGCACCACATTTTGATAACACTCAAACTCACACTTCGTGACAAAGTATGAAGCAAACGTTGTCAATAAAGAACCCAACAAAGGTTGGGGTGGATTCCACAAGGAGTATAGAAGGTATAGAAGAACGCTAGTATTTAAGCTTTTAAGTCAATTATCTTCTAAAGGGGGGAAATTGTAAAAGTAACAAGTAATATTGTTGAGAATTTAAAAGTTGATTCCAAATTAATGCAATTAACTAGGGTGAGTGTTCCCCATGGATTCATAACTACTTCGGGTTTTTCACTTGTGATCTATCCCAATACTTTACTTGTAGAATTGATAACTAGGGTTCATCCAAATGATTGGTTCTTCCCTATTGCATGACTATACTCAATCATCGGGTTAGGTCTCATGAGTGGTGTTATACCCCGTAGAATTCCCGGCACCTAGGCGACCTATTCGCACGATGGTTAAGCATATTTGAAGGCCATACGTGCTGGAGAAAGGCCCGGGAAAAAGATCGGACGAGAATCCTGTCGAACCATCGCGGAAGGAGCCGAGGCAGAGCCCCTCCGCGATGGCAGTGTGTCACGGAGGAGAGGCCTCCGCGTTGGCTCCATGACACGTTGGCCTTGTCCAGGCCCAAGTATATAAAGGCCACTTCGGTTTTAAATCTTTAAACACATAATTATTTCCAGAAAACAGAGGGTGAGCGACAGAGAGAAGGTAAGAACGAAGAAATTATATAATTTTCATCCGATTACGCTGCTAAACGTTGCCCAAATTCAAATTAACTCCAGATACTGAGGTATTTAGCAGCAGAGAGCATTCCTATGGATTCAGTTTCGTAAAATACGGCCGACGAATCGTCGAGCCACCGAGCTAAGGTAAGTGGAATTACTCTGAATTAGTGTCTATGTGTTCCTAATTATGAAGTGAATATTTCTCCCTTCTAGACCTCTGAAAAATAGCGAGTTTTTTATCGTCTTTCGATAAGCCTAAGTTTAGGCTATAAACTATATCGAAAGTGACGTTGCTCTTTACAATAAAGTTGTGTTTAGTATTAATTGACATATTTATGAATGCAGTTGGGAGAAAATAGTTGAAGTACCGGCCGAGTCTCGTCCGACGGACGAATAGTTCAAGGATAAGGTATGTAAAGCTAGTTCCCTCGGCAAAGTTAAGTAATATCGGTACAGTATAGTAATTTACAGGCCAGTAGAACGTTCAGGAATCAAGTGTTACATTTATTGTGAATGTTGATACGGTACTAGAAGCATCAAGTTGCAACTTGCGTGAAACTTACTAGTATGACATAGATCCTAACACAAGTGTTAGAAACTGTCCAGCATGTTCAGTATGTGATGTAATACAAAATGTTAAGATATTATTTTATTCAGATGAAACCCCGTAAAGCGATGCAATATCCGTAAAGCACCTCAGAAATAGAATGGCAGGCTAAACTAAAGTTTAGAAAGCATGTTAGGAATAGGAAATCATGTTAATACAGAAACCCAGTAAACAGCATAGTTTTCAGCAGAAACACTATCTTGTATAGCATTTGCCCCAGTACAGTCTGGCAGGAGACTATATTCATATATGTATATTTACCAGTCTCAGCACGTATTAAATACGTACAGATTACTATCATTAGTTCAGCATGTAATATATACGATACCTTACCCCTATTAGCCTCAACATGTGAGATATGCAGACAGTATTGCTAGTTGAGACCGTTGTATTGTTTGGGGTTGGACTACCTAGCATCCATGACCGCCCCAAGGTTGATAGCTGTATCGACTCGTCCGCCAGAGGACGAGGATACGTCGCTCTATGGAGTGGCATGCCGTCCCACAGGAGACGAAGATGGGATGCCAGTTTTCCCCATATTATGCCTTGGTCGGCTTTGATACACCCCCGTCGAGCGGATACGCCCGGGTGTTGATTCAGGAGTCCTTCGGACTCAGGTACAGTTATAGTCAGGGGCTCAGCGAGCCCAAGTGCATACCCAAGGGACCGGCGGGATGCTTATAGCTATTATAGGAGATGGGATGACCGGGGTAGGGGTGTAGATTCTGTGTTGGTTGTACCTCCCGGCTTATGGGGGCCGGGTAAGGTTTGTGTGTGCCATGCCATGTTATTTCATGTTATGTCATGTTACGTTAGATACGAGTAGATCAGCAGTAGAGGGATATGTCTCCAGGTATGACTCCTATCCCATCCAGTATAATTGAGAGAAGGTATGACTTACATTATCAGACAAGTTAATCTGTTTCTCCCTACTTCAGTTTCATCAGTTACATTGTTGTTTTCAGATTTTGCTTTCAGTTATTGCTTTACATACTCAGTACCAACGGTACTGACGCTCGGTGGGGCGCTGCATTACTTGCCTGCAGGTAATCATAGACGAGCAGGCGATACTACGTGATTCTTGTCAGCGACCGAGTATTCAGCTCCTATCATCCGGAGGCTGAATTTCAGAGGTGTATTTCAATTCCTTTTATTGTATAGTACGGGTAGGTCGGGGCCCTGTCCCGATCATTTCTATTGTTATTCCTAGAGGCTTGCAGTCTGTATATATCTCCCTGTGGTCAGATGAGCCGGTCGTGTGAGGCCGTGCAGTTGTATAGTTGTTAGTACTCTTTCTTTCTTTATGTTGGCCGTGTGGGGACATAGTTTGCCAGTAGTGGTGACCTTGCCAGTCACGTAGCTTTTAGTACATCATGATTGAGTTATAGATAACTAGACAACATGGTGGCCTTGTCGGCCCGCATAGGCTTCCCTGAATTGATATGTTTCTGGTCAGCTGTTAGTACAGGTACAGGAGGCTATAGGCCAATGGGCCGGGGGCTGTGTTTACAGTCGTCATATAGCCCTTTGTTTCCAGAAATATGAGTTAGAGCCAGCCAGGCACCAGATGTGCCCAGGCTTAGCAATCCAGCGGTTCAGGTCCCAGTAGGGCACCAGGTGCCAGTCATACCCCCAAAGGCGGGGTGTGACAAACTTGGTATCAGAGCAGGTCGTATCCCAGGGAGTCTGCAAGCCGTGCTAAGTAGAGTCCTATCCATGGATGTGTTGTGCACCACATACTATGGGTAGGAGGCTGCAAGGCATGATAGGATGGTTGTCTTTTGTTCTTATTCAGTCGTGCTGTAGAGCGGTACAGTATAGGGTTGAGTCCCTAAAAGCTTACCATATTCTTTGGTTACAGATAATGTCAGACCAGCAACATCCTATCACAGGTCGGAGCTTAGATATTGTAGCAGGGGAAGGCACCAGCAGGATGCCTCCCCCTTGTTTAGAAATAGCCCGATCAGAGGGCACTACAGAGGCATCGTCCCAGCCTCCTCAGCAGTCTCCACCACGTCGGAAGCCACTTGGGGCGACATTACCTTCAGCAGTCCCTATACCGACACCTTTCGACCAGGAGGTTAGGAGTGTTGTAGTTATGTTAGCACAGATGATGGCTGCTCAGCGTCATCCAATGTCGTCTACAGTTGCGGAGTCATCAGGAGGGCCCGGTAGTTCGAGGGTCTGAGAGTTCTTAGCTCTGAATCCCCCACAGTTTACAGGTACGGATCGGACAGAGGACCCTCAGGATTTTTTGGATCAAATGCAGAGAATCTTCAGGGTTATGCATGCCACGCCTACTGAATCAGTTGAATTGGCAGCATTCCGGTTACGGGATATTGCTGTGTTATGGTATGAAAGCTGGGAAAGATCCCGAGGGAGAGATGTTTCCCCTCCCACCTGGTCCAGCTTTTCAGGAGCCTTTCTAGATCACTATTTGCCGTGGGAGATTCGACAGGTCGGGGTAGACCAGTTCCTACATCTGGAGCAGGGGGCCATGAGTGTCCGGGAATATTCCTTGCGGTTTGATTCCTTAGCCCGGTATGCACCGGCCTTTGTTGATACCATGGCATCCAGAGTACACCGCTTTATCATGGGATTGAATCCAAAATATGTTGAGACTTGTATTACAGCCACACTGCGAGAGGACATGGACATTGCTCGAGTTCAGGAATTTGCCCAAAATATTGAGGGCATCAGACAGTGACAAAGGGAGATCAGAAGGGTTGGTCAGGAACAGCGTCGCCGGGACAGGCCAGTTGAGTTACAGAGGGAGGCCCGGAGAGGACCTAGGCCACGATTGTTAGATAGGCCGCCCAGGCCCCCGCCTCCGCCACAGTCGCAGGGGGGTAGGTTCAGCCACAGGGTGCAGTCAGAGACTGGTAGAGGCTCGCAGATGGTAGATTCATCATTACAGAGGAGGGCGGAGCAGAGTAGGTATACCCTACCACTTTGCCCTATATGCAGTCGACGCCATCCTGGAGCATGCAGATATGGCTCCACCGCATGTTATATTTGTGGCCAAGAAGGCCATTTGATGAAAGACTGCCCAGCCAGAGGTCGGGAGGACCGGGATAAACAGGATAGGGCATCAGCAGGATCACGAGCCACAGCATCCTCGACTGGGCGCAGGCCCTCAGTTTCAGCAGGCAGGGGTCGGGGCAGATCAGGGGACTCCAGTACAGGTGCAGGTCCAAGCCGCACATATGCCTTACCAGGGAGGCAGGATTCAGAAGCGTCGCCTGATGTTGTGACAGGTATGTTAACTATCTACTCACACCCTTCTTATGTTGATTGATCCAGGGTCTACTTTGTCCTACATTACTCCATTTGTGGCACGAAAGTTTAGTATTGCACCAGAATCATTGCAGCAGCCCTTCTTAGTATCCACGCCCGTCGGTGACTCTATCACAGCTAGCCGAATCTACCGCGGGTGTACAGTAGAGGTTGCTGACCGTCCGACCACAGTAGATCTAGTCGAGTTAGAAATGATAGACTTCGATGCCATAATGGGTATGGATTGGTTAGTACCGTGCTTTGCCAACGTTGAATGTTGGACCAAAACAGTCTGATTCCACTTCCCAGGAGAAGCAGTGTGGGAGTGGAAGGGCAGCACCGCTACGCTAAAAGGTAGGTTTATTTCCTACCTTCAGGCGAGAAAGTTGATATCTAAGGGATGTATTTACCATCTGGTCAGAGTTCAGGATGTCCAAGCAGAATCTCCGACACTCCAGTCTGTCCCAGTGGTGAATGAATTCCCTGATGTGTTTCCTGATGAGTTACCTGGTATTCCCCCAGAAAGGGAAATAGACTTTGCTATCGACTTGTTACCAGGCACTCAGCCAATATCAATACCTCCCTATCGTATGGCTCCTGCAGAACTCAGAGAATTAAAGGAGCAGTTGAAATATTTGTTGGATAAAGGTTTTATCAGGCCGAGTACTTCTTTTATTCGTGAGAAAGAAAGATGGCTCGCTCCGAATGTGCATAGACTATCGGCAATTAAACAAAGTCACAGTAAAGAACAAGTTCCCGCTCCCCATAATTGATGACTTATTTGATCAGTTGCAGGGAGCCAGATACTTTTCTAAGATTGACTTACGGTCCGGATACCACCAGGTCCGAGTACGTGAGAGAGATATTCCTAAGACAGCGTTCAGGACCCGATATGGACATTTTGAATTTCTAGTTATGTCCTTCGGGTTAACGAATGCCCCAGCAGTCTTTATGGACCTGATGAACAGTATTTTCAGACCTTTCCTGGACTTGTTCGTGATAGTATTTATTGATGACATTCTGGTGTATTCACGCTCTGAAGCAGATCACCGGACTCATTTGCGGACAGTGCTCCAGATTCTCATGGACCGCCAGTTGTATGCTAAATTTTCGAAGTGTGAATTCTGGCTTAACTCAGTGGCCTTTTTAGGGCATATCGTCTCAGACACTGGTATACAGGTAGACAAGCAGAAAATAGAAGCAGTTAAGTCATGGCCTAGGCCTACCACTCCGACGGAAGTTCGTAGCTTTCTGGGATTAGCAGGGTATTACAGGAGGTTCGTTGAAGGGTTCTCGACCATTGCGGCACCTCTGACCAAATTGACACAGAAAGCAGCAAAGTTTCAATGGACAGAGGCATGCGAGCAGAGTTTCTAGGAATTGAAAGACAGATTAACCTCCGCTCCAGTGCTAGCATTGCCGGATGGCACAGAAGGTTATTCAGTCTATTGCGACGCGTCAGGTGTTGGGTTAGGTTGTGTGTTGATGCAGCATGGTAGAGTAATTGCATATGCTTCCAGACAGCTGAGAAAACACGAAAAGAATTACCCTACCCATGACCTGGAATTGGCCGCAGTAATCCACACCTTAAAGATGTGGAGGCATTACCTGTACGGCGTCCATGTTGATATTTACATAGATCATAAGAGCTTACAATACATTTTCACTCAGAGGGAGTTGAATCTACGGCAACGCCAGTGGTTGGAGCTGTTAAAAGATTATGATGTGAATATTCTATATCACCCCGGAAAAGCTAATGTTGTAGCAGATGCCCTGAGCCGTAAGTCAATGGGGAGTTTGGCGTATTTGCGACCTGAGAAGCGGAAGCTAGTCAAAGAAATTCATCAGTTAGCTGGTTTAGCCGTCCGAGTAATGGAAACAGAAAATAACAGAGCAGTAATTCAGGATTCTGCAGTGTCATCATTAGTTACAGAGGTAAAAGAACGACAGTACGAGGATCCTGATTTAGTCCAACTCAGAGATAGAATTCAGAGAGGTAAGGAGTCAGATTTTCAGATAACCGAGGATGATGTGCTACGTTGTAAGGGCCGCCTCTGTGTCCCGAATGTTTCAGGGCTTCGTGGGCGAATCATGCACGAGGTACACTACGCTCGCTATTCCCTTCATCTAGGAGCGACAAAAATGTACCACGACATCAGAGACATCTACTGGTGGCCAGGTATGAAAGCTGAGATAGTTGAATTTGTATCTAGATGTTCTAATTGTCAGCAGGTGAAAGCAGAGCACCAGAAACCGGGCGGTTTGACGCAAGATATAACGGTACCTATATGGAAATGGGAAGCGATAAACATGGATTTTGTAACAGGGTTACCCCGTACTAGACGCAGAAATGATTCCATTTGGGTAATAGTTGACAGGCTGACAAAATCAGCTCATTTCCTGCCAGTGAGGGCTACCTTCTCAGCTGAGGATTATGTCGAATTATATATCAGAGAAATAGTTAGATTACATGGAGTGCCGGTATCCATCATTTCAAATAGGGGAGCACAGTTTACAGCTAGATTCTGGCAGTCGTTTCAGAAGGGTTTGGGAACGCAGGTCAATTTGAGCACAGCATTCCACCCCCAGACAGATGGGCAAGCTGAGCGAACTATCCAAACGCTCGAAGATATGCTACGAGCGTGTGTGCTAGATTTTGGGGGTAGCTGGGATGAGCATCTTTCGTTAATTGAATTTGCTTATAATAACAGCTACCATTCAGCTATTCAGATGGCGCCTTTCGAGGCATTATACGGGAGAAAATGCAGGTCGCCAATTGGTTGGTTTGAAATAGGAGAATCATCATTGGTTGGCCCAGACATTGTTCGGCAGTCAGAGGAGAAAATAAAGCTTATCCGAGAACGTTTACTGACTGCTCAGAGCCGCCAGAAGTCTTATGCAGATATGCAGCGCAGAAATCTAGAATTTGCGGTAAATGACTGGGTATATCTGCAAGTGTCCCCAATGAAAGGGGTAATGAGGTTTGGCAAGAAAGGCAAGCTTAGCCCGAGGTTTATTGGGCCATATCAGATTCGGCGAAGAATAGGCCGAGTTGCATACGAGTTGGACTTGCCTCCAGAGTTAGCATCTGTTCACCCAGTATTCCATGTCTCTATGTTAAGGATGTTCGTAGGGGACCCTTCTACAGTAGCTCCAGTTCAGGATGTTCAGGTCACAGAAGAGTTAGCATATGAGGAGGTTCCCGTAGCTATCTTAGACAGACAGATTCGCAGATTGAGGACTAAAGATGTTGCATCTGTCAAAGTATTGTGGCGTAACAGGAATCATGAGGAAATGACGTGGGAAGCTAAAGAAGATATGAAAGCCAGATACCCTCACCTATTTCAGGCCTAGTCAGGCGACAGGTATGTCCGTATTATTACTTATGCAGTACCTTATAGTTGTATGTGTGTGAATGAGAAAGATTGATACTTAGTTATCCAGTGGATCCTAGAATATTATGTGCAGTGCCTGTGTTGGACTTTTCTGCATTTCAGGTTTTTGCTATAGTCCATATTACAGGGGAAACTCTGCCGAAAATTTTCTAGAAAGTAAAGTAAGTAGTCTTCTAGATAACAGTGTACATTCGAGGGCGAATGTTCTTAAGGGGAGGAGAATGTTATACCCCGTAGAATTCCCGGCACCTAGGCGACCTATTCGCACGATGGTTAAGCATATTTGAAGGCCATACGTGCTGGAGAAAGGCCCGGGAAAAAGATCGGATGAGAATCCTGTCGAACCATCGCGGAAGGAGCCGAGGCAGAGCCCCTCCGCGATGGCAGCGTGTCACGGAGGAGAGGCCTCCGCGTTGGCTCCGTGACACGTTGGCCTTGTCCAGGCCCAAGTATATAAAGGCCACTTCGGTTTTAAATCATTTAAACACATAATTATTTCCAGAAAACAGTGGGTGAGCGACAGAGAGAAGGTAAGAACGAAGAAATTATATAATTTTCATCCGATTACGCTGCTAAACGTTGCCCAAATTCAAATTAACTCCAGATACTGAGGTATTTAGCAGCAGAGAGCATTCCTACGGATTCAGTTTTGTAAAATACGGCCGACGAATCGTCGAGCCACCGAGCTAAGGTAAGTGGAATTGCTCTGAATTAGTGTCTATGTGTTCCTAATTATGAAGTGAATATTTCTCCCTTCTGGACCTCTGAAAAATAGCGAGTTTTTGATCGTCTTTCGATAAGCCTAAGTTTAGGCTATAAACTATATCGAAAGTGACGTTGCTCTTTACAATAAAGCTGTATTTAGTATTAATTGACATATTTATGAATGCAGTTGGGAGAAAATAGTTGAAGTACCGGCCGAGTCTCGTCCGACGGACGAATAGTTCAAGGATAAGGTATGTAAAGCTAGTTCCCTCGGCAAAGTTAAGTAATATCGGTACAGTATAGTAATTTACAGGCCAGTAGAACGTTCAGGAATCAAGCGTTACGTTTATTGTGAATGTTGATATGGTACTAGAAGCATCAAGTTGCAACTTGCGTGAAACTTACTAGTATGACATAGATCCTAACACAAGTGTTAGAAACTGTCCAGCATGTTCAGTATGTGATGTAATACAAAATGTTAAGATATTATTTTATTCAGATGAAACCCCGTAAAGCGATGCAATATCCGTAAAGCACCTCAAAAATAGAATGGCAGGCTAAACTAAAGTTTAGAAAGCATGTTAGGAATAGGAAATCATGTTAATACAGAAACCCAGTAAACAGCATAGTTTTCAGCAGAAACACTATCTTGTATAGCATTTGCCCCAGTACAGTCTGGCAGGAGACTATATTCATATATATATATATTTACCAGTCTCAGCACGTATTAAATACGTACAGATTACTATCATTAGTTCAGCATGTAATATATACGATACCTTACCCCTATTAGCCTCAGCATGTGAGATATGCAGACAGTATTGCTAGTTGAGACCGTTGTATTGTTTGGGGTTGGACTACCTAGCATCCTTGACCACCCCAGGGTTGATAGCTGTATCGACTCGTCCGCCAGAGGACGAGGATACGTCGCTCTACGGAGTGGCATGCCATCCCACAGGGGACGAAGATGGGATGCCAGTTTTCCCCATATTATTGCCTTGGTCGGCTTTGATACACCCCCGTCGAGCGGATACTCCCGGGTGTTGATTCAGGAGTCCTTCGGACTCAGGTACAGTTATAGTCAGGGGCTCAGCGAGCCCAAGTGCATACCTAAGGGACCGGCGGGATGCTTATAGCTATTATAGGAGATGGGATGACCGGGGTAGGGGTGTAGATTCTGTGTTGGTTGTACCTCCCGGCTTATGGGGGCCGGGTAAGGTTTGTGTGTGCCATGCCATGTTATTTCATGTTATGTCATGTTACGTTAGATACGAGTAGATCAGTAGTAGAGGGATATGTCTCCAGGTATGACTCCTATCCCATCCAGTATAATTGAGAGAAGGTATGACTTACATTATCAGACAAGTTAATCTGTTTCTCCCTACTTCAGTTTCATCAGTTACATTGTTGTTTTCAGATTTTGCTTTCAGTTATTGCTTTACATACTCAGTACCAGCGGTACTGACGCCTGGTGGGGCACTGCATTACTTGCCTGCAGGTACTCATAGACGAGCAGGCGATACTACGTGATTCCTGTCAGCGACCGAGTATTCAGCTCCTGTCATCCGGAGGCTGAATTTCAGAGGTGTATTTCAGTTCCTTTTATTGTATAGTACGGGTAGGTCGGGGCCCTGTCCCGATCATTTCTATTGCTATTCCTAGAGGCTTGCAGTCTGTATATATCTCCTTGTGGTCAGATTAGCCGGTCGAGTGAGGCCGTGCAGTTGTATAGCTGTTAGTACTCTTTCTTTCTTTATGTTGGCCGTGTGGGGCCATAGTTTGCCAGTAGTGGTGACCTTGCCGGTCACGTAGCTTTTAGTACTTCATGATTGAGTTATAGATAACTAGACAGCATGGTGGCTTTGTCGGCCCGCATAGGCTTCCCTGAATTGATATGTTTCTGGTCAGCTGTTAGTACAGGTACAGGAGGCTATAGGCCAATGGGTCAGGGGCTGTGTTTACAGCCGTCATATAGCCCTTTGTTTCCATAAATATGAGTTAGAGCCAGCCAGGCACCAGATGTGCCAAGGCTTAGCAGTCCAGCGGTTCAGGTCCCAGTAGGGCACCAGGTGCCAGTCATACCCCCAAAGGCGGGGTGTGACAAGTGGTTTCAATTTAACCATTATAAATTTGTTTCAAATTTAACTATCCTGCGACCACAACTCAAGTTAATACAATGATCATAATCAAGGCTTTTGTTGTAATTCTCTTTTTCTAATCTCTACCTCTCTAGGCTCAAGCAAGTAGAGAATTCAGGCAAGTCCTAACATTGCACACCGTTAAGAAACATTTAAGATGAAGAGAATACAATCAAGTGTTTAGTATTGGTTTAGAATCACGTTGTGCAAACCCTAGTTCGTTAATTCACCATGGTTCCCACAACCCTAGTTGCGGAGGTTATAGCCTCTCATGATTGTAAGTAAATTAATAGCATTCATAGAGAAAAGCATAAATTAATACTTACAACGATAATAGAAAGAAACTCACTTGATTATTGCAAAAATAAGGAAGAATGATTCAACAACAATTGTTCTCAATGTGTTTCTAACTCTCAAGTCTAAGTTGTAAATTGTCTCCAAATATTCACTCTAAAGTCATGCACACTAAAATATTGCACACATGGTTCGCTCTCTATTACAAAGAAATAAAGGATATTTATAATAGTAGATTTATTCCTTCTTTGTTCCTACATGAATTTGATTTGGGATTTGCAACTCTTTTTCCTAATTGAAGTGGGATTCACTACTGGCCGTTTGAAAAATCTTGGCTCGCCGCGCAGGCAAGGTGCCGCGTCGCACGCTTCATAGTACAGGTAGGAAGGTGCCCAACGCCTCTCATCCCGCTAAAGGGCATGTGCCTCGCGCCTATGGTCGCACTGGCACGGCGGTGTGCCGCGCTGTTGGCTGTGCTAGTGTGGCCAGTGGTGCTGAATGTTTCAATCTTCATTTTGTGCAACCCAACCTATTAACCTTCATTCCAAGAGCTTCAAATACACCCAAATCTATCAGTTTTAGACCTGAAAGCATCTCATTATGTGCGTGACCTTTTTTCACAAATATATAACATAAACACATGCAAACATACATAATTTGTTCTCAAAACATAGTAAAGTACGGACAGAATATGGCTAAGGAAGTGCGTAAATACGCCCTTCATCAGATCTCCTATGGGATCCTCTAAACTTGCATGCATGGGAAGGGAATAGGTTAGAATAGGCTAACCCTCCTAACTGAGCTTAAAATGACGTAGTTTAGGGCTTAGGAGATTAGAAATCACAGAAATGCCTTACTTAAATCGCAGAAAATTTTACTCTGCCAGATGTTATGACTCACACCACGAGTCGTACCTCCATACTACGACTCGTGGTTACCATCTGTAGTCACCACTTTTTTACCTGACTTTTCTGAAGTTTTTCCACGGGTCAAACCACGACTCGTACCACCAACCTACGAGTCGTTAGGTCCACCTGTGGTCAATGCTTCTAAGATCCTTAGTTCCTCCTCACGAGTACAGGCCACGATTCGTTATTTCACACTGCGAGTCATACCCTAACTCTCTCCCTCTAAATTTGATGCACAAAGATCCCTTATGACTACTGACCATGAGTCTTACCATCAACCTACATCCCGTGGTTCGCTCTCATAGTTCACTCATTCAGCTCCTCTATCCTTCTAACGAATCGTACATTGACCCGTGGATTTCCACAAGGCGTCATACAATGACTCGTACCTTCTAACTAGGGTAACTCATTTCTCAGACCATGGTTCATCTTACGACTCATGACATGATCCCATGAGTCGTACCTTGACTCATTATTGATGGGCCTCTTGCTGTGATTCTGACCACGAGTGTTACCACGACTTGTTACTCCTTCCCACGAGTCGTTCTGAGTCATTTTTTAAACATTTTCTATTGATCACATTTCTAATCTCGAGTCTATTCTTAAGAACCTTTGGGGTATTACACGGACCTTTGACCATCTTGACGGTCTTATAGCAGCGCAGCGATCCCCCATTAACCAGTAGCTCATATTTCACTATACACATTCCATTCCTCAATCTCAAGTTCAATTATCCCTCACCCAACAATTTTTCTCGAGAATCAAGGCGAAAAATAGGGTATTCTGGACTTACTTTTCGTAACGACAGACAGGTCATTACACGTAAAGAATGGGTGTATCATATTTCTAAACTATTGACACTTTTGGAATGTTCAATATTTTGATATTTTTTGGTGTCTGGACCCTTCTCCATATGAGATACATTGTCATGACATGTTTCTTCTTTAATCTTCGTGCATGTATCACTTGTAGAAGATATAGGGTTCCCATTTCCCTGATTTTGCATATCATATAGCACTTCATTAATGGTTGCCTCGGAACTTATATTAAAAAAATAAGTTAATATAAAAAAAAGGTATCTATGCTTAACAATATGTAGTTATAATATCAAGAAAATGAATTGATACAATTAAAGATACATTGGCACATTTAGAATGAGTTGATGCATTTGACAACCTGTATGTATACTTTAAAGTTATTTATGCATTGATACAATTGAAAATGTATAAGAAAAGTACCTCTGCATCCTTGTTGATATAAGAACAGCTGGTTTGGTTGTCTTATATCACCATGTGTCGTAAGTTACTACCGGTAGGGTGTCCTTTATTTATCTTTTTTCTATTTAAAATAATTATATTATATTATTTGTAAATAAAAGTATAAAATTTAAAAAATAATATAAATGTGAAAGTCTTTGAATCATCTCCTTCCTCAATCTCTCCTATGGAGGCCTTTAGTGTATCACCACTCTCATTATAACTCTGTGGTGCAACATATGGAGTTTCCACATGATCCTTACTTCTCCTTCCATTGAAACTATCGAATATGTTGGGAGGAGCTTAACTATTAGCATCCTATTAAAATTAACTTTTTTGTACTAAGAACACATAACTTGAGAATAGTAAGTACTGTATTATAAATTATCTTCGAATCAATGATTTCTGTGTCAGACTAAGTTTTCACTTTTATAGCGTCCATAACTTTTGAGAAATGGTTGTTGATAAGGTTATGTATATTAATAAATTGGTTATCAACCTAATAACATGTAGTTAATAAAAGGAAGTTCAATATTTGATACTGTTAAAATATTAAGAACCATCACCAAAAAGATAGAGGTACTTTATTATTTAAAAACATCTCCTTACAGACTTCTTGAATAGCATCAGATCTTGGCTCAACGACATAACCTCATCTAGTTCACTCTGACGTATCTCGGCTTTTTCTTCAGGGACTGGGTGTGATTTTGTTTTGGTAGTCTTTTGATTTGTTTATCTGCAAGTTGTGCCTATTTCTGTTTCTTTGCAGGTGAGACATGCTTTTGAGCTATAATATTCTTGGTGGCTGTTGATTGAAAAGCTCCGATTTTAACTATTTTGAAGGTTTGGGTGAAGATACACCAATGTCTTGGTTGGGCCTTTTGTTCCCTAAAACAAGATGTGTAGAGATAAAGTCGTCAAAATCATGTTAATCTAGGAATGTGTGAACCTCTAAAATAGCAACCACAGGTTTAGTCAACTAGTACACTTTTAATTTATTTGGGGTCGGTGAAATATTTGTAAAAACCAACTGTCAATGAAATTTTGATAGCATCAAATATAAATATATATAAATTTTGATAAAACATATGCAGCTTCATTTTCAAACAAAAAAGGCACTGTGAATTTTGTATCATAAGTACTGATACATGTATCGTAGTTACTGATACATATATCATAATTGCAAAATGATTTCTCGTTCACATGAATAAACAAATTTTGTCCAAATAACAACATAATACTTACATACACAATCAAAATAATAGTACTTACTGTCTCAAATGTTGATACATCTATCAGTTTTACATATGAATTGATAATAATGCTTATAATCTATAATTTTAATAGTATGAGATATAAAGATATCTAAAATTTTGATACAACAGATAAGGCTTTATTTTAAAAAAACTTTGAACTTTGTATTATAAGTATTGATATATGTATCATAAGTGCAAACTGACCTTTTATTCACATGAATCAAAGTTTATGGCTCAAATAAGAACTAAACAACTTATATATACCATCAAAACAATAGTGATTATATCTAAAATATTGATACCTCTATCAAATTTACACATGAATTGATAATAGTGATTTGTGTCTATGATTTTGATAGCATCAGATGTATCTTACAAATTTTGATACATCAGACACATGCTTTGTTTTTAGAAAAAGAATCACTGTGAAAATGCTAATAGGAATAGAATCTAAATGCTATATGCTACAGAAAAGGATATAGACATGTTATAGCTCATTACCGGATTATTGTTATTGGATATCCATTCCATCATAGTAGAATACGAAATCTGATCAGTAACAACTTTTCAGTTTAAAATTTCTAAAATGAAGTCACTAACAAGTCCAACAATTTTGGAGTCAACATCGGAAAAATACTCATAGAGACATACTGCATTGCAAGTGGCATTCAATTAAGTCGATAAAACTGCTCCTCATATGACATGCTATGTCTGACTGATTTTAATAAAGTTCCAAAAGCATCCTTACCCCAAGAATATTCACTATATCTTTCACTCTCCACTAGAACAAAGTGAATTCTCAAAATAGAACTAGTTGTATCTTTTGTATAAAGGTTTTGATGAAGTATAACAGGGATATCTTGAGAGCATCCTGATTATTTTCACCCCACATCTTCTGCTGAAAACAATCAACTAATTCAAACTTCTTGACAATTCTTCTTCCTCCAAATATGTCTGAATAAGTCTATTTTATTTTTTCTTTGTTAATACAAAATCAGATGCATTATCGATACATCATAACTCAGTAACTAAGTCAAATTCTCTAAGCATAAATTGTAATATAATTCCATTAACACGCATCCAAAACTCACCATTCTTGATCTGATCTAATTCAAGGACCATAAAACACCTTGCTATTGTGCCTGAATTGCACAATGTGGCAGATGGAGATATGCACCAAAACATGTGTTGTTGAATAATGAAAGTTGATATGGTGTCAAAGTAATAGTTAGATCTTTCACAATCTATTCATTTGAATAGTAAGCCATATTGGAGACTTTGATGGAGGTTTTTTCACAGAATAACTCAATTGCTGACTTGAGAGGAGATATTTAAATTACAATTAATGTCATGAAAATGAATAAGAACATAAGTTAGGTACAGATATATGCATCATAAGTGTAAAATAACCTCTTATTGACATGAATCAAAGTTTATGTCTCAATTAACAACATAACACTTAAGTACACAACCAAAGTAGTAGTGCTTACTGTCTATAATATTGATACCCGTATCAATTTTACGCAAGAATTGATAATAGTGCTCACTGTATATAATGTTGATACTTGTATCAGTTTTGTAAATAATACAATATAATCTTATATATTGGTACATGTATCATTGGTAATGTGTCTATAGTAAAAAAAATTGATACACAGATACAAACTCAAAATAACCTATATCAATATAATATGTCTACAGTGAAAAATTGATACACAGATACAAACTCAGTTAACATTTGATGTTTTATAATCCTTGATATATTTAATAAATTTTTTGTTAAATCTGATTGCTTATTTTGGTAATTTCTCTATTTGTAGTTTATTCAAGCAATGAATCTAGAAGGGGGGAAAATTAAGAAATTACCTTTGTTTTCAAAATTCTAGGTAGAAGATTCGCCTTGAACTTGACCTTTTCCTTTGCCATCATTAGATGTATCACTATTTTTTCTTGTACTTGTTTGATACATGTATCATGATCTACTTTATTGATCATATATCTTTCGTAATGGTTTTTCCGTTTTTCAATTTTGTTCATTCTTCATGCAACAACCGCATTTTAATGGGGTTGTTTCTGAATTTAGTCCTCCTCTCCGATCTAAAGCAGCAGAACACCTGCATTATCATCTTCGTGAATGAAAAATATATAGATCAAATAATGGACAATCTTGATTAGAGTGTTTGTTAGATAGGGTACCTTGAGTTAGTCTCTTAGATAAAGACTCATCCATCATTTTTACTCAAATCTAAAACTTAATAAAAATCCCTAGAAATTAAAAAAATACAGTGCTTAATGTATGGAATATGAAGAAGAAGAAGTAAAATACATATACTAAGAAAGTTTTTGCACGAAACTGTCATTTTCCAAAAATCGTAGTTGAAGGATAAGCGTGGTAGTGATACTCGAAGAAAATCATGGGTAGTTTGATGGAAGAGAAAACGGAAGTTGATTTGAGGAGAGATATAGAATAAAATTGATACATTAAAATAAAAATAAAAATGGTAATTTTCTATTTTTTTAATAATATTTTTGCTAAATTTTGTAATTTTTTAAAATTATAATTATATATTGTAAATATAATAGCTAAGTCTGCTTAGTTAGGTAAATTTTTCTATTTTCTACTTATCTCTCTATCTTCACCAGTAATATGTTTTTTTTCTTATTAATGTGTTTCTTATAAGTTATAGTAACAATTCTTGTTTAAATTTATTTGATACATTTTTAAAAAATAATATTTTTATGTTTAATATTATTTAATTCTGCAATTCTCATTTTATTCTTGATATAGTTGTTTTTTTATAATCATAGAAATATTATGATATATTCTTAAATGCAAGTTTTAAAAGTCTTATAATAACATAAATATTAGAGTTAATAGTAAAAAACACAGCTGGAGTATCATATTTTTGCGATCTCCTATCTAAACTATCATCAATTATTTATCAAAGCACATCTCAACTGTTAGTTATTTTCTTTTCCTACCTGAAATATCATTATCGTTTAGGTAGGAAAAGGGAGCACCTGATAGTTGAGACGTATTTTGATAAACATTTGGTGGTAGTTCAGTAGGAAAGTTCAGGTATAAAACTCAAAAAGTTGAGATATTTTAAGTGTGTTTTTGACCCTTCACTCTAAATATTGTAACACATTTAATAGTATATTTTAATATTTTTAATTAAAATTCATGTTGAGTTAACTATATTAAATAAATTAGCAAAGGGTGAGAGAACTCATTTACTGCGATCTTGAGTTGGGATTTTATATTACACCCTGTAGAATGTTACAATTAGTAGATGTACGTATGGGCTGTGACGAGTAAAGAAAGCTTGTTGCGTGTGGAAAAAGACTCGGAAGTGTGGTCGGACAGGACCAGCGCGCACAGGGCCAGCATGACACGCCAGCCAGCAGCGCACTGGCCAGCGCGGTGCGCCAGGTCTACTGGCGCCTTGAGAGGCGCGGCGCACCAGGCTTGCTACCTCAATGGGAGGCACGGTGCAGGGGCCCTTGTGGCACATTGAGCAGTGCGGGGCACACCCCAGCTACCACCCTAAAGTGTATATATATGTTCCCCTCTTTTATTTAAATCATTTCCAAGAGTGAGCCTTGGCCAGAGAGAGGAAAACGTAAAATTCGATCATTTTTCGTCCGATTATGATATCAAACACTGTCCAATCTCAAATTCACTTTAGGTATTAAATTCTAAGCCCGCAAGGAGCATTACTACTGAGTTATTTTCTCAAAATTCTCCCGGCAAATCGTAACCCCACCAAGCAATAGTTATCAGAATTGCTCCAAACTGATTCCTAAATAATCACAGGCTTCAAGTAAGCATTTCTCCCTTTTGAACCTTGGGAAATTATAAAGTTTGGGTAGTAATTTATGTAGTTGAATTATAGTTATTATTAATATCAAAAGTTATCATTTTACGCCGAATTTGTTATTGAAATTCATCCCTTTCTCCCAGTATAGCGGTTGTAGCTGACAAGAGCTGACGAATCCAAGTTGAAACTCGTCAGTTATTTGGAAACGATAGTCGAGGTATGTAAGGATTAACCCTCGGCAAGTATTCTCGTCATGCAAGTATTCTCGTCGTACAAGTGTTATGACTTATGTTCTCGAATAGAAATAACGGTCCCATATGTTGCAGATAGTTTCTACCAGTATATTGTGATTAGACATGTTGTAATTAGTTATTGCTGGTATATAAAGATCAGATATGTTGTGATTAGCTGCTATCAGTAGATTACGGTTATATAAGTTTTGGTTAGCTGCTAGAAAACGTATATAGATTATACAGCAGTGTCCCTCGTCGAGAAGGAATATGTTAAGTGTGATACGTGCTAGAAGCGTCATAGAAATTCTTCTATTCTCCAGTTCATTGTATTAGTAGGATTGTATGTTTTATTGCCAAGCCTAGATCTTAGAAGCTTGTGAATAGTTATCGGGCCTGAGCTAGTAAGTTGAACAGTACAGGCGCAGCTATGCGATTTAACTACCAGTTTGGCATCTGTATTGTTAGGAAAACACGCCTAGAGGCCATTGGCGTATCCTCATGCCCTAGAGCCATAAATTTAGATAGGAAGGCCATGTTTTAGAGTCAGCAGCCTAGGGTTGTCTAGTGAACTGAGTGACAGCCTGCCACCTAATTAGCTATTACCAGTGATTGTCAGTCCTAGTTGACTTAACATTTATCATATAGGTCGCCAAGGAAGCCAACCCAGTCGTCCAGGTAAAATAGACCAGTGGGTACCTTAAGAAAAGGGACCTTATCAACAGTTAGAGACCGGGTTAGCATCCTAGCTGGTTCTTATAAGATACTCAGGTACAGATTGTCGGGAATGGCTAAGTTTATATAAACTTGTCTATAAGGTTAAGAATCACCCATAAAAGTAATATAAGATCCGAGTAGACCAAGATGAGGTCTAAGGGACTAGTACCACGTTAGTACAGTACTACCCACAAGCTAAAAATATCGGTAAGCTTCCTTTGGAGGATTAGGCGCTGATTGCTTAAAAGCATGTTCGGTCAGTACCATCCCTACAATTGTTCTTAGTAGAGGAACTAAGTAGTTAGTCATCCACAAACCCGCAGTTGTTTATGAGTTATAGTTGTCCGGGCAGGACATTCAGAGTTATGTTAGACCACTGAGATCCCTATCCAGTCTAGAACATTAGAGATCATGATCACTATCAGTATCCTCTAATCAGATACAGGTGCACGGTATGCTTGTTAGTAGCCTCACAGACTATCCTAGGGGGCGAGCAGCGGTAGCGTTAGGCCCAGAAGGCCAGTTACGCCTTTTGAGTGGATAGATTGAGATTTCATTACAATACCTTAGTTGAGGTTGCCCTCACTCAGGAGCCTTCCGTGACCACCCTAAGGTTACTAGTTGTGTCGACGCCCGCCAGGGGCGAGATGACGTCGCTTCAAGGAGCGGTATGCCATCCATGAGGGACAAAGATGGGGTCCTAGGTCCTCATACAATCCTTTCCATGGCTAGCCTATTATATTCCGTATCGACACCACACCTCCGTCGAGCCTGGTGCCTGGGGTGCAGATATTAGGAGTCCACCAGAGTTAGACACAACTACAGATCAGGAGCCGAGTAGGCTCAGTTGCAGATCCAGGGAACTGGTAGGTTGGCTATAGCACCAGTAAAGTTATAGAAACCTGGTTAGGGGTATAGAGATTGAAGTGTGCTCGCCAAGGCTTATGGGCGCCCTAGCGGGTTAGTTTATATTGATTGTACCTTCCAGGCTTATGGGGGACAGGTTAGGTTCTTGTTTGCATCTTTGTCTGCTAGATATAGCTTATGAATATATGATTGTGTAGTCTTAGCTCATGTACGTGTAGTATTGTTAGATGCATATTACGAATAAGCCAGCTTACAGGTTAAGTCTTCTGCCCCTCTTTTCCACTTACTTTCAATTTTAAGAGTTTCTATTCAGCTTTATGACAGCCTTACATATTTGGTACATATTGTACTGACGATCAATTATGGGGCGCTGCATTACTTGCCTGCAGGTTTACACAGACAGAGTTCAAGGTCTTTAGTAGCAGCTGTTCAGAATCCGCAGTTGGGCCAGCTCCTTTCGTTCGGAGTTGCCAGGTTATAGAGATTTCAGTATTTCAGTTGTATAGCATTTTGGGTAGGTCGGGGCCCTGTTCCGTCCACTATTTAAAATTCTTAGAGGCCTGCAGACTACAGTTGTCAGCCAGTTAGTTGTATGTTGGCCGTATGGGGTCTAGTATAGTAGCTTGTCTTTATTTCTGTTATAACTAGACAGCATGGTGGTCTTGTCGGCCCGCATAGGATCCCTTTTATTACCTGTTGTTGGTTAGCTGTTTTACTTACAGGTGGCTATACGGCCTTGTTGGCCGGGAGCTGTGTTTACAGCCGAGATATAGCTCGTTATTTTCTTGAATTGAGTCGCAGGCATTCACCAGACGTGCATAAGCTAGCCAGGTCAGTCAGATCCCAGTGTGGCACTAGGTGTCAGTCATGCTTCTCAAAATGGGGCATGACATTTTATCTCTTCCGGTTTGTAGCAGAGTTTTCATGCTGTAAGCTATTATTACAAAGTTAATTTTTTTTTCTTGGTATCTTTTAATCCCACAATAGTTGAAATACTCATAGAAACAACTCAATATGTCTATATTATTTAAATAGAAGCAAATTTGTATTTCTTTGTTATCCCATGGTTAAAATATCGAAATTTGATTAGGAAAAGTTGAATAAGCAAACGTGAGAAAATAAAAACATACTTCCTTGGAGGAGAAGAAAATTATTAAACCTTCTACAATTTTAATATTTATTTTAATATATTTAATATTGCAAAATTTTAAAAATAGTTTGATATATTATATATATTTTAATTTATTTTACATAAAAAAATTTAAAAAATAATTTAACTTATTAAAATTTTATATCAAAAATCAAATAAATAAAAATTATAAAATATCAAGAAAACCCTTTAATCAGGGTGTCAAGATAATGGTCTGCTGCTTGCCTAACCACTTCTATATATTAGTAATGTTGTGGCCTCCTTTACTTTCTTTGTTGTCCAGCGGAAAGTTTGTCATAAATTTAGGGGCCACTTATCTAATTTTTGTATTGTCAGAGAACAACTAGTTTGATTAAAGAAAAAGAAGTCGCAATGCAGAAAAAAGAGACGTGGCAGTCTTAGAAAAAAAATAATTAAATTAGATAATTTTTATATTTTTTAAAAAATTTTTAAAATTTATATTTAGATAATATTTGTAAATTTACGATTTATTTGAAGTTATCTAAAAAACTTTTACAGTTTTTAAATCAAATTAATAATTATTATTTTGAATTATAAACAGATAAAAATAAAATTACGTTATTTTTTAATTTAAGAAATATAACCCAAATTACTTAAAATATTTTATAATTTTTTAAAAAGATTCAAATTCCGTATGTTTATTTATAATTTTTTAAAAAAATTCAAACTCCGTATGTTTACTTTTTTACAATTTGTCTTAATTTTTCTATTAAAAAAAGTTGAATATGATTAATAATAAAAATAATCTATATATTATATATATACTTATATATATTTAAAAGGAAGAAAGTCTTGCTTAGGATTAATTTTGGTGGTGCCTACTAGTTTAACTAAAATTTATGTTTTAGCTTAAATATATGGTTAATATAAAAAAATGATAACTTCCAAACAATAGAGTAATAAACGTGTCTTAGATTATGATTGCACATTTTTAGGATTTAGTATTTATTTTTAACTTAAATTTAAATATATTAGTTTAATTAAAATGTGTTTTTTAGTTTAAATTATTAATATAAAAATTTGATAATTTTCAAAAAAAAAATTTAAAAACTTAAATAATGCACGATTTTCGGAGTTCATATATACACACACATACATACATACATACATACATACATACATACATACATATATATATATATATATAATTATTTTCAAATTAAAAAGAGTATTTGAATTTTTCTAACAGATTAAACTTAGATTATGATATAAAAATATTAGAAGAAAAATTATCATAAATTAATCTAAAAAATAAACACATTTAAAAATAATTCCAAAAGAAAAAAAAAGTAAAATAAAACTAAAACTAACCTAAGTGCACGTCTCTTAACCCCATTTCTCCTCTACCTCACAAACACACACATGAGCACGGTTTAAAATTTTCAATTTTTTAAAAATTCAATAATAAATCAAATTAAAACAGTTTCCAAGAATAACGACATTGGGGGGGGAGGGGGGGGGGTGGATATTTATTTCAAAAATCTTATATATATTTAAGGAAATAGTTTTCAAGTTGATAGGCATTATGAAGAAAATAACTACCTCGATTTTATAGAGTCCTATTTGTCCTCAATATGAATTTTCAAATTCAAAGAAATTAGATTATAAATTTGCTCAAAAGAAAACTAAAACTATCCAGTACAGAAATAATTCAAAGAATCTGATCTTCTTATCAGCGGAAATACTATTTGCACCGTAAGTACTTCTATGCCATTTTTAAAGATAATTTTACATGTTTTGAATTCCTTTTTTATTCCAAATTCAATTTCTTAAAAAAAAAATGTCAGTTAATCTTTTTAAATTTGTTATGTTCATTTGCCTATTTATGAACTAACTGAACTGTAATTAATGTGAACTCATTGACGAATAAATATTTCAAATAATATTTGGAGAACAGAATATAAATAAGAATGTTTATGATATACTTAGTTATACATTGGAGTAAGAATGAGAATAAGTTTGAATTGAGATAAACATATTTTTTATATTTTATTGATGAGGACGACGAATACGCGATGATTGTTATTTCTTCTTCTTCTTCTTATTCATTCTTTTCATTATTTTTCTAAATAAAATAAATACATTGGAAAAATCACATGTCAAATTTTGATAAATACAAAAAAAAAAATTACTTGAACCATCCTTAAAAACTAATGTACATTATAATGCAAAATATATTTAACTTTTCATTTAATATGTAACTCTTTTTTTTCTCATTTTTGGTTGCTTGAAGGACGGTGAGTTTCTAAATTCAGCTGAAAGCATAGTTCCGGGGTTTCTTTACTTTGATTATTTCTTCTTTTTTTGTTATATTTCTTTGCAAAATTAGAAATTTTAGTCCAATCTTAATTTTTTAATTGACATTTCATAAATTTTTTTGTCTTGATTGTTTTGCGTATTAAAACAAAATGACATCCACTGAGATTCTCCAGAAGAAGAAAAATGAAATATATTGAATTCATCCTGTACAGAGAATCTAAGCATATAATTAATGAGTTTGAATATTCAAGAAAAGAAAAATACAAGAAAAGAACATGGATTAACAATTAAATTATCACAGTAATACCATATAAGATTTGGATTTAAAAAAATACAGATTTAAATTGCAATTCCTTTTCATATCAATGTTGTATGATTAATAATTTATTTATTTAACCAGCATAAATTCATAAGATATATTCAATGAAAAAAATAAATAACTAAAAATAATTACAACTAATTACTGCATAAATTAAATTAGAAAGCATGTGGTGGAGAGTTGAGTACATTTCTTATCATAAAGGTTCATGCAGGTTCATATATAACTTTTCAATATTGAAAGTTGAGATCGATGATTACTCATTTGCATATAAATATATGTCTAACTTGAACTTTTAGCTATAAGATCAAGCTTTAAATTATATATTTTATTAATATTATAATAAAAAGATAAGAGAAAACACACGATAACTAAGAATAATATTTAATATTAATTTTTTATGTCATTTTCTTCGTTCTTTAAGGAGATAAACTCCTGATAGCTTGCTAAAGCAAGACACACATGAATATTTCATAAAATTGGGATACAAGAATATTTAAGAAAATGGGTAGATCCTACATATACCTCTTTAAGTTTGACAGATAAAATTTTGAGAAACCATTAGAGATTTGTAATCACCGTGCACGAATCCGTCAAAATAATTATCTTAAAATACATATAAAATTTAAAGCTGCTTGATGTCGAAGAAATATGTTCCTTGATTCACCAAATAGAACACTGATGTAGCTCAATAGAATATATCAAAAAAATATTAGCTTAATAAAGGATATTCTAACAACTTATTTCCGTGTAATGTTTTAAAAATTTTGAGATCCTTTCAAGATATTATCTTAAGTATATGTCTGAACTTTCGGATAATCTATATCATCAGTAGCTCTTTATTTTTTTCCTCTTTTTTGAAAGTGCCAGTGAATAGTTATTTTACTTTATTTATTATTTCGGTTAGCAGTTCTTTTATTTGAATGATAAATTTGACGTGTGTTTAGCGGCACATATTTTGAATGCAATGATTTATTTCTAGCGGATCAAATTTTAAACTGTACCAATTTAAAGGACTTAATGTTATTTTCTCTTATCACTTTTATCTTAAAATTATTATTTTTGATTTATTAAAATAGCTTCTGATTAATTACACTATGTTATGAAATAATAAAGAAAGAACAAGAATATTATAGAGAAAGAGAGAAGTTCTTATTTCTCTTGATGGGACGAAATACAATGAAGGAAAACCCCTCTATTTATAGGGATAATTTCTCCTAACTTTTCTCCAAAAGATAGACTTTCACTATAATATAAACACATGTATCCACTACAATACAAATACCTTTATAGACATTCATGTTACACCCCGTAAATTTTTAATATTTAGACGGCCTATTCGCATGTTGGTTAAGGGTTTTAGAATGCCATACATGCTAGAAAAAGGCCCGGGGGAAGACTGGACGAACATCACATCGAACCATCACGGGAGGAGTCGGGGCAGAACTCCTCTGCGATGGCGCCGTGCCATGGAGGCCCTGTCCAGGCCCCATTATATAAACCCCCACTTCATTTTATCTTAATTATTTTCATAATTTTCAGAGAAAAATAGGGAGGAAACCAGAGAACACAAAAGCACGAACAAACCTTACCATTTTTCTTCTGATTACGCCTTCAAACGCGGCCCAAACTCAAATTAATCCTAGATACCGGAGTATAAAGCTGCAGAGAGCGTTCTTACGGATTTAGTTTCGTAAAATTCGACCGGCGAACCGTCGTGCTACCGAACTAAGGTAAGTGAAATTTCTCCAAATTAGTGTCAATATACTCCTAGCCCTAAAGTGAGTATTTCTCCCTTTTGGACTTCCGAGAAATAGCGAGTTTTCGATCATTTTTTGATAAGTCAAAGTTTGGGCTATATATATATTAAAAGTGATATTTCTTCCAGAATATTAATGTATTTAGTCCTAATTGGTATATATATGGATGCAGTTGGGAGAAATAGCGGAATATTGACCGAATTACGCCAGTTAGCCGGAAAATCAGAAATAAAGGTATGTAAAGCCAGTTCCTTCGACAAGTTAGTAATCCTAGTATAGCAAATAGAGTGAATTCTAAAGGAAAGAATCCAGAAGTTGAGTATTGAGTCCAGTATGAATCTAGCAAGCATGTTTTATGTTGTTATGCTATATTCAGAATAAAAATCAGTAAGTCAGTATCAGACAACCAGATATTATTTCAGATACAGTTAGCTCAGTAATAGAATCAGTTAATGCAAAAAAGAAATTCAGAATAGAATATCAAAACATGGACAGTATTTTCAGATCGAACATGCTTGCTATACGTGATTATTGTTTGTTGAGACCTTTTTGTGCTATGAGGGCACCCTTAGAGCGTCCTCGCCGCCCCTGGGTTAATAGTTGTGTTGACTCGCCCGCCAGAGGGTGCGGATTCTTCACTCCAAGGAGTGGCATGCTATCTGCAGTAGGACGAAGATGTGATACAGTATTCCCCATAATAGGCTGATCAGCATAGCATTATAGCTTACCCTGTCGAGCGCTTGCGCCCAGGGGGCAAATTATAGATACAAATTACAGTTTACAGTTACAGGAGTCCTCCGGACTCAGACACACTTATAGTCTGAGGCCATAGCCCGAGCTGCAGACCCAAGGGGGCCAGCTCGTAGTTAGTAGGCGAGTGGAGTGATTTACTTTTGGATGGTTTTGACCCGGGTAGGGGTATATAGATTGTGTGTTGGTTGGCACCTTCCGGCTTATGGGGGCTGGTATAGGTTCTTGTATGCTATATATGTGTATATATATTACTTATTAAATTGATAGATAGCATGACGCCGCAGCGGCAGGTATGACTTCCATCTGCTTTTCAGTATAGGTAAGATCCTTCCAGATTTCGCCATCCCCGACAGTTTTAGCTATTTTCTATTATTCAGAACTATCAGTATTATTGCTTTTATTCAGTTATGTTCAGTTTTCTTTACATACTCGGTACCCGTGGTACTGACGCCCGTTTTGGGTGCTGCATTACTTGCCTGCAGGTATTCATAGACGAGGAGCCAACCTCTCGTGATTCCAGCCAGCACAGAATCATCAGCTCCTGTCATCCGGAGCTCGATAGTTAGAGGTCTGCTCTATTTTCTTTTGTTATACAGTACGGGTAGGCCGGGGCCCTGTCCCGACCATCTTATCAGTATTCTTAGAGGCTTGCAGATTGTGTATTCTCTATGGTTAGCTATACAGGTCGTGTGAGGCCATGTGTATGTTTTAGTTTGTTTGTGATGGTCGTGTGGGGCCTTATTCAGTTGGTAGTGGTGATCTTGTTGGTCACGTAGCAGTTTAGCACTTGTTTTCTTAATTCAGAAATAACTAGACAGCTTGGTGACCTTGTCGGCCAGCATAGGTTCCCTATTGATTCAATTGTTTTGGGTAGCTGTTGTTTCTTACAGGTGGCTCTAGGCCTAGTCGGCTGGAGGCTATATTTACAGCCGTTATATAGCCCGTCGTTTTCTTGAATCCAAAGTTATAGCCAGCCTGGCACCATAAGTGCTTAGGCTCAGCTAGTCCAGCAGTCCAGGTCTTAGTAGGGCACCAGGTGCCAGTCATGCCTCCCAAGGCGGGGCTTGATAATTCACTATAATACAAATATGTTTATAACATTCCCCCTTGGATGTTTATTTGATAGATAATGTGCCTCGTTAAAACCTTACTAGAAAAAACCCAGTGGAAAAAAATCTAGTGAAGGAAAAAGAGTACACATATCTAATAATACGCATTTTGGCTGCCTCATTAAAAACTTTACAAGGAAAACCCAGTGGGACAAAACCTCATAAGGAAAAAAGAGTACAACGCATATTAACTCCCCCTAATGAGAACATCTTTGATTCTTTGCATCCCGATCTTCTGCACCATCTTCTTGAAAGTTGCAGTTGGTAGAGATTTGGTGAATAAATCAGCCACATTGTCACTTGAACGAATCTGTTGCACATTGATATCACCATTTTTTTGGAGCTCATGTGTGTAGAAAAACTTTGGCGAGATGTGCTTTGTTCTATCTCCTTTTAATGAATCCTCCTTTTAGTTGTGCTATGCATGTTGCATTATCTTCATATAAAATTATGGGTAATTTGTCATATTTCAAACCACATTTTTCTATAATGAGATGTATCATGGACCTCAACCACACACATTCTTGGTTTTCTTCATGAACAACTATTATCTCAACATGATTTGATGAAGTAGCTACGAGAGACTGCTTTGTAGATCTCCAAGATATGGCAGTACCTCCACATATGAACACGTAGCCAGTTTGAGATCGAGCTTTGTGTGGGTCAGATAAATCCCAGCATCAGCATAACCAACAAGATCGGGACTGCAATTGTTAGAATAATATAAGCTCATATCGGTAGTCCCTTTTAGATATCGCATTATGTGTTTGATCCCATTCCAATGTCTCCTAATAGGAGCAGACTATATCTTCAGGACCAAGAATTTCCTCGTTCTTTTAAATCCTTCAAGGATTTTCATATATCCTTCAGTGTCTCTAGACATGAAAATAATTTCATTATGCGCATATCAAGTTTTTCATATATTGCCAGACTTATGAGGAATCTCAAAATAATTTCATCCACCACGAGAGGACCTCTCCATATAATAATGTCAGAATTTATGAAAAATCTTTATGCTCACAAGAATCCATTTATATCTACTGGCATTATACTTGAATTGCGTATTTTTAATTGGCTAATCATTTATCTGTCCATACTTTTTGACAGATTTAAATTCAAGATCCTCATCAATATTTATAATATTGAGCGCTACATTATATCAAAGGTATCATCGACGATCATTTTGATATCAGTTCCAATGCGACATAACTTATTGAGATCTCTTCATTTTTCGTCATTTTCAGGTACCTGAACCTTTGCCAAGGTTTTATGAAGTTTTATATCGTGGTGCTTTCTTAAAGCACTTGCCTCATCATTATGACCATTTTAATCACTTGCTCCTCTCCTTCTTCAAGAAGTTCTATATTTGGAACCGTTTGGTCTATCACGCTTCAGGCATCTCATAGACCCTGTCCTTCAAGGACTTTTCATTGGAGCATTTGCAACTGAATTATAAAATAGAGTTAGCAAATATATCTGGCAATTGATTTGCAATTTTTTACAAGTGAATTATTTATTGAACTTTAAGTTCACTTTTTTTTCTCGAGGATCTAGATATTTCATCCCACACTCAATTTTCAGCTGCTAATCATTTCTCCCCCTAATGTTAGAAAAACTAATATTTACCCCCCAAATTCATTTGAGGACCCATCTTTGTGCGTTGTGGTGGAGCAATTGAATCATATATCGCACATTCAAATTTTTAGATGGAATTATTTGGTTCCTGACCCTGAACCAATTGTGATAGGCGAACCTTGTTGGCTTGATGCATTCAAGTGTTGCTATATGTTAAATAAACATATCTCATACCAAATTTTATTTGGGAGTTTTATTTTCATAACCAATGATTTAGCTATAATTGGAGGCATACAATTTTTGCTAAACCAACATAGATATGAATCAACATTATCAACATGATTTTATAATTTGAAACTATGCTCTTAATTTAATAATTCGAGCAACAACCTTACAAAAATCAATTGCAAGTTGATATCAAAAACATGTGACCATTTCATAGATGCATCTATTAGCAAACGGTTCACATGGTAGGTGAATTGGCCCATATTCACCGTTTTATAAGTTTCAAAATTTCAGTGAATATAATTCCAATCTTAGCTGATCAAGATCATTCTATCACGAGAACAAGCAACACAAAAGAATTCTTGAAGAATCTTTTATTTCTTCAACATATAGTCACGTGAATTCTCAATTATTTTTGCATCACATTTGAACCGGGATGGCCAACCGGTTATGCCAACTTATTTCAGTAAACTTCTAGTTTACTTTCGTACGTGATTTCATCATCATACCCATATTTATGTACTACAAATAAAAAAATCGGCATGTAATCTTTTACATAAATATTTATAACCCGCTTCAATTGTAGTAATATGAAAATATTAGATCTTCCCATAATTTATAGTCTCAATTTTTTTTTCAATATCTTTGAAACTTATAAGTTTCCTTTTGAGACTTACTAGTAACACATTAACTTTTCCAGAGCTCTCAATTAATTTTGTGTACTACAACATATTCCATCATATCAACATCAATTAATAGTTTCTCCACATAGTTTCAACTTAGAAACAAATGTTGATGAGCTATACTCATGAACAGACTTATAGTCTTGATGGATCCAATCATATCGTGCCATTGGGTGTATGACCATCTTCAGGTGGCCATACCTTTCTTTTAGGTTATTCCACAAAACAAGTGGATCTTTAATCGTGAGATATTCAATTTTAAGAATTTCGTCAAGATGATGACGCAAGAATATCATAGCCTTAGCACGATTTTGATTTGATGCTTTATTTTTACTTTTAGTGGTGTCTCCAAGACCCATTGCATCCATATGGATTTCAGCATCTAACACCCATGAAAGGTAGTTCTTGCCCGAACTTTGAAGGGCAACGAACTCAAGTTTCGTAAGATTAGCTATATTAAAAGAAAGAAAAAAAATAATACCTTGGCCTTCAAATTTTGAGACAGTAGAGTCGTAGAGCAACAATATCACCAAAGAAATAGTACTCCTGCGGTTAAGTAATACATCTTTCGAAAAAGAAATTTTAATTTTTCTTACCTCAGATCTTTCAAAGTGAGTGCTCAAGGCAGAGACTCGTGCTGATAACGTGTTATGAAATAATAAAGAAAGAACAAGAATATTATAGAGAAAGAGAGAAGTTCTTATTTCTCTTGATGGGATGAAATACAATGAAGGAAAACCCCTCTATTTATAGGGATAATTTCTCCTAACTTTTCTCCAAAAGATAGACTTTCACTATAATATAAACACATGTATCCACTACAATACAAATACCTTTATAGACATTCACTATAATACAAATATATTTATAACACACTATTATTATTTTTCTTAATTATTCACCGCGTATCACGCGAGTACGTATACTAATAAATTAGAAAAGAAACTAAAAAAATTGGATAGAATGTGCTATCCAAAGAGAGGGCATCACATCAAGTTTCCGTTATTTATGGAGAGGGAAAGTATGAGGATGGGGCGAAGAATCAATCTTCAAGGCTATATTAAGAGGATTTATTTGCTCCGCGTGCCCTTTTTTTATTTTCCATTCCTATGATCCACCGTTATTCAATTGTTACTAGTTGTGAATCTTAATTGCCTTCATGTCTTTATTTAGTACGCGCGACTTCTGGAATTTTCTTAACCTAACACATAAAAATTTTAAAATGAAAGGAAAAAAAAAACATAAATATAATTAATAACTATAAAATAGTGTAACGTTATTTTTACTATGTCTTGTTTTAATGGAATCGTTTGATACGTAAGATAGGATAAATAAGAATATCTCTTGAGATTATTTTATTTCACCTTTTATATTGAATAACAATGTCATCATGTTAATATAAATGATGAGATAAAATAATCATGAAATTATTTAGTACCTTAAATCAAACATAAAATATAATTACTTTTAAAATTTTATTTCAAAATTATTACTGCTATCCCACTTATCAAATGTTTCAAACAGATTATTGAGGATGTCAAAAACTAATGGATTTTGATCAGAATATAACATAGTAATAATTTTATCTAATGGAATTTGCTTTAGTTGAGACAGGGGTACCGAAATGACATTTAAGAGGGACAAGAGGAACCACGCATTTGGTGTATGAGCAGGAGAATCTATTAACCTTTAAAATTGACCTGGAGAAAAATAAGTAGGGAAGGTGGACCAAGGGGCAAGGGCAGTAACAAAATTAACCTTTAAAAATATGTTATTCCAAATCATCACAACATGGAAATAGAGTATTGTTTGAGATCATATCACATAAACAATATCTATCATCTCATTTACAGAAATAGGATTTCATAATTAGTCACATGGAATAAATAATTAAAGAACGAGTAGCTAGGAGGAAATGATGGAACCCATTTTTATGATTGATTCACTTTCTTCTTCCCTCATTGCTTTGGAATTGACTTTGTCCTCCGTAAATATACCTTCTTTTCTCATTTCCATGGAAACTACTTGATCACCAAATTCACCATAGAAATGATGGAGGCTTTGTCATGGCAAAATAACGGCTTGGTTATAATAATCTATGAATGATATTGCATGGATCCATGTTGGTACATATATATTCACATCTTTCCATCATATTCTTCTCTTCTTTTTTTTTTTAAATGAATTTCTTCAGTCCTTCTGAAGAAAAATGTTTTCGCAAACAACATTTTCAGAGGCGTAAGCATACTTATGATATGCAGCCTAATTCGACATTTTCCGAAGCATGGCTCCGTGCATTGACCGTTCATCCTTAAAAATTGTAGCAATTATGTATTCCACCATAAGTTAGTCGTCATTTAAGATGCAAGCATATCCAGATACTTAAAACGACGTTTATGGGGTGTGAGTTTTGGAAATGCCTTTGTTTCTTTTTTAATTGCCTTTCTTCATGTTGGGGTAACATTCGAGTGCACATATGATAGAAATGACCTCTAACTTAGACCTGCATGAAGAGTGGAGGGGAGTGAATTGGGTCTACACCTACGTTTTACTTATATTCTTTTTTGCTATATTTTGAGAATTCTAGAGAACATAGATGGACACTGTTCCTTAGAACATTCGCTATTTGGTAAGCAGAAAGTAAATAAGCGAGTAAAGAAATATTAAATACAAGATTTATACGTGAAAAACCATCCAGGCTCGAATGGATGGAAAAACCACGACATACTCCCCAGTAAGATTTCAATTCAACTTCACTAAAAACAATACCGAGCCAATATTTGGATTACCCCCCGCAATCCAAAGGACCTACCCTTAAGCCCTTACAAAGTTCCTAACTTGTTGCTATTCCTATAAACTACCCTTAGTTTGAGAAATAAAAAACACACACTCAAAAAAACTGTTTGCGACCTTAACAGACGACTTCAAACAAGATAAAGATTACAATTTTAACCTATTATATTCACTAGAATTGACACTTGAGAAGATCTGTAACAGCTTTTTGGTAAATAGAGGAATAAACTTGAGCACATTCAACTCTCTTTAGTATTTCAGACTCGCCTTCTTGATGCTCAGAAATCTTTGGATGCTGAAAATATTTTTTGTGAATGAATGCCTTTTTCCAGCATGTGTGCCCTCCATTTGTAGAATATACATATGTTGTTTTTGCCTTGAGTCCAACTAAATAAAGGAAATTTAATAGATATCAAGAATATTTCTTTCCTTATCCAATTAATTTGGATCTTGTTATTTCCTTATTGACTTCAACTTCATCCTTTTCCTGCAATTTGGATATCAAGAATATATCTTTCCTAATCCAATTTGGATCTTGTTGTTAACTTGTTGACTTGAACTTCATCTTTTTCCTGCAACCAACATATCAATTCTTGTAGAACAATTAATAATGATTATCCCTTGCCAGATATTATTTAATTTCCTTTGGTTACTTTTCTTATTTGTCATCATCACAATCTCACTCAAGATATTTCCTCTTTTTGATGATAACAAAAAAAATATGCTTGCATGATTTATTTTTCTAAACAAGAGTATACTATTGCACACAGACAATCCTTCAAGGCAGAAATTAGAAAGAAAGTTAGAAAGAAATAACCTCAGACCTTATTGATACCAATTTTACTCTTACATTCAAGCATATTCACATTTTCCCCCCTTTCGTCATCATTAGAAAGAATAACATAAGAGAAAGGTAAGGACCAACCATACTTATCTCCCCACCATTGGGGTAACAACCACAAACAATACAAGTCAAGAGAATTTCAAAATGAAATCTAATGATATCGGTCATCCTCGTGAATTAATCATAAATAAGACAAAAGAACAAACAAAAGTTAGAGGAGCTAGCTATGTTACGTGGACTCTTCATTTTTGCTGCCGAACCCATCTCGACGCGATACTGGTGCGGGTGTGGGTGCGGGGTGTGTGTGAGATTTGGTCAATCCCATCCGGATACTTTGACCAGACTCAAGAAAAAATTTGGGTGGAAAGTGAGAATTTGATTTCTCACCCGTCTTCAGCGAGCAATAGCTTCTTCAGACTTCTGTCGCCATGGAAGAGAAAAAGGACGAAAGCAATGGAGATTGGAGAAGATGAACAAAAGCGGAGAAAGGAATAGGACGAACAACAGCGGAGAAGACAAACAATTGTCTAGAAGACGAAGAGGATGAACATCAGTGAAGAAGTGTAGAAGATGAAAGGAATGAGTAATGTAGAAGATGAATAGGTCAGGATGGATGTTATTACTTATTAGGGTATTGGTCCCAACAAATTTAACCTTTCTTTTGTTTGGTTTGAGCCATCTGTGTGGAATGAATTTAATTTATAAAATTTGGCCCCTTGGGCATTTAATAAAAATAAAATAAAATATTTTTGATAACTCTATTTTTAGAATATCTTTATAACTCTATTTTTATAATATTAAATTTTTTAGCCGAATCCCCATACTCGTATTCATGCTCGGATTCGTACCCCTGAATCTTAAAATTTAAATTTTACCGAATCTGACAGTTAGATCCGCATCCGTGCCGGATACCCGCACCCGAATCCGAGAAATTTAGGGAGCTAACAGTTAGATACAACCCAGTAAAATGTTCAAAAGACTACTAAAGTTCATGAAAAAAAGATAATCGAGTACAATAATATGAGAGTAAGGTGAAGGGAGATTAGGTTGGGAAGTAGAGGGTGGTGCAGTCTAAGAGAGGCCTCGAATCACCTCCACCAAATCATTGTGTCTTGTAGTAGAAGACTCTTTATTTTGAGCAATTTGAGCCTAAAGATTTTTGTTTTCTAGACGCAGACGTTCATTCTCCATCAACAGCTTGGTAATCTTAGAGTTGGAGGGAACTAAGCCATAGTGATGCCCTAAACCAGCAGAATGACCTTCTGAGCAACTTCTTTGTGAGAAACCCTATTCTTATTACATCATAGGTAGAGTATGATTCAAAGGTAGAGAAGCAAACACTAATCTTTTCAAGAAAACTTGTCAGAAGAAATCCATATGGCAGGGAGTGATTTTTGTCTAACATCAGCAGCAACCTTAGTGATATGGGACATCATTAAGCCTGAAAGATTGATTTTCATTTCCCTATCAGGTAATTCCATTAATATCAGGTTGAGATAAGAAGAAGCATCTCTTCATTCTTGTCTAGGAATCAGATTCTTAATCACAAACAAGAATAAGAGTTTATGATATGCAATCATGGATTTCTTAGGGTCCTTTGAACCAAAGGCTCTAGTGGGATTTGCTGAGAATTTCCTAGTAATATCCAGAGGAGTCAAAGGATCAAGGAGAACAAGCCAACGATATGTTTTCCCCTCAATTAGAGACATTGGTTCGATTTGACTAGCACCTGACAAAGGAGGGTTTTGATAAGAATGAGAATTTGAAAGGTGGTGTTTGGGAGAAGAAGAGTTATGGGATTATTGGCGGACAAACAAATAGATGACTGAGATGCAGTTGCCGATAACTCTATGAGTGCCGACGAGGTTAGAGAGAGAGAGAGAGAGAGAGAGAGAGAGAGAGAGAGAGAGAGAGAGAGAAGATAGATAAGTTGACAAGATGAAATAAAAGGGGTATGAGTCATTTGGGTTAAAGATTTTTAATAGGCGTGGGATAATATAGAAGGAAAGTGGGACACATTTGAGTGACGTTTCATTTGAGGATTGGGAAAGAACATTAGAAATCAGTGAATATTTATTAGAAGTTTATCGGACTATGTCCTTTGAGCATTCCATGTGAGCTACCATCTTACGTATAAGTATCAATATGGACAATAAAGGAAATATTAGTAGATATATTTCAAACTCACTGAAATTGTGTGATGTGAGTATGCAAGGTAATTGCACCATTTGTTGAGTTTAATACTGAGTAATCAATTTAAACAATGACTGATCTTTCCTCAAAACTGTCGTCATCTAGGGAAGAGGGCCCCCTTTTTTTCACCAAAGTAGAGAGAAAATCATGTTTTGAGTGTTAAGTTAATATTGATCATTCCAAGGTTGGGCCTATTTTTCTCAAACTGTTCTCTGCTAAGTGCCTTAGTGAAGATGTTAACATTGATTTTTTCTGTGTTACAGAATTCCATAGATCTGAAACCTTTTTCAATCTCTCAGAAAGTGATGTCTTATATCTATGTGCTTGGTTCTTTTATATTAACATGAGTTTTTGGCAATGCTTATGGCACTAGTATTATAATAAAATATAGGCACGCTTCCTGTTTCCACCCTATAATCCTTTAGTTGCTGTTTTATCTATAATATTTGAGCACAATAGGATGCTGCAGCTACATATTCAACTTTTTATGTGTTTTTTCTGTCAATAAGAGAAATGTCTCTTCATAGTCCATGCCTTCCTCTTGGTTATAGCCTTGAATCACCAATAAGGCTTTGTTCCGCGTGACTGTTCCCTATTCATCTAATTTAATTCAGAACCCCCTATTTGGTTCCAATCATAGTTTACCCATTCGGTGGTGATTCTAGGTGCCATACCTCGCTCTTTTCAAACTAGTTTAGCTCTTCGTACATAGCCATCATCTATTCTGGGTCCTGTAAAGTTTTAAGATAATTTTTAAGCTCAATATATGAAAACCAGGAAAGATACAAAAGTTGTTCATTGAGACCCTGGTTTGAATCCCCTTATTTAGATCGGTTATGATTAAATCAAGGGGATAGATCTTTGATGCTTCAAGGGCCTTAATTTAAGCTTTTGTGAGTTTTTACTGATTGTGTCTGGAATAGTGTTAGGGACTGTTCCTTGAACTATTTCTTCTCCTGCACTTATCACTGTTTCAGGGCTTTCCCCCCCTAAATTTTCCAAAGTGAGCTCAGGTTCTGAGGGAACAATCAAAAGGTCTATTTTCTTAACTGTTTCTTCAGATTGAACTGGTGCACTTACCTTTTCTATCGAGAATTGGTTGAGACCAATCTCCGGGTCATCCTCACTTTCTTATCTTACCTTTGTCGATGCCTGTACCTTTCTTTCCACCTCCGAAGTATAAAGATCCTCTATTGAAGGCTATCAGTGAGAGAAAAAGTTTTTTATTTTCTGTCATGTATCTGGAGCAACCACTATCAAAATATAATTTTCTATTGCTCTCTCTCACTTTAGCCTGCAAAAGTAAATCACTTGTAAGTTTTGGGAACCCATACTAGTTTGGTTCCCTTTCTTTGGGTGACTTTAGAAAGTGAATCTTTTATTATCCATCTAATAATATTTTTATTTTTTTAAGAGCTTTTATTTTGTCTAAATATTCATATCTAAAGTGTCTAGCGTGTTCGCAGTGACTACATATCCAATATTCCAACAACCCAATATATTTTCTTTTAACACCTCATTTAACTGATTTACTTTTGTATCCAAGAACACCACAACACCTATTCTAATGTTTGTTTAACCTGTTCAAAGCTTCAATGGATTTGTTACACCTTGGTCATTGAAATTTCAGAATTAACATGGTTCGAAGTCTCTTGAAGTTTTGAATTTTTCTTTATTTCTCTATTTAGTTCCTTTTTCAGTGTGATAACATCAGATTCAAGAGACCTTTATCCGTTATTAAATTATACTTTGCTCACAGCTTGAGTCTTCTTAATATTGAGAATTTCAGCTTTTAGAGAGGAGACTATCCCCTCTAGTCTGCAGTTTTCATCACTGAATGTTCCCTGAATAGTTTCAAACTCAATTTCTTATTTTTTGAAAATTTTGCATTCAGATTTGAAATTTGAAATTTTTTTGGACTATTCAATATTTTCGGTGCTCATTTGATGAAACTCATCCATTAAATAAAGCAATATTTTCACAACCTTATTTTTGGACAAATTATGAACTTTAGCTTTAAGTTTAGATAAACTTACCCTTGGAAGATTTTTTATCTGAGTCGGAGTCACTTTTGTCCATGAGTGCCAGTTGCTCATTATCAACATCCGCAACTTCAGAGTCTTCATAGAGGTTTCACCCCAAGTGGCTTTTATAGCCTTTTTAAATGCTTTTGAAGCCATTTGTTGCTACCTCTTTGAGCTCCTCCTTTGTTCTTCTTTTATCAGGGAACAATCCTTGATCATGTGATCCAGTTTTCCATACTTAAAGCATCCATTGAACTATCCCTTATCAACGACCTTGCCTTTATTGCGAAGTTCTTTCTTTTTAGAGCTTTTCTTCTAAAAGAATTTCTTGAACCTACAGACAAACATGTCCATTTCCTCATCATCTAAATTTGTGTCATGCTATGCAACCTTGAGGACCAGATTGCATTCCTTTTTGAGTTCTTCAACAACCTTGTTAATCTTTTTAAGCTCATACGTTTGTAAATTACCGATGAGCGCATTCATTTGTATTATACTCATTTGGTTTTCTTCCTCAATGGAAATCACCTTGGGTTCCCATGAAACTGGCATAATTCTTAGAATTTTCCTAAAATTTTCCTTCGTGGAAAATTCCTTCCTAAGTGATTTCAATTCGTTGGTTATGTGGGTGAATTTAGTGAATATATCTTCCACTGAATACTTCTCACCCATTGCAAATAATTTATATTTCCTAGTGAGCATGTCAATTCTAGATTATTTAACCTAATTCGTACCTTCATAGGCTAGTGGGAGTGAATCCCAAATTCTTTTAGCGCCTAGAGCGACCAGATATTCTATTGTACTCAACTATCCCCAACCCAATGTATAGGATTTTACTAGCTTTGGCCTTTTCTTTTTCCATTATCCTGAAGTCGTCCACATAAAACTCTTCCTTAGTCTTAGGAACTTTAGAACCATCACCTTTAACTTTGGTGGGGATCAATGGTCCTCGCAGTGTGATTAGCCATAGTTGGTAGTATTCAGCCTTCAAATAAATCTCCATTCTGTTTTTCTATAGGTTCTAGTGTTACCCATTGAAAAGAGGAGGTCTAGTGCTAGATTGTCCCTCTGGTAATATAATTTTAGAAGCCATTTCAAGGATCTCTTAAAGGAGTTAACCTAGACACGAGAAGCCTGCTTGATATCAATTGATAGAAATGACATCTAACTTAGATACAAAAGGGGGGGGGGGAATTGAGTCTACACCTACTTTTTACTTATTTGTACTTTTCACTGTATTTTTAGAATTCTAGGGAACACAGATGGACACTGTTCCTCAAAACATTTCTTATCCAGTAAGAAGAAAGTAAATAAGCGAGCAAAAAATATATTAGACACAAGATTTATACGTTGAAAACCATCCAGGCTTGAATAGATGTAAAAGCCACGACCTACTTTCTAGTAGAATTTTAATTCAACTTCACTAGAAACAACACCAAGCCAATACTTAGATTAATCCCCGTAATCCAAAGGACCTGCGGTAAGCCCTTACAAAGTGCATAACTTGTTGCTATTCCTACAAACTACCCTTAGTTTGAGAAATAAAAACATACTCAAAAACATTGTTTGCAACCTTAACAGACGACTTCAAACAAGATAAAGATTACAATCTTAACCTATTACAGTCACTAGAGTTGACACTTGAGAAGATATGTAACAACTTTCTAGAATAGACAGAGGAACAAACTTGAGCACATTCAACTCTTCTTAGTATTTCAGACTCGCCTTCTTGATGCTCAGAAATCTTTGGATGATGAAAATACTTTATGTGAATGAATGCTTTTCCCTAGCATGTGTGACCTCCATTTATAAAATACATGTACGCTGCTTCTTTCTTGAGTCCAACCAGATAAAGGAGACTTAATGGATATCAAGAATATCAAACTTCATCCTTTTTCTGCGGCTTACAACACACCAATTCTTCTAGAACAATTAGCAATATTAACAGTGATTTATCCCTTGCCAAATATTATTTAATTACTAATTTCCTTTCATTACTTTCCTTATTTGTCATCATTAAAATCTCACTCAACAACGTAATAATAGTCTAAAGACAAGAAACGACTATATTTCCTTAATTGGATGTCCATGAAGCGACTCAAGAAGACAACTGTTTAATTCTCTTAATTTGTTTTTTCAAAAAAATAATATTTTAAGATAGAGAAAAGGCAAAATTATAACCAAAAAAGATAAATACAAATGTTGGCTTGATAGGCACACCATATCATCGGATCTATATCCTTCTTTATATAAATATATAGATATAGAATATAGATATAAATATAGATTGAGTTATTACTTCAACCTCACGATAGTGCAAAATGCCAGACACGAAACTTGTATGACATATGAAGTGACAATAAAATGTCACTCTTATTAGTTGAAAAGTACGTGAATCACGAGTTACGAAAACTAGTATTTTCAAAGGTGTTTACAAGGGGGGTCTTAGAGCGTGACATATCAAAAATATTTCAGGGTGCAAATAATGGCGTAGATCCATAAAGTGTAAGCCTCAAAATTTAGAGCATACGTCCCAGACGTAAAAGTATAAATTTCAAGCGTAAAAGCATATCTCCAGGGTGTTAAATTTGATATTTATCATTTAAAAAGTATTTTTGCTATAAATAATATTTTTATTATTGGTGTAGTGATATTTATACGTTATGCTATCATATTTTCATATTATGGCGATTTTTTCTTAAATATATCAATAAAAAGATTAACTCTCATAAAAATGTTGGCTTGAGAAGCACACCATATCATCAGATCTATATACTTCTTTCTATAAATATATAGATATAGATATAGATTGAGTTATTTACTTCAACCTCACGATAGTACAAAATGCCAGTACACGAAATTTGTGTGACTTATGAAGTGACAATTAAATGTCACTCTTCTTAGTCAAAAAGTATGTGAATCATGAGCTATGAAAACTAGTATTTTCAAAGGTGTTTTCGAGGTGGGTTGTCACGTCCCAAACGTACACCCGGATCGTAGACACGGGACAAGGGACCCCGAGAGACCCCAAGTCGACCCATGGAACATGCATATAGCTATTCTCATTTAAATAAGCGGAATACTAAACATAAAACGAAACAAAAATGTAACCATAGAATAACATCAGAAAATACTAAACGTACAAATAAGCTGAGTACTATATCTTGTCTGAAAGCTTCTACTACATACGATGGGTTGATGGGACAATATCCCCAACTAACCTGAACAATACTGAAACATAAGATAACATAAAAGTCTATCAAATGATCTTCGGAACATGAGGACTCACCACTAGTCTGAGACTGTAAGCTGAGATGGACTAAGGATGAGGATGAGCCTGAGATTCGGACCTTCTATCATGAAACGATACAACATAGAAAGTATTCGGTCAGTACGTGGAATGTACCGAGTATGCAAGGTAAGTAAAACGGGCGTTTAAAAGTAAAATAAACTCATAAATAAATATAGGAGAAGGACATCATGCTTGTATCAGATACTTCATAAGAAAACATAAGGCTCAAGGCTTTCAAATCATTCGTAAATCATTCATTATCGTAATTGTAGATAAAATTTATCAAAACATAACCAGATCCAATAACATAGACATAAAAATGCATAAGACATGCGGAACAGTGGGAGAACTCGTCATAACCGACACCATCATGGTAGATCCTTTCATGATGCCCCAACTATCTCGCTCAAGTGGGTAGAGCCGACCCTAGCTTTCCAGGCGAGGATCGTGCATTAGGCGTGATATCACATTTGAGGGGATCATTATCAATACATCATATCATTAGAAACCCATGGTGGCACGTGGTTATGGGACACCGGCGTAGTCCTTTGAATGCCGGGCTGCTCGGTGCTAGACACGGCTCTAAAAAACATGCATATAGGCTCATACGTAAATCAATAACATCATGCATTAAGATTTATTGGCTAAAATATAACATTTACCATCATTGATCCCCTTTAAAACATGCTTAGCAAAGAATCAAAGACCCTTTTTATCGGCCAAAATATAGAAATATAAGTATAATCCATACAATTAATACTCAAGGAGATGACAAAAGTACTAAAATGCGAGGAAAATAATGGCTAAAAATATGTACTTTTGGCCTCTCGTCGATACCTCACACTTAG
The DNA here is from genome assembly GCA_035772735.1 of Datura wrightii. Classification (NCBI taxonomy): domain Eukaryota; kingdom Viridiplantae; phylum Streptophyta; class Magnoliopsida; order Solanales; family Solanaceae; genus Datura; species Datura wrightii. Next base: position 92,217,394 of record JASDFA010000018.1, read on the forward strand.
ACTCTTTCTCATCTTCGAGCAAGCAATCTAACCTCTATACCTTATTTCTATATGGACTATACCACTTAAATAGGTTTACTTAGGTTACAACTATTATGACTATACCGAAATCACAAGTTTCTATCACAACATGCATCAGTTTTAAAATATTCTCACGAGTTACCTTCTAAGACGACCTAGCCTCAAGAACTAACTCAAGCTCTGTGAATATCGACTAACAAATATATGTCACATAATCAAGAGATTAAATATTTCACCTCTTTTTTCAACCATGTTCCCTCACAAATCGAGAGAGACGCCTATATTTTTCTCACAAGAATATGAAAAGAATCACAGATATGGGTATATAAATAAAGAAATTCTACACTCATTCTCACAAAGAATTTCTCATGCAACATGTGATGAACCATACGCTTGACCTTAATGTAAATACACCACTAATATAAGAATGTTGACTTGAGGATCTAGTAAGACTTAAATGGTTGTAATATAGGCAAAAATATGGGCATGAATTATTTTGTCAGAATGATGACTAACCTCCCTAATCACATTAATACTTCAAAACTTTTTTCAACTTTCTTAAGCACAATTTTCCACTTGCTAATTTTTTTTGGTTCCTACTTTTTTCACCCTTTGTTATTCCTTATTTCTCCATTAGTTTAAGCATATCATTTGTCAATAGTAAGGAGTGATCAATTTTTTATTTTTTATTTTTCTTATTTTTTTTCGCTCCCTCCCGATAGCACATACATATTTTTCACACTTGTGCCCTTAATTTGTTTCTTTAGGATTCCACCCTTAACTTTCCCCTTTTCTCACTTTTACTCTTTCCAAATGCTAAAATTTTTAATTACAGTGTCTTGGGTGTTATTTGGATCAAATTAAAATAAATTATAACAAAGAGATTTAGCTTCAAACATATTTACCAAAAGAATAGGCTAAAGGCTCAACATGACTAACTAAGGATATTACATATGGGTATGTAAATAGTAGGATAAAAGTAGGCTAATCAAATAAAGACCCATATCATCTCCAGATGTAGTATTCTCTATATCGCTTAGCACACACACCGGACAAGTTCTATAAATTAATATAAAAGCATGAAATATTAAAAACTTATCATCTCACACATACATGACAAATGTTCAACTCAAGACGAATTCATGTAGATCCTCAATTAAGCAAACAAAAGTAAGAATTTCATATCAAGCCACAAAATTCACATAAGCGTCTAGTAAATGAGTCTATGCATCTCAAAAGAGGCTGTTCACTTTTTTATAGCATGTTTTCAACTTTAAAACCACTACTTTCATCATTCAGTCAAATCAACATATAACCCGAGCACCTAGCATTCAAATGGATCGAAGGCTCAAGTTTCCTACCTAGTTTCTAATGAGTTACTTCCCTTAAGATGGTCGTCAACCATCCATTATCGGGAAAAGCCTTTTCTCTCCTGCAAAAAATTTAAAATTGCTCCTAGAAAATGAAAAAAATTTACCTAGTTCCTGTCGAAAAAGAACCGAGAAAATAACAAAAATCAAGGGGTGGATGATTAATGCTCCTTGAAAATGTCAAGGAACTTCTTGAACCATGCATCATCCTTGCTTTTTCGCAATCTTTGCAGAAATGGTGGTGAGGGTCTCTAACTAAATTTTTTGGTTGCTCAACAACCTTTTTATCAACTTTACCTTTCGGTGCAGACCCTATGGTAGACCCTTCTATGAGTCTCTATTGGAAGGGGATAGAGGCTCACTTTTCTTCCATATGACTGTCTTTCTGCAATTTGGCTCTACTTCAGGAAACTTTGTGCTTTCTACTTGCACTTCCTATGGGGATAGATCTACAACTAACTCCTTTCCACTCCTCAAAGATATGGCCATTACCTATTTTGGGTTGTGCTCTGTATCACTAGCTAACATACATGCAAGTCTAGCATGTTGTAAAGAAGCCATTTGCCCCATCTGCTTCTCTAGCTCGTGTATAGACTTCTATATCTCATTTATAACAACCTACTATTGAGTTGCAACCAGTTATTGCTAAGCCACATACCACTATTGTTGCATCTTCATCTACTTCATCATCTCTTCTAGAAAGTTGCTAGCTTAGTGAGGTGGACTGCTTCTGAGAATTAATCTAAGGTCTGTAACCATTCTGATTTCCACCCTTCATTTGGCTATTTGCATTCTAATTATAATTACTGCCAAACTGGTTGCCTTAGTCATCATAACCTCTATTCTATTGCTCCACATAGTAAATGGATTTTGGATTTTATAGGCAACTCATGTATGCATGACCCAATCCACAGAGTTCACAAGTTGTTTGAACCTGCTTAACTTGTTGAACCTGTGGTGCAGCTACCAACTTGTGTATAACATTCACAAGCTGACCAATGACTGAACATATGACTTTGACACTATCAATCTTTAACATACCTGGTCCCTTCTAAGTGGTGAACGCTTGACTTAGCTCCTGGTAGTATTGACTACCTACAGACCTCAAATTTAATAGAGCCCTGATTTCATCATAGCTCTTGGACAAGATTTTCCCTTGACCTGTAGTATCTAGAAATATCTTGGGCTCATGCCTCAGTCCTTCGATACAGTTATGGAAAAATAATTTGTTTGGGTTGCATATGTTGTGGACAATCTCTTAGATAGCCTTTATATTGCTACCAAGCTTGAGCCAAAGATTCTTCATCTTTCTAAACAAATCCTGGGATCTTCCCTCTTAACTCTTTTATTCTTCTTGAAGAGAAAAATTTGTTGAGGAATTTATTGACAAAATTTGCCAAGAGGTGATAGATCCTATACGCTCACTCTGTATCCGTTTCCTCGATTCTCCAATCAATGAGAACGGAAAGAGTGTCAGCTTCACATATTTATCTGAGACATTCGAATAGTGGAAATTCTCTCTCAGCTTGACTAATATAAATAAGTGCTTATGTGGGTCTTCATGTGGTTTACCTTGATACTAGCACGTATTTCTGCACCAGCCACATTGTACCCTCTTTAATCTCAAAATTTCCTGTGATAGTAAGCTTCACGATAGCCTTTAATGCATTCTCCAGACTAGGCCTGGTGAAATTTAACATAGGGATCCTCTCCATTGCTAGCTCGTGAGAAAGTCTTACTTCCCTATTCTCAATAGGGTGGGGGTCACAGATATCATCTTCCATCTATCTCCTCTCTCGGAGTGTTCTTATGGTATCAAGGTCAAGCAAAATCAAGGGATAGCCTAGACTTCAAGTGTTTGACAGACACTAACCTGTGACCTGAGGTGCACCAAAAATAAGAAAACAAATAAAAATTGAATAGCTAAGTAAAAATTCAAATTAGAAAAACAATCTTTTCCATGTCCTCGAAAATGATGCCAAGAACATGATATCATTCAAACACACACGGTTTTCAAGTAATATAGGATGGTAAAATCGAAATATCATACGCAGAAAGACATTAAGATTGTTCATCCAATTTAAACTCTTATTCTAACTATCTAAAAATAAAGAACTAATTCTTGGAGATTTGCTTATAGTACTGCTTAACAAATTAAATACTTAAGAAAATGCTTAATTGGTTGGTTGTATTTTAGATAATATAAAAGATTCAGTGTCTTGGCAATTCTACAATCCAGTTGAAGTATCAAATCTCTATATTTATTTTCTTTCCTATATTACTAGTATTGTCACGCCCCACCTTGGGAGGCATGACTGACACCTAGTGCCCCACTGGCAACTGACTGACCTGGCTAGGCTTATGCACGTCTGGTGCATGCCTGCGACTCAATTCAAGAAAACAACAGGCTATATCTCGGCTATAAAAACAGCCCCCGGCCGACGAGGCCTTATAGCCACCTGTACATGAAACAACAAACCCACAACAGGCAATAGAAGGGACCTATGCGGGCCGACAAGGCCACCATGCTGTCTAGTTATAGCTGAAATGAAGACGAGCTACTACACTAGCCTCATACGGCCAATACATGAAGCATAACTGATTAAGGCCCCACGCGGCCAACATAAAACTAACCGGCTGACAACTGTAGTCTGCAAACCACTAAGAGTATAAATAATGGTCAGGACAGGGCCCCGGCCTACCCCAAAATGCTATACAATAGAAATACAGACCTCTTTGCAACCTGGCAGCTCCGAATGAAGGGAATTGGCCCAACGGTGAACTCTGAGCAACTATTACTAAAGATCCTGAACCCTGTCCGTTTAAATCTGCAGGCAAGTAATGCAGCGCCCTAGGACGGGCGTCAGTACAATATGTACCGAATATGCAAGGCAATAGATAAGCTGAATAGGACTAGAAGTAAATAAAAAGAAGAGCCGAAAGATTAACCTGTATGCCTGCTGATTCGTAATATGTATCTAATTGACACTACATGTACATAAGCTAAGGATTCATACTTACACATTTATACACTACAACTAGCAAACAAGAATTCATACAAGAACCCTACCTAGCCCCCATAAGCCGGGAGGTACAATCAACACAGAATAACTCGTTTAGGCCCCCATAGTCCTGGTGAGCATATCTCAATCTATATACCCCTACTCAGGTGTCTACAACTCTACTGGTACTGTATCCAACCTACCGGTTCCTTGGGTCTACAACTGGGCCCTCTTGGCCCCTGAACTGTAGCTATGTCTGAGTACGGAGGACTCCTGATATCTACACCCCGTGAGTAAATGCTCAGCGGGGGTGTGTATAAGGCCAACCACGACATATGAGGATCTGGATCCCCATCTTCATCCCTTGGGGACGACATGCCGCTCTATAGTGCAACGTAATCTCGCCCCTGGCTGGCGATGACACAACTATTAACCCTGGGCTGGTCATGGAAGGCTTATAACTAAGGGAAACCCCAACCCAGGTGCTATATTGACACATCAATCTATCTATATAAAGAGAGCGTATCTTGCCTTTTGGGCCTAATGGTAATGCTACTCTCTTCTGGGATAATCTGTATGACTGTCTGCAGGCACGCCATGCGCCCGTATTTGATCAGAGGATCCTGATAGTGATCATGATCTCTAATAGTCTAGGCTGAATAAAGCGAGGTCTAAAGTGGCCTAACAATACTCTGAATGTCCTACTTGGACATCTACAACTCATGAATAACTGTGGGGTTGCAGATAGCTAACTACTTTATTCTCCTAATTAAACAACTATAGGGCTGGGCTTGGTCGAACTTGCTTCTACGCGATCGGCACCCTGGTCCTCCATGGGGAGCTTACCGATCTCCTTAACTTGTGGTTAACACTGTACTAGTAGAGTACTATTGACTCCTTAGGTCTTATCTGAATCCTCTTGGATCTATATTACTTCTCTGGGCAATTCTCAATCTTATAGGCAATTCTATATAGATTGGCTCTCTCTTGGCACACTGTACCTGAATACCTTACAAGAACCGGCTAGGGTGCTGGCCCGGTCACTGACTGCTGATGTGGACCCCTCCTTGGGGTACCCACAGGTTTATCTGAATCGAACGACTAGGCTGGCTTGCTGGGCGTCCTACGTGATAACTATTAAGTCAACTAAGACTGACAATCGCTGATAAGGCTAAACGGATGGCGGACGATCACTCAATACACTGGACAACCCTGGTGTCGCTAACTCTAAAATATACCTATTCTGTCTCTATTTCTGGTTCTGGAACGTGCGATAACATCAATGACCTCTAGGGATGCTTTCCTGCCAATACAGGCACCAACTGGTCGTTAGACCGCCTAACTGCGCCCATATTGTTTAACCAACTGTTTCAGGCCAATAACTCTTGCGAGCTTCTGAAGTCTAGGCCTAGCAACAAACATATAATTCTACCATCACAATAAACTGAGAACTAAAAGAGTTTCTATAGCGTTCATAATGCGAATCCCATTTAACCTGCTCCCTTTCAGCGAGGTTTCCTGCAGTACGATCTGTATACGTTTTCTAGCAGCTCACCAGAATTTATGTAACTATAATCCCTATTAGTAGCTAATCGCAACATAGCTGATATTTATATATGTATATCAATAACATTTAATTATTACATATCGAAATACAATCTAATGGTAGCAACTATCTGCAGCATCTAAGATCGTTATTTCTATTCGAGAACATAAGTCGTCACACTGTACGACTAGGATACTTGCCGAGAGTTAAGCCTTACATACCTCGTTCGCCGTTTTCTGACTAACTGATGAGTATCAGCTTGTATTCAACTGCCCTTCTCAATAGTAATCATATTAATGGAAGAATAGGGCCAACTTCGTTACTGAATTAGAAGAAAATGATAACTTATATATATATATATATACTGACTATACTTCAACTTATCGAAATACGATAAAAAACTCATAATTTCTCGGGAATCTAGAAGGGAGAAATACTTACTTTAGGCACGTGATCGTATTGACACTAGTTTGGAACAATTACATCAACTTAAGCTCGGTGGGACAATGATTCACCAGGCATATTTTATGAAAATAACTCCGCAGCGATGTTCTTTGCAGCCTTATACTTCACTATCCGGAGTTAATTTAGATTTGGACGGCGTTTAGCAGCGTAATCAGATGATTTTCAAATGTTTTCCCTCGTTCTTTCCTCTGCTGGCCTAGGTTATTTGAGAAATGAAATAACACTAAGTGTGAGGCCTTTATATACTTGAGGCGGCAGACAAGGCAACGTGGCACTCTGCCGGTCGCGCCAATTCTGCTCCGTGCCACTTTGGGTAATGCAGAGGGGGCTGCTCCATGCCACTTTGCCCCTCTGGGCATCTTGATTCGGCCTCCTCCCGTGAAATCCCAACTTTGCACTCTTTCGGCCTTTCCTCGGGCCCTTTCCTCATACGTATGGCACTCTAAAACTCTCAACCAACATACGAATAGGCCGACTAAATGTTAGAAATTTACAGGGTGTAACAAGTATTAGGTTAATATCACATAATTAAGCATCTTATTGATAACTCTGAGACTAATCGACTATCCCTAACGCTTATATTTCTATGTTCTTCAGATGATAGTGAACTTCATGTAAGATTTCGTCTGTATCAATTAAGCAAGGCTAATGGGTATATTTCTATCCACATCAATGTATCATTCCCCTTTTCTTATAAGATTCATAAATAAGTCGTGTTCCTTCTTATTTCCCTTGCAATTTCCATTTTTAAGTTCAATTAACGAGTCATATCCTAGTAGCAAAAACTTATCAAATATAAACAATTATCAACGTTTAACCTTCATATGTCAAAATCCTAGAACTAAAAAGTTTAGCTAATCATAATTCTCATATGAAGAGGAGAATTCATGAGTTTACAAGAAAGAATCACTAGAAAATAATAAGAAGAAGTAATCTATGAGAAAAATTCGTCGTGCCCTTGCTTTAAGCTATACTTTTGTCTTCTTTTGTGATGCTTTACGATGTCACTTCTTCCTTGATTATATTTGGTTGTTTCTTAGTATTTTTTCATTTTTTAGCATTCAAATCTCTATGAACACACCTACACATCAAAAGATAGGAATATAAGTATAGTCCATACAATTAATACTCAAGAAGATGACAAAAATACTAAAATATGAGGAAATAATGGCTAAAAGTATGTACTTTTGTCTTCTCATCAACTATCAACTATGCCGGATGACTGAGCAGCAGAAGCTTTCACAAGGGATTGAATCCTCTTTATTTAGACGCTTTTTGGACGCTAAAGGTGAACCTAACTGTGTTCAAGGAAGCCACTTGGGCTGATGTGCACAACTGGTATGAGTCCAAAATTGAGGTAGAGGATGATCATGTAAACAAAATGATGGTCTTCACATCATCAAGTTGGGGCTGGCCCTAAAAGTCATCTCAGAGGAATACTAAGCTAGGATCGAAGAGATACCAATTCCAATCGTATATATCAGTAAAAAAGTAATATCCATGAAGATACTAGGATCAAGGTATAAATGATCAGGGTTAACATTACTTAGAAAGGTCATTCCTGAATAAGCAATCAAGTCCACACTGATGTATCAGGGGTCTACAAAACATGGAACTGATAAGAACTCCTCAACCGCCAGCTAGGGACATCGATGGTCAACCACTTTATAAATACAACTTCAACATAAGCACCATAAATTTGGTCTCTTCTATGAGCAAGATCAATGAAGTTAGGTGGACAAAAGATATCTGATCAGATCCCAAGAGTCGTGATTAGCCCTTATAGTGTGATTTCACAGTACTCATGGTCATAGGACCAAGAACTACAAGCATCTTCATGATGAGGTAACCCAATTGCTAAAAATGGACAGCTAAGGGAGATTTTGGGTGACAGTGTTAAGAAAACTACAAAAGGGAAAAGTGCAAAACAAACTTATCCTAACGTAAGCTTATGGTATGTCTTATATACATGTAAATTCTTGATACGAGTGTGTGAAGTGTTTATTTCTATATATATGCCCTGGTTGTAACATCATATCAAAAAGGGGCATCTCTGATGAGCAGTAAGGGCATATGAAATGATGATAAATTGGTGTACTAGTTGATGTCTTCACTTGATAACTTGACATTATTTTCCCTGTGTTGTATGTGAGTTGGTTCTAGAGGCTACATTGTCTTGATAGACATGTCATTGTTCGATATTAATAATGTACTAGTTGATTGAGAGTGTATTTCTAGTTGAAAATGTCTTGGTAACCTTGGTATGTGAAGATATATTTGAATTGGTGTAGTGTGATGCATAAGTTGTTTTGGGGGTATACGTATTTGTTTAAGGAAGAACAAAGGTTAAAGAGTGGGATGGTAATGTTAGGCATATTTATACGTTTATGGACCATATTTCACCCACATCTATACCTTGTATTGAGAGCAATTAAGCTAAATAGTTATAACTATTACTCATTATTATATTATTGAACTAATGGAAGTGTTATACTAAATTTGTCAGGAAAATATTTAAGAAATATACTAAATATGAAGAAAGTGGATGTACCTCGTGGAGAAAGGCTCAAATCAGGCTCATACTTTGCTTGGATCTCTCTAAGCAAGCATGGGTGAAGAAAATAGATAGAAAATCAACCAATTATAGGAGCTCAACAAGCCTTAGAGTGAACTCAAGTGTGGAGCTCGCCGTGCGAGTTAGGATGACGGAATGCTGTGAAGTGAGCGACTAATTAAGAAAGAGGAGGGACCTCGTGGAGAAAAGCCCATAGCAAGGTCTCATCTTGCTTTGCTACTCTCCACGCGAGCACAATGGGTGGCTTTTTAAGTTTTTTTGTCACTTGGTATAAAAAGAACTCTTTGGTCATTTTTTCTTCTATTCATGGATTTGAACATGATGAAACTTGTATGCTAAACATCCTTATTCTATGCTTATGACCTAAGTATGATTTTTTGTGTATAAACTTAATTTAACTATGCATATTATATTGTATCATTTGAGTTGTTTAATTGAATTTTCACTTATTATTTTCCCGATTCACGACCAATAAGGTAAACCTAAATTCTCTACCGGAACTCAAAAGAGAAAAGTTGAGATAGTAAGAGGGTCAACACGAGTGTGGTCCTTCCCGAGAGACGGATTTGTGGCTAGTATACCCATATACCTAGTTCGCTCTACTTAGTTAATAGACTAGAGTTATAAATGCGTTCTTATTATGAGCGTATAATAGAAATGTAAGTATGTGAATAATATGAACAGAAGGTTAGATACTTGAAATATTCATCACTATGAATTAACATCTTGATAAATATGTGTATATTAATGAAAGTGTAAACATAACATGATTTCATAAAAGTGTCATAACCCTGGATTCATATCTCACTACTATCTTCAAAAAAATATCCATCAGTTACTTAATAATTTTAATCTTGTTGATTAAGTTAGAATAATTAGAAAATCAATTCCTTTGGAAAACACTTGTCAATTAAATAATAATAGATTATCTTTAATCTCTGTCAACCACGAGTTTGTGTAGGTTCAATAATCAATTTCTTAAAATCAATGCATTACTTGCATGACCACATACACTTGCATGTGCTCTGGATCGATAACCAGTGAATACGGTCCAAATTTCGGATGTTTATTAGGAAATAAGGATCGCCTACTTCTCCACTTGGGGCACCATTCCTAGATCAAAATTGTCCACAAAGCCAACTAAAAATATGACTTGATGGCATTTCTGGGTTTGAATTTGATACTGAATTCACTTATCACATATCTCCACTTCTCATTTAGCCATATATCTTGAGAGTTCAGGATTATGGATGTAACACCCCAGAAGTTCCTAAGACTAAATCCTAGACTTAGAATGAAAACTAGTAGGGAGCCAGAAAATTTTACCTCAGAACGACTCATCCAACAAGCCATTGTCAGGACCAATGACCTATCAGAGGAGTCATTGTTGGCTTCTGTAGATTCTCCCTCAAGAACTAATATGACATAGCACAAATTGTTGTATGAAATAATCAGTCATCATGTCGCCTGTTGTGACCCAGTCCAATCCTCCCCCCCAAAATAACGAGAAAGAAAATGAGTCGTTGGAGGATATAATGACTCATCCTATTATGCCATTGAATGAGATCCATAAAAGTGTTAAAAAATCCCTCTAGTGACAACGATGGAAACAGCGACCCGTTATTCCATCTAACAGGTCATTTTGTTCGTCCGCTGGGAGAAGATCAGAGTTTGTTCAAAATCCTTTTAGTGACTACGAATGGATTCAACGACCCATTGTTCCATCAAAAGGTCATCCTTTCCATCCGTTAGTCAAAGTCCAGGAACTGGGTTTTTAGGACCAGGACCAATGACTGGTCCCAACGAGTCGTGGTCACATCCAACAACTCATTTTGTGACCCGTTGGATCCCAACAACAGTTTTTCAGACATTTTATCCACGGGCGTGTTTGTAACTTTCCACAATTTTAATTCTTAAACTACGTCATTTTGGGACTCCTAAGGGACAAATTAAAGGGGTTTTCCTAGTCTAACCTCTCCGTCTTTCCTAATCAACTTGGAATCAGATCATAAGGAGACTGTAGGAACTCCAAACTTCTCTCTCTTAAGTCAAGAACTAGGGTTCTACTTTCTCCTCATAATTCAAGCTTCTCCTTTAGAGATTTCTTCTACAGGTATGTGGAACTTCAACAAGGGTCTCCATTCAGCCATGTGTCCTAAGATTTTAGTAATCCTAACCTTGAAATTATAGAAATCATGACCTAGGGATTTTCCTACCAACTGTAGAAATTCCCTACTTTTTTATGATGTTATACTTTTATGTTTAGAAATATTGTGTACTCATGTTAGCATCTTTAGTACTATAGTATGATTCACATGATATTGAATTTGTCCTGATGTTCTCATAAATTTTTGAAATGTTGCTTTATAGTATTTCTGTTATTTAGGTATACCCACTAAAAATAATAGTATCAGTTTATAAGTATATTCAGAACCCTCAATTTTTGGGTCCTTTAGGCTGTAGGACACTTCCAAATAAGTAGTTTTGACCTTGCCTTATGACACCATTTTGAGCTATCAGTATAGTTCAATATGTGTCTTCAGTTGGGAGTAGTACTTAGCATCAAGCGGTCCGGGGTTCAGCGCACCTAGGTTCCCAAAACTACATGCCACCATATGATTTAACCTGAATGGGTCTTACAGTTAGTGATCACATAGTCCTGTCGCTATACCCTGGCAAGGTACGATAGACCCTATTGATGGGGAGTAAATATTAAACTCCACGTCTATCTCACATGGTTATATGTCAGTCAACATGCACTCCCACAATATAGTACAGTCATGGTCCATAGTCCAGTCCAGTCTTATAAATTACAAATATGTTTATGACTTACATTTTTAGATTTATCAGTTTTTCCAATATTTTCTATGATTTTTAAACTCTCCGGTACTTATGATTAAGGTATGATTATTGTATATCACATCAGTCCAACTCATGAATTATGAACATTTTTATGTTTTACTTGATATCTCACATACTCAGTACATTTCAAGTACTGACGCATACTCCTATGCTATATCATTTTATGATATAGGCTCAGGTACTCAGGCTCAGTACTGTGGTTAGTCTTTCCTTTATATTTAGTGCAGCAGTGTCCTATTGGCGAGTCCTCATCTTTCGAGGACCGGAGCAGTTCTTTCTATTTCAGTAGCATTATCCAGTTTTCCCAGACTTAGTTAGCTGGGGGCTTGTCGCAACAACTCACCAGTTAGTAGAGGCTTTTGACAGCATAGTATGAGTACCAAATTATTATTATCAGTATTATTTATAGCTCCTGTATTTGTCAGACTTTATCTTTTCTCATAAAAGATTTTTTTGTACTTCAGCAGCTTCTACTCAACTTTTTATTTAAATTTCTAGGATGTAAGTAATATGCTAGTTATGGGTTTGTTTGGGGTCACTTGTGACTCTAAGTACCGTGTCGTGTCCATGTGTAGAATCGGATCGTGGCAAACTTGGTATCAGAGCATCAGGTTTAGAGTGTCCTAAGGTGTTTGGAAACTGCATCAAGTAGAGTCCTTTTTATGGGTGTGAAGCTCACCACACTTATAAGGAGGAGGCTACAAGGTTTTTTAGAAAAATTCCATTTTCTTCATGATTCTTATCGTGCATAGAGTATAAATCTCTAAAATGTCCTTCTAACTCGTGCTCTACCAGTTTTAGTTGACAATGCCTCCCAAAAGAAGAAGACGAAGGAGGGGGCGTAACACCAAATGACAAGCGCCACTAGCTCCAGCAGCCCCTCAGGATGATCATGTGACACTTGCTGAATTCAAGGCTGCTATTAAGATGCTAGCTCAAGCGATGACCAACCAGGTCAACCAGCAGGCCGTTGTACCCGCCAATATGAGTGAACCTACAGCTTCTGCTAGAGTCTGTGACTTTATCCAAATGAATCCCTTGCAATTTCATGGGTCTAAGGTAGATGATGACCCATAAGACTTTATCGATGAGGTTTAGAAGATCACCTAAATCATAGGTGTCACCTCTGTCGAAAGCGCAGAGTTGGCCACCTATCAGCTGAAAAGATTGGCCTAGATAAGGAATAGATAGTGGAAGGAAGGGAGACAGGTTGGTGCAGGTTTAGTGAAGTGGTATGAGTTCATGATCATGTTTCTAGATCGGCTCTTTCCCCGAGAGTTAAGGGAAGCAAAGGCTGCAGAGTTCGTAAATTTGAAACAGAACGACATGACAATGCAAGAGTACGCCTTAAAAATCACTCGACTATCAAAGTATGCTCCAGAAATGGTTGCTGAGCCAAAGGCTCGCATGCTCAAATATGTAAATGGGGTCTCAAACTTGGTGGTTAAGGAGTGCAGGACTACCATGCTCATCAACGATATAGACATCTCCAAGCTTATTATCCATGCACAACAAATAGAGGTAGAGAAACTGAAGGAGATAGAAAGGGAAAGTAAATGGGCAAGGACAAGTCAGTTCGAGAATTCGCAACAGAGGTCGGGCAGTGGTAGTCGCCCATAGCAGCAACAGAGACCTCCAGACCCTCTTTAGCCAGTGATCCTTCCTCCAGGCACCGTAAAGATCAGAGGGGTGGAGCATCATGCTCCTAGTCTCAGAGCTATGTCTCCAGTAGTTGCACTTTCTCAGTATGTCCTAAGTGTGCTAAGAACCATCCAGGTGAGTGTCGCCTAGGAAAAGAGGGTTTTTTTGTTGTGGCCTACTAGATCACAGGTTGAGGGATTGCCCGTTAGCAGGACAGGGGAAGGCCTAGTCCACTACATCAACAGCTCCACTAGGTCACTTATCCCAATAAGGTACTACCTCATGTACAGGTAGCGGTTAGCGAAAGAATCGCTTCTATGCCCTATCCTCCCATCAGGACTAGGGGAACTCACCTGACGTAGTCACTGGTATGTCACATCTATTTCAGATAGATGCTTATGCTTTACTTGATCCAGGAGCCACATTTTCTTTCCTGACTCCTTATATTGAAGTCCAGTTTGATATTAGTCCAAAAATTCTCTCGGAGCAGTTTTCACTCTCTACTCTGGTTGGTGTGTCAGTTAGAGCTAGTTGGGGATACATAAATTGTTTGGTCACAGTGTTATATAAAGTCATCATAGTTGATCTAATAGAGTTAGATATGGTCAATTTTGACCTCGTTCTTACCATGGATTGGCTACACTCTTTTATGCCTTAGTTGACTGCAGAACCAGAGTCGTTAAAGTCTAGTTTCTAACGAACCAATCCTGAAGTGGAAGGGTAGTACTTCAATGCCTAAGAGTCAGTTTATCTCATACCTTAAGGCTAGGAAGATGATTTCTAGGGGGTAGATTCATCACTTGGTTAGGATCAAGGATTCTAGTTTTGAAACCCCAATTCTTTTGTCACTTCCAGTAATAAATGAGTTCCTAGATGTGTTACCCAAAGATATTTCTGAAGTCCCTCCCGAGCGGGAAATAGAATTTGGCATAGACTTTCTCCTAAATACCTAGCCTATCTCAATTCCTCCTTACAAAATGGCTCCAGTTGAGTCTAAAGAGTTAGAAGAATAGCTAAAAGACCTCTTATATAAGGGTTTCATTAGATCCAACATCTCTCCATGGGGTGCCCCAATTCTATTCGTTTGAAAGAAGGACGGTAGACTCATAACGTGTATCGACTACTGTCAGTTGAATAAGGTCACATCTAAGAATAGGTATTCTTTAGCCAGGATCGATGACTTGTTCGATCAACTCTAGGGAGCTAGCTATTTTTTCAAGGTAGATCTCAGATCAGGATACCATCAGCTTAGGGTCAAAAAATGTGACATTTCGGAAACATCCTTCAAAACTTGGTATGATCACTATGAATTCATAGTTATGTCTTTTGGACTAATGAATGCTCCTGCAGCTTTTATGGATTTGATGAATAGGGTATTCAATCCATACCTAGACATACATGTTAGTGTCTTCAAAGACAATATTCTGGTTTACTCCAAAATAGAGGAGGAATATGTAGACCACCTAACGATAGTTTTACAGACTCTCAGGAACTGCCAGTTATTTTCTAAATTTAGTAAGTGTGAATTTTGTCTAAAATAAGTGGTGTTCTTTGGTCATGTCGTCTCCAGTGCGGTTATTCATGTAGATCATCAAAAGATAGCGGCAGTCAAGGACTGGGCAAAACCCACTTCTCCGTCAAACATTAGGAGTTTCTTGGTCCTAGCTGTTTACTAAAAACAGTTCATAGAAGGGTTCTCCTCCGTTGCCTCTCCGTTGAACCGACTAACTTAAAAGAAGATGAAGTTTCAGTGGTTTGATACATGTGAGGAGAGTTTTCAGGAGTTGAAGACTCAACTCAACTTACTATAGCCTGAGTTTTAACTCTGCTAGAAGGTTCAGATGGGTTTGTAATCTATTATGATGGCTCCAGAATTGTCCTTAGATGTGTTTTGTCAGGATGATAAAGTTATAACTTATGCATCCAGACAACTCAAGTCTCATGAGAAGAACTATCCGACTCACGATCTTGAGATGACAACAGTAGTATTTGCCTTGAAGATTTGGAGGCACTATCTTTATGGGGTTCATGCGGATGTCTTTACTGACCATAAAAGCCTGCAGTATGGTTCATTAAAAAGGATTTGAATCTTCTTCAGAGGAGATGGCTGGAATTATTAAAAGATTATGATATAAATGTGTTATATCACCCAGGCAAAGAAAATGTAGTGGCTAATGCCCTCAGCAGGTTGTCTATGGGGAGTGTTGCTCATATTGAGGATGATAGAAAGGAGCTGGAAGAGGATGTTCACAGACTGGCTCGGTTAGAAGTACATTTGGTTGATTCAACAAAAAGTGGAGTTATAGTCTAGAATGGGTTAGAATCCTCCCTTATGTTGGAGGTTAAGCCAAACCAAGATGAAGACCCAATCCTACTTAAGTTGAAGGAAGCAGTCCCAAAGAAAGAAGTCGAAGCATTCTCCAAAAGGGGAGATGGTGTGCTCCATTATTAGGGCAGGTTATGTGTTCCAAATGTAGATGATTTGAGGCAACATATACTAATAGAAGCTCACAGCTCCAGGTACTTTATCCACCCAGGTCCGACCAAGATATACCGTGATCTACAGAAAGTCTACTCGTGGAACGACATGAAGAAGAACATTGCAGAATTTGTGGCTAAGTCCAAATTGCCAATAGGTCAAGGTTGAACATCGGAGACCTGGGGGTATAACTTTGGATATCAGCATTCCTATTTGGAAATGGGAAGAAGTGAACATGGATTTTATTACCGGTCTACCTCGAATGCACTAACAACATGAGTCAATTTGAGTGGTTGTAGATCGGATGACTAAGTCAACGAATTTCATACCAGTTAAGACTATGGATTCAATAAAGTATTATGCTACACTATACATCTAGATTTAGTCAGACTACATGGAGTCCCCTTGTCCATTTCAGATAGGGGTACTCAGCTTATCTCGTACTTTTGGAAGTCATTTCAAAAGGAACTTGGTACTAGGTAAGCTCAACATAGCTTTTCACCTATAGACAGAAGGCCCGACTGAGTGAACTATTCAGTCTCTGGAGGATATGTTAAGGGCTTGCATGATCAATTTCAAGGGCAGTTCGGATGATCACCTACTTCTTATTGAGTTTGCATACAACAACAACTACCACTCTAGTATTCAGATGGCCCTGTTTGAGGCACTGAGGTGTAGGTATCCTATAGGGTAGTTTAAGGTTGGTAAATCTACCCTAATAGGACCTGATTCAGTACATGAAGCCGTGCAGAAGGCTCAGCTTATTAGAGAATTACTGAAAACAACTCAAAGATGATAGAAATCGTATGCAGATGTAAGGAAAAGAGATCTAGAGTTTGCTGTGGATGATTGGGTATATTTGGAAATTTGACCTATGAAATGGGTGGTTAGGTTTGGGAAGAAAGGAAAGCTTAGTCCTAGATATTTTGGCCCTTACAGAATCCTGAGACGCATTGGCAATATGTCCTATGAGTTGGATTTACCTGTGTAGTTAGTATCGATGCATCCAGCCTTCCATGTATCTCTATTGAAGAAATACATCAATGATCTGACTTTCATTGTTCCCTTAGAGTGTGTTGGAGTAGAGGATAGTCTCTCATACAAAAGGGTTCAGATTCTGATTCTAGACCGTCAGGTTTATAAATTGAGGAACAAGGAGGTCGCTTCAGTAAAAGTTTTATAGAGAAATAAACTTGTTGAGGGAGCTACATGGGAAGCTGAAGTAGATATAATGGCTGAATAACCTCACCTTTTCCCTTCTAGCTCAACTTCAACATCAGGTACTAAATTCCTCCTTAGTACTCTATTCAATTTCATGCTCATCAGATCTACTCATGTCTTAGTGTGTACCCTTATTGTATGAATTCAGTTAGTATGTCTATCTCATTTTGGAGTCAATCACTCCTTTAGTATTCAATTTATAGTTTCCAATTTGGGATTGCAGCTCTTTCCCTATCCTTCCATCTTATTTAGTCTTTATTCAAGGATGAATGTTCCCAAGGGGGAGATATTGTAACACCCCAAAAGTTCCTAAGACTAAACCCCAGACTTAGAATGAAAACCAGCAGGGAGCTAGAAAATTCTACCTCAGAACAACTCATCCAATGAGTTGTTATCAGGACCAATGACACGTTAGAAGAGTCATTATTGGCTTCTGTAAATTCTCCCTCAAAAACTAACGAGACATAGAACAACTCATTGTATGAAGTAACGATCGTCATGTCACCCGTTAAGAACAAGTCCAGAAACTTGTCAAATCCTCCCCCAAAACAACAAGCCAAATAATGAGTCGTTGGAGGATGTAATGACTCATCCTATTATGTTGCTGAATAAGATCCAGAAAGTGTTAAGAAATCCTCTAGTGACAATGAGTGGAACAACAACCTATTGTTCTATCTAATGGGTCGTTCTGTCTGTTCGTTGGGAGAAGTTCAGGGTTTGTTCAAAACCCATTGTTCCATCTAATAGGTCATCCTTTCTGTCCATTGACCGAAGTCTAGAAACTAGATTTCCAGGCCTAGGACCAACAACTGGTCCCAATGAGTCATGGTCACAACCAACGACTCATTGTATGACCCATTGGATCCTGATGGCAGTTTTTCAGATATTTTCTCCAGGGGAATTTTTGTAACTTTCCTGCTATTTTAATTCCTAAGCTATGTCGTTTTGGGACTCCTAAGGGATGAATTAAAGGGGTTTTCCTAATATAACCTTTCAGTCTTTCCTAATCAAGTCAGAATCATATTGTAAGAAGACTGTAGAAATTGCAGACTTCTCTCTCTCAAGTCAAGAACTATGTTCTATTTTCTCTTTAGAATTCAAGCTTCTACTTTAGAAATATCTTGTACAAATAAGTGGGACTTCAACAAGGGTCTCCTTTCACCCTTTTGTCCCACGATTTCAATAACCCTAACCTTGAAATTCTAGAAATCAAAACCTAGGGCTTATCCTATCAACTGTTGAAATTTCCTACTTTCTATGATGTTACACTTTTATTTTTAGAAATATTATGTACTCATGTTAAAATCATCAGTACTATAGTATGATTCACATGATATTGAATTTGTACTAATGTTCTCATGAAATTGTAAAATGTTGCCTTATAGTGTTCTGCTATTTTCAGTATACCCAGTAATACTAATCGTTTCAGTTTATAAGTGTATTTAGTATTCTACATTGTCAGGTCCTTTAGGCTCTCAGGACACTTACAGATAAGTAGTTTTGACCTAGCCTTAGGACACCATTTTGAGCTATTAGTACAATTCAATATTTGAATATTTACATTTGTTATGTGTCTTCAGTTGGGAGTAGCACTTAGCACCCAGCGGGCCAAGGCTTAGCGCACCCAGATTTTCAGAACTACGTGCCACCATAGATTAACCTGAATGGGTCTTGACAGTTAGTGATCACGCAGTCCAGTCACTGTACCCTGGAAAGGTATGGTGGGTTCTATTGATAGGTAGTAAACATCGAACTCCACATCTACCTCACATGGCTATCTGTCTGTTAATAGATACTCCCACAATACAGTACATTCATGGTCCACAATCTAGTCTAGTCTTACAAATTTCAGATATGTTTATGACTTACATTTTCAGATTTATTAGTTCTTACAATATTTTATGTGATTTTCAGACTCTCTAGTACTTATGGTAAGGCATGATTATTGTATATCACATCAGTCCAACTCATGAATTATGAACATTTTTATGTTTTACTTGATAGCTCACATTCTCAGCACATTTAAAGTACTGACACATACTCCTATGCTATATCATTTATAGTATAGACTCAGGCACTCAGGCTTAGCAGCGTGGTTAGTCTCTCCTTCAAATTTAGTGGAACAGTGTCCTATTGGTGAGTCCTCATCTTCCGAGGACCGGAGCAGTTCTTTCTATTTCAGTAGCCTTTTTCCAGTTTTCCCAGACTTTAGAGTTAGTTGGGGGCTTGTCCTAGCAACTCATTAGTTAGTAGAGGCTTTCAGACAATATAGTATGAGTCCCAAATTGTTATTATCATTATTGTTTAAAACTGCCGTATTTGTCAGAATTTATCTTTTCTCATAAAAGACTGTTTTGTACTTCACTAGCTTTCAGTTTTCTATTTAAATTTCTAGTATGTAAGTTATATGCTATGCCGTGAGTTTGCTTGGGGTCACTTATGGTTCTAAGTACCTTGTCACATCCAGGGTGTAGACTTGGATCGTGACAATGGAGGACGTTATGCAATGTATAAGTTATTATCACTATTAGGGGTAGCACTAAAAATATGTCTTGAGCTTCTGATCGATTGTCATAAGGGCTAAGGACAACTTCTCTAGGTATGAGTATCGGGTTTCAACACTCAAGAGAGTTTCACGAACATAATAAATAGGGAGTTACGTCCCTTTTTCTTCCAAAATCAACTGCTTCCCGTCTTGCAATTTTGCCAATAAAGGGGAGCTAGATTGGTATGCCTTCAAATACTGTAAAGCCTATTTGTACTCTAGTGTCCATTCAAAGTTCTTCTTCTTCTTCTTCTTCTTAAATAGAGATAAAAATTGGTGACACTTTTTGGATAATTTGATAAACCTGTATAGGTTTGCATTGCATTTGGCAACCTTTAAATACTTTCCCGGCATTGAGCACATTTGGGTATCCTCGATTTCCATAACATTCTTTGGGTTTACCTCGATCCCCTTGTTTAAAATAAGGAAGTCAAGGTTTCTCAAACCCAACTCTGAAGGCACTCTTCTTTGGATTGAGCTTCATATTGTGCTTTCTTAAGATGTCAAAGGTTTTATGCAAGTGACATAAATGGCCCTCTACATCCAGACACTTAACCAACATGTCAACAATGTAAACTTCCATAGTTTAACTTATTTTTATTTCAAATATTTTATGTTCTAACCTTTGATAGGTGGCTCTGGTGTTTTTTAGCCCGAAAGGCATTATATTTTACAACAATAAATTCCAAAATTGGTGGTGAATAAAGTCTTCTCTTGGTCATATGAGTGCATCTATATTTGATTTTTCCATAGTATGCATCAAGGTAACTCATCACCTCATGCCCTATCATGGAATCTATCATTTGGTCAATGTTCGACACTCATAATGACTCCTTTGGACATGCCCTGTTTAGGTCTTTAAAGTCTATACATACTATGAATTTGTTATTTTTTTGGGACACTATGACTACATTTTCTACCCAGTACGAGTACGTCACCTCCTAGATGGATCCTATATTAAGTAGTCAGATTACCTCCTTGTTAACAAACTTGTTCTTGGGTTCAGACACTAGGTGTTTCTTCTATCTTTTTAGAGGGAAACTCGAGTCCATTCCCATCTTGTGGATTGCAACTTATGGTGGTATACATATTATGTCTATGTGCGACCAAGCAAAATAATAACCAATGAGTTTTTCCTTGAGTTTGGGGCTTATCCCCATCTCCACTTGTACCTTTCTATCTGGGAGATGGATGAACATAATGACTTTTTTGAGCTCTTTCGTTGTTGACTTAGTAGCATCCATGTCTTCTAGCGCCTAGAAGTATCTTGGAACTTGATACCTGTCAAGCAGTTTATCGTTGATGCATAGGGATTTCGGGCTTCCTAGTTTTGAGTCCATTTCCAGTTCATCACCAAAGAAATGTTTGAAGTAACCTTATAATTATTATTTATCACTATTCTCCAGTTTTTGGGCGGCCATGGTTATTGCAAACATTTCTTTGGTCATGTGTTGTTCCTTCCGAATGATCTTGATGCTTTTCGGAGTGAGAACCTTTAGAGTCTGATGGTAAGTGAAAGGAAAAACTTTCATGTTATGGATACATAACTTACTAATGATGATGTTGTATCTTATATCTCCTTCCATCATGTCGAATAAGGTTTCTTTGATTATTCCTTTTACATATATTGGTAGTCTGATCTCATCCTAGGTCATTGCACTTGACAGGTTCATACTGGCTAGCAGCTTTGTGGTCGGGATAATCTTGTCCACCTGCTTCATTTTCTCGAGGGCTCTTAGTTGAATAATGTTGGCGAAGCTACCTAAATTATTATGTACACATTTAATGCTAGTATCTAAGATATTTAACGAACTTATCGGAGCTTTCTTATGAGACATAATGAGGCTATCTGTATTTGCATCATTGAAAGTAATCACATATTCAGAGTATGGATCATCTCATACCCTCTTTTCATGCGTGATCGAGATTTTCATCTTTATGGTTGTTGAATACATTACACTATTGACCTCAGGTAGGAATTATTTTAAAATAGTGAATAACCTCCCTAAGTACTTTTAAGACATCACATTTAATTCCGATTCATAGCTTTCTATATTTCAGTCATCTTTTTCAACTTTTTCTTTAACATCCCCTTATGTCTCCCTTAATCTTTAAGCACTTTTAACTTTTTTCTTACATTAGTAGCAAGGGGAAATTTTCTATGTTTTTATTCTTTTACAAGTGGAGTAACATTTTTATTCTTTTCTTTTGTTTTTCTACTCCTTACTAACAACATATGCTATCTTTTCTCACAAGTGCTCCCTCAACTTATTTTCTTCAATTTCTGCCCAACCCCTTTTATTTATCTTATTCCTCCCTTTTTCTTCCATGTGCTCACTTTTGAAGTGCCTTAGAAAATTCGGGATCAAATATTACAACGCTTACATTAAATGGGAAAGGCTAATTAAGCAGTTGTCAAAGAAAAATGGCTAAAGGCTCAAAGGAGCCGACTATGGATAATGTATGGGTAGGAAAAATTCTTTCTCAAAATCATGGTTTAACAAAGAACTGCCTATGTCATCTTGTATGTTTACACATCTTGTTTTATTTTTTAGAAACATAAAATATCTATTTAATACATGAAATATGACTAAACTTTATCACACATGGCACACAAATGACATAAAACAGCTTTCTATTATTTTTTGAAAATGGACACTTTCCTTGGTCTAAATGTGAGGGCATGTGGATGATAATGGCTGATCCTGACTTAACTTCTCAATCTAGGTGTGTTTCATGTAGAAATGATGTCATGAGTGGAGATTGCATGCTTGGTCTTGATAGTTATGAGAAAGCTGATTTTGTATGATAGAGGTAAGCCCATTTAAGTTTAGAATCAAGTGAAAGAGTTTGCATGTCTCAACTAGAGCTAGCCTATATTCTTATAAATAAGATTTCGAGAGTTACCCAACAAACCCCCAGCAAACTCTAAAATCTATCTAGAAAGAACTAACTGAAAGCAAATACCGTCCTCTGAAGATGAGGACTCACCAAAAAGACTGCTACTGCTAAAATCGTCGGAGGGAACCACTGATAATGCTGAGACTGAGAACGTGCGCCTATATTATAATACGATATAGCATAGAAAGTATGCGTCCGTACTTTGAATATACTGAGTAAGAGAGATATACATAAAGCATGGAAAATAACAACTCAACTGAAATAACATGAAATGATCAACTGATATATAATACTGATAAAGCTGAGCTATAACTGATATGGTCAATAACAACCCTGACTAACGATCATAAATATGTCCTAGAAAAGAGTGACGGAACCGAGCTAAACTAAACTGAACTGAAATTCTATTGACAAGTGGGAGAGTCTATAACTAACATATAACCATGTACTAAACGTAGAGTCCGATGTATACATCTCATCAGAAAAAGCCCATTGTACCTTGCCAGGATATAGTGGTTGAGTTGGGAGATCACAAGTCTGGGGCCTGTTGGGCCAATTTCCTATTGTCATGCTCCGCCTTGGGAGGCATGACTGGCACCTGGTGCCCTACTAAGACCTGGACTGCTGGACTAGTGAGCCTAAGCACTTCTGGTGCTAGGCTGGCTCTAACTCTGGGTTCATGGAACCAACGGGCTATATAACGGCTGTAAATACAGCCTCCGACTGACTAGGCCTATAGCCACCTGTAAGACAACAACAGTTAACCAGAACAACAGTAGTATAAAGGAACCTATGCGGGCCGACAAGGCCACCATGCTGACTAGTTTCACTAAAACGCTGAATCAAATGCAAAACTACTCTGTGACCGGCAAGGTCACCAACTATTAACTGAATAAGGCCCCACACGACCATCATAAACAAACTAAAACATAGACACGGCCTCACTCGATCGGTACAACTAACCACAGGGAATATACAATCTGCAAGCCTCTAAGAATACTGATAAGATTGTCGGGACAGGGCCCCGACCTACCCGTACTGTACACCAAAAGAAAAGGAATAAACCTCTAGCTGTCAAGCTCCGGATGACAGGAGCTGATGACTCTGTGTGCTAGTTGGAATTACGAGGGATCGGCTCCTTGTCTATGAGTACCTGCAGACAAGTAATGCAATGCCCCCAAATGGGCGTCAGTACCACTGGTACCGAGTATGCAAAGAAATAACTAAACATAATTGAAAATAGTCAGGAATACTGATAGTTACTGAATAACAGAAGATGGCTAAGACTGTCTGGGATGGCAGAATCTAAACTAAGCTTAACTGTACTGGAGAGAAGGTGAGAATCATACCTGTCAATGCGGCGTCCTGCTATCTATCAATTTAATAAATAACACATATAGCAACAAGAACCTATACCAGCCCCCATAAGCTGAAAGGTACCAATCAACATGCAATCTATATACCTCTACCCGGGTCGCCATCCAAAAATAACAATTCACTCCACTCATTTAGTAACTATGAGCATCTCGCCGGCCCCTTGGGTATGCAACTTGGGCTCTCTGGGCCTCTGACTATAGTTGTATCTGAGTCCGGAGGACTCCTGTAAACTGTAATCTGAGATTTGGATCTGTAATTTATAATCTGTGCCCTGGGCGCAAGCGCTCGATAGGGGTATGCTATAATACCGATCAGCCTGCTATGGGGAATGCTGCATCCCATCTTCGTCCTCTGGCGGACGACATGCCACTCCTAGGAGTGACGTATCCTCACCCTCTGGCGGGGGAGTCTACACAGCTATTAACCCTGGGGAGGTAAGGAAGCTCTAAGGGTGCCCAACATAGAACAATCAGGTCTCTACAAACAACAATAATCACATATAACATATATATTAAATCTGATAATGCTGTCAATGTTCTGATATTCTATTCTGAATCCCTTGCTGAATTATATTGAATCTGATACTGAGTTATACTGAGTCTGGAATAATATCTCGCTGTCTGATACTAATTTACTGACTTTTATTCTTAACATTACATAATAATTATTCAAGCATTCTTACTGAATTCACACTGGGATAATACTCGGTTTTGAAATGTTCTTCTGGAATTTATTCTATTTTACTATACTAGAATTACTACCTTGCCGAAGAAACTGGCTTTACATACCTCAGTTGCTGACTTCTTGACTAACTGGCATAACTCAGACAATATCCAGCTATTTCTTCCAGCTGCATTCATATTAATAGCAAATAAAACTACATTCATCAATATTCTGGAAGAAAACACTACTTTGAATATATATATACTGCCCAAACTTTGACTTATCGAAAGATAGCCGAAAACTCACTATTTCTCGGAAGTACAAAAGGGAGAAATACTCACTTTAGGGCTAGGAGTATATTGACACTAATTTGGAGCAATTCCACTTACCTTAGCTCAGTAGGACGACGATTCGCTGGCCGAATTTCACAAAACTAACTCCGTAGGAATGCTCCCTGCAGCTTTATACCTCGCTACCCAAAGTTAATTTGAATTTGGACCGCGTTTAACATCGTAAATGGAAGGAATTTTAATGGAAACCTTTGTCCTCTCTATTTCTCTACTGTTCTCTGGTTTACTCACTGGAAATATTGATAATTATCACTTAAAAACCGAAGTGGGGGCTTATATACTTGGGGCCTTTAAGTCGCATTTGTCGAATGCGATTTATAAGTCGCATTTGTCAAATGCGATTTATAAGTCGCATTTGCCTCGCGACACTCCGACTTGGCGCTTGTCCGGTCTCTCCCTGGGCCCTTTTGCTAGCACGTATGGTATTCTAAAACTCTTAACCAACATGCGAATAGGCCATCTAAATGTCAAGAATTTACGGGGTGTAACACCTATGGTGGCAATGTAGTTTTTGGAACCTGGGTACACTGGAACCCCAGTCCACTCGGTGCTAAGTACTACTCCCACTGGAGAGTCCTAACTTGACTACTAAGATGATAGCTTGAAGCTAGAGTCCTGGACTAGTCAGGAATACTTATCT
Organism: Datura wrightii; assembly: GCA_035772735.1. Classification (NCBI taxonomy): domain Eukaryota; kingdom Viridiplantae; phylum Streptophyta; class Magnoliopsida; order Solanales; family Solanaceae; genus Datura; species Datura wrightii. The sequence continues at coordinate 92,243,052 of JASDFA010000018.1, forward strand.
GGAAGTAACCTGAGAGTTTGTAAGACTGAATAATTGAAAATTGGTGTTCTAAGACTGGTCAGATCTGCTTATCTGAAAGCGTCGTAACCGTCTAACAACCAATTGATAACTGATATTGATGGTTCTAATATTGGTCAGAGCTACTTATGTAGAAGCATCATAGCCGTCTAAAGAACAAACTGATAACTGCAAACTATGACTGGGAGGTATTATTGACACCTGAAGAAAACTTACTATAGTCAAACTGATAAGCTGACTTACTGAGAGATACTGAAAAGGCTAATTTATGACTGAGGCTGAACTAGCATCCTTACTGACTGTAAACTCATATGATGATAATAACATGGAAATTTAGGAACTAATAGAGTCGAGCAACAATTTTATCAAGTCAAATATGTAAGACCCAATTTACCGCATTTCATGGAATTAGGGCTAAAACCATTTCACATGAAGAAAATAGCAACATGATTACTAAGTAGTGGAAACATAGCAAGAATTCATAGGGACAAAAATCCACAAAAATTTAATAAGAATCTGGCTACAAATTTACCTAACTCAAATGTTCAGGCTAGAACTGATAAGAAGTTTCAGAAGGATTTTGGGGCACAAGGGAAGGGCAATTCCCTTGTTGAATTGCCATATACCTGGAGTAGAATCCTTGAGAAGAAATCTGGTGAAATATTGAAGAACACTGAAATCCCTAGCTTAGCTCTGCACTGACTGTCTGGTACTTCTACGTTCTGAAAACATAAGTTGAGAGGAATGAGATGGATTTAGTCGATCACCCCCTTAATGATGTATTTTAGGGATAAAAATAGTTGGAAGTTATGAAAATTCCCTTGCTAAAATGCACAAATTTGGACCTTTCTAGAGCCTCACGAGGACATTACCACTCGTGAGGTACTGGACGAGTCGTGAGTCCAATTCGTTGGCAACACTGAGTTTTCTCTGGGCTAGGCCACGAGACACTCCACAATTCGTTGAGTGGCATCATGACTCATGGCTGTCAGTCGTGACCTGAGCTGGGAAAATATCCTTCCAGACATGACGAGGGACACCACGAGTTGTTACTTCACTCAACGACTCGTTTTCACCTCCCGTCATCAACACTAGAACTCCCTAAAAAATCACTGGGCTAGACTACAAGCCACTTAACAACTAATGGGGTCATATCATGAATCGTGACCTCCACTCGTGGTCACCCCCTGACCATGATTTCCCCACGACAAACTCTACTCCATGAGTCACTCCACCACTCGTGGTGTACATCACGGATCACAGGACGAATCGTCCTATGACTTGGTGCACATTTTCCTATTTTCTCTATTTTAAACCCCGGTCTGGACTTAGGAACTTTGTGGGGTGTTACAATATCTCCCCCTTGGGATCATTCGTCCTAAATGAAGGCTAAAACTGCTGGAAAACTGGGGAAAGAGCTGAAATTTCCAAACTTAAACTATAGATTGATTTTCTAAAGGAGTGACTGAATCTGAACTAAAACAGGCATACTAACTGAGCTGATATAGCTAAGATGCATATTGAAGACCTTAATAGAGCTTATGAGTACTGAACTGAATAGAGTATTGTGGAGGAATTTAATACCTGATGCTGAAACTGAACTAGAAGGGAATAAATGGGATATTTATCCATCATGTCCACTTTTGCTTCCCATGTTGCCCCCTCAACTAGATGGTTCTTCTACAAGACTTTTACTAAAGCGACTTCTTTGTTTATCAATTTACAGACCTGACGGTCTAGGATCTGAACTAGGACATCTTCATAAGAGAGAGTATCCTTCACTCCCACACTGTATAGTGGCATAACTAAGGTCAAATCACTAATGCACTTCTTCAACAGTGACATATGGAAGACTGGGTGCACAGGTGCTAACTCCGAAGGTAATTCTAGGTCAAAGGACACCTTGCCAATTTGCCCCAGAATCCTGTAGGGTCCTATATACCTCGGACTGAGTTTTACTTCCTTTTCAAACCTCATCACCCCTTTCATGGGTTAAAGTTTCAGATAAACCCGATCATCTACTGCAAATTCTAATTATCTTCTCCTCACATCAGCATATGATTTCTGTCGGCTCTGAGATGTTTTCTACCTTTCTATGATAAGCTACACTTTATGCATAGCCTTATGAACTGAGTCTGATCCTATCAAAGTGGCTTCTTCAACTTCAAACCACCCTATAGGAGACTTACACCTTCTACCATATAATACCGCAAATGGGGCCATATAAATATTGGAATGATAGCTGTTGTTGTATGAAAACTCGATAAGAGTAGGTGATCATCTCAACTGCCCTTCAAGTTGATCATACAAGCTCTTAGCATATCTTCTAAGTTCTGAATAGTCAGCTCAGCATGTCCATCTGTTTGAGGGTGAAAAGCTATGCGGAGCTTGACCTGAGTATCGAGTCTTTTCCGAAATGACTTCTAGAAATGCGAGGTGAACTGGGTACCTCTATCTGAAATGATGGTTAAGGAAACTCCATGAAGTCTGACCAACTCTCATATGTACAGTATATATAATCCTCAATTGAGTCTGTAGTTTTAACTGGAAAAAAATGTGCGAACTTGGTCATCCTATCTCCTATCACCCAAATGGAGTCATGTTGCCGGCGAGTACGAGGTAAACCTGTAATGAAGTCCATATTCACTTCTTCCAACTTCCATGTGGGTATGCTGATATCTTAAGTCATATCCTAGGTCTATAATGTTCAACTTTAACCTGTTGGTATTTCGGGCACTTAGCCATAAATTCTGCTATATCCCTCTTCATGTCATTCCACTAGTAGATTTCCTATAGGTCACAATACATCTTAGTGGCACATCTGGAACACATAGTCTGCCCTGGTAATGAAGCACACCATCTCCCCCTTTGGAGAAAGCCTCCACTTCTTTTCTTAGAACTACTTCTTTCAGCTTAAGCAGTATGGGATCTTCATCCTGCTTTGACTTAACCTCGACAGCTAATGAGAATTCTGACACACTTTGTAGTACTACTCCACCCTCAGCTGAATCAACCAATTGCATTCCCAACCGAGCTAACCTGTGAATATCCCTTGCCAAATCTTTTCTGCCCGCTTCAACATGAGCAAAGCTTCCCATGAACATCTTGCTTAGGGCGTCAACCATCATAATGGCCTTTCCTGGGTGATATAGCCGCTCATGCCATAATCCTTCAGTAACTCCAACCACCTTTTCTGATGAAGGTTTAAATCCTTCTGAATGAACACGTATTGAAGGCTCTTATGATCGGTGAAAATATCCACGTGAACCCCATAAAGGTAATGTCTCTATATTTTCAAAGCAAACACCACGACTGCCAATTCCAGATCATGAGTCGGATAGCTCTTGTCATGAACCTTGAGCTGTTTGGAGGCATAAGCTATCACCTTACCCCAGTGCATCAGAACGCAACCGAGGCTAAGTCGGGAAGCACCACAATAGATTACGAACCCATCTGTTCCTTCTGGTAAGGTCAAAACTGGAGTTGTAGTGAGTCAAATCTTCAGCTATTGGAAACTTTTCTCACATGCATCTGAACACTAAAACTTTACCTTTTTCTGAGTTAGCTTAGTCAGAGGAGATGCGATAGAAGAAAATCCTTCTATGAACCATCGATAATAACCAGCTCGACTTAGGAAACTTTTGATATCTGTTGGAGAATTAGGTCTTGGCCAGTCTTTCACTACTGCTATATTTTGAGGACCAATTTGAATGCCCTCACCTTAGACCATATGACCGAGGAAGGCTACAGACTTCAGCCAAAATTCACATTTGCTGAATTTAGCAAATAGTTGGCGGTCTCTGAGAGTCTGCAATATTATCCTCAGATGGTTAGCATGCTCCTCTTCATTTCTGGAGTATATCAAGATATCATCTATGAACACAATGACGAACATATACAGATACTGTTTGAATACCCTGTTCATCAGGTCCATGAAAGCTACAGGGGCAGTATTCAATCCAAAGGACATAACCACAAATTCATAGTGACCATACCAAATTCTGAAAGTTGTTTTTGGTATGTCACATTCCCTGACTCTAAGGTGATGATATCTCGATCTGAGATCTAACTTGGAAAAGCAATTGGCTCCATGAAGCTGATCGAATAAGTCGTCAATCCTGGGTAGTGGATACCTATTCTTAACTGTAACTTTGTTCAGTTGACAGTAGTCTATACACATTCTGAGAGTACGGTCTTTCTTCCGCATGAACAATACTGGTACACCCCATGGAGAGATGTTGGGCCTAATGAAACCTTTATCTAAAAGGTCTTTTAGTTGTTCCTTCAACTCCCTAAGCTCAGTTGGAGCCATTTTATAAGGAGGAATAGAGATGGGTTTAGTGTCTGGAAGAAAGTCTATGCCGAAGTCTGTTTCCCACTCGGGAGGGACTCCAGGAAGATCTTAGGGAAACACGTGAACTAACTGAATAGTTGGGGTCTCGAAGCTAGAACCTTTGACCTGAACTAGGTGATAGATGCACCCTTTCGAAATGAGCTTCCTTGCCTTAAGGTAGGAAATAAACCGACCCTTAGGCGCTGAAACACTACCCCTTCACTCTAAGACTAGCTTATTGGAAACTGAAACTTGACGAATCTAGTTCTGCAGTCGTCTGAGGCATAACCAAAATGCAACCAATCCATGCTAAGAATGAGGTCAAAATCGACCATGTCTAGCTCTACTAGATCAGCTGGAATAACTTTATCCAACACTACGACTGGGCAGTTTTTATATACCTTGCTGGCTCTAACTGGCTCACCAACTGGGGTAGAGATTGAGAATGGCCCCAAGAGGACTTCTAGACTGATTTCAAACTGAAAAGCTACATAAGGAGTCATGAAGAATAGTGTGTCTCCTGATCTAGTAGTGCATACACATCTAGACGGAGAAGATCTAACATACCCGCGACCACATCAGGTAAGCTCTCCTGATCCTGACGAGAGAACAAAACATAAAAACATTTTTGGTGCTGAACTCCATCTGTACCTGAAGTATTACCCTGTTAAGCTGGATGTCCTATTGGGGATGCTGAAGTGGTAGACTGTGTTTTCCCCTGCCCTGCTGACAGACACTCCTTTAACTTGTGACCTAACTGTCCACATCCAAAGCATCCCTCTTCGCCCATGCGACATTCACCTGGATGGTTCTTTCCAGACCTAGGACAAGCTGGGTAATGGTTGCTGGCACTGTAACTCTGGGAATGAGAGCCAGATGCTCCACCCTTCTGATCCTTGTGAGATCGTAAAAAAGGGGAGCTAAATGATGTGGGTGCTGGGGTTCTTTGCTGCTGCTGCTATGGGCGACAACCGCCGCCGGACCTCTGTTGGCCATAATCCGACTGAACTGTTCTAGCAGCGTTTGTTCTCCCGCTCCATATCCTTCAACTTCTATGCCTCAATCTACTGGGCATGAATGATGAGGCTAGATAGTTCGATGTCCTTGATGAGCATTGTAGTTCCGCACTCCTTAAGTACCAAATCTAACACTCCATTGATGAATTTGAACATGTGAGCTCTTGGCTTAGCAAACATCTCTGGAGCATACCTCGACAACCTAGTGAACTCCAATGCATATTCCTCCACAATCCAGTTACCCTGTCTTAAATTCATAAATTCAGCGACGTTGGCCTCCCTCAGTTCCCGAGGAAATAATCTATCTAGAAATGTGGTAGCAAACTCATCCCTCTATACTGATCCTAATTCTGTTGGCCTCCTTTAATTCCACTGATTGTACCAAATTCGAGCCACCACTTTCAACTAGTAGGCAGCCAGATCAGCACTCTCCACAGAACTAACACCCATAATCTGGGTGATCTTCAGCACCTCATCCACAAACTCATGCGGATCCTCTCCACCTTGGATCTATGAAAAGATGGAGGATTCATTCGGGTGAAGTCTTGAACCCTAGCAGCTGCTGCAGACCAGTTTGCATTCATTGAAACCACCTGCTGGTTCACTTGGTTGGTCACCATCTAAGTTAACAGTTGAATCACCGCCTGAAATTCTACCGAGGACATCTGATCTTCTTGAGGGGTTGCTGGAGCTGGTGGGGCAGGTCGGTTGGCATTTCCAGTCCTCCTTCCATTTCCTTATTTTGGAGGCATATTTTGGTAAAACAAATAGAGCACGAGTAGGAGGACGTTTGTGGGATGCAACTTCAATGCATGATAAAGAGTATGAACAAAAGGGTTTTTTCCTAATAATTTCTTGTAGCCTCCCCATTATAAGTGTGGGGCACTTCACACCCATGAAAAGGACTCTACTTGATGTGGCTTTCAAACACCCTAGGATACTCTAAACCTAGTGCTCTGATACCAAGTTTGTTAGGATCCGTGTCTACTCCCCGGATGAGACACAGTACTTGGTGCCACAAGTGACCCCAAGCTAACCCATGGTCTAACATCACACTGGTAAACTAAATAAACATAAGCAAAAGCTGGGAAAATAAATGTACAAATAAAACTTTTTTGGAAATAGTAAACATAACGATATTGAATACTGAACATCTGTGTCTGAAAGCCAACTAAAAATTGAAGAGTTACTGGGACAAACCCCCATCTAAATCTAAAATCTATCTAGAAAAGAACTAACTGAAAGCAAATACAGTCCTCGGAAGATGAGGACTCACTAAAAGGACTGCTGCTGCTGAAATCATTAGAGAGAACTATTGACAATGCTGATACTGAGAACCTGCGCCTGTATCATAATACAATACAACATAGAAACTATGCGTCCATAATTTTAATGTACTAAGTAAGCGAGATATACATAAAGCATGAAAAATAACAACTAAACTAAAATAACATGAAATAACCAACTAATACAGAATACTGATAAAGCTGAGCTATAACTGATATGGTCAATAATGACCCTGATTGACAATCATAAACATATCCTGGAACTGAGTGACTGATCTGAGCTAAACTAAATGAACTGAAATTGTACTGACAATTGGGAGAGTCTATAACTAACATATAACAATGTGAGCTAAACGTGGAGTCTAATGTATACAATCCATCGGACAAAGCCAATTGTACCTTACAGGGGTATAATGGCTGAGCAGGGTGATCACAAGTTCGGAGCCAGTTGGGCCAATAACCTACGGTAACAACGTAGTTCTGGGAACCTGGGTGCATTGCAACCTCGATCCTCTCGGTGCTAAGTACTACTCCCACTGGATAGTCCTAACTTGACTACTAAGTTGATAACTTGAAGCTGGGGTCCTGGACTAGTCCGGAATACTTATCTGGAAGTAACCTGAGAGTCTGTAGGATTGGATAACTGAAAACTGGTGTTCTAAGACTGTTACGAGCTACTTATCTGGAAGCATCATAACCGTCTAAGTACTAACTTATAATTGATATTGATGGTTCTAAGACTGGTCAGAGTTGCTTATCTTGAAGCATCGTAACCGTCTAAAGAATAAACTAATAACTGATAACTGCAAACTATGATAGGGAGGTATTACTGACACCTAAAAAAAACTAACTAAAGTCAAACTAATTGGCTGACTTATTGAGAGATACTGAAAAGGCTAATTTCAGATTGAGGCTGAACTAGCATGCTAACTGACTGTAAACTCACATGATGATAATAACATGGAAATTCAGGGGCTAACAGAGTCAAGCAATAATTGTATCAAGTCAAATATGCAAGACCCAATTTACTGCATTTCATAGAATTAGGGCTAAAACCATTTCACTTGACGAAAATAGTAACATGATCACTAAGTAGTGGAAACATAGCAAGAATTCATAGGGACAACAATCCACAAAAAATTAATTAGAATCTGGATACAAATTTACCCTAAGTCAAATCTTTAGGGCTAGAACTGATAAGAAATTTCAGAAGGATTTCGGGGCACAAGGGAAGGCAATTCCCTTGTTGAATTTCCATATACCTGGAGTAGAATCCTTGAGAAGAAATATGGTGTAATCTTGAAGAACACTGGAAGCCCTAGCTTAGCTCCGCACTGACTGTATGGTACTTCTACATTATGAAAATTGTTAGTTGAGAAGAATGAGAGGGATTTAGTCCATCACCCCCTTTAATCCCCTCCTAAACGTGCCCAAAATGACGTTGTTTAGGGATAAAAATAGCTAAAAGTTACAAAAAAGCCCCTGCTAAATTGCAAAAATTTGGACCTTGCTAGTCCTCATGAGGGACATCACGACTCGTGAGGTACTGGATGAGTCATGAGTCCAATTCATTGGCAATACTGAGTTTTCTCCAGGCCAAGCCACGAGACACTCCATAAGTCGTTGAGAAGCATCACAACTTGTGGCTGCTAGTCCTGACCTAAGCCGGGAAAATATCCTAACAGACATGAAGAGGGACACCATGAGTCATTACTCCACTCAAAAACACGTTTTCACCTCCCGTCATCAACACTGGAACTCCCTCCTAAAAAATCACTAGGCTAGACCATGATGCACTTAATGACTCGTGGGGTCATATCACGAATCGTAACCTCCACTCGCGGTCACCCCCCGACTATGATTTCTCTATGGCAGACTCCATTGCATGAATCACTCCATACTCGTGGCGTACATCATGGGTCACAGGATGAGTCGTTGGTGTCCTGGTGCATATTTTCCTATTTTCTCTGTTTTAACCCCCGGTCTGGTCTTAGGAACTTTGTGGGGTGTTACATTGAACACCATTACAAGTACATTTAATATACATTTCTATATTCCATTCCTGTAAATCTTCAAACCATTCAGGAAGTTGCAAGAATAACATACACTCGAGATTTTTGGCTATTACCAATGAAGGTAATAGAATATATTTTCAAAGAATTGATTGAGCTTCTAACATGTAACCTCTTGTTATTTGCGCCAAAGGAATGCTATCTCAGGATTCTGCTAGCCGCTATCCGTGCGTGTTTCTTTCTTTGGTTCTCCTCTTTTTTTTCCTTTTCTTTTTTCTCTTCTCTTTTCGTTTGTTCTTCTCTAGACTCTAGAATCTTGAATTGTCCCTCTTTACCTGCCCAATTTTAAAAAATTGGTTTAATCAGTCCAAAGATATCAATATAAAAAAGGAGGGGGGGGGGGTATTTTGTCAAGAAAAAAGGGGGAATGCGCATCTGCTTGAAATAGTTTTCAAATAACTATTTTGCGCCTTTGAGCCCACGTAGAGCCTTTAATTATACCTCACCGAAAATCTGATAATAGCTTACTAAATTCACTTCCTCGTTGGGCGCAGAGCCCTTATTCTCCTTATTAGAAGTCAAAATAACTATAGGTTTGGTTTTTCTTAAATGAATTTGATGATCAATCGATGTGCGATCTTTAAAGTCACCGAATTTTTAGTCCAATTCGGTGATTAATTTATGTGACAAGTGAGGTTTTTTTTACTGATTTCTTTTATTCCAATTCTTTTGTTCCATATTTTATCCGGTTAGGATCAATTGCTTTGAATACGAATTTTACAAATTTCATTCTATTTTCTAAATTTGCTCTTCCTTGTTCTCTGTCTGAAAATAAAGAAAGGTCCTTCAAATTTAAATTCAATTTTGGATCATTACTAAATTCATTGACTAAAGTTAAGAACTCATAAATTTCTGTTGATAATGGTTTTTTATCAACCGTATCCACTTTTTATTTAAATTCTTGGTAATCAATATTCAGACGAAAGATAGTATGAATCCTATTTAGTCTAACTCTCTTTAAAATTTTCTAGTGAAGGATTGTTTATGATTAAAGGTGGAAACTCTTTTTTGATACGGTCCATTTAATAAAGCTTCATATATTTTAGGCACGTATTTTTTTTAATATCATCATTATACAATCTAGTCCTTTTTTCTAGTATATCCAAAGAAATAGATTCCTTATCTAGAACTTCAAGTTGATTTAAAAATTTCTTATTCAGATTATTACTTTTTTTCTTTGTTGGTAGAAACCCACCGACTGTCCAGATCATTAGGGAACGTTTTTTGGAATGACAAAGGTATATCCTTCTTTTTAGCATTTTCCAAAAAGTTGATAAATATGGTGGGTATGTAAAAGATATTCTTTGTTTTCCATCACTTTTACATGTGTCAAAAAATATTGTGACATTTCAGTTCTTACGGCGTGTTCAAATCGATTATTCTTTGTGTAGCAAAATGCTCGATTCCATCGATTACAATTCAAAAGAAGACTCACGAGAGGTTTTTGAAACTAGAAGAGCTTTTTATTTTAATTTTTTTCTCAAGTAGTTGCAATTTTAAATCTTCTGGATTCCCTGTGTTATTATTACTCAGATAAGAATCCTCATAATTATAAATTAGATTATTACTAGTACTAAAATTGTTATAGCCTATCTCTGTAAGGTGAGAGTGGATCCTCGTACATGGTGAATAACCAAATTCCAATTGAAATTCTTTAGGATAAATCAACGCAATTTAGAAGGAATCAATGAGAAGACATCAATTCAAATTCTGGATTTTAGAATTGAGAGAGATCAAGAATTCTCATCATTTATTAGACATAACCAAAACTCTATGATAAGATTTATCATCCTAAAAGAGGAAAAAATGGAGTCGCCATAGTAAATAGGATAGGAAATCGAACTTAATTCTTTGTTTTTACAAAAACCTTACAAAAAATAGAAGTAATCTTGTGACATATTCACTAAAAAAATCCTTTGTAGCCAATCATTTATTAAAAAAATTGATAAGCTTAACATAAAGCCAAAAAAGAAATAACAGTAACTTGGTTCCGAGCATCTACCATTATACCTATTTCTATCCATAATGGAAGAGAGCATTTTCCTATTTATATAATGGATAGTATGGTAGGCCACAATTGGGAGCATTTGCACCTACATTAAATTTTAGAGGACATGCGAAAAGCGATAATAGATCTCGTCATTAATATTAATAAAAAAAATCTAGATTCTTATGTTTCAGTAGTAGGAGGCAAACCTTATATTAAAGAAGAAAAAATAGAAGTATATGCTTTAGGTAAACATATATCTATGTCTGCTGACAAAGCACGAAGAGTAATTGATTAAATTCGCGAACGTTCCTCTGAGGAAATGCTTATGATACTAGAACTCATGCCCTATGGAGCATGTTATCCCATTTTGGGATTGGTTTATTCTGCAGCAGCAAAGGCTGGTTACAATATGGGTTCCAGCGAAACAAATTTAGTCATTAATAAACCCGAAGTCAATGGGGGTACTACTGTGAAGAAATTGAAATCTTGTGCTTGAGGACGTAGTTTTCTGATAAAAAGATCGACCTGACATATAACTATTATAGTACTACTGTGAAGAAATTGAAACCTCGTGTTTGAGGATGTAGTTTTATGATTAAAAGATCGATCTAACATATAACTATTGTAATGAAAGATGTATCTTTAGATGATGAATATGTCAAAATATATTCATTAAAAAAATGAAATAAGAAATCAATAAATCAATTGATCAAGAGGAATCGCGCGTGCTGAAAACCTCTCGTGATAATTGGAGAAGGAGAAAGTCATTCCTATTCTATTCTCACTCAAAGACGTTCCTTTTTATGTTTATTTTATAGGAAACATTAATGTCAAGTTCTCTACTAATTCTACTATGTAACGACTAATTTTTTGTCAAGATGGTTGTCATCCATCTATTATAAAAAAAGTCCCTATCTATAACTAAAAATATAAAAATATACCTATTTACGGTTTATAGAATCCCTTTAAAAAGAACCAAAAACAAAAATCAAGAGATGTGGTATTACTAGAGTGACACCACAATTTTACAACATTGTTATATTACTATTTAATTATTACTGACTATTGCATGCCATAATTAAGATCCTAGAAAGCAAGAAACAAATTGAACAAAGTTATGTGATAACCTAAAATTAATAGTTCGTACCCCACGTGATATCAATATACAACATAATTAGAAGTTGTTTTTTTCTCACCCCATACTTGAAAATTAGCATTGTCCTTAGTGTTCAAAATTAAATAATAGTAAAGGTGACAATCAAAGAACTCCCTTTCTAATACTCGGCCTCATTCTCTGACGGGACAAAGTGTCTCCTTCCTTGCTGTTTTACTTGTGCACAAACTCTTCTCGCTCATCATCATTTCCCTCCTCCTCATCATGTACCATGCGCTTAGACGTGGGGAAATCATCATCTAGGGGCTCCTTATAGCATAGCCGCACTATGCATATCTGTTTGGGTAGCGTTTATCTAAGGTGGCCAACTCCTCATCTCTTGTAGCTCTACCTCTGAATGTCAACAGCAGCCGCATCGTCCAATAAATATAGTTGTTATAACTATCATGTAGAGTGTGGGTTTCTACTGTTGTCAGATTGTGTCCATGGGTGTCTTCTGGCCCTTTGACTTGGTTCATATCAATCGGCCTGTCATCCATCCTAGGGAGGTAGTTAGCTTCTTCATCATCAACCTTATGTAAACTCATATATTGGGTGAAGATACTCCTAAAGAAGAATTGGCATCCAACCCCCTCACATGTATGGCGTATCATAGACTTCATCATGCAGCCCATGTGTATGATTTGTCCAAACATCAGAAAACACAAGAGGCATACTCTATCTTGGGTGATGGTGGAAAAGTGTTCACTAGCATGATCCTAGTGCATACAATCTTCAGCCACACCCGGGCCTCTTTGGTCAAGTGTGCCAAATCCAGTTTCTTATAGGTTTTTTTATCCTTGCAGTGCACCTATCTAACGTTGAAGTGTCGGCTGCAAAGAACATGTGGAATCTCTCTATAGGGAGGGTGAGCTACCTTCTCGGTGAGAGGCTTATTTTGGAGCACTAGTGTACCGAAAAATCTGTAAAGATCATCTGTCTCAAAATGCTCCTCAGTTCCCCATACTTTCACCACATTAGGATCTATGGTAGCATCCCCATTTGCATAGAAATCCCAAATGAGATTCATATTACACTCGCTAGGATATGTAAAAATAAACTGGAAGTCTCCTGTGGTGTATTTGCATCCAAAGAGCAGGGTACTCTACCTTGAGATTCTCCTTATCAATATAAACCTTGGGCATAAAATGGATAGGTTTAAATTTCTTGAACCATGTTTTCCCATATTCCACCCATTTCAGTCCGTATCGACGGCCTGGAGGTTTTGCTGGAGGAGTTGGTGGAAGAGGGACTCTTCTGCCCTTGTTTGGGTCTCGCACTTTTATTCATGTGGACACTTGTGGCCTTGCCTTTCCTTTTTTTAGCAATAACATTTTTCTCTAGATGGGCCATTTTACTTGTAAATCAGAGTTATGTTAGTTCCATGACAAATTGGCTAGAAAATCAAGCTAGATAGGTGTCAAAGTAGCCCCATAATTAATTTACTAGCATGGTGCTATTAGTCATGATATTAGGTACTCATACTTCCTCACTTCATAGATAATCACTTGACGAGATCACCCTTCTACTTTCAGAGTTTATCTCACCCATAGTCAGGTTCCACCCCACACTTACACATTGCTCTATGCTCACCCAATGACTAATGTTTCCTCAAGCGCATCATCATCCATCTACCATTGGAAACATACTGCCTATGACTATTCTTTGGGGCATTTTATCAAACAGGTGATGCATACTAGTGCTATGTAATTACAACAATAGCAACGGAACCTGCAAGGCAACTCTCAAGAATACTCAATAACTACCAGCTAATTTCAATGACATTACATCTTGTACAACACACATTTATCATAATTCTACCATAACTTCAACTAATAGAGAATTATAATTTAGTGTAGACTAAAGCTAAAAACTCTACCTGTTCTACGACACTAGAATTAACAAACATAATGGGGGAATAGGTAGTGGAAATAACATGTATTGAATAAAGGGCTATTCAGAAGAACTTATCGAAATACTTGAATGTGGATCTTGAGATGAACTTGAGAGAATAGGGAGAAGAAATGGGGTTTGGTTCATGCTTGGGAGTGAGAGTGAAGGAAAGTGGGTTAAGAGGGGTTATAAAAGGTGAATGGATGGTTCACATTCAACTCTACCGAAAACTTTCCCGCCTCATGTTGAGGTTGATTCTCACACTGGCCTTCGCCGCATAAGTTTGAGGCATTTTTGTGCCTTAGCTAATTTTCTACTATTCATCCCATATCTCCCTATAGCCACTTTTCTACCCTATACTTTCACGATAAAACATAAAAAAAACTATCAAAAAGTTCGATTGCCTCCCAGCTAGAGCCTTAGTTAATGTTGTGGCACGAACACTCTCCTTTTTTAAAATTTTTTTAATTTACACAATAAAATAACTTTACTTCAGGTGCCTCCCGAGCAAAACCTAATTTAATGTCATGGTATGATGATACACTACATCAATCATCATTGAAACTAATTGTATTCCTCTCTCAATCAACATCACTAATCTAGTAATGCTTCACATGTTGGCTATTAAATAAGAAAGTTTCTGCACTATCTTCCCTTTCCAGTGGATAATTCCACTGCTCCATGTTTAGTTGTTCTGAACACTTCAAATGGGTGTGACCACTTTAACCTCAGATTTCCTAAGAAGAGCTTGAGTCGTGAGTTAAACAACAGTACCAACTGGCCAGGCTTAAAGTTTGTGACACAATATGCCTATCGTGCCACCTCTTGGTCTTTTCCTTGTATAACTTGGTCTCAAATGCTTGTTATTGAAAATATTTCAACTCATGCAATTGTTGCATCCTCTTCATACTTGCTAAATCTATATCTAAGTTGAGCTTTTTGATGGTCTAGAATGCTCTATTCTCCAATTATACCAGTAGGTGGCATGTTTTACCGTAAACCAGCTGGTAAGGAGATATGCCAATGGAAGTCTTCTATGTTGTGTGGTAGGATCATAAAGCATCATCCAACTTTTCTTCCCACTATCGCCTTTGAGCATTTATAGTCTTTTCCAGGATTTGCTTGGCTTGCCATTTTTATACCTCCACTTGACCACTCGTTTGAGGGTGTTAAGTAGTTACCACCTTCTGGTGCACCCCATACATAGCTAATAAATTCCTTAGAAAGTTGTTGTAGAAATGAGAAGCTCTATCACTGATTATAGCTCGTGGGGTACCAAACCCGGTGAAGATGGACTTCTTCACGAACTTTACCACCACCTTGGCATCGTTAGTGGGAAGAGGGATGGCCTCTACCCACTTAAAAACATAATCAACCACTACTTGAATGAACCTATTTCTGGAGGAATATGGGAATGGTCCCATGAAGTCCATTCCCCACATATCAAATATTTCCACTTCTAGGATTTTCTGCAATAGCTCTCCTGCCTTCTAAAAATCGCCCTTGTTCTCTTACACTTGTCACAACTCTTAGAAAATGCATAAGCATCTCTAAATAGTGTGGACTATAAATAACTATATTGTAGTACTTAAACATTAGGTCCTATCACCACCATGATGTTGTCCATATGGAGAAGAGTGACAACTTTCCATTACCTTATTTGTCTCACCTTGGGTGATACATCTTCGGATTACCTGATCCTTCCCTTGCTTTAAGGATCATCCTGAATATAGAATATGGAGTCATGATAGAGTCTTTTTCTATAGTTATTGATGGCCTCAAGAGGATACACACCACTCACTAATAATTTGATGATATCTACGTACCATGGTACATCCTTAATAATGATAGAGAAAAGCTATTCATTGGGGAACTCTTCCTAAATAATGTCATCCTTGGCTACATGTTTTCTACCTTCCAGGAGGGACAAATATCCTTCTACCTGATTCTTAATCCCTTTTCTGTGCTTGATTTCCATATCAAACTCTTACAACAACAAAATTCACTAAATTAGTATCGGCTTGTCATTCTTCTTGATGAAAGATAACGGGTTGCTGTATGATCCGTATGAAGAAACTCTCTACTCCTAACAAGATAGGAGTGGAATTTGTTGAAGGAATAAACTACTGCTAGCAGCTCCTTTTCTGTCATTGTGTAATTGGTGTATGCACCATCTAAGGATTTGCTAGCATAGTGATAGAATGAAGTACCTTTCCTTTTATCTATCCCAGCACTGCACCACCTGCAAGATCACTTGCATAACACATCCACTCAAATGAAATGGTCCAATTTGGTGCGATCATTAGTGTTGCAGTCACTAACATGTTTTTAAGCTCCTCAAATGCCTGCGAGCAATATGCATCAAAAATAATTTTTTTCATCTTTTTCGAGGAGCTTAAACATGGGTTTGGAGATTTTGGAGAATTCCTGGATAAATCACCTATAAAATCTCATGTTGTTGAGGAAGCTACGCACTTCCCATTATACTCCAGGGTTGGCAGTTTGTTGATCACCTCAACTTTGGCCCAGTCAACCTCCAAGCCTCTTCTTAACAACTTATGACCTAACACTATATCATTTTGCAGCAAGAAATGACACTTCTTCCAGTTGGGGACCAAATTGGTCTTCTCACACCAGGCAAGCACTCTATCAAGATTTAAGAAACATGCTTTAATAGAATTCTCGAAGACTAAATAGTCATCCATAAATACCTCGATGAAGTCTTTCACCATCTCAAAGAAGATTTCCATCATACACCATTAGAAGATGGAAGGTGCAATGCAAAAACCAAACGACATCCTTTTGAAGGCATAAGTACCATAGGAGAAGGTAAATGTAGTCTTCTCCTAATCTTCTGGAGCAATTGCTATTTGGTTGTACCCAAAGTAGCCATCTACAAAATAGTAATGTTTCTCTCACGTTTTCCTATCTAGTATTTGGTTAATAAAATGGATGGGATAGTGATCTTTTCTAGTAGCTTTGTTGAACTTGCGATAGTCCATGCATATCATCTACCCTGTGACTGTTTTCATAGGAATGAGCTCATCTTTGTCATTCGTGATAACTGTCATCCCGCCTTTCTTAAGGACACATTGCACTGGGATCATTCATTTATTATTTAAGATGCAATGTACAATACCTGTGTTTAGCCACTTGATCACTTATTTCCTAACCATATCCTTCATAATAGGATTTATCCTTCTTTGATGTTCCATACTAGGCTTGTGGTCATCTTCCAAAAATATCTTGTGCATGAAGAAGGTTGTACTAATTTCATGTATGTTGAGATTTTCCATCCCAAAGACTTCTTATGATACTTCAACACCTTCAACACTTATCCCACTCAATTATCTGTTAATTGAGCTGCAAGAATACTAGACAATGTGTTGCCCTCCCCCAGAAAAGCATATTTTATGGGAGCGGGCGGCTGCTTCAATTCCCATTTTGGGGGTTCCTCGATAGATGGCTTGAGTGGTGTCCCAAGTGGTCTGTCTAATGGATAGATTCCATAGTTTGAACACAAACGCTTGCCAAGTTAAGTATTTGCATTATCTCATTAGCAATTTCATCTCCAAAGATATCTTCTCCTACTAGAGCTCTTTCCAAGGGATCTCGTGAAGAGATGAGAGGTAGCCCTGGCTCAATTTCTACCACTTTGATGTCAAATGTTTATTCATATACGGCTGGAAGTTTAAGAGCTTTATAAATATCAAACACCTCTACCTTGTCATAAATTTTCATTGTCAGCGCCCTAACCCACATTTATCAAGGCCCTTCCTGTATCAAAAAATGGACACCTCAAAATAAATTAAACTTTCGAATCTAGCTCAAAACTAGAATCACAAATTCCACTAAAAATATCAAGGACCCAACCTACACTAGAACATCTTCACTGATACCCTCTGGTCTGGCGATTGATCTATCAGCCAATTACAACACAATAGTGGTTAGACGAAGCATATCCAAACCCATCTTTTTAAAAATGAATGAGGGCAATAATTTGATACTTTTCCCCAAATCACACAATGCTCCGGCTATCACCTTCTGCTTGCAAGATATTTTAATCATGAAACTTCTCGGATCCTTTAGCTTGGTGGGTAGCTAGTTGTAAATTCTTCAAGTGCACTCCTCAGTTAGTGCAACTATGGAGTATTCGGTCAACCACCTCTTATTTGTAACAATGTCCTTGATGTACATGGCATATTGAGGGATTCCCTGTAACATTCAACAAGAGGAATGTTAATATGAACCTGCATCAGCAAGTCTAAGAACTCTGTATATGCTACTTCCTCTTTGTGCTTCTTTAACCTTTGAAAGAATGGATAGGGTGGTTTTGCTTCCACTGGAACTAGTTGTACTACCTTCTCCTTCTAAAACTTTGCTTCTGCCTCCTTATCCTCAATACCCACCTTCCTTGTCACCATTTCATGTAGTTCTTTGTGTCTTCTTAGTGTAAAAACATTACACTACTTTGGGTTAGGGTCTACATCACTAGGTAATCCTCCTTGTGTCCTTGTGTTTTGCACCCCAACCAATTGACCCATTTTCCTTTTAATGTTTCCATAGCTAAGTCCTGATATCTCAAGTCCGCTACCAATTTATCCTTTTCTTGGACATCTTTCCATCTTCTCCAACAACCTTTTCAGTAACTCTTCCACACGACTCGACTGGTTGTGAGCCTGATTGCCCACTGGTTGCTGAAAATTATGCTTCCCTTGCTGCCTATATTGGTTTCGAGTTTGGTTTCCACCCCATGGAAAGTTTGAGTGCTTCCTCTAGCTAGAGTTGTAATTATACCCCAAGATTTTTCTACTTGCGCCTCCGCCTACATTTCCCATGAAATTGATGGACTTTGGATTTGTTCTACACATATCTACTGAATGGCCACCCCTGTTTACATCACAAAATATTTGCTCTAGCTAGGCTGGACTTTAGGTTGTTCTTAGGACATCAGTAGCTTGATAAGCTGATTTATATTGTTCTTCGTGGTAGCCACTTATTGAGATAGGATGTCATACCATTTACCTTTAACATCACAATGACCTTCTTCACTATGCTCCTACCCCTATCAACATGCCACTCCGGTTGCTCTGTGAAACCTATTCAACAAAATGTAGAGTTCATCATAAGTTTTTTCACGAGCCTTCCCACCTACTATTGAGTCTAAAAAGACCATGGTGTGGCTCCAAATTCTCAATGAACATGTATGTTAGCACATCCTTGGTCTGGTGATGGAGTAAAAATCTCTCAGTAGGCCTTTGAATCTTTCTCAGTCCTTGTATAGTGTCTCACCTTCTTTCTGCTGAACCCTATAATCTCACTTTCCATTCTCCTTGTTTTTCCAGATGAAAGAATCAGGCAAAAATTACTTTGCTAAATTGGACCAAGAAATGATAGAATTTCTTGGATATGATAAGAATGGCCAAAAGGATGAGACGTCCCTGCCAGACCCGGTACCATCCCGGGTCCGGGCTTCAATTGTTCCAATTTTGGCTAGCCAATGGGATAGGGGGTCTATGATAGGGGGGACATGGAATGGGACTATCACGACTCGAACATGGGCCCGACTCGAGACACGGGACTTGGAGCCCCGAGAGACTCTAAGTCGACCATGGCATGAACATACATCTAACTCAATCAAGTAAAGCGGAAGATTTATCATAAATAACATGACGAAAATTCAAACATAACATGACAATCTGAATATACAACCAAAGTCTGAAGCTGAATACAATCTATTGTTTGAAAAGCCTCTACATTTAATGAGTTGATTGGACAAGACCCCAACTAACTCTCTAAATCTGAAACTAAAAATATGTGAACATAACTGATTAGAAGAGGGGTCCTCGACAGATGAGGATTCACCAATAGAGACTGAATGCGAACTCCTGAAGCTAGCTAGTGGTGAGGCTGAATCTGGAGATCGGAGCTAGTATAATGAAACGATATAGCATAGAGTATACGGTCAGTCCATGGAATGTACCGAGTATGCAAGGTAAGTAAAACCGCTTAAATAAGTAAAATCATTTAGAACATGCATAATATAACACAACATCAAGATAAGAATCTGAGAGTAGGGCTTGCATGCTATTTTCTGAAATTATGATCTGAACATAACTGAACATCATAACTGAATCGAATGACCCAAAGCTGAAATCTTATAATCATAAGTAAAACTGTATATTGGGTCAAACCTGCTTTAGAAGATATATATATATATATATATATATATATTATGATAACATGCATAACTGAAATCATGAGGAACAATGGGAGACTTGTCATATAACCGACATTACCACGATCGAGCTTACGTGGTCCCGACTATCACACTCAAGTGAGCAGAGCCATCCAAAGCCTTCCCAGGGCTAAGGATGCTACCATGATATCGATATCAAGTTCAAAGCCCCTTGGGGCAGGAGAAAGCTCAAATAAAAGGTCCCAAAATAATCTGATCATACCTACGTTGGCACGTAGTTCTGAGGCATAAGGTTGATTGACCTTAGCCTACTCGGTGCTAGACACTACTCCCAAAAATATAGATATGCTCTCCATCATTACTCAATGAAGCTGACCATTGTTTATTGACAAAGCTGAAATCATGTATATATAAATCTGAATCATACATGAGGAGCCTTGGCTCAAATCATACCACAATCTGAACATAATTGGGAGTCTTGACTCCAAAACCATGGGATAAGATAATTAACTTGAATTCATACATCATACTTGAAATTATGGGCTTTCCTAATACTTAACATGCTTGAAAATACTTGATTCATTTGAAAACATGATCATAGACAGGTGTAACTTGAAAACATGCTTTTCATCATAAATATCTCATCATACTTGAACATACATCATAAATCTCAACTTTCATGAACTTCTCATGGATGGGCAATTTAATTTATAAAGCTTGAAAACATGATTATAGTGGAAAACCATGTAAAACTTGCCCATGAATCATGATTCAATAATAGAAATATACTTAGATCATACCCATGGTAGAAACTTAGGAAAATCATGCATTGGGTTAAAACCCCATAGGATCAACATATAGATTTTTATGAATTAGAGAGGGATTGGGCATGGGTGTGAACAAATTCACCCATTCATAACACTATATACCTGAGAGGATCTGATTCTACCACTCCCTTGATTTCCCAAGGAGTAATTGAAGAAGAAATGGGGAAGAACCTTGATGAACTACGCTTGATCATGCTCTAAACCCTTAAACTTGCATGCACGAATTAGAATAGGTTTAGAATGACATAACTCATCTTAAAACACTCTATTTCGGTCTTAAAATGACATAGTCTAGGAGCCTAAGGCTTAGGAATTACGGAAATACCCTTAACGAAAATCCTAAAAAAACTGAACTGCCAGTGACCACGACTTGTACCACGAGTCATAACATGACGTAACGACTCGTGGTCACCACTATCTCATCCTTCATTAATCTTAGAATCCAACCACGACTCTCATATCACAACTCATGATGTCCTACCATGAGTCGTACTATCGGTCGTGGCATCATTCACCTTCACTTGGGACAACCTAACCATGACTCCTCATCACGACTCATTGCCACTTCCTACGAGTTGTGTCATGACCCGTGACATCTTACCCTGACACCACAGGATAAAATTCATCACGACTACTAGCCACTAGTTGTACCTACTCATCATGACTTGTAGAGTGACTCATGGTCTGCCCTGAAACTCCAAAACTCCATCACGACTGGAACCACGACCCTTCAGATCCCATCACGACTTGTACCACGAGTCGTCCTAATATAAAAACTCAGGTTTTTCTACAGAATTCATTTCCAATTCTCGAGTCTAGTCTTAGGCACTTCTGGTGTATTACAATATCTCCCCCTTGGGAACATTCGTCCTCGAATGTGGGCAAACATACAGGAAAGCAGATAAATGTAATAATCATACTCAAACACTAAACATACATGCTGGAAACTAATGGATTGACTGACTCCAAGTTGGACTATACAACTGAACTGAGTTCACAAATCATACACACATCCATTTACATGAAAGGAACAGGGGCACATGAACTGAACATGAAACTGAATAGAGTTTTAGGGCAAAAACTAATACCTCAAGATAGAACTGAGTCGGTAGGAAATAAATGTGGGTATCAAGCCATCATATCTGCTTCAGCTTCCCATATAGCTCCCTCAACATGCTGATTCCTCCATAAAACTTTAACTAAATATACTTCCTTGTTCCTTAGCCTTCTAACCTGATGATCCAGTATTTCCACCGGAACCTCTTCATAACTAAGGTTGTCTTTCACACCGACACTATCCACTAGAACAATTAAGGCTAGATCACCCAAACACTTCTTTAGGAGCGATACATTGAAAACTAGATGGACTGAAGCTAATTTTGAGGGCAACTCCAATTTATATGCCACCTTGCCCACCCGTTTCACAATCCTGTACGAGCCAACATAATGGGGACTAAGTTTCCCTTTCTTTCTGAACCTCATCACTCCCTCATGGGAGACACCTTCAGAGACACCCAATCATCAACTGGGAACTCAAGTTCTCTCCTCGTCACATCGACATAGGACTTTTGGTGGCTTTGAGCTGTTTTCAACCTATCCCGTGTGAGTTGAACTTTCTCCATAGCCTCATGGACTGAATCTGGTCCTATCATCACAGCTTCTCTGACTTCAAACCAACCAATAGGCGATCTACATCTTCATCCATAGAGAGCCTCAAATAGGGCCATCTGAATGTTAAAATGATAGGTGTTATTGTATGCAAACTCAATAAGAGGCAAATGGTCATCCCAACTACCCTTGAAGTCAATACATATGCTCTCAACATGTCCTCGAGAGTCTGAAATGTCCGCTCTGCTTGACCATCCATTTGCAAGTGAAATGTTATACTGAGCTTGGCCTGAGTACCAAGTCCCCTTTGAGATGACCTCTAAAATCGAGAGATAAATTGGGTACCTCTATTTGATATGATGGACAAGAGCACTCCATGCAACTGAACTAGCTCTCAGATATATAGTTTGGCATAATCTTCCACTGTGTCAGTTGTTTTAACCGATAGAAAATAAGCGGCTTTATTCATCCTGTCTACAACAACCTAAATAGAGTTATATTGCCGACGAGTGTGAGGAAACCCTGTGATGAAGTCCATATTTATTTCTTCCCACTTCCAAGTAGGAATAATAATATCCTAAAGCACACCTCCCGGTCTCTGGTGCTCAACCTTCACTTGCTGACAGTTTGGACACTTAGCTACGAATTCTGCGATGTCCTTCTTCATGCTATTCCACCAATAGATTTCCTGTAGGTCACGGTACATCTTGGTGGCACCTGGATGTATCGAATATCTGGAACCGTGAGCCTCATGCAACATTTGACTTCTCAAATCATCAACTTCTAGGATACACAAGCAACCCTGATATCGAAGCACACCATCTCCCCCTTTGGAGAAGACCTCTACCTTTTGATTTTGAACGGCTTTCTTTAACTTTACAAAAATAGGGTCCTCGTCTTGTCTAGCTTTCACATCAGTCACCAAGGATGACTTTGATCCACTATGAACAATAATACTGCCATCGATTGAGTCAACCAAACGAACCCCCAACCTTGAAACTCGATGCACATCCTTCACCAACTCCCTTTTTCCTTCATCCATATGGGACACACTTTCTATAGAGAGTCTACCAAGTGCGTCTGCTACTACATTGACCTTATCCGGATGGTAAACAACCATGGCACAACATGTTGCTAAGGATAGGATCCTGCTTTGACTATAGAATAGATGAGCATGACACATGCCATAATCAGACTAAAAAGGAGAATGAATCGAGATGGACAATATGTAGAAGCCCAATTTTTGGCTTTTTTGTCATGTCTTATGGGCATGTTCACAAAGGAAAAGGATCTCCATGGGTAGCATCTGCTTCGGCTCAAAGCGAATAGGATGGCCTTCGGAGAAGCATTTGCTGGTAACCAAAGCCTCACTCTGATTACTCTAAGCTCCACTCCTTCGACTGATTTTTTGCATCGGATCTCAGGTTCTCTATTGCACTCCCTAAATAGGTTTATTTTCACCTTTCCCTCAAGATACTTGTATGCTATCAGTCATTGAGGAATATTTAGTCTTAGAGGGCGGTCCCCCTATCTCGCGTAAAAGTGATTAGAATTCGAACACGTCGCGTTTTACTGGGAAAGATCGAACCATAGAAACAAATCTAAGGGCTATCACCTTCTTTGGCCAAATCTTCCAATCTTTTCACAATTACAGTTCACTACGCCCGCTCCTTTAAAGGGCGGTGTCTTGAAAGCTTACCTTATTATCATAATCCTTGAGTAACTCCAACCACCTTTTTTGCCATAGATTTAAGTCCTTCTGGGTAAACACATATTATAAACTCTTGTGGTCCGTAAACACATCCACAAGGACCCCATACAAATAGTTTCTCCATATCTTAAAGGCAAATACCACCGCCGCCAATTCAAGATCACGAGTTGGGTAATTCTTTTCGTGAACCTTCAGTTGTCGGGAAGCGTATGCTATCACCTTACCATGCTACATCAATACATAACCAAGACCAATTCTAGAAGCATCGCAATACACTATAAACCCATTGGTACCCTTCGGTAGGGTTAATACCGGTGCTGACGTACAAGTCTTCATGTCACGACTGGAATGTACACTTGAATCATAGACACGGGACAAGGGACCCATATCTCATGCTTAGAACTAATCTCATTCAAATAAGAAGAATGATAATCATAAAGATATAGCCGAAACGTAATCATAACATAGCATCAAGAAATACCAACGTTTACATAGCTGAGTACTACATACTTGTCTTTAAGCCTCTAAAGCATAAGATGGGTTGATGGGACAACATCCCCAACTAACCCGACCAATACTGAAACATAAAAAACATGAAAGTCTATAAAAAAAACCCTCGAAACATGAGGACTCACCAATAAGATGAAGGCGTAATCTGAGATGACTAAGGATGAGGATGAGCCTAAGATCCGGACCCTGTATCATGAAATGATACAGCTTAGAAAGTATGAGTTCAGTACATGAAATGTATTGAGTATGCAAGGTAAGCAAAACGGACTTTTTAAAAGTAAAAGTAAACTCATAAATAGACATAGGAGAAGGACATCATGCTTGCATCAAAAATCTTCATAATAAAACATAAGGCTCAAGACTTTCAAATCATTTATAATCATTACTTATCATAATCGCAAAAAACTTTATCATAATATAACTTGGGCCAATAACATAAATATAACAGTGCATAAAAACATGTGGAACAATGGGAGGACTCGTCATAACCGACACCATCATGGTAGAGCCTTTCATGATGCCCCACTGTCTCGCTCAAGTGGGCAGAGCCGACCTTGGTTTGCCGGGCGAGGGTTATGCATAAGGTGTGATATGACATTTGAGGGGATCAACATCAATACATCATGTCATTTACAACCCATTGTGGCACGTGGTTATGAGACACCGACATAGTCCTTTGAACGCGGGTCTGCTCGGTGCTAGACACGGCTCCCAAAAACATGCATTTAGACTCATACATAAATCATTAACATCATGCATAAAAATTCATTGGCTAAGATATAACATTTATCATAATTGATCTCCTTTGAAACACGCTAATCCAAGAATCAAGGCCCTTTGTATCGGCAACCATCATAAATTGATAAATCATGAAATTCGTTTCATAAATCATAAATCATTCTTCATCATATGGGCATCGCCCAATGCTTCATCATACTCATTTCGTTCAAAAATATGCTCATAAACATGGGTAACTTGGATTCATGCATTTCCATAATAAATAAACTTAAAATAATGAGTATTCATCATAAATCATTATCTCCATGAACTTCCAATAATGGGCAATTTAGATTTAAAAAGATTGAAACATGATTACCCATAAGGAGAAATCACATTGACATGCTTTGGGTAACATCCCATGGAATTTGAGTAGGAGAATTCATGACTTTAATCAAAATTGGGCATGGGTGAGGAAGAATTCCACCCATTTTAAAACCCTACATACCTGGGAATGGAGAGACTCAGAGTTCCTTGAACACCCACAAATAATTTTGAAGAAAATTTGGGGAAGAAGGCCTTAAATCTCCCAAAAACCTCTCTAGAATCCTTGCATGAGAATGGGCATGCGTAAAGGACTTAACTCATTTTATCATACTCAGAAAATATCCAAAACGACGTAGTTTAGGGGCTAAAAAGGGGAAAGGTTGAAAATACCTTTAAAATAATTTCCCTCTAACCTGCCCCGGACGGACCAACGATCGACCCAACAGGTCGTGGCAACATACCACGGCTCGTGGTATCGAGCTGCCGGGTGCACTGTCTCATATCACATCTCAAATCCCTTCCCACGACTCGTCAAGAAGAGTCATTACTTCAAATCACGGGTCATTGAATCGACCGTCGTCTGCCCCTTGACCAAATCTAACTTCCCTCTCCACGAGCCTTACCACGACTCGTGGTGGCATCCAATGAGTCGTGGTCTCTATCCATGGAATGCACTAGAAACTTCAACCAACAAGAAACAACTTGAAACAATGGGTCGTTGTATCTCACAATGAATCATGGGACAGCCCGTTGCTTCCTCCTCAGCCTAAGTCCAAACCTCCCAACGACTGGTGACAACGACTCGTTGTTCCTGACAACAGGTCATTGTACAGTCCGTTGTTTCCTTTGATTCCTGACTTCCCAAACCACGACTGCATATGATGACTCGTGGGGTCGTTTGTCCTTTGATATTTTTGCAAGTTTTCTGCACTTTACAATTTTAACTCTTGGGTCTATTCTTAGGCCTTTCCGGGGTATTACAATATCTTCCCCTTGGGAACAAAAATCCTCGAATGTAGGAAACAAGAAGCAAGAAGAAACATACAATTTATTATACTATATACCGATCATTTTAACTGAAGCTTTCATGGAATGACTACCTCCGAATAAAACCACATAGCTGAACTAATGTCATGCTTCACATATGCATTCATCCACATAAAAGAAACTTGAACACATGAACTAAACATGAAAACTAAATAGAGTCATAGGGCAAAACTGATACCTCAAGTTGGAACTGAGCCGGTAGAGAACAAATGTAGGTATTTAGCTATCATATCTGCTTCAGCTTCTCATTTAGCTCTCTCAACATGTTGATTTCTCCATAGTACTTTAACTGAAGCTACTTCTTTGTTCCTCAGCCTCCGAATCTGATGATCCAAGATATCAACGGGAATTTCTTCATAATTGAGGTTGTGCTTCACTCCAATGCTGTCTACCGGAACTACCAAGGCTGGATCACCTAAGCACTTCTTCAAAAGCGACACATGAAAGACGAGATGAACTGAAGATAACTCCGAGGGCAAGTCCAACTCATACGCCACCTCACCAACTCTTCTCACAACTCGGTAGGGACCAATATAGCGGGGACTGAGTTTACCTTTCTTTTCGAACCACATGAATCCCTTCATTTGGAGATACCTTTAGAAATATGCAGTCGTCCACACCAAACTCCAAATCTCTTCTCCTCACATCAGCATACGATTTCTGACTACTCTGAGTGGTTTTCAACCTATCCCGTATCAACTGAACCTTCACCATTACCTCATGAATCGAATTTGGGCCTATCATAGCTGCCTCACCAACCTCAAACCATCCGATGAGAGATCTACACCTCCTCCCATAAAGAGCTCGAACGTGCCATCTGGATACTAGAGTGGTAACTATTATAATAAGCAAACTCGATCAAGGGCAAATGATCATCTCAACTACCTTTAAAATCCATAACACATGCCCTCAACATATCCTCAAGGGTATGAATGGTTCGTTCTACCTATCCGTCTCTTTGCGGATAGAAGGCTGTAGTGAGTTTAACTTACGTCCCAATTCCCTTTTGAAACGAACGCCAGAATTGATAAGTAAACTGAGTATCTCGATCTAAAATAATAGAAAAGGGCACTCCATGAAGTTGAACTAACTCTCAAATATACAACTTAGCATAATCCTCCACTGAATCTGTGGTCTTGACCGTTAGGAAGTGTGCCGTCTAAGTTAGCCTATCCACCACCACTCAAATGGAGTCATAGTGCCGGCGAGTACGAGGTAGGCCTGTAACAAAATCCATATTAATCCCTTCCCACTTCCAAGTGGGGATGCTGATATCCTGAAGTACACCTCCCAGCTTTTGATGTTCGACTTTCACTTGCTGGCTGTTTGGGAATTTTGCTACGAAATCTGCAATATCTTTCTTCATACCATCCCACCAATAGATTTCTCGCAAATCCCGATACATTTTCGTGGATCCTGGATGAATAGAATATCTAGTACCATGTACCTCATGAAATATCCGAACTCTCAAATTATCGACGTCCGGAACACATAGTCGACCCTGGTATCGTAGCACACCATCTCCCCCTTGGGAGAAGACCCCCACCCTCTGACTCCGCACAGCCTCCTTCATCTTCCTCAATATTGGATCCTCATCTTGCCTGGATTTAACATCAACCACCAAGGAAGATTCTAACCCGTTATATACAAAAATAATGCCGTCGGTCACATCGATCAATCTAACTCCCAGTCTTGCAAGTCGGTGGACATTCTTCACCAACTCCATATTTCCCTCATCCACGTGGGACACACCTTCCATGGAGGGCCTACTAAGCGCATCCTCAACCATATTAGCTTTGCCCGAGTGGTAGAGGACACTCGTGTCATAGTCCTTAAGTAACTCCAACCACCTCCTTTGCCAAAGATTTAGGTCTTTCTGTGTGAACACATATTGCAAACTCTTGTGATTTGTGAATACATCCACGTGGACCCCATACAAGTAATGCCGCCATATCTTCAATGCAAACACCACCTCTGCCAACTCAAGATCATGGGTCGGGTAATTCTTTTCATGAACTAGCATGCAACTAACTGAGAGTTTATCTGATAGAAATAACATGGGAATTTCAAAACTGATAGAGCCAAGAAACATAAATGTCTAATCAATCATGCGAGACCTTAATTACTGCATTTATAGAGTTATGGCTAAAATCATTTTACAAGAAACAAGTATCAAGACGATCACTAAGTAGTGGAAATATAGAAACAAATAATATGCACAACTTTCCACATGAAATAATTGGAATCTGACTGAAAATTACTATAATTCAAAATCTCAGGACTAGAATTGATAGGAGATTATGGAAGGGTTTTGGGGACACAAGGGAAGAACAATTCCCTTGATGAATTCCCACATACCTGGTGTAGAAAATCCCTAAGAGAGTCCTTTGAGAATTTGAGAAGGAGATTGAATGCCCTAGCTTTTCCTTGAGAAGTCTGTCTGTAACTTCTTCGTACTGATTCTGAGTGTTGAGAGAAGAATGAGAGGAATACGTCGTTCACTCCTTTAATTGTCTCCTAAACGTGCCCAAAATGATGTAGTTTAAGGATTAAAAAGATGGGAAGTTACTAAAATACCTCTAAAAGAAAATATGGAAAATTGACCCACAGGGACCAACGAGCCACACAACGGGCGTTGGTTGTGACCACGACCTGTTGGAACTAGTCATTGGCCCTGGGTCGGATTTTTATGCTCACTGGAAAGGGACCAACTAAGGTTACCATGACTTGTTGGACAACCCAATGGGTCATTGGTACCTCTCATTGTCACTGGCAGGAGGATTAGGACCCTTAGACAATGGGCGACACAATGGCGCATTGGTAGAACCAATGAGTTATTGTGTACTCTCGTGGTCAACACTGCCTAGACCTAAGATTTTGTGACGGGTGGAATGACGACTCGTCAGAGGTGACAACAATTCGTTGTGTGCACTCGTTGCTTCTAGGAGGTATCTGATAGATTTTTGGACTTGGAAAGCAACGGAAGATAGGATGACTCATTACTTTTTTCAACGGGTCGTCCTATTCCTCATTTTCCCCCGAGAAATAAATTCCGCAGAGCTAACATCAACTCAGGCAACGGTTCATCACATGTGACCACGACCCATTGTCTGGGTCATTTTGTGATAAAATTTTTCTGGTTTTCCCCAGGTTTTTCGTGCAAGGTCTGAGTTTGGTCTAGAAAAGTTTTGGGGTGTTACACGAACCCATAGAGACTCGTGGATGAAAAAGATAAGCTATTATTAATTTGTTAACAAGCATTTTCCAAATGAATTGTTTTTTAATTATTCTAATTTTATCAATAAGACTAAAATTAATTAAGTAAATGATGGATATTTTTCTTGGAGATAGCAGTGAGTGATGAATTCCAAGGTTATGACACTTTTACAAAATCATGTTTTGTTTATACTTTCATTAATAAGCATAAATTTATAAAGATGCTAATTTATGGGATTAATTGTATATCCATGACTCTCGATCTCTAAACCTCTATTCATGTTATTCACATACCTATATTGCTATACTATGCTCATAATAAAAATGCATTTATAACTCCCATCTCTGAATTATGTAGGGCGAACTAGGTATATTGCTATCCTAGCCGCAAAATCCATCCCTTGGGAAGGATCCCACTCTATTTGACCCTCGTTCTATCTTAAATTTCCTCTTTTGAGTTATGGAATATAGGTTTAACCTACTTGTCACACCCCAAACTTGGGGAGGCATAACTACCACCCTGTAACTCACTGGACCAAGCTAGTCAAGAAACTAGACTAATAGACGGCGGTTGGGCCCGCAAGACCACTACACTACCCTATCAAACAATTGATAACTCTTGACTGGCAAGGTCACACAAACAATACTAAAGAATATAATAAGGTTGCATGTCAACTTCACAGCTAACAGAGAAAGACAATAATGCCGACTAGGCAACAACTGAATACAAACAAAAGTTGAGTACTAGCCACCAAGATTGCATATCCACAAATACTTTAAGAGTACTAGTAACTAATAGATGGTACAAGGCACCGATGTATCCAATATTTATACACAAAACTAGCATATGCAAAACTAGATAGTTGAACCACAACTCCAAAAAGAAAGGAGCATAGCAGCAAGTTGAGACTAGCTGACTCATACTGTAGAGGTCGATCTAGGGCTTTATCTGCTCCTACAATACGAATGCAGTATCCTCAAGAAAAAAGAACATCAGTACAGACAATATGTACTGGTATGTAAGGCTGGAAAATAATAAAAATGATAGCAACTGCAATATAGGATAAGATAAAGATACAACCTGGACTCTGATTGCCCTAGGGTGAATAACTTACACCTCAACTGAAACTTAACACAGTGAAATAACATTACTGACAAAAATCATGCAAATCAACTAAATATTCTCATATATGTATGCACTACCCATCAGCCAAGCTTGATCGTAAACTGCCCAACCGATGGTAATATGCACAACTGAAATCGAGCTTCAATGGAAACTAATAATGAGGGCCACATGAGGCCTCTAAACCGACTGAATGCAATAAGATTTGATAGTAAATAATAGTAGTGGCCACTTGAGACCTATCACCTGCCCAATCAGTGGTAAAAATGCATATGACATTCCATGAAGCCATGTGCCTAACTCATGCACCCGATATTCTCTAACATGACCATGTTTCTCGAGCCACAAGGCAAGAACTCAAGGATTTCTTATTTGACTATGAAATGTTTCTCAACCTTTGGTATAGACTGTTATAAGATTGAACAGGATTTAACAACTTTCACAATTGGGAACAACTAGAACTTTCATAACTTTCTTTTAGAGTGGCTCAAGTTGAGGCATGAAACTTTAGAATAAATAGAGTTTCTTTTTCATACGAATTCTTGGTAGGAAATATAAGCTCCAGCTAGTTCAATATAATAAGAGTAACGTCAATTTGGGAAGTGAACAATACTACACATCATGAGTTCCAAAGGGCTAATAGTATAAGAATAGGGGTTTCATAAGAAGCAATATGTTAAGTCATAGAAGTAGAACGGATAATAGCACCTCACTTATAGAATTGATTTTTACAAGGGTAGCATTAACAATATGGCTACCACAATCTTAAGTCAATAATAAACAAATAAACTTAAGATTTTGTGCGACCCAAACAGAAGAGTTATGCCTTTTACATACCTTAATTACTTATGAGCAAGAGAAGAACACTCTAGTCAAGCTTGAGGATAAGTGGTTGTCAGACCTTCTTAAGCTAGAAATGGGTTTTTCTTGAAACCCTAAAAGGAGAGAAGCTCAAAATTAAGAAATCTAAGCTTGCATGCAAGAACACACAATGGAAGAAGTTTCAAGAGCTTACCTTAGAGAAGGAGGGTCTGGAAGAAGAGGGAGACCGTAATCTCTAAGTCGGATGTAAAATGGTGGGTGAAAGATCAAGGTCTAACTATATATAGATGAGAGAGGAAAATTACAACTTATGATACCTGGGCATTGTTATGAACCGTAGAATTGATCTCTGGTCCATAAATCATTTCATATATAGGACTGAGGAAAAATCAACCCTCTAAAGTTTCATTTATATAAGCACAGTATGAATCGTAAATCAAAAGTAGAGTTCCCATGTCACTTCATATCCCTTATCCAGAAGATCAAAATATCTTGATCTCCACTTACGATTGTCAGATAAGGTTCGTACAATTAATCTACTATTCATGGACTCCACCGTGAATCCTTAAAAAATAACTCAAAACATAAGGCACTCCTCCATACTTCAATCTGCAATTCATAGAATCCATCTACGAGTTGTATATTGTCTCGTAGGTCTATCAAGTGACCCAAAATACTTGACTTCCTTTCATGATGTTTTTTATGAACCTTAGATTTATGTCTCGTGGAACTAATATATGGTTCGTATGTCATACACGACACCTAAATAGTAGATTTTATACAACTTCCTCACTTTCATTAATTATACCCTCGGGTGTCTCACGAGCTTGGTCAAAGGCTTCATACACCATATGAACTTCTTAATTCACATGAATAATCACGTACTAAGATCAAAAATTTCCTTTCAAATACACAAGGTGTCACATTATTCCCACATCGGGATAATTCGCTCTCAAATGATGACTGTGAGTACTAGTCGACTCTAAAATCTTCTAAATTTTTGCTGGAGTTTCCTTTCTAACAGGTACTATCCAAAATTCTCAATCTCTCAATAGTTAACTAGAAAACACCATCATAGTCCACACAGGGAAGAACCAAACATGACACCATATGCCAAATCTCATACCCTATATATATCAAGAACAGTAGAAGACATCAGTGAATGGGAAAAATAGGAAATGAAATTACCTCAAGCTTAACTCTGAGTCTAGAACAAAAGGGGGTACTTGTTGTTCATCTCTTCCTCGACTCTCCATGTCATATCTTTAATATTATCGTTCCTCCATAATACCTTCACTGAGGCTAATTCTTCGGTCTTGAGCTTCCTAATCTGGCGATCTAGAATAGTAATTGGTACTTCTTCATATGAAAGGTATTTTAAAATATGAACATTTTTTATAATAATACGGGCATGATCCCATACATACTTTCGTAGCATCGACACATAGAATCGGGTTGGACGGCCTCTAACTTTGCAGGCAACTGTAGCTCATATTCCACCTTCCCTATCCTCTAGATGATCATGTAAGGTCCAATGTACCTTGGGCTATGTTTTCCCTTCTTGACAAGCTGCATAATTCCTTTCGTAGGTGAAATCTTCAAAAATACCTAGTCATAGACATCAAACTCTAATTCCGAGTAGTGCGTATCTACATACGACGTCTACATGCTCTAAGTTGTTTGTATTCTTTCTCTTATAAGTTTTACCTTCTTCATTGCCTACTAAATTAAGTTGGCCCCTAGAGATATTGTTTCCCCGACTTCGAAACAACCAACCGATGACCTATTTTTTTGTGCATACAAAGCCTCATGCAGGGCCATTTGGATGCTTACATAAAAGCTGTTATTATAGGAAAATTCGATAAGAGGAAAACGATCATCCCAACTTTTCTTGAAATCTAACACAAATGCACGTAACATATCCTCGAGAGTTCGGATGATGTGTTTGGCCTGTCTGTCAGTCTGTAGATGGAAAGTCGTGCTGAGGTTTACTTGAGTACCCAAAACCTTTTGGAAAGACTTCCAAAAATTTATTATAAATGAAGCTTCTCTATTTGATATATGGATATGGGGACACCATGGAGTTGGACTATCTCATGGATGTATTAGCTTAATCCTTTGCTGAATAAGTAATCCTAATTGGTAGAAAGTGGGTTGATTTTTTCAATCGATCTACAATCACAAATGGAATCATACTTCTGAAAAGTACGAGGCAAGCCTGTAACGAAGTCCATATTGATCATCTCCCACTTTCATGTTGCAATTTCTATATTCGACGTCAGACCTCCAGGCTCTAATGCTCAACCTTCACCTACTGACAATTTGGGCACTAGGCTATGAACTCTGTGATATTTCTATTCATGCCATTCCACCAGTAAATATATTGGATATCACAGTAAATCTTTATCTCTCTCGGATGTACTGAATAATGAGAATAATGTGCCTCTGCCAAAATCTTCTTTTGAAGTTCCCCCACATCCGATACACACAAGCGACCTTGTTGTCTGATTACCCCCATCTTGCCCAAGCTCGAATAATGGCTGCTTCTGCTGCGGAATTTCTCCCCTTAACCTTACCAATTTTGGATCCTCAAACAATAGTTGCTTCACTTCTGACTCGAGGGAAGACTCTATTATGTTTGGAAAACCACTCGTCCATCATCCACATCAAGAAACCAAATCTGCAAACCAACTAATCATTGTAATTCTTTCATCAGCTCAATCTTACCAAATTCTACATGGATCAAACTTTCTATAGACTTAAGGCTAAGAGCATCGTCCACCATATTGGCCTTACCAGGATGATACAGGATGTCACCTTCAAAATCCTTTAGTAGTTATAGTCATCTCTCCTATCTTAAATTCAACTCCTTTTTCTTAAAAAAGTATTGTAGGCTCTTGTAATATGTAAACATATCCACATGGACTCCGTACAAATAGTAACGCCAAATCTTCAAGGAAAATACAACTACAGCTAGCTCAAGATCATGTATGGGGTAATTCTATTCATGCTTCCTTAATTGTCATGCGACATAGACAATAACTTTGCGAGGTTGCATTAAAACAAACATAACCTAATCCTCAAGGCATTATAATAAACCACATAACCTTCTATACCTTCGGGAAGAGATAAGACCGGCGTTGAGGTAGGCCTATCCTTTAACTCCTAAAATCTCTACTTGCAAGCGTCTGTCCACTGGAACTTAGCTGCCTTATGAGTCAGCTTCATCAATGGCGTAGATAGTAAACAAATCTTCTACAAATCTTAAGTAGTAGCCTGCTAAACCCAAAAAGATATAGACTTTTGTAAGATTCAACGGCCTCAACCAATCCTTTACAACTTCTATCTTCCAGCTATCTACTCTAATACCTTCTTTGGTAACAACATGACATAGAAAAGCTCTAGATGTTAGCCAAAACTTAAACTTAGAGAATTTCACATACAACCTGTGATTCTGGAGAGTCTGCAATATTGCACACATATTATTTGCATGTTCTACCACGGACCACAAGTATATTAAAATATCATCAATGAAGACAATCACAAACACATCCAAGAATAGCTTGAACACCTGATTCATCAAGTCCATGAAAGTTTTTGGGGCACCAGTATGTCTAAGTGACATTACTAGAAATTCAAAATGGCCATACCTTGTTCTAAAAGCTGTCTTGGGAATATCAACCTCACTAACTCAAATCTGATGATATTCTCACCTCAAATCAATTTTTAAAAAGCATCTCGCACCCCACAACTAATTAAACAAGTCGTCGATTTTGGGGAGCGGATAATTATTCTTGACTGTGACTTCGTTCAACTATCTATAGTCAATACACATCCTTTAGGATCCATCCTTCTTCCTCACAAATAGTGTTGGCGCTCTCTATGGTGATGTACTCGGCCTAATGAATCCTTTCTTAATTAGGTCCTTTAACTCCCTAACCGCAGGGGTCATTCTGTAAGGAGGGATAGAGATAGGTTGAGTACCTGAGAGTAGATCAATTGGAAAAATTAATCTCTCCTTTTTGGAGATATTCCCGGAAATTCATCTAGAATGACTGCCAGAAATTCACTAATCACTGGAACTGACTAAAGAATAGTAGGTTCACTTTCTGTGTCCTCGACTAAAACTTGATGACATATACATCCTTTGGAAATCATATTATGGTTCTTAAGGTATGAAATAAACTTACCCTTCAGCATGGCTACATTGCCCTTCAACTCTAGGACTGGCTTGTTTAGAAAATGGAATCTAACAACTTTTGCCTGCCAATCCACATTTCCATAACACAAATCCAACCAATCCATGCCCGTTATTACATCAAATTCTAACATATCTAACTCAACTAGATCAGCCGAAGTCAGGCAATTACAAACCCAAATGTCACAATTCTTATAAACTCGCCTAACTATAATACATTCTCCTATCAGCGTAGATACGACAAATGGCTTTGATAATATCTCCAAGTCTACCCCAAATTTGCTAGAAATTGAAGGAGAAATATATAAAAGAGTAGAACTAGGATCTATCAGTACATAAGCAGCAAGGGAGAAGATAGGTAAGTTACCTGCAACAACGTCGGGGGATGACTCTAGGTCTTGGAAACCAATTAGTGCATAGAAGTAGTTTTGACCACCATCTGAATGTCACAACACTCCTGTACACCCTCTCTCGGTCGCGACCTAGAGTATTATGTAGGCCAGGCCTTAGGGGCACGCAACCAATGATGAAGCTGCTACTGATCCTTTAGGCTGGTCCATCTCATCTCTATCTCTAGTCGGACACTGTGGAATAAAATGACCCTTCCTTTCCACACAATGAATAAGGTGTCATAAGGGCCTCATCTATTTTGAATTCTCAAGACGTTGAGAACAACAAAGAGCTGAACTCTGACTCTATCTTTGTCCCTAAAGTTGAGATGAAACACTGTCAGCAGGATGAGCTAACTTCTTAGAAAACTGAGTTCTGGGGTCATTGCAAGGCTCCATGTAAATCCCACTGTTCTAGCCCTCTTACTCTTCTCCCTCTCTCTGCGATTATTTCGAATACAGTGAGTCAAATCCTCTATTGTCTAAGCTTATGCCTAAATTCGAGAAACATCAATACCCTCATGCATAGCCACCGCAATATAGTCTATAATCAAATAGGGTCCAAGACCAACAAAAAATCTATGAACTCGGTGATGAGTTGGTAATTTACCAACTCATTAGACTCTAAAGTTTGAGTTTTCTCTTAGTTCTCGAGTTGATTAGTTGGATTTTATGCCCTTTTTGCTTTTATTGTGTGCAGGTGCCTAAGTTTGAAGAAAAGAGCTAAAATGGGGGTAAAATGGAGGAATTGAGCAGAAGTGGCGAGACGCAGGTGTTAACCGGTGAAACTTCAGTTGAGAAGATGATAGTCCATTCCTAGGCAGAGGAAGGCCACCCGCGGTTCATGAATCACCTGTGGCGGAACGCCGTTTTGATCGCTGAAGGACGCTTAGAAAAATCTAGAATTCGCATTTAAGGTCCAGCGGTTCACAGATTGGCATCGGTGAAACGCTGCGTGAACCGCTGAAGTTCACTGACAATGACTAAAGTAAGAAGAGCAAGCAGCCGGCGGTTCATGGATTTCATCGGCAAACCGTCGGTGCCTTCGCCAGTTCCAGAGCGAGGCTATTAAGGGTAAAATTATCCATTGCCGAAAAAGGAAGGAAAAGTACCCTACTTTTCAGGGTATAAATAGAAAAAGAAGTACATTGCAGAAGAGAAGAAAAAAGAGGGAGAAGATAGAGAGATTGACAGATAAGACAAAGACACATCGCATCATCTTTCCTTTTTAGCTGAAGACATTTTTAGCTGAGAAAAGGGGATTTTGATTGAAAGTTGTAAAAGATACTCTATTCTCCTTTCTTATTTGGCATTATTAAGTTTCAACTGTAGTTGAAGGATAATTATTCTTTTGATTTATCTACTCTTCTTATTAAATTCAATGATGCTTTTGATGGTTGTGCTTTTGAGTTTCTTAACTATGAGTAGCTAAAATCATTAATTAGAGGTGTGTGATGATGAATACTTAATTGGATTGGGTATTGCTAGAGTTAACTTCTTAATGTTCAATTAAGTGTAAATCTATAAGATTCCTTTCTATCTGTTAATGAATATCCATCGATGATGATATGGGTCTATCTATACTTGCTTAATTGTTTCTCAGGAGAGAATAATTAAATATTTGAAGGGAATCTAGTAGTAGGTATGGATGTGAGGTTGTAAAATTAAGCTAGTAATGGCTGAAATTACTTCCTTCTTCTTAATTAGCAACTAATAGCTAGGAATAGTGAAGTTGCTGATCCAAATCAATTTGGGTGTGTTAAATTGCAGCTAGAGTTTGAGAAAACTCTAGTCAAGGGTAGGCAATAGGCTAGGAA
The DNA here is from genome assembly GCA_035772735.1 of Datura wrightii. Lineage (NCBI taxonomy): Eukaryota > Viridiplantae > Streptophyta > Magnoliopsida > Solanales > Solanaceae > Datura > Datura wrightii. The sequence goes on from JASDFA010000018.1 coordinate 92,281,324, forward strand.
GCTGAGGCTACCTATTTCCTAAGATTATTTACATTTATTGAACTTATGAAGTTAACCTGGTCCATCCCAATCTAATTAGTATTTCATCTACACCACACCTCTAGTATTTTATAAATATTGTCTACAACTTAGCTGATCCTTGTAGTTTGAATTCACCGAAGAAGTTTTTGTAATTCTCTACAAAGTTTATTCCCCCAATTTCCTTATTTTATGTTAAATTTATGTGGTGCAAGCTAAAATCAACTTCTTAATCGACACTTGAATTCGTCACTCTCTAGTCCTCGTGGAATTCGACCCGGACACTCGTCAGGTTACCTATTTTGATACAACGACCGTGTAAATTCTTTGATTTAAGAATATATTAGACGTTATCAAAAATGGTGTCTTTGTTGGGGACTGGCATTTAATGATCTTGGGATTGATTGTTAAATTGAATTAGTGTGCATCATAGCTACTTGATTTGATTTTCTACCTTTTTGTTAGGAATTAACCACCTCATGAGCCATCACTCCCAAGCAGGAGATAGCTCAGTGGAGGGGAATATGGAACTTGACAAAGATAATCCGGTGATGCCGGAAGTTGCAGGTGCCATTCGCCTACCATCGACAATAGAAAATGCGGTGTTCCATGTTACTAGCACCATGGTGCACTTATTGCAGATGAAAGGGATTTTTGGCAGCAAGCCAAGCAAAGATGCAAATCGGCACTTGAGGAATTTCTTAGAAATTTGCCAGCCCTTCAACATCACAAACATTAGTCAAGAATCAATCAGGCTGAGACTCTTCCCTTTCTCATTGACAGGAGAAGCAACAATGTGGTTGGAGGAACTTCCTCCGAGGTGCATTACTTTGTGGCAAGAGTTAACCGAGGCTTTCCTAGACTGGTTTTTCCCTCCCTCAAAGATGTTACAACTGAGGGATGATATCACAAACTTTCGAAAAGAACAAGGAGAGTCTTTGCATGAGGCTGGTTGAGGTTTAAGAAGAAGGTTTCTCTTTGCCCAAATCATGGCTTATCAGATGGAGTGCTTCTCCAAAGTTTCTATAGTGCCCTGCATTCAATGAAAAAATCTATTACTAATAACCTAGTTGGGGGATCAATCATGGACCAAACTTATAAGTTAGTCAAAGCTCTCCTTGACCGAATGACATAAACCAACAGGGCTTGGCACACAAGGGAGACGAGTGTTTCCACTCATGAGATCAACTCAAGTGCATTTGTGATGGAGTTGCCAAAAAGGGATGATGAGCTGGATGAGACTTTGGCCAAGATGATGACACAATAAGAATTGATGACCAAGCATGTGACGGGAGCAGGTTCGGAGGTGGTGAATGTTGTGGGAATGCAAGGTCTCGGGAAATATGAAAGAGAGCCTTCGCCACCAAGATATGATGAAGAATGCCAATATATGGGTAACCAAATGGGAGGGCCTCCACTTGGCTTTCAAGGAGCAAACCAAGGCCCGTGGCTCCCAAGGGATGATAACCAAGGGTGGAGAAATCATGAACAGCAAGGATGGCCCGAACAGAATGAGAGGTGGAACAATAGAGAGCCAAACCAAGAAGGTGATCATTACCATCGAAGTGAAAATCCGTACATTCCACCTCCTAAGGTTGGAAATCCTCAAAACCATTGATCTTGGGCAGATTTATATGCCCAAGTAATACTCAAACGTATCATTTTTACCTTGTTTGTTGTGCAATGTGTATATAATATCATGTATTTGGTAATAAAATGCGAATTTATACTAACCAACATGATTAGCATTTGTTTTGCAGGATAATGTGATTTTTAAGAGCTAAAATGCGTGTTGGAACTATGTCGGAGTTGGACTTGGATGCGAGCGTGGAAAAGACCTCGGATGGCATATTTTACACTGGCTCCGCAATGGTGCCGTGCCACGCTGCCATCGCGGTAGCACACTGCCTGGAGAGGAAATTAATTGGCAGATTCCAGTGAGGCCTCGCGACAGCTCCGTGGCACGGAGACAGGCCTCCACGATGGTCTCCGTGCCACGTTGAGGCTAATTATCCGGACCATGCAATTTCCAGAGAGGGTCCGCGTCCATGCCGTGTCACGGAGGCAGTGCTCCACGTTGGCCTCCGTGACACATTGCTTGTTATTCCGGGAAAAATTTCCCACTAGTATAAATAGCACACTTAGGTTATTTTTAAAGAAGAGTTTTTTAGTTTTAGTTTTTTTAGCTGAGTTCAGAAGTGGGAGCAGGAACGTGGTTTTGTGGCAGTTGAAGAATAGAAAAGATAAGAGTTTTCTTCTCTTCCCTTCTTCTTTTCCTTCAATTGTATGCATGATTCACACTCATTCTAGGATGATTAATCCAAGAATGAGTGGCTAATTCCTTTCTTGCTGAGGTTTTGAACTTGTGTAATGAATGTTGGTAATAATTGATATGGTTTCTTCTTCTTCTTGCATGTTGTTCTATTAATTCTTGTGCTTATTACATTCTTGATTGGCCACCATTAATGTATATCTAAAAAGTCCAATTTCACTCGAGAGAGCATGAAATTGGAAAGTTGTGAATTAATAGGGTATTGTTCTTAACTTGATTAGGGAAAATTGGGTTTTGATGTGCTTTCTTGATAGAAATATACTTGAAAGCCGTATTAGTCAATTTAGGAACCGGAATTGTAGTGTTAGGTCATAAATTGCATTTGATCACAGAAATGTAGACGAATGGTTTATGAATCTAAAGTGAAATTAAATACGGAAGTTTTAATTTCTAGGCAAACGTTCTTGGCTAGCAATATGAAGAAGAAGATGACCAAATTATCCTGATTATCAAGTTCATTACTCGTTCTTAACCTTGGCATGTGCATATCCATTGTCTAAACTCAACGTAAATAGTAGTTATTAATTTTAGCAGATAATTAGTTTAGAAACAAAACTCACTCAAATCTTGGTTGGATTGTTGTTAACATAGTTAGAAATAGAATAGAGATATAGTAAACTAGGCAGTTTTGCATATCTAGAGCAACCTCCTTGGATCGATACTTGGCTACTTAGCCACTTTATTACTTGTTTGACCACGTACACTTGCGTGTCGGTGTATAATATATACCGAGCAGCAGAGCGCGAGCAAGGATTTGGCGCCGTTGCCGGGGAGGCTAGGCGATTTGTAAAATTGTGTTAAGTGTAAATTTACTATATTTTTGTTTTATTTTCTTAAGTGTTGACAACTTGGTCTAGTGTTTGTTTTAATTCTTCTTTATTTTATTTTATTTTTCTGCTTGTCGTATACCCTTATTGACATGACATCGTGGAATATAAATGGTTTCAATGGTGGATACTCATATTTTAGTGAATCTTGTCTGAACTGTGGAGGACCCCACTTGTGGCAAAACTGTAACACGTGCAATATATGTGGGTGTCAATATGGCCATTGGGGTGATTGTCCAAAGGCATATTCCCCTCCCCCAAGCCCCTACTATGATCCTTTTGTTGATTTTGCTGAATATAGGCATGTTGAAAATGAGGACTTGGGACGCCAAGTGCAAATAGAGGACATGATGAAACAACTCCTGGAGCAATCAGAAGCAATGAAGGAGTCGGTGGCAGAATTGATAGCTCAGCAAAAGGAGAATGCAGAGGCTGTAAGCAGGATGAGCGTCCAACTCACGGAGATGTGTGCTGAGGCTGAAGCTTGTGATAATTTGCAGGTGACAGTTTTAGCCGATATTCAAGAGGAACTACAAGAGGAAGACAAGGGTGACTTTGTGGATGAAGCCCAACAATTGGAATCTCTTCAGTGTCCCTGTGATGAGCTCACACCTATAGAAAATCCATTCATGGAAGAAGAAAAAGAATATCTTCCATTTGACCTTAATGGAGAAATAGATGTCGATGTTGAAAAGGTGTACACAAGTAAGGAAGTCAAGCACAAAGCAATTTCAGAGTTGAGGTTGATTGGACCACACTCGAAGCATTTTTCGACATTAAGTTTGGTTGACAACAAAGAAATGGAGTCTTCCAAGATTATAGAGAAATGTCTAGAGGAGGACCAAGCCCCGTATATTCTGAAATTTGCTAACTCGAAGCAACGAAATGACTTCACTTACTCAAGGGCCAGTAGGTTCAAAAGAAAACATCTATTGCTTGGTCCTTACAATTTTTCACCACCACCCCTAGAGCATAAGAGGAAATTAGAAAATAAATTAGGGGTGAGATTCATATCCTCAAGGTGGAGGAAAAAGTGGTGAAACTTGGTACGTCGAGCCGCGACGGTAAACCAGGCGCTGCACGGGATGCAACCCGTGAAAAATATTTTCTTTCTTTCTTTTTAGTGTAAATAATTTTTACTTTTCTTTTCTTTTTCTTGACTAGGTTTAGATTTGCATTTTAGTTAGTATCTTTTATTTTTAGTTAGGGAAATCTATTAATTTAACCAATTTTTATTTAGTGAGGTGATTTTCAGGTATAACGGAGGAAATATACATGGAATCGAGAAAATGAGGTGAGGTATGAAAATTAAATTTATTGGTGAAACAGAGCACTGGCGCGTTGGCGCCGTGTCACGGAGGCAATGCTCCGCGTTGGCCTCCATGACACATTGCCCTTATCCCAGTGCCGGGTCACACCGGGTTTCCGGGTGACCCGCGTGTTTCTTTTAAATAAACCCCCGATTTTCGCCCATTTTTCCCCATTCCCTCTACCCTCCGCGACCAAACACCCATTCCCCTACCCCCAAGCTCCGTGCCACGTTAAGAGGCAAGGAAAACGTCAAGTCTTTATCGATTCTTCAATCCCAAGGTATGTTTTCATCGTCTATCTCAATTTTTTGTCGATTTTTGTCGATTTTGAGCATGTGAGGTGAGATATATCACCCTAGGTAGAAATTAAACATGACGTGAATTATTTTGCGATTGATTGTGTTCGGATTGTTGTAGTTGACGTCTGAACTTATCGATTGATTGAATAATTCATTATTGATTGTCGAATTGAGTTCTAGGGCTTGGGGTTGTTGAATTTTAACTTGGGTAACTTGATAGTTTGACGAAATTGATGCCGGGGTGTGTTTATTATTTGAGATAAGTCGTGGTAAATATTGTATAATTGGTGAAAGACGACTAATTCTCGAATTTTTGTGGGACATTGCGTAATATGTGAATTTGTTGAATTGCTTAGATTAGTGTATATAAAATGTTTGTATTGTTGTTTCTATTTTGTTTTTGTTATCATTGCTAAGTGCTATGGGTGAATAGCTGTCGATAGTAGGATTGGGTTAGCTGTATGAAGTCTGAGTAGTTTGCTAGCCGGTATGCTGTCGAATTTTTGTGAACTCACTAAGCAATATGTTTATAGTGATTGTGTTTGGGGTGTAAATAGAGCTATCCTTGCTAACATGTTGTAAATATTGTTAAAGACTAAGTGTGGGGTAAATTTTGTTTAACCCGACCTTAGCCAAAGCTAACAAGTTTTTAGCTTAACGTTGTGCTTGTCTGTGTAAATTGACAGGTACAATGGCCAGCCGACAAGATAAAGGCAAGGGTGCTTCAACCTCAGGCACCGGCAGAAAGAGAATGAGACTGGGCACTGCTGTCCCAGCTGCACCTGCTGTTCCACGCGGTCAACACCGCCGATACGGAACACGATGGGTTACCGATGAAGGGAAGAAGTGGTACGCAAAGCATAAGGAGAACAAGTACTTCCCGGAGGAATATATTGCAAGGGAACCACTCGCACAGGAGTTCCCTCGCATCGTACAGAGGATTGAGGCAGCTGGGCTCAGCTTTATTTTTCAGGAGCCCAAGGAGTGCAACCTTCACTTGGTCCGAGAATTTTATGCCAATTGGAACCCGGCCATCAGAAGCCACACTATTAAAATCAGAGGGCAGATTGTCACTCTGGAACCCCAGCAGCTGAATGCCATCGTTGGAGCGCGGGACACAGACGCCCACGTTCTCCGCCAGCTCAACATCACCCCACTGTACGCTGACATCAGACGTACGTTGTGTGGGGCTCGATCCACAGCCCGATGGAGTAGACACAAAGAGAGGGGATACCACCAGACTCTGCCTTATTCGCAGATGAACAGGGAGGCCAGAATCTGGCTAAAAATTGTATGTTCGTGTTTGATCCCGGGAGTACATATGACAGACGTGACCCGGGACCGTGTCTGCCAGGTGTATGCCCTTATGAAAGGGCTTGAGATTAATGTGGGGGCGGTTATAATATCCGCCATGAAGAGAGCCAGACTACACCAGGGCCACAGATACGGGTTTGGCGGACTCATCACCACCTTCCTCCGAGGCCTCGACGTTGAGGAAGAAGCCTTGGATTACATTCCGCAGTTGGAGCGGAGGGCCCTTGATGTGACAAAGACAAAGGCCCCCGACACTACACACGGACCTGTGCTGACTCTGGGCGAGCGACATGCTCGTGACGACCAGTATATGGCCCGTATGTTCGGTATGCAGATGCTGCAGCTACGGATAGGTGGGAGACCAACCACCGAGGATGAATTATGGCAGCTGGAGCTGGACTACCCTTTTGGCGAGAACGCCAGAGCTTTATGCAAGGTGGGGCCAGCCTTTGTGGAGCCGACTGACGACGACGTCCCTACTGATGAGGAGACGTGTCGTGAGGACTCTGATGTGGAGTCCGATGACGGCGAGGGAGCTGATTCAGATATGGGCGACGAGGCCGCAACACCGGATGAGGAAGTCGAATATTTCGACTGAGCAGGGAGTTTCACCACCCAAAATTTTGTGCTTTGTATTTTTGTGAACACTGGGGACAGTGTTCGATTTAAGTGTGGGGTGGGGAGTAGTTAGGTGCTGGGTCATAGGCTCTAAATCTGCTGTATATTCTTCCTTGACGTTTATGTATGTCTGTGCTTTCCCTGTTGTTGTGAACTGATTTGTGAATGATGTGTATATATTTGTTTGTGGCTAATGATGTGTGTTTTTAAAAAGTTATGGTTGCCTTTGTAAATATTTTGTAAATTTTGTAAATATTTTTTTCTCTATCGATATGATCGATATTTTTCAAAATTTTTGATAAAAGATGTTGCACTTATCAACATATTTTGTGAATATTGTTTTTTTCATCGAAATGATCGATGTGTTGCAAAAATTTTGAAGTTTTATTTTTGGGTTTCTCGGAGTTTGTTTTCGGTTCTTTTACCGAGAATAGTCCCATTGAACCGATGTCATAGTTAGTGACCATTCCCTATGATGGATGGATGACGACCGTCTTAAGGGAAATGTAGTCGATAGGAGTAGATGTTTTTTTTTAGTTTCTTTGGTGGATTGCATCAATAAACTGTAGTTGCTTATGGTTGCTAAAATTTTGTTGCGTGTGTAATTGATGTTCGAAATGTGAAAGTGATTCGTTTGAAAGCATGTAATTGTGTAAATATGTTGAGTTACCTAGGCTATAGAATTTGGTTCATTATGATTGAGGCTTAATCTTGAATTCATGTAATTGACTAATTAAAGAGTCTGTGAATGCATCTTGATTCGAGTATGTGCATGAAGTGTGAGTGAGGTTTTGCTATTCCATGTCATTGTGAATTGTCTAGAACTTGCCTGGCGTGTATACAAAGCGAAATGAAGGAGGTGTAGTGTCGGAAAGGATGTAGGCATTTCTTTGTTTTAACCGTTAGTTTCCATTGTTTTCTTGTCAAATTCTACCTTTTTATATGTTGTATACCCTAGTCAGCCCGTTGAGCCTTTAGCCGATTTCTTTCTTTTGTCCAGAATTGTATGAACTAAGCTTTATTCCTTCTTTTCATTAGCCTTAAAGTCTATAAGAAGCTCTTAAGCGCTTACAAAGAACAGAAAATTGTTTCCCAAAGTGTTAAAGAGTGAAAAGAGTGAAAAGAAAAGAAAAGCAAAGTGAAGAAAGAAAAGATGATGTTGAAGAGGCACTAGTTGTAATTAAATGAAATTGAGGGTACATGAAAACCTTCCGTTTGGGGTCAAGTGTGCCTGATGAAATGGGCTGTATGAAAGTAAACCAGCATGAATGGGAGAAAAAGAGAAAAGAGAGGAACAATGTCCATGAGTCGATGGGAATGAGTTGAAAAGGCGCTTAAGGATGCTAGCGACTATTATTGGCTAATCCAATATATATATACTAGATCCATAGCCCAGTTACAACCCATTAAAAGTCCTATTTGATCCTACACTGCATTTCTTTATATTAGTGGAGTAATACACTAACGGCAAGCCTATGGGTCATGACATGATGCATGTGAATTCTTTTGGGAGAGAGAGTGAAATAAATTTTTATATGCCCCTACTTGCATGTTTGTGTGCTGCACGAGCATAAAAGGGGAAGTTTCTCTCGAGTTGTGAGGGTACATGCTTGATGAAAGATTGATTTTTGTGTCGGATTTCTTGATTAGTTGATTTGCATGAGTTTGCCGATATCAAGAATCAATTCTTAAAAGTCTAGGAAGCCTCGATGTATTAAGGTCATTGTCTTGTACGACCAAGCATGTTTTCTTGATGATTTGCAAAAATCGAATAATCGGTATGACCGTAACGTAAATGGTTGCACCATAGTGACAAAGGTTGAGATGTGATGTGCATGATTTGTGTATGTGTTGTTCGAGGACGAACAAGGATTTAAGTGTGGGGTAAGTGATCTTGGGCAGATTTATATGCCCAAGTGATACTCAAACGTATCATTTTTACCTTGTTTGTTGTGTAATGTGTATATAATATCATGTATTTGGTAATAAAATGCGAATTTATACTAACCAACATGATTAGCATTTGTTTTGCAGGATAATGTGATTTTTAAGAGCTAAAATGCGTGTTGGAACTATGTCGGAGTTGGACTTGGATGCGAGCGTGGAAAAGACCTCGGATGGCATATTTTACACTGGCTCCGCGATGGTGCCGTGCCACGCTGCCATCGCGGTAGCACACTGCCTGGAGAGGAAATTAATTGGCAGATTCCAGTGAGGCCTCGCGACAGCTCCGTGGCACGGAGACAGGCCTCCGCGATGGCCTCCGTGCCACGTTGAGGCTAATTATCCGGACCATGCAATTTCCAGAGAGGGTCCGAAACCACGCCGTGTCATGGAGGCAGTGCTCCGCGTTGGCCTCCGTGACACGTTGCTTGTTATTCTGGGAAAAATTTCCCACTAGTATAAATAGCACACTTAGGTTATTTTTAAAGAAGAGTTTTTTAGTTTTAGTTTTTTTAGCTAAGTTCAGAAGTGGGAGCAGGAACGTGGTTTTGTGGCAGTTGAAGAATAGAAAAGATAAGAGTTTTCTTCTCTTCCCTTCTTCTTTTCCTTCAATTGTATGCATGATTCACACTCATTCTAGGATGATTAATCCAAGAATGAGTGGCTAATTCCTTTCTTGCTGAGGTTTTGAACTTGTGTAATGAATGTTGGTAATAATTGATATGGTTTCTTATTCTTCTTGCATGTTGTTCTATTAATTCTTGTGCTTATTACATTCTTGATTGGCCACCATTAATGTATATCTAAAAAGTCCAATTTCACTCGAGAGAGCATGAAATTGGAAAGTTGTGAATTAATAGGGTATTGTTCTTAACTTGATTTGGAAAAATTGGGTTTTGATGTGCTTTCTTGATAGAAATATAATTGAAAGCCGTATTAGTCAATTTAGGAACCGGAATTGTAGTGTTAGGTCATAAATTGCATTTGATCACAGAAATGTAGACGAATGGTTTATGAATCTAAAGTGAAATTAAATACGGAAGTTTTAATTTCTAGGAAAACGTTCTTGGCTAGCAATATGAAGAAGAAGATGACCAAATTATCCTGATTATCAAGTTCATTACTCGTTCTTAACCTTGGCATGTGCATATCCATTGTCTAAACTCAACGTAAATAGTAGTTATTAATTTTAGCAGATAATTAGTTTAGAAACAAAACTCACTCAAATCTTGGTTGGATTGTTGTTAACATAGTTAGAAATAGAATAGAGATATAGTAAACTAGGCAGTTTTGCATATCTAGAGCAGCCTCCTTGGATCGATACTTGGCTACTTAGCCACTTTATTACTTGTTTGACCACGTACACTTGCGTGTCGGTGTATAATATATACCGAGCATCAGAGCGCGAGCAACCATCCAGGAGTAAGTGATGCGGGTAGCTCCAAAATTCAATACATGCTCTCAAGAGTTATGAAGAAGGTGGAGTCGACCGAAAGTGGAGTGGAAGAATTAAGACCAGAGGTGTATAACCTTGCTCAAATAGTGAGTTCACACTCGGCATCCATCAAGCATTTGGAAGCTCAAATGAATCACCTATCTCTCCAAATGAACCCTAGAATGAAAGGCACATTACCTAGTTACACAATGCCTAATTCGAAAAAAGATGGTCGATGTATGGCTATTATCATTAGAAGTTGTAAGAGGATTGGAGATATACTAGGAAATCCTAGTGAGGAGGAGAACTCGAAAGTAGTTTACGAAGATGAGGTTGATAAAATGCAAATGATTCTAATAATAAAGAAAAGGATGAAGAAGAAACAAAGGAAAAGGATGATGAGAGCCACATTCAAGTGAGTGATGAAGAAGCGGGCATGAAGGCCCTGGTTGATGATAGAGCTGAAGTAAGACTCCCACCACCATATCCACAATGACTTACCAAGAAAAAGAAGGAAGATCAATTTAAGAATTTTGTTGACATGTTTAGCAAGTTGTCCATAAACATACCATTAGTGGATGCTTTGATCCAATTCCTGGTTATGCCAAGTTTATGAAAGACTTGCTGAAAAAGAAGAAGGTGGTTGATGTGGGAAATGAAGAGAAAACACACCATTGTAGTGCGGTAATGATGAGCAGCCTTGCCCCAAAAAGGAAGACCCCAGAGCTTTTACAATTCCATGCACGATTGGGGTTTGTGTATTTAAGAAAGCTCTATATGATCTCAGCGCAAGTATAAATTTGATGCCCCTGCTCATTAGGAAATTAGGCCTCGAAAGTACAAAACCAACATTGATGCGACTACTAATGGAATATAGGTCAATCAAAAGATTTGTGGGGGTGTTAGAGGATGTGCTGGTGCGAGTTGACAAGTTCATTCTCCCGGCTGATTTTGTTATTCTAGATTGTGACATGGACGTGGAAGTTCCCATTATTTTGGGAAGACCTTTGCTAACTACAGGGAGAGCAGTGGTAGATGTGGAACTTGAAGAGTTAAAATTTTGGGTTGGTGGTGAGGAAGTTACCTTGAAGGTATGCCCGTCAGCTGGAACTCCACCTGAATGCAAGGTAATTGGAGTATTGCAAAATGATGATGAGGATAAAGGAGTGAAGCTGAGCGAGACGGAAACGGATGATGACCCATTAGAAATGAAGAACTGAAGGAAAAAGGATTACATCGTGCCACGACGATAAACAAGGTGCTTCTTGGGAGGCAACCCAAGTTTTTATTGAATTATTTGATGTTTTTGTTATTTTTTTTTGTGTAGGATTTGAGAAATGGGAAGCAAAGTGAGATGCAAATCATGATGGGAGCATCAGTGAGAGACCGGCGAGCCGCCGGTCCCAAAAATGTGGATCTCCGAAGATAAGGGAGCCCAAAGCAGAAAGCTTTAGTGTTGAACTAAAGCATCGGCGGGACACTAGAGAACCGCCGAATTCAATTTGTGGGTCACCGGTGTATCGCCGATCTGAAGCAGAACACCTGAAGCAAGGCTTATATTCGGTAGATGATCAGCGGGCCGCAGTCTCAATTCATGGACCGTCGGTGCATCACCGGATGGAACCAGATCACTGGGTATAAAATAAGTTCAAATGCAAGGTAGCGACGAACCACCGAATTGGATCGGCGAATCGCCGATTCATCGCCGATCGGGCTCATCCTGAAGTAAAATGAGGAATTTAAACGACTGGCCCACAAAATCCCAAATACTTTCCTAGCCACCATAATTCTGTAAATATTTCCATAGCCTCCCTTTTTCCCAACATTTTTCTTTTCATTTTTGTCTCTCCATTACCCAACATTCCCTATTCCCCATAAATTCACATTTTCACCTCTCTATTTTCCCACCTTTTAAGCATCCCACTCCCCACCAACTCACCCACATTAAACTCCCCACCTTCCCCTCCACCTATCACATTCCCACTTTTTACCTATAAATACCCATCCATATTTCACCATCAAAACCACTCTACTCTCAATATCTACTCTATACTCACTTGAAGGTGCTCCTGAAAATCTTGAGCTAGTTTTTTTTATTGAGGCTAGAAGAGTGTGCAACTAGTCTTCCAATTTGAAACACAAATCATGTCATCCTCTAGGTCATCCAGCAAAGGAAACGCCCTTGCTGCATCTGCTAGAAAGGGTAAAGGAAAAGCAAAGGCTGCTCCCCCACGCGCCAACACTAAGGAGGCTATTATTCTATGTGTTCCTAACATGAAGGAGCACTACATCATCTGCCAAAGATGCTCTGTTACGGTAGAGAAGAGATTAAACTTGGCTGGGTTGAAGGGGGACTTCCCGAATATAATGGAGCAGTTCACCCACCGGCAATGGCATGCATTTGCCAACCTTTTGTCGCCATACTACCACAGCCTTGTCACAGAGTTTTATGCCTCATACCAGACCCGTCAAGATAGCATGCAACATCGAGGCAAGGTAGATGAATTTCCCTGCCTTCCTTCAGTGATGATTCGTGGGGTAGAAGTGGATATCACCCCGACTGCCATCAATTATCTATTTTGGGAAGATGAGATAGAATCTTCCACGAAATACATAGCACTGGTGGCCAATATCAAAGACCAATATAGTGGGTGGATGGAATTATTGTTGTAGATACTCTCCTATGGGCCTCCATGGGTGGCGAAATCTCTCACCACAATTTGAAATTTGATGTCAAGCTATGGTTGGATTTGATTTTTCTCTTGCATCATCCCATTAATGAATGAGCTGCGGGTGACCATGGGAGAAGCTATCTTGATTGCTTGCATTATTTCATGGGTCCCCATCGACTTTGGCGAAATTGTTGCGCAACAAATGAAGAAGAAGGCACGGCAGTACAACACTTCCATGCCATATACTATGTTGATCTCGCAGCTTTGTGTTGTAGCTGGAGGGCCTCTGTTTCCAGACAAGACTCCTTTCTCTGCTTTAGGAGTAATCACTATTGACAGGAAGAGAGATGCAAAGGCACCTACAGTGAAATGGAAGCGCTTGCAAGCCTTCGGTGTACAAGAGGAAGCCCTCTCCCATGGGTCAGCCCAATCTCCCACCATCCTAGAAGTTAATGTGCCCCAGCTTGACTTGTCGGGCCAAGCATCGGGTGACATGCCCCATCCCAGAGCGTCTCCACCTCCTCAATCTTCTCAATCCAGTGGTCTCCATCAACTTGTGGAGATGACAAACTCGCATGAGAGCCAGCTTCAACGCTTGGCCAAGATCCTCCCGGTCCTAATTGCCAAAACTATCAAGAAGAAGCTTAAGTCGCTCTACGAGAATGTCACCACTTTGTGCAAGCGGGTGGATGCGGTAGAAGGGGCAGTCACATCCTTCCAAACTGAGGTACAGGAATGGAAAAGTCGGACTTCGATCGAAGTGCCCGACATGAGTGCTTTGGATGCTGCTGTGACTGCTTCATCTTCAGCTCGAGGGCCGATTGATAACTTGTTTGAATGGTTGGGAGACTATTTTGCTGAGCTTGGTGATTCCAGGGGAGGTGATGGTGGTGATGAGGCTGATGATGACGACGAGTGACCTATTCTAGAAAGTTTCTTGTCTCTTCTCCTGTTGATTCTTTTTGCATAATACATTGGGGACAATGTATGATCTTAAGTGGGGGGAGGGATGAGTGCTGTTGATGGGGGGTATTTGTGTTTTAAGTTGTTTTGTTTCTTAAGCTTGAGTAAGTACAACCTTTGTCGGGCTGTTGTGATTGATGATTGCCCTTGTCGGGCATGTATTGTTTTGAATGAATGATTATTGAATTGTGTTTTTGTGAGTGGTAATTAGTGACTCATTAGGGTCACTGATTTTAAACATTGTAATGTATTTTAAAAGTTTTAAATGAGATGATCCCAAATTTCTTTTTCGCCATTGTAGATAGAGTAGTGTAGAAATTAAAACTCTAAGGGTTTTCTTTTTACCACGGTTCTTTCCCAAGGAGCATTCTTTTATATTAGTTAATTTTGTTGTTGAACTGGGTTGGCTTTTCCCTATGATGGATTGAGTGGTGACTTTCTTAAGGGAAATGCCAGTTACTTTGAGTTTGCTGTGAAGTTGTTTTAAGAAGCATCAACTAAATATTTTTTGTTTTTCTTGTGATTGGAATGAAAAATGTGAAAACAAGGGCATGAAAATGAAGAGAATGAGCAAGTGTTGACACCATAGCATAGTAGTCTTGGTCGTACATTGTCAAATCCCCTACTTGACTTATGATGTTTGCTTGCTTGATGTCCTAATGTGATTTTTTGTTTTGGAAAATGACTCTTGTAGACCCTTTAAGGATGATGCTTTGTGTGGCGAGGATGTTTTTGTTAATCTTGTGCATTACATCTTGTCTAGAACTTTCCCTAAATGTGATTCAAGGCGAAATCCTAGATGTAGTTGCACTAAGGAAATGAGATTAGGCCCTCAATTGTCTAGCCACTTCAACCATATGCCCTCCATGATCATTAATCCTTGTGAGCTAATTTTGAGCCTTAAAACTTTTTCTTGGCAACCACATTACAAGCCTCAAGACTATTCTTAATACCTCTTTTGGCCCCATTCTCCCTAAATGTTGATTACAAAATAAATGATAAAGAAAGGCTCAAGGCCTAAAAAAGGGATGAGAAAAGCAAATGTGAAAAATGAGGCAAGAGCCTAAGTTTGGGGGTATGCAAAACAAAAGAGGAAAACAAGAATCATAGTGAAAAGGGAACATCAGCTTTAGTCAAATTGCAAAAAGATGAATTCAAGAAGAAAAAGACTATTGATGTGAAGTGGTGTTCCCTCTTGAAGTATAAAGGCTAGTGGTAGAAGCTAAAGAGGGGTTATAAGGGGGATTATTAAAGAAATGAAAGGCATCAACAAGAAAAGAAAGAAAACGGAGGTTGAGGGAGAAAAAGTGTTGTAAGGCATGACACAAAAAGCATTAGGGAGGATCTAGTCACTACATCCAAATGTTCATCCTACCCTGGCCTTAAGCCTACATCACAGCCCGCAAGTCCTAAATGATTCTAGGTGCAGCTACTCTACATTAGTGGAGAATTACATGAAAGGCAAGCCTATGTGTCAAGTGTGTGCATGAAGATATCTTTTGGGAGAGGGCCTGTGAGTGTCTCTTCCAATTGATCCCTTGCATGCATTCAAATCATCAAAAAGTCAAGAGAATAGGGATCCTTATATTTGGTAAGTGGCATCATTCCTTTTAGAAATGCAAGAGAATTTGGAGTTCATATGGGCATTGAACAAGGAGTGCAAACTCTAGGGAAAACTTTGAATTTTCAATGATTACAACTTCAGAATCTACGTGTGTTGTTTGGTTGAGAATTGCCCTTGTGTGGTTAATGATTCCTTTAAACAAAGCTTTACTTGATATAACGTTGTTGCCTTCTTGAAACACCTTCAGTGTTTTGGTCTTTTTGGGTATTTCCTTCTCCTATAGGTGAGCATTATGAGCATTTTTGGGGTTTCCTAGTCCAGGTGGTCAGCGAAGTTTAATTGCGAACAAATGTGACCTATTCCTCAATAGTTGAAGTATCGTACTACTTGAGGACAAACAAATGATTCAAGTTTAGGGGTTTGATGAGTTGGTAATTTACCAACTTATTAGGCTCTAAAGTTTGAGTTTTTGCTTAGTTCTCGAGTTGATTAGTTAGATTTTATGACCTTTTTGCTTTTATTGTGTGCAGGTGCCAAAGTTTGAAGAAAAGAGCTAAAATGGGGGTAAAATGACGAATTGAGCAGAAGTGGCGACACGGATATGTTAACCGGTGAGTTTCCATTTGAGAAGATGATAGTCACTGCCTTGGCACAGGAAGGCCACCGGCAGTTCACGAATCACCTATGGAGGAACGCCGGTTCAGTCACCGAAGGATGCTTAGAAAAATCTGGAATTTGCATTTAAGGTCCGACGGTTCACGGATTGGCATCGGTGAAACGTCGGGTGAACTGCCGAAGTTCACTGATAATGACTAAAGTAAGAAGAGCAAGCAGCCGGCGGTTGATGGATTTCATCGGCAAACCGTCGGTGGCTTTGCCGGTTACAGAGCGAAGCTATTAAGGGTAAAATTATCCCTTGCTAAAAAAGAAGGAAAAGTACCCTACTTTTTAGGGTATAAATAGAAAAAGAAGTACATTGTAGAAGAGAAGAAAAAAAGAGGGAGAAGATAGAGAGATTGACAAATAAGCCAAATACACATCACATCATCTTTCCTTTTTAGCTGAATACCATTTTTAGCTGAGAAAGGGGGATTTTGATTGAAAGTTGTAAAAGATACTCTATTCTCCTTTCTTCTTTGGTATTATTTAGTTTCAGCTGTAGCTGAAGGATAATTGTGCTTTTGATTTATCTACTCTTCTTATTAAATTCAATGATGCTTTTGATGGTTGTGTTTTTGAGTTTCTTAACTATGAGTAGCTAAAATCATTAACTAGAGGTGTGTGATGATGAATACTTAATTGGATTGGATATTGCTAGAGTTAACTTCTTAATGTTCAATTAAGTGTAAATCTATTAGATTCCTTTCTATCTGTTAATGAAGATCCATTGATGATGATATGTGTCTATCTATACTTGCTTAATTGTTGCTCGGGAGAGAATAATTAAGTATTGGAAGGAAATCTAGAAGTGGGTATGGATGTGAGGTTGTAAAATTAAGCTAGTAATGGATGAAATTACTTCCTTCTTCCTAATTAGCAACTAATAGCTAGGAATAGTGAAGTTGCTGATCCAAATCAATTCGAGTGTGTTAATTGCAACTAGAGTTTGAGAAAATTCTAGTTAAGGGTAGGCAATAGGCTGGGAAGCTAAGGCTATCTATTTCCAGGATTATTTACATTTATTGAACTTATGAAGTTAACCTGATCCATCCCAATCAAATTAGTATTTCATCTACACTGCACCTCTAGGATTTTACAAATATCGTCTACAACTTAGCTGATCCTTCTAGTTTGAATTCACTGATGAAGTTTGTGTAATTCTCTGCAAAGTTTATTACCCCCATTTCTTTGTTTTATGTTAAATTTATGTGGTGCAAGCTAAAATCAAATTCTCAATCGACAGTTGAATTCGTCACTCTTTAGTCCTCGTGGGATTCAACCCCAACACTTGTTGGGTTACTTGTTTTGATACAATGACCATGTATATTCTTTGATTTAAGAATATATTTTGGTCTTTATCAATCGGGCCGACATCATTCACACAATGTACGAAGCATACCTGGCCAACAAATTAACTTTGTGATTGTACTCATGAACACTCATACAGCCCTACCTAAGATTTAAAAACTGGTCAATTTGGGCCTTCAGATCTCTTGAGAAAGGTAATGGGCTAGGAATGCATCTGACAAAAATCCTTCAGTTCAGCTGGAGGTGCATTAGCTCCTTTAGACTGTTCTCAAGCCTCAAACTAAAGGATAGCTACATCACGGAGCTAAAAGAAGGCCAATTCTACTGCCTTTATAACTCTGGCGCGCATCACCCACAACATTCTATATAACTGATTAATAAAACCTTGGGGCCCTTGTTAGGATCAAACCTCGTTAATACTAGAGGGCTTAAACTTAGGAACTCTCAAGCCTTAGAACACTCTAAACCACTACCTGTAGTACTTAGGCCTACCCCCAGTTGTTTCTTATACGTAGCTACCATATGTGTCAGCAGTCTAACTACACTCCTGACGTCTTAATCTTTCAAAACTGGTGGAGAGACTGAGGGTGCTGGAGGAGCTATATTTCTATCTCCATCAGAAATTACCAAAGTTGATGGAGCTAAGGTAATGCGTTTCTGCCAGTAGTAGCTCTAACTAGGCTAAAGAGATGGGGATATTCAGAGTGGAGACTCGCCCTGAGCCTCTAATCTATCTTTCAAATCAATAGGTCTCTCTAATCAATAGCGAGGTAACTAGTTCCTTCTCCGGCATCAATGTCAATCAAATTGGAGGCCATTTGACTAATCACACACATATTTAGAAAGAAAAGCATGATTTAGATTTCAAATATTCTTATGAATCCGCTCTATAACACGATTTAATAATAAAAGAAGTGAAACAATTCCTAAATGTCTTGTAGCCTCCTGATTATAAGTATGGTGCACAACATACCATAATTAAGAATCTATTAGACGCGGCTTGTGGACTCCCTAGGACTCGATGTTGCTCTGCTACCAAGTCTATCATTCCCTTTATTCTAAAGAGGATACTTTGGTAGGCACATGGAAAATAGAAAGATAATTTGGATTAGACTCTAGGATTATATGATTAGACTATAGCATTATATGATTTGGACCAAAAAGTGTAAGGTTATGGAATATAAGATTGATCGAGTGTAAGCACGAAATGATTCTAGAATTATCTAAAAAGATTAGAAAGCGTAACAAATATATAACAATATGTATCTCAAATTAACACGTAGCACACAAAATGCACATCCTAGCATTGTGACCTCTTTTGTGCCCGAGGTAGGTCTAGTGAATTTTGAGAGACGAATACGTCATAATGTATCATTCTATTTTCTCCATTAAAATCCCAAACATAAATAACAAACTATGTTTTATTACTTTATTACGTAAAGAAATATTACAAGAAATAGAAAATAAAAATAAATAAACTAAATTATAGTCTAAATAAAATGCTCCTCCTTTTGGCTTCTTCACAGCTTATAAAAAACTTCATGTTGGATTTTTCCGTAATATCTTGCATCATAAAAATATTAGTTTATCCTTTCCATTTAAAGAGTAAATAGTCTACATTTTTAGGCATGTTCACCTCTCAAAATGTAAATAAGCATGATAGTGTCCTTTTCGAAATTGTAAACCTCTTTGGATTTTTGGGAAAGGTCAAACTATTGGTCTTAATACACCAAGGGTATCAAAACTCCTAGGAATAATGCAAGCATGACATGACCTATCCTTCTAAGAGTTAGGTAGACATGGACTAAAAGGTTTTCTTATGCGAGAGGCACGTGGTCATATGATAGTAAAACTATCCATTCGCCCCACGTATATGCCAACTCTCTAAATGGAGTTTTGAAAGAATTTTGGAGAAGTGCAAAGCACAGCTCGCGTGTACAGTGTGTGATAGTGAGAAGTTCCTAAGTAACGGAAGTATGAACGGACCGACAGTTTATGGAAAGCAGTCAGAATTAGTAGGTAATGAAAAATAATTAATAAAAAACACAATGAATAAAGAATATAATAACTATAACACGGTAGAATAAATAATTAAACAAGACAAAGAAAAATCATTAGTATTTCATATAAAAAATATATATTTAACAAGGAAAGAGATTAAACATGAAAGTAAATTAATTAATAAGGGATTAAATAAATATTAAAAGGAAAAAGGATTAATCATGATAGAATATTAATTCGAACAAGGCAATAAGCAAAGAGAAAAGGGGAAATGACTAGAAATGGAAAGAAAATAAATTACCAAAAAAATAAAACAGTAAAAATAAGGGAAACAAATAATCATGAAAGAAGTCAATTTAAACTTAGATAGTGAATAAATAAAGTAAAATGAATAAATTCTTATAAACATAAATAACCATGCATAAAAATCTCACATAAACATAAACTCATAATGGTAAGAACCTAAAATATCCCCACAGGAGTCGTCATGTTGTCGCGCCCCATTTTTCTCACGAAAAATGAAACTCAACACATTATGACACTTAGGATTAAATCAAAAGAAGACTTGCCACCTAACAGATTAAGGCGCGTCAGAGCACCAGACTAAACTAATTACGCGAAAATTCTATTTAATATGCCTACGTTATCAAAATCTGGTAAGGGTTCAAGTTTCCTCGAAAGGAAGGTATTAAGCACCTTTTGAGATCTATAAATGTGGGTCCCTTTTAAATTCATTATTTATGTGTAGGAACAAATAGACGATCAAATAGCGTCAATAATTATTAAACCTAAAACATATCTAAATGATTTAAATAGGTTGTTACACAAATGAATAGATGAAGTTGATATTAGACAAGCGAGAAGAAAGAAAATTAAGCCAACATAATATGGAAAAGAGTCTTCGTTATAACAATTTGCCACAAACAAAGTGAACAATAATTGGCCAAAATAAATAAAGCAAAAAACAGACAGGGAATAAAATATATAATAAAATTTTAAAGATTTAGATCGAGTCTTTTAGAGACGCCTACATATCCCTTAAAGAGAATCAGGTCTACTGTTACACCCCATAAGTTTCTAACATTTAATCGGCCTATTTGTTCGTTAGGTAAGCATTTTAGAGTTGAATACGTACGAGGAAGGACCCGGGGAAAGGTCGAACGAGCGCGAAGACGGGATCGTGCGGGAAGAGGCCGAACTAGTTGCCCAGAGGGGCAACGTGGCACGGAGCAAGCTCCTCCGCGACAGCCATCATGGCACGCCCGATATTTGGCGCGTTGGAGTCCGTGCCACGGACTCCTGTCCACGGACTCCTGTCCACCGCCTCAAGTATAAATAGGTTTTCCCCTTTGATTGCATTTCATTCTCAACTTATATACCTGGCTAGCAGAGGGAATACACGAGGGAAAACAATATTATCAATCCGTTTACGCCGTAAAACACTGCCCAAATTCAAATTAACTTCGGGTGTTGAAGTATAAAGCTGTAAGTATAAAACTGCTAGGAGCATTACTACGGAGTTAGTTTCGCGAAATTCGCCCGGCGAATCGTCTCCTCGCCTAGCTAAAGTTATTGGAATTGCTCCAAACTAGTGTTAATACGATCATAGGCTTAAAGTAAGCATTTCTCCCTTCTAGATTCCCGAGAAATTATGAGTTCTCAATCATGATCCGCCAAGTTGAAATATAATTAATATTTATACATAAAGTTATCGTTTTCTCCGAATTTAGTATTGAAATCATCCTCATTCTTCCTATAATACTGTTATACCCCGTAGAATTCACGGCACCTAGACGACCTATTCGCACGTTGGTTAAGCACATTTGAAGGCCATACGTGCTGTAGAAAGGCCCAGGAAAAAGATCGGACGAGAAACCCGTCGAACCATCGCGGGAGGAGACGAGGTAGAGCCCCTCCCCGATGGCAGCGTGTCACGGAGGTGAGGCCTCCGCGATGGCTCCGTGACACGTTGCCCTTGTCCAGGCCCAAGTATATAAAGGCCACTTCGGTGTTAAATCATTTAATCACATATAAATTTCCAGAGAACAGAGCAAAGCAGCAGTGAGAAGGTAAGAACGAAGGAAATTATATAATTTTCATCCGATTACGCTGCCCAAACTCAAATTAATCCCAGATACCGAGGTATTTAGCAGCAGAGAGCATTCCTACGGATTCAGTTTCGTAAAATACGGCCGACGAATCGTCGAGCCACCGAGCTAAGGTAAGTGGAATTGCTCTAAATTAGTGTCTATGCGTTCCTAGCTGTGAAGTGAATATTTCTCCCTTCTGGACCTCTGAAAAATAGCGAGTTTCTGGCCGTCTTTCCATAAGCCTAAGTTTAGGCTATAAACTATATCGAAAGTGACGTTGCCTTTTGAAACAAAGTTGTATTTAGTATTGATTGACATATTTATGAATGCAGTTGGGAGAAAACAGTTGAAGTATCGGCCGAGCCTCGTCCGACAGACGAATAGCTCACGAATAAGGTATGTAAAGTTAGTTTCCTCAGCAAGTTAAGTAATATTGAGATAATATAGCAATTTTCAGAGAAGTAGAATGTTCAGAAGTCGAGTATTGCGTTATTATGAATATTGGTACAATGTGAGAAGCATTGAGTTGTCATGTGTACGAAACCTATTAGTATGATATAGATTCTAACGCAAGTGCTGGAGAGTGCCCAGTATACTCAGTGTGTGATATGATATACTATGTTAAGATATTGTTGTGTTCAGTCGAAACCCCGTGAAGTAGTACAGTATCCGTAAAGCATTTCCGAAACAGAATAGCAGACTAAAATGACGTTTAGAAAGCATGCCAGGAATAGTAAATCAGGTTACCATAGAAAATCAGTAAACCACATAGTTCAGCAGAAAGACTATATTGGTACATACATATATAGTACTTCCAGCCTCAGCATGTATTAAGTATGTACATATTTCTATCACTAGTCCAGCATATAGTGTATACAGAAACTTAGTAAACAGCAGAGTTTTCAGCAGAAACATTATCTTATATAGCATTTGCCCAGTACAGTTCGGCAGGAGACTACATTCATATTTATACATCTTTACCTGCCTCAGCACGTATTAAATACGTACAGATCCCTATCATTAGCTCAGCATGTAATATATATGATACTTTACCCCTATTAGCCTCAGCATGTGAGATACACAGACAGCATTACTAGTTGAGACCGTTGTATTGTTTGGGGTTGGATTACCCAGCATCCCTGACCGCCCCAGGGTTAATAGCTATATCGACTCGTCCACCAGAGGATGAGGATACGTCACTCTACGGAGTGATATGCCGTCCCACAAGGGGACGGAGATGGGATGCCAGTTTCCCCATATTGTGCCTTGGTCGGCCCTTATACACCCCCGTCGAGCGGGTACGCCCGGGGTGTTGATTCAGGAGTCCTTCAGACTCAGGTACAGTTATAGTCAGGGGCTCAGCGAGCCCAAGTGCATACCCAGGGGACCGGCAGGATGCTTACAGCCAGTGTAGGAGATGGGATGACCGGGGTAGGGGTATAGATTCTGTGCTGGTTGTACCTCCCGGCTTATTGGGGCCGGGTAAGGTTTGTGTGTGCTGTGTTATGTTATTTCATGTTATGCCATGCTATGTTAGATACGAGTAGATCAGCAGTAGAGGGATATATCTCCAAGTATGACTTCTATTTCTTCCCAGTGTAAACGAGAAGGTATGACTTACATTATCAGACAGTTAAGCTATTCTTTCTATTTCAGTTTCCTCAGTTCTATTATTGTGTTCAGATGTTTCTTTCAGTTATTGCTTTACATACTCAGTGCCAGCGGTACTGACGCCCGGTGGGGCGCTACATTACTTGCCTGCAGGTACCCATAGACGAGCAGGTGACACCACGTGATTCCTGTCAGCGTTGAGCATTCAGCTCCTGTTATCCGGAGACTGAGTTCCAGAGGTGTACTTCAGTTTCTGTTATTATATAGTATGGGTAGGTCGGGGCCCTGTCCCGATCATTTCTATTGCTATTCCTAGAGGCTTGCAGTCTGTATATTTCCCTGTGGTCAGTTGAGCCGGTCGTGTGAGGCCGTGCAGTTGTTAGCTGTTAGTACTCTTGCTTCTTTTATGTTGGCCGTGTGGGGCCATAAGTTTGACAGTAATGGTGACCTTGCCGGTCACGTAGCCTTCTAGTATTTTATCGCTGAATGCAGATAACTAGACAGCATGGTGGCCTCGTCGACCCGCATAGGCTTCCCTATAGTTGGTTGTTCTGGTCAGCTGTTATTACAGGTACAGGAGGTTATGGGCCAATGGGCCGGGGGCTGTGTTTACAGCCGTTATATAGCCCTTTATTTCCAGAAATGTGAATTAGAGCCAGCCAGGCACCAGATGTGCCTAGGCTTAGCAGTCCAGTAGTTCAGGTCCTAGTAGGGCACCAGGTGCCAATCATACCCCCCAAGGCGGGGCGTGACAAACTTGGTATCAGAGCAGGTCGTGTCCCAGGGAGTCTGCAAGACGTGCTAAGTAGAGTCTTGTCTATGGATGTGTTGTGCACCACATACTATAGGCAGGAGGCTGCGAGGCATGATATGATGGTTACCCTTCTTTCTCAGTCAGTCGTGCTTTAGAGCGGTACAGTATAGGGTTGAGTCCCTGAGAACTTACCGTATTCTTTGATTACAGATACAAAGGCAGATCAGCATTACCCTATCATAGGCAGAAGATCAGAAATAGCAACGGAAGAGAGCATCAGTCAGTTATATGATAACTACAGCAGCAGGAGGAGGTATCAGAGACCTCCCAGCGTGATACCTTTATTGGCATTATTCCTAGTATACGTTGATAACGTCAGAATAGGAAGTCAGCAGTATAATGTACATATGAGTTGATTTACTTATTAGTTATATAAGATCTGATTATGATTACAGATAAGGTCAGACCACCAGGTAGGTACAAGAAAGAGAGAAAAAAATGCAGGAATCCCAAATACATCTTTTTGGATATGGTACAGTCGAATGCTTTTATTGTTGTAATAAGAAAAGGGTTATTCCTACCTCTTAAGTTCGATACCAGTATAGAAAAGGAGCATAAGACTTGAGAGGGGGTTGCCGAATCATGCAGTAAGTAAAGATGGGTTGATTGATCCTAGTAAGTAGTGGAAGATATAGAGAGCCCTTATGATTACGTAGGCTGTGCAGACCCTTATGATAACCAGCCAGTAAAGAAAGTAAGACTGTTAGCTTACCCGAAGTAGGGGTAACAGACCTGTTAGTGATGAATGCCTAATAATAGTCAAGTTTGATCCAGAAAAAGGCCAAGCCCGCCATATATGCTAACAGATAGCAAGACATACCTGTAAGATTATAGTTATGATCTAGTTGTGACATCGAGAGATATAGAGGTTATGTGAATCAGATGGGCTTGAGTATACGCCCAAAGAAGTATAGGCCGAGGCTTGATCCGTAATCTCATTAGCAACAAAAGGCAGGTACCTTGAACCCCAGAGTTCAGTTTAAGTAAGATGAGAGGAAGAAGCAGGAATGTCAGATCTTGTGGGGAAATTAGAACTACCCAAGATTGATAAAGTATCGTATTAAGGATTAAGCCTCGGGCTGACAGTAAGATTGCGGTTCAGAATACCGCAGGGTGCCCATTATAGAAAAGTTAAGAAGTTACCGATACAGCAATTCTAATCCAGTGTAGCCTAGAGATGAGGCCCAGCAGACAGTTATGGGCTCTCAATATATGCCTAGTAAGGCTACAAGATTCGAACGTCGACCCCCACATCGCAAGAGTGGCAGGATTTTAAATAGCGGATAATAACTAGAATGTTTATGTTTGTTACTTTCAGAATGGGGTGACAATACAATGAAATGATAAGTCAGGGCAGGAGATAATGTTAGGTCGTAGAAGAAATGTATCATGTACGATGTGAGACTCAGCAGAACATGTCGGAGGTTATGAATTACCACAGGAATCAGTATATATTGTACGTAGCCAGCGATATATAGATATACAGATAATAGATAGGTTGTGAGTGGCTGCCTATAAGGTCTACAATCACAGATGCTGATTAGTAATAGAAAGCCTATACAAATTGCATTGGGGGACCAAAAAAAAAAGGAGAAGAAAGAGGGAGAAGAAAGAAAGAAAAGAAGGAGGGAAAGGGCGGATTAAGTGTGAGTTACGTATGAAGTCATAGAAACTTAAACTATCTCAGTTCTCAGTTATTAGATTAAAAGACTTATGTGTTGTTGTCAGATCCAGGCTCTAGGAGTTTACCAGAGTTAATGGCCTAAAGTAGATGGCTAGATGATAAGGGCGCAGTTAGACAGTCTACCGACCAGCTGGCGCCTGCGTTAGCAGGGAGGCATCCCTGAAGATTGGTAACAGTAGTGCGTGTGCCAGAACCAGGATTAGAGGCCGAATAGGCAAATTTCAGAGATTAGCAATATCAGAATTGTTCTAGCATGTTAAGTGGTCGTACGTCATTTTCCCAGCCTTGTGGGCGACAGTCGACCTTAGTCAACCTAGCAGTTGTTATGTAGAACACCCCATAAGTCAGCCGGCCGTCCCAGTCAAAATACCCGTGGGTACCCCAAGGAAGGGTCCACATCAGTAGTCAGCGACAGATTAGTATTTCAGCTGGTGTTCGTAAGATATTTAGATACAGAGCTTTAGCAGAAGGCTAGTATTTACAGAATAGCTCATAAGACTGAGAATCCCCCAGAATAGCAGTATAAATCCAGGTGGATACACACAAGGCATAAGAAATTGATAGTACCCTGCTAGCACAGTGTTTATTAAGACCAGGGGATCAGTAGACTCCCCGTGATGATCCAGAGATTGATCGCCTGGGAGTAAGTTGATTAAGTCCAGCCTTACAGTGGTTCAAGTAAAATAACAGAGCAATTAGATGCCCACGAGGTTGCGGTTATGCATGAACTATAAGCACTCAAGTAGTACAGTTAGAGCATTATTAGACTACTGCCACGTTCGGGTCATTCAACCCGACTATTCAGTTATGTAGGGTTATGCAGCCAGATCATTAGAGGTCATGAACAATATCAGGACCCCCTGATCAGATACGGGCACACGGTGTGCAGATAGTCGTTCAAGGTTACCTTAGCAACAAGTGGCCTTAGCATGCGGCCAGAAGGCACAGAAGGTTACTCAGTCTACTGCGACGCGTCAGGTGTCGGGTTGGGCTGTGTGTTGATGCATCATGGTAGAGTAATTGCATATGCTTCCAGACAGCTGAAGAAGCACGAAAAGAATTACCCTACCCATGACCTGGAATTGGCCGCAGTAATTCATGCCTTGAAGATGTGGAGGCATTACCTGTACGGCGTCCATGTTGA
This sequence comes from Datura wrightii, assembly GCA_035772735.1. Lineage (NCBI taxonomy): Eukaryota > Viridiplantae > Streptophyta > Magnoliopsida > Solanales > Solanaceae > Datura > Datura wrightii. Next base: position 92,307,932 of record JASDFA010000018.1, read on the forward strand.
TATTTACGCAGATCATAAGAGCTTACAGTACATTTTCACTCAGAGGGAGTTGAATCTGTGGCAACGCCGCTGGTTAGAGCTATTAAAAGATTATGATGTGAATATTTTATACCACCCCAGAAAAGCCAATGTTGTAGCGGATGCCCTGAGCCATAAGTCAATGGGGAGTTTGGCGTATTTGCGACCTGAGAAACAGAAGTTAGCTAAAGAAATTCATCAGTTAGATGGTCTAGCCGTTCGAGTAATGGAAACAGAAGATAATAGAGCAGTAATTCAGAATTCTGCTGTGTCATCATTAGTTACAGAGGTAAAAGAACGACAGTACGAGGATCCCGATTTAGTTCAGCTCAGAGATAGAATTCAGAAAGGTAAGGAGCCAGATTTTCAGATAACCGAGGATGATGTGCTACGCTGTAAGGGCCGCCTCTGTGTCCCGAATATCTCAGGACTTCGTGGGTAGATCATGCACGAGGTACACTACGCTCGCTATTCCCTTCATCCAGGGGCGACGAAAATGTACCACGACATCAGAGACATCTACTGGTGGCCAGGTATGAAAGCTGAGATAGCTGAATTTGTATCTAGGTGTTCTAATTGTCAGCAGGTGAAAGCAGAGCACCAGAAACCAGGCGGTTTGACGCAAGAGATAACGATACCTATGTGGAAATGGGAAGCGATAAACATGGATTTTGTAACAGGGTTACCCCGTACTAGACGCAGAAATGATTCCATTTGGGTAATAGTTGACAGGCTGACAAAATCAGCTCATTTCCTGCCAGTGAGGGCTACCTTCTCAGCTGAGGATTATGCCGAATTATATATCAGAGAAATAGTCAGATTGCATGGAGTGCCGGTATCTATCATTTCAGATAGGGGAGCACAGTTTACAGCTAGATTCTGGCAGTCATTTCAGAAGAGTTTGGGAGCGCAGATTAATTTAAGCGCAGCGTTCTATCCTCAGACAGATGAGCAGGCTGAGCGCACAATTCAGACGCTCGAAGACATGTTGCGAGCGTCTGTGCTAGATTTCAGTAATAGCCAAAAATGAGCATTTACCATTAATCGAATTTGCCTCCAGGATTAGAATCCACTCATCCGGTCTTCTATGTAACTATGCTGAGGAAATGCATAGGAGACCCGTCTAGAGTATTCCCAGTCCAGAATATTCAGGTTACGAAAAAGCTGGCCTGCAAAGAGGTTCCAGTAGCTAGCCTAGACAAACAGATTCGCAGATATGAGGACCAGATATCCTCACCCATTTAAGCGACAGGTATGTCCGTATTATTGCTATGTAGTATCTTATGGTCCTGTATGTATAAGTGAGACAGATTGATATTTAATTATCCAGTGGATCCTAGAATATTATGTGCAGTGCCTGTGTTGGACTTTTCTGCATTTCAGGTTTTTGCTATAGTCCATATTACAGGGGAAACTCTGCCAAAAATTTTTTTTTCCAGAAAGTAAGTAAATAATCCTCCAGATAACAGTGTACATTCGAGGACGAATGTTCTTAAGGGGGGGAGAATGTTATACCCCGTAGAATTCCCGGCACCTAGACGACCTATTCGCACGTTGGTTAAGCACATTTGAAGGCCATACGTGCTGTAGAAAGGCCCGAGAAAAAGATCGGACGAGAAACCCGTCGAACCATCGCGGGAGGAGCCGAGGCAGAGCCCCTCCGCGATGGCAGCGTGTCACGGAGGTGAGGCCTCCGCGATGGCTCCGTGACATGTTGCCCTTGTCTAGGACCAAGTATATAAAGGCCACTTCGGTGTTAAATCATTTAATCACATATAAATTTCCAGAGAACAGAGCAAAGCGGCAGTGAGAAGGTAAGAACGAAGGAAATTATATAATTTTCATCCGATTACGCTGCCAAATGCTGCCCAAACTCAAATTAATCCCAAATACCGAGGTATTTAGGAGCAGAGAGCATTCCTACGGATTCAGTTTCGTAAAATACGGCCGACGAATCGTCGAGCCATCGAGCTAAGGTAAGTGGAATTGCTCTAAATTAGTGTCTATGCGTTCCTAGCTATGAAGTGAATATTTCTCCCTTCTGTACCTCTGAAAAATAGCGAGTTTCTGGCCGTCTTTCCATAAGCCTAAGTTTAGGCTATAAACTATATCGAAAGTGACGTTGCCTTTTGAAACAAAGTTGTATTTAGTATTGATTGACATATTTATGAATGCAGTTGGGAGAAAACAGTTGAAGTATCGGCCGAGCCTCGTCCGACAGACGAATAGCTCACGAATAAGGTATGTAAAGTTAGTTTCCTCAGCAAGTTAAGTAATATTGAGATAATATAGCAATTTTCAGACCAGTAGAATGTTCAGAAGTCGAGTATTGCGTTATTATGAATATTGGTACAATGTGAGAAGCATTGAGTTGTCATGTGTACGAAACCTATTAGTATGATATAGATTCTAACGCAAGTGCTGGAGAGTGCCCAGTATACTCAGTGTGTGATATGATATACTATGTTAAGATATTGTTGTGTTCAGTCGAAACCCCGTGAAGTAGTACAGTATCCGTAAAGCATTTCCGAAACAGAATAGCAGACTAAAATGACGTTTAGAAAGCATGCCAGGAATAGTAAATCAGGTTACCATAGAAAATCAGTAAACCGCATAGTTCAGCAGAAAGACTATATTGGTACATACATATATAGTACTTCCAGCCTCAGCATGTATTAAGTATGTACATATTTCTATCACTAGTCCAGCATATAGTGTATACAGAAACTTAGTAAACAGTAGAGTTTTCAGCAGAAACATTATCTTATATAGCATTTGCCCAGTACAGTTCGGCAGGAGACTACATTCATATTTATACATCTTTACCTGCCTCAGCACGTATTAAATACGTACAGATCACTATCATTAGCTCAGCATGTAATATATATGATACTTTACCCCTATTAGCCTCAGCATGTGAGATACACAGACAGCATTACTAGTTGAGACCGTTGTATTGTTTGGGGTTGGATTACCCAGCATCCCTGACCACCCCAGGGTTAATAGCTGTATCGACTCGTCCGCCAGAGGATAAGGATACGTCACTCTACGGAGTGATATGCCGTCCCGCAAGGGGACGGAGATGGGATGCCAGTTTCCCCATATTGTGCCTTGGTCGGCCCTTATACACCCCCGTCGAGCGGGTACGCCCGGGGTGTTGATTCAGGAGTCCTTCGGACTCAGGTACAGTTATAGTCAGGTGCTCAGCGAGCCCAAGTGCATACCCAGGGGACCGGCAGGATGCTTACAGCCAGTGTAGGAGATGGGATGACCGGGGTAGGGGTATAGATTCTGTGCTGGTTGTACCTCCCGGCTTATGGGGGCCGGGTAAGGTTTGTGTGTGCTGTGTTATGTTATTTCATGTTATGCCATGCTATGTTAGATACGAGTAGATCAGCAGTAGAGGGATATATCTCCAGGTATGACTTCTATTTCTTCCCAGTGTAAACGAGAAGGTATGACTTACATTATCAGACAGTTAAGCTATTCTTTCTATTTCAGTTTCCTCATTTCTATTATTGTGTTCAGATGTTTCTTTCAGTTATTGCTTTACATACTCAGTGCCAGCGGTACTGACGCCCGGTGGGGCGCTACATTACTTGCTTGCAGGTACCCATAGACGAGCAGGTGACACCACGTGATTCCTGTCAACGTTGAGCATTCAGCTCCTGTTATCCGGAGACTGAGTTCCAGAGGTGTACTTCAGTTTCTGTTATTATATAGTATGGGTAGGTCGGGGCCCTGTCCCGATCATTTCTATTGCTATTCCTAGAGGCTTGCAGTCTGTATATTTCCCTGTGGTCAGTTGAGCCGGTTGTGTGAAGCCGTGCAGTTGTTAGCTGTTAGTACTCTTGCTTCTTTTATGTTGGTCGTGTGGGGCCATAAGTTTGACAGTAATGGTGACCTTGCCGGTCACGTAGCCTTCTAGTATTTTATCGCTGAATGCAGATAACTAGACAGCATGGTGGCCTCGTCGGCCCGCATAGGCTTCCCTATAGTTGGTTGTTCTGGTCAGCTGTTATTACAGGTACAGGAGGCTATAGGCCAATGGGCCGGGGGCTGTGTTTACAGCCGTTATATAGCCCTTTGTTTCCAGAAATGTGAATTAGAGCCATCCAGGCACCAGATGTGCCTAGGCTTAGCAGTCCAGCAGTTCAGGTCCTAGTAGGGCACCAGGTGCCAGTCATACCCCCCAAGGCGGGGCGTGACAAATACGATAGCATTTGAGAAGAGCAGTTAAATACGAGATGAAACTAGCCAGTTAATCAATAACCGGCAATCGAGGTATGTGAAGGCAGTTTCCTTTGGCAAGTGAGTTCATATGCTATTATAACTGAAGTTCGTAATCATGAAGAGTTGTTGTTATTAGCTGAGACTAGTATTCTACGTTGTGTTGGGATTTGATTTGTCTATATAGCCCTTCGTGACCAACCACAAGGTTACTAGTTGTGTCGACGCCTGCCAGGGGCAAGATGACGTCGCTCCAAAAAGAGCGGCATACCGTCCGCGAGGGACGAAGATGGGGTCCCAGCTCCTCATAGAGTCCATTCAATGGCTCGACTATTATACATACACCGTATTGGCACCACACCCCTAACGAGCCTGGTGCTCGGGGTGCAGATATTTGGAGTCCACTGGGCTTAGACACAGCTATAGTCAAGAGCCGAGCGGGCTCAATTATAGACTCGGGGGAATGGTAGGACGGCTATAGCTACCAATATGATCCATTATGACCTTGATAGGGGTATATAGATTGACGTGTACTCATCAGGGCTTATGGGGGCCCCAGGTGGGTTGTTCTGTGCTTGTTGTACCTTCCGGCTTATGGGGGTCAGGTAAGGTTCTTGTTTGCTTTAGTTATTGGTAGACTAGATAATAGAAACCCAACTATTCAGGTATGACTTTTGTCCCCTTTCGTTTAGTCCTTTCAGCTTTATCTTTACTACTCAGTTATTTACAATTATCGCCTTACATATTCAGTACCTATTGTACTGACGCCCTTTCTGGGGTACTGCATTACTTGCCTGCAGGTATGGATAGACGAGGAGTAGGTGCCTCGTAGATTTCAGCCAGCATCGTTAGAATAGTTAGCTCCTTTCTTTCAAAGCGTGTAGATAGAGGGTTTACCCCTTTTGATTGTACAGTTTATGGGTAGGTCGGGGCCCTGTCCCGAACATTGTATTATTACTAGAGGCTTACAGATTGTATCTATTTCCCTTTGGTTAGCTGTTATTGGCCGTGTAGGGCCTATATGTGCTTCAGTTTATGTGCTGGTCATGTGGGGCCTTGTTCAGCTGATAGATTAGCGGCCTTGTCGGCCATAGTTTGGTGTAGCTCTAGATTTACTTTACAGTAATAACTAGACATCATGGTGGTCTTGTCGGCCCGCATAGGATTCCCTGTTATTGCTTGTTCTGGTTAGCTGTTTTCTTTCACATGCGGCTATAAGGCCTTGTCAGCCCGAGGTTGTATTTATAGCCGAGATATAGCCCATTGTTTTCTTGATATAGGAGTCAGTTCCAACCTCGCACCAAAAGTGCTTAGGCCCAATCACCTCAATCAGTTAAGATCCTAGTAGGCACCAGGTGCTAGTCATGCCTCCCAAGGAGGGGCATGACAAACTTGGTATCAGAGCAGGTCGTATGCCAGGGAGTCTGCAAGCCATGCTAAGTAGAGTCTTGTCTATGGATGTGTTGTGCACCACATACTATAGGTAGGAGGCTGCGAGGCATGATATGATGGTTACTCTTTCTTCTTATTCAGTCGTGCTATAGAGTTGTACGATATAGGGTTGAATCCCTAAGCTGAACATATACTTATATGTATAGAGAAATGGATGACCCACGATAGCCTACGACTGGCAGGAGATTGGATGTAGCAGCAGGAGAGGGTACTAGCAGGGTGCCTCAGCCAGAGTCAGCCCGGTCTGAGAGCGACAGGGAGGCTTCATCTCGGTCTCCCAAGCATTCTTCACCACGTCCGGAGTCCCTCGGAGAGGCAAATGTGACGGCACCGCCTCTAGCAATATCTATACCAGTACTATCGGATCAAGAGGTTAGGAGTGTTGTTGTTATGTTAGCTCAAATGATGGCCGCACAGCGTCAGCCCGTAGTATCGGTAATTGCAGAATCTTCAGGAGGGCGTGGTAGCTCGAGGGTCCGAGAGTTCCTTGCACTGAGTCCCCCTCAATTCATAGGGACAAATCAGGACGGGGACCCTCAGGATTTTCTAGACCAGTTGCAGCTAATTTTTAGGGTAACGCACACCACCCCCGCAAAATCAGTGGAGTTAGTAGTATTTCAGTTGCGGGACATTGAGGTACTATGGTACGAGAGATGGGAAAGGTCTCAAGGCAGAGATGTTCCCACTCCGACTTGGCCCAGTTTGAGGCCTTTTTAGACCATTATCTTCCGTGAGAGATCCACCAGGACAGGGTAGATCAATTTTTGCATTTGGAGCAGGGTTCGATGAATGTTTGAGAATATTCTATGAGGTTTGATTCCTTAGCCCGATATGCATCGGCCTTTGTGGATACCATGCCAGCCAGGGTGCACCGGTTTATCATGGGGTTGAATCCAGAATATCTGGAGACCTGTATCACATCTACTTTGTGAGAGGACATGGATATTTCTCATGTACACGCATTCACCTAGAATATAGAGGGGATCTGGCAGCGGCAGCGAGGGATAGAGAGGGTAAGTCAGGAGCAGCGGTGCAGGAATAGACCTAGTGTTATACAGACAGAGTTCCAGGGTGGACCCATACCACGATTATCAGATAGAACACCTAGACCCCCACCTCCACAATAGCAGCAAGGGAGCAGGTTTGGTTGTCGGGGATAGACAGGGCCCGGCGAGAGTTCACGGTCTGCAGGATCACAACAGCAGAGGGGGTCAAAGCAGAGATAATTTACTGTACCACTTTGCGCTATTTGCAGCCGACGTCATTCTAGGGCATGCAGGTATGATTCTACATCCTGTTATGCATGTGGACAAGAGGGTCATCGAATGAGGGACTATGCGGCTCGAGGTCAGAGTGATCGGGACCGGCAGGAAAGATCTTCAGGAGGGTCACGTGCCCCAGCATCTCCAGCAAGGTGCAGGCCCTTAGCTCCAGCCGGCATAGGTCAAGGTAGGTCAGGGGCCTCCAGTTTAGGTACCAATCCAGATCGTACATATGCTTTACCGGGGTGAAAGGAGTCAGAGTAGTCGCTGGATGTTTTGATAGGTATGCTGGACATTTTCTGTCATTCTTTATATGCTTTGATAGACCCAGGTTCCACTTTATCTTATGTTACCCCGTTAGTGGCTCGGAAGTTCGGTATTACGCCGGAATTGCTTCGGCGAACTTTTTCAGTGTCTACTCTCATCGGTGATCCCATTATAGCTAAAAGGGTTTACCAAGGGTGTACAGTAGAGGTCGTTGGTCATCAGACTTTAGCAGATTTGGTAGAATTAGAGATGGTTGATTTTGATGCAATTATGGGTATGGATTGGCTAGCTTCATGTTATGCCAATGTAGAATGTTGGACCAAGATTGTCCGATTCCACTTTCCCGGTGTGGCAGTACAGGAGTGGAAAGGTAGTGCGGCTACATCGAAAGGTAGGTTTATTTCTTATCTTCGGGAGAGAAAATTGATAGCAAAGGGATGCATTTATCATATTATTAGAGTTCAGGATGTTCAAGTAGAATCTCCGACACTTCAGTCCATTCCAGTAGTCAATGAATTTTTAGATGTATTTCCAGATGAGCTGCTTGGCATTCCCCCAGAACGGGAAATCGATTTTGCAATTGATTTATTACCAGCTACTCGTCTCATATCTGTTCCTCCGTACCGAATGGCTCCTGCTGAGCTTAGAGAGTTGAAGGAACAGTTGAAAGATTTGCTAGATAAGGGCTTCATCAGGCCGAGTACTTCCCCCTGGGGAGCACCAGTCCTATTTGTGAGAAAGAAGGATGGCTCTCTCCGTATGTGTATAGATTATCGGTAGCTGAATAAAGTCAATATCAAGAATAAGTACCCGCTTTTCAGAATAGATGAATTATTTGATCAGTTATAGGGGGGAAATATTTCTCCAAAATTGACTTAAGGTCAGGGTACTATCAGGTTCGGGTTCGTGTGAGGGATATTCCAAAAACGGCTTTCAGGACCAGGTATGGCCATTTTGAGTTCCTAGTCATGTCTTTTGGACTGACGAATGCTCCGGCGGTGTTCATGGACTTGTCAATGGCATCTTCAGGCCGTATCTGGACCTATTTGCCATAGTATTTGTTGATGATATTCTGGTATATTCCCGTTCAAAGGCAGATCACCAGGATCACCTATGAACAGTAATCCAAACTCTCAGGAATCGCCAGTTGTACGTGAAGTTTTCTTAATGTGAATTATGGCTGAATTCAGTAGCCTTTTTGGGCCACGTTATGTCAGATGTTGACATTCAGGTGGACTCGCAGAAAATTAAAGCAGTAAAGACATGGTCTAGACTTACCACCCCGACCGAGGTACGTAGTTTTCTGGGGTTAGCCGGGTATTTCAGGAGGTTCGTGGAAGAATTTTCTACCTTAGCAGCACCTTTGACAAGGTTAACTCAGAAAGCAATCAAATTTCACTGGACTGAAGCATGTGAATAGAGTTTTCAGGAATTGAAAAACAGACTGACCTCGGCACCGATATTAGCCTTGCCAGAAGGATCAGAGGGTTATGCGGTGTACTACAATGCTTCAAGTGTCGGGTCGGGATGTGTTCAGATGCAGCATGGTAAAGTAATTGCTTACGCTTATAGACAGCTGAAGAAGCATGAAAAGAACTACCCTACCCATGACCTGGAATTAGCCGCGGTGATTCATGCCTTGAAAATATGGAGGCACTATTTGTATGGCGTGCCTATAGATATTTTTACTGATCATAAGAGCCTCCAATATATTTTCAGACAGAAAGAATTGAACCTACGGCAGCGTCGCTAGTTATAGCTGTTGAAAGACTATGCTGTGAATATTTTGTATCACCCGGGAAAAGCCATTGTTGTAGCAGATGCTCTCAGCTGTAATTCTATGGGGAGTTTAGCACACCTGAATCCAGGACAACAGGGACTAGACCGAGAATAGCATCAGTTAGCCAGATTGGTCATTCGTATAATAGATTCAGCAGACAGTGGAGCAGTCATTCAGAATACGGTAGTATCTTTGTTAGTTGTGGAAGTGAAAGAAAGACAGTACGAGGACCTCAATCTGGTTCAGCTCAGATATAAGGTTCAGCAAGGGGGAGTTATAGATTTCCAGGTAACTGAAGATAGATTTTTGAGATATGGGGATCGCCTTTGTGTTCCAGACGCGACAAGACTTCGCCAGCAAATTATGGGCGAGGTGCATTCATCCGGGTTCAACAAAGATGTATCATGATATAAAAGAGATTTACTGGTGGCGGGGAATGAAAAAGTAAATAGCAAAATTTGTAGCTCAATGTCCTAATTGCCAACAGGTGAAAGCCGAAAATCAAAAACCCAGTGGACTGACACAAGAAATAGCAGTTCCTATGTGACAATGGGAGGCGATTAATATGGACTTTGTGACAGGGTTACCTCATACCAGGCGTAAATTTGATTCTATCTGGGTCATCATTGATAGGTTGACAAAGTCCCACTTTCTGCCAATCAGGGCTACTTTCTCAGCCGAGGACTATGATGAATTGTATATCAGAGAAATAGTCAGATTACATGGTGTCCCAGTATCTATATTTCTGATAGAGGAGCACAATTCATTGCTAGATTCTGCCAGTCTTTTCAAAGAGGTTTGGGAACCTAGGTTAATCTGAATACAACATTCCACCCTCAAACAGATGGGCAAGCAGAACGTACAATTCAAACTCTTGAAGATATGTTATGGGCATGTGTGTTGGATTTTGGAGGCAGTTGGGATGAACAGTTACTGCTGATTGAGTTTGCTTACAATAATAGTTATCACTCGGTAATCCAGATGGCACCTTATGAGGCCTTATATGGGAGGAAATGTAGGTCCCTAGTTGGTTGGTTCGAGGTTGGAGAATCAGGGTTAATCGGGCCAGATATAATTCATCAGTCAGAAGAGAAAGTAAAGCTCATCAGAGAACATCTGCTAATAGGTCAGCGCCGCCAGAAATCTTACACCGATGTACGGTGTAGAAATCTAGAGTTCAGTATAGGTGACTGGGTATTTTTGAAAGTCTCGCCAATGAAGGGCGTGATGAGGTTTGGCAAAAAGGGTAAGATCATCCCGAGATTTATTGGGCCATATCGAATACTCCAAAGAATAGGTCAGGTGGCATACAAGCTAGATTTGCCTTCAGAGTTAGAATTCGTTCATTCAATTTTTCATGTGTCGATGCTACCAAAGTGCATAGGGGTCCGTCCCCAGTCGTGCCAGTTGAGGACGTCCAGGTTACTAAGGAATTAGCCTATGAAGAGGTTCCAGTAGCTATACTAGATCGGCAGGTTCGCAGGTTAAGGACTAAAGATGTTGCCTCTATTAAAGTATTGTGGAGGAATAAGAACAGAGAGGAAATGACTTGGGAAGCTGAGGACGACATGAAATCCAGATATACCCATTTGTTCCAAGCTTAGCTCAGGCGGTGCAGTTAAGGTACCTTTAGTATTTCAGTTATGGCTTTATGATTTGTGTGTTATGTACAGCTCAGTTGACTCCGATCTTATTGTGAAAAAGTTGTGATTGTATTGTATGAAGTTCCTGTACTGGACTTTTCTACGTTTCAGGATTTTTGGATAGTCCATATTACAGGGGATACTCTAACGAAATTTTTCTAGAATAAGTAATTGCAAGGTTAAGGTTCTTGTAAGTAGAAGTTAACATTTGAGGACGAATGTTCTTAAGGGGGAAGGATGTTACACCCCGTAAGTTTCTAAAATTTAGTCGGCCTATTTGTTTGTTAGGTAAGCGTTTTAGAGTTGAATACATACGAGGAAGGGTTCGGGGAAAGGTCAAACAAGCGCGAAGATCGGATCGCGTAGGAGGAGGCCGGACCCGTTGCCCAGAGGGGCAACGTGGCACGGAGCAAGCTCCTCCGCGACAGCCACCATGGCACACTCGAGGCCTCAAGTATATATAGGTTTTCCCCTTTGATTGCATTTCATTCTCAACTTATATACACGGACAAAAGAGGAAAAACACAAGGGAAATCAACATTATCCATCCGTTTATGTCGTAAAACGCTGCCCAAATTAAAATTAACTTCGGGTGTCGAAGTATAAAACTGTGAGGAGCATTACAACGGAGTTAGTTTCATGAAATTCGCCCGGCGAATCATCGCCCTGCCAAGCTAAAGTTATTGGAATTTCTCAAAACTAGTGTTAATACGATCATAGACTTAAAGTAAGCATTTCCCCCTTCTAGATTCCCGAGAAATTATGAGTTTTTGATCGTGATCTGCCAAGTTGAAATATAGGTAATATTTATACATAAAGTTATCGTTTTCTCCGAATTTAGTATTGCAGCATCATTCTTCCTATAATACGATTTCAGTTGAGAAGAGCAGTTGAATACGAGCTGAAACTCACCAGTTAATCAGTAAACGGCAATTGAGGTATGTGAAGGCAGTTTTCTTTGGCAAGTTAGTTCCTATGGTATATAACTTAGTCTAAATACCAGTAAGAGAATCAGAAGTACATAATCATGAAGAGTTATTGTTACTAGCTGAAACTAGTATTCTACATTGTGTTGGAATTTGATTTGTCTATATAGCCCTCCGTGACCAAACCCAGGGTTACTAGCTGTGCCAACACACGCTAGGCGCGAGATGATGTTGCTCCAGAAAGAGCAGCATGCCATCCGCGAGGGACGAAGATGAGGTCCCAGGTCCTCATAGAGTCCATTCCATGGCTAGACTATTATACATATGATGTATCGGCACCACACCCCCAACGAGCCTGGTGCTCGGGGTACAGATATCAGGAGTCTACTGGACTCAGACATAGCTACAGTCAGGAGCCGAGCGGGCTCAGTTGTAGACCCAAGGGACTGGTAGGACAGCTATAGCTACCAGTATGACCCATTATGACCTTGATAGGGGTATATAGATTGACGTGTACTCATCAGGGCTTATGGGGCCCCAGGTGGGTTGTTCTGTGTTGGTTGTACCTTCTGGCTTATGGGGGATAGGGAAGGTTCTTGTTTGCTTTATTTATTGGTAGACTAGATAATAGAAACCCAGCTATTCAGGTATGACTTTTGTCCCCTTTCTTTCAGTCCTTTCAGCTTTGTCTTTACTACTCAGTTATTTACAGTTATCGCCTTACATATTCAGTACATAATATACTAATGCCCTTTTTAGGGTGCTGCATTACTTTCCTGTAGGTACGGATAGACGAGGAGTAGGTCCCTCGTAGCTTTCAGCCAACATCGTCAGAATAGTTAGCTCCTTTCTTCCGGAGCTTGTAGATAGAGGGTTTACCCCTTTTGACTGTACAGTTTATGGGTAGGTCGGGGCTATATCCCGACCATCGTATTATTCTTACAGGCTTGCAAATTGTATCTATTTCCCTGTGGTTAGCTTTTATTGGTCGTGTAGAGCCTACATGTGCTTCAATTTATGTGTTGGACGTTGGGGCCTTGTTCAGCTGATAGATAGCGGCCTTGTCGGCCATAGTTTGGTGTAGCTTTGGATTTACTTTACTGTAATAACTAGACATCATGGTGGTCGTGTCAGCCCGCATTGGATTCCCTGTTATTGCTTGTTCTGGTTAGCTGTTTTCTTTCACAGGTGGCAATAAGGCCTTGTCGGCCGGAGGTTGTATTTACAACCAAGATATAACCCATTGTTTTCTTGATATAAGAGTCAGTGCCAGTCCTGCACCAGAAGTGCTTAGGCCTAGTCAACTCAATCAGTTCAGATCCTAGTAGGCACTAGGTGCTAGTCATGTCTCCCAAGGAGGGTCGTGACATCTGCAAACGGATAGGGGGGTTATTTTAACCTAACGGGATCACTCCATGCAACTAAAATAAAACTTTTCAACTGTTTAGTTTGCTTGTATTATTCAGCGAGCATAGACTATCATATTCCACTACCCACCTAATTAATTAATTGTTAATTCTAATGGCATTCTAGAAAAAGAAAAGACTAAACGCCCTAATATATGCCTACCCATCCCAAGCCTAATGTCCAAGAGGCGTTTGGACTGCTATTTTGGATTTGAGATCTAAAGTTCTTAGGGCTGTTAATATGATAAACGTCAAATAAGCAAATATAAACAATAAGCACATAAGGGTTTCATGTAGCCTCTATATAAATAAATCCTATAAAAATAAATTCTAAACATGTGCAGGCAAATCCTATGGACATGATTTCTAATGGAGAAATATTAGACTTATATATTTAGCACATAATGTGACACTGTCAAATAGAATATATGATTTAAACATGTCAGTACAAGACTCTATAGGCATGATATCTATTCATCATGTTTAACAGTGATTATTATAAGCATGATCTATAAAGGTTATAGCGATGGAATTCTTATAGACATGATATCTAATTAACACAAGACATGCTTCAAATCAATTTGTTTTGGTTCCTGTAGGCATGATTTCTAGTAGAAATAATTATGTTTATCAATCAATAATTGTATTAAAAATCTTTCCACGGCCCTCTGGACTTATGCCTAGGTCCCAGTGAGACCGATTATATCATGAGGGAAATCCACAAAGGCATCTGCGGAAATCATTCCGAAGCATATTTTCTAGTGTTTAAAATAATAAAGGTCGATACTATTGGCCCCAGATGGGATAGAATGAGGAAATATTTATCCAAAAATGTGACAAGTGTCAGCAACATGCCCCAAATGTACATCAATTCGCGGAACTTCTGTACCCGGTCATCTCTTCATGGACATGAAGTGGGGAATGGACATAGTCGACCCTTTTCCAACAACTTTGGGGCAATTAGAATCCTTTTGGTTTTAACTGACTATTTTTTTAAATACATGGAAGTAGTTCCTTCAAGAAAATTTGGCAGCGAGAAGTTATCGACTTCATCTGGAACCACATAATATTTCAATTTGGCATTCTCAAATAGATCACATGTGATAACGGGCCTCAATTTATTAGTTTCAAAATAACCAAGTTCTTTGAAGACTTGAAAATTAAGAGGATTGCCTCCATCCCATATCACCCAAGTGCAAACAAACAGGTTGAGTTCATGTATAAAGTTATTATACAAAATTTAAAGAAGAGATTACATCGTATCAAAGGTAGGCCGCCTAAAGAGTTTCCTGTCGTACTGTAGGCACATCGTACAACCACCAAGTCAAGCAACATGAGAACACATTTTTCACTTGTTTACGGGGTCAAAGCCCTTATACTAGTAGAAATAGATGAGCTTAGTTTGACGGTGTCTGAAAAAGATGAAGTAAGTAACATCGAGACTATGACCATTAAGTTAGATTTTCTAGACGAACACTGAGATCTAACCTTGGTCCAAATGGATAACAAAAGCATCCGATGACGAGATATTACAATAGAAGAACCAACCTCCGATGCTTTCAAACAGTAGACTTTGTCCTCTGGAGAGTAAACGACAATTCTCGAGAATCAAATGCTAGAAAATTAGCACCATGTTTGGAAGGACCATTATGTGTTACCAGGATAACCAGAAAAGGCTCCTACAAGTTAATAGATGATAAAGGCGTCTGCTTATCAAGAAATTGAAATGTCAACCACCTAAAGAGGTATTATTGTTAAAAATGTAATTTCATTTATTAAATTTTTTGAATGATTACAAGTCAAATGTAGCACAAGATGCATAAAATAAAGGCTAAAGGGTTCAAAAAGGTGCACTTTGCACCTTTTTTTCCTTCAGCCAGTTTTTCTTTCAAATGGGTTTTCTAGCAAGTTTTATAAAGAGACAACAACAAACACACTATGAACTCAGAAGCATTAATTTGGAAAAAACAAATAACTCTAGTGTCTAAATGCTAACAAACTCACACCCACACAATAGGGGGAGAGGCTCCCAAAAGCATTGGGGATTTCCATAATAAGGCTCCCATAAATACTAGGGACTACCATAACCCGAACGACAGAAAAAAGTAGTATTATAGCCAATTAGGAACAAAGGATGTTGAACACAACCATTAGGACATTGTAATGTTCCAGTTAGATGTGAAATGTTAGCACGACCCTAGTTTTCTAATTAAAAAGCTAAGACCGAGTGCTTTTATTCTCGATCACAAAGGTTGTCAGATGCTTCATTCCCGAGCCTATTTTATTAAAGACTTAACAAAAATAAAAAGTTAAGAACCGAATGTTCTTATTCTTGGTCACAAAGGCTACCAGATTCTTCATTCTCATACCTCTTTTATTAAAGCCTTAATGAAAATAAAAGGCTACGAATGGTGTATTTATTTTCAATCACAATTGTTTCTAGATGATTCATTTTCAGACATCTTTTATTAAATCCTTAATGAAAATCAAAGTCTTTGAATGTTTTTATTTTCAGTCACAAAGGTTACCAAATGCTTCATTTTCAAACCTCTTTTATTAAAGCTTTAACGAAAATAAAAGGTTAAGACTGAATATTTTTATTTTCAGTCATGAAGGTTATTAAATGCTTCAATATTTGACCTCTTTTATTAAAACCTTAATAAAAATAAAAGATTAAGACTGTATCTTTTTATTATCGGTCACGAAGGTTTTCAGATGTTTCATTCTTGAACCTTTTTATCAAAGCCTTAATAAATAAAAGGCTATGACCAGATGTTTTTATCCTCAATCATGAAGATTATTGGATGATCGGATCTCTTTTATTAATTTATTAATGAAAATAAAAGGCTAAGACCGAATATTTCCTACAAAGGTTACCGGATGGACTATATCAATACCTTTTAACAAACTCCTTCATAAGGAGAGATTCAAGGCCAAATGATTCTATTCTTTATCTAACGGGGTACCAAATATTTCATTCTTAGGCCTAAGAAATTAAAAAGTTTTCATGAAAATCTAAGGACGAAGTGCCTAGTACATAGAAAGCTTTCATATAAAGCTAAAATTGAATGTATAAATTTGTGAACATACAAGCCATCAAGTTCTTTTGGCTGTCATAAAAATTGTTAGAGAAATTTCACTGGGGCTCAAATGATTTTGAGAAGTAAACAAGTATAAAAGGGAATACCATTCAAAGAAAAAAGCTCCAGACACATTTGTAGACTTTAGCAAAAAAGCAACAAAAGGGGGTGCATTACTTAAGAACCTAAGGAAGGGGAATGTCAAGCTAGGGGAGATGCTCTCGGGCTGCCCTTCTCTTTTTCATTCAAAGAGGATCTTGAGATCTTAGTTATCCAGGTAATCACCTCCATCTCTCATCAAGGCCTGCTCCAAAGAATTTTTGGTGGTCTCTACGGCAGATTCGACTTCAGCAATAGCTATGTCAAGGTCATTTTCATCATCCCAAACCTTGCAAAGAATATTTTCTCGAGTCATTAAAGCCACCTCATTCTAGTCTAATTCAACCACCCACTTATCAGTCTAATGATGTACCTTCACTGACTCAAGTATGGTTTTAAGTTGATTACAGTGCATGACCAATTTTAGATTCTCTTTCTATTAAGTTGCTTATTGTCGCAGGGCCACACATTCCTCTGCTTTCCTCAAAACTGTTTTTTAAGTTCTTTGATGGTAGAGGCAATGCTAGAAATTAAGACATTCTTTATCCTCTTGAATTTTGCATAGTTGTTGAGATAAAAAAAAGTCCTCTCTCCTTGAAGCATCTCACAACCCCCCCCCCCCAGAGCTTAGCATTGTCTAACCTGAGGCTGGTCTCTTCAACTTGCAACACATCCATCACATTTTTTAAATGTTCATCGTTATCGGAGTATGTCGTAAGTTTGATCTCTTAGTCACTAGCTATATGTTGAGTAGCCATTAAGATCAGGTAGCTCTAGAAAGGAAAAAAGAAGCGGTCAATTAATATGTAAACAATCATTGGGATTTAAGTTAGCAAAAGTCATACATGAAGGATGGAAGCTGCCAACTAGTTGAGAGAATACCTTAGGCCTCAACTACTTAGTTTTTTCTCTTCCACAGTGTTGAGTAAGACCCGAAAAAGCTATACAGTAAAGGGGATCTCTCAAAAGGTCTTTTTCGGTAGGAATATTGAAGGTCACCTAGAGATAGGAGGAACCTGTACCGTTGGCGCTTGGATCTTGCGAGACCATGACTCCAACATCAACAAATTCGAAGGAAACTCTTGGCAATTTTAGCCTCACCAAAATTGTTAAGTCATTGGTACTGGGGGGAACTGAAAGTGCATCTCACATAGGGAACGACGCTCCAGCATTCAAAATATCAGTTCCTTTTCTTTCTTCCTCACCATTCTTCAACCCTACTAATTCGGCCATAGTCATTTTCTAAACTTGTTTTCTTAGTCAGCGTCGAAGCAGTAGGGAACTCATTCCCCCTATACTCGAATCAGCAGAGTCAAATGTTCTTTTCCTTTTCAGAAAATTAGGGATCCCCGGATCATTGTGGTCCCTAATGGCAGCAACATCGGCAATAAGGCTATAACTTTGTGAGAAGGAGATGGTCGTACTAATGGTTTTTTACTATATAAATCTGTGAAGATTTTTGGGGTTGTCGAATGGAGTTAGGAATCATTGATTCAGAAAAAAGAGGGGTCACGGGTGCATATACCATTATTTTTTCCCTTAGACAAATAAAAAAAATATGGACTTCCACGCCCTATCCTCTTTGGTGGAAATTTAGAGGATTGCTTTTATCCAAGATATCATGTCAGGTACTTAATTAGACATAACATAGGGAGCTGCATGATAGGTAGGAAGGAATATATATAGATATAAAAGAAAAAAAGGAATGAAATTAGAAAAAGGGAGAAAGATCTTTTGACTAGGATTTCATGACTCTAGAAATGGAACAGATGTCAGTCGATGCAGTCATTTTGTGGGGATAGCCACATATCTATCATACCATCCCTGGTCAAAGTCTACTTCGATACTAGCAACTAAGTCCAATCTTCGTAGGGAAATCATGTGAATAACTCCACTATGGAATAACCAAGGAGAGTACAAGTTGAGCAGGATAATCAATCATGAAGTCCAGACTAGCCTAGTTAGCTAGGTGTTGAATGCACCAAATAAGTCTCGAAATTTGAGGGGCAAGTTGAGCCAAACACACTTGATATCTCCGATAGAACTCCTTAGCTATTTCAAGAATCAGAAGTCCAATACTTATCGAGAAGTGATAGTTTTAGATCAAGGAAAATCCATGGATATGATGCGTAATCCGTGTGTCCCCGGGTACGGTAGTGATGTTCACCTCATCGCTCCACTCACAGTCACGCTTCACATTAGGAAAGTCTCCCTGTCGCACCAAAGATTTATATTCCATAACTATTGTGCTATGGTCGTGACCTAGGAAGTAATTGAAAACATAAGAGCTTTGGGAAATATATCAACCGCAAGTGCTTCATCACCTATCTCCTCTATTTGACCATCCACAGGGGCTTTTCATGCATGTTGAACCAGTGAAGGATTCTCATTTATAATAGCATCATCTGTTGTGGGTTGCATAAAAGGGCTGGCCCCAAATGAAGTTGAGGGGAATGGAAAGATGTGGATATAGAAGATATAATGGCAAGAAGACAGAGAACAACGCCTTTTGATGTAACTCCGGCAAGAAACTGAGCGAGAGGGAAATTTAAGAATATTAAATGAAAAATAGAGAGAAGTGTAAAGAGAAAAAGAAGACAATCTACAACTTATATGGAGTAGGGGAAGTTGCGAGTCTCAGGTTGGGTCCCTCTCTAAGTCAAGCATAGCAGGACACATGGTCGGTGCTTTGAGTGCGATGATATGTGCATCACGTCGTATGTCATAGAGACGCTTAACTTACTTAGATCTTCGACTTCCCGGTTTTTCAATACTTGAGCAACCGAAAAGTGGGAGGACTATTTGTGTAGGGTAAAAATGGTCCTATCTAGATAGATAAATAGTATGACGACATGTGACAAATGAATTCATTCGTAAGGGTCCAATCAGGAAGTAGTGAATAAACATCCTCGAGAACCTAACTAGAGAATGCTCCGACCAAAAGGATTCTATAATCCACATCACCGGGATCGGTGCGTCACCAGCATAGCCTGTATAGCTCCGAAAAGATAAGTTCTAGAAATAGAAATAGTAACCGATGAAGATAGAGTTAGGATATGTCTATCAGCCCTCTAATCGATGAAGAGGTTAAGATTTCTGCCAACCGGTATGCAATCACTAAGTTAATGGCCTAGTGAAAGACTAGGAGAAGGGCGAACTCTGCACAAGTCATTCCCTAGATTTTCCTCTATAAATTGCTCATTGGTTATCATATTAGGGGCTTCAAATTCTTGATATACACATTGTACACACATACTTTCTCTCTAAACGAAAGTCTCTTTGCTCTTCAGTTCCTAAGTTATTCCGGACACACTGCATTTAGGCCACCAAGGCTCCATACTAAGGATCTAATACACGACTCGGTAATTTTCTTGCTCTGATATTCTTGTATCTTATTTTTGTTGTGATTTATTTCATTGGTATTTTATTCACAAGACTAATCTAACTCACATATTCTTAAGTTACTTTGATAAATTCAGCTATGCCGTTTTACAGCTAAATAGACATATTTCACAAACAAATATTAGATAACAGTTAGTTTCTTTGAGGCATAAAATTGATGGTCAGGTTGAAATGGTAAGCTTGAACTCTATTTTTTATAAAATAAATGGAATAATATAAAACTAAAGCTAACTAAATAAAAAAGTAAGCCTATCCTAATCTTTGGACAACCATAAATAAGTAAACTAAGCTTAGAACTGACCGATATCGAGTTTCATTACCACGATAGTGTTCAAAAGAAATGTTCAATCATGGCTAAATATATCAGTATCTTCTTAAATTTATTAGCAAAGCTCATTTAGATATTTAAAAATATATTTTAATTAAACACTTAAATATAAGATAAAATATTATTATTAAGCATTTCTACCTCAATTTTTGAGTAAAGCTTTTGCGTGTATTCTCAAACTCCCATTACTAGATAATTTAACCCTATAAACTCAATCACCTCTTTTAATTATACATATCAACCTCAAGTAGAACGCAACATGTCTGAGGCTTTATGGCTTATTAAAGCTAATACGTACAATTAAAAGAGATGACATACTTTAAGTGGTCGTT
This sequence comes from Datura wrightii, assembly GCA_035772735.1. Classification (NCBI taxonomy): domain Eukaryota; kingdom Viridiplantae; phylum Streptophyta; class Magnoliopsida; order Solanales; family Solanaceae; genus Datura; species Datura wrightii. The sequence goes on from JASDFA010000018.1 coordinate 92,328,157, forward strand.
TGGTAGAGTGTATTAGAAATAATAATGCAAGCATTAGTTTTTTGTAATATCGATACCTTGTTTGGTACATTCTTTCAGCCTATGTATAACTAATGCAAGTATTAGTTGTAGACTCTATTTGGTATTAAGCTATGTATAACTAATGCATTAAAAACTATGGTATTAGTAATGCAATAGTTGTTAATGCATTCATTAGTATGATTAAAGACATAATTGTCCCTCGAAACCTTTTTCACATCCTTTCTATCTTATTTGTGAAGGATATTTTTATAAATAAATTATTCAATAAATGTTATTTTTAACATACTAAACCAAATACTGCATAAGAAATAACCTCAGCATAACTAATATCATCATTACCAATATAAACATTACTAATACACCTTATTCAGCATTATTCTTATACACTCTACCAAACGACCACTAAGTAGTTAACTTATCTACAGAATGGCTGCTTGAGGATATGCATAAAAAAAATTATCATATATTCAAATGCTCAATTAAAATAAAATATAATTCAACTATCTAAAAAAAATTTATTAACAAATTTTAAAAATTATCTATGTGTGCAACCGTCCAACAATTCACATGTTCCTTTTTCTGTGACTTAACTAAATAGGCATGACTCATAGGTCATGAGTTAGTTTTTCATATAGGATTTTGATAATATTAACGGAGTCATGACGCATTTTGCAATTACATATATATACATATATTCATAATTTTCTATAAACTTTGCTAAATGAAGAAGCAAATTACAGGTCAGGTAGTTAATAAAGACGAATCTGGAGCTAATTTCAGTTTGGATCGCCTATACATGTATGCACAAATTTTAAATTTAAGTATATGATAAATTATATGTTTAATATTTCACAGATTGCTTTGGATTAATATAGGCCATTTCAATCTCATATTCATTAATTAAAATATTTTAAATTTTGAATTTGTCTATCGAAAGCGGTAACTTAGAAAATGTCAGAGTTGGAATCAGTTGCATGTAGTAATTGAGAGGTTAATAATTAAATTAATTGAATGACGAGACCTCAATATTATTAGTGCTGAAGAATGCGTGTCCCACTCATGAGCTTAATTTTTAAACTTCCATTACTCTTTGTCAACGAAGGGAACTTTTCTTAAAATATTATACCTTCCATTACTCTTTGTCAACGAAGGAAACTTTTCTTAAAATATTATACAATCCTTATATTTTGTGTGAGTTTCCCCAATTAACTTATTCTGTGGAGTTATATATCAAAAATTAAATTAAGTTCAATAAATACATTTTAAAACAAAAAATACTCGCGTATGTCTGTTAGTTTTAATGTAAATTTTTTTGAAGGAGAGATGAAAGAGAGGAAAGAGTAGACTTACCAAAATATCTATCACTCGTGTGAAAAGATGAATTCAGAATTTAAATTTAATTAATTTAAATTTAAAATTTTATCATTTATTTATTTAATTTATGAATTATAACTTATGCAAAGGAGCTGCATCGACTTGCATACTCGCATTTGTAGCTTACTTGGGTGGGAGGTCATTGGCTTTTCCCACAATATTACTTACTTCAATATATTGGTACCTAAGAAAATACATACTTAAATTAGCTCAAAATCATTGTGAGGGAGTGATTTCAAGTCAATAATCGATGTTAGTGAATTTTTTCTTTTTGGTTCGGAAATGTATCGAACTATTTTTTAATAGTATTATTATCAAGATATAATAGCTAAATTAGATCTCAAGAGTTATTAAGAAAGTATAATTCAAACAACAACAAAATAACGAAGTCAAATAAAAAAGTTATTGTTTCGACTCTTCCTATAAAAGGTATGATGTGTGAGTTTATTCAATTAACTTAAGAGCCTGTTTAGTCAAGTTTCTCTATTCTTGAAGGTTAAAAATATTTTTCTTTTCCAATAAGTAAAAATACTTTTAAGTAGCAGTAGAAGTAGTTTTTTTCCTGTCGATAATAAGTTTTAAAAAAAATTACTTCTTAAAAAGAGCAGAAAATTTTAAGATGTACTTTTTATTTTAATTAAATATAAGTATAAATTTAATTAAAATCTTTTATAATAGATATTTAAAATAATTTCTCACTATAAAATAATCATAATAATAAATGTGCTTGAATACTTGTCATTTTTCCTAATTTGACACTCAAAAATGCTTTTTAAAAAAGATTAATCAAATATAATTTACTTATGAAATACTGAAAAAAATACTTTTCAAAGGCTACAAAAACTGCTTTTCTCTAAAAATATTTTTTTGAAGATTTTTTTTTCAAAATAAATAATTTTTAGCAGTTTGACAAAACAAGCCGCCCTGAATTGGCAACTTACTGTGTTTCCGTTAATTCATGTCGGCATCTAGAAATTTACCTATACGAGCCATTAATTTATTTTATTGTATTTCTTAAATATGTAAAGAAACACGACACTATTCTGGAAAACATACAGTTAAAATTTAGTGGATATTTTGAAGTCTTAAAACACTTTACTTCCATTGTCAACTTATTGTGCTCATTTAATGAATAATTCTACGCACTTCGGAAGTACGTCGATGAGGATATTATTCTACACACTTGCTTCATATTTCCAAGTATTTTTAATTTAGAATTTTATTTTGGGTTGGTACAATAATTTATTTTAAATTATGAAATGAGGAAAGAAAGATTGAGTGGAATATTTAGGAAGGAGCTTGGAAATTTCCTTGCTTTTGGAGTTCTCACTTCTCCGTGTGCCAAATTCCCCATATCATTTATCACTATGAAATGGGCCTACGAAACTACTTGACCACGAATTTTGCTTGTGATGTGTCGGGTTTGGACATCGAGCCAACTCATTTGAGCTCAAACTCAGTCGAGTTTGCTACAGAATTGAGCTGACTTTGTTTTAATCGACTTTCATTATATAGTATGATTGAATTTGATCGTTCAAATCTAGTAGAAGTTAGAGAATTAATTTTTTAGATTACTTACAATTTTTTTAGAAAAAAATTTAAGTTATTTTTACAAATGATCTTTATTCTTTTTCACATAAGAGATTTTAAAAAATCCTTTTTTTAAAAAAAATATCATATTGTAGATAGTCAAAAGACCCCATTTCATCATAGAGGCTCACAAATTAACTATTTAAAGTTTTATATTTCTGGTTATTATTTTAATCAATTCATTTAAATTTAATTACTTACATTTTTAAGTTTTTTAAAATTTGTTTTAAATAAAGAATAAAGAACGATTGCTATATGACTATATCTAGGAAAGAGCTTGGAAGTTTCCTTGCCTGGATTCTTTTGCGTAAATTTGGGCTTACATCAGTAGTCATCCTTGTTCAAAATCCCCGCATACAATTTAATATGAAATAGGCCCCTATCAAGGGGACACCATTAGTTCTGGCCTCAATAGATAGGACTGAATGGATATGTTAGGTCTCAATCATTCTAAAAATATATTTAGTAATTTTTCTTTTTATTTTTGTCAAGTTTATACAATTTTTTTAAAGAAAGTATCCTACGATTAAAATTATTTTCATATTATATTAGTTAATTTTTTTCGGCTATAATATGAAAGGTTGTTCACATACTCAACTCAACAGGATGTTCAACTGCACATGGACAAACCAATTGCTCTAAGTTGTTCCTATTTCGAAATATCTTTTTCTAATCAAGACATAAGATCAATCCGCATTTCTGACAAGTTTTTAAGTTTATAATTCGAACTACAATTATACGCATGTGACATGCCTCTTCCACATCTTTTTTGTTTTCTTCGAATATATAGATCAAGCCAAAGTCTGGAAGAAGACATACGTACCCTTCAAAAAGGTGTCAACATAATTTAGTTTTGAACAGTGTTTCATCTAATGGATCCAACATATAATGAATGAGCGTACGTGCAATCATTTTCAGTTCTGATCTCAAAAAGAAAATAAGAAGTTTCTTAATCCTAAAATATTATATCTTAGTGAAATCGATACTTATATATCTTGCTAATGCTACAAAATCTGACATAACATTTTCTATTAATTTGCTAGAAAGATGTAGTTTCTTCTGTACACGAAGACATTATAATGAAAGTAAACATTTATTGTTATATCTAAAAAGGACCATTCAAATGGGTTTATTTTACACTAACAAATGTAGTACAAATCTTGTTGGTCGATGCAGGTTATTTATTTCATCCACATAAAACTCGATCTCAAATATGCTATCTATTTACATACCGAGGTATTGCTATATCATGACAATCTACAAAGCAGTTTATGTTGCTACTTCTTCAAATCATGTTGAGATAAAAACTATTTATGAATCAAGTAGATGATATGTATGATTGAGATCAGTTATACATTTCTTCAACAGAAGATATGGGATGAAGTGTGATCAAAGTATTCGCAATTTTACATGAAGATAATGATGCATGTATAGCCCCATTAAAAAGAGACTCTATAAATAGGCAAAGAAAGAAACACATTTTATCAAAATTATTTTTCACACATGAACTCCAAAAGAATGGTGATATTGATATACATCAAATCCGTTCGAGTGATAGTTCAACAATTTTATTCAAAAACCCTTAGCAACTTTAATTCTTGAGAAGATGGTATACATGATTGGAATGCAGAGACTTGAAAAATTGAATCGTCAACTTCATTAGGAGGAGTAAAATACGTGTTGTACTCTTTTTTTTAAACAAAATTTTTGTCCCATTGAGTTGTCCTGATAAGCTTTTTAATAAGGCAGCTAGCAATGCGCATTACTAAATACTTATACTCTCTCTTTTTTTCACTAAATATTTTTTTCCACTGAATTTTTTCTAGTAAAATTTTAACGAGGCACATAATTTATTAATGAGCAACCAAATAGAGGTTTTCTAATTAAATACACTGTATTGTGAGTGTCCATTATACAATGACGAGTCTATATATGATTTTTTGCTCATACTTTGTCAGATTCTAGTATAGTTTAAAATATCATCTCGCAGAGATTAAAACCTCCTAGGCTACATATTTATATTATTCTGATTACTATTTGTGAGAATCTAATTGATGCAAAGAGAGCAGTGTCTTAAATTTGTAAATTAGTTAATAAACATACCAAATTACAACTTCTTAAAGATTTACAAAGAGTTGAAAATTATTGAAGTCACTTGATAATATTACCATCATACAATTTTAATTTAATATATTTCAAAAAAGAAAATTTGTATATTGCTATTACAATTATATTTTTACCACTTGAAAATAACCAATTAACAACACTTCTTAAGTATTACGATCCCAAATAGGCGGGTCGTGCGGGCACCTACATCGACTCTACTCGATAGGAGAATCCTTTTCGGAATATTACATAAATTATCCAAAATTCTCATTAATTTACAGAAATCAACAGTATTTCAAAATATCAACAAAAGTTTCCCCAAACCTTGACTCTCCCAAGATCTAGTCTAGACAGGTACAAGAGCTCTAATAGAATACTTGACAAGACCAACGATACAGTTTTTCCTGAGAAGAAGAACACAAAAGCTGATGCTGAGTACTCCACATCAATCAAGAAACTTCAAAACCTGCCACAACCTACACACAAAAAGGTGTAGCAAGGTAGTATCAGTATATCACACATATATAGGCATCATCGGCCGACTAAAATTAGTTCACATAATAGCATGATAATCAACATACAATTAACATTAATTAACTCAGCAACTACTCCTCTTATGCAACAATTTACTAAGTTTATTAGCTATATTATCGTTTCTTACGTCTCATCAAGGTTCATGAAACTACCCTACCACCTTGGCTATCCATTAATCTCTCAATCTGCCTCTCTCTTATCCCGCTATAGCGAGTGTTTAAAGCGTTGCAGCGGTCCCGCTACTGCGGCGATTTGCTCGTTGCAGCGATACCCAAAATAGTTAGTAGCCCGATGTCTCTAATCCAGCTCTCTCTATTTCCATCATGTAACTCTATAGCACGTCTACCTCTTTTATCATCTCACTATCATTGATCCAGTCCGTTTCTATCATTCATTAACCTATTTAATTGCTTACAGAATTTCCTGACCCTTCTTAATTTAGTACATTAAATAATAAAGTTAAACCCGTTGTCTCCCTGTAATTCACTACCTTCTGTTAAACATGTCACACTACCTTTTACAACCGACAACCATTTTAATCAAACATTTAATCACAAATACAAGTTAAATAACTAAAGGACACACAAGGAAAGCATCAAACCATACCGATGGAGTCAAATTTTTCATGATCAAATACACATACATACCTATTTCTCCACATCACAATTATGTCATATAGCACCATATCTGTACTGTATCATCATGTATTGCGTTCCAACCGTGTCCCTCGCCTCAAACCCGAATCGCATCGGTGTACTTTGTATCACACTTATATATCTGTTACCTCTTTATCATTGCAGCAATATGTATATCATACCATATCCGCATAATCTCTGATATCGTAATCATACCATTGGTGATATGTCAAGAACACGCCTCCATCACATCACTGTACACACATGCCAGAGGGTCTTATTCTTACCCTTCCAATTATGATCTGCAGGAGACTCTGGAAATCCATGTACTATACATCCAGTCGTATGAAACCTTTATCATACATGTATGTGCCCTCATATTCGTACACCCAACCGTATGGTCTTTTAGCCATACTCTTTGTGTACTCCTTCATACCACTCGCTTCGATGTTCACCTCAGGCACAAGCCACTCATGTCTCCAACCCTCGTTCAGATTCTGATCGTACTAGTCTATTTATCCAAGTTCTCTCCTACCGGCCCCAGGCCTCGCTTTCACAAACACATCAACGGTTTACCTTCCCACATTACATAATATTTTGTTCACATATTCGATCCATATAGACTCACCCCTCAATTTCGAGACCACATCATAGCACAACAATCAATGAATCACACACACGACAAAAGTCACATATCAACAATTATGATCAAATGCCTAATTGCTACCCAGATAATTATAACATCAATTATATCCATAACTTCACAAGGAAATGCAACTTGGCCCGCTTACGAGATTGGGCTTCGCTGCAGCAATATTACTATTTCCACAACGGTCTCACTGCAGCGGTTCCAAACCCGCTGCAACGGTACTATTCGGCAGTACTTCGACCAGTCTCGTTCCTGTTTCCCCACGGATCATTTCTTTGAAATGTCGTGCCTCATCTCTATATCGCCTGCCATATTGGGGCAACATCATATCAAATTCGTTTCAACAATAATAGTTTAACATGGCAATTATCACCACAAATGATATCCATAGACCAAATTAACACATTATCATTCACAAACGTACATGTCATTATGTAAAGTCTAACTCCTTTAATTCGGGGGTCTTAAATCACATCTCGAAATAATCATAGTCTACTCTTAAATGATCCATTCCCGCATTCTATAAACATGATTTCTATGACTAACCGTTTAAGATTACAATTTAGGAGGAAGGACCATGAATTATATATATGTGTGTATATAAGAATCAACAAATAGTGCCGGAAGATCCTTCCACATACGATTAATTCACTCTCATATACACCCTCACGCATAGACTATTTTTATTGCAATCACAACCTATGGGTTTTTACATTATTTGGAGCATCACCCCTTTTTTATTTCTTTCGGCATCGAACTCTTACTAGTTTTAAATATTCAACAACAATTTATTCAAATTTCGATCCTACCCATTAAAAGCACATCAACTATATGCACGTATATGCTTGGCTAATCAAAGTCTAACACGAAAGTGACTAAGTCATAGCCTACCTGGACGCCAAGCTATCATCGAGACATTCCTGTTGCATGCTTGGACTAAGCCCCGAGTTCTTGTGGAAGCCATAGCTATGGAGGATGAATCCCTACCTCCTTGCTACTTTTCTTGTTCCAAAAGTCCATTTATGTTTTTGGGCATTTTTATTAAGCCCTTTCTGAGAGAATAGGTTTTTAAAATCCTAACTGAAACAGAATTGTGAAATTCTGGTCAGCGTCACCCGTTGCAGCGAGATCAATTACCGCTGCAGCGAGATCAATTACCGCTGCAGTGGTTCTGCTATGGCAGAGGCCAGCCCGCCGCCGCAGATGCACGCTTAGGCCCACCCGATTGTGACTCAGCCCATTCGAACTTGTTTGTCTCACTCTCTTTATTTTCGGGGACTTCGTTCCAAATTTTAAAATTTTTAAATTCGCCCGCTCTTAGATGGCTTGGGTGCTATATCGATCGAACGGGTCGTTGCATCAAGGTTATGCGTATAATTGAATTACAATAAGTGATAATCAAGGTAACAATTTTCTTGCCTGAATTATGCCATAGAGAGTAAGACTTCTTGTAATTAGTTTCTAGATTTATAATCTTATTTGAGTCAATTTCTCTAAAAATATTAGAATTGAAAGAAATAAGATAAAGATATCACTCAAATCAATACATTTATTTGAGTTGATCACTTCATAAGAATTAGGATCAAAAGAAATAAGTCAAAAATTCTTTAAATCAATAAATTTGCTTGAATCAATTTCTTCTTTAAAATTATATTTGAGAAAGCAAGATCAAAGATTTGAAGCAATAAATAATTTTTTTTATTATTATTCTAATATTTATATAATAACTATAATGTATTTATTTTATTTCATAAAAATTATATTATAAAATTAACACAAGAATAACCATAACATAAAATATAAGAGAGTAACAATAACATTTAACAAAAGTCTAAACTTCCACACCAAGTAAACACGGAGATGAACTCTAGGACAAGAAATAATTAAAATAAAAGATAAATATTATAATTACATACCAAATGTTATCAACTATCATAAACACAAAATTTTCTTTCTCTCACGTAACAAAGAAGTATCCTAAACTATCAGAAATTTCTATAACCTTGCTTATCATGTGGCTCGCCATTAATATATGAATTTTTGAGTTGAGATCTCATAGGACTTTAATTAGGTTGTCATGTAGGCATAGGAATGAATAAAGTACATATGAATAAGAGTGACTCAGGTCTCATTTGTTTGCACTTAATGGCGGTCTAAATCTGCATGGTTCATACACTCATAGCTATTCAAACTACTCCTTCCTCCAAAAGGACATGGGTCTGGCTTTGATACCAACCGGGGTAAGACCGAGCGAGGATACGGCGGGCAAGTTGCAGGCACTATAGTTTTCCTACAAAGGGGGACTGAGCTTCAACATCCCGAAGGACGACTTGCTATGAAACCGGCTTCAACATCCCAGAGGACGGCTTGCCAAGTCAGTCGAACAGTAAATTTCATCATAGACATAAAAGAATTTTTCTACAAAAAGGGGTTGGCTTCTACATCCACCCGGACGGTTTGCCAAGCTACATAACTCGAAAAATCTTTTACTCTACTTATAAATTTAGTTGTTTATAAACTTCGAGAAACTGTTGTACTTGGAATAAGCTTGCTTACCCGACGTGTCGAGGACCTATACTACTTCAAGGATCAACCATACCATGCCTTTGGAAAGGAAGAATAAGAGAGAATTTAGCAAACACTCATATTATTGAACATAGGAAATTTTTACAAGATTCAACTAGCTGTGTTCTACTCCAATTTACAATGGATAGCCTAGCCTCCTTTATATATAGGTTAGGAGACTACAAGATAAGACTCCATACAATATAGACTTGGCAAACCTTTCTAGAAAGTATAACAAAATAAAAACGACACACTTATTTACATGGCCTGATAAAGACAAATCTGACACGCTTATTTAAACAAACTCATCTACAAAGCCTAATAACAACAGAAACCTAATAAAAAAACTGAACTAATAAAACGGCTAGCCTAATATGTATAAGCAAGCCAATATGATGGCATGTGAAGTGGGGCCCACTTTCTTCCTCATATGGATAGTAAATTTCGGCGGGTGATCTGAGGCGGTGAGCTTCCAGATTCTTGCACACGTCTTGTACACGTCATCAACAATTATCCGGTGGGACAATGTTCGGAGGTGCCACTAGTGGGTTTGAGCATTCTCCACTTGGATTTCATCGGAAGCCATGTTTGTTGTCGAAGAAGCTCGTATCATGCAAGCTCCGTTTCAGCGATCTCGTAAAGTAGCATTTTTTGCTTGATGTTTCTGCCAAGGCTTGCTCCATATTTTGAGATCTCTATGATGGAGTATTTGATGGAATGTTAAGCTTGATTCATGTGATGGCTTGAGTTATTTCATCTCTGATGATCTCGTAGGGTGCCTAATATTCCTTTGTTGCTTTTCGGACTTCTTCCCAGTGAGGATGTTTATCAGTGTGGTTCCATGGTGCCCATTCTTTTGGCCAAACCTCTTTTGAAATGCACTTATTTTGCTGGAAGATAAACCTTTGTACTTCATAGTATTCTTCTTCCAAGGACAAAAGAGACTGGAAATCGCCAACAGAAAGAGGGTTCTGGCTCAGCATGGACTATCCCATCGATTAACCTTATTGGTTGATGCAGCATGAATACCTTTGCATCGTATGAATTATTGAAGCATTGAACCCAGTATTTCCGCGACCTGAACCACTGCAGAAATATTTTCAAAACTGGTTCAATCTTTTCAAAATCCCTGAATACGTTGCACTTGAATTCCATCAGGATGTAATACTGGTGACATAAGTACCAGAAGAACCTAAGAGTTCCCGTGGAAAATCATTAGTAAGTGGTATGAACACGTGACAGAACGGGTATTCCGGGTTGACTCCATATGGCTTTAGGATGGATCCTCCGTATTTTCTGAAAACTTGTAGCTCATAGAAAGTCCGTCTTTCGATCAGGATGGATGGATCGAATGGGTCCACATATTGACTGAACAAGTTCGGTGGATGGCTTGGCAGCCTTGATGATTTGGGACCTGGTGGGTTGGTAATCATGAACATCTTGCCGGCTGGTCCTTTCATTTTCTTGAGTTTCTTTGGAAAAAATCTTTTTGTGAATTCATCTGGTTGGGACAGGAAGTCTGCCAGGAAATTATCTTTCCCTTTCAAGTGCTTCACTTGGAATTTGTAGGGTGAGAACCATTTTGCCCATCTGAGAATTTGCGAGTGTGGAAGTATCTTCAGATTTAACTGGATCATCTTTGGGAACGCCTTCATATCCATCTCGATTAGGAATTCAGTGTGAATCAGGAAGAAGTTGAACTTTTTGATTCCATTCTTCACTGCAAGAATCTCCTTGAAGGTGGAATGATAGGGTTGTTCTGAATCCTTGAATCTTTTGATAGCATATCCACATATCCATCTATGGCCATCTGTTTCCTCTAGATGAGCTACACTCCGGTATTCATTGCGTGCATCAGTCTGCAGTATCTTCTTTCCATCTGAAGGAATATGGAGAGTCTTCACCTGTTGAGACACCTGCTTTATTTTCCGGACAACTTCATCCTGCTCTTTACCCCATGTTTGGGGAATTCTTTTTAAGCATCTTTGTAAGTGGAAAAATATATGTAGAGACTTCAGGAATACAATCTCTAACATAATTTATAATCCTTAAAAATTATTAAAGCTGCTTTGTGGTGAATTTGGTGTCTGGAAATCTGATAAATTCTTGACATATGTGCAGACCTGAACTATATTTTCCATTGCTAAAATGCATCCCTAATAAATCAATTTCTTTTTAACAAAGATCATTTTCTTTACAGAGAGCATGAATCTATTTGCTCTTACTATATCATGAAAATGACGGAGTAAGGCAAAGTGTTCCTCTAGAGTATCACTGAACAATAGGATATCGTCAATATATACTAGTGATATGTGGAGGATAGGCTGAAAGATTTTGATCATGTCTTTCGGAAAAGAGAGGGTGTAGGTTTCAGCCAAAATGGCATAACCTTCCATTGGAAGTGTTGGACAGGAATGCAAAATCCTGTTTTTGGTCTCTCCTCAAGATGTATCCCCATTGCCGAAATCCAGATTTGAGATCAAACTTGGAAAAATGTCTAGCTTTGGCTAAGTGTGAAAATAAGGTAAGTCTATTTGGTATAGGAAATTTATCATCTTAGAGGAAATGGTTGAGTGGCTGATACTTTATGACTAATCTTAGTTTACCTCTTGTTTTCTCAGCTCTCTTATTGACATAGAAAGCTTTGCATGCCCATTGATAATTAGACGACTCGATCAGTCCAAACTCTATGAGTTCAGTGCACTCCTTCTTTGCAAGCTGAAGGTGCTCTAGATTCACGCCAGAGTGGCATGCCTTGGTTGGGTTGATGTTTTCATTCTTCTTAAATGGGAGTTTGATGACAAAATCTTCATTCAGCCAAAGTGGGTTCCTGCATTTCTTCATAAACTCTTTGTCAGATTCAGCATATGAATGTTCCATCAACTGCTTCTTGATTTCTCTGATCTGCTCGTCCTCAGTGATCTGGAATAGGCGTGAGACTTTTGAGTATGGATTGAATTGCTTTTTGAACGCTATTCCATAGGCTCCAATGTGGAGTCGATCCTTGAGTTGTCTGAAGATATCAAATCCGATTATGAGATCTTTTCCTGGGACATCTGATCCGAATAGCTTTGATCTAAATTTTAGTCCTGGGAAGAACTCAATTGTTATTGGATGTTTTCTGATGACCGTGGTTGTTAGGATTCCATTTGATGCAGTGTTGATGTTCATGAAATGAGAGATCCATTGATCATTAAGAAGTACTGCTGGATTCATCAGCGATGATGCTGCACCAGAATCCATGCATGTAATGACCTAAATCAACTTATCCCATTTGGATGGATAAACGTTTAACTGGACTTGAGGAATATTGATAATGTTGTTGATTTCTTCCTCAGCCTCTGAAATCTGGTAATGGTCATGCCCATGCTCTTCATATACGTCCATGGAGAAAAAGGTGTCATCTGATGGCTCATCTTCTGCTGAAAGGACTGACCCAAGATGATTGTCCCTGACATCAGCGTACTCTTCTATTTCCATAAGGAGTCGAATAGATCTTTTAGTTTGAGGACAGTTCTTTGCAAAGTGTCCGATCTTATGGCAGATGAAGCATCTGTCATTCTTCTGGAACCTACCTGGACATTTTCTCCTGAAGTATTTTGTTCGCCTGGTGTATTTGGATCTTCCTCCAGTAGGCTTTAGCCATTTGAACTTCTTGTATTTTTTGAATCTGCTTTGCCTTCTGGCATGGCAAGAGAAACTGGACCTGTGATTACGTCAGGTCTACTGCAAACTTTATCAAGGGCTAGATTGTTGTGCATGACCTACTTCAGACATATCTCTTTGTTAAGATATGTTCTAGTGCCATGAAAATTGCTTGCCTTATATAGCCAACTTAAGGGATTGTGATTGACTGGAACTTTTCCTCGATAATTGTCATGGTTTGTCCTGCTAACATCTTTGGCAAGGATTACACAAAGGCTTTCTTCAAACTGGCGTCTCCACCAATTTCAAAGTATAATTTTTTTCATCTTCTGGAAATGAATATCAATGACATCTCTATCAAATGATACACATTTCATCTCGAAGAATTGTCTTCGTAGCTTTTCTTGCCTCTGGCTTGTATCTCCACAAAAGACTTCATGCAGGATTCTGATGTTTGAAAGCAAAGTTTTGGGACGTGAGGAAAGTATTCTTGTCATACATTCCCAATGCGATCCACCAATCTCTAAGGATGCCGGAGAACCTAGATGTGAACTCTAACAAGATTAGATACTTCTCCCATTCTACCAAGTGTTTCGTTACCATCCAAGTAAGGAAATCTTGGATCCTTTGGGTCTATTTTAAAACCTTGACATCATCGAAAGTGAAAGTATGGAACCCAGTTCCAACCAATTTTGACGTTGGTTTTTCTGGTCTTCTTTCCGGAATCGGGTCTTCTGTCATACCGTCTTGATCATCATCAACTTCAGAAACTTCTGGTTCTCTTGGTCGGTTCATGTATATCGATGGATTGTCTTCCTCGGAGGTGTCTAGTGAGATATTCTCACTTGACTCAGTCTCCGCTTCTTCAGTTTCATCAGTAGGATCGCTATTTGTTGTCTCTTCAGTATGGATCCTGTGCTATCATTTTCTTCCAAGCCATAGAATTCCGAAATAACTTGATCTGAGATCATTAAGATTTCTGGATCTGGATCTTTTGAACTTTCTCCAACCTCTTTCCTTCTTATGGCCTGCTTTTCTGCTGCAAGGGCATCTTTCCTTTCGCAAACCCATCTTGCAATGTCAAATTCAGTTTCCTCTATGGATTTTTGAGGATAGGAGTGGGTTCATGTGGAATGAAAGGAGAGGTAGTACCGGGATGGGCGAATTTAGGTGGTGAGTATGTCTGTGATGACATAGGGAAAAAGAAGGACTTTGGGCTTTGGGTTCTTTGTGGCTCAAAAGGTCTATGTCTCAAGTGTTTGATTTGTTCTTTGATGTCAGCCATTTCTTTTTGTTGTTGTGAAAACAAGTGGAAAAGTGAAGTGCCTGGTGGACAGATCTCATACTGCATATTTTGCAGTCGCAGTTCCAGGGCTCGGATAAGACCAGTATGTTGATTGGATGTCTGTTCCACTTTCTTCTCAGTGCTCTCCATCTTGCTCATCATCTTAGTCTGTGTGTGAGCAACATTCTTGAGGGAAGTGCCAATGTTGGTCAGCACCTTGTTCTGGAAGATTGCATTTTCTTATTGCCAGTTGATGGTAGCCTCAATATAACTGGTAGGTGGCTTTTCTCCAGTGGGAAACACAATATTTTTCTTTGGTATTTTTGGTGCATGACTTACACCATCTTTTTCAAAGGGTTGTTGTGATGGGAGTTTTGCAGTATGGCTAGAGCTAGATGGACTCATCATAAAGATTTGAGGATTGTATGGTTTTTTTGGCTGGAGTAGGTAGAGTTTGCCAATCTTGGGGTTTGTAGGAGACAAGAAATTCATATTTTCCTGGAAGGCTAAGGGAACCGATAGATGGATTCCCATATTCATATCAATGAAGGAATTCCTTTTTAGAGTATCTCCCCTTCTCCTTTTTGGATTTGGCCTTCTTCTCCATATATTCAACTTCATCCTCCAGGGATTCTTGGCAGTCACATTCTATATCCCAAGGGCGGTGCTCGGTGAAGGGAAATTTGAACCACCTTATGTCACGACCTTCATGATTGAACTGTTTGATCCAATCATGTTCGCTCATAATAGCTGGAAGGCTCCAATCGAATAGATCCTCTTTTTCTTTAGGCAAAGGTTTGGATGTAGGCTGGTACATCTGAAGAGAAAAGGTTGTGTTGTTTTGTTTTTTGAGATGAGAGTGGTCAAAACTAATGGCTACAGTTTTATCCTGTTTTTTGACAAAGATTGGTTCTGTGGATCGATGAGGTTCAACAGGAGGTTCTCTCATCCGCTCAGAGTTGGTAACCCATGAGTCAGGAAGAATTTTTACAAGTTCTTCCTTTGGTATTTTTCTAGGTATTTGGGTGCATGTGGTAGTTCCATTGGTGGCATCTATATGTAGCACTAAAGCATCATCTGCATCCGGAAATGAAAGATCCATGGCATGGTTCTGAACTCGCCAAGCTATTTGATAATGAAGAGTTTCCTGGATAACATCTCTAGCTTGTGGAGCTCCCTATATTTGGACTTGGATCTTTAAGGCTTCTGTAAGATATGTGTCACCTTGAATGCTGGGACAGTCTTTGTCACCTTATATCCAAATTTCAATATGTCCCTAAGCGACTCATATCTTACAGAAGCCTTAAAGATCCAAGTCCAAATACAGGGAGCTCCATAAGCTAGTGATGTTATCCAGGAAAATCTTCACTATCAAATAGCTTGGCAAGTTCAAAACTATGCCATGGATCTTTCATTTCTGGGTGGAGATCATGCTTTACTACTACATGTAGATGCCACCACCGGAACTACCATATGCACCCAAAAAATTACCTAGAAAAATACCAAAGGAAGAACTTGTTAAAATTCTTCCTGACTCATGGGCTACCAACTATGAATGGATGAGAGAACCTCCTATTGAACATCTTCTCTCCACAAAAACAATCTTTGTCAAAAAACAGGATAAAACTGTAGCCATCAATTTTGACCACTCTTATCTCAAAAAATCAAACAACACAACCTTTTCTTTTCAGATGTACCAGCCTACATCCAAACCTTTTCCTGAAAAAGAAGAGGATCTATTAGATTGGAGACTTCCAGCTATGATGAATGAACATGATTAGATCAAATAGTTCAATCAAGAAGGTCGTGACGTAAAGTGGTTGAAATGTCCCTTGACAGGGCACTACTGTCACACCCCACCTTGGGAGGCATGACTGGCACCTCGTGCCCTACTAGGACTTGAACTGCTGAGCTGACTAAGCCTAAGCACCTCTGTGCAGGGCTGACTCTAACTCTAGAATCAAGAAAACAACGAGCTATATAGCGGCTGTAAATACAACCCCCGGCCGACAAGGCCTATAGCCCCTGTGAAAGTAAACATCTAAAGACAATCAATCATAGGGAGTCCTATGAGGCTGACAAGGCTGCCAATCAACAGCTAAACAGGGCCCCACACTGCCAACACACATCATTTAAAACACACATGGGATCCACACGGACGATATTATCTAACCACAGGGAAGTAACATAATCTGCAAGCCTCAAGGAGTCATAAGATGGTCGGGAAAGGGCCCCGACCTACCCATACTGCCCAAACAAAAGGAATAACCCTCTATCACACAAGCCCCGGAAGAAGGGAGCTGACGGTTCCGAATGACTGATTGGAACTACGAGGGAACTGCTCTTCGTCTATCTGTACCTGCATGCAAGTAATGCAGCGCCCTAGGGAGGGCGTCAATACAATATATACTGAATATGTAAGGCAATAGATAAGATGAATGGGACTAGAAGTAAATAAAAGAAGAGCCGAAAGATTAACTTGTACGCCTGCTGATTCGTAATCTGCAGCTAACTGACACTACATGTACATAAGCTAAGACTGTATACTTACACATTTATACACTACCACTAGCAGACAAGAATTCATATAAGAACCCCACCTGGCCCCCATAAGTCGGGAGGTACAATCAGCACAAAATAACTCGTTCAGGCCCCTATAAGTCCTGGCGAGCACATCTCAATCTATATACCCCTACTCAGGTGTCTACAACTCTACTTGTACTGTAGCCAACCTACCGGTCCCCTGGGTCTACAACTGGGCTAGCTTGGCCCCTGAACTGTAGCTATGTCTGAGTCCTTAGGACTCCTGATCTCTACACCCCGGGCGTAAACGCTCGGCGGGGGTGTGTATAAGGCCAGCCACAGTAATATGAGGATCTAGATCCCCATCTTCGTCCCTTGCGGACGGCATGCCGCTCTGTAGAGCGAAGTATCCTCGCTCCTGGCGGGCGAGTCGACACAACTATTAACCTTGGGGCGATCATGGAAGGCTTCTAACTGAGGGCAACCCCAGCCCAGGTGCTATACTGACACATCAATCTATCTGTATAAAGAGAGCGTATCTGGCCTTCTGGGCCTAACGCTAATGCTACTCGCTTCTAGGGTAATCTGTATGGCTGTCTGCACTCACGCCATGCGCCCGTATTTGATCAGAGGATCCTAATAGTGATCATGATCTCTAATAGTCTGGGTTGAATAGAGCGAGTCTGAAGTGGACTAACAATACTCTGAATGTCCTACTCGGACATCTATAACTCATGAATAACTAGAGCGGATAGCTAACTACTTTATTCTTCTAATTAAACAACTATAGGGTTGGGCTTGGTCGAACTTGCTTCTACGCGATCGGCACCCTGGTCCTCCATATGCAGCTTACCGATCTCCTTAACTTATGGTTAACACTGTACTAGCAGAGTATTACTGACTCCTTAGGCCTTGTATGAATCCACTCGGATCTATATTACTGTTTTGGGAAATTCTCAATCTTATAGGAAATTCTATATAGACTGGCCCTCTCCTAGCACTCTGTACCTGAATACCTTACAAGAACCGGCTAGGGTGCTAGCCCATCGCTGACTACTGATGTGGACCCCTCCTTGGGGTACCCACGGGTTTATCTAACTCGGACGACTGGGCTGGCTTGCTGGGCGTCCTACATGATAACTGTTAAGTCGACTAAGACTGAATTTCACTGATAAGGCTAGAGGGATGGCGGACGATTACTCAATACACTGGAGAACCGTGGTGTCGCTAACTCTAGAATATACCTATTCCGTCTCTATTTCTGGTTCTAGAACGTGCGATAACGTCAATGACCTCTAGGGATGCTTTCCTTCCAATACAGGTGCCAACTGGTCGTTAGACTGCCTAACTGTGCCCATACTGTTTGACCAACTAATTCAGGCCACTAACTCTTACGAGCTTCTGGAGTCTAGGCCTGACAACAGACATATAAGTCTACCATCACAATAAACTGAGAACTAAAAGGGTTTCCATAGTGCTCACAACGCGAATCACATTTGACCTGCTCCCTTTTAGGGAGGGGTCCTGCAATACGATCTGTATATGTTTTCTAGCAGCTAACCAGAATTTATGTAACTGTAATCCCTATTAGCAGCTACTCGCAACATATCTTATATTTATATATGTATATCAAAATAGCTAATTACAACATATCGAATTCCAATCTAATGGTAGCAAACGTCTGCAACATCTGAGATCGTTATTTCTATTCGAGAACATAAGTCGTAACACTGTACGACAAGGATACTTACCGAGAGTTAAGCCTTACATACCTCGTTCGCTGTTTTCTGACTAACTGATGAGTATCAGCTCGTATTCAACTGCCCTTCTCAACTGTAATCATATTAATAGCAAAATAGGGCCAACTTCATTACTAAATTCGAAGAAAACAATAACTTATATATATATATATATATATATATATATATATATATACTGACTATACTTCAACTTATTGAAGGACGATCAAAAACACATAATTTCTCAGGGAATCTAGAAGGGAGAAATACTTACTTTAATCCTTTGATCATATTGACACTAGTTTGAAGCAATTCCACCAACTCTAGCTCGGCGGGAGGACGATTTGTTGGGCGTATTTTGCGAAAATAACTCCGCAGCAATGCTCACTGCAGCCTTATACTTCAGTACCCGAAGTTAATTTGGATTTGGATGGCGTTTAGTGGCGTAATCGAATGATTTCCCAATGTTTTCCTTCGTTCTCCCTCTATTCTGGCCGTGATTTATAAATAATGAGCTAACTTCTAAGTGTGAGACCCTTATATACTTGAAGGAGCAGAAAACGCAACGTGGCACGCTGCCTAATGCGTTGATTCTGCTCCGTGCCACGTTGGCTAATGCAGAGGAGCTGCTCCGTGGCACATTTTCCCTTTGGACAGCTTGGTTCAGCCTCCTCCCGCAAAATCCCAACTTGACACCCGTTCGGCCTTTTCCCGGGCCCTTTCCTTGTACGTATGACACTCTAAAACTCTTAACCAACATACAAATAGGCCAACTAAATGTTAGAAACTTACAGGGTGTAACAACTGCCCTTGGGATATCGAATGTTACTGCCAAGAATGTCTGGAGGATGAAATTGAATATGTAGAGAAGAAGGCCAAATCCAAAAAGAAGAAGGGGAGACGCTTTGAAAAGGAATTCCGTGAGTGATATGAAGATGGGGATCCATTTATCGGTTCCCTTAGCCATCCAGGAAAATATGAATTCCTTGTCTCCTACAAACCCCAAGATTGGCCAACTCTTCCTACTCCAGCCACAAAACCACACAACCCTCAAATCTTCATGATGAGTCCATCTAGCTCTAGCTATACTCTAGAATTCCCATCACAACAACCCTTTGAAAAGGATGGTGTAAGCCATGCACCAAAAATACCAAAGAAAAATATTGTGTTGCCCACTGGAGAAAAGCCACCTACCAGTGATATTGAGGCTACCATCAACTGGAAATCAGAAAATGCAATCTGCTAGAACAAGGTACTGACCAACATCGACACTTCCCTCAAAAACGTTGCTCACACACAGACCAAGATGATGAGCAAGGTGAAGAGCATCGAGAAGAAAGTGGAACAGACATTCAATCAACATGATGGTCTTATCCGAGCCCTAGAACTACGACTGCAAAATATGCAGTATGAGTTCTGTCCACCATGCACTTCACTTTTCCACTTATTTTCATAGATACAAAAAAAAATGGCTGACATCAAAGAACAAATCAAACACCTGAGACATGGACCTTTTGAGCCACAAAGAACCCAAAGCCACTCTCCAAAGTCCTCCTTTTTCCCTATGTCATCACAGACATACTCACCACCTAAATTGGCCCGTCCCGATACTACCTCTCCTTCCATTCCACATGAACCCACATCCTATCCTCAAAATTCCAAAGAGGAAACTGAGTTTGAAATTGCAAGATGAGTTTGGGAAAGGAAAGATGCCCTTGCAGCAGAAAAGCAGGCCAAAAGAAGGAAAAAGGTTGGAGAAAGTTTAAAAGAGCCAAATCCAGAAAACTTAATGATCTCAGATCAAGTTGTTTCAGAATTCTATGGCTTGGAAGAAAATGATAGCATAGGATCCAGTACTGAAGAGACAACAGATAGCGATCCTACTGATGAAACTGAAGAAGCGGAGACTGAGTCAAGTGAGAATCTCTCACTAGACACCTCCGAGAAAGAAAATCCACCAATATACATGAACCGACCAAGAGAACCAGAAGTTTCTGAAGTCGATGATGATCAAGACGGGATGACAGAAGACCCGATTCCGGAAAAAAGACCAAAACAACCAACGCCAAAATTGGTTGGAACTGGGTTCCATACTTTCACTTTCGATGATGTCAAGGTTTTGAAATGGCCCAAAAGAATCCAAGATTTCCTTAGTTGGATGGTAACGAAACACTTGGTAGAATGGGAGAAGTATCTAATCCTATCAGAGTTCATATCAAGGTTCTCCGACATCCTTAGAGATTGGTGGATCGCACTGGGAATGTATGACAAGAATACTTTCCTCACGTCCCAAGACTTTGATTTCAACATCAGAATCCTGCATGAAGTCTTTTGTGGAGATACATGCTAGAGGCAAGAAAAGCCACAAAGACAATTCTTAGAGATGAAATGTGTATCATTCGACAGAGATGTCATTGATATTCATTTCCAGAAGATGGCAAAAATATACTTTGAACTTGGTGGAGACACCAGTTTAAAGAAAGCCTTCGTTTCCTCCTTGCCAAAGATGTTAGCAGGACGAACCATGACGATTATCGAGGAAAAGTTCTAGTCAATCACAATCCCTCAAGTTGGCTATATAAGGCAAGCGATTTTCATGGCGCTAGAAAATATCTGTACAAAGAGATCTATTCTAAAGCAGATCATGCACAACAATCCAACCCTTGATAAAGCTAGCAGTAGACCTGACCTAATCATCGGGTCCAGTTGCTCTTTCCATGCCAGAAGGCAAAGAAGATTCAAGAAACACAAGAAGTTCAAATGGAAAAAGCCTACTAGAGGAAGATCCAAATACGCCAGGTGAACAAAATACTTCAGGAGAAAATGTCCAGGCAGGTTCTAGAAGAATGACAGATGCTTCATCTGCCACAAGATCAGACACTTTGCAAAGAACATCGTTCAAGCTAAAAGATCTATCAGACTCCTTACGGAAATAGAAGAGTACACTGATGTCAGGGAAATGATCTTGAGTCAGTCCTTTCAGCAGAAGATGAGCCGTCAGAGGACACCCTTTTCTCCATGGACGTATATGAAGAGCATGGGCATGACCATTACCAGATTTCAGGGTTGAGGAAGAAATCAAAAACATTATCAATATTCCTCAAGTCCAGTTTAACATTTATCCATCCAAATGGGATAAGCCGATTCAGGTCATTGCATTCATGGTTGCTGGTGTAGCATCATCGCTGATGAATCCAGTAGTACTTCCTGATGATTAATTGATCTCTCATTTCAAGAACTTTAATACTACATCAAATGGAATCCTGAAAACCACGGTCATCACGTAAAATATGATAACAATTGAGTTCTTCCCAGTACTAAAATTTAGAACAAAGCTATTCCGATCAGATGTCCCAAGAGAAGATCTCATAATCGTATTCGATATCTTCAGAAAACTCAAGGATCGACTCCACATTGGAGCCTATGGAAAAGCGTTCAGAAAGTAATTCAAGCCATACTCAGAAGTCTCACGCCTATTCCAGATCACTGAGGACGAGCAGATCAGAGGAATCGAGTAGCAGTTAATGGAACATTCATGTGCTGAATCTCACAAAGAGTTTATGAAGAAATGCAGAAACCCACTTTGGATGAATGAAGATTTTTTCATCAAACTCCCATTCAAGAAGAATGAAAACATCAACCCAACCAAGGGAAGCCACTCTGGCATGAATTTAGAGCACCTTTAGCTTGCAAAGAAGGAGTGCACTGAACTCATGGAGTTTGGATAGTCGAGCCGTCTGATTCTCAATGGGAATGCGAAGATTTCTGTGTCAATAAGAGAGCTGAGCAGACAGGAGGTAAACTCAGATTAGTCATAAACTACCAGCCACTCAACCATTTTCTCCAAGATGATAAATTACGTATACCAAATAGGCTTACCCTATTTTCACACTTAGTCAAAGCTAGACATTTTTCCAAGTTTGATCTCAAATCTGGATTTTGGCAATCGGGGATACATCCTGAGGAGAGACCAAAATAGGATTTTGCATTCCTGACCAACACTTCCAATGGAAGGTTATGCCATTTGGGCTGAAATCTGCACCCTCTCTTTTCCAAAAAGCCGTGATCAAAATCTTTCAGCCTATCCTCGACACCTTACTAGTATACAATGACGATATCCTATTGTTCAGTGATACTCTGGAGGAACACTTTGCCTTTACTCAGTCATTTTCATGATATAGTAAGAGAAAATGGAGTCATTCTCTCTGCGAAGAAAATGGTCCTTGTTCAAAAAGAAATTGATTTCTTGGAGATGGATTTTAGTAATGGAGCATACAGTCCAGGTCCGCACATATGTCAGGAATTGCTCAAATTTCCAGACACCAACTTCACCACAAATCAACTTCAACAATTTTTAGGATTATAAATTGTGTTAGAGATTTAATTCCTGAAGTCTCTACATATATTTCTCCACTTACAAAGATGCTTAAGAAGAATTCCCAAGCATGGGGTAAAGAGAAGGATGAAGTTGTCCGGAAAATAAAGTAGGTGTCTCAACAAGTGAAGAATCTCCATATTCCTTCAGATGGAAAGAAGATACTGTAGACTAATGCCAGCAATGAATACTGGAGTGTAGTTCTTCTAGAGTAAAAAGATGGCCATAGAAGGATATGTGGATATGCTAGCGGAAGATTCAAGGATTCAGAACAACACTATCATTCCACCTTCAAGGAGATTCTTGTTGTGAAGAATGGAATCAAAAAGTTTAACTTTTTCCTAATTCACATTGAATTCCTAATCGAGATGGATATGAAGGCATTCCAAAAGATGATCCAGTTAAATCCGAAGATACTTCCACACCCACAAATTCTCACCCTACAAATTTTAGGTGAAGCACCTGAAAGGGAAAGATAATTTCCTGGAAGACTTCTTGTACCGACCAGATGACTTCGAAAAAAGGTTTTTTCCAGAAAAAACCCAAGAAGATAAAAAAACCAGTGGACCATGTGTTCATGATTACCAACCCACCAGGTCCCAGGTCATCAAGGCTGCTAATCCATCCATCGAACTCTTTCAGTCAATATGTAGACCCATTCAATCCATCCATCCTGATCAAAAGAAGAACTTTCTATGAGCTACAAGTTTTCAAAAAATATGGAGGATCCATCCTAAAGCCTTATGGAGTCAACCCGGAATACCTATTCTGTCACGTGTTCATACCACTTGCTAATGATTTTCCACAGGAACTCTTATGGTTGTTCTGGTACTTATGTCACCAGTATTACATCCTGATGGAATTCAAGTGCAGCGTATTCAGGGACTTTGACAAGATTGAACCAGCTTCGAAAATATTTTTGCAGTGGTTCAGGCAGCAGAAATACTAGGTTCAATGCTTCAAGAATTCATACGATGCAAAGGTATTCATGATGTGTCGACCAATAAAGTTAATTGACAGGATAGTCCATGCTGAGCCAGAACTCTCTTTTTGTTGGAGATTTCCAGTCTCTATTTTGTCCTTGGAAGAAGAATACTATGAAGCACAAAGGTTTATCTTCCAGAAAAATAAGTGCATTCCAAAAGAGGTTTGGCTGAAAGAATGGGTGCCATGGAACTACACTAATAAATATCCTCACTGGGAAGAAGTCCAAAAAGAAGCAAAGGAATATCAGGCACCCTACGAGATCATCAGAGATACAATAACTCAAGCCATCACACGGATCAGGATGAACGTCCCATCAAATACTCCATCACAGAGCTCTCAAAATATGGAGCAAGCCATGGAAAAAACATCAAGCAGAAAATGCTACTTTATGAGATCTTTGAAATGGAGCTTGCATGATACGAGCTTCTTCGATGGCAAACATGGCTTCCGATGGAATCTAGGTGGAGAATGCTCAAACCCACCAGTGGCACCTCCGAAAATTGTCCCACTGGATAATGGTTGATGACGTGTGCAAGAATTTGGATGCTCACCGCCTCAGATCACCCGCCGAAATTTACTACCCATATGAGGATGAAAGCGGGCCCTACTTCACATTCCATCACATGGGCTTCCTTGTACATATTAGGCTAGCCGTTTTATTAGGCCATTTGTTGTGATTAGGCTTTGTAGATGAGTTTGTTTAAATAAGCGTGCCAGATTTGTCTTTATCAAGCTATGTAAATAGGTGTGTCGTTTTCATTTTGTTGGGCTTTCTAGAAAGGTGTGCCGAGCCTATCTTGTATGGAGTCTTATCTTGTATTCTCCTAACCTATATATAAAGGAGGATAGTCTATCCACTGTAAATTAGAGTAGAACACAGCTAGTTGAGTCTTGCAAAAAAATTTCATATGTTCAATAATATGAGTGTTTGCTAAATTCTCTCTTGTTCTTCCTTTCCAAAAGCGTTGTATGGATGATCCTTGAAGTTCTATAGGACCTCAACAGGTCGGGTAAGCAAGCATCTTCCAAGTACAATAGTTTTCCAAAGTTTATAAATAGCTAAATTTATAAGTTGAGTAAAAGATTTCCCGAGTTGTGTAGCTTAGAAAACCGTCCGGGTGGATGTAGAAGCCAGCCCCTTTTTGTAGGGAAATTCTTTTATGTATATGATGAAATTTATTGTTCGACTGACTTGTCAACCCATCCTCGGGGATGTTGAAGCCGAGTTTTGGGCAAGCCGTCCTTCGGGATGTTGAAGCCTAGTCCCCCTTCGTAGGAAAACTATTCTGCCTGCAATCTCGCCGCCTTTCCCGCCGTTTCCTCGCCCTGTCTTACCCCAGTTGGTATCAGAGCCAGACCCATGTCCTTTTGGAGGGAGGATAAGTTTGAATAGATATGAGTGAGTCTATGTCCAGTCCTTGTAAATATTCTTCTTCTTCTTCGAGTCTTTGTAAATCCGTCACCAAAGTACCTATGTATCCTACACTTAGTAAAACTTAGTGTTGTAGCTATGACTATCTTTATGAAGTAGATATACTACCCTATGAAAATAAAGTGTCCAATACATACTTACCTCTCCTAAATCCTTATTCTGCCTTTGCCAAAAAGACAACCAATCCATGGTTACAAATTCGTTCTTTAGTCCAACATAAACCTAAAGGGGTAAAGGAATATGTTGCTACTTCGAAACTCGATCAACATACTATTCTTTCTACTCAGGAAGTGTTGGTCAGGAATGCAAAATCATGTTTTTGGTCTTTCCTTAGGATGTATCCCCAATTGCCAAAATCCAGATTTAAGATCAAACTTCTTATTTAGTCTACATATGACTTAATCATTAAGATCTTGAACAAAGTCTTCATATCATTAAGAGGTACTTTTGTATAGATAACTTTCACTACCTCTCTATCCGCAATCACCTATTACCATTACTAACCACCTTTTGCATCACAATCACCACCAACCACCAGTACCAACCACCTCTGCCATCATAAGATTCACAACCATCACTAGCAACCATAATCACCGCAAACAACTACTGTCAGTCACTGCCACACCTACCACCTCTATTATTATAATTATATATATCCAATGTCAACATCGCCTCCACCACCACTACTATCAGTCACTACCACGACTGCGGCTAATCTGTGCTACTAAACACCTCCACTTTCACAACTAGTTTCTCCGCAAACTACCTACCAACACAACACATCATCAACCACTATACATGCTTCATTCACCACTATCAACACCGTTAACTACTAACATCAACAAACTTCACTATCACAACCACAAACACCACTATCAACCCTCAACATCACGCCAAACACTATAATATAAACCACCTCTATCATCACGACTATCATCACTATTGCACTAATATATTTCAATAATGACAAAATTGATGCAGGTTGAATGAATCAAGGAACATATCGTGGTGTGTATAGAAGGAAGATCGACTCCAAAAAGAAGAAAAGTGACTCAGAGTTAAGAGAAGATTTCCAAGGAATATTCTAGATGTATATAAGGGTTAAACAAGGAAGGAATCACTCCTGATATCAATCAACCTCAAATCACTGTCGTCTGCCTCAATCTCGATTACCTCAAAAGGAAGAACTCCTTCCTAAATAAATCAAGGCTCGACATCTTCTCCAGAGGATATAACTGCATCAAAATCCCTTGGGTTATCCCTTGATGAGCGCTAAAACAAGATCAAAAGGTACTGATCTTGTACGAAAGAGCCTGTATATATACTAAGTCTGTAGATTAATTTCGTGTACAACTTCACTTGATCAAAACTAACAATTCTGCTCTTATTCAATTATTGTAATCATAAAAGCATTACTAGTGAGATTAAAAGATAGAAATAGTCAAATAAATATACTGGGAGAGGCTGTATCAAGTTCATTACTGTCTACCACAAATTGGTGAACTTACTCTTGTAATCCTTGACAATTTTGAAAGCTCAAAGTGAAACCCTTGCAACCCAAGGGGACTGGACTAGGCACCAAAAGGGTGATCTGAACTAGGATAAATCTTTTGTGTCTTTACTTTCCTACTTTGAGTTTGATTTATTATTGCTAACTTTTTTATGGAGGAATTGAGTTGACTCATTCACTTCAATAGTCCACTAAGTGTTATTTTTTGAAATTCACCCCCTTGTTTTACTATCAATTGGTATCAGAGCAGGTCTCACTTAAAATTTCTTAACCACAAAGTGAGAAAAAGTTCAGATGGCAACATATCAAATTCCGGGTGCAATTTTTCAAGATGGACACTCCTTATCAAGACCTCCTTATTTCAATGGACAACACTACTCTCACTGGAAGGAACGTTTCAAAATTTTTGTCCAAGCAAATGACTTTCAAGCTTGGATTATAATCAAGAAAGGTCCTAAGCCCATTTCTGGAGTATCAGATCCCACCAAAGTTGATCTGGAAACCTTCTCAGTCACTATTGAACAACAAGAGGTAATTCAAACTAATGAAGAGATATTAGTCTGCTTTATTATGCAATGAGTGGAACTGAATAAGACAAGATCTCAACATGCGACACTACAAAGGATATGTGGGATAAGTTTGAGGTAACCTACAAAGGCACCCAAAAAGTGAAGGAGGTAAGGATTAATGTGTTGGCGAATGAATATGAATTGTTCAAGATGACAAATGAAGAAAATGTTGAATCCATGTTCTCAAGATTCAACAAGATTGTTGGAGAATTGAAATCACTTAGCATGGTATACTCAAACAGTATGCAAGTTTGAAAACTCCTTAAAAGTCTTCCTAAAGCTTGGGAAACAAAAGTTGCAATCCTTGAAGACGGAGATCTAGAGAAACTTTCCTATGGTGAACTCAGAGGAAATCTGATGGCTTATGAGCAAAACCATCTCAACAGATATTCCAAAGATGAAAAGAAAAAAATAGTAGCCTTCAATGCCGTAAAAGATGAGAACGAGAAGGAGGAGGAAGAAGAAGACAATGAGGGATTGGCTCTAATCAACCGAGGAGTTAGACACATCCTTCGCCAAAGACGGTAGCAGCACCAATCTGGATATTGTAACAATGAAAAAGTGAGGATCGATGTTATCATTGCGGAAAACCTGGACACATTAGGCAAAACTGTCCTAAATTGAAGAAAAGTAACTCTCATAGGAGTAGCAAATCTATGGGAGCATGGAGTGATGAAGATGTCTCCAACTAAGAAGTAGAAGAATCTTCGAACATCTACTTTATGGACCTTGAAGGATCAAGAGAGGTAATATCAAATCTCTGTAATAAGTGTCAACTTTAGGACTCTCTAGATCTTGTCACAGATGAACTACAGAAACTTATTGATGAATATAATAAACTTGCAAAGGAAAAGAAGGACTGGCAAATTCTTCTTGAAGCAACTCAAATTGAAGTAGACTTGCTTGAAGAAGAGCTAGGTGATGTCAAGATGCAATTAAACAGCATTAAGAAATCACCCAGTCACAACTCATTCAACTCGAATAAATCACATTTTTCATCAAAGGCATCAACTAGCTTTCAATCTGCTAAATCCTTTTCTTCTCCCATATGCTATACATATGGGAAGCATGGTCATAAGTCTTTTAACTGTAAATTCTATTCTCGTGGAAAATGGGTCTGGAAGAAAAATGGAACAACCTATGAGGCCCCTTCTACTAACTTACCAGGACCCAACAAAGCTTGGGTACCTAAGACAAATTAATCTTCTTTTTTCGCAGGAGAAACCAAAAAGCAACTACAAAAAGGGAATATGGGTAATTTATAGTGGATACTCCAGACACATGACAGGAACAAAAGAAATTTTTAGGTCTGTTAAAAGAATTGATGGAGGATACATTAGATTTGGTGACAATGCAAAAGGCGAGGTGGTTGGTGTAGGTGTAATCACTATAAGTTCCTCATGTGACTTAATTGAAGTGTATCTTGTAAATGGAATGAAACACAACTTGCTAAGCATCAATTATCTATGTGATGCCGGATTCAACGTTTTATTCAACGCTATCAGATGCACTATCAGTAATGCCTCCAGAAATATCTTTCTTATCGATGATCGTGTTGAAAACATTTATATGTTAAATAATGTTGATCTACCTACTCTAACCTATTTTGTAGCTTTCTAAAATGATGCAGGTATCTGGAATAGAAAGATGGGTCATGCTAGCATGCATACCATTGAAAAGCTCTCTAAATTAGATCTAGTTCTTGGCTTGCCAAAATTAAATTTCTCTAATAACCATATGTGTGATGTATGTCAACTGGGAAAGAAAACCAGATCCTCTTTTAAGTCAAAATACATTGTAAGTACTTCTAAACTGTTTGGTCTTTTTCGCAACTACACGCAAGTGCACGTGGTCGAACAAGTAGTAAAATGGCTAAAGTAAGCCAAGTATCGATCCCACATGGACTGAACCAAGGTAATAATCAAATTAAGTATTAATGAACTCTAACTCTAAAAATGCAGACAACAATTTTAAAGAGGATTTTGAGAGTTTTTTTCCTAAGTTATACTAATCTAAGACAAAATGATAAAATGAGTCTGAACTATAGTAATGAGCAAGCTGAGGCCAAACGAACATGCAGGGAAGTAATTTATCGATACAATTCGGTTAATCTTTCCTTTTGTTGCTAGTCAAGAATTATTGCCTATGGGGAGAAACTTTCGTATTCTACCCAACTTAAGAATCATGAACCTTCAACCTACATTTCTGTGATAAAAGAATTTCATGTTCTAGCCATACGAAACCGATTCCTTAATTGACTAATACGACTTTAAGATATATTTCTATTCTGAAGGTAAATCAATTCTCAATTTTCCCAAACTAAGAAGAGATCATATCCTACCAATTCACAACTTTCCTATTTCTTTCCTTTTCAAGATAAAATTGGATTTTTAGATATACATTAACATTGGCCAGACATTAATGCAGTAAGAACAAGAATTGATAGAACAACCATGGAAGAAAAGATGAAAAACCAAAATGATCAACAATTACATTCCACTACAAATGTTCTTAACCTCAGCAAGAAGTGAATTTAGCCACTCATTTGTGGATTAAACATCATCAAATGAGTATAAATCATACAAACAATTGAAATAAAGGAGAAAGAGTTAGAGAAGAACCCTAAGATTTTCGTCTCCTCAACTGCCTGTAACCCACGTTCTTGCTCAACTATGTCAGAATAATTAAAAATAAACCTAAGTGTGCTATTTATACTAGTGGGAATTTTTCCTGGAATAACAACCAACGTGTCACGGAGTGCATCGCGGAGCACTGCCTCCGTGACATGATGCAAACGCGGACCCTCATTGGAAATTTATGCTCCAAGTAAATATAGGTGTTCGGCTGGTTCGGTAGGAGTTAAAAACCGACACGCAAGTGCACGTGGTCAAACAAGTAATAAAGTGGCTAAGTAAGCCAAGTATCGAACCAAGGAGACTTTGGATAAGTAAAATTGCTTAAGTATACTATATTCTATCTTACCTCTAATTATGCTGACAACAACGTAACCAAAAGTTAAATAATTTTTGTTTATAAATTATATACTAAAACTATTAACAAATATTTACTTTGAATTGAAACTATGGATATGAGCATGCCAAGGTTAAGAACAAGTAATGAACTTGATTATAATCATAATTAGGTTATTCTTCTCTTCTAGTTGCTAGCCAAGAACATTAGCCTAGAGATTAAAACTCTCGTATTTAATCTCACTTTAGAATCATAAACCATCCGTCTACATTTCTGTGATCAAATGCAATTTATGACCTATCAATACAATTCCGGTTCCTAAATTGACTAATACGGCTTTCAAGTATATTTCTATCAGGAAAGCACATCAAAACCCAATTTTCCCAAATCAAGTTAAGAACAATACCCTATTAATTCACAACTTTCCAATTTCGTGCTCTCTCGAGTGAAATTGGACTTTTTAGATGTACATTAATGTCGGCCACACACTAATGCAGTAGAAACAAGAATTAATAGAACAACATAGAAGAAGAAGATGAAAAACCATACAATTCAATAATCAGAATTCATCACCATTGTTCACAACCTCAGCAAGGAAGAGAATTAGCCACTCATTTGTGGATTAATCATCCTAAAACAAGTGTTAATCATACAAACAATTGATTGAAAGAAGAAAGAAAGAGAGAAAAACCCTTAGCTTTTTCGTCCCTCAACTGCCTGTAACCCACGTCCTTGCTCCACCAAGTCTGAATTCCTTAAAACAAATCAAAACTAAAAAACAAATCTACCAAAAAGATAAACCAAATGGAAAAATCTAGCAATGATGCAAAGATACAAACTGAGGTATGTTTATTCATAACTATGAATAACTAAACTGCTATATTCCTTATAATCTTCTAAGTATTATCTGTTATTATCTTCTTGTTATATCGTTATGATGAAAGCTTGATTAAGTTTGCTATGTAAGTAGTTAGTAAGCTGAGAGTAAGTAAGCCCAGACTATGCCATCCTAAGGTGGAAACCGGTGAGGCCAGGTGAGCCGTTTTAGGGGAGTACACAGAGTTGAGGCAATGTTAGGGTAACTGATTGAAGCTGAAAATGCATAGTAATGACCGAAAAAGACTATTCAAAATAACGTTGTAATAACTGGATAATTCAGAATAATGCCTAAAGAAGATTAGAGGGAATATTATGTTTAGAAAAATTCATAAAATGAGTTCAAACCTATCACATAGAAATCATAGATATGAGTTACTTGTCTTATGTATAATGAAATTATTGTGTCAGATATTAGAAGAGATAATAGAATTAGAAGAAACTATGAAGTTAATTAACCAAGACTGGACGGAAATGACTATAGAAGAAATCAGAAAATTAGATAAAGATTTAGACTAAAAATGATAAATTATGAATATATGGAATATTGGTTAGATACTATAGAAAGTATAAGGTTAACAAAGCTTTTATTACAAGATAATATAAAGGAATATATGAAAGATAGTAATCTGGAATACTTAGAATATGCATTTGAATGTATAAAAGAGTTACAAAAATTAGAACCATTAAAAATTGAATATTATAATAAAATGTTTAACCAATGATTAAAACACAGAATAAGTCAAAGAAAAGTAATATCTATAAAAAAGCTAAAAAACTAAAAAATCAGTTAAAAACATTATATCCCGAATATAAACTTTTAAGCTTAAATAAAACAAATAATGTCAGACTTGAATATTTAATAGATATAATTTCAGAAACAGAATATAAATATATAAAATATCTGAAAAAACTGAAATGAAAAATAACATTGATAATAACGAAGAATATAGGCAACAATTACTTAACAAAATAAATGAAATAACGGAGGAAATTGAATTTAGAAAAGAAAGGTTAAATTACAATATAGTTGCAGGAGTGTGCCATATATCAATAAAAACACAAAGGAGAATAATTTTTCATTTAGAGCTACAACTACAACACTTAAAATATAAATTACAACACGGATTAATATGAACAAAGAAGAATACACTGTAGAAGAAGAAAAGTTTATGAGCCAGAAGGGAACAGAAATAAAAATTGTACACTCAAACTTAGGAAGAAGATTTAAAAAGATAGGAGATCAGTTATATTTGATGTTAGAAAACAATCGGCATCCTTAGAAGATAGTTATGGTAAGAATTAATAAAGAAAACGAAGAAATAGATAGGAAAAAAGAAATAGAAAAAATTTAAAAACAAGCACAAATAGAAGTTCAACAAATTAAAGAAGAAAAAGACACAAGAATCCAAGAGCTAGAAAAAGAACTAGAAAAACTTAAACAATTATATGAAGAAAAATTAAAAGCAAAAGAAAAACAACGTGAAGAATTAAGACTTACAGAAGAAATAGAAAAACTTAAAATATTATTAGAAGAATCAGGTACAGTAGAAAATCAGCCTAAAATAGGAATAGACGACATAAGTGAGCAAAATGATGAAGAAAACCTAGATCAATATTCAGAAACATCAGAAACTTATACTAATCTAATAGAAAAGGAAAATAACATAGAAATTAATGTAGAAGACATAGACGAAAAACCTAGTACATCAGGAACTAGAAGTCCAAGAAGACCAAATACTAGTCCAACTTATTATACTTACGAAAGGGAAAATAGAAGCAGAACATTATGGAATAAAAGATTAAATAAAAACTGGACACCTAGACAAAACATAGAACAATATAATTTCTTAGATTTAGATTGTGTTGCAGATACAAATAAAATAATTCAGCTATGGATAGGATATATTTCAAAACAGTTAATAGATAACAAGATATTAATAGCAGATGCCCCTGGATACATAGAACGAACATTAATAGGAACAACAAAAATATGGCTACAAAATTTATCACCAGAAAGTCTAGAAACATTAAGAAATAATAAGAAAATTAATAATGAACCAGCAACAATATCTATAGATATATTAACCAAGTACGAAATGGCAATAAGAAATGAATTTAGTAGTATGACTACCGAAATAGAAGAACGTCAAAAAGATAAAGAACTAAACAGAAATCTAATAAACAAATTAAGTATATGTAAAATGAGTTATATGGATGAATATACATGCGCATTTAAAGAATATTATTATAAAGGATTATATACAAATGAAGAAAGCAGAGAAATAAGGAAATTATACTATACAAAATTACCAGAACCATTTAGTTCAAAAATAACTAAAGACTGGCAAGAATCAGGACTAATAGATACACTAGGATCTAGAATAAAATTTCTACAAAAATGGTTTACGGAATTATGCGAAAAACATAAGGAAGACATGAAAATGGAAAAAATACTGGTAAAAAACTTAGCATGTTGTACAACTAGAACAACACCACAATTCGGTTGCACAAATAAATACAAATACAAGAAAAGAGTTAAAAAATACAGACCATTTAGAACCAAATACAAGCATAAAAAACCAAGAAAAAGATACTATATAAAAAATTACAAACAAAAGAGACCTCACAGAGCTAAGAAAAATATATCAGAATGCAAATGCTACAACTGTGGCAAATTAGGACATTTAGCTAGAGACTGTAGAGTACCTAAAAACGTAAATAAAAAACAAATTTCAGAAGTAGAAGTAATAATCGAAGATGAAAAATATAAACAAATAGATTATATAGATTATAATCTAAATGATGAAGATAGTATATATGAATTAACAGAATACGAAAAAACAGATAATGAAAATGAGATAGATAATGAAAATGAGATAAATGAATACGAAACAGATAATGACTGAAACAGATGTAAGGATTATAAGTAAAGAAGAATATCAAGATAAAGAAAGCTCAGAACAAAAAATAATATTTGACAACAATATGTTCGAACAAATAAAAGGAAAAGAATTATATTTAAGTGTAGACAAAATTTTGGAAATACCTAAACTAAGAAATTTCTTTAAAATAAGACAAGAAGAATACTACGTGGTAAGCCAAAAAGAACATATAATAGACTGCAAATATACCCAAGGAAAAGCTAAAATACCTATAATAAATAAAAAGATAATAAACAAGGAAATCCAAGAAATAAAAGCTAAAAATCCAATAAAATACGTACACCTAGGAGCAACAGAGATACTCATAAAAGCATGTTTTAGAGAAGGGATAGATACACCAATTGAACTATACTTGGCAGATGATAGAATTATTCACCCAATAGAAAAAAGCATAATAAGTGCAGTTAGAGGAAATTTAATATACCAAAAATTTAAGTTTATTATAAGTGCTAACTACTCAGTAGCATTAGATGACAGAAATATCGATAAATCACTAGTACTATACTGGAAAATGTCAGGAATAGAACTGGCACCAGGTAGTAAAATATTTACAGCAAGATGAAAAAACTTATACGTACTAACTACAAATCATAAGATAACAGCCAAAAATAAAATTCAAAGAATTAAAATAGAAAATCCTTTTGACAAAATAGTTAACGTTATTGATAATAATGATTATAGCTACAAAGATATGGATATTGAGGAAGATTTAGAAATAGTTAAAGAAAGGCTAAGCACATCAAAAAGAATAAATTATGAAACACCATCATCATCTAGAAATAGCACTTCAAGAAGAATAGAATATGAAATACAACCCAAATTGCTAGAACAAAGAATGGATGAAATACAACCCTACCAATATTATATAACAGGAATATTAAATCAACGAAAATATTTAATAAAAATAGATACAGGACAAAACGAAAGCTATGTCACAAGAGAACTAATAAAAGAAGAAGAAATTACAAAAAATGAAAGTATAAATACAGAATTACCAGGAATATTGACAAACATGGAACACAGTACAGAACAAGAGTTAATTATTGGTGGAGTACCAATAAAAATAAAATTTAAAATATACCAAGGTAAAGACAATATAACATTAGGAATAAAATGGCTGGAAACAGTCAAACCATATAATATAGATGAAAGACAGCTAGTAATACACTATGAAAATAAAAAGATAATCATTAAAAGAACATTAATATGAAAGAATGACAAAAATCTACATACTAATGAAAATAATAGTGGAAGGATATTACAACAGATATTATACACCTATGGTAGATACAGGAGCAGGAGCAAATATGTGTAAACATAATTGCCTACCAGAAGATAAATGGGAAAAATTAAAAACACCACTTATTGTAACTGGATTCAATAATGAAGGAAGTATGATAACACACAAAACCAAAAATACAAAAATACAAATATGGGATAAAATACTAACAATTGAAGAAATGTACAGTTACGAATTTACTAATAGAGATATACTATTAGGAATGCCATTTTTAGAAAAACTATACCCACATACTATAACAAAAACACATTGGTGGTTTACCACCCCATGTAATAAAAAAGTAGGAGCAAAAAGAGTAAATAACAAAGTAAGAAAAAATACACCATGGATTAAAGGAAGTGAAAAAATTACTCAAAAGTTAGAAAACATAACAACTAACGACCAGAAAATTGAAATGATAATATTTACAATTGATAAAATGCAAATATTACAAGATAAGCTAAAATCATTATATAATGAAAACCCATTACAAGGATGGGAAAAACATAAAACAAAAATAAAAATCGAATTAGTAGATGAAAATAGCATAATAACACAAAAACCCCTAAGATACAATTTTGAAGACCAAAAAGAATTCCAAATTCATATAAAAGAGTTATTAGAAAATAATTACATACGAGAAAGTAATAGTAAACATAATAGCCCGGCATTTATAGTAAATAAACATAATGAACAAAAAAGAAAAAAAAGCAGAATGGTGATAGATTATAGAAATCTAAATGCAAAAACTAAAACATATAATTACCCAATACCAAATAAGATCTTAAAAATAAGACAGATACAAGGATATAACTATTTCAATAAATTTGATTGTAAATCAGGATTCTACCACTTAAAACTAGAAGAAGAATCTAAACAATTAACAGCATTTACCGTACCCCAAGGATTTTACGAATGGAATGTATTACCCTTTGGATATAAGAATGCACCAGGTAGATATCAACACTTTATGGATAATTACTTCAACCAATTAGAAAACTGTATCGTATACATAGACGATATATTACTCTATTCAAGAACTAAAGACGAACATATAAGACTACTAGAGAAATTCATACATATAGTAGAAATATCAGGAATAAGCCTAAGTAAAGAAAAAGCCGAAATATTGAAAAACCAAATAGAATTCTTAGGAATACAAATAGACAGAAATGGAGTAAAAATGCAAACACATATAGTACAAAAAATAATAAATTCTGAAGAATTACTAGATACTAAGAAAAAATTACAATCCTTTTTAGGATTAGTTAATCAAGTAAGAGAATATGTACCAAAACTAGCAGAAAATCTAAAACCATTACAACGAAAATTAAAAAAGGATATAGAATATCACTTCGATGAAAAAGACAAAAAATACATAAAAAGATAAAAGAAATGTGTAAAGAACTACCAAAATTATATTTTCTGAATGAAAATAAAAAATTCACCTATATAGTAGAATCAGATTCTAGTAATCATAGCTATGGAGGAGTATTAAAATATAAATACAAAAATGAAAAAATAGAACACCACTGTAGATACCATTCAGGATCATACACAGAACCACAAATTAAATGGGAAATAAATAGAAAAGAACTGTTTGCATTATATAAATGTTTGCTTGCATTTGAACCATATATTGTTTATAACAAATTTATTGTTAGAACAGATAACACACAAGTTAAATGGTGGATAACTAAAAAGGTACAAGATTCCGTAACAACAAAGGAAATAAGGAGATTGGTATTAAATATATTAAATTTTTCATTTACAATTGAGGTTATCAAAACTGAGAAAAATATAATTGCATATTACATCTCAAGATATGGAAAAAGATGAAAATAAGATGGACCAAATACTCGGAATGCTAAGTACACTTTGCAAGAAAGTGGAAAAGCTAGAAGATGATATGGAGAAGCTAAAAAGCAAAGATAGCAGTCAGCAGCGTGACTTAAAAAACGCGGAAATGAAAACAGAAAGAATGGAAGAAGATAGCAGTCAGCAGTGTGACTTAAAAAACGCGGAACTATGCCAATCGGAAGGCACCAAACTTCCAGAGCTAAAAGGAGATGTTGGGAAACTCCTTAAAACCCAAGCTAACAACCCATCTACTTCTTCTGCAGGTACATCAGGACCTAAAGAAAGAAGAGACATTATCAGGAAACAGCAGCTATTTGATAAGCAATTTACGATGAAAAATATACCTCCAACTCCACAAACAAGTACATACAAAGAAAGCCTAAACCAAACCAGACAGACCTACAACCATATATCCAATACCTACATTCAGAATATCCACAAAATACAAACATACTTAAACAAAAATCCACGATCCATAACCACTAAAAACCCAGAAGAAGACTATGTTACCCAATATTTACAAGGATATAATAAGCTGATTGCACAACCAAATACAAACTCCAACCTAGTCAGGACATGCTACAATTATGGATTGCTAAATACTGTATATACCAAGACAGGAGATGAGATAGCAACCATACCAGAACTACATAAAGCATTCATGACATATAAAAGAATAACTAAAGGAACATTTTTCTATATAAAAATATACGCAGCACCAGCAGAGATATTATTTAATGAAATAAAACCAATCATACAAGTAGTAAAAATAGGATTAACAAGGGAGATGATAATACCAGAGAAGATAGAACAGCAAGAAGAAATAAGTTGTACAGATATACCAGATTTTTACGCAAATAAAAGAATTATTGGTTTAGCTACAATAATAAGTGAGCTGGCTAATAATTTCTTAAATGGGAATTCTATCTGGAGCTATTACTCAAGA
This sequence comes from Datura wrightii, assembly GCA_035772735.1. Taxonomy (NCBI): domain Eukaryota; kingdom Viridiplantae; phylum Streptophyta; class Magnoliopsida; order Solanales; family Solanaceae; genus Datura; species Datura wrightii. The sequence goes on from JASDFA010000018.1 coordinate 92,366,572, forward strand.
GATCAAACTATGATTTATGCTAACTCCAGAGAACACAAAGAAGCAGATATGGAAGAGGTACGCCAATGGATACTTAGTCTGCTAAAGCCAGAGGAAATACCAACTACAAGAGCTATACGGAGAAACTACATTTCCCCAGCTCTTCTAACGAGATATTGCAAGACAGTAGGACAGAAATATCCAGACCACTATTGCACAAAGTGCCATGGTGAAGAGAATAGTCAGATACCAGATGTACAACTAGAATAATGATCCAACGGCCGAGATAAGAATAAAACAATCAAACGGCCAAAACAAGAAAAACAACATACGCACAAAAAGCTGAGAAGAAAGAAGATAAAAAGGTGTCGGCCATCAGATAAAAAGCAGAAGATAATGTAAAGTTTTTTGTTTTGTAATATAAAGATGTCGTCCATTATTTTGGACAGACAAAAGTTTTTTGTTTTTTGTGAAAAATCTTAAAGTGTACAGTAATAGGGCGACTACTTTAAACAAAAGTCGCAAAGTAGAATAGTGTTGTGTCGGCCACAAAGTACTATTCATAAACAGTAGAGGTCGTTTATGAACAGTAAAGGCCAATTGTAAAGTTTGTAAATTTTGTTTATAAATACAAAGGAGACGGAAGCCAAAGAGGGCAAGATCCGCCTTCCGCAATTCCCCATATTCACTCTCAATTATCAATTCCGCAACCTACCCCCAAATTGTGAGCCAATTCTACAGGATCTTGGGAATTAAATAGCATAACAAATATATGACAGAAGTAATAAGATGAATAAACTTACTAGTTTATTGATTGATCATGGAGTACAGCGGAAGCATTGAAAGATTATTGAAAGATTACAGAGAGAGTTTTTCTTTTCTCAAATTTCGAATGCTTTCCTATCTGATTTACAATGCCTTTTATAGGCGTAGAAGGATAAGGTTCTTGATAAAGTAATCTAGATGCCTTCCTCTGATTGGCTCTTGGAGATTGCTTTATCTATACTCTTATCTTGTGGGTCCCTCTTTTTGAGTGGGAATCTGATAATGGAGTTTTGCTTTTCGCAAAGTAAGTGGATGCTTTTCCGCAAAGTATTGTCGGCCATCTGCTTTTGCTTTTGTCGGCCATTTGAATTGGTCTTTGTGGGACCGTGTTTGTCTTATTCAGACTTTAATCGATAATAATTCCGGACCTTTGGTCTTCTATTATCCTTTCCTTGATAATTCTGGTCTCTTTGAAACCTCTACCAGAAAAGCTGTTTATTCCGGAATTTAAATTCCTCAAACAGGATTAGTCTGATTCATAATTCAGATAAGACTGTGCTATACCTTTGGGGTTTAGCATGTCTCCATTTTCACCACTTTGGGATGAAGATGTTTCTTCAAGAAGTTGTGAGGCAGATTCTCCATCTGAGTTTTCTTCTAAATCTGAGAGGGCTTTCTGAAGTTTCTTCTTAAGCTCCTCTTTGGATTTATTACTTGACTTCTGTGTTTTCTCTTTTTTAAGAGATTGCTTTGAGTCATCCTTTTTGAGTGCCGGAGTCCATCCTTTGGCAAAAACTTCTTTTGACAAGTATTTGATCCTGTCAGATTCATGAACTGAAAACGTCCAAGAGATTATAAAAGATATTTTCTTCATAATAAAATATTTACATAATTTAATATGTTCAGGTAATGAAGAAATATCATTGTCAATTTGGAATTGACTGAATCTGTCAACAAAGTTTTTAGGGAGAACTTCAGAATTTCCCCCAAAACAACTCCACCAGTCATAAAACCATCTTGGAATGGTTCTGGTGCTTACCTCTGGCCCATATTTGACAAACCAGGTGTGGTTGCTTGGCCTTAGGAATAGGAAGTTGAACCAAGCATCCCTGTAGTCAAACCAGTTGTAGGTTTGAGGCCTGAATGGCCTTGAAAGATTAATTGGTGTGTGGAGATGAGTCACCTGCCAATTAAATGGGGATAGAATTTTCTTCAAAGTAAATTTTGAGTAGGCAATGCTACTTGGATCAGCATCATCACTGAGGACGTGCTCTATGTCAATTGAACCGGTATCAACTAGGATGAATTCATAGTATTTCCTAGTTTTGATCGGGTTGCTAGTTTCAATGAAGTTTTGATCAGTGTAGATGGGCCTGATTAGACTTTTAATGTCAAAAGATTCAAACTCCGTATCTAAGGCTAGGACAGGAGTAACAAGGATTGAAACATTTTTGAAGACCTCTTTGACCTTCTGATTTTTGACAATCTCTTTTCCTTTGGAAGTAAGGTTGGGATTGACAGCTTGAGCAAAGCTTTCTGGGGCTTTGTAGGCATAACTATCCCTAGATTGGATTTTAGAATATCTAGGTTCGCCTGAAGGAGAAGAAGAACAAGGTTTAGGATCCTTTGTGAAAGGAGAGGTAACCTGAAGTTTTTCCACCTTTTGAGCAGGATTAGGAAGTGGTGGAAACGGAGTAATAGTTAACCTAGGGTCCAAAGGCGGAATCCTGGCTAAAGCTGAAAATTTGATTAAATCGGAATGGTCATTCAAGGATGGCCGCAATGTAAAAGGAGAAGCCAATGGCTTCGGATTGTCCCTTCTGGAGGAACCACTTGTTGATGCGGTTGTAGGCTTGAGAGGCCTCATTGCCTATCCTGCAAAAATTCCCTGGTTAGATAATCAGGAAAAGAATTATTTTTTCCCTGGAGAAAATCAATGTCAAAATCAAAATTCGATAATAAGGCTTGCCACCTTGCAAATATTTGTTTAGAAACCAAATTTTTAACATCTTTTTGCAAAATGTCTTTGGCTGATTTACAGTCTACTCTAAGCAGAAAATTTTTGTTAATTAAATCATCTTGGAATTTAGTAATACACAAGACGATAGAGAGTACTTCCTTTTTAACGGTGCTGTAATTCTTTTGCGCAGAATTCCATACACCTGAGGTATATCTGACAAGTTGTTCAAAATCCTCGGGGGATTTTCTCTGCTTCAAAATACCACCGTAGCCAATGTCTGAAGCATCAGTTTCTACGATCATAAAGGCGTCCGGATTAGGAATACCCAAACAAGGAAGATCTTTAACAATCTCTTTGATTTTCTTAACCGCTTTGGTCTGTTCCTCAGACCATGGACATGGCTTCTTCTTGAGCCTATCAAATAGTGGCTTGCAGATGTGCCTTACCTTAGGAATAAAATCTGCCACATAGTTAATACTTCCCAAAAATCTTTGTAATTGGGTCTTGTCCGTAATAATATCCGGAAATTTACTAGAGAACTCAATAGCTCTGCAAATCGGCTTATAGGTTCCTTGATACAAGTCATGACCAAGAAATCTTATGCCCGTTTGAAAAAGCTTAATTTTCTTGGCACTAATGACCAAGCCATTTTTCTTAACTATATTAAAAAATATGTTAAGGTGTTTAAAATGAGAATCAATATCCTCAGAGAAAATTAACACATCATCTATGTAAACTATGGACATATAGCTTACATGGTTGAATATGTCATTCATGATTTTTTGAAATTCACTTGGGGCATTTTTAAGCCCAAAAGGCATTACATTCCATTCATATTGTCCAAATGGAACGTTGAATGCAGTTTTATACTTATCTTTTTCGGATATTTGGATTTGCCAAAACCTAGACTTCATGTCAAACTTGCTGTAGACATTAGCCTCAAAAGTTCGTTTCAAAAGATCCCTTTTATTAGGAATCGGATATCTAATCCATTTTAAAACGGAGTTTAAAGGTTTGTAATTAATCACAAGCCTCGGAGAGCCTCTTTCCTGCTCCGCTGCTTTGTTAACATAAAATGCCGAACAACTCCATGGGGACTTGGAGGGCCGAATAATTTTGTTTTCCAAAAGTGAGTTGATTTCTGTTTTACAGATTTCCATAAGTTCGTGACTCATTTGAATGGGCCTAGCTTTTGTGCTAATGGACCTTTCATTGAATCCGTCAACATATGGTAAGTCAACAGTATGGGCTTTTCTGGCCCAAAAAGCATTTGGAAAATCTGAACAGATTTCAGTTTTAAATTTGTCCTCGAGTTGGGCTATCTTAGTAACCATTCCCGGGGTTTTTAAAATCTGTTCAATCCTTTTGATTTTTAAATCATCTTTTAAAAACCTAATTTGGTTGGAAAGATGAAAGATTTTAAATGCAGTATTATCATGCAAAAATTAACTTTCATTTTTTGAAAGTGTTTTGATAAAAGGAAACTCAAGATCTTTCCCCAAAATCTTGGTTTTAATAGATTCAAAACCTGAAATGAAGGGTTTAATTTGGGTGATGAAAGGGATCCCCAAAATAATCTCTTCATTTATATTTTTGGTAATAACAAAATCATTTTTTAAACAGATTTCGTTATTACAAATATGTGCATTAGACAACTTATAGTCGATCTGTATACGCTCACCTGTTGCACTATACAATTTTGTAGTGCCTTTGGTCAGGTACTTAGTAGGTACCAATCCTTCGATTATGCAGTTCCTGTCTGCACCACTATCTAACCGAGCAATCTTGTTGAATGTTAGATTTCCAATAATTAATTTAATAAAAATATGAGAACTCTGGGGTTTCACCTGTGTAATAGCAAGAACTCCCGGTTCTTCATTACCTTGATGAGAAGATTCTTCCTCTTCAATGATATCTGTGTATCTTCTTGGAGATTCTGGTTCTTCTTCAGAGTCAGAAGCTTTCTGTTCTTCTTTTATTTCTTTTAGCAATTTCTTAGCCAGCTTTTCTACCTCAATGCTGCTAAGTCTGGCCTTGATGTCTCTTACCTCATCCTTTAAGAGACCTATCTCTTTTCTGAGATCACTTATGGAGGGCTCCTTACTCTTTTCTGAGTTGAATTTTTCCATTACCTGCTTCATGCTGAATGGAGTGACAGTTGGTCTGTCTTTCTTTTCCTTGAGCATAAGCTTTTGAAGCTTAAGAAGGTACTTCCTTCTAGCTTCGTCATCTTGAATGTGCTCGATTGTGGCGAACAAGGTTTCTGCAGCCTTTTCTGAAAGAACCCTGAGAGATTTGCTGTCGCATAGACAAAATGCACCATTACAGTTGCAGTCTGTAGTCGAATCTTCTGATTCGGATTCTTGTGCTACATTCAAGTAGTCCTCATCAGATTCTCCTTCTTCAGAGGAAGAGTATTCAGATTCAGATTCTTCTTCTTCCAAGATAGAGAAGAGTTTCTGTTTCATTTCCTCATCAACTCCGAGAAGATTAATCTTCTTCTTTTTCTTACTGTTTCTTGGACAGTCTGGGGATTTGTGGCCTCTCTTGCCACATGTCCAGCAGGTGTCTTCAACAGCTTGGGGTCTTCTCGAACCCTTTCTTTTGGACCTTCTTTCGTCCTTTCTATATTTGGACCTTTCTGAGGTCTTTCTTCTTCTCTTGAAAGGTTCTCCTTTCTTGGTCCTTTTGTCTGGTTTGGACGAAGGAGGCTTTAACATAGGAAACCCAAAGTCTTGGCAGAAGGTTCCTAAGTCTCTGCTAGAATCTCTTTGATCCTTTTTGATTTGATCTTTGAGTTTTAAATCTGTGCAAAGCTCAAGAGCAACAACATTAATCAGACTAATAATATCACCATATGCAAGTTCTGCATACGGGATCTTACCGTCACAACGATCCCTTATCTTGGATCTAACCTTTTCTGCAAAATGGGTAGGAAGGCCGCTGATGAACCTTTCTTTCCAATACTCATTGTTACAGTCGGTCCTGATGAGTACCTTGTTAAGGAACATATATTTATACCATCTGAAGTCTGTAAGCTTCTTGCAGTATAGATTGTTAAGAATCTCCAGGCTTCTGTCCTGAAACAATTTGGGTTCACCCACAAAATGCTTGGCGATGCTATACAGTAATGTTGTCGTAGCATCCTCTTGCGCTTCATGGCTAACAAGCTCTTGGCCTGCTTCAATTTTAACAATCGTCTTTAGTGCTGTGGCACTAAGGATCTCTTGTCTGTTATGTTCGGTGAGGTAGTTGTCCCACCAATTTTTCAACATGCCAGTAAAACCTGCAATAATTAAACCGCAAGCTTCCTTGTCAGAAGAGTTTTTCATTTTATAGGCAGTTATATTCATGCCTATTTCTTGTAGCTTGGCATAGATCTGTCCTTCAGCCATGCCATCGATATTCCATTCGGTGATGCTGGTTCCATCAGCAGTACCCTGTGGATAGAAGTTGTTTTCCTCAAACTGCATGTCTGGGAATGAAGGCCTCTTGTAGAAGTTTCTGTTGTTGTGATGCCTCTTGCTGGAGCTTTCTGCAATAGCACCAATCTTTTGACCATTACTTTCTCCTTTGTTGAGGTTAAGTTTGGTCAGTTCTTCACTGATTTTCTCAAGAAGGTTTTGTCCTTTAAGGTATTTTGGAAAATCCTTTTTGGAGAATTCATTTACCTTGAAAGGAGGTTCACTGATAGAAGTGTGAACGGATTTGGAAGGGCTCTGTTTGGAGCTGAAAAGATTAGTACTTGAGGTACTAGGAGAATTTTTGGTTTCTTCTATTTGCTGGGAAACAACATGAAGAATTTGGTTTGTATAATTATTCTGCTTGTAGACTTTGTTCAAGTCTTCTGCAGTAATTGGGGCAGTAGGTTGGTTACTGGACTTTTTGAAGGGAGAGGCTTTTATAGTCTCATTTCTGTAAGGTATTAGGATACCTTCGAGTGGAGGAGTGACAGAGTTCACCGTTTTCTCCTTTGTGTGCCATTGCCTGACAATCATATTGAGAGAGGAGCTGCTGTCTCCAAGCTGACCAGTGACTTCAAACCACTTAAAGAATTCCAGTTCTGTTTTGAACTTTTTCATGTCCTTGTACCATTTATCCCTGAAAATGGTCCTTTCTTCTATGGTATAATTTGCCTTATACCATTCTTTTTTAACCTTATGTTTAGGAAGGTTCCACCATTCAGTTATCTTCTTCTTGTTGATCTCGTAATCATCGTCTGATGAGAGAACACCCAAAGAATCTTTTCTTCTCTGCTCAGGTCTCATTTCACTGGCAGTAGAACTGGTAGGCATATCACCTGTAGGTTCTTCATAGAAAACTTTAGGAATGGTGTGAGAATAATCAACGCCGTGAATTTTCCCTGGTTCACCATCATTCTCTGAAGAATTACTATTATTACCCTCCCGGGGACAAAAAGAAGAAGGTCTAGCCGAAGACATTCTTCTACTTGAAGACGCTTGGCTACAAGAGTTGGATCTCAAAAATTTAAGATTTATGGATCTATTTGGAAATTGGATAACCCTGTCGATCTGAGACTGTTCGGGTTGAGGAGGAGTTGGGTTGGTAATGGAATCGAATTTCCATTCTTCATCAGATAGGATGTCAGTCCATCTGAGAAGTCTAGGGACAAAGGTAGTACAGTGCTCTTGGTTAGCTTCCATGAGCATGGTAACCCCTTTGACACTAGCAGTAATAGCCTTTGGGGCTATCGTAGTTTTCATAAGCTTATAATATACCCTGTATATTATAGCTATCTCACGGGTGTCGACCCTACTATTCATGTTCCTGGTCTTGACATTAAGTGTCAAGCTATCCAGGATGTTGGGGTCCTGAATATCGACCGAGAAGTTAGGATAGCAGTTAAAGTAAACCGGGCCATTGGTGAGGTTACTTTCTAAGACTCCTAAAAGAGAATCATCAAAATTTAATAGTCTATCATCACGAAGAAGCAGACAAATAGGAATATTTAAACCTTTTCTAAAGAGAGGTTTAACAGCAATTTGTACTAAACCGATATGCAAGAATTTAAAGTCATGTTTAAATTTCTGAATATCAGCAGAGATAAGAAGCTTAATGCATTCTAAAGAATTATTAATGGCGACTGTTGATTCACAAGTCTTAATGTTATATTTTTTGAAAAATGAAAAGTTACCTGTCTGGTAAACCTTTTCAATCGGTTCTCTAGGAATCGACCAATTTTGTAAATCATTTTCAATTTTTGAAATTGAAACATTCATGCTATTTATATCATAAACATGGTGATTCATGTTAATGCAAATTATCGCCTTTGAGGTAAGAAAGCTAAGTATAGACTATGTTCATGTATAACTAATAATATAGAGCAATCAAGTTAAACAACTGTAATAAATGGATGGCCAGAGTTAGTTATCAATTCTGGACTAGTCTATCTAATTGGATGATGCTGTTCATAGAGTTATATGAATAGTAGTAAGACTCTCTAAATGTTTAAATATTTAAACGTTTAAGATCTGACATGAGAATTCATCTGGATATTACAATAGTTTCTTATGTTCAGACACTGCGAGTCCAAGAATCAAGCCTAACGCCTTCCCTCGGCTAAGCGGCAATTACGATTCCTCCAGGATGGTCTAAACTGAGAAACTATACACCAAATTCCCAACACTTAAACAAGTAAATATTCTAACATCTTGAGAGTATAACTACGTATCATATAAACAGTAGTACAGTAATCATCTTCCTTAGATCTGCCAGAACCCCATCTGGTTCAAACATTATAACAGTATATTAACATGCTGTTCTAAGTCATTAGTTAGACCTAACAAGAATCTATCTCATGCTTCCTTCCTCAGACGATAAAGATCTTAGCCTAGTATGGCTAACATGGCTCTGATACCAATTCTACAGGATCTTGGGAATTAAATAGCATAACAAATATATGACAGAAGTAATAAGATGAATAAACTTACTAGTTTATTGATTGATCATGGAGTACAGCAGAAGCATTGAAAGATTATTGAAAGATTACAGAGAGAGTTTTTTTTTTTTTTTTTTTTTTTTTTTTTTTTTACCAATTAGGGGGTAGGTTGCGGAATTGATAATTGAGAGTGAATATGGGGAATTGCGGAAGGTGGATCTTGCCCTCTTTGGCTTCCGTCTCCTTTGTATTTATAAACAAAATTTACAAACTTTACAATTGGCCTTTACTGTTCATAAACGATCTCTACTGTTTATGAATAGTACTTTGTGGCCGACACAACACTATTCTACTTTGCGACTTTTGTTTAAAGTAGCCGCCCTATTACTGTACACTTTAAGACTTTTCACAAAAAACGAAAAACTTTTGTCTGTCCAAAATAATGGACGACATCTTTATATTACAAAACAAAAAACTTTACATTATCTTCTGCTTTTTATCTGATGGCCGACACCTTTTTATCTTCTTTCTTCTCAGCTTTTTTTGTGTATGTTGTTTTTCTTGTTTTGGCCGTTTGATTGTTTTATTCTTATCTCGGCCGTTGGATCATTATTCTAGCTGTACATCTGGTATCTGACTATTCTCTTCACCATGGCACTTTGTGCAATAGTGGTCTGGATATTTCTGTCCTACTGTCTTGCAATATCTCGTTAGAAGAGCTGGGGAAATGTAGTTTCTCCGTATAGCTCTTGTAGTTGGTATTTCCTCTGGCTTTAGCAGACTAAGTATCCATTGGCGTACCTCTTCCATATCTGCTTCTTTGTGTTCTCTGGAGTTAGCATAAATCATAGTTTGATCTCTTGAGTAATAGCTCCAGATAGAATTCCCATTTAAGAAATTATTAGCCAGCTCACTTATTATTGTAGCTAAACCAATAATTCTTTTATTTGCGTAAAAATCTGGTATATCTGTACAACTTATTTCTTCTTGCTGTTCTATCTTCTCTGGTATTATCATCTCCCTTGTTAATCCTATTTTTACTACTTGTATGATTGGTTTTATTTCATTAAATAATATCTCTGCTGGTGCTGCGTATATTTTTATATAGAAAAATGTTCCTTTAGTTATTCTTTTATATGTCATGAATGCTTTATGTAGTTCTGGTATGGTTGCTATCTCATCTCCTGTCTTGGTATATACAGTATTTAGCAATCCATAATTGTAGCATGTCCTGACTAGGTTGGAGTTTGTATTTGGCTGTGCAATCAGCTTATTATATCCTTGTAAATATTGGGTAACATAGTCTTCTTCTGGGTTTTTAGTGGTTATGGATCGTGGATTTTTGTTTAAGTATGTTTGTATTTTGTGGATATTCTGAATGTAGGTATTGGATATATGGTTGTAGGTCTGTCTGGTTTGGTTTAGGCTTTCTTTGTATGTACTTGTTTGTGGAGTTGGAGGTATATTTTTCATCGTAAATTGCTTATCAAATAGCTGCTGTTTCCTGATAATGTCTCTTCTTTCTTTAGGTCCTGATGTACCTGCAGAAGAAGTAGATGGGTTGTTAGCTTGGGTTTTAAGGAGTTTCCCAACGTCTCCTTTTAGCTCTGGAAGTTTGGTGCCTTCTGATTGGCATAGTTCCGCGTTTTTTAAGTCACGCTGCTGACTGCTATCTTCTTCCATTCTTTCTGTTTTCATTTCCGCGTTTTTTAAGTCACGCTGCTGACTGCTACCTTTGCTTTTTAGCTTCTCCATATCATCTTCTAGCTTTTCCACTTTCTTGCAAAGTGTACTTAGCATTCCGAGTATTTGGTCCATCTTATTTTCATCTTTTTCCATATCTTGAGATGTAATCTGCAATTATATTTTTCTCAGTTTTGATAACCTCAATTGTAAATGAAAAATTTAATATATTTAATACCAATCTCCTTATTTCCTTTGTTGTTACGGAATCTTGTACCTTTTTAGTTATCCACCATTTAACTTGTGTGTTATCTGTTCTAACAATAAATTTGTTATAAACAATATATGGTTCAAATGCAAGCAAACATTTATATAATGCAAACAGTTCTTTTCTATTTATTTCCCATTTAATTTGTGGTTCTGTGTATGATCCTGAATGGTATCTACAGTGGTGTTCTATTTTTTCATTTTCGTATTTATATTTTAATACTCCTCCATAGCTATGATTACTAGAATCTGATTCTACTATATAGGTGAATTTTTTATTTTCATTCGGAAAATATAATTTTGGTAGTTCTTTACACATTTCTTTTATTTTTTTTATGTATTTTTTGTCTTTTTCATCGAAGTGATATTCTATATCCTTTTTTAATTTTCGTTGTAATGGTTTTAGATTTTCTGTTAGTTTTGGTACATATTCTCTTACATGATTAACTAATCCTAAAAAGGATTGTAATTTTTTCTTAGTATCTAGTAATTTTTCAGAATTTATTATTTTTTGTACTATATGTGTTTGCATTTTTACTCCATTTCTGTCTATTTGTATTCCTAAGAATTCTATTTGGTTTTTCAATATTTCGGCTTTTTCTTTACTTAGGCTTATTCCTGATATTTCTACTATATGTATGAATTTCTCTAGTAGTCTTATATGTTTGTCTTTAGTTCTTGAATAGAGTAATATATCGTCTATGTATACGATACAGTTTTCTAATTGGTTGAAGTAATTATCCATAAAGTGTTGATATCTACCTGGTGCATTCTTATATCCAAAGGGTAATACATTCCATTCGTAAAATCCTTGGGGTACGGTAAATGCTGTTAATTGTTTAGATTCTTCTTCTAGTTTTAAGTGGTAGAATCCTGATTTACAATCAAATTTACTGAAATAGTTATATCCTTGTATCTGTCTTATTTTTAAGATCTTATTTGGTATTGGGTAATTATATGTTTTAGTTTTTGCATTTAGATTTCTATAATCTATCACCATTCTGCTTTTTTTTTCTTTTTTGTTCATTATGTTTATTTACTATAAATGCCGGGCTATTATGTTTACTATTACTTTCTCGTATGTAATTATTTTCTAATAACTCTTTTATATGAATTTGGAATTATTTTTGGTCTTCAAAATTGTATCTTAGGGGTTTTTGTGTTATTATGCTATTTTCATCTACTAATTCGATTTTTATTTTTGTTTTATGTTTTTCCCATCCTTGTAATGGGTTTTCATTATATAATGATTTTAGCTTATCTTGTAATATTTGCATTTTATCAATTGTAAATATTATCATTTCAATTTTCTGGTCGTTAGTTGTTATGTTTTCTAACTTTTGAGTAATTTTTTCACTTCCTTTAATCCATGGTGTATTTTTTCTTACTTTGTTATTTACTCTTTTTGCTCCTACTTTTTTATTACATGGGGTGGTAAACCACCAATGTGTTTTTGTTATAGTATGTGGGTATAGTTTTTCTAAAAATGGCATTCCTAATAGTATATCTCTATTAGTAAATTCGTAACTGTACATTTCTTCAATTGTTAGTATTTTATCCCATATTTGTATTTTTGTATTTTTGGTTTTGTGTGTTATCATACTTCCTTCATTATTGAATCCAGTTACAATAAGTGGTGTTTTTAATTTTTCCCATTTATCTTCTGGTAGGCAATTATGTTTACACATATTTGCTCCTGCTCCTGTATCTACCATAGGTGTATAATATCTGTTGTAATATCCTTCCACTATTATTTTCATTAGTATGTAGATTTTTGTCATTCTTTCATATTAATGTTCTTTTAATGATTATCTTTTTATTTTCATAGTGTATTACTAGCTGTCTTTCATCTATATTATATGGTTTGACTGTTTCCAGCCATTTTATTCCTAATGTTATATTGTCTTTACCTTGGTATATTTTAAATTTTATTTTTATTGGTACTCCACCAATAATTAACTCTTGTTCTGTACTGTGTTCCATGTTTGTCAATATTCCTGGTAATTCTGTATTTATACTTTCATTTTTTGTAATTTCTTCTTCTTTTATTAGTTCTCTTGTGACATAGCTTTCGTTTTGTCCTGTATCTATTTTTATTAAATATTTTCGTTGATTTAATATTCCTGTTATATAATATTGGTAGGGTTGTATTTCATCCATTCTTTGTTCTAGCAATTTGGGTTGTATTTCATATTCTATTCTTCTTGAAGTGCTATTTCTAGATGATGATGGTGTTTCATAATTTATTCTTTTTGATGTGCTTAGCCTTTCTTTAACTATTTCTAAATCTTCCTCAATATCCATATCTTTGTAGCTATAATCATTATTATCAATAACGTTAACTATTTTGTCAAAAGGATTTTCTATTTTAATTCTTTGAATTTTATTTTTGGCTGTTATCTTATGATTTGTAGTTAGTACGTATAAGTTTTTTCATCTTGCTGTAAATATTTTACTACCTGGTGCCAGTTCTATTCCTGACATTTTCCAGTATAGTACTAGTGATTTATCGATATTTCTGTCATCTAATGCTACTGAGTAGTTAGCACTTATAATAAACTTAAATTTTTGGTATATTAAATTTCCTCTAACTGCACTTATTATGCTTTTTTCTATTGGGTGAATAATTCTATCATCTGCCAAGTATAGTTCAATTGGTGTATCTATCCCTTCTCTAAAACATGCTTTTATGAGTATCTCTGTTGCTCCTAGGTGTACGTATTTTAATGGATTTTTAGCTTTTATTTCTTGGATTTCCTTGTTTATTATCTTTTTATTTATTATAGGTATTTTAGCTTTTCCTTGGGTATATTTGCAGTCTATTATATATTCTTTTTGGCTTACCACGTAGTATTCTTCTTGTCTTATTTTAAAGAAATTTCTTAGTTTAGGTATTTCCAAAATTTTGTCTACACTTAAATCTAATTCTTTTCCTTTTATTTGTTCGAACATATTGCTGTCAAATATTATTTTTTGTTCTGAGCTTTCTTTATCTTGATATTCTTCTTTACTTATAATCCTTACATCTGTTTCAGTCATTATCTGTTTCGTATTCATTTATCTCATTTTCATTATCTATCTTCATCATTTAGATTATAATCTATATAATCTATTTGTTTATATTTTTCATCTTCAATTATTACTTCTACTTCTGAAATTTGTTTTTTATTTACGTTTTTAGGTACTCTACAGTCTCTAGCTAAATGTCCTAATTTGCCACAGTTGTAGCATTTGCATTCTGATATATTTTTCTTAGCTCTGTGAGGTCTCTTTTGTTTGTAATTTTTTATATAGTATCTTTTTCTTGGTTTTTTATGCTTGTATTTGGTTCTAAATGGTCTGTATTTTTTAACTCTTTTCTTGTATTTGTATTTATTTGTGCAACCGAATTGTGGTGCTGTTCTAGTTGTACAACATGCTAAGTTTTTTACCAGTATTTTTTCCATTTTCATGTCTTCCTTATGTTTTTCGCATAATTCCGTAAACCATTTTTGTAGAAATTTTATTCTAGATCCTAGTGTATCTATTAGTCCTGATTCTTGCCAGTCTTTAGTTATTTTTGAACTAAATGGTTCTGGTAATTTTGTATAGTATAATTTCCTTATTTCTCTGCTTTCTTCATTTGTATATAATCCTTTATAATAATATTCTTTAAATGCGCATGTATATTCATCCATATAACTCATTTTACATATACTTAATTTGTTTATTAGATTTCTGTTTAGTTCTTTATCTTTTTGACGTTCTTCTATTTCGGTAGTCATACTACTAAATTCATTTCTTATTGCCATTTCGTACTTGGTTAATATATCTATAGATGTTGTTGCTGGTTCATTATTAATTTTCTTATTATTTCTTAATGTTTCTAGACTTTCTGGTGATAAATTTTGTAGCCATATTTTTGTTGTTCCTATTAATGTTCGTTCTATGTATCCAGGGGCATCTGCTATTAATATCTTGTTATCTATTAACTGTTTTGAAATATATCCTATCCATAGCTGAATTGTTTTATTTGTATCTGCAACACAATCTAAATCTAAGAAATTATATTGTTCTATGTTTTGTCTAGGTGTCCAGTTTTTATTTAATCTTTTATTCCATAATGTTCTGCTTCTATTTTCCCTTTCGTAAGTATAATAAGTTGGACTAGTATTTGGTCTTCTTGGACTTCTAGTTCCTGATGTACTAGGTTTTTCGTCTATGTCTTCTACATTAATTTCTATGTTATTTTCCTTTTCTATTAGATTAGTATAAGTTTCTGATGTTTCTGAATATTGATCTAGGTTTTCTTCATCATTTTGCTCACTTATGTCGTCTATTCCTATTTTAGGCTGATTTTCTACTGTACCTGATTCTTCTAATAATATTTTAAGTTTTTCTATTTCTTCTGTAAGTCTTAATTCTTCACGTTGTTTTTCTTTTGCTTTTAATTTTTCTTCATATAATTGTTTAAGTTTTTCTAGTTCTTTTTCTAGCTCTTGGATTCTTGTGTCTTTTTCGTCTTTAATTTGTTGAACTTCTATTTGTGCTTGTTTTTTAATTTTTTCTATTTCTTTTTTCCTATCTATTTCTTCGTTTTCTTTATTAATTCTTACCATAGCTGTTAAGCTATCTTCTAAGGATGCCGATTCTTTTTCTAACATCAAATATAACTGATCTCCTATCTTTTTAAATCTTCTTCCTAAGTTTGAGTGTACAATTTTTATTTCTGTTCCCTTCTGGCTCATAAACTTTTCTTCTTCTACAGTGTATTCTTCTTTGTTCATATTAATCCGTGTTGTAATTTATATTCTAAGTGTTGTAGTTGTAGCTCTAAATGAAAAATTATTCTCCTTTGTGTTTTTATTGATATATGGCACACTCCTGCAACTATATTGTAATTTAACCTTTCTTTTCTAAATTCAATTTCCTCCGTTATTTCATTTATTTTATTAAGTAATTGTTGCCTATATTCTTCGTTATTATCAATGTTATTTTTCATTTCAGTTTTTTCAGATATTTTATATATTTATATTCTGTTTCTGAAATTATATCTATTAAATATTCAAGTCTGACATTATTTGTTTTATTTAAGCTTAAAAGTTTATATTCGGGATATAATGTTTTTAACTGATTTTTTAGTTTTTGAGCTTTTTTATAGATATTACTTTTCTTTGACTTATTCTGTGTTTTAATCATTGGTTAAACATTTTATTATAATATTCAATTTTTAATGGTTCTAATTTTTGTAACTCTTTTATACATTCAAATGCATATTCTAAGTATTCCAGATTACTATCTTTCATATATTCCTTTATATTATCTTGTAATAAAAGCTTTGTTAACCTTATACTTTCTATAGTATCTAACCAATATTCCATATATTCATAATTTATCATTTTTAGTCTAAATCTTTATCTAATTTTCTGATTTCTTCTATAGTCATTTCTGTCCAGTCTTGGTTAATTAACTTCATAGTTTCTTCTAATTCTATTATCTCTTCTAATATCTGAAACAATAATTTCATTATACATAAGACAAGTAACTCATATCTATGATTTCTATGTGATAGGTTTGAACTCATTTTATGAATTTTTCTAAACATAATATTCCCTCTAATCTTCTTTAGGCATTATTCTGAATTATCCAGTTATTACAACGTTATCTTGAATAGTCTTTTTCGGTCATTACTATGCATTTTCAGCTTCAATCAGTTACCCTAACATTGCCTCAACTCTGTGTACTCCCCTAAAACGGCTCACCTGGCCTCACCGGTTTCCACCTTAGGATGGCATAGTCTGGGCTTACTTACTCTCAGCTTACTAACTACTTACATAGCAAACTTAATCAAGCTTTCATCATAACGATATAACAAGAAGATAATAACAGATAATACTTAGAAGATTATAAGGAATATAGCAGTTTAGTTATTCATAGTTATGAATAAACATACCTCAGTTTGTATCTTTGCATCATTGCTAGATTTTTCCATTTGGTTTATCTTTTTGGTAGATTTGTTTTTTAGTTTTGATTTTGTAGCTCTGATACCAATTTGGGGGTAGGTTGCGGAATTGATAATTGAGAGTGAATATGGGGAATTGCGGAAGGCGGATCTTGCCCTCTTTGGCTTCCGTCTCCTTTGTATTTATAAAAAAAAATTTTGAGATCCAACTCTTGTAGCCAAGCGTCTTCAAGTAGAAGAATGTCTTCGGCTAGACCTTCTTCTTTTTGTCCCCGGGAGGGTAATAATAGTAATTCTTCAGAGAATGATGGTGAACCAGGGAAAATTCACGGCGTTGATTATTCTCACACCATTCCTAAAGTTTTCTATGAAGAACCTACAGGTGATATGCCTACCAGTCCTACTGCCAGTGAAATGAGACCTGAGCAGAGAAGAAAAGATTCTTTGGGTGTTCTCTCATCAGACGATGATTACAAGATCAACAAGAAGAAGATAACTGAATGGTGGAACCTTCCTAAACATAAGGTTAAAAAAGAATGGTATAAGGCAAATTATACCATAGAAGAAAGGACCATTTTCAGGGATAAATGGTACAAGGACATGAAAAAGTTCAAAACAGAACTGGAATTCTTTAAGTGGTTTGAAGTCACTGGTCAGCTTGGAGACAGCAGCTCCTCTCTCAATATGATTGTCAGGCAATGGCACACAAAGGAGAAAACGGTGAACTCTGTCACTCCTCCACTCGAAGGTATCCTAATACCTTACAGAAATGAGACTATAAAAGCCTCTCCCTTCAAAAAGTCCAGTAACCAACCTACTGCCCCAATTACTGCAGAAGACTTGAACAAAGTCTACGAGCAGAATAATTATACAAACCAAATTCTTCATGTTGTTTCCCAGCAAATAGAAGAAACCAAAAATTCTCCTAGTACCTCAAGTACTAATCTTTTCAGCTCCAAACAGAGCCCTTCCAAATCCGTTCACACTTCTATCAGTGAACCTCCTTTCAAGGTAAACGAATTCTCCAAAAAGGATTTTCCAAAATACCTTAAAGGACAAAACCTTCTTGAGAAAATCAGTGAAGAACTGACCAAACTTAACCTCAACAAAGGAGAAAGTAATGGTCAAAAGATTGGTGCTATTGCAGAAAGCTCCAGCAAGAGGCATCACAAGAACAGAAACTTCTACAAGAGGCCTTCATTCCCAGACATGCAGTTTGAGGAAAACAACTTCTATCCACAGGGTACTGCTAATGGAACCAGCATCACCGAATGGAATATCGATGGCATGGCTGAAGGACAGATCTATGCCAAGCTACAAGAAATAGGCATGAATATAACTGCCTATAAAATGAAAAACTCTTCTGACAAGGAAGCTTGCGGTTTAATTATTGCAGGTTTTACTGGCATGTTGAAAAATTGGTGGGACAACTACCTCACCGAACATAACAGACAAGAGATCCTTAGTGCCACAGCACTGAAGACGATTGTTAAAATTGAAGCAGGCCAAGAGCTTGTTAGCCATGAAGCGCAAGAGGATGCTACGACAACATTACTGTATAGCATCGCCAAGCATTTTGTGGGTGAACCCAAATTGTTTCAGGACAGAAGCCTGGAGATTCTTAACAATCTATACTGCAAGAAGCTTACAGACTTCAGATGGTATAAATATATGTTCCTTAACAAGGTACTCATCAGGACCGACTGTAACAATGAGTATTGGAAAGAAAGGTTCATCAGCGGCCTTCCTACCCATTTTGCAGAAAAGGTTAGATCCAAGATAAGGGATCGTTGTGACGGTAAGATCCCGTATGCAGAACTTGCATATGGTGATATTATTAGTCTGATTAATGTTGTTGCTCTTGAGCTTTGCACAGATTTAAAACTCAAAGATCAAATCAAAAAGGATCAAAGAGATTCTAGCAGAGACTTAGGAACCTTCTGCCAAGACTTTGGGTTTCCTATGTTAAAGCCTCCTTCGTCCAAACCAGACAAAAGGACCAGGAAAGGAGAACCTTTCAAGAGAAGAAGAAAGACCTCACAAAGGTCCAAACATAGAAAGGACGAAAGAAGGTCCAAAAGAAAGGGTTCGAGAAGACCCCAAGCTGTTGAAGACACCTGCTGGACATGTGGCAAGAGAGGCCACAAATCCCCAGACTGTCCAAGAAACAGTAAGAAAAAGAAGAAGATTAATCTTCTCGGAGTTGATGAGGAAATGAAACAGAAACTCTTCTCCATCTTGGAAGAAGAAGAATCTGAATCAGAATACTCTTCCTCTGAAGAAGGAGAATCTGATGAGGACTACTTGAATGTAGCACAAGAATCCGAATCAGAAGATTCGACTACAGACTGCAACTGTAATGGTGCATTTTGTCTATGCGACAACAAATCTCTCAGGGTTCTTTCAGAAAAGGCTGCAGAAACCTTGTTCGCCACAATCGAGCACATTCAAGATGATGAAGTTAGAAGGAAGTACCTTCTTGAGCTTCAAAAGCTTATGCTCAAGGAAAAGAAAGACAGACCAACTGTCACTCCATTCAGCATGGAGCAGGTAATGGAAAAATTCAACTCAGAAAAGAGTAAGGAGCCCTCCATAAGTGATCTCAGAAAAGAGATAGGTCTCTTAAAAGATGAGGTAAGAGACATCAAGGCTAGACTTAGCAGCATTGAGGTAGAAAAGCTGGCTAAGAAATTGCTAAAAGAAATAAAAGAAGAACAGAAAGCTTCTGACTCTGAAGAAGAACCAGACTCTCCAAGAAGATACACAGATATCATTGAAGAGGAAGAATATTCTCATCAAGGTAATGAAGAACCGGGAGTTCTTGCTATTACACAGGTGAAACCCCAGAGTTCTCATATTTTTATTAAATTAATTATTGGAAATCTAACATTCAACAAGATTGCTCTGTTAGACAGTGGTGCAGATAGGAACTGCATAATCGAAGGATTGGTACCTACTAAGTACCTGACCAAAGGCACTACAAAATTGTATAGTGCAACAGGTGAGCGTATACAGATCGACTATAAGTTGTCTAATGCACATATTTGTAATAACGGAATCTGTTTAAAAAATGATTTTGTTATTACCAAAAATATAAATGAAGAGATTATTTTGGGGATCCCTTTCATCACCCAAATTAAACCCTTCATTTCAGGTTTTGAATCTATTAAAACCAAGATTTTGGGGAAAGATCTTGAGTTTCCTTTTGTCAAAACACTTTCAAAAAATGAAAGTAAATTTTTGCATGATAATACTGCATTTAAAATCTTTCATCTTTCCAACCAAATTAGGTTTTTAAAAGATGATTTAAAAATCAAAAGGATTGAACAGATTTTAAAAACCCCGGGAATGGTTACTAAGATAGCCCAACTCGAGGACAAATTTAAAACTGAAATCTGTTCAGATTTTCCAAATGCTTTTTGGGCCAGAAAAGCCCATACTGTTGACTTACCATATGTTGACGGATTCAATGAAAGGTCCATTAGCACAAAAGCTAGGCCCATTCAAATGAGTCACGAACTTATGGAAATCTGTAAAACAGAAATCAACTCACTTTTGGAAAACAAAATTATTCGGCCCTCCAAGTCCCCATGGAGTTGTTCAGCATTTTATGTTAACAAAGCAGCGGAGCAGGAAAGAGGCTCTCCGAGGCTTGTGATTAATTACAAACCTTTAAACTCCGTTTTAAAATGGATTAGATATCCGATTCCTAATAAAAGGGATCTTTTGAAACGAACTTTTGAGGCTAATGTCTACAGCAAGTTTGACATGAAGTCTGGGTTTTGGCAAATCCAAATATCCGAAAAAGATAAGTATAAAACTGCATTCAACGTTCCATTTGGACAATATGAATGGAATGTAATGCCTTTTGGGCTTAAAAATGCCCCAAGTGAATTTCAAAAAATCATGAATGACATATTCAACCATGTAAGCTATATGTCCATAGTTTACATAGATGATGTGTTAATTTTCTCTAAGGATATTGATTCTCATTTTAAACACCTTAACATATTTTTTAATATAGTTAAGAAAAATGGCTTGGTCATTAGTGCCAAGAAAATTAAGCTTTTTCAAACGGGCATAAGATTTCTTGGTCATGACTTGTATCAAGGAACCTATAAGCCGATTTGCAGAGCTATTGAGTTCTCTAGTAAATTTCCTGATATTATTACGGACAAGACCCAATTACAAAGATTTTTGGGAAGTATTAACTATGTGGCATATTTTATTCCTAAGGTAAGGCACATCTGCAAGCCACTATTTGATAGGCTCAAGAAGAAGCCATGTCCATGGTCTGAGGAACAGACCAAAGCGGTTAAGAAAATCAAAGAGATTGTTAAAGATCTTCCTTGTTTGGGTATCCCTAATCCGGACGCCTTTATGATCGTAGAAACTGATGCTTCAGACATTGGCTACGGTGGTATTTTGAAGCAGAGAAAATCCCCCGAGGATTTTGAACAACTTGTCAGATATACCTCAGGTGTATGGAATTCTGCGCAAAAGAATTACAGCACCGTTAAAAAGGAAGTACTCTCTATCGTCTTGTGTATTACTAAATTCCAAGATGATTTAATTAACAAAAATTTTCTGCTTAGAGTAGACTGTAAATCAGCCAAAGACATTTTGCAAAAAGATGTTAAAAATTTGGTTTCTAAACAAATATTTGCAAGGTGGCAAGCCTTTTTATCGAATTTTGATTTTGACATTGATTTTCTCCAGGGAAAAAATAATTCTTTGCCTGATTATCTAACCAGGGAATTTTTGCAGGATAGGCAATGAGGCCTCTCAAGCCTACAACCGCATCAACAAGTGGTTCCTCCAGAAGGGACAATCCGAAGCCATTGGCTTCTCCTTTTACATTGCGGCCATCCTTGAATGACCATTCCGATTTAAACAAATTTTCAGCTTTAGCCAGGATTCCACCTTTGGACCCTAGGTTAACTATTACTCCGTTTCCACCACTTCCTAATCCTGCTCAAAAGGTGGAAAAACTTCAGGTTACCTCTCCTTTCACAAAGGATCCTAAACCTTGTTCTTCTTCTCCTTCAGGCGAACCTAGATATTCTAAAATCCAATCTAGGGATAGTTACGCCTACAAAGCCCCAGAAAGCTTTGCTCAAGCTGTCAATCCCAACCTTACTTCCAAAGGAAAAGAGATTGTCAAAAATCAGAAGGTCAAAGAGGTCTTCAAAAATGTTTCAATCCTTGTTACTCCTGTCCTAGCCTTAGATAAGGAGTTTGAATCTTTTGACATTAAAAGTCTGATCAGGCCCATCTACACTGATCAAAACTTCATTGAAACTAGCAACCCGATCAAAACTAGGAAATACTATGAATTCATCCTAGTTGATACCGGTTCAATTGACATAGAGCACGTCCTCAGTGATGATGCTGATCCAAGTAGCATTGCCTACTCAAAATTTACTTTGAAGAAAATTCTATCCCCGTTTAATTGGCAGGTGACTCATCTCCACACAACAATTAATCTTTCAAGGCCATTCAGGCTCCAAACCTACAACTGGTTTGACTACAGGGATGCTTGGTTCAACTTCCTATTCCTAAGGCCAAGCAACCACACCTGGTTTGTCAAATATGGGCCAGAGGTAAGCACCAGAACCATTCCAAGATGGTTTTACGACTGGTGGAGTTGTTTTGGGGGAAATTCTGAAGTTCTCCCTAAAAACTTTGTTGATAGATTCAGTCAATTCCAAATTGACAATGATATTTCTTCATTACCTGAACATATTAAATTATGTAAATATTTTATTATGAAGAAAATATCTTTTATAATCTCTTGGACGTTTTCAGTTCATGAATCTGACAGGATCAAATACTTGTCAAAAGAAGTTTTTGCCAAAGGATGGACTCCGGCACTCAAAAAGGATGACTCAAAGCAATCTCTTAAAAAAGAGAAAACACAGAAGTCAAGTAATAAATCCAAAGAGGAGCTTAAGAAGAAACTCAGAAAGCCCTCTCAGATTTAGAAGAAAACTCAGATGGAGAATCTGCCTCACAACTTCTTGAAGAAGTATCTTCATCCCAAAGTGGTGAAAATGGAGACATGCTAAACCCCAAAGGTATAGCACAGTCTTATCTGAATTATGAATCAGACTAATCCTGTTTGAGGAATTTAAATTCCGGAATAAACAGCTTTTCTGGTAGAGGTTTCAAAGAGACCGGAATTATCAAGGAAAGGATAATAGAAGACCAAAGGTCCGGAATTATTATCGATTAAAGTCTGGATAAGACAAAGACGGTCCCACAAAGACCAATTCAAATGGCCGACAAAAGCAAAAGCAGATGGCCGACAATACTTTGCGGAAAAGCATCCACTTACTTTGCGAAAAGCAAAACTCCATTATCAGATTCCCACTCAAAAAGAGGTACCCACAAGATAAGAGTATAGATAAAGCAATCTCCAAGAGCCAATCAGAGGAAGGCATCTAGATTACTTTATCAAGAACCTTATCCTTCTACGCCTATAAAAGGCATTGTAAATCAGATAGGAAAGCATTCGAAATTTGAGAAAAGAAAAACTCTCTCTGTAATCTTTCAATAATCTTTCAATGCTTCCGCTGTACTCCATGATCAATCAATAAACTAGTAAGTTTATTCATCTTATTACTTCTGTCATATATTTGTTATGCTATTTAATTCCCAAGATCCTGTAGAATTGGTTCTATTTATACTAGTGGGAATTTTTCCCGGAATAACAAGCAACGTGTCACGGAGGCCAACGCGGAGCACTGCCTCCGTTACACGGCGTGGACGCGGACCTTCACTGGAAATCCAGGGTCCGGGAATATAGCCTCAACGTGGCACGGCATGCAACGCGGAGGCTTGCCTCCGTGCCACGGAGCTGTCGCGAGGCTTCACTGGAAATTGCCAAATTAATTCATCCTCCATGCAGTGTGCCTCCGCGATGGTAGCGTGGCACGGCTCCATCGCGGAGCCCCTTTACATTGTGCATTCCAATGTCTTTTCCGTACTCGCATCCAAGTCCAACTCCGATATTGTTCCAACATGCATTTTTGCTCCTCTAAATCATCTTTTACCTACAAAACAATGCTAATCATGTTGGTTAGTATAAATTCACATTTTATTACCAATTACATGAAAATGTATACACATTGCACAATAAACAAGACGAAAATGATACGTTTGAGTATCACTTGGGCATATAAATCTGCCCAAGATCACTTACCCCACACTTAAATCCTTGTTCGTCCTCGAACAACACATACACAACTCATGCAAATTACATCCCAACCCTTGCCACTATGGTGCGACAATTTGAGCTACGGTCATACCGATCATTCAATATTATAAATCATCAAGAAAACATGCATGGTCTTAACAATGCAATGACCTTTAATACATCAAGACTTCCTAGACTTTAAGAATCGACCCTCGATATCGGCAAACTCATGCAGATCAGGTAATCAAGATATCCGACACGAAAATCAATCTTTCATCAAGCATGTGCCCTCACAACTCAAGAGAATCTTCCCCCTTTTTGTTCATGCAACACACAAACATTCAAGTAGGGGCATGTAGAAATTAATTTCACTCTCTCTCCCAAAATAATTCACATGCATCATGTCATGACCCATAGACTTGCCCCTAGTGTATTACTCCACTAATATAAAGAAATGCAATGTAAGATCACGTAGGACTTTAATGGGTTGTAATGGAGGCTATGGAACTAGTATGTATTGGATTAGCCAATAATAGTCACTAGCATCCTTAAGCGCCTTTTCAACACATTCCCATCAACTCATGAACATTGTTTCTCTCTTTCCTTTTTTCATCATCCCATTCATGCTGGTTTACTTTCGTATGGCCCATTTCATCAAACACACTTGACATGACACAAAGGTTTTTCATGCACCTTCATTATCATTTCATTATAACAAGTGCCTCTTCAACCTTTTCTTTTCTTTCCTCACTCTGCTTTTCCTTTTTCTTTCCACTATTCTCACTCTTTGACACTTTGGGAATTTTTTTTTAATTTTTCTTAAGCGCTTAAGAGTTTTGTATAGACTTTACGGCTAATGAAAAGAAGGAATAAAGCTTAGTTTATATAATTTTGGACAAAAGAAAGAAATAATCGGCTAAAGGCTCAACGGGCTGACTAGGGTATACAATCACATAAAAAGGTAGAGTATGACAAGAAAAAAAATAGAAACTCTCGATTAAAACAAAGAAATGCCTACATCCTCTCCAACACTACACTTCCTTCATTTCGTTTTGTACACACACCAGGCAAGTTCTAGACACTTCAGAATAGCATGGAATAACAATACCTCACTTCACACTTTATGCACATGCTCGATTCAAGATGCATTCACAGACTCTTTAATTACCCAATTACATGAATTCAAAAATTAAGCCTCAATCACACCGAATCGAATTCTACAGCCTAGGTAACTCAACATATTTACAAAATTGCATGCTTTCATACGAATCACTTTTACATTTTGAATATCAGTTACATCACGCAACTAAACTTTCACAACCATATAGTAACTACAGGTTCAGTGATGCAATCCACCAAAGAAAGAAAAAAAGCTGAAAACTAATTAAAATCACTACTCCTACCGACTACATTTCCCTTAAGACGGTCGTCATCCATCCATCATAGGGAATGGTCACTAACTATGACATCGGTTCAATGGGACTATTCTCGGTAAAAGAACCGAAAACAAACTCCGAGAAACCCAAAAATAAAAATTGAAATTTTTTTGCAAAACATCGATCATTTCGATGGAAAAAAATATTTACAAAATATTTTACTATGTACAAAATATTTTCGCAAAAATTTTAAAAATATCGATCATTTCGATAGAGAAAAAAAATATTTACAAAATTTACAAAATATATTTACACTGGCAACCACAACCTTTCACAACACACATCAATCACCACAAAAATATGTACAGATACAAATACGAATCAGTTTGCACTCACAACCACAGGGAAACATAAGCATACATATAAAACAAAGGAAGAACATACAACAAATCAGCCCAGCCCCAACACCTAGCTACTCCCCACCCCACACTTAAATCGAACACTGTCCCCAGTGTTCACAAAAATTAAAAATCACAAAAATTTCGGGTGGTGGAACTCCCTGATCAGTCGAAATATTCGACTTCTTCATCCGGTGCTGCTGCCTCATCACCCATGTCCGAGTCACCTCCATCGTCGTCATCGGACTCCACATCAGATTCCTCCCGACGTGTCTCCTCGTCCGTGGGGACATCATCGTCAGTGGGCTCAATGAAGGCTGGCCCCACTCGGCACAAAGCTCTGGCGTTTTCGCCAAATGGGTAATCCAGCTCCAGCTGCCATAATTCATCCTCCGTGGCTGGTCTCCCACCAATTCGGAGCTGAAGCATTTGCATACCAAACATCCGTGCCATGTACTGATCGTCACGAGCATGTCGCTCGCCCAGTGTCAACACTGGCCCATGTGTGGTGTCGGGGGCCTTGGTTTTGGTCACATCAAGGGCCCTCCGCTCCAACTGCGGGATGTAGTCCAAAGCCTCTTCCTCGACGTCGAGGCCCCGGAGAAAGGTGGTGATAAGTCCGCCGAACCCATACCTGTGGCCCTGGTGTAGTCGGGCTCTCTTCATGGCGGATATGATAACCGCCCCAACATTAATCTCTAGCCCTTTCATCAGGGCATACACCAGGAACACACGGTCCCGGGTCACATCCGTCATGTGCACCCCGAGAATCAGGCACGAACAAACTATTTTCAGCCAAATTCTTGCCTCCCTGTTCATTTGAGAATACGGTAGAGTCTGGTGGTAACCCCTCTCCTTATGTCTGCTCCATCTGGCTGTGGATCGAGCCCCACACAAAGTGCATCTGATATCGGCATATGGTGGGGTGATGTTCAGCTGGTGGAGAACGTGGGCGTCTGTGTCCCGCGCTCCAATGATGGCATTTAATTTCTGGGGTTCCAGAGTGACAATCTGCCCTCTGATTTTTATTGTGTGGCTTCTGATGGCCGGGTTCCAATTTGCATAGAACTCCCGGAATAAATGTAGGTTGCACTCCTTGGGCTCCTGAAATATGAAGCTGAGCCCAGCTGCCTCGATTCTCTGCACAATACGGGGGAACTCCTGTGCTAGTGGTTCCCGTGCAATATGCTCCTCAGAGAAGTACTTATTCTCCTTATGTTTAGCGTACCACTTCTTCCCTTCATCGGTCACCCACCTCATTCCGTATTGGCAGCGTTGGCCGTGCGGAACAGCTGGTGCAGCTGGGACTGCAGTGCCCAGTCTCAGTCGTTTTCTCCCGGTGCCTGAAGTAGAAGCACCTTTACCCTTATCCTGCCTACTCGCCATTGTACCTGTCAATAAAAATAAACAAGCACAATGTCAAGCTAAATGCATATTAGCTTCGGCTAAGGTCGGGTTAAACTAAGTTTACCCCACACTTAGTCCTTAGCTACTCTTACGATACTACGGTAAGGATCACTTTATTTACACCAAAAACAAACAACTATACAATTTATGCTTAGTGCGTTCACAAAAAAAAAATTTTTGACAGTATAACTTTTAGCGTACTACTCAGACTTCATACAGCTAATCCCAATCCTACCATCGCTAGCAATTCAACCATCGCACTTAGCAACGAAGACAACAAACAAAAACAACGACAAAAATTTTATATACATACGAATCCAAATAACCAAACCAATTTGAACAATTTTTACACTTTCCCAACACCCGAGAATTCGTCGTCTATTACCTTCAAACAATATTTACAATGACTCATCTTAATTCACAAACACACACCAGCATATAATTCACCAATTTATCAAGTTACCCAATTCGATTTCAACAACCCAAGCCCTAGAAATCAATTTTACAATCTAATTCGAA
Organism: Datura wrightii; assembly: GCA_035772735.1. Lineage (NCBI taxonomy): Eukaryota > Viridiplantae > Streptophyta > Magnoliopsida > Solanales > Solanaceae > Datura > Datura wrightii. Next base: position 92,393,964 of record JASDFA010000018.1, read on the forward strand.
TCATTCACGCAATCGACAAGTTCAAATGCTACTTACAACATTCCGAACATTTATCAATCAAAGAATAATTCAATTTCATGCTAAATTGCTAATTAGGGTGATTTATCTCACCTCCCATGCTCAAATTCGACTAAAAACGCCAAAAACTTGAGAGAGTCGAGTAAAACATACCTTTACGTTGAATAACTGAAGAAACTTGACAAATTGTTTGCTTAGTAGCGTGGCACGTTGGTTGGGAGAGGGAACTTAGGTGTTTGGTCGCGGAGAAGAGAGGAAATGGGGAAAAAAAGGCAAAAAATTCGGGGTTAAAATGAAAGAAATACGCGGGTCACCCGGCAACCCGGTGTGACCCGTCACAAAATATAGGGCAACGTGTCACGGAGGGTAACGCGGAGCCCCTCCTTCGTGACACGGAGCTAACACGATGGTCCTCTGGAATTTTTTAAAAAATCCAGATTTAACCTCAACGTGTCACGGAGGGTAACGCGGAGCCCTTCCTCCGTGACACGGAGCCATCGCCCCAGTGCTCTGTCTTTTCATTTTATTCATTTTTTCATACCTTGCCTTTTTCTTCCCGATTCCACGCACATTTTTCTCCGGTTGACCTGAAAATCACCTTACTAAACAAAATTGGTTAGATTAATAGATTTCCCTAACTCAAATGAAAAATACTAACTAAAACGAAAAATTTGTACTAAATCAAGAAAAAGAAAAATTAAAATAAAAACTATTTACACTTTACTAAACAAAAGAAAAAAAATATTTTTCATGGGTTGCCTCCCGTGCAGCGCCTGGTTTACCGTCGCGGCTCGACGTCCTTTATGCTCAGTTATCCACTAGGGTGATGGATGATTTTTCACGATCATTGTCCTCCCCCCAGTAGTGCTCAACCTTATCTGGTGGTCTTCCCATCAACTCTCGGGAATCATTCAATTGTTTAGTATTCCCATGATCAATCACATTGATCACCGAGAGTTCCTCATTTACCATCGGGAGCTTGGGTGCTTTGTACAGATCGAACACTTCTACCTTGTCATGTGATCGCATTGTAAGTTGACCCGCAACCACTTCAATTAATGCTTTTCCGGTTGCCAAAAAGGGTCGTCCCAAAATAAATGGGACTTCAACATCTGGTTCAAAATCCAGAACAATAAAATCGACCGGAAAAATGAGGGAGCCCACTTGCACCAGCACATCCTCAACAATGCCATCCGGCCTAGCTAAGGATCTGTCTGCTAGCTGCAAGATTACGGTTGTAGGTCTAGGACTCCCTAGACCCAACTTTCTGAATACCGAAGATGGCATCAGATTTATGCTCGCCCCCAAGTCGCACAATCCACGAGCTCGGATACTCTGCCTAATTGTAAGCTGGATAGTAAAACTTCCAGGGTCTTTTAGCTTTTTAGGCAGTCTATTTTGGATCCGGGAAGTGCATTCCTCCGTCAAAGCTACCGTGGCATACTCAGTCAGACGACTTTTATTGGCCACGATGTCTTTAATATATTTGGCATATTTTGGCACTCCCTGCAAGACATCAACAAGAGGTAAATTAACATGTACCTGTTTAAGCACCTCCATAAATTTCTTGAAACACGCCTCCTCCTTGTGTTTCTTGAGTCGTTGAGGGAATGGGGGTGGAGGCCTTTCTGATTCAGCTTCTTTGGTCTTCCCCTTATGCGCAAGTTGCTCTCCCTCAACATCTGCTGCTCCTGACTTTTGAGGCGGTCTTTCCGGTTCCACCTCCTTCAACTGCAAACCACTCCTCGTGGTCACTGTATTTACCTGCTTCGGATTAGGATCCGTGTCGCTAGGCAGTCCTCCTCTGGGCCTTGTGTTTTGGGCACTAGCAAATTGCCCAAATTGATACTCAAGAGCCTTGGTCGCTAATTGATTATTCTTCACTTCGGCTGCCAATTTAACATAGTCAGCCTACAATTGCGCCTGATTAGCGATGGTCTTGAACATTTCCTCAATGGTCGGTGATGGTGGTGGAGGAGGGGCATTGTGATTTCTAAATTGAGATTGGTAGTTCTGTTGCCCTCCTTGATTCCTGTGCATACCCTAACCCGAACTTTGGCCTTGTTGGTTGTTGCTACCCCACGAAAAATTTGGATGGTTCCTCCAATTTGAGTTGTAGCCGCTACCAAACTGCTGCTGATTCCTTTGTGCATTGCCCACAAAGTTAACCGAATCTGGGTTTGCTCCACAGCACTCAGCTGAATGCTCACTGCTGCCACACACTTCACACCACATTTGCTGGACCGCATTGACTGAAGCTGAAGGCTGGTTCAAGTTCATATTGCTGAAGTGGTTGTTCAACTGATTCTGCAAGGCAGCTATCTGTGCAGCGATAGCTGTAAATCCATCCACTTCAAGCACTCCTGCTACTTTCCTTGCTCCCCCTCGAGATGAATCTGCATTCCATTCTGGATTGCCCTGTGAAATTCGGTTGAGCAAAGTGTACAGCTCCTCATAAGTCTTTTCCAGCGCTTTCCCTCCAGCTGCTGAGTCTAACAAAATTTTAGTATGGGGTTCCAAACCCTCAATAAATGTGTATACCAACACCTCATTGGACTGATGATGATGAGGACAGTCCCGCAACATGGATTTAAATCTTTCCCAGGCTTGATATAAATTTTCTCCCTCCCTCTGTTTGAAACTTAGAATTTGACTTCTAAGTCTGGCTGTTTTACCAGAGGGAAAAGATCTTATCAAAAACGTCCGTGCAAGATCATCCCACGTTGATATAGAATTTGGTGGTTTAGCTTTTAACCACCTCTTGGCTTCACCAAGTAAGGAAAACGGAAATAGGGTGAGCCGAACATAATCAGGTGATACTCCAGCGGGTATATAAGTGTCACTTATCTTCATGAGGGAGACCGGTAAATTGCCCGCTTGTGTGCAAAAGTTGCACCATATTCTGCTTTAATTCAAATCTCCCTCCAGGATCTAGTTTGCGGATACTTGAATGTACATTGTTGGCATGTTGGATTGTCACCTCGCGAACCGGCCTTGCTGCTGCTTCGTCGGGCACTAACACTGCCCTCACAACCGGTGGATTTTGTTGCTCCATAATAGTCTGTCTGAGCAACTGCAGCTTTTTTTGTAGAGCTTCTCTGCGTTTACTATGAAATTCACGTTCAGGCTCTGTATAAGATTCCACCAGCTCCTTGTCCTTTGCCAGTGTTCACAGAAATCAAGTCTGCAAAATACAGGCTAAGACCAAGTTGTCAACACTTAAGAAAATAAAATAAAAATACAGTAAATTTACACTTAACACAATTTCACCAATTGCCTAGTCTCCCCGGCAACGGCGCCAAAAACTTATCCGGCTGGTTCGGTAGGGGTTAAAAACTGACACGCAAGTGCACGTGGTCAAATAAGTAATAAAGTGGCTAAGTAAGCCAAGTATCGAACCAAGGAGACTCTGGATAAGTAAAATTGCTTAAGTATACTATATTCTATCTTACCTCTAATTATGCTGACAACAACGTAACCAAAAGTTAAATAATTTTTGTTTATAAATTATACACTAAAGCTATTAACAAATATTTACTTTGAATTGAAACTATGGATATGAGCATGCCAAGGTTAAGAACAAGTAATGAACTTGATTATAATCATAATTCGGTTATTCTTCTCTTCTAGTTGCTAGCCAAGAACATTAGCCTAGAGATTAAAACTCTCGTATTTAATCTCACTTTAGAATCATAAACCATCCGTCTACATTTCTGTGATCAAATGCAATTTATGACCTATCAATACAATTCCGGTTCCTAAATTGACTAATACGGCTTTCAAGTATATTTCTATCAGGAAAGCACATCAAAACCCAATTTTCCCAAATCAAGTTAAGAACAATACCCTATTAATTCACAACTTTCCAATTTCGTGCTCTCTCGAGTGAAATTGGACTTTTTAGATGTACATTAATGTTGGCCACACACTAATGCAGTAGAAACAAGAATTAATAGAACAACATAGAAGAAGAAGATGAAAAACCATACAATTCAATAATCAGAATTCATCACCATTGTTCACAACCTCAGCAAGGAAGAGAATTAGCCACTCATTTGTGGATTAATCATCCTAAAACAAGTGTTAATCATACAAACAATTGATTGAAAGAAGAAAGAAAGAGAGATAAACCCTTAGCTTTTTCGTCCCTCAACTGCCTGTAACCCACGTCCTTGCTCCACCAAGTCTGAATTCCTTAAAAATAAGCCTAAGTGTTCTATTTATACTAGTGGGAATTTTTCCCGGAATAACAAGCAACGTGTCACGGAGGCCAACGCGGAGCACTGCCTCCGTGACACGGCGTGGATGCGGACCCTCACTGGAAATCCAGGGTCCGGGAATATAGCCTCAACGTGGCACGACATGCAACGCGGAAGCTTGCCTCCGTGCCACGGAGCTGTCGCGAGGCTTCACTGGAAATTGCCAAATTAATTCATCCTCCATGCAGTGTGCCTCCGCGATGGTAGCGTGGCACGGCTCCATCGCGGAGCCCTTTTACATTGTGCATTCCAATGTCTTTTCCGTGCTCGCATCCAAGTCCAACTCCGATATTGTTCCAACATGCATTTTTACTCCTCTAAATCATCTTTTACCTACAAAACAATGCTAATCATGTTGGTTAGTATACATTCACATTTTATTACCAATTACATGAAAATGTATACACATTGCACAATAAATAAGACGAAAATGATACGTTTGAGTATCACTTGGGCATATAAATCTGCCCAAGATCAATAGGCAACGTGCCACTGCATGTAACGCGGGGCTTGGCCAACGTGCCACGATGCCGTCACGAACCTTCACTGGAAATTTGCCAAAATAAATCATCCGAGGGAGACCGCCTCCGCGATGGCAGCATGACACGGCTCCATCGCGAAGCCCCTATATTTGCTGCTTTTCCTTGACCTTTTCCACTTCTCGCTTCCGAGTCCATTCCCGATTTTCACCAACCTGCAACTTAGCTTCCTAAAATCACATTTTTCATGCAAAACAACACTAATCATGTTGGTTAGTATAAATTCACATTTTAAGTACAAATCACATAAGAATGTACAAATAACGATAGATAAACAAGACAATATAGAGCATTTGAGCATCACTTGGGCATATAATTCTGCCCAAGATCACTTACCCCACACTTAAAACCTTGTTCGTTCTCGAACAATACTCTCACATCTCATGCAATTGACACCCACGTATAGCTAGTTTGGCTCGACAATTCAAGCTACGGTTATCCCGATTATATAATATAGCCAATCATCAAGAAAACATGCATAGTATCATCACTACAATGACATTCACCACATTAATACCTCCTAGACTCAAGAATCGACTCTCGATCTCGGCAAACTCATGCAAATCAACTATCAAGACATCTGACACGTAATTCAATCTCTCGTCAAGCATGTTCCCTCACAACACAAGAGAATTTCCCATTTTTCAATCATATGATTTCCAAAGCATTACATGCAGGGGTATATGAACACGATTTCTCTCTCTCCCAAGGAATTCACATGCATCATGTCATGAATCATAGGCTTGCCTCTAGTGTATTACTCCACTAATATAAGGAAGTGTGATGTAAGATCACGTAGGACTTAACGGGTTGTAATGTAAGCTAAGGAACTAGTAAATACTAGGATAACCAATAATATCATCTAGCCTCCTTAAGCGCTTTCAATACATCCCACCATCATTATGGGCATTGTTTCTTCCTGTATCCTCCCCTTCTTGAAGTCTTTCTTTATTTTTGTTCCCATTTCTTTAAGCACACCCGATTTAATAACAAAGATTAGTTATACCTCTTTATTTTCTTTAATTTCTGCAAGTGCACCTTTGACCTTATCTTTACTTTCACCACTTCCGCTTTTCCTTTCTTTTCACACTTTTCACTCCTTGACACTGTGGGAAAATTATTTTTCTTGAGCGCTTAAGAGTTTTGGATCAAATTCACGGCTATTGAAAAGAAGGGATTAAGCTCAGTTTCTACCTCTCCACGAAAGAAAAAAATAGGCTAAAGGCTCAATGGGGCTAACTAGGATGTACATTCAAGGTAGGTATGATGATGGAAAAACTTTCGGTTAAATCAAAGAAATGCCTACATCCTTTCCTACACTATACATCCTTCCTTTCGTTTCGTACACACACCAGGCAAGTTCTAGTCACTTCACAATAGCATGGAAGAATCAAAACCTCACCTCACACTCATTGCACATGCTCAACTCAAGACTTATTCACAGACTCTTCAATCAGCTAATTACAAGAATTCAATATTAAGCCTCAATCACACCGAATCGAACTCTATGGCCTAGGTATCTCAACATGTTTCACATTTGCATACTTTCATGCGAATCATCTTTGCATCTCAATATCATGTACAACACGCAACAAGAATTCCGAACATGAAGTAGCGACACGTTTGGGTAACAACCAAAAGAAAGAAAATAAAAGAAACGAACAAAACTACTCCTATCGACTACATTTCCCTTAAGACGGTCGTCATCCATCCATCATAGGGAACGGTCACTATTTACGACTTCGGTTCAATGGGACTATTCTCCGTAAAAGCACCGAAAACAAACGCCGAGAAACCCAATCAAGAAAAGAAAATCAACAAATTTTTTTTCAAAAATATCGATAATTTCGATAGAAAATAAAAATATTTACACAATCAGCTAACAACAACAATGCACCACAGCACACAACAGCTTAACATTCATTACAACACCGAATTACAATACAAAACATACGCACAAAATCACAAGGTCACAATTTTTTCACAGGCACCACCACAAGACATGAACATAACCAACAATATGAACATAACCAACAACAAAACAATTGGCACCTAACTAATCCCACCCCACACTTAAACCGACACTGTCCCTAGTGTTCACAAAATTCAACATAGCACAAAAGTAGGTGGTGAAACTCCCTAATCAATCGAAGTATTCAACTTCTTCATCAGGTACCGTTGCCTCGTCCCCCATATCTGAATTGCCCCCGCTGTCCTTATCTGACTCAACATCTGAGTCATCACGGCATGTCTTCTCATCAGTGGGGACATCATCATCTACAGGCTCCACAAAAGCTGGCCCCACTCAGCATAGAGCCTGGGTATTTTCGCCAAAGGGGTAATCTAGCTCGAGCTGCCATAGCTCATCTTCTGTTGTTGGCCTTCCGCCTATGCGCAACTGCAGCATCTACATCCCGTACATGCAGACCATATACTGATCATCCCGAGCATGGGCTCGGCTAGTGTGTGAACTGGCCCATGAGTGGTGTTGGGTTGCTTGGTTTTGGTGACGTCCAAGGCACGCCTATCCATTTGTAGGATGTAGTCTAGGGCCTCCTCCTCGATGTCAAGGCCCCTTAGAAACGTGGTCAGCAAACCACCAAACCCTTACCTATGCCCTTGATGCAAACGGGCCCTCTTCTTGGAGGAGATGATCACCACCCCAACATTTATCTCAAGCCCTTTCATCAGGGCATAAACCAAGCACACTCGATCCCGGGTGACATCTGTCATGTGCACCCCCGGGATCAGGCAGGAACACACAATTTTGAGCCAAATCCTAGCTTCCCTATTCATTTGAGAGTAAGGCAGTGTCTGATGGTAGCCCCTCTCCTTGTGCCTGCTCCACCGCGCTGTCGAACGAGCTCCATATAGAGTCCGTCTGATATCCGCATAAGGTGGAGTTATGTTCAGCTGCCGGAGTACATAGGCGTCTGTGACCCGCGCCCCCAATATGGCATTCAGGTGATGGGGCTCAAAGGTGACAACCTGCCCCCTTATCTTGACGGTGTGACTGCAGAGTGTTGGGTTATAGTTTGCGTAGAACTCTCGAATCAAATGGAGATTGCACTCCTTGGGCTCTTTGAAGATGAAGTTCAGCCCGACAGCGTCAATCCGGTGTACGATTCTGGGAATTCCTATGCAAGTGGATCCCTTGCAATGTGCTCCTCAGGGAAGTATTTGGTATCCTTATGTTTTGCATACCATTTCTTCCCTTCGTCTGTCACCCATCGGGTTCCGTATTGATGGCGTTGGCTGCGTGGAACCGCTAGTGCTACTGGAACTGCTATTCCCAGTCTAATCCTTTTTCTCCTCGCCTGATGTAGATGCGCCCTTTCCTTTGTCTTGCCTGCTTGACATCATTCCTTTCAAATCAAACAGACAATCCCAATGTTATTCAAGTCAAAAATTTTCTTCGATTAAGGTTGGGTTGAGTTAGGCCACCCTACACTTAGTCTTCAGCCACAATGAAAACAATTCGACAAGACAATCATTCTTTTTCAATTTTTATCAATCAACATGCCTCGTGAATTTAGATATGTCGATGGAATAATTACTAACTACTACTCAGACTTCGTACAACTAATCACAATATCACCATCGATTCCATTACATCACATAGCACTTAGCCAAAATTTTCCTCAACAACCGCAACCTATGCAATTCACCAATTTCATTTTCCTGAAAATTCCCTTGTTTATTTAGCATATTCATCTATATTCACCATATCATTTACATCACCCAACATGCACAACCCAATTATTTTCACATTTTCAACCAAATTTAGTTTCTTCCTATTCAAATTCCAACCCTAGCTACCAATTTCGCAAAAATTCAATTAAACACGTATTTATCGAGTTCATATAATCATAACGATACTACGAACATCAATCAACAATAACTTAAATGAATTCAAGCTCAATTTACACTTAGGGCAAGGTTTACTCACCTCACTTGCTCAAAAATCAAAAATTTAGGCAAAATTTGAGGTTAAGTTCAAGAACATATCTTTAATTCAATGATATCGAAGAAAAGTTGAAGAAATTTCGATCCTAGGTCCGTGTCATGTTAGGGAAGGAGGATTTTAGGGGGTTTGTCGCGGAGGGGAGTGAGAAATGGGAAAAATGAGGGGTTTGCGGGGTTAAAAAGAGGTTTTTTCGCCCGGGTCACCCGGTGACCCGGTGTGACCTGATGCGAATAACACCTCAACGTGTCATGGAGGGTAACGAAGAGCACCCCCTCCGTGACACGGAGCCATCGCGTAGGTGTTCTGGAATTTGTGAAAATTCCAGAATACCTTTAACGTGTCACGGAGGGTAACGCGGAGGCCCTCCTCCGTGACACGGAGCCATCGTGCAGGCTCATTGTCTTGCCACTTTTTAAGTTTTTCTCATCTCGATTTTTTTCTTTGCGATCCTTTGCATTTTTGCCCTCTGTTCCACCTGAAAATCATCTCACAACAAGAAATTTGTTAGAATTTATAGGTTTAAAACATGAACACAATTTTTGGTTTTATTTTTATTTTTTCTCTTTTTTTTTCTTTTTCTATTTTAACTAATTCTACTCATCTATTACAACAAATTCACGGGTTGCCTCCCGTGCAGCGCCTGGTTTACCGTCGCGGCTCGACGTCATTAAAGCTCAATCATCCTCTAGAGTGACGGACATTTTCTCTCGAATAACATCCTCACCCCAGTAATGCTTACACCGCTGCCCATTAACCAAGAACATGGCACTTCGATCTTCTTGCCACAACTCCAGTTTTGGGTTGTCCTTAATCGGTGTTTTTCCCACTGGATCTCGCGAATCAACAATCTAAACAATATCTGCTTGATCAAGCACATTGATTGCTGAAAGCTCCTCATATACGGCCGGAAGCTTCGTGGCCTTGTACACATCAAATACCTCCACCTTGTCATGCGCCCGCATTGTTAGCTGCCCTGCAGCTACATCAATCAACGCTTTCCCGGTTGCCAAGAAAGGACGTCCCAAAATCAATGGGACTTCCGCATCCGGTTCAAAATCCAGCACAACAAAATCTACCGGAAAGATAAGGGAGCCCACTTGCACCAGCACGTCCTCCACAATGCCATCTGTTCTGGCCAAAGAACGATCCGCTAACTGCAAGATCACCGTAGTTGTTCTAGGACTGCCCAACCCCAACTTCTTGAACACCGATGTCGGCATCAAGTTAATGCTCGCTCCCAAATCGCATAGTCCACGAGCTCGGATACTTTGCCCAATTGTGATTTGAATTGTAAAGCTCCCAGGGTCCTTGAGCTTTGTTGGCAACCTGTTCTGTATCTGGGAAGTGCGCTCCTCCGTAAGCGCCACCGTAGCATACTCCCTCAATCTGCTTTTATTAGCTACGATGTCCTTGATATACTTTGCATACTTCGACACTCCCTGCAAAACATCAACAAGAGTTAAATTAATGTGTACCTGTTTAAGCACCTCCATGAACTTTTTGAAACACGCTTCCTCCTTGTGTTTCTTTTAATCTTTGAGGGAATGGGGGTGGTGGTCTTTCTGCTTCAGCTGCCTTCTCCTTCCCCCTCTCATCATTCTATTCCCTTTCTTTCTCCACTACTCCAGACTGCTGAGGTGGTCTTTCTAGTTCCACCTCCTTGAGTTGTAAACCACTCCTTGTGGTCACTGCATTTACTTGCTTGGGATTCGGGTTAGTGTCACTCGGTAGTCCTCCTCTTGGCCTGGTGTTTTGAGCTCCAGCTAGTTGCCCAAACTGGTACTTCAACACCTTTATAGCTAACTGATTGTTCTTTACATCTGCTGCCAATTTTACATAGTCAGCCTGCAATTGAGCTTGGTTAGCTATCATTGTTTTAAACATTTCCTCACTGCTGGGTGGTGGTGGTGGAAGAGGGGCATTATTGCTTCTGTATTAAGTCTGATAGTTCTGCTGCCCTCCTTGATTTCTCTGCGCACCCTAATTCGAACTCTACCCTTGATGACTGTTACTACCCCAGGAGAATTCAGATGATTCCTCCAATTAGAGTTGTAGTTGTTGCCATACTGTTGGTGATTATTTCTCTGTACATTACAAACAAAGTTCACTGGATCTGGATTTGCACCACAAAACTCAGCTGAGAGTTCATTACTACCGCATACTTCACACCAAATCTGCTGCACTACATTAACTGGGGCTTGAGATTGATTCAAGCTCATATCGCTGAAGTGGGTGTTAGGTTGATTTTGCAACGCACCTATCTGTGCAGCGATAGCTGTAAAACCATCCACTTCCAAGACTCCTGTCGCTTTCCTTATTCCTCCTCTAGAAGAGTTCACATTCCACTCTGGATTTCCCTGCGAAATACGATTTAACAAAGTATATAGCTCCTCATAAGTATTTTCTAATGCTTGTCCCCCAGCTGCTGAGTCTAGCAAATTTTTTATGTGGGGTTCCCAACCCTCTATGAAAGTATGCACCAGCACATCATTGGACTGGTGATGCTGAGGACAATCCCATAACATGGATTTGAATCTTTCCCACGCTTGATACAGATTCTCCCCCTCTCTTTGTTTAAAACTTAGAATCTGACTTCTAAGTCTTGCTGTTTCCCGGATGGAAAGAACCGTATCAAAAATTTTCTTGCAAGATCATCCCAAGTGGTGATGGAATTAGGTGGCTCAGCTTTCAACCACCTCTTTGCTTCTCCCAATAGTGAAAATGGGAACAATGTAAGCCTTACGTAATCAGATGATACACCAGTGGGGATGTAAGTGTCACTTATCTCCAAAAATTTTTGGAGATGTTGTTGTGGATCCTCATGAGGGAGACCTATGAATTGCCCGCTGGTGTACAGCAATTGCACCATATTCTGTTTCAGCTCAAACCTCCCTCCTGGTTCTGGTTTGCGAATGCTTGATGTAACATCGTTAGCATGTGGGATTGCCACTTCGCAAACCGTCCTAGCTGCCATTTCCTAGGGCACTAACACTGCCCTTACAAGTGGTGGATTCTGTTGTTGCTCCAGGATTGTTTGTCTAAGCAACTACAGCTTTTTCTCTAGAGCTTCTCTCCTTTTATGATGAAATTGTCTTTCCGGCTCAAAGTATGAATCCACCAGCTCCTTGTCTCTTGCCAGTGTTCAACAGAATTCAATATCTGCAAAAGACAGGCTAGGATCAAGTTGTCAGCACTAATATAGAAATCGTAAACTAACACTTAAGAAAACAATTTTACCAATTGCCAGTCCCCGGCAACGGCACCAAAAACTTGTTCGGTCTTTTTCGCAACTACACGCAAGTGCACGTGGTCGAACAAGTAGTAAAATGGCTAAAGTAAGCCAAGTATCGATCCCACATGGACTGAATCAAGGTAATAATCAAATTAAGTATTAATGAACTCTAACTCTAAAAATGCAGACAACAATTTTAAAGAGGATTTTGAGAGTTTTTTTCCTAAGTTATACTAATCTAAGACAAAATGGTAAAATGAGTCTGAACTATAGTAATGAGCAAGCTGAGGCCAAACGAACATGCAGGGAAGTAATTTATCGATACAATTCCCAAATGACTTTATCACTGGGAATCCAAATGCTCAACGACAGAAAATATCATCTCTCAAAAATCTATCATCACTAGCATTGGTGTCTCAAATTGAACCAAAGAAAATTGATGAAGCTCTTATTGACGAACACTGGCTTAGAGCTATGCAAGATGAACTTGACCAATTCGAGAGGAGTCGCGTTTGGACTCTCGTTCTAAGGCTAACAAACGCATCAGTTATTGGTACAAAGTGGGTCTTCATAAACAAATTAAATGAAGAAGGTAAGGTCGTTAGAAATAAAGCTAGGTTAGTTGCACAAGGGTATTCTCAGCAAGAAGGTATTGACTATGACAAAAGTCCTGTTGCTAGACAGGAATGTATTCATATTTTATTAGCCTATGCAGTTTCCAAACGATTTAAACTCTTTCAAATGGATGTTAAAAGTGCTTTCTTAAATGGACTTATAAAAGAAGAAGTTTTTTGTCAAACAGACACCAGGTTTTGAAAATCCTTCTTGTCTTGACTATGTTTTTAAACTATCTAAAGCTCTCTATGGGTTGAAACAAGCTCCAAAATCCTAATATGAATGTCTAAGCTCCTTTCTTATTGAAAATATTTTTCGTCAAGGAAAAATTGATAATACTCTTTTTATTCAGCATTCTTCTACTACTATTCTGATTATTCAAATTTATGTAGACGATATTATATTTGGAAGTCCTGATGCTACTCTATGCATGAATTTTGCAAATCTAATGACAGGAGAACTTGAAATTAGCATTATGGGAGAACTAACATTCTTTCTAGGTCTTCAAATCCGTCAGTTGATTGAAGGAACATTTATTAGTCAAACTAAGTACACGAAGGAGCTGATTAAAAGATTCGGTCTGGAAAAGGCAAAAGCTGCTGGAACCCCAATGAGCCCTTCAACTTGCTTGGAGAATGACTCAAACGGGAAGAGTGTGGATGAAAAGATCTATTGAGGAATAATTGGATCATTGCTGTAACTTACTGCTAGTCGACCAGAAATCATGTTTAGTGTGTGCAAGTGCGCCAGATTTCAGTCAACTCCTAAAGAATCCAACTTGAATGCAGTATAACAGATCATTCATTATCTCATTGGAACTCTAGATTATGGTCTATGGTATCCTTATTCTAACAATTTTGGTTTAATTGGTTACACAAATGCATATTTTGCAAGTGATAAGTCTGACAGAAAAAACACTAGTGGATCATGTCAAATTCTTGGAGAAGCTCTCACTTCTTGGCAAAGCAAAAAACAAAACTTTGTAGCACTATCTACTACAGAGGAAGAATATCTGGCTCTTGGAAGTTGTGGAGCACAATTACTATGGATGAAACATCAGTTGTTAGATTATGATCTAAATTATAAAAGCATCCCTAGTTTATGTGATAACACCCGTGCTATTAGTCTTTCAAAATATACTGTGCATCATTCTATAGAAAAGCAGCATATAAATATTAAACATCGTTTTATTTGAGATCATGTTGACAATGGAGATTTTTTACTAAAATTTGTTGACTCTGAAAATCAGCTTGCTGATATTTTTACTAAACCCCTTTTGGAAAATCAGTTCTGTTTTTTAAGGAAAAGTCTTGGTGTTATTTCCCGCTCTTCAGTAAATTTCTCCTAAAAATTATGTGTGATATTTCTTTGCCTAAATTAACTTATTTTGAATTTATTTCCTTGCCTTAATGTACGTGCTTAATAACCTACTTTTTCCCTATTTAAATTCCGCTAGTTCAGTCTCCTAGGTCATCATTACTTTGACTTTCTGCATGCGGTCCCTTCACTGCTCACCTCTTTACATCCCTCTCTTCTAGCTCTCCTCTTTTTAAAATCCTACCTCTGGTACTCTTTCCTTCTCATCAGAAATGGAAAAATCCTCTGTCCATAATGCTCGTCGCTCAAGCAAAAGGCTCAAAAGAGTGTCCTCCTCTTCACCCCCAGTTGAAATTTCTAATTCATCCTCTGAAGAGTCGCCTGACTCCTCCTCTATTCTCGTCAAGAAACCCCCAGTTCTTTCTCTAAGAAAGAAAATCCTAATTCTCCTCTTTCTTTTGACCTAGAAGATATGCAAAAGTTCTGGAACATGTCTGAAAAAAAGGAAATTTCTAGCCTTTAAGAATCGCCCCTTCGCTCATGGTCAAGTAATCTGCCTCAATTAACTTGAAGCCTCTCACTGATCCATAATCCATCTTTTCTCTTTTCAAGGTCTAGATAATCTTTTCCTTCGCTGTGCTAATGAAGCTTACAAAGATCCCATCCGAATGTTCTATGCAAATCTGAAGCCTTCCAAAGACAATAGTGATCCTGCAACCCTTGTTCTAGGCACCAAAATTGTTCTGACTAAAACCCTCTTTGAAAACGTCTTCAACTCTCGCTTTTCTAGAAATATTCCCTTCTTCACCGGTTGTTGGCCTGAAGATTTGGAAGTATCGATGAAGCAAAGGTATTCATTACTGAAGATGGTATTGATCTCTCCGATTTTGGCCTTGCTTCTATTTTCTTCGAAAATCGCATCATTGCTTATATTGTTGGAACTACCCTGCTTGATCTCTCAGCACTTTGTCTAATAGAGATGTATTTGTTGTGTGCTTCCTTTTGAAGAAGCGTAAAATAGAATGGTCTGAATGGTTCCTTGGGTATATGTTTGAAAGTTATCAAGATACTAGTGGCAACGCCAGTCTTCCATATGGAATGATCGTGAGTCGAATCATCAAAGCTATGGGTGTGGACTTCTCTGGATTTCCTGTGAAAGAAATCTCTTTAACTTACATTGACCATGCTTTCGCCAGTATGGGGTACATTCTTGATGAAGATCGTTGGGTCAAGAGGGAAAACTTTAAACCCAAAGCGAAAATCTCCACTGTTGAAAGTTGTACTAATGTCTCTCCAGATAGCTCCTCCAGCCCCTTTCTCTCCTCTCTTTTGACTGAACTTAAGGATGTTAAGGAAACTCTTGGTGCAGTGGTAGTTGACCTGAAAAAGAGTAATGAATCACTGGCCATCCTAACCTCCAATGTTGCCGATCTGAAGAATCATTTGACTCTTATCCAGCATGAAGGGGTTAAGTTCTTCAACAAGGTTCTGCATCAAGTCAACTCAGCCGTTGCTCGGGCCGAAATAGCTGAAAATGAACTTGCTGTTGTCGTTCAAAACTCCTACTCCTCTCTGTCTACCCATATCAAGAAATCTTCTCACTCCTTTTCCGAGCGTAGCATCAATACGCTCAAATATTTCCTTGGTCGTGCCTGATCTTAGTGTGTTGACTACTCTCCCCCTGTCCCTGTGTGGGTTTATGTTTTGTTTTGTTCCCTTTTTGTGATGAAGGGGGAGAATGACTGATATAACTATAACTGCTCCTTTTTCCTATTTGTGTTGATGAAATGACAATGGTCTGTTAGATATCAATTGTTTTGTTTGAATCACTGTTATGCTCTTTTTTTCTGCTTCTCTAGTTTTGTTTGCCCCTAAGTTATGATCTAATTAAAGTCTCCTTTATAATGATCTTCTGACAACTTGTTGATCGATAGTGTTAAGTATAGGGCTCTTAAATTCAGGGGGAGGAAATATCAAGCCAGGGGGAGAAATCCACAAAAACGGGGAAGTATCTTATCTCCTAAATGACTATGAATATATGTCATCATCAATAAAAGGGAGATTGTTGCACTATTATATTTCAATGATGAAAAATTGATGCCAGATGAATGAATCAAGGAACATATCTTGGCGTGTGTAGAAGGAAGATCGACTCTAAAAGGAAGAAAAGTGACTTAGAGTTAAGAGAAGATCTCCAAGGAAAATTCTAGCTGAATATAAGGGTTAAACAAGGAAGGAATCACTCTTGATATCAATCAGCCTCAAATCATTGTCGTCTAACTTAATCTCGATCACCTCAAAAGGAAGAATCCTTCCCAAATCAATTATGGCTCGACATCTTCTCTAGAGGATATAACTGGATCAAAATCCCTTGGGTTATCCCTTGATGAGCACTAAAACAAGATCAAAAGGAACTGATCTTGTACGAAAGATCATGTATATATACTAAGTCTGTAGGTTGATTCCGTGTACAACTTCGATTGATCAAAACTGATAATTCTGCTCTTATTCAATCATTGTAATCCTAAAAGCACTATTAATGAGATTAAAATATAGAAATAGTCAGATAAATATACAAGGAGAGGTTGTATCAAGTTAATTACTGTTCATCACAGATTAATGAACTTACTCTTGTAATCATTGACAATTTCGAAAGCTCAAAGGGAAACCCTTGCAACCCAAGAGGACTGGACTAGGCACCACAAGGGTAATCCTAACCAGGATAAATCTTTTGTATCTTTACTTTCCTACTTTGAGTTTCATTTATTATTGCTAACTTTTTCTGTAGGAATTGAGTCTATTCATTCACTTCAACAGTCGACTAAGTGTTATTTTTAAAATTCACCCCCCTCTTTGATTATCAATCACCACCATTACTAGCCACTAACACCAATCATTACACACCACTAGAAACCATCTCCACCATTGACTATCGCTCAAATTCACTCTAATTCAAAAGTATATGTGGTCTATGAAAATATAATACCCAACAAAGAGTTGGGATCGTATTATTGAGACTTTGTTAGATTCTGACTATTTAGCAATTTCATATTCAATTTGAGAGTTTGAAAGTCTATTCAAGTTAGTGGGAAAAGAGTAATTACAACTAATTCTATAAAGAATAAGAGGTAAACAATACAGAGAAAATTCTAGGGAAGTGTTCCCTTCTAGGGTTGATCCCCCTAAATCACTCAAATTGAGGAATTGAGAATGGGATAACAATGAATATGCAAGAAATCAACTTAGACAATCATTAGGTGTCTTTTAACAGTCCTAACAATGTCAATCTACACGAATTTTGCTAAATTGATGAGAATTTCATTCCACACGATTGCATTTTGCTAATTGGATCCTGCCTATGTCTAGCTGAATCCATTAAACAAGGGTTAGAGCCTTGGGTCATTATTGATTGATGCTACCCAAATCTTAATTGGCTCTTTCAAGCATAATAGAGGTGGTCAAGAAGGATTGGATGACCTTCATCATCAATATAACTTTACAAATCCCAAATCATTTTATTATTCTCAAGCTCATAATCAATTTCACCCAATTGAGATCATTAGGGTTGACAACCCTAAATCTGAATTTAGTTACTCATAGAAAGATAAGAATAGATAAGTGAGTAATTAGACATATTTACTTATAAAGCAATAGAAAAATTGAGCAAACTTGAACTGAAAATTTAGATCTTCAAATCTTCAATGGGTATCTTCACTACAAGCTAAATCCATGAAAACTATGGAGGAACTATGAAAACTAAGCTAAAACTATCTAAGAAAGTTTGTCCCCTTCAAAAAAAACAAAAAAAAAGACTATTTATACTAAGACTTTAAAATCCGAATTTAATTTACATTTGGAGGGTCGACCTAGGTTGCAGAGGCAGACTATCTTTTAGAAAGATAATCCATGTCTCAAACTGTCGACTGGTTTTGTGTTCTTCCTAGCCTTCATTCGATTTTTTTTTCAGTCAATTATTTCACTATCGAGTTGAGTTGGACTAACGGACCAATTGACGATCTGTCTTTTGGGAAGATAGACTGCATCTTCAGTCGTCCTTTGTATCATGCTAGGCGGTGTTCTCTAGATCAGAAGATGCTTGAATAATGTGGACTGTACCTAGGAAATGCGATCCGTCTTTTGCTCCTATTCCTAGCAGACTTCAGTCACTTTTATGCATCCTTTTATCATCTCATTGGATTTGTAAAACTTAGTAAAATAGTGTTAGTTTGGACATAAATTAGTACTCAAATGCATGCAAAACTCCATGAAAAGAAGTGCAAATGTGTCGCAAATTACCGAAACATTAACACCCCCAACTTAAAGCTTTTGTTTGTCCTTAAGCAACTAAAATAAGATCATCTACTTTAGACCTAAAATTTTATTCTGCTATCACAATGTGCAATGACTAGGTTGGTTTTGGCAAACAGCTACAAGCATATAATATTCTAGCAAGCCAACCCTTTATCATGCAAAAAATTGGCTTTCTCAAAACCATTGAGCCTAATTATGCAATCTCTTTTCATGATATAATTTTACATACAAAATGCCTAGATTGAGAAGTAAATCATGCTAGCCATTAGCATCCACATGCCCTCACAATTAGATCAAGAAAAGTGTTTATTTTCCAAATCAATAATCACACACATTTGGGCACAATATCAAGAGAGAATAGAAAGACACTCAACTCTCACAAAGATGTTCACAAGATAGGTCACAACTACTATATGCTTGCCTTTATTCTCAAATGCCTCTTCTTTTGAAAATTTGAGTTGAGATCCCATAAGGACTTTGTTGAGCTTTTAATGTTGGTCCAAAGGACTGGTAGGATACAAATGTAGTCTTTTAGTGGCTCATTACCATCCTTGAACACTACATCACATTCATATTCTTTTTTTTTACTTTATGCTCCCTTCTTTTTCTTTACTTTTTTTCTTAGCAACTTTTCACAACCCAAGGTACTTTTTGTAAGCTCAACTTATTCATTTTCTCTTTTCCTTTATTTCCTTTTCTTTTTCTTTTTTTTTGTTTTTTTATTCTATCTCAATATACCTTCAAAAATGATCAAACACATTATTTATGCCTTTTTCTTTCTTTTACACCTTATCACCACCACCTTACATTTTTACATATTTTCATTACATTTCATAGTGTCAAGGATGATGGATTCAAAAGAGGATCAATCTTGAAAGTTGGTTACAATTTTATTAAGGCTGATCAAGAAAAAGTATTATAGGCTCAAAAGGGAGACTAGAGATACATGCATCATTTGGTAGGCTTATTTAGGCAAATGTGGCTTTTGAAACACAAAGAAGGCCTAAGTCCATCTCTATAACCTAAGTTCAAGCATGAGTAGCTAGGCAAGTTCCAAAGTGTGACCACTGATCATGCCTAAATTACATCTCGCAATTGAAGTATAAAGCGGACACTGCCAAATATAGTAACCCAACAAAGGTTGGGCTCGATTACACATGGAATAGGCAGAAACAATATGTTAACGATGAAAATAAGCTAACTTGTAATCAATATTTTGGAAGGGGGGATTTGCAAATAAAAATAAAAAGAAAATAATGCTTATAGTTGTTGAGTAGTTTATCAAATTACTAAGACTAAATTAGGATTGTTCTCCCCATGATTTCATAAATTAATAGGCTTTTACTAGTGATCTATCCTAGTAAATTTTGTGTAAGACTTATGTTTAGTACATCTAATTTTATCGACTTAAAGATTACACTTATCTCCTCTCGGTCTCAAAATGCATGTGTTAAGTGTGCCAATAGATAATAGATGCTTTCCACCCATCTCCTCCCAGTCTCAAAAGTGTGTATATTCTAGCTTTGCAACAAGTCTTGACTTTAACTATCCTCACTTATAGATCAAGTTAATTAGATGAGAATTACTAATCTCAAATTTCCATTGTTACTCTCTTTTCCTAACTTCAACTTCCTTGGTCAGGAAAGCTAAAGATACAGGCACGTTTTAGTGTTTGCAAGTTCTCAAACTTAATTAAAATGAAGTGAATAACAATCAATTTAAATTCACCATTCAAGAATCACTATTTTATTATGCCTACATTCGTTAATCAATCATGGTTCCCACAACCCTAGCCTAAGAGATTTAGCCTATCATGTTTATGAGAAAACAAATAAAAGACGTAGAAAAAATATCATAATTACATACTTTAATATAAACTTTGTTCAAAAAAAATCTCCAAGCTAAAAGGTTCCACCAGAACTTGATGAATTTCCAATAATTGTCAACTACGCTATTACACAAATTCTCAAAGAGTGAATTGTGCAACACTTGAATTATAAACTCTAAAGTGTGTTGGATGACTAAAAACCGAACTCCCTAAAATATTGAAAGAAAGGGTATTTATCATAATAGATGAAGCCTTCGTTATTCCTTCTTGGATTTTAATTGGGTTTTGCAGCTTCAGTTCATAATTGATTTGGGATTGCAAAATCTGGATGGCTGGGCATGTGCTGCGCGCTGCATCTCTCCCTTCACCATATCACTGGAGCATCGCGTCTCTGGTTGCACAGGTTTTCCTGCACGTCACGCAGGTCATGGCACATGCATGCCTGTGCGATGCCAACTTTCATATATTCGATCTGTCAATCCCGTTTTCCCATTCTTTCACTTTTAAGCCCAAATTCATCACTTTTATACCTGAAAGCATCTAATCATGTGTGTTAGATCTTCTTCACAAATATATCATAAGACACATGTAAACACACACAATTTGTTCTCAAAGTATAGTAAATCATGGGCAAAATATGGCCAAAAAACACGTAAATTCACCGTTCATCACCACCCCACACTTAAATTATTGTACGTCCTCGAAAAATCTACTACTTCCCTTCTCAAATTAATCCATAAAATTCACCCTACAAATAGGTCTACTTACACTATGGATCATTTAGACAAATTAATAAAGCTCCAGCAATTCACTCACAGGCATATCGGATCAACATTAAAATGTCAATATTCGAAATCACTTAGCTTTTAGAACTAACTCAACAAGACATATTTTTGATCCAAAATGAATCATATGTAATTTTGTAATCAAGATATACCAAAATCTTACCATTGTGCCCCTCACTATTTGGAGAGATGCCTCTTCACATACAAGGTATCCAACAATTTTTACTTGGGCATAAATAAATAATTTTCGCTCACTCTCCCAAAGAAATCAACATGCATGCAAAAGACAACCCATAGGCTCTCCCTTAGTGTCATACTCCACTAATATAGACCTTTGAATCAAGGATCAATTAGGACTTAAGTTGGTCGTAATGTAGGCTAAGGGACGGGTAGGAACTATTTGGCAAAGATAGTGACTAATCTCCCTACGTATTTTAATTCTTCACAACTCTTCACTTTTTTTAAGTACATTCTCCAATCTCCTATTTTTTTATTCTCCTTGTACATCCTTATTTTCTCTTTTTACACTTAGGATCAATTATTAGGGAATTTTCAACATTTAATCTCAACGTTTTTTTCTTTTCATTCATCATCAATATTTTTTCAAACTTGTTTCTCTTTTTCTTTCCCTAATATTATTACCTTTCTTGTTTAGCTATTTGTTTTTTGCCCTTTTCTTTTCTTCTAATTTACCACACTTTAGGTTTTTCCTTCTCCCCCCCACTTATGCTCCTTTCATGCAAAAATTATCAATTAAAGTGCTCTAGGATTCATTTGAATAAAATACAAGTCAATTGAACAAAAAGGAATTGGGCTAGTAATACGACTATCAAAAGAATAGGCTAAGACTCAAAATGACCAACAAGGATAAATACATCAAGGTAGGTAAAAATAGGCTATCAAAGAAACGCCTATATCACTTCCTAGACTCAACATTCTGATTTCATTTTGCGCACACACCGGAAAAGTTCTAGACATCAAATTGCAAGCATGGAGTGTGTTAAAGTACCTCACTCACACAATGGCACAAATGGTTTAGCAATGGAAATCAAGATTACATAAATACATATATCCATATTGCTCATTATCAGACAATCACTTATTCACAAACTTCGTGTGGGGAAAATAGTTTTCATTTCCCATGTGCATAACATAATAAAGCCTACTTTTCAAGTACAACAGTCAAGTTCCAAAAGAGTAAATGTTCCTATGTTTTTTATCTATTTTTGAATGAATTACACGAAGTCTTAATGATACCTAAAGTGAAGAATCTATCATTCATAAGGTCTCAAGTTCTTTCTTTTCCTAATGACTAATCTTCCCTTAATACAATCATCATCCATCCACCATCGGGAAAAGTCATGACTCTATGACTAAAAAAAATCTAGACCCACTAATCAGTTTTAAGGGACTATTCACCGAAAAAGTACCGAAAATATAAACCAGTGAAACACAAAACAAAATAAAACAAAAAAAAAACTACTACAGACATCCCAAGTACACAAGATAAGTCATGATCACAAAAAATAGGCCCACCATTTACAGATTTAGCAATTAAAGTATGCATGGCAATGAAGTTTACTTCTCCCACCCCATACTTAATCGGTATCACTGTCTCCAGTGCTAAAATAATAAAGCATAAAGTAAAAGAGTGAAAGAAGGACTCCCTGGGCCTCTAATCTTCGTCTTCTGTGGGGCTAAGAGCATCTTCCCCCATCTCCAAATCCTCCCTCTAAGCATCACTAGACTCTATGTCAGAGTCTACTCTCTCTATCTCATCCTCTGTAGACACTTCATCATCAAAAGGTTCCTCAAATCTAAGCTCAACTCTGCAAAGGGATTGCGAGTGCTCACTCAGAGCATAATATATATTGAGCTGCTGCAGCTGCTCCTCAGTCACTCCATTCATTCTTAGCGGTAGCATTTGGATTCCATACAAGTGACTCAACTTGTTATCACGCATTGCACTCATTGACAGAAAGTATTGGACCATGTACACCCTTGGGTTCCTTAGTCTTCGTCACATTAATTCCCCTAGGGTCATAAACAGGTCTATAATCTGCCTCTTCCTCTCCAATCTGATATCCACACGGAAATTGAGTCAAGAGGTCCCCAAACCCAAAGCTTTGGCCCTTTTTCACCCTCGCACTCCTCAACACATTCTTAATGATCACTTTAAAACACATAGACAAAGACAAACTCTCTCCCTAGTAACATGGGTCACATGTTTCCCAGGCACTAAATAAGCACAAATAATTTTCAACCAAACACGTGCCTCTCTACTCATGTGAGAAGATGAGAATGAAACATGATATCCATATTATTGGTGGGGGGTCCACCTTGCAACTGAATTAGGGCTATTAAGAGTATGTCTAATGTCTCTATAGGGGGGTTTCTTTACAATGTTCACAAGAGGCTATGGGTCAACATTAGGTGTACCAAGTAGTTTGTTCAAAATAGTAGGCGAAAAGTTGATAATTTGCCTTCTAATTTGACTTGGTTTGACCTCTCTTTAGATTCCCAATTAGCAAGAAATTCCCTCACCACATTCAAATTACAATCACCTAGAGCATTAAATACAAAATTAAGACCAAGAGTGTGTAATATATCTACCATGTAAGGAAATACATATTCTAAGCTCTTTCTATGAATAAACATGTCATTTGACTACTTTGATTCTTTATGCTCTTTGAACCATTTCTTATCTTCTTGCTCCGTGAGCCAACGGAGCCCATAACGCCTCAATAGTTGTTGTGAATTACTCATATCATCATGCTCCTCCTCACTAGCTCTTCTTGACCTCTTTGAATCATGGCTTGAAGAAGACATTCCTTTTCTTTTGTTTGCTTTTGGTTCCATGTATGGAGATTTCAAAAGAAAAATGTTGTCTTTTGTGATTCTGGTGAAAAAGTTTTGGAAGAACTTTGAGAAAAGATGAAGTTTTTGGAGAAATTTCTTCAGAATTTTTGGGTGTGCAGCAAGATTCTTGCTGAAAAATGGAGTGAACTTTAGGTTTTGCTCCTTTAAAACACTCCCAGGGGCTGGATTTTACGAAAAATCCCTTAAAATTTTCTCCTGGGAGCATCTGCGGCGACACTGCGCCAGTTTCCCTGTGCGTCACGGCACTCTGTGCTCCATCCTCCTCCCGTATCGCGCCAAGCCTTACGGCGCCTGCCTGCTGTCGCGCTAGGCCTTGTGCTACTTGGCTTGTCCGTCGTATGGCTTGTGCAGTTCTTAGCCGAATTTTTCCTTTTTGCATTCCGTTTTCATATTTCATGTTCAAAGCTCTCTTTTTCGGATTATGACTTAGCCCCTATACACTTGAACAAACGTATTAAGTCAAAATTGGGCGCCTGATATAACATTGTGACACGACGTAGGTATCTTGATTACTCATACTTCATCAAGATACCTAATAGGCCCATGGTCATATATAGTTTTCCTCATTCTGAGGGTTCAAAATTGTATCACTAGGCAAAGTGCCCTTTTGTCTTTAATATAATGAGGCCGAGATTTGCCCCACCTACTGCTCCAATTGTTTGATGGTGGTCGACTAAGAGTCAAGCAATTGACTCAGGCTTGAAAGTTCCCCTCTCATCTCTTTAACTCCTAATTCCTTGGAGTCCACCTTTTTCATCATAGGACTCATCATATCTTCCATCCTTGATGTTCCAGAGTTATTTACTGCAGGTCCCCTTTTTTGTGGAGGCACATACTCTCCACTTCTATCATTTTTCAGGGCTTCTCAATTCCTCAATTGTCCTTGGTCCCTTTGGCCTATTCGGTCATAGCCATTGTTCCCATAAAAGTTTCAACCTTGCTTTCCTTGGCCTTGACGCCAAAAGTCTTGACTAGACCCTTGGGTGTTAGCTTGGAAATCCCCCTGATTATTAACAAAATTTACTTCTTCCTCAATCTTAGGGTAATGATCGTTATACCTGGGTACTCTCTCTTGTGCGTTCACTACATGAACCTTTTGAGTGTTCAAAGTAGTGAGGTGCTTAGCGATCAATTCTAGTTGGGTCTTAAGGTAGGCCATGTCTTGGTCCCGTTCCTGTTCCTTCTTTCACTATTCTGTTGTCATTCCTCTTGTGTGGCTCATAGAAGCTACCTCAGATTCTTAGGTGTGCCATGCCCTGTTCGTCTTGGTCATCTTATCCAGTATCTCATTGTCCTTTGCAAAGGTGTGGGTCATCATGGACCCTTCAGCAATTCCAATTTCTATGATTTTGTTCGAAGTGCTAAGTGACTTATAGAACACTTCCAAAAAGACCTCCTTAGGAAGCTTTTGGTTAGGACACTACTTTAACTTTTTCTTGAACCTTAGTCATGCTTAATGTAGAGCTTCCCCAGCTAGTTGTTTTAATTTGTTAATCTCATCCCTCAAATGACTCATCCGTGAGAGTGGGAAGTATCTCTCCAAGAAAGCAACAGTTAGCTCTACCCAAGTGGTGATAGACTCATTCGGTAGCTCATTTAACCGCAAAGTGGCTTTCCCAACTAACAAGAATGGGAATAAGCGGAGTCTTATTTCCTTTTGAGATACTCCGAGCAATCTGTATGCATTGCAAATACCTGTGAAATTCATCAGATACTGATTAGATCTTCGCCGAAAAAACCATTAAACAACCCCATTCATGCTCAGCAGGTGCATGATAATACTTATCATATCAAATTCATTCACTGGTAGTGGTGGTGGAACAATGGCTCTAGTGTAGCTGACCTCCTCTTGCTCATACTCCCCCTTGAAGAGCATATTTCTTATGGAATTTCGTCCTTGATGACGAGGGGGGTTCTGTCTGTTCCTCTCTACTAAAACAACAACCAATTGGGCGACATAAGCTCTTCTAGCTATATCGCATAGTCGAGCCTCTTCCGCCCTTCGCGCTGCTTCAGCTTGCTGTGTCTCGTTCAACTCTTCCTCCTGAGGGAGGTTGAGTTGTGCCCTCGGGTTCTTTATGAAAACCTGTGGATAGTCAAACAAAAAATAAAAACAAAACACAAAACAAGATAACAAGTTAAGCTCAAACACTGATTAACTATTTCAAAATCGTATTCCCTGGCAATGGCACCAAAATTTGATCACAGCTAAATTACACCTGAAGTATCAAGTGGTCGCTATCAAATATAGTATCCCAACAAAGGTAGGGGTTGATCCCACAGGGAATAGGAAGAAATAATATGTTAACAATGAAAATAAGCTAACTTGTAATCAATATTAAGAAAATAAAGTTAATAGTTGTTGAGTTGCTTATCAAATTACTAAGACTAAAATAGGATTTTGTTCCCCATGATTTCATAACTTAATAGGCTTTTACTAGTGATCTATTCTGGTGAATTTTGTGTAAGACTTATGTTTAGTACATATAATGTTTCTCGACTTAAAGACTACACTTATCTCCTCTCGGTCTCAAAGTACATATGCTAAGTGTGCCAATAGACATAGATGCTTTCCACCAATATTCTCTCGGTCTGAAAAGTATGTATATTCTAGCTTTTCAACAAGTCTTGACTTTAACTATCTTTGATTAGAGCTCAAGTTAATTATATGAGAATTACTAATCTCAAATTTTCATTGTTACTCTCTGTTCCTAACTTCAACCTCCTTGGTCGGGAAAGTTGAAGATAAGGGCATGTTTCAACATTTGCAACAACTCAAACTTAATTAAAATAAATAGAATAACAATCCACTAAATTCACCATTCACTAATCATTATTTTATAATGCCTACATTTGCTAATCTATCATGATTCCTACAAACCCTAGCCTAAGAGATTTAGCTGCTCATGTTTTTGAGAAATCAAATAGAAGATGTAGAAGAAATCATAATTAAATGCTTACTTTAATATAAACTTTTTTCAACAAAATATCTAAGCTGAAAGGTTCCACAAGAACTTGATGAATTTCCAACAATTGTCAACTACGATGTTACACAAATTCTCAAAGAGTGAATTGTGCAACACTTGAATTATACAATCTAAAGTGTGTTGGATGACTAAAACCTGAACTCTCTAAAATATAGAAATAAAGGGTATTTATAATAGTAGATGAAGCCTTCATTGTTCCTTGGATTTGTATTGGGTTTTGTAGTTTCAGTTCCTAGTCGGTTTGGGATTGCAAAATTTGGATGGCTGAGCATGTATGCCATGCTCAGTGCCGTGCCGCTGGATGCATAGGATTGCTTGCGCATCACACAGGCCATGGCACAGGTGCCTGCTGTCACGCCCCGCCTTGGGAGGCATGACTGGCACCGGTGCCCTACTAGGACTTGGACTACTGGACTACTGAGCCCAAGCACTTCTGGTGCAAAGCTGGATCTAATTCTTGATTTATGAAAACAACGGCTATATAACGGCTGTAAATACAGTCTCCGGCCAACTAGGCCTATAGCCACCTATAGGAATATAACAGCTAACCAGAACAATTGAGCATAAGGAAACCCATGCGGGCCGACAAGGCCACCATGCTGACTAGTTATTACTGAAAAGTAGAATCAAGTGTTGAACTGATCTGTGACCGACAAGGTTACCAACTAACAACTGAACAAGGCCCTACACGTCCATCATATGCAAACTAAAACATACACATGGCCCCACACGACCGGTACAACTAACCACAAGGAGTATACAATCTGCAAGCCTATAAGAATAATAAGATGGTCGGGACAGGGCCCCGGCCTACCCATACTGTACAACAAAAAGGAAAGTAAACCTTTAGCTGTCAAGCTCTGAATGATAGTAGAAAAAGACTCTATATGATGGCTGGAACTACAAGGGATCTGCTCCTCGTCTATGAGTACCTACAGGCAAGTAATGCAGCGTCAAAATCAACCATTTCTAACTCTACCAAATCTTTTGAGGTCTGACGGTTAGCAACCTCTACTGTACACCCTCGATAAACCCTTCTGGCTATAATAGAGTCACTAACAGGTGTAGATACTGAAAAGGGTTACTAAAGCAATTCTGGTACAATATTGAACTTTCAAGCCACTAATGGGGTAACATAGGACAAGGTAGATCCCGGATCGATTAATACATAAGCAGGGTGAGAGCAAATAGTCATCATACCTGTCACAACATCTGGAGACTCCTTTGAATCCTGTATCCATGGTAATGCATAGGTACGACTTGGGCCCGCACCTAAACTAGAGGCCCCTGATCATCCTCAGCCTCTGCCTATTGAAACTGAGGTCCTGTGCCCTGCTGTGGCTGCTGGAGCTCGCAAACCTACTGATGCCCTGTCCTATCTATCCCGGTCACCCTGACCCCTGGCTGGATAATCTCTTATCACATGACCCTCCTGTCCGCATATATAACACCTTGTGGAGCCATATCTACAAGCTCCAGAGTGGCGTCGGCTGCAAATAGGGCAAAGTGGTGGTGTATACCTGCTCTGTTCTGCCCTGCTCTGCTGGGGTGAATCTACAGTTCGAGAACTTCCGCCGGACTCTGACTGACCTCGACGACTGAATCTACCCCTCTGCTACTATGGAGGCGGGGGTCTAGGTGGCGTATCTGACAACCGTGGCCTAGGACCTCTCCGAATCTCCCTCTGTAACTCATCTGACCTGTCCCTGCGGCGTTGTTCCTGACTTGTTCGTCTGCTATCCTGTTGCCATTGTCTGAGGCCCTCAATAGTCTGAGCAAAAGCCTGCACTCAAGCAATTTCCATATCTTCCCGCAAAGTAGCTATCATACAGGCCTCAACATACTCTAGGTTCAGCCCCATAATAAATCGGTGGACTCTAGATGGCGTGCTGTCTACAAAGGCCGGAGCATAGCGGGCCAAAGAATCGAACTGCAGGGCGTATTCTCGAACACTCATTGCCCCCTGCCCCAGGTATAAAAACTGGTCCATCCAGGCCTATCGGATCTCTCGTGGTAGGTAACGGTCCAGGAAAGCCTCTGAAAAGCTAGACCAGGTCGGGGGGGCAACATATCTCCCTCGAGACCTTTTCTAACTCTCATACAACAACACAACAATATCCCGCAGTCGGAATACCGCCAATTCAATGAACTCTGCAGATGTAACATGCATTACCCGAAAAATCCTCTGTATCTGATTCGAGAAGTCCTGGGGGTCCCCTATTCGATTTGTCCCGAAAAACCGTGGGGGACCTAGTGCCAGGAATTCTCGGACCCTCAAACTACCAGGCCCACCTGATGATTCTGCCGTTGTAGGTGGCATTGACTGGCGCTTAGTAGCCATCATTTGTGCTAAAATAACTTCTGCACTCCTGACCTCCTGTCAGATGGTGTAGGTATAGGAACTGTCGGAAGTGGTGTCGTCCCGAGTGGCTCCTGATGGGGTGGAGACTGCTGAGAAGGTCAGGATGATGCCTCTGTATCGCCCTCAGATCGGGATGATTCTAAACGAGGCTGAGGCATCCTGCTAGTGCCCTCGCCTGCTGCTATGTCCAATCTTCTACCTGTGATAGGATGTCGTTGATCTGACATTTTATATGTAAACAAAGAGTATAATAAGCTTTAGGGACTTAACCCTATATTGTACTGCTCTATGGCACGATTGAATATGAAGAAAGAGTAATCACACTATCATGCCTTGCAGCCTCCTGCCTATGGTATGTGGTGCACAACACATCCATAGACAAGACTCTACTTAGCACGGCTTGCAGACTCCCTGGGATACGACCTGCTCTGATTTCAAGTTTGTCACGCCCCGTCTTGGGAGGCATGACTGGCACCTGGTGCGTTACTAGAACCTGGACTGCTGGACTACTGAGTCTAAGCACTTCTGGTGCCAGGCTGGCTCTAATTCTGGATTTATGAAAATAATGGGCTATATAATGGCTATAAATATAGCCTCCAGCTGACTAGGCCTATAGCCACCTGTTGGAATATAACAGCTAACCAGAACAACTGAGCATAAGGGAACCTATGTGGGCCGACAAGGCCACCATGCAGACTAGTTATCACTGAAAAGTATAATCAAGTGCTGAACTGATCTGTGACCGACAAGGTCAGCAACTGACAACTGAACAAGGCCCCACACGACCATCACACGCAAACTAAAACATACATACGCCTCCACGTGACTGGTACAACTAAACACAGGGAATATACAATCCGTAAGCCTCTAAGAATAATAAGATGGTCGGGACAGGGCCCCGGCCTACCCATACTGTACAAATAAAAAGGGAAATATACCTTTAGCTGTCAAGCTTCGGATGACAGGAGCTGAAGACTCTGTACGCTGGCTGGAACTACGAGGGATCTGCTCCTCGTCTAAGAGTACCTGCAGGAAAGTAATGCAGCGCCCTAAAACGGGCATCAGTACCACTGGTACTGAGTATGCAAAGCAATAACTAAAAATAACTGAAAGCAAACAACAATACTGATAGATACTGAAGTAATAGGAGACGACCTTAGACTGACTGAAAAGAGCGTAACTTTAATGAAGAGAGTAAGAGTCATACCTGATAACATGGCAGTCTACTTTCTATCTATTAATAACTACCCAACATAGCATACAAGAACCTTACCAGCCCCTATAAGCCGTAAGGTACCAACCAACACACAATATATATACCTCCACCCAGGTCATACCATCCACCTAGTAACTATGAGCATCCAGCCGTCCCTCTAGGTATGAAACTTGGGCTCGCTGGGCCCCTGACTCTAGCTGTATGTGAGTCTGGAGGACTCCTGAAATCTGAAATTTGAAATCTGTAATATGCACCCCAGGCGCAAGCGCTCGACAGGGGGTGTGGTATAGTGTTGATCAGCCTGCTATGGGGAATCTGCATCCCATCTTCGTCTGCTAGCAGACAGCATGCCACTCCGTAGAGCGACGCACCCTCTGGCGGGCGAGTCGACACGGCTATTAACCCTGGGGCGGTCAAGAAAGCTCTAAGGGTTCCCAACACAGAACAATCATGTCTCCACAGATAGCAATAGGCACATGTAATATATATACTGGATCTGATAATACTATTTATGTTCTGGTATTCTGTTTTGAATCTCATATTGAAATGTAATGAATCTGATACTGAAATATACTGAATCTGTAATAATATTTCTTGAATATTCTGCTGGGACTTATACTGTTTTACTGAATTTCATGCTGAACACTGTATTATATTTCTAACATGCTTACTAAATTTCATACTGAACATAATATACGACTTCTGAAACACTCTACTGAAATTCTTACTATTGCTATACTAGAACTACTAGCTTGCCGAAAGAAACTGGCTTTACATATCTCAACTGCCAACTTTCTGATTAACTGGCGTAGCTCGGCTAGTATTCAGCTATTTCTCCCAACTGTATTCATATTCATGAAAGAATAGAATTAATTCTACTATTATTTTGGAAAGAAACCATATTATGGCTATACCTACTGCCTATTCTTCGACTTATTGAAGAACGGCCGAAAACTCGCTATTTCTCGGGGGTCTAGAAGGGAAAAATACTCACTTTAATGCTGGGAGTATATTAACACTAGTTTGGAGCAATTCCACTTACCTTAGCTCAGCGTGACGATGATTCTCCGGCCGAATTTCACAAAACTAACTCCGCAGGAATGCTCCCGACAGCTTTATGCTTCGCTACCCGAAGTTAATTCGAGTTTGGACTGCGTTTGATGGTGTAAACAGATGGAAATTTAATCAAACCCTTCGTTCCCCTATGTTTTTGTTCATTTACTGGAAATTATATGAAGGGAAAATGATTTAAAATGAAGTGGGAGCCTTATATACTTGGGGCCTTTAAGTCGCATTTGTCGAATGCGATTTATAAGTTGCATTTGTCGAATGCGATTTATAAGTCGCATTTGCCTTGCGACGCTCTGAGTTGGCGCTTGTCTGGTCTCTCCCCGAGCCCTTTTCTCGCACATATGGCGTTCTAAAACTCTTAACCAACATGCGAATAGGCCAACTAAGTGTCAAGAACTTATGGGGTGTAACACCTGCGCAATGCCAACTTCTATATATTCGATCTGTCAACCCCATTTTGCCATTCTTGTACTTTTAAGCTACATTTAAGCCCAAATTCATTACTTTTATACCTAAAAGCATCTAATCACGTGCTTTATTTTTTTTCACAAATATATCATAAAACACATATAAACACATACAATTTG
This sequence comes from Datura wrightii, assembly GCA_035772735.1. NCBI lineage: Eukaryota > Viridiplantae > Streptophyta > Magnoliopsida > Solanales > Solanaceae > Datura > Datura wrightii. Next base: position 92,425,938 of record JASDFA010000018.1, read on the forward strand.
TTCTCAAAACTTAGTAAAATATGGGCAAAATATGGCTAAAAACACGTAAATTCACCGTTCGTTCAACTAGTGAACAAACAAGATTTTTCTGACCATATAATGTAACATTAATATCAAATGGATTAAGCAACTCTACTCTCAACTAGGAATCATTGACAAAATCAACACAATAAGATATCAAAAATAGAGGTAAATATGTCAATACACAATAGTTATGGGAAATTTTTTGAAGGGTAGCATGTTTCAAGGAAATATAAAAAGCATGCTACAATCTCATATGCCACCACCACCTAAGTCAGAAAATAATCTATTCTATCAAGAATGACTCAAAAACTTTAGTGTAATACCCCGAAGGTTCCTAACACTAGATGAGAGGATTGGAAATGACTTCAACAGAAAATCTACATTTTTGCCTCAGTACGACTCAACCTACGAGTCATAGGAAGACCCGTGGACCGGGTTGGAGATTTTTTTGTTTTCCAGACCATGAGTCCTCACTAAGAGTCATAGAATAGGGATACGACCTATGATTAGGAGTCATAGCAAGTCTGTGGAGTTATCCAGTGATCGATGGTATGGGTGATGGTACGACTCGTAAGATGGTGTTAGGGATCGTAGTAAGATTCGTGGAAACATTCATAGGGCTGGAGGTTTTGGACTTGGTCAGTACGGGAGGATACCACGAGTCTTAAGAGGATAGTATGACTTATGGTATGATTCATGACAGCTGGTAGATCAGTTTTTCCTGCGAATTTATTAAGGGTATTTCCGTAAATCCTAAGCTCCTAAGCTTTAAACTACGTCGTTTTAAGTCTTGAAAGGAGTGTATTAGGAGAGTTTAACATATTCTAATTCATACAACTCCCATTCATGCAAGTTTAGAGGGTTCCATTGAAGATCAAGCCTAGAAATCCTCCAATTCTCCTCCAAATCTCTTGGGCTTTCCAAGTCAGGATAAGAATCGGATTATCCAGGTATGTAGGGATATGAATGAGAGTTTCCTATGGAGTTAGAGTCGGTGCACCTAGTCTTCCATGTGTCCTTATTGAAGAAATGCATCAACAAACCTACCTCAGTATTGCCTTTAGAAAGCGTAGGTGTAGAGGATAGTCTCTCTTATGAAGAAGTTTCGATTTAGATTCTAGACCATTAGGTTCATAAGCTAAGGAATAAGAAGGTTGCTTCAGTAAATGTTTTATACAGAACCAACTATTTGAGGGAGCTACATGGGAGGCAGAAGCAGATATGATTGCTAGATACCCTCACTTATTCCTTTCTAGCTCAGCTTCAGCATTACTAAATCCTTTCTCAATACTCTATTTAGTTCCATACTCATTAGCTCTATTCATTCTCTTAGTGTGCACCCTAGTTGCATGAATTCAGTTGTATATCTATCTCATTTCGAAGTCAGTCACTCCTTCAATATTCAGTTCATAGTCTTGAGTTTAGGGTTGCAGTTCTTTCCCCATCTTTCCAGTATGCTTATTCTACATTCAAGGATGAATGTTTTCACGGGGGAGATAATGTAACATCCCAAAATTCCCTAAGATCAGACCCGAAAACTGAAATGAAGAAAGTAGGAAAAATCAGCACCAGGTCACAGAATGAGTCATTGAGTGACTCATTATGTGACCCGATGGGCCGTTCAGTGACCTGTTGTGTGCATCCGTTGGTAAAATGTTGGGGTTTGCTGGAGACATAACGAGTTGAGGTATAAGTTGTGGTGCCACTTCAAGAATCGTCAAGAGAGTTGTTGTCTGGGAAGGGAGGAAGGAGGGAAAATTCTAGTAGTATCGACGAGTGGTTGTGCTGACTTGTCTTGACACCTAACTAGTCGTTGGGTGTCCTGTTAAGTGTGATGAATGCTTGAAAACTTGAGTTTCAAAGAGTCTTAGCGAGTGGGGGAGTGACTTGTTTAGTGTCATGATGAATCATTGAGTGGAGGTGTTACACCCCGTAAGTTCTTGACACTTAGTTGGCCTATTCGCATGTTTGTTAAGAGTTTTAGAATGCCATATGTGTGAGAAAAGGGCCTGGGGAGAGACCGGACAAGCGCCAAGTCGGAGCATCGCAAGGCAAATGCAACTTATAAATCGCATTCGACAAATGCGACTTATAAATCGTATTCGACAAATGCGACTTAAAGAGGAGGGGTTCGGGCCCAATTATATAAGGCCTCCCACCTTGTTTTAAATCATTTCCTTACATTTAATTTCCAGTGAACGACCAGTAAACAAGGGAGACGAAGGGTTTTCATTAATTTCCGTCCGATTAAGCCATCAAACGCAGTCCAAACGCAAATTAACTTCGGGTAGCGAAGTATAAAGTTGCAGGGAGCATTCCTGCGGAGTTAGTTTCGCGAAATTCAGCTGGTGAATCATCGTCACACCGAGCCAAGGTAAGTGGCATTGCTCCAAACTAGTGTTAATATACTCCCAACATTAAAGTGAGTATTTCTCCCTTCTAGACTTTCAAGAAATTACAAGTTTTCGATCGTTCTTCGATAAGTCGAAGAATAGGCAGTAGGTATATCCATAAGTATGGTTTCTTTCCAAAATAATAGTAGAATTAATTCTATTCTTTAGTGAATATGAATACAGCTGGGAGAAATAGCTGAAACTAGCCGAGCTACGCCAGTTCAGAAAGTCGGCAGTTGAGGTATGTAAAGCCAGTTTCTTTTGGCAAGCTAGTAGTTCCAGTATAGCAAAATAGTACAAATTCAAGTAGAATGTTTCAGAAGCCATATATTATGTTCAGTATGAAATTTAGTAAGCATGTTAGAAATATAATACAGTGTTCAGCATGAAATTCAGTAAAACAGTATAAGTCCCAGCAGAATATTCAAGAAATATTATTACAGATTCGGTATAACTCAGTATCAGATTCAGTATATTTCACTATCAAATTCAGCATATTTCAGTATCAGATTGAGTATATTTCAGTATGAGATTCATAACAGAATACCAGAATATAAATATTATTATCAGATTCAGTGTATATATATATATATATTACATGCGGTTATTGCTATCTGTGGAGACATGATTGTTTTGTGTTGGAACCCTTAGAGCTTCCTTGACTGCCCCAGGGTTAATAGCTGTGTCAACTCGCCTGCCAGAGGGTGAGGATACGTCACTCTACAGAGTGGCATGCTGTCTACCAGCGGACGAAGACGGGATGCAGATTCCCCATAACAGGCTGATCAGCACTATACCAAACCCCTGTCAAGCACTTGCGCCCGGGGTGCAGATTACTGTTATTATATTACAGATTTCAGATTTTAGATTTCAGGAGTCCTCCGGACTCAGATACAGCTATAGTTAGGGGCCCAGCGAGCCCAAGTTGCATACCTAGGGGACCGGCTGGATGCTCATAGTTACTAGGTGGATGGTAAGACCTGGGTAGGGGTATATAGATTGTGTGCTGGTTTGTACCTTATGGCTTATGGGGGCTGGTAAGGTTCTTGTATGATATGTTGTGTTAGTTATTAATAGATAGAAAGTAGACCGCCATGTTATTAGGTATGACTCTTACTCTCTTCAGTAAAGTTACGCTCTTTTCAGTCAGTCTCAGCCTGTCTCCTATTACTTCAGTATCTATCAGTATTGTTGTTTGCTATCAGTTATTTTCAGTTTTTGCTTTGCATACTCAGTACCAGTGGTACTGACACCCGTTTTGGGGCGCTGCATTACTTACCTGCGGGTACTCATAGATGAGGAGCAGATCCCTTCTAGTCCCAGCCAGCGTACAGAGTCTTCAGCTTCTGTCATGCAGAGCTTGACAGCTAAAGGTTTACTTCCCTTTTTGTTTGTACAGTATGGGTAGGCCGGGGCCCTATCCCGACCATCTTATTATTCTTAGAGGCTTGCGGATTGTATATTCCCTGTGGTTAATTGTACCAGTCATGTGGGGCCGTATGTATGTTTCAGTTTGCATGTGATGGTCGTGTGGGGCCTTGTTCAGTTATCAGTTGGTGACCTTTTCGGTCACAGATTAGTTCAGCACTTGATTATACTTTTCAGTGATAACTAGTTAGCATGGTGGCCTTATCGGCCCGTATAGGCTCCCTTATGCTCAGTTGTTCTGGTTAGCCATTATATTCCTACATGTGGCTATAGGCCTAATCGGCTGGAGGTTGTATTTAGAGCCGTTATATAGCCCGTTGTTTTCATAAATCTAGAATTAGAGCCATCCTGGCACCAGAAGTGCTTAGGTTCAGTAGTCCAGCAGTCCAGGTCCTAGTAGGGCACTAGGTGCCAGTCATGCCTCCCAAGGAGGGGCGTGACAAACTTGGTATCAGAGAAGGTCGTATCCCAGGGAGTCTGCAAGCCGTGCTAAGTAGAGTCTTGTCTATGGATGTGTTGTGCACCACATACCATAGGCAGGAGGCTGCAGAGCATGATAGGGTGATTACTCTTTCTTCATATTCAGTCGTGCCATAGAGCAGTACAGTATAGGGTTGAGTCCCTAACTTATTATACTCTTTGTTTACATATAAAATGTTAGATCAACGACATCCTATCACAACAGAAGATTGGACATAGCAGCAGGCGAGGGCACCAGCAGGATGCCTCAAGCTCGTTTAGAATTGAGGGCGATACAGAGGCATCATCCCGACCTTCTCAGCAGTCTCCACCCCATCAGGAGCCACTCGGGAAGACACCACCTCCGACATTTCCTATACCTACACCATCTGACAGGAGGTCAGGAGTGCAGTAGTTATGTTAGCACAAATGATGGCTACTCAGAACCAGTCAATGCCACCTACAACAGTAGAATCATCAAGTGGGTTTGGTAGTTCGAGGGTCCGAGAATTCCTGGCACTAGGTCCCCCAAAGTTTCCTAGGACAGATCGAACAGGGGAACTCCAGGACTTCCTGGATCAAATGCAGAGCATTTTTCGGGTAATGCATTTTGTATCTACAGAGTCGGTCGAATTGGCGGTATTCCGACTGCGGGATATTGCTGTGTTATGGTATGAGAGTTGGGAAAGGTCTCGAGGGAGAGATGTTGCCCCTCCGACCTGGTCCAGCTTTTTAGAGGCTTTCCTGGACCGTTACCTACCACGAGAGATCTGATAGGCCTGGATGGACCAATTTTTACACCTGGAGCAGGGGCGATGAGTGTTCGAGAATACGCCCTGCAGTTCGATTCTTTGGCCCGCTATGCTCCGGCCTTTATAGACATCATTCCATCTAGATTCCACCAGTTTATTATGGGGCTGAACGCAGAGTATATTGAGGCTTGTATGATAGCTACTTTCTGGGAAGATATGGATATTGCTCGAGTGCAGGCTTTTGATCAGACTATTGAGGGCCTCAGACTGCGGCAACAGGATAGTAGACGAACAAGTCAGGAACAACACCGCAGGGACAGGTCAGATGAGTTACAGGGGGAGATTCGGAGACGGCCTAGGCCACGGTTGTCAAATAGGCCACCTAGACCTCCGCCTCCATCACAGCAGTAGAGGGGTAGATTCCGTCACCAAGGACAGTTAGAGTCTGGCGGAAGTTTTCAAACAGTAGATTCACCCTAGAAGAGGAGGGCAGAAAAGAGCAGGTATACACCACCACTTTACCCTATTTGCAGCCGACGCCAGTCTGGAGCTTGAAGATATGGCTCCACAGGGTGTCATATATGCGAACGGGAGGGTCATGTGATAAGAGATTGTCTAGCAAGGGGTCAGGGTGACCGGGATAGACAGGACAGGGCATCAGCAGGGTCGTGAGCTCCAGCAGCCTCGGTAGGGCGCAGGCCCTCAGTTTCAGCGGGCAGAGGCCGAGGCAGATCAGGGGCCTCTTGTTCAGGTGCGTGGCCAAGCCATACCTATGCATTACCAGGGAGACAGGATTTAGAGGCATCTCCAGATGTTGTGACAGGTATGATGACTATTTGCTCTCACCCTTCTTATGTATTAATCAATCCGGGATCTACCTTGTCCTATGTTACCCCATTAGTGGATCGAAAGTTCAGTATTGTACCAGAATTGCTTCAGCAACTCTTTTCAGTATCTATACCCGTCAGTGACTCTATTGTAGCCAAAAGGGTTTATCGAGGGTGTATAGTAGAGGTTGCTAACCGTCAGACCACAACAGATTTGGTAGAGTTAGAAATGGTTGATTTTGACGCCATTATGGGTATGGATTGGTTAGCTCCATGCTATGCCAATGTAGAATGCTGGACCAAGACGATTTGATTCCACTTTCCAGGGGAGGCAGTACGAGAGTGGAAGGGCAGTACAGCTACGCCAAAAGGTAGGTTTATTTCCTATCTTCAGGCGAGAAAGTTGATAGCCAAGGGGTGCATTTACCACATTGTCAGAGTTTAGGCTGTTCGGGTAGAGCCTCTGACTCTCCAGTCTGTTCCAGTGGTTAATGAATTCCCCGATGTATTCCCAGATGAGCTAACTGGTATTCCCCTAGAAAGGGAAACAGACTTTGCAATTGATTTATTGTCGGGCACTCAGCCTATATCAATTCCCCCTTATCGCATGGCTCCTACTGAACTCAGAGAACTAAAGGAGCAATTGAAATATTTATTAGATACAGGCTTTATTAGGCTGAGTACTTCACCTTGGGTGCGCCAGTTCTGTTTGTGAGAAAGAAGGACGACTCCCTCCGTATGTGTATAGACTATCGACAGCTGAATAAAGTTACGATCAAGAATAAGTATCCGCTTCCCAGGATAGATGATTTGTTTGATCAGTTACAAGGAGCTAGATATTTCTCCGAAATTGACTTAAGGTCCGGATATCATCAGGTTTGGGTTCGTGAAAGGGACATTCCAAAGACTGCCTTCAGGACCAGAGACGACCATTTTGAATTATTAGTCATGTCCTTTCGGCTGATGAATGCTCCAGCCGTGTTTATGGACCTGATGAAAAGTATTTTCAGACCATACCTGGACCTGTTCGTGATAGTGTTTATTGATGATATTCTGGTGTATTCTCGCTCAGAGGCAGACCACCAGGATCATTTGCAGACAGTGCTCCAGATTCTCAGAGACCGTCAGCTGTATGCCAAGTTCTCTAAATGTGAATTTTGGCTGAATTCAGTAGCCTTTTTAGGTCATATCGTGTCGGATGCTGGTATACAGGTAGATACACAGAAGATAGAAGTAGTAAAAGCATGGCCCAGACCTACCACTCCGACCGAGGTACGCACTTTCCTGGGGTTAGCAAGGTACTACAGAAGGTTTGTTGAAGGATTTTCCACCTTAGTAGCACCTCTAACTAAACTGACGTAGAAGGCAGCAAAATTTTAGTGGACTGAGGCATGTGAGCAGAGCTTCCAGGTATTGAAACATAGGTTAACATCAGCTCCAATGTTAGCATTATCAGAAGGTACAAAAGGTTATGCAGTTTATTGTGACGCTTCGGGTGTTGGGTTAGGATGTGTGTTGATGCAACATGGTAAAGTAATTGCTTATGCTTCCAGACAGCTGAGGAAACATAAAAAGAAATATCCTACCCATGACCTGGAATTGGCCACAGTGATTCATGCCTTAAAGATATGGATACATTACTTGTACGGCGTCCACGTGGATATTTTCACTAATCATAAGAGCCTACAGTATATCTTCACCCAAAAAGAGTTGAATTTGCGGTAGCGTCGCTGGTTAGAGCTGTTGAAAGACTATAATGTGAATATTCTGTATCACCCAGGGAGAGCTAATGTGGTGGCAGATACCCTTAGCCGTAAATCTATGAGAAGTCTGGCACACTTATAGCTTGAGCAGCAGGAATTAGCCCGGGAATTGCATTAGTTAGCCAATTTAGTCATTCATGCTGCAGAAATGGACAACAGAGCGGTAATCCAGAACACTACAGTGTTGTCTTTAGTCGTGAAAGTAAAGGAACGACAGTGTGAAGATCCTAGCCTAGTTCAGCTTAGAAACAGAGTTTAGCAAGGATAAGGTGACAGATTTTCAGAAAATCGAGGATGGGGTATTGCGATATAAAGATCGCCTTTGTGTTCCAGACGTTGCAGGGCTTCTCCAGCAGATTATGGGCGAGGTACATTATGCCCGTTATTCTCTCCACCCAGGTTCGATGAAAATGTACCACGATATAAAAGAAATCTACAGGTGGCCAGGAATGAAGAAGGGGATAGCAGAATTCCTAGCTCAGTGTCCCAACTGCCAGCAGGTAAAAGCTGAACATCAGAAACCAGGCGGACTAAATCAGGATATAGCTGTGCCTTTATGGAAATGGGAAACAGTAAATATGGACTTTGTAGAAGGATTACCCAGCACCAGGTGTATATATGATTCGATCTGGGTGATTGTTGACAGACTGACAAAATCAACTCATTTTCTGCCAGTAAGGGCTAACTTTTCCGCCGAGGATTATGCTGAGTTGTATATCAGAGAAATAGTCAGGTTGCATGGTGTTCCAATGTCCATTATCTACGACAGAGGGGCGCAGTTTACAGCTAAATTCTGGCAATCATTTCAGAAAGGCTTGGGGATGCAAGTTAACTTGAGCACAACTTTTCATCCTCAAACAGATGGGCAGGCGGAACGCACCATTCAAACGCTCGAGGATATGTTGCGAGCATGTGTGTTGGATTTCAAATGTAGCTGGGATGAACATTTACCACTCATTGAGTTTGCCTATAATAACAGTTACCATTCAGTTATTCAGATGGCGCCTTATGAGGCATTATATGGGCGAAAGTACAGATCTCCAGTTGGTTGGTTTGAGGTAGGAGAATCAACGTTGATTGGGCCAAATATCATTCATCAGTCAGAGGAAAAAGTAAAGCTTATCAGAGAGCATTTATTGACTGCTCAGAGCCGCCAGAAATCTTATGCTGACGTGCGACGCAGAAACTTGGAATTTAATATGGGTAATTGGGTGGTTCTGAAAGTTTCGTCGATGAAGGGTGTAATGAGATTTGGTAAGAAAGGCAAGCTCAGTCCGAGGTTTGTTGGGCCTTATCAGATTCTTCGAAGAATAGGCCAAGTGGCATATGAGTTAGACTTACCTCTAGAGTTAGAATCTGTCCATCCAGTTTTCCATGTATCAATGCTGAGAAAGTGCATAGGAGATCCCTCTAGAATTGTTCCAGTATAAGATGTTCAGGTTACAAAGGAGTTGGCCTATGAAGAAGTTCCAGTAGCCATACTAGACAGGAACATCCGCAGATTAAGAACTAAAGATGTTGCTTATGTCAAAGTGTTATGGCGTAACAGGAACCGAAAGAAAATGACTTGGGAAGCAGAAAAAAATATGAAAGTTAGATATTCTCAGTTATTTCAGACTTAGTCAGCCAGAGGTATGTTATTATTATTGTTTTATGAGTTACAGTATATTCATGTGTATGTGAGATAGTTGACTTTAGTTTATTGTGTAATTGATGCTATAGTATTATATGGAGTACATGTATTGGACTTTTCTGCATTTCAGGATTTTTGAGATAGTCCATATTACGGGGGAAACTCTGCCGAAATTTTTCCCAGAATAAGTAGAGCAAGTTAAAATTTCTGTAAACAGAAGTTAACATTCGAGGAAGAATGTTCTTAAGGGGAGAAGGATGTTACAGCTCATAAGTTCTTGACACTTAGTTGGCCTATTCACATGTTGGTTAAGAGTTTTAGAATACTATACGTGCAAGAAAAGGGCCCGGGGAGAGACCGGACAAGCGCCAAGTCGGAGCGTCGCAAGGAAAATGCGACTTATAAATCGCATTCGACAAATACGACTTATAGATCGCATTCGACAAATGCGACTTAAAGAGGAGGGGTTCGGGCCCAAGTATATAAGGCTTCCCACCTTGTTTTAAATCATTTCCTTACTTTTAATTTCCAATGAACGACCAGTAAAAAGGGGAGGCGAAGGGTTTTCATTAATTTCCGTCTGATTAAGCCGATAAACGTAGTCCAAACACAAATTAACTTTGGGTAGCGAAGTATAAAGCTACGGGGAGCATTCCTGCGGAGTTAGTTTCACGAAATTCGGCCTGCGAATTGTCGTCACGCCGAGCCAAGGTAAGTGGAATTGCTCCAAACTAGTGTTAATATACTCCCAGCATTAAAGTTAGTATTTCTCCCTTTTAGACTTCCGAGAAATTACGAGTCTTTGGCCGTTCTTCGATAACTCGAAGAATAGGCAGTAGGTATATCCATAAGAATGGTTTCTTTCCAAAATAATAGTAGAATTAATTCTATTTTTTCGTGAATATGAATATAGTTGGGATAAATAGTTGAATACTAGTCGAGCAATGCCAGTTAATCAGAAAGTCGGCAGTTGAGGTATGTAAAGCCAGTTTCTTTCGGCAAGCTAGTAGTTCCAATATAGAAAAATAGTACAAATTCCAGTAGAATGTTTCAGAAGCCATATATTATATTTAGTATGAGTTCAGTAAGCATGTTAGAATTATTATACAATGTTCAGCATGAAACTCAGTAAAACTGTATAACTCCCAGCAGAATATTCCAGAAATATTATTTCAGACTCAATATATCTCAGTATCAGATTCAGTATATTTCACTATTAGATTCAGCATAGTTCAGTATTAGATTGAGTATATTTCAGTATGAGATTCATAACAAAATACCAGAATATAAATATTATTATCAGATTCAGTGTATATATATATTACATACGGTTTTTGCTATCTGTGGAGACATGATTGTTTTGTGTTGGGCACTCTTAGAGCTTCCTTGACCACCCCAGGGTTAATAGCTATGTCGACTCACCCGCCAGAGGGTGAGGATACGTCGCTCTACGGAGTGGCATGCTGTCTGCCAGCGGATGAAGATGGGATGCAGATTTCCCATAGCAGGCTGATCAGCATTGTACCACACCCCCTGTCGAGCGCTTCCGCCCGGGTGCAGATTACAGTTTTCAGATTTCAGATTTCAAGAGTCCTCCAAACTTAGATACAACTATAGTCAGGGGCCCAGCGAGCCCAAGTTGCATACCTAGGGGGCCGGCTGGATGCTCATAGTTACTAGGTGGATGGTAAGACCTGGACAGGGGTATATAGATTGTGTGCTAGTTGGTACCTTACGACTTATAGGGGCTGGTAAGGTTCTTGTATGCTTTGTTGTGTTAGTTATTAATAGATAGAAAGTAGACGGCCGTGTTATCAAGCATGACTCTTACTCTCTTTAGTAAAGTTACGCTCTTTTCAGTTAGTTTCAGCCCGTCTCCTATTACTTCAGTATCTATCAGTATTGTTGTTTGCTTTCAATTATTTTCAGTTATTGCTTTGCATACACAGTACCAGTGGTACTGACGCCCGTTTTAGGGCGCTGCATTACTTGCCTGCAGGTACTCATAGACGAGGAGCATATCCCTTGTAGTTCCAGCCAGCATACAAAGTCTTCAGCTCCTGTCATTCCGAGCTTGACAGCTAAAGGTTTACTTCCTTTTTTGTTTGTACAGAATGGGTAGGCCGGGTCCCGGTCCCGACCATCTTATTATTTTTCTAGGCTTGCGAATTGTATATTCCCTGTGGTTAGTTGTACCGGTCATGTGGGGCCGTATGTATGTTTCAGTTTGTGTGTGATGGCCGTGTGGAGCCTTGTTCAGTTTGTAACCTTGTCTGTCACAGATCAGTTCAGCACTTGATTATACTTTTCATTGATAACTAGTCAACATGGTGGCCTTGTCGGCTCGCATAGGTTCCCTTATGCTCATTTGTTCTGGTTAGCTGTTATATTCTACAGGTGGCTATAGGCCTAGTCAGCCGGAGGCTGTATTTACAGCCATTATATAGCCCGTTGTTTTCATAAATCCAGAATTAGAGCCACCCTGGCACTAGAAGTGCTTAGGCTCAGTAGTCCAGCAGTCCAGGTCCTAGTAGGGCACCAGGTGCCAGTCATGCCTCCCAAGGCGGGGCGTGACAGGACGGCCCAAGTTAAGATTAAAAGTTAGAACTTTTGGCCTGTGGTGATGAGAGGACTTGACGAGTCGTCCAGTGACCTAACGAGTCATCTAGTGACCTAACGAGTCGTTAGGTCTAGCAGTGCCCATTTAATAGTCCAAAGTCTACGGGGATTTTTGTAACTTCCCACTATTTTATTTCCTAAACTACATTGTTTTAAAAATAATTTCAAAGGTATTAGAGGGGTCAATGGTTCTTCTTCCCCATTCTCCACTTAGATTTTCATAGTAATGTTCGTAGGCTTTAGAGCTCCTCTCTCAAGCTAAGAACTAGGGCTTCCAGTTCTCTTCAGAAATTTCTAGATTTCTTCTCCGAGTCTTCTTCTCCAGGTATATGGGATTTCAACAAGGGTTATCCATTCACCCTTATGTACCAAAATCTTTCAAAAAATATTGATATCTCAGTCCCATGGAAATCATGTCTTAGGGTTTTTGTTCAGTTATGAATTCCCTTATGACGTCAATGTTCTCAAGTCTCCTATGATTTCTAGTATGTGATATTTATGGTTTTACCAATTCAACTACAAATGATACTTTTATGATAGATTTCCACATGATTAAATTTTAGACATATAAACATGTATTTTTCTTCTACTTTGAGTTAGCATGAATTCATATTTCAGTCTTACTGATTCAATCATGATTTCAGTATACAGATGTTGATAGCATAATCAATATTTTTCAGGTTCTTTAGGCTCTCATAATACTATCAGATGAAGTTTCTGACTTAGCTTTAAGAACACTAGTTTTTGAGTTGTGTAATAATTATCAGTAAACTTATCAATTTGGAGTAGTTCTTAGCACCGAGCTAGTCCAGGGTTCAGTGCACCCAAGACCCAGAACTACGTGCCACTATGGGTTATAAGCCCGAATGGGCACCAGTTCTAGTGATCACATCAACCGTTCCTTTATACCCTGGTAAGGTGTATTGGTTCCTATCAATGGGGCATATACATCAAACTCCATGATTAGCTCCTGTGGTTATATGTCAGTTAATAGACTCTCCCATCATTCAGTACTGTTACAGTCTTAGTCGCAATTGCAGAACTCTTTTTTTAGTACATGAACGTGACTTTTAAATCATCTTTTACTGTATTTTATCATGTATTGTCAGACTACTACTTCTTATTGATATTTATGTAGTTTAGTAAGGGTCATGGTTCTCCAGTTCAGTTTTGCATTTTAGCACAACTTTTTAGACTATCAATGTGTTCTATTTGTATTTCAATTGCACATCTCATATACTCAATACATTCAAAGTACTGACCACATATTTCTTGTGCTATATCATTTTATAATATAGGCTCAGGTATCCAGCCTCAGCACCACAGCTAGTTTCTCCCGGCGGTTTTCAACATTTGATAATGGCGAGTCCTCATCTCCTGAGGAGAAGAGTCTTGATCTCTAGTATTTTTCATTCTCAGTTTTTAGTTTCATACATTAGAGTTAGTTGGGGGTTTGCCCCAACAGCTCATCAGTTTCATTTAGAAGTCTTTCAGACAAAGTATGTTACTTTCAGCTTGAGTCAGTGATTTGCTTAAATTTCAGTGTCCTATCAAATGTTCTATGTTTATAAGTATTTGTTTATATGTTTAATAATAGCTTCCACATAATAATCTTCTATAGTTGTTCAGTCATTATAGAATTATGTTATGTCATGGGTTTGCTTGGGGTCACTTTTGATCTTAAGTACCGCATCGCATCCATGGTGTAAACTCAAGTCGTGGCAATAGTGTCATAGCCTCATGGGTCCTTACACAGAAAAAAGGAAGACCCAAGTGCCTTTACCATCCCATATACTATTGGAGATTTTGAGTTCGCTAGAGCACTGTGTGATCTGGAGCTAGCATCAATCTGATGCCACTAGCTGTGTTCAAACAGTTGGGCTTTGGAGCCCCCACACTGATGACAATGCAGCTATTGATTGCAGACCACACAGTGAACAAGCCTGTGGGTATCCTTCATGATGTTCTTGTGAAGGTAGACAAGTTCATCTTTCTTGCTAACTTCGTGATTTTGGATTGCACAATGGATTTTGAGGTCCCCATCATTTTGGGGCGACCATTCCTTGACACTGGGTGAGCTTTAGTGGACATTGAAGCTGGTTAGCTGAAGTTTAGGCTATATAAAGAGGAGGTCAGTTTCAACATCTTCAGGTCAATGAAGCAGCCAAATGAGTTCCGAGTAGTCTCAGCTATTGATGTTGAGTTGGAGTTTCTTGACGAATTCTTAGTAGTTAAGAGATTCACATTGTGTCGCAACATTAAATCAGGAACTGCATGGGAGGCAACGCATAGGTGGTTGGTGAATTCTGAGTAGCCTACACAGGATACAGGAGCACTTAGAGTGCCATAGATATGTTCCTCTCCCAGTTTTTATTTGACTGCTTTAGGGACAAAGCATGATTTTTAAGGAGGGGGATGTATCTATTTTTTATTTTCATCCGAGGTTTTTTATTGTCGTGTTTCTTTTTCCTTGGACATGTTATCTAGTAGAACCGGTATATTTAAAATGTTTTTATTTTGTTTAACTAGAAGAAGCTTAGAAGTACTTAACAACCAATAAGATGCACATATGTTTATTTTTGTAGTTTTTGAAAAAATAACCCCTTTTTAAAAAATTTTGTGAATAGCTATATGTTGACTGCAAAGCATGACCAATATGGATCTTTTTATGACATTTGATAAATTAGCATGATTAACCGTAGAGTAGCTGTACATGACCAGATAGTTAGTGTTATATAACCCTGTGCTATGTGTAATGAGTCCTTATCTAGATCAATGTTGTGCGGGTGATCTAGAACTTTTCCGGTTAGTCTTTGCTTAGGTTAGAGGATAGATAGTTAGGAAAGGATCATAGGCCATTTTTGACTTAGCTTACTTTTAGCCCAAATTTCTTGACCAAATAAAATAAGTATCCCTTGATCCAGATGTTTAAGCCTGAATTGACCACTTTCTTTGATTAGCCCATTCACCTTCCCACTTATTTATAATGAACCTATTTTGGCCCTGGTCCCTCCTTGGACATTGTGAAGCTAAACTCAAGCAAATGCCGAAGGTGGCTATTGTAGAGGTGCGTAAGCTGTGGTGGGAAATTCAAGGAGAAAAGTTAATCAATGAAAAGTGAGTGTGGTGTGAAAGAAAAAGAACAAAAAGAAACAAAAAAAGAAAAAGAAGAAAATATTTTTAAAATCTTGAAAATTCAAAGAAAAGAGGAAAAAAAAGAGAAAAAATGAATAAAAAACCACATCCACAAGTTGAAAGATGAATAAAATGGAGAAAGGGAGAAAAGAAGAGAAAAGGGTAAAAGTGAAGCCAAAAGTTGTGTAGTCCCAAGGAGAGTAAGTTACTATTGTCCATATTTACTGTACTCATCCCCAAGCCTACATTACAAGCCAATGAAAGTCCTATAGTGATCCTACCTTGACTGTTTAAGAAAATCAGAGTAGATCAAATAAGGGCAAGCTTATGGTATCACCTGTGCATTATATGGAACTTCTTTGTGAGAATGAGAGCCTTGTTTGATAATCCCAGTTTCTTATATATATATATATATATATATATCATAGTGAGTGTTTGGGACTTCATTTGTTGTAAGGGTACATGGGTTGTATTACATCTTGTCAATTGTCTGTGTAAATAGCATTAGTGATTGTTCGATTGTCTGTTAATAGTTTAATGCCATTTCTAGATCCCTTTGTGTCATGAGTGTAGTTGCATGTGTACATAGCAATCCTTGTTTTGAGTGTGTCAAAAGAAAAGGGGGTCAATAGTTGATAGTGGGCATGTGTGCAGATTTTGTTATTGTTGGTCGTAGGTCTTCTGTTTTACATTCTAATTAAGCGTCGTGTTTTTTTGCCTGAGGACACGCAAAAATTCTAAGTTGAGGGTGTTGATGTGTCATGGTTTTAATGCACATTCGATGCTTAAAACATATAAAAAATACTTAGACTTAGGTGTGTTTATACAGATATGAGATGCTTTTACTTTATTTTATGGAAATCAGGTCTGGGAGTTGGATTTTGGAAAAGAGATGAAAAAAGTACAGAAAATGGCTTGCGACATGTTTCAATATGAGCTGTACCATCCTGGTATGAGCCGTACCAAGGAGTAACAATGGAGATTCAGAAAATGTACACTTGTAGAATATATGGTACGAGCAATAGCCACAAGTCATGATGACAAGGTACGAGTCGTACCAAGGGATCTTGGTGAGATTTAGAGGATTGCATACTTGGGATATTCAGGGTATGAGTGGATTGCAAAGGTTGTAATTAACTTAGTACGAGTCGTATGAAGGACCCATAAGAGAAGCATCAGATATGCCAGATTGTTGAAGTTCAGACCACAAGCTCCTACGACTCGTAGTGATATTGTATGAGTTATACCAATCTCCAGTACTTAAGGGAAAATAAGCTACAAGTACATATTATGGATGCATACCACGACTCATAGAAGCATGCTACGACTTGTAGGATGTCTTAGCAGTAGAATCCCTGTCAATTTAGGAAAAATTTTCATTAATTTTATAAATACTTTTAGGTTATTTTCCTTAAGAGAATCTGACACTTTTTCATTGTAATTGTTTTTTTTTTTGAGTTTCCTAACATTACTTGGAGGGAAAATACAGAAAACACTTGATCTAGATCATCATTGTGTTCTTGATTTTTGAAGTTGAATTGTGCAATTGATTATTGGGTGTTTCTTCCATCAATATTGTAAGTGTCTTAATTATAATTTCTTCCATGAATTCTAATTTATTGCTTGCAATTATGAATAGTCAAACCTTCCACAACTAGGGTTGTGGGAACCATGGTGGAATAACATATTAGTGTTAACAAAAAGTGATTCTAAACCAATACGAATGCTCATTGTTCTTTTCTTCATGATTAATGTTTTTTAACGGTGCGCGATGTTAAGAGTAGCCCATGTTCTTTTCTTGCTTGAACCTAGATAAGTAGAGATTAGGAAAAGAAAAGAACAACAAAGCCTTCAAAGTAATTTTCATTGAATAACTTGAGCTTCGGTAGCAGAAAAGTTAATTTAGAATTATTGATAAAGGTTAATTAAAATCGCTTATGATACCTAGCCAGGTAATTAAGTATAGTCATCTAATAGGGGTGAATCAGCCATTTGGAAGAATATAGTTTATCAATTCTACAAGCTAAGTACTAGGATATATCACGAGTGTACTAACTAACCTAGTTAAGAAGCCATGGGGAACACTTTCTTAGTTAATTACATGACTTTGATAACAATAATATTTCACGACATTGTCACCAGATTGTTTTCTATTAAAATCCCCCTTTAGGGAATATCCTAACCAAAAGCAAAAATACCAGCATTAGTCTATATCTTGGTCATATTCCCTGTGGGATCAACCCCAATTTTATTTGGGTTCTTTATTGATAATGTACGCGTTATACTTCTTTAGAGGTGTAATTTGAGTGTTATCAGTGCCTACTATTGAACAAGAAGATTAGGTAACATTACCCAAATTGGAATCGTTTTAATAAGTTCTACACTCATCTTGAAGTCTAGAACCCAATGTTTCAGTAACAGGGGTCAATTGTTAAAGATAAATTGGACATTCATGAGAATTTTCTCCTTATATTCTTCACAATCAAAATGAAATATGTAATACCCCTCAGTATACAGATAGATCTACGGTGTTGTCACAAAATTCCATACCCCATATACAAATCTCAGCATTTCCTTGAATGGGGGATTACCACCTATCACATACCCTACAAATGCTTTCTTCTGTTTATTAGTCTACTCGGTGACCTCTGTAGGGTTTAGTTTTCCGACCTTATTTCCATCTTTCAAAGTAGGGGGAAAGCAGGTAAGTTTCAAACCTTGCTGCTACAATGTGTTTCCATTTAAAAACCTATTTGTAAAATCTTGTTGTTTTCTTAGTCTCAAATGAGCTATTTTTCTTAGATGTCGTACTCCAATATCTTTCATCTTTATAATTTTTTCTTCCTTGTTGTACATTTTCCTTATCTATGATGAAGCTCTGAATATATAATTTTTCCTACAGTTTATTTAAACTTAGTATCACATGTCTAATTACATTTTAATCAATGCTGCGATAGTAAGTCTTTGTTTTCTTCAAGTAGTATAACTATGGGGTCATGGGCACTCTTTATATGATTTATTTAATTGTAAAGTTGCATTTTTACACTAAGAGCTTTATGAGAAATGAGTTAAATGTTTTGAAATTTAATATAGCAAATTCAAGATTTGCCTGTGATCAATACGTGAAGTCAAGCTAAAATTTGTCCATGTGTTCGTGATATGGTTTGATTTATTTTATAGTTGTTCTCTTGAACTGGAGTTTGATTTATTTAAGTGCATACATACTATTCATGTGTAAAAAGCTAAAATGTATAAGTTATTTTTAAACAGACTCCCCTTCCTTTCTTGTTGATGATTGGTTGATCCAGAACTGGGATTGTGCTGATAATGACTCTAAACTATTAGTTTAAATTGGGATAAGATTTGCTACTTATACTTGATTAATTTTTGGAGACTGGTGGAGCAGTACAGAGAGAGAAAGAAGAACATACGCATGATGTTCATCAATATAGAAAAGGCTTATGATAAAGTACCAAAGGAGGTGCTATGGAGATGCTTGGAGGTCAGAGGGGTAGCTATGAAGTATACTTGGGTGATTAAGGAAATGTAAGATGGACCAAGACCCAGGTAAGGACAATGGGAGGAGACTCGAAGCACTTCCCAATTTTGATGGGGTTACACCAGGGATCAACCTTTAGCCCATTTTTATTTGTCCTAGTGATGAATAGATTAACGTATTAAATTTAAGGGGAGGTGACATGGTGTATGTTATATACAGGTTACATAGTTCTAATTAATGAGACTCGTGAAAAAGTTTATGCTAAGTTAGATGTTTGGAGATAGACCTTAGAGCTAAAGGGTTATGATTGAGGATGTCTAAGGCGGAATACATGGGGTTCCAGTTCAGTGACGTAACACATGAGGAAGATAGGAGATTTAGGCTTGATACACAGGTTATCCAAAAGAGAGGAAGTTTTAAGTATAGTCGAGCTATTATCCAAGGAAATAGGGAGATTGACGAGGATGTCACTCATCATATTAGTGCAGGGTGGATGAAATGGAGGCTTGCATCCGGAGTCTTGTGCGATAAGAAGGTGTCACCAAAATTAAAGGCAAGTTTTACAGAGTGGTATTAGACCGACTATGTTGTATAGGATAAAGTGTTATCCAGTTAAGAACTCGCACATTCAGAAGTTGAAAGTTGCAAAAAAAAGAATGTTGTTGTGGACTTGTGGGCATGCTAGGAGAGATAGGATTAGAAATAAGGATATTCAGGACAAGGTGGGAGTGGCTTCAGTAGAGGATAAGATGCGGGACATAGATTAAGATGGTTCAAACATATGAAGAGGAGATGTATAGATACCCTAGTGTAGAGGTGTAAGAGGCTAGCTATAAATAGTTTGAGGAGAGGTAGAGGTAGATCAAAGAAGTATTAGGTAGAGGTGATGTAACACTCCAAAAGTTCCCAAGATTAAAATCAGGATTTCGAATATGCTTAGCAGAAAAATATGCAACATTGCCTCAGTACGACACAACCTATGAGTCGTAGGTTGGTAGTACGGGTCGTAGGAAGACCCGTGGTCCAGATCAGAGCAGTTGTTTCCTATCCACGAGTGTCATGACCCAAATTAGGATCATGACCTGCACTAAGGGATAGAATCCCAAAGCAAGCCTTAACAGAAATTTTACAAAAAATTGGGCAGGGTTTCCCATGTTTTTGGGCCTATCAAATTTTTTTACCTGTCTCAAAAATCCACAAGCAATCCAATAATATCATCAACACATATCATAATATCATTCAACATTCTACTCAAAATATCACAATACCAGAATTCATCTCCAAATATGATAATAAGTCTAATACTAGTTGTAAGTCTATCATAACGGAAGGATATTCATGACACGAATGAAATGACTATGGAGCAACTCTAAGAGTTCAAAGGAATAGACCATAAAAATTAAATAAGTCCTTGCCCACGCAAATAACTGCGAGGCTCACCAGATATTTATTAATTTGAACGCTTTAGTTAATGAATTTCTCACCCACGTCACCTGCTGACTCTAAAAAAATAGCGAGGAGTGAGTCGCTAGCTTAGTGAATAGTAACAATTAACCACAACCATTTTTAATGGGGAAAAGTCAGAAAACATTCTAGTAGAATAATCAAAATATCATGAAACAAATGAAATTTTAGAAACAATAACAATGATCAGTTTATATATTTCATGTACGTAAAAATCAATTAACAATTCAGTAATAACTCAGTAAACACTATCATATCAAGTCTTATATTTGGGAGGTTTCAAAGGATGAATCATGTAATCAGTGTGGCTCCCTACCTTGAGAGATAGCCTATGACTATATGTTAGTTCTACCTTCCCACCAGCGAGGGTTGTAACGGTAATCTTTAAATACAGGGTGCACCAGGTGTAATGAACATACCGTTAGCTACGGAATCCATCAAGGTCTACTCACAAACTATCTTATCTTTAATTAGTATTTACTTGAAATAAACATTTTCAAACGGATACATGGCATGTTGTTTCTTTTCAAATCATATCATATCAAACTAAACAAAACACTTGTCAAGATAATTAATTCTCAAGTAGCATAAAATCTCTCAAATAATTGAAAATACGTGCAATAATGGTGATAACTTCTCAAATAACCATTTTGGCATCGTATTAAGATTAAGACTCGTCCCACATGAATTTTCAAAGCATTCGGTAACACTTCACTTGTAAAATCATTATAAATCATGCAAATTGTGAAAAT
Organism: Datura wrightii; assembly: GCA_035772735.1. NCBI lineage: Eukaryota > Viridiplantae > Streptophyta > Magnoliopsida > Solanales > Solanaceae > Datura > Datura wrightii. Next base: position 92,446,686 of record JASDFA010000018.1, read on the forward strand.
ATAAATTGTGGTAAGATCACTACTCACTGTACTTGTGTCGAGGTATCAAACTCGTCGCCTCGACCAAATCTTATGACTTCCTTCGATCAATCCATAATCATTTCATATCAATCTCATGTTGGTTTCTTCATTTTAGGATAATTCATAACTAATTGAAATTACCCAACTCTCAAAATTTCGAAATTAAACATCGATGCCTAATTATAATTTACTCATGCCATGAGTAATTTAACTGTTCAAAATCTACTAATTTCAGCTAATTCATATAATTTATTCATCTAATTCGTATCCAAATTTCTCTAAATTTATGCTTAAAACAAACTCAAATAATCTTCCTATCCATTCTACTTTTTCTTAGTGTATACTGAAATCTAAGAGTTTACACTCCAATCTTCTAATGTACTCACTTAGTTCATGAGAATTTAATAGATTCCTCAATTTTTTTCTAACCCTTGATTCTTGAAAATTCAACCCCAATTCGATAGTCATGGGTTATATGAATTAAATTTATAAACAAAGTTGAGAAATTTACCTTTTTCTAGTCTTGAATTATCCCCCACTTCGTGCTCCTTTAATGGAAAATTGGTGCTCCCTCAGGTTTTTTTTTGTTTTGGTGCTTCAGTAGAATCTTCTGTTTTTTTTTGTTTGTTGCTGCTATCGATGGTATTACCCCTTCCCTATTTTCCCCTTCTTTTAACTCTTTCTGTTGAGTGGGCCTTGGCCCACGTATGCCCTTTCCCCCTTTTTTTAAAACTAAATAATTAATTTTTTTAACAGGTATTAAATTCTCCCCACCTTATGAAATTCGGTTCTCGAATTTAACACAGGTACATACATGTAGTCTGAAACAAGTGAGGGTACTTGACTCGCATATCATTTTCTGACTCATAAGTAGCTTCTTCAACTTTATAGCTTCTCCATAAGACTTCCACAGATACATTTTCTTTTGACCGCAACTTCCTTACTTGTCTATCAATAATAGCCACTGGCTCTTCCCTATATGTCAAGTTCTTATCAAGCTGTATAATTTGTGCCTCAAGCATATGAGAGGAGTCTGATATGCATTTTCTTAGCATAGAGACATGAAACACCGGATGGAAGAAAGACATCTCACAAGGAAGTGCCAAATGATATGCTACTTCTCCTACCCGGTCAAGTATCTCATATGGTCCTATAAACCTTGGACTCAATTTACCTCTTCTGCCGAACCGCATCACACCTTTCATAGGGAGACTCATAGGACAACTTTATCCCCAACTACGAATGCTAAATCTCTCCTTCTCTTATCTATATAAGACTTTTGTCTACTTTGAGCTGAGTGTAACCTCTATCTAATTAACTAGACCTTTTTAATAGCTTCTTGCACCAAGTCTGGTCCCAACACATTTGCCTCTCCAACTTTAAACCATTCGATAGGAGAATGACATCGTCTACCGTACAAATCTTCATATGGGGCCATCTAAATGCTTGACTGAAAGCTGTTGTTATAGGAAAGCTTAGATAAATGTAGGTAAGAATCCCAACTACCACCAAAATCAAAAATACAAGATCTCAACATATGTTCAAGATTTGTATAGTACATTCAGACTGCCCGTCTATTTGCGGATGAAATGCGGTACTAAGATCTACTTGTGCACCCAATGCTTCTTAGAAGGATTTCCAAAAATGTGAAGTGAATTGTGATCCTCTATTAGAGATGATGGATACTGGAACTCCATGGAGTCGAACAATTTCATTCATAAATATTTGTGCATATCTCACTACACCATATGTAGTCTTTTCTGGGAGGAAGTGTGCTAATTTTGTTAGTCGGTATACAATTACCCATATAGAGTCATAACCTCTAAGGGTTCGTGGTAGCCCAATCACAAAATCCATAGTAACTCTTTGCCATTTACACTCTAGAATTTTGATCTGTTGTAGTAGTCCTGTGGGTCGCTGATGCTCAGCTTTAACCTGTTGACAAGTCAAACAAATAGAAACAAAGCTAGCAACATCTTTATTCATACCTTCCCACCAGTAAAATTGCTTTAGGTCATGATACATTTTAGTGAAACCAGGGTGTATGGTGTATCTAGAGTTGTGAGCTTCCTCAAGGATAACTCATCTCAACCCATCTACATCTGGTACTCATAATTGATTACCTAGTCGCAGAACATCATCACATTCAACAATCATCTTTTTCTTTTTACCAGTTAGGACCTCATCTCTGTATTTGCACAATTTCCCATCCTCATATTGAGTGGCCTTTATGCACTCTACTAATGGAGATTTTTCTTGCACACAAGCCAACAATGTATCTGAATCTTTCACCCAAAATCTTGTTACACCCCATAAAAGTTAATGAATAATAAGCGTATGCATGGATTTGAGATAAATAAAGAGAGTCCGACGGGTGTAGAAAATCCTCAGAAGTCGGGTTGAGCAAGGCCAGGTTGCAAGGGCCAGAGCACCGCGCCGGCCATAGCACCAGCCTACCCCCCGCGTTGCGCCTCCCATAGCGCCAATACTGTTGGCGCGCCACGCTACCCAGTCTGATGCATGTAGAAAAGCCTCGAAATTCAGGTTGAGCGAGGCCAGGCTGCAAGGGCCAGCGCGACGTGTCGGCATACTGGCGTCTTGGGCAGCACGGCGTGCCAGCAGTATTGGTTCTACGGGAGGCGCGAAGTGGGGGGAAGGCTGGCGCTATGGGCGGTGCGGGGCACCCACCCTGCAATCGACCTCACCTATATAAAGCCCTCCTTTGTAGTTTTAAGTTCATTTTCATGTGATACCTGGACAGTAAAGAGGAAAAAGGAAGGAATCAAATAATTTCCGTCCGTTTACGCTGCGATACGCCGTCCAAATTCAAATTAACTTCGGGTATTGAAGTTTAAGGCCGCAGGGAGCATTACTACGGAGTTAGTTTCGTGAAATTCTCCTGGAAAATCATAGCCCTTCTGAGAAATAGTGTCGGAATTTCTCCAAACAAATTATTTGTATATGATCACAGGCTTCAAGTAAGCATTTCTCCCTTCTGGACTTTCGAGAAATTATACGTTTTCGACTGTGTTTCGTTAAAAAGTTATTTTCTTTGCCGAATTTAATACTAAAACTAGTTTCATTCTCTCAGTAATACAATTTTAGTTGAGAAGAGCTGTTGAATATAATCTAAACTCGCCAGTTAATCAGGAATTGGCAATCCAGGTATGTTAAGGAGAATTCCTTCGGCAAGTTAGTTTCTTTAGAGTTATAACTCAGTTTAAATCCCAGTAAGAGAACCAGAAGCATATCAATTGTGATTAGAGGTTGTTATTAACTGAGATCAGTATTCTATGTTCAGCTTGGGATTGACTACACCCTGTATAGCCTTCCATGACCAAATCCAGGGTTACTAGCTGTGTCGCGCCCACCAGGGGCGAGATGACGTCGCTCCACGGAGTGGTATGCTGTCTGCGAGGGACGAAGATGGGGTCCTAGGTCCTCATACAGTCCATTCCATGGATGTACTATTATATGTCATATCGGCACCACACCCTCATCAAGCCTGGTGCCCGGGTTGTAGATATTATAAGTCCACTAGACTCAGACACAGCTACAGTCAGGTGTTGTGAGGTCTCAGTTGTAGACCCACGGGACTGGTAGGACAGCTATAGCTATTAGTTGACCCAGTGTGACCTTGCTAGGGGTATATAGATTGAGGTGTACTCACCAGGGTTTATGGGGGCCCCTGGTGGGTTATTCTTTGCTGGTTGTACCTTCCGGCTTATGGGGGCCAGGTAGGGTTCTTGTTTGCATTAGTTACTGATAAGTTGGATAGTAGAAAATTTAGCTATTCAGGTATTATCTTTACCCTTCCCTTTCATCTATTCTTAGTTTCATTTCTTTTATTCAGTTATTTATAATTATTGCCTTACATATTTGGTACATATTGTACTGACGCCCTTCCTGGGGTGCTGCATTACTTGCCTATAGGTGTGGATAGACGAGGAGCAGGTCCCTCTTAGCCTCTAGCCAGAGTTGTCAGAATAGTCATCTCCTTTCCTCCGGAGCTTGTAGATAAAAGGTTTACTTCCTCTGATTGTATAGTTTTGGGTAGGCCAGGGCCCTGTCCCGACCACTAAACCACTCCTAGAGGCTTGCAAATTATTTCAGATCCCTGTGGTTAGCTTGTTGTTGGCTGTGTGGGGCCTTTATGTGTTTTATTTTGTGTGACGGTCGTGTGGGGCCTTGATTAGTTGTCGTATAGTGGCCTCGTCGGCTATAGAATAGTATAGTTGCATGATTTATGTTTCAGTCATTGTTGGCCCGCATAGGATTCTCTATTATCACCTGTTTCTGGTTAGCTGTTTTCTTTTACAGGTGGCTATAAGGCCTTGTTGGCTGGGGACTGTGTTTACAGCCGAGATATAACCGTTTGTTTTCTTAATTTAAGGAGTTATCCTGCACCAAGAGTGCACAGGCTTATCTAGATCAGTTCAGATCCTAGTAAGGCACCAGGTGCCAGTCATACCTCCCATGTTGGGGCGTGACAAATCTGACACCCGTGCCTTCGAGTTTATGCATCTCCTTCGCTAACAATCTCTTTTCAAGAGCTATGTGTTCCAAATTGCCATAGATTTTCTACTCAATGCATCCGCCACAACATTAGCTTTTCTAGGATGATACAAAATAACACAATCATAATCCTTGAGCAATTCCATCCACCGACGCTGCCGAAGATTTAGATCTCTCTACTGGAAAATGTACTTCAAGCTCTTATGATCAGTATAAATCTCACAAGTTACGCCATATAAGTAATGCCTCAAAATCTTAAGAGCAAATACTATTGCAACCATCGCTAAATCATGTGTGGGATAGTTTTGTTCATGCTTCTTCAATTGTTTCAAAGCATATGCTATAACACGACCACCTTGCATGAGAACACATCCTAATCCCACTCTCGAAGCATTATAGAAGATCGTGAATCCTTCAAAACCTGATGGTAAGGCTACTGGTACAGTGGTCAAACATGTTTCAAGTTTCTGAAAACTCTGCTCACATTCTTCTATCCACTGGAATCTCACATTTTTCTGTGTTAACTTGGTCAATGAGGTTGCTATTTTGAAGAAATCTTGCACAAAGCGCCTGTAGTAACTTGCCATGCCTAAAAAGCTACGAATTTCTATAGGTGAAGTAGGTCCATGCCATTTCTGTACAACTTCTGTCTTTTTAGGATCCACCATAATTCCATACTTGGATACAAATGCCCTAGAAATGCTACTGAGTCTAGCCAAAATTCACACTTTGAGAACTTGGCAAATAGCTTATGTTCTCGCAATGTCTGCAACACAGTCTTAAGATGATTCTCATGTTCTTCTTGGCTACAAGAATATATGAGGATGTCATCGATAAATACTATCACAAACTTGTCTAGGAACGGCTTGAACACCCTATTCATCAAGTCCATGAATGCATCCAGAGCATTTGTCAATCCGAAAGGCATCACTAGGAAGTCATAGCGTTCATACCTAGTTTTGAATGTTGTCTTGGAAATATCTTCTTCTCTTATACTAAGCTGATGATAGCCAGTCCAAAGATCAATCTTCGAAAAGTGGACAACTCCCTGCAACTAATCAAACAAGTCATCTATACGAGGTAAAGGATATTTGTTACGTATTGTTACCTTGTTTAATTGCCTATATTCGATGCACATTCTTAGAGACCCGTCTTTATTCTTTACGAACAATACTGGTGCACCTCATGGTGATACACTCAGTATAATAAAATTCTTATCTAGCAAGTCCTGCAACTATTGTTTTAGCTCCCTCAGCTCTGCTGGTGCCATACGATATGGAGGTATAGATATTGGTAGTGTCTCGGGTGTTAAATTAATACCAAAATCTATCTCTCTACAGGAGGTAATCTTGGAAATTCCTTAGGGAATACATCTAAAAATTCTTTCACCACTGGTACCTTCTCCAAGCTAAGGGTTTCCTCTCTAATGTCCCTTACTAAGCTAAGAGACCCATGCAACTTTTCTTCAGTAATCGTTGGGCCTTCATAAGAGATATAACCTTACAAACCTCTGGTACTTGACCCCTTTTTAATACAAAAGTAGGCTCATTAGGTGCTACACGCCGTAAACTTTTAATATATAGGCGGCCTATTCACATGTTGGGTGAGGGTTTTAGAATGCCATACATGCTAGAAAAAGGCTTGGGGAAAGACTGGACGAACATCACATCGAACCATCGCGGGAGGAGCCGGGGCAGAACCCCTCTGCGATGGCGTCGTGCCACGGAGGGAAGGCCTCCGCAATGGCGCCGTGCCACAGAGGCCCTATCCAGGCCCCACTATATAAACCCCCACTTCATTTTATCTTAATTATTTTCATAATTTTCAGAGAAAAAGAGAGAGGAAGCCAGAGAATACAAAAGTACGAACAAACCTTACCATTTTTCTTCCGATCACGCCATTAAACGCGGCCCAAAATCAAATTAACCCTAGCCTAAGGATTTAGTTTCATAAAATTCGGCCGGCAAACCGTCGTTCTACCGAACTAAGGTAAGTGGAATTGCTTCAAATTAGTGTCAATATACTCCTAGCCCTAAAGTGAGTATTTCTCCCTTCTGGACTTCCGAGAAATAGCGAGTTTTCTGTTGTTCTTCGATAAGTCAAAGTTTGGACTATATATATATTCAGTGTTTTCTTCTGAAATATATGGATTTACTCCTAATTACTGTGTATATGAATGCAGTTGGAAGAAATAGCTAAAAATTAGCCGAGTTATGCCAGATACTCTGAAAATTAACGGACAAGGTATGTAAAGCCAGTTTCTTCGGCAAGTTAGCAGTTCTGGTATAGTAAAATAGTTCAAGTGCCAGTAGAATGTTTCAGAAGCTGCATATTATGTTTAGTAGGAATTTTAGTATGATATTAGCAACATCATGTCATGTGTAGCGCGAAATTTACTAGCACGATACACATTTTAGTAGAAAGTTCCAGAAATAGTACAGCATGCCCAGTATGTAATAGTAAAGTATGTTAGGATATTATCATGTTCAGTCGAAACCTAGTAAAGTAATATTAGTTCCCGTAAAGTATTTCAGAAATAGAATAGTAGCCTAAAATGAAGTTTAGAAAGCATGTTAGAAGTAGTAAATCATGTTTACTATGAAATTCAGTTATACAATATCATTCTCAGTAGAAAAATTATATCTTGTTCAGTAATAGACTCAGTACAGTATGACAGAAGATTATATATATACCATTATCAGTTTCAGCATGTATTAAATACATACATATCACTATCATTAGTTTCAGCCTGTAGTATATACATACACATTATTATCACTAGTTTCAGCATGTGGTATACGCAGTTAGTATTACTAGTTGAGGTCTGATTGTATTGTTTTGGGGTTGGATTACCTAGCATTCATGATTGCCCCAGGGTTAATAGCTGTATCGACTCATTTGCCAAAGGGCGAGGATACGTCGCTCTATGGAGTGGCATGCCGTCCCCTAGGGGACGAAGATGGGATGCCAGTTTCCCCATATTTTGCCTTGGTCGGCTTTTATACACCCCCGTCGAGTGGGTACGCCTGGGGTGTTGATTCAGGAGTCCTCCGGACTCAGGTACAGTTATAGTCAGGGGCTCAGCGAGCCCAAGTGCATACCTAGAGGACCGGCAGGATGCTTATAGTTACTATGGGAGATGGGATGACCGGGGTAGGGGTATAGATTGTGTGTTGGTTGTACCTCCCGGCTTATGGGGGCCGGGTAAGGTTTATGTGTGCTATGCTATTTTATGTTATGTTATGTTATTCCATGTTATGTTAGATATGAATAGATCAACAGTAGAGCGCTACATTTCCAAGTATGACTCCTACTCCTTCCAGTATAGTTGAGGACAGCCTTAGACTCATATTTTCAGTCAGTTTCAGTCTATTTCTTTCTATTTTAGTTCCATAAGTTATATTGCTTGTTTTTAGTTATTTTCCAGTTGTTGCTTTGCATACTCAGTACCAGCGGTACTGACGCCCATTTGGGGCACTGTATTACTTGCATGCAGGTACTCATAGATGAGGAGCCGATCCCTTGTGATTCCAGCCAGCACATAGAGTCATCAGATCCAGTCATCCGGAGATAGATAGCTAGAGGTTTATCTCTTTTCTTTTGTTGTACAGTATGGGTAGGCCGGGGCCCTGTCCCGAACATATTATCAGTAGTCTTATAGGCTTGCAGATTGTATATTCCCTGTGGTTAGTTGTACCGGTCGTGTGAGGCAGTGTGTATGTCTTAGTTATTTATGATGGCCGTGTGAGGGCTCATTCAGTTGATAGTGGTGACCTTGTCGGTCACATAGTAGTTTAGCACCTGTTTTCTCGATTCAGAAGTAACTAGAAAGCATGGTGGCCTTGTCGGCCCACATAGGTTCCTTCATACTACTGTTGTTCTGGTTAGCTGTTGTCTGCTTATAGGTGGCTATAGGCCTAGTCGGCCGGAGGCTGTATTTACAGCCATTATATAGCTCGTTGTTTTCTTAAATCCAGAGTTTGATCCAGCCTGACACTAGAAGTGCTTAGGCTCAGCTAGTCCAGCAGTTCAAGTCCCAGAAGGGTACCAGGTGCCAGTCATGCCTCCCAAGGCGAGGCGTGACATTGGGTATCTCAAATTTGATTATTTTTGCATGGCAGTCGACTGTAGCATAGCAAGGAGATAACCAATCCATGCCCATCAGCACATCAAAGTCAATCATATCAAGTACTATTAGGTAAGCTAGAGTATTTTTACCCTCTACTCGAATATGAAATTATCAATACATATATTCAACTAACAAAGAATCTCCCATGGGAGTAGCAATAAGAAAAGGATAATTTAACATCTCTGTCTGTCTATCAAACCTCAAAGCAAAATAAGAGGACACATAGGAGTGCGTAGACCCTGGATCTATCAAAGAAATTACATCAAATGAACAAACTGAAAGAACACTTGTAACCAATGTATTTGAGGCCTGAACATCTTTTCTAGTAAGTGCAAAAACTTTGGCTTCTACTAGCATTCGCATTTCCCTGATTCCCAGTAGCACGATCTCCAGTACCTCGACCTCTATTTCCTGTACCTGAAGTATTATGAATAGACTGAGCAGGTGCGACTAACTGAAAGGAAACTTGGCTGGAATTCTTCAGAGTTGAGGGCAGTCCTTGAGGTGATTTCCTAACTGACCAGAAAGAAAACACCCTCCGGTCAACACATGACACTAGCCCAAATGTGCTCTTCCGCACGTATGGCAGGCTAGAGTAGTCACATACATCTTCCAGAACTACGATGTTCAAATGATAATAACGGTCCCTTATTACCCTGTCTATGATGTGGTTTGTATGTGGACTATGATACCATATCTATCCCTATCTGTGCACCCTGTTGTTGCTGTCCTTGATCTCCTGCTCTGCGATTTGTACTAAAGCTACCACTGAAAGATCCCCCTATCTTGGCCTTCTTACGTACCTCGTTGGCTGCACATTCCTCACGTCCATTATTTTCTATCTTTCTAGCAAGGTTAACTGCATCTGAGTAGGTCAAAGTCTTTATCTATGGAGCTACTGCACTGTATAGGCGACTGACCAACCCATTAACAAACCTCTGTACCCGAGATGCTTCATTAGCCACTAAGCAAGGAGCATATTGAGCCAGATTACAGAATTGGGTGTTATATATTGATACATCCATATCTGGAGTCTGGACCAATCTCTCGAACTCCCTGGCATATTTCTGCCTCATACTATCAGGAAGAAAGTGATCCATGAACAACTTGGCGAACTCTTCCCATGTCAATGGTGCTGCTCCTTCATGCCTTCCTAGAAGTATGGTTTAATACCATGGATTAGCCATGTCCTCTAGTTTGTATGCTGCAAGCTCCATGACTCTCTCACTGGAACACCATAGTGCTCGTAATGCTTTAAGTGTCCCATCCAGGAAACTTTGAGGATCAGCTGAACTATCAGAACCTGTGAATCGTGGTGACTTCAACTTGAGGAATTCTTGCAAAGATATCTCTTTATTCCCAAAAGTATAAGTCTGTGGGGTTGTTTGAGCTTGTGCCTGTGTCCGAGCTAGTACCTGTGTCTGAGCTGGTGTAGTGTTTTGCTATCCAATCCTCTCCTGCCTATCCATTCTCGCAACCAAGATCTCTATGGCTCTTTGCATGGAGATAAGTGCCTCTACAGTAACACCCTCATGTGATGATGAGGTGGACTAGCACTCCTTTCAGGGGTAGGCTCTCTTGTAACTCTCGTGGTGGTACTACAATCCCTTGTGGTGGTAATATGACCCCTACCTCGCCCTTTTCTACGAGTTCCACCTCTTCCCATAGTGGTGGAATTAGGTGTTGGTGAGATTGTTGTAGCTCTGCCATTATATTTTCGAGTTTGATCCATCTGGTTAACAACATACTATTAGATTCATCTTGTTGGTTCTAAACGTCACACATAAGGAGGAATAAGAAAGAAAGACAAGATTGTCCTATCATTCCCTTGTAGAATAATGATATAGAAATGGCCGACTATATAACCATAATTGAGATTCTACTACTGACATGTGCTCCATTAGTCATAGGAATAACCTAACCTAAGGCTTTGATACCAACTTTTTCACGAACCAAATTAGGATCATGACTGGCGCTAAGGGATAGAACCCCAAAGAAAGCCTTAACAGAAATTTTATAGAAAATCGGGCAGAGTTTTCCCTGTTTTTGGGCCTATCCAATTTTTTACCTATCTCAGAAATCCACAAGAAATCCAATAATATCACCAAAACATACCATAATATCAGCCAACATTCTACTCGAAATGTCACAATACCAAAATTAATCTCCAAATATGATAATAAGTATAATACTAGTCTCAAGTCTATCATAACGGAAGGATATTCATGGCACGAATGAAATGACTATGGAGCGACTCTAAGAGTTCAAAGGAAAAGACCATACCAATTAAATAAGTCCTTGACCACACGAATAACTACAAGGCTTACCAGAAATTTATCAACTTGAACGCTTTAGTTAGCGAATTCCTCACCAACGTCACCTGCTGACTCTAAAAAACAATAGCCGGGAGTGAGTCACTAGCTCAGTGAGTAGTAATAATTAACCACAACCATTTTTAATGGGGACAAATCAGAAAACATACTAGTAGAATAATCAAAATATCATGAAACAAATGGACTTTTAAAAACTATAACAATGATTAGTTTATGTATTTCATGTACGTAGAAATCAATTAACAGTTCAGTAATAACTCAGTAAACACTGTCATATCATATCTTATGTTTGAGAGGTTTCCAAGGATGAATCATGTAATCGGTGTGACTCTCTACCTTAAGAGATAGCTTATAATTATATGCTAGTTCTACCTTCCCACTAGCAAGGGTTGTAATGGTAATCTTTAAATACAAGGTGCACCAGGTCTAACGAACCTGCCGTTATCTACGGAATCCATCAAGGTTTACTCCCAAACTATGTTATCTTTAATTAGTATTTACTCGATAAACAGTTTCAAACCGATACATGCCATGTTGTTTCTTTTCAAATCATATCATATAAAACTTAACAAAACACTTGTCTTAATTCTCAAGTAGCATAAAATCTCTCAAGTAACCAAAAATATGTGCAATAACAGTGATAACTTCTCAAATAACCATTTTGGCATCGTATGAAGATTAACACTCATCCCACATGAAATTTCAAAACATTCGGTAACACTTCACTTGTAAAATCATTATAAATCATGCAAATTGTGAAAATATAAATTATGGTAAGTTCACTACTCACTGTATTCGTGTCGAAGTATCAAACTCGTCGCCTCGACCAAACTGTATGACTTCTTTCGATTAATCTATAATCATTTCATATCAATCTCGTGTTAGTTTCCTCGTTTTAAGCTAAGTCATAACTAATTGAAAATACCCAACCTTCAGAATTTCATGTTTAAACATTGATGTCTAATTATAATTACTCATGCCATAAGTAATATAACTATTCAAAATCTACTAATTTCAGCTAATTCATATAATTTATTCATCCAATTCGTACCCAAATTTCTCTAAATTTATGCTTAAAACAAACTCAAATAATCTTCCTGTCCATTCTACTTTTCCTTGGCCTATATTGAAATCTAAGTGTTTACACTCCAATCTTCTAATGTACTCACTCGGTTCATGAGAATTTAATAGATTCCTCCATTTTTTTCCTAACCCTTGATTCTTGAACTCTCAACCTCAATTCGATAGTCATGGGTTATATGAATTAGATTTATAAACTAAGTTGAGAAATTTACCTTTTTCTAGTCTTGAATTATCCCCCACTTCATGCTCCTTTAATGGAAAATTGGTGCTCCCTCGTGTTTTTTTCTTTTGGTGCTTCAGCAGAATGCCCTTCTGTTTTTTTTTTGTTTGTTGCTGCTGCCGATGGTATAACCCCTTCCCTATCTTCCCCTTTTTTAAAATTCTTTCTATTGAATGGGCCTTGGCCCACACATGGCCTTTCCCATTTTTTTTAAAAAACTAAATAATTAATTTTTTTAACAGGTACTACGATGAATCCCCACTACGAGTTGTAGTATGTGGGTACGAACCATGACCAGGAGTCGTAGAAAGTCTTTGTAGTTATCAGGTGAATGATTGTATGGGTAATGGTACGACTTGTAGGATGGAGTTACGGGTCATGGTATAAGTCATGGAAATATTTATAGAATTGGGGAAAAGGGGGCTCATTAGTCATGGGAGGAAACCATGAGTCGTAGGTTGGTGGTACGACTTGTGGTACGAGTTGTAATATGATGGTACAAATAATTGTTTCAGTCGTGAGTGGAGATATTGTAATGCCTCAGACTTTGAGGCTAAGTTCGGAACCCTTCTAGGTATGTGGATAGACCCGAACCCAATGAATTTATGGAAACGAGGTGTTAAAATCAATTATTCAGTGTAAGAAGTGCATTGGATGCAAATTAAGGTCATAAGGAACCTCTAGCATAGAGTTGAGTTGAGAGTCTTTTTACCGATTGGGTTTTCGTATCAGTTCTTATAAGGGTCAACTTTAAACGATCATAGCTCTCTTTATACAAAGTGTTATTGGCTTATTTAGCATTTTACATGGAAGGCCTTTGAGTCTTCTTTCTAACACATCTGACCTTGCATCAATCAGAGTTCGGAAGAAAACGTTATGAGCAGTTTAGTGAAGCAGTACCAGGCATTGTATGAACCTCGGTACAAGTCGTACAATCAAACTACGACCCATACTGTTGGTCATAGTAACTGCCAGCTGCAGGTTATAATTTGATTTTTTGGGGGCATTTTAGTAAACTCCTATGCTTCTAACTCCTAAATGACGTTGTTTTGGGCTTTCTTAAGGTCATATTTCAGGGATTAACCTAGCCTAGATCCTCACTCTCTCCAAAAAGATCGATGTTGGATTTTCTCTCAAGAAAGGAGCTAGGGTTCTTCTTCAAGCCTCTTTAAATCTTTTTGGACTCTTCAAGGCAAGTCAAGGGATCACCAACCTAGGTATGTGGGACTTCAACAAGGATCTCCTTTCATCCTTGTGTCCGGAATTTATGTTAAAACCCTAATTTCTTGAATTCTAGAAAAGTATGTCTTAGAGTTACAATCTATGCATGATTTCTTACATGTCTTCTACGGATTTAAAGACCCTCAGGATAAGTATCCATGTATGTTTATTAAATTACTTTAAAATTCATGAATTATGTAATGATGTGATAATAGCATGATTTCTATAATTCCACCATGAATTAGCATTATTTTTTGGATATGGCCTTTATGAAATATCTAAATGATTTAACCATGATTTTTGGTATATATGTTAAAGTATGATTAGAATCTATGAGTTTTCATGAATATAAAACACATGAATTATACTATGTTTTAGGCCTACGATGTTATGAATTTCGATGATAAAGCATGATCATGATTCTTCAAACTTTCGGGTCTCTTGATAGTAGAAAGTAGCCCTGATTAGACTCTCATTAATTCAGTACGTTATGATTAGTTGAACTCTCAAGTCTCTAATTAGCTGTAGTAGCTTTGACTAGATGAATGATGTCAGTTTTTATGTCTTCCATGTTAGTATAATTAGGATCCTCCATAGTAGAGAGTGTTTCCCTCAGCTCTGTCAGGGATCTTCCATAGTAGAGAGTGTTTCCCTCAGCTCAGTCAAGGATCCTCCAGAGGAAAGAGTGTTTCCCTCAGCTCAGTCAGGGATCCTCTATAGCAGAGAGTGTTTCCCTCAGTTCAGTCAAGGATCCTCCATAGTAGAGAGTGTTTCCCTCAACTCACCCAGGGATCCTCCATAATAGAGAGTGTTTCCCTCAGCTCAGTCAGGGATCCTCCATAGTAGAGAGTGTTTCCCTCAGTCCAGTCAGGGATCCTCCATAGTACAAAGCGTTTTTCTTAGTTTATGGTTTTAGTTACAGACTTCAGTTCAGTATAGTCTCAGACTTCAGTTCACCTCATTCGTAGTAGAGTTTAGTTTCAGTTTTCAGCAATTAGTTAGTATAGTGTATGATATCAGTTATGTTCAGTTCTCAGTGCATGTACATGACCCTTATGCATCAACTTTACTTGTATTTTATTTAAAATGTTTTCAAATAAGCATATCTCATCAGTATCTATACATTTCAGATAGGGTCATTGTACTTCGACTCAGTTATATGTTCAGTTACGTAGTTATCTTACTTTCTCTTAGTATATTTGCATGTTTAAGTTCATATATGTTTCCCATATACTCAGTACATTCAAAGTATTGTCCGCATACTTTTGTGCTATATCATTTTATGATATAGATCCAGGTCTCTAGACTCAGCCTCGTAGTTAGACATGCTCTATTCCAACCTTAGCTGTCAGTGGTGACTCCTCGTCTACCGAGGACAAGATTTGTGATTTTCCTATTTAAATTTATTTCAGTTTCAAACTTTAAGAGTTAGCTGGGGACTTGTCCCAGTAGCTCATCAATTTAGTAAAGGCTTTCAGACCTTAATAGATAGATTCAGCTTATGATTCAGTGTTTTAAAAGACTATGTTCTTATGGTGTTGATTAGACTCTTTCAGTTAGTCTCCGCTTAGTTATGATTCTATTAGTTGTTATTCTGTTAGTATCATGCTATGGTTATGCCATGGGTCGACTTAAGGCAATTCATGCTTCTATGTCCTGTGTTACAACTAGGGTGTAAACTCGGGCCGTGACAAACTTTGTATCAGAGTAAAGGTTTAGGGTGTCCTAGGGTGTTTGAAAGTCACATTAAGTAGAGTCTTTTTCATTGGTGTGAAGCGCACCACGCTTATGACAAATAGGCTACGAGATGTTTTAGGAAAGTTCCCTTTTCTTCATGATTCTTATAGTGCGTAGAGTTTGAGTCTCTAATAGTTCCTCTCCTAACTCATGATTTACACGCTCGCAGATAATGCCTCCTAGACGAGCAAATAGAAGGGGAAACAGTAATGGACACTAGCAAGCCCCACCAGCCCCAGCGAACTCGCTGAATGAGCATATTACTCATGTCGAGTTTAGGGCAACCTTTCACTTGTTGGCGCGAGCCCTGACCGCTCAGGTTAATCAATAGGAGGTGGCTCATGTTCCTCAGAATGGGAACACAGTGGTGGTTAGATTAAGAGACTTCCTCAGGATGAACCCACCCAAATTCTTAGGGTCAAGGGTGGATGAAAACCTGTATGAGTTCTTAGAGGAGATCCAGAAGATCACCCAGATTATGGGGGTGACAAGAACGGAGAGCACAGACTTAGCCTTCTACCAACTGAAGGGGGTCACTCATATATGGTTCCTTCAGTGGGAAGATAATTGAGGAGTTGGAGCAGTCCTCGTAAGTTGGGATGAGTTTATGACTGCCTTCTTTGACAGGTTTTTCCCTAAAGAGTTGAGGGAGGCAAAGGTGGCGGAGTTCGTCAACTTGAGGAAAAACATCATGACTGTCCAAGAGTATGCTTTGGAGTTTACGTAGTTGTCCAAGTATGCACCAGAGATGGTAGTTAACCAAAGGGCTCGTGTGACCAGGTTCTTCAACGGAGTGGCAGACTCCTTGGTCAAGAAGTGCAGGACAGCCATGTTGCACAAGGACATAGACTTCTCACGATTGGTAATATATGCCCAAAAATACAGGCGGAGCAGGTGAAAGAAAATGAGAGAGAGGCCAAGAGAGCTAGGAAAGGAGATTAAGAGTTCTCCCATTAGAGGATGAGTAGTGGACACCACTCATGCTCCTAGCAGAGGTCATCAGCCCTAGCACCTTCTACAACCAGTGTACCGAATAGACCTAGGTTAAGGGAGATTACATATCCAACTTGTAAGAGCTATGGGAAGAACTACTTGGGGGAGTGCATGATTGGTATAGGCGCTTGCTTTTGGTGTGGCAAGTCAGGTCATAAGCTCTGAGATTACCCAGCAGCCACGCAGGCGAGAGTAGGCCCCAGCCGCCCCTTCAGCAACTCTGATAGCCCGCCCATTTTAGTATAGAGCATCTTCTAGTACAGGTGGCAGACAACATCAAAACTGCTCTTACGCCTTATCATCACCTCAAGATCAAGGAAAATCGCCAGAAATAGTTGCATCTATGTTATTAGCTAATAGTGTTACTCTTTGCATGTTGTTGACCTAGAACCCCAGTATGGAATAGAAAGTCCATTGATGTATGTTGAGAGGATATTGTCGATACATGGTATGAAATAACTATGAATATAAAGCTATGAGTGAATTTTAGAGGTGAAGGAGGAGTTAAGAGTTAGAGGTTTAGCCCAACCTTAAGAAAGATCCAGGAGCCTTAGAATGATGGCTTTAAGCTGGGGGGGGAGATGATAAGTCGATGAGACAAGTTGAATCTTGAGTGTGCTAGTAGGGGAGTCCCAACACTGATAGCTATGGGATGCCAATCCCTTCAGGTTCAGATGATTTCTATTATGTTTTAGTTGAAACTACGCTCTACCTATTCCCATGTACAGACTTCTAAAATTCTATATAACTGCTTCAGACAGCGATCCCAGTCTTACTCTACGAATCTATAAGTTTCAGCTTCATGTCACAAACTAGCTATGTGTGTTAACTCATGTCTTCCAATATGCTCAGCCCTCGAACTCAGTCTTTAGAAATTACTTCAGTGGCCCACCAGATTAGGCTACCTCATGTGTGTACCTAGTTTTAGGTGTCATGAACGATTCGTGCTTATGAGTCCCTTACTTGAAGTTAGACCAAATACCATGATAGCTAGTTCAGTATCAGAAATCAGTTCGAGAGTGATAACTCAATTCGTTCCAGATCAGTTCCAGTTTGAGGAAATGAATCCTCCCCAGCACTCTATCTAGTTCCATTCTCAGTTATATATCCCTCAGTCCCTCTCATGTATCAGTGTGCATATATGACTTAGAGATTCAAGTCAGATATGTAGGTTAGCTCGGAGTTAGATACTCCATTAGCATTCAACTTTTAGTATTCGGTTCTCGGGATTGCAGCTCTTTTCCTAGCCTTTCAGCTTAGTCACTCCGTTAGTTTTCAGCTTCAGATGTTCAGTATTTGGGATGACATATCTATTCCCCAGCTTTTTAGTATTCTTATTCTACATTTGAGGATGAATGTTCCCAAGGGGGAGACAATGTAACCCCCCAAAAGTTCCCAAGATTAAAATCAGGATTTGGAATGTGCTCAATAGAAAAATCTGCAACATTGCCTCAGTATAACTCAACCTATGAGTCGTAGGTTAGTAGTACAGGTTGTAGGAAGACTTGTGGTCTAGACTAGAGTAGTTGTTTCCCAACCACGAGTCCCCACTACAAGTTGTAGTATATTGGTAGAACCCATGGCCAGGAGTCATAGCAAGTCTTTTGAGTTATCAGGTAAATGATTGTACGGGTAATGGTATGACTCGTAGGATGGAGTTATGCATTTTGGAAGTATTCAGAGAGTTAGGGAAAAAGGGGCTCATTAGTCATGGAAGGAAACCATGAGTCATAGTTTGGTGGTACGACTTGTGGTACGAGTCATAATATGTTGGCACAAATCGTTGTTTCAGTTGTGGGTGGAGATATTGTAATGCCTCGGACTTTGAGGCTAAGTTTGGAACCCTACTAGGTATGTGGATAGACCCGAACACAATGAATTTATGAAAACAAGGTTTTAAGATTAATTATTCAGTGTAAGAAGTGCACTAGATCCAAATTAAGGTCATAACAAACCTCTAGAACAAAGTTGAGTTGAGAGCCTTCTTACCGATTGGGTTTTCATATCAGTTCTTGCAAGGATCAACTTCAAACGACCATATATCTCTCTATATAAAGTTTTTTTGGGTGATTCATCATTTCAAATAGAAGCCCTTTGATGCTTCTTTCCAACGCATCTGACCATGCATCAGTTGAAGTTCGGAATAAAAAGTTTTGAGCAGTTTAGTGAAGTAGCATCAGGCATTGTACGAACCTCAGTACAAGTCATACAATCAAACTACGACCCACACTGTTGGTCGTAGTAACTGCCAGTTGCAGGTTATAATTCAATTGTTGGGGGAATTTTAGTAAACTCCTATGCTTCTAACTCCTAAATGACACCGTTTTGGGCTTTCTTAAGGTCAAATTAGATTACCCTAGCCTAGATCCTTACCCTCTCCAAAAAGATCAATGTTGGATTTTCTCTCAAGAAAGGAGCTAGGGTTCTTCTTCAAACCTCTTTAAATCTTCTTGTACTCTACAATGAAAGTCAAAGGGTCACCAACCCAGGTGCATGGGACTTCAACAAGGATCTCCTGTCATCCTTGTGTCCTAAATTTATGTTAAAACCCTAATTTCTTGAATTCTAGAAAAGTATGTCTTAGGGTATCAATCTATGCATGATTTCTTACTTGTCTTCTATGGATTTCAAGACTGTCACGATTAGTATCCATGAATGTTTATGAAATTACTTTCATATTTGAATTATGTAATGATGTGATAATAGCATGATTTCTAGAATTCCACCATGAATTAGCATTATTTTTGAGATATGGCCTTTATGAAATGTCTATATGATTTCACCATGATTTTTGATATATATGTTAAAGTATGATTAGAATTTATGAGTTTTCATGAATATAAAAAACATGAATTATACTATGTTTTGGGCCTATAATGTTATGAATTTCGATGATAAAGCATCATCATGATTCTTTAGATTTTCGGGCCTCTTGATAGTAGAAAGTATCCCTAATCAGACTCTCATGAATTTAGTATGTTATGATTAGTTGAACTCTCAAGTCTTTGATTAGCTGTAGTAGCTTAGACTAGATGAATGATGTAAGTTTTGTGTCTTCCATGTTAGTATAATTGGGATCCTCCATAGTAGAGAGTGTTTCCCTCAGCTCAGTCAGAGATCCTCCATCATAGAGAGTGTTTTCCTCAGCTTAATCAGGGATCCTCCATAGTAGAGACTGTTTCCCTCAGCTCAACCAGGGATACTCCATAGTAGAGAGTGTTTCCCTCAGCTCAGTCAGGGATCCTCCATAGTAGAGAGTGTTTCTCTCAATCTAGTCAGGGATCCTCCATAGTAGAGAGTCTTTCCCTTAGTTTATGATTTTAGTTATAGACTTCAGTTCAGTATAGTCTCAGACTTTAGTTCAGCTCATTCATAGTAGAGTTCAGTTTCAATTTTCAACAGTTAGTCAATATAGTGTATGATATGAGTTATAGTTCAGTTCTCAGTGCATGTACATGACCCTTATGCATCAACTTTACTTGTATTTTATTTCAATATTTTCAAATAAGCGCATCTCATCAGTATCTATACATTTTAGATAGAGTCATTGTACTTCTGCTCAGTTATATGTTTAGTTACGTAGTCAGCTTACTTTCTCTCGGTATATTTCCATGTTTAAGTTCATTTATGTTTCCCATATACTCAGTACATTCTAAGTACTGACTACATGCTTTTGTGTTATAGTGTTTTATGATATAGATCCAGGTTTCTAGACTCAGCCTCATGGTTAGACACGCTCTATTCCTACCTCAGCTGTCAGTGGTTAGTCCTCATCTATCGAGGACAAGATCTGTGATTTTCCTATTTCAGTTTATTTCAGTTTTAGACATTAGGAGTTAGCTGGGGATTTTTCCCAGTAGCTCATCAGTTTAGTAGAGGATTTCAGACAAGTATAGACGAATTGAGCTTATGATTTAGTGTTTTAAAAGACTATGTTCTTATGGTGTTGATTAAACTCTTTCAATTAGCTCCCGCTCAGTTATGATTCTGTTAGTTGTTATTCTGTTAGTATCATGCTATGATTATGCCATGGGTCGAATTGGGGTCATTTGTGGTTCTAGGTCTTGTGTTACTGCTAGGGTGTAAACTTGGGTCGTGACAGGTAATTAGACAGGACATGACGTAGTATCATTTTACCGAGGACATGACCTTAGGTAGGAGGTTGTGGAGGACGCGCATTAGGGTAGAAGGATAGTAGGTTGCAGTGTGTTGTCTTGTTACCAACACATACTAACAGTTGTACATTGCCCAGGTAGTTTCTTTCCTTCAATTTATGTTATTATGAGTTGTTGTGTGTACTCCGGCTATCATATTATTTTATTATAGTTACTGTCCTATTACTGTTTTCTACTCTTGTTACCATCTGCTTATTTCTTGTACATCCTTTGCTTTTATCTGGACTACTTTGGATGATTATTGAGTTGAGTGTCTATCGGAAATAGCCTCTCTACCTAGGAGGTGGAGTTAAGGTTTGCATAAACTATATCTTCTCCAGACCCTACCTTATGGAATTATACTAGGTATCTTCTTCTTGTATTTGGTGGTTTTTAGATTTATTTTGGAAAAATACCTATTTGTTCTCAGAATTCCCAGACTGTTTCGTTGTCTCTATTCTTCATTCCTTCCTAAAACCAAATGTCGATCATCATGAATCAAGGCATATCTTGGGTTAAGATTCTTGAATTGAGTGCCTATCATCTTTACCTATATACATGTTGATATTTAAATATATTTACTCTATTATTGTAGAATTAGTCCAATATGTTTCTGCTTGGTTAAGCTTACTCGTTTATACAACATTAGTTCATAGTAATAGAACTATCTTATTTACTATAAGTGTATTGGATATTATGAAATAAGTGCAAATTCCCTTTTTTTTTATTTTTCTTGTGCATGAAATCCATTAATCGAGTCCATTGGGGCTCATTTGCATGTTTCGAGTAGGGTCGAGGCCCAACATACCATATTCTTAAGTCAAACCCATTGCAGTGAGAAGGGAAGCAAATGTTTAGTTTTAAGGTCAACGTATATCAGCAAATTGAAGCAAAGCAGAAAATGGACTAATAGCCCATAATATGTTCAAATTAGAAATGGAAGCGAATACTTGGGCCAGCAGTCCATTTGTCTACATAATAGAAAAAGCATGAGTTTGGCCCAGTTCAAATCTAAGTTAATAGAACTAGGAATTGGGCCTGATTCAATTATACATTGGAGCAGGGGCTCAAATCTTTTTATTTGATGTTTTGTCAGCTTTATTTAAGATTAGATGCTAACTTAAACTTAAGTAAATCCCCAAAAGAAAGTTTTTGAATTCATTTGATTTTCTTATTACTTCTTATTTTATACATTGTTTGATATGTGTAAAAATATATTTGGATAATAAATATTTGGATTCAAAATTCAATTTAGGCAAATATCCAAGTTTCAAGAATGACTTGAGAATATTTCATATGCTTTCAAAGTTATTCACATAAACTTGACACTCAAAGGATAACTTGGGGATTTTTCATATCGTTTCATAGTTATTGAGTATTGTGATCCATATTTATGGAGTTGGACTAATCTTGATTTAGTTCAACATCTTAAATCCGGATAACATCTCAAAGTTAGATTATTTGAATGTTAAACATGCAAATGAATGACTAAAGAATAAATATTCTGCTCATTAAAATTAGTACTTTTAAAAATAACTCATATCAATTTTATAAGTTAGCCAAAATTTATTCTCAATGCTAATAACTGTATTCCACACCTTAGAGCCAAAAGTCACTCAAGTCCATAGGAAGAACTTTGCATACACCCAGCCACGCTAATCTTGGCTACGTATTTTTTCTAGTGTCTATGGCTACCATTTTGTTAGGGCAGCCTCCTCCTGAGACTGGCCAATCCCAATTGCTCACTAATGCACCGGTAGATTATGTATCTAAATTACTCCATTTGCCAGTTATCACTAAACTTATTCCTGTGAAACCAATTGCTTATTTACATGGAGAACTCATAGTAATTTTGGAAGAAGAAGAAGTCACTCAAATGATATACGAAGAAAATCTACAGTTTTCCCGGACATACCGGATTCGAGAAAATGATACCGAAACAATATGAATTAAAAGGAGAATGTAATATTGGCTTGTTAAGTAACAAACATGTTTTGATAAGAGCATCGAATTTGGAGGATTATATGAATCTGCTTAAAAAACCAGCTTATAATTTAATTCAATGTCAATGGACCTATCCCATGCGCACGTGGAAGTGAGATCCGTTGTCTGATTCGAAGAAGGAGACAACTACTGCAATAGCATGGATATCGTTCCCTTCCCTACGACCGAACTTTTTTTGAAAGAAGTAGTTTTCTCTCTTGTTGTTGTGGTAGGAAAGACGTTACAAGTGGATATGGCCACTAAAAAACCAAACAAGGGCTATTTGTGCCTGCATCAAGGTTGAAGAGGACTTACTAGGTGATTTACCCAGAAGAATTAACATCGGTATAAGGAAGATAACAAGTGGTGAAAAAGTGGGTTAGAATTAAATATGATTATATTTCAAAATATTACAAAAATTATAGAATTCAAGGACACAATGAACAGGAATGTTTTGTTCTACATTTGGGGTTATACCACAAAAAGAGGGAGAAGAAACAAGATGAAGAAGAGAAGGAGGGAATAAAAATAGAAAAGGAAAAATAGGAATAAAACTCACCAGAAGTCGAGAAAGCAGGAAAAACTTAACACTAACAAAGTAGAGAATGGGGATAGAGTTAATTCAAAAGACAAGGGAGATCAAGGAGTTATTAGTAGCACAGAAGCAGTAATTACAAGATTAGGAAAAGGATGAGGATATGGAAGTTAATATTCAAAATGTAGTACAAGCAGTGGACTTATATCCAAGAAAAATAGCTGACCTAATGAGTGGAGCCAAAAAGGTTAACAGGGGCAACCTACTCTCCCTTTACAAGTCAAAAAAAGGAGTAACACGGAAGGACATAAGAATAGTGATCAATGATTGGTAAACTCTTTTTTTTGGATTATAAGATTCGTTAACTCTTAAAAGTCATTTGAGATATTAAAAGAGCTTAAGAGAAGACATCAATATTTATCCATAGCTCTTATAGAACCTTTTCAAGGAACTGAGGAGATAGAACAGTATAAAAGAAGATTAGGATTTCAGAATGGGTTAGCTAACTATTCATCAAAGATCTTGGTATTTTGGCGAGGGGATTGGAATAGACAAGTTATTTTGAATAGTAATCAGTAAATCACTATAAATTCAGTATTTATAATAAAAACTTCATGATTACAGCTGTTTATGCAAGATATAATGCATCAGAAAGGCTGAGCTATAGGAAAACTTAGAAAAATTAGTTGAGGTTAATCATGATCCTCGGATTATGGGAGGAGATTTTAATTGAATATTCAATGAAGAAGATAAGTGTAATACTCCAGAAGTCCCTAAGATCAAACCCGTGAGTTGAAACTGAGAAAACAGGCAATTTCACACTAGGTCACAGAACAAGTTGTCCAACAACTCGTGGTGTGACCTATTGAGAAGGTGTCGTTCTTGGGAAGAGGCAATGGAAGGGATGTCGAGTCATCGTCACTCCCAATGACTCATGGTCTAACCCATCAGGTGGTCAAAGAATGATTGGGTAGTGTTGGCAATGGATGGAGGGATAAGTCTTCATGCATCTAAAGGCTCTTCAAGTGCCCCGTGGGGAACGAAATATTACTAGATGAAGATTTTTCTAGTGATGACAATGAATGGAATGACAAGTCGTCCAGTTTGGTAATGACTCGTCAAGTCCCTCATTGGGACTGGCAGTGTTAGTTTTCCTGTGAATTTAGTAAGGGTGTTTTGTAATTCCTAAGCTCCTATGCCCTAAAATACGTCATTTTAAGCCCTAAAAGAGGTATACTAAGGGATTTTAACCTATTCAAATTCATTAAACTCCTATGCATGCAAGTTTAGAGGGTTCCATTGAAGATCAAGCCTAGAATCCTTCAATTCTCCTCCAAATCTCTTGGGCTTTCACAATCAAATTGAGAATCAATTTACCCAGGTATGTAGGACCATGAATGAGAGTTTCCTTTCACTCTCATACCCAAATTTCTCCTCAAGTTCATGAATTCAAGTGTATGACCTTATGGGGTTTTAACCCAAATCTATAAAATTCTCTATGATTTATTTGTGGGTCAATTCCCGTCATGTTTCAAGGCACGTTTTAAGATTCATGGGTAGATTTTTTGTACTAATTGATTACAAATTCATGTTTTCAAATTTTAGAAGATTATGCCCAATTATTCAAGTTCATAAAAAAGTTAGTTTATGATGGTTGACTTCAAGTATGATGAAGTACCTGGCATGTATGTATGTTTACAGTTACCCATATATGAATCTATGATTTGAATAGTGAAGTCTATTTCAAATATGCATGATCTTCAACTTATGGTATGTTTGGAGCCAGGACTCCCCGTATTCAAATTTCAAACTATACATGTAACTTCATAATTAGCCTTGGTTGAAAAAACAATGGTCTCAACATCATTGAAAAATGATGGAGAGCACCTTTCATGTTTTGAGAGCAGTGTCTAGCACTGAGTAGGCTAGAGGTTCATGAAAATCCCGAGTCTCAGAATTATGTGCCAACGTAGGACTTCACATTTTACTTTGGGACCTCCCTTGTAAGCTTCCCCTACCATGAATGGGCCTTCAGCTTGATATCAATATCATGGTAGTGCTCTTACCCCTGGCAAGGCTTTGGATGACTCTGCCCACTTGAGTGTAATAGTTGAGATCACGTAAGCTCTATCGTGATTGTGTCGGTTATATGATGAGTCTCCCATTGTTCCTCATAATCTCAGTTATGTATGTTTATAAGTTATGATATTATGTATTCAGCAGGTTTTGACCCAATGATCAGGTTATTAGTTTTTATTTATGAATCTCAGTCTCATCTTTGGATCATTCGATTCAGTTTATGTCTATTCATGTTTTTTAGATACCAGCATGCAGACTTGTCTCTCATAATCTTCTAATGTCATGATTTATGAGATGCATGATTTCCGTTTATACTTAATCATCCTGTTTAACCTTGCATACTCAGTACATTTCAAGTATTGATTGCATACTCTATGCTGTATCGTTTCATGATACAGGTCTTAGTTCTACTCTCAATCCAGCTCAGACCCTTCCTTGGGTGAGTCCTCATCCTCCGAGGACATCTATCTTTCAGTATTGTTATGTCAGCTGCTTTCAGACTTAGAGATAGCTAGGGGCTTGTCCTAACATCTCATTAGTTAGTGGAGGCTTTTCAGATATAGATTTGTATATTCAACTTTTGACTTAGTGTTATGATATTACCGTTGGATAGAAATTTGGTTATTCAGACTTTCACTATTTCAGAATTTAATTATCAGTTTTGCTTATGTTGATCTTTAGTTATCATGTTCATGCTATGGGTTGACTTGGAGCCATTTATGTTTCTAGTTTCCATGTCTAGATCCGTGCCTATGTTCGGGTCATGACAAACTTGATATCAGAACCTTAGGTGTTGAAGTATCCTAGGGTGTCTAAAAATCGCGTTAAGTAGAGTCTTTTTCATTGGTGTGAAGCGCGCTACACTTATGACAAAGAGGATATGAAACCTTTTAGCAAACTTCCCTTCTTTCATGATTCTATATCATGCCATGAGTTCAACTCTCTCTATTCCTCTAACTCCAGCTTTATGCATTTGCAGAATGATGCCTCCATGCTGAGTTAATGGAAGAAGGAATGACAATGGAAATGGATATTTCTATGAGGATGGAAATGAAGATGGGCACCAGCAAGCGCCACCTACCTTATGAGGATCCTGTGCCTGAGCAGGTTGTGCATGCTGAGTTTAGGGCAGCCACTCAGATGTTGGCACAAACATTGACCACTTAGGTCAATCAGCAGGCAGTGGCTCATATTCCCCAGAATGGAACCACAACGGCGGCTAGAGTCTGGGATTTCCTCATGATAATCCCCCTAAGTTCCTTGGGTCGAGAGTGAATGAGGACCCACACGAGTTCATTAAGGATATCCATAAGATCACCCAGATTATGGGGGTGACGGAGAGAAGTGTGCAGACTTAGCCTCCTATTAGTTGAAGGGGTCACTCATATATGGTATAGGCAGTGGAAGGATAGCCGGGGAGTCAGAGCGAGTCCCATTGGTTGGGATGAGTTCCCCACCGCATTCTTAACCGATTCTTTCCTTGAGAGATGAGGGAAATCAAGGCAGCCAAGTTTTTGAATATGAGACATAACAACATGACCATCTAGGAGTATGCTCTAGAGTTCACCCAGTTGTCCAAATATGCACCAGAGATGGTGGCCGCTCAGAGGGCTCGGGTGAGAAGATTTGTGAATGGAGTAGCGGATTCCTTGGTCAAGGATTGCAGGATCACCATGCTACATTAGGACATTGACTTCTCCCGATTGGTCTTGTATGCCCAGCAGATAGAGGAGGTGAAAATAAGGGAGAGGGAGAGGCAAGTCAAGAGGGCTAGGACAGACAACTTTGGGTTTTCCCTGCAAAGGTCTGGTGGTGGACATCGTCAGTAGTCCCACCATAGATCATCAGCCCCTGCGCCAACCAGTATGCCATCCAGGTCTAGGTGCGATCAGAGGGGAAGGACATCAGGTTCTCAAGGTCAGGGGAGCAGGTTAGTAGAGCCCAATATTCTAATTTTTGGTAAGAGGCACACCGTACGGTGCTTAGCAGGATCAGGGGCATGTTTTGGGTGCAGGAAGCCCGACCACATGCTCAGAGATTGTCCAGCTTCCAGAAAGGGACAGGTAGAGACTGTGACCCAGTTACAAGTTCAGTAGCTTCATCAGCATGCTCAGCTCAACAGGGTGCATCCACTAGTGCAGGTGGTGGTCAGCGTCAAAATAGGTTTTATGCCCTCTCATCACGTCAAGAGCAAGAGGTCTCGAGATGTGATCACTGGTATGTTACGAGTATTCCATCTTGATGTATATGCATTGTTAGATACAAGGGATATTTTATATTTTGTGATAGCCTATGTTGCTATTAGTTTCAGAGTTAGTTTTGAAATTCTATCAGAACCCTTCTCAATCTGTACTCCAGTCGGTGACTCAGCTATAGCTCCACGAGTATACAAAAATTGTCCTATCACAGTTCTTCAGAAAATCATCTCAGCTGATCTAGTAGTGCTATATATGACTGATTTTGATGTTATATTTGGTATGGATTGGTTTCATGCATGTTATGCTTTAGTGAATTGTAGAATCCATATGGTAGAGTTTCGATTTCCGGGTAAGCCAGTACTAGAATAAAAGGGTTGTTCAGTTGTACCTGTAGGTCTCTTAGTTTCCTACCTTATGGCCGGAAAGATGATTTCCAAGGGTTGTTTGTACAATCTAGTTCGGGTTAAGGATACTATATCCGAGACCCGACTCTTTAATCTATCCTATTGTATGTGACTATCTGGAGGTTTTCCTAGATGATCTACCAAGAGTCCCTCCCGAGCTGGAGATTGACTTTGGTATTTGACCTTCTTCCCGATACGTAGCCTAGATCCATACCTCCATACAAAATGGCTCCAGCTAAGGTAAAGGAGTTGAAAGATTAGTTGAAGGACCTCTTGGATAAGGGCTTCATTAGTCCTAGAAAATCCTCGTGGGGTGCACCAATTCTCTTTGTTCAAAAGAAGGATGGATCTCTTTGTATGTGCATTGACTACCGACAGTTGAACAAGGTTACATTAAGAACAAGTATCCCCTCCCCAGTATGAAGAACTGGACATGATAACAAAAGATTCTTACCTCTTTGAGCTGTATAAAAATCTCCATCCATTGACGCCATGGTGGCCAGTTAATCACCCATAGAAGAAGGAGGAAGAGCTGAAGGTTGAAAAAGAACGATGCTATACTTAGTGGAAGAAGAAGACTTAGGAAACCTTGATTTCTAAGCTTATGTTTTTTGTATTATTTGGTCCAGTCAAGCCAAAGACCCGATCAATAGATTTTATTTGTTTTAGTTAAGTATCCAACAACTTAGTGGGCTGGATCAACGTCTTTAAATTTATCTTTCTCATGGGCTTATTTGGGTCCGCTTTTTTTGTGATCTGGATTTTTATTATCAATAAAAAAGCTATGACCTCTTAATGGATTAAGAAAAGATAGTTAAATTTTTATAACTTACTGGGACTCACCTTTTGTGAAAATTTTTAAGTGCCTAAACCCTTCTTAGAAATTTAACTTGAACCTTGTCACGACCTGAATGGAGGTCCGGATCGTAACATGGGACAAAGAGCCCCGAGAGACCCCAAGTCGACCCATGGCATAATCATACATCTAACTCAATCAAGAACTGAACAACCATCAATACCATCATAGGGGAAGTCTAACTTAAGTATAACACACGAATATAAAATTCGAAGCTAAATACAGACATATGTTTGAATAGCCTCTAAACATGATTAGTTGATAGGACAAGACCCCAACTAACTCAACAAGCTGAAAACTAAAATATAAGGAAAAATAGATAGTCTGGTCCTCAGAAGATGAGGACTCACTAATAAGCAGAAACTAACTCGATGAACTGTCTAAGAGCAGGGTTGAACTTGAGATCCGGGTACTGTATCATGAAACGATACAATATAGAAAGTATGCGGTCAGTACGTGGAATTAATTGAGTGTGCAAGGTAAGTAAAACCGCTTGAGTAAAGTAAATCATTTAAAGCATTTCATAACATATCATAAGCTTTCAAATCTGAGAGGAGGGCATGCATGCATTCTTTCTGAAATCATAATCTTTTCAAAACATGACAATGCATAGCTTCATAACATCATAACTAATTCGAATGACTCAAAGCTGAAATATTACTTTTATAAGAAAAGCTGAATAATGAGTCAAATCTTTGTTTTAGAACATGCATGTATAAAATAATAACCATGAGTAATGAATATGGAAATCTTAATCATATCGACAATGAGAGACTCATCACTTAACCGACATACCATGATAGAGCTTACGTGATCCCGACCATTACACTCAAGTGGGCAGCGCCGTCCAAAACCTTGTCAGGGCTAAGGACGCTACCATGATATTGATATCAAGCTCATGGTCCATTAGGGCCGGGGATAGCTCACAAGGGGGGTCCCAATAATATAATATACATTGGCGCGTAGTTTTGGGGCATAGGGTGATCGACCCTTAGCTCGCTCGGTGCTAGAGTCTTCTCACAAAACATGCAATGCTCTACATTGTATATAACGAAGCTCAACATCGTCTATTGACGAAGCTAAACAATGAAATCATGTATAAACTCAACAACATATAAACACAAAGCTCAACATTGTCTATTGAAAAAGCTCAATAATAAAATCATGCATAGTCTCAATATTGTATGAAAACGAAGCTTAACATTGTCTATTGACAAAGCTCAATAATGAAATCATGCATAGACTCAACATCGTATGAAAATGAAGCTCAATAATAACATACATCTCAACTGTGAATTCATGCATATGAGAAGCTTTATTTCAAAACATACCACAAGCTCAAAGATAAGTGGAAGTCTTTACTCCAAAACCATGTGGTAAACTTACTTTAGAGCTACTACGTCATCATACTCGATATAAGGGATTTTTTTTCGAAAACTTTACCATTCTTGGATCTACTCAATTCATTTTGAAAACAATATCATAATCATGGGTAGCTTTAGAAACATGTTTTTCGTCATCAAATCTCATCATCTTCATACATTCATCATCATTCTCTTCTTTCATGAACTTCTCACCCATGAGCCTTTAATTTCATAAAATGAGAAAATATAATTTTGATTGAAAACAATTTAAAATATGCTCAAGCTTCACAATTCATAAATAGAAACATAATCTAATTGTACCCATGTATAGAAATTAAAGAATTATGCAATTGGGTGAAAACCCCATAACTTGATCATATGAATTTCTCATACTTAGATAGAGGTTGGGCATGGATGTGGAAGGAAACACCTACTCGTAACCCTACATATCTGGAAGGGATTGATTCCACCAAATCTTTGATTATCCAAGAGGAAATTGGACGAAAACCTTGAATACTAGACTTGAATACTAGCCTTGAATCACCTCTTCAATCTCTCAAGCTTGCATGCACGGAATGAAATAACTTAGAATAGGTTTCCCCCCTCCTTAAACCGACTAAAACAAGCCTTAAACGATATACTATAGGGCCTTAGGACACAAGAATAACGGAAATACCCTTACTGATCACGCAGAAAAACTGCTCACTGGACCAAACAACGGATGACCCAATGGGTCGTTGGAGGATACCACGACCTGTGGTATCTGTCCGTGCTATGCACTTTCCAGGCTTAGGCCTTGGCTCAAACAACAACTGAAACAACGATTCTTTCATACCTTCAATGGGTCGTTCATTCGATCATGGGTTCCCTCTGCCAACTTTATATTTCCTCCCACCACGAGCCTTACCACGACTTGTTACTAAAACCCACGAGTCGTGGTCTCGTTCCATCACATACACTGGCCATCTCACCATCCTAACAATGACTAGTCACCACGATCCGTGGTACCTCATGATGGGTCGTTGGGTGTCCCGTTACTTCCCTGAATCTTAAGTCCACAACTTACCACGGCTACCAACAACGGCTCATTGTTTCCCACAATGAGTCATTATGACGGTGTTGTCTCCACGGCCCCAAAACCAAACACCTTCCACGGCTCACTCAAACGGGTCGTTGGTTGAACCAATAATCCGTAGGACCTCTCGTTCTGCATCAATTTCCCTAGTTTTAGCAGTTTTCAACTTTTAACTCTCGGGTGTACCCTAGGCACTTTTGGGGTATTACAATATCTCCCCCTTGGGAACATTCGTCCTCGAATTTTGAAGACAAGCAGAAAATAGAAACATGCAATTATCATATTCAAATACTGATCATTTAAGCGGAAACTAATGAAATGACTACCTCCGATTCAAAATATATAGTTGAATTGAATTCACAAATCACATGCACACCCATATACATAAAAGAAACTTGTGTGCATGAACTGAACATCAAACTAAATAGAGTCATTGAGCAAAACTGATACCTCAAGTCAGAATTGAGCCGGTAGATAATAAGTGTGGGTATTTAGCCATCATATCTGCTTCGGCTTCCCATGTAGCTCCTTCTACTTGCTGATTCCTCCATAATACTTTAACTGAAGCTACTTTTTTGTTTCGTAACCTTCGAACCTGTCGATCTAGTATTTCCACTAGAACATCCTAATAGCTAAGGCTATCATTTACACCAACGTTGTCCACCGGAAGTACTAAAGCTGGATCTCGCAAACATTTCTTCCAAAGTGATACATGAAACACGGGATGCACGAAAGATAACTCTGAGGGCAATTCCAACTCATACGCCACCTTACCAACTCTTCTCATAACCCAGTAAGGACCAACAAAACGGGGACTGCGTTTTCCTTTCTTTCTGAACCGCATGACTCCCTTTATGGGAGATACCTTCAGAAATACCCAATCGTCCACCTCGAACTCCAACTCTCTCCTCCTCACATCAGCATATGACATTTGATGAGTCTGAGCGGTTTTCAGCCTGTTCCTTATCAGCTGAACCTTCACCATAGCCTCATGAACCGAATCTGGCCCCATCATAACTACCTCACCAACCTCAAACCATCCGATGAGCGATCTACATCTCCGCCCATAAAGAGCCTCGAACGGTGCCATTTGGATACTTGAGTGATAGTTGTTATTGTAAGCAAACTCAATCAGGGGCAAGTGATCATCCCAACTACCTTTGAAATCTATCACACATGCTCTCAACATTTCCTTGAGAGTCTGGATTGTCTGCTTTGCCTGACCATCCGTTTGCGGATGAGATGTTGTGTTGAGTTTAACCTAAGTCCCAAGCCCTTTTTGAAAAGACCGCCAAAACAGAGAGGTAAATTGAGTACCTCGGTCTGAAATCATAGACAAGGGCAACCCATGTAGTCGAACTAACTCTCGGATATACAGTTTCGCAAAATCATCCGCTGAATCTGTAGTTTTGACCAGTTGAAAGTGTGCAGCCTTGGTCAACCTGTCTACCACCACCCAAATAGAATCATAGTGTCGACGAGTACGAGGTAGGACTGTAATGAAATCCATATTAAACTCTTCCCACTTCCAAGTGGGAATGCTAATATCCTGAAGTACACTTCCCGGCCTTTGATGCTTGACTTTTACTTGCTGACAGTTAGGGCACCTGGCTACGAATCCTGCAATATCCTTCTTTATGCCGTTCCACCAATATATTTCCCGCAAATTCATGACACATCTTGGTGGCACCCGGATGGATAGAATACCTGGATCCATGTGCCTCATGCAATATCCAACCCCATAAATTATCAACATCTGGAACACATAGACGACCTTGGTACCACAGTACACCATCTCCCCCTTGGGAGAAGACCTCCACCTTTAAACTTCGAATGGCTTCCTTCAGCTTTACCAAAACCAGATACTCATCTTGTCTAGCTTTCACATCAATCAAGATTCTGATTCGTTTTTCACAACAATACCGCCATCGGTCGAGTCGACCAATCTAACTCCCAACCTTGCAAGTCGATGGACATATTTCTCCAACTCCTTCTTTCCCTTATCCACGTGGGGCACACTCTCCATAGAGAGACTATTAAGTGCATCCGCTACCACATTAGCCTTACCCGGGTGGTAAAGGACACTCATGTCATAGTCCTTTAGTAGCTCCAGCCACCTCCTTTGCTAAAGAAGGAGATCTTTTTGCGTGAACACATATTGCAAGCTCTTGTGATCTGTGAATACATCCACATGGACCTCCGCGGCCAACTCTAGGTCATGGGTCGGATAAGTCTTCTCATGGACCTTCAACTATCTAGAGGCATATGCTATCACTTTTCCTCACTGCATCAAAACACACCCAAGTCCAATTTTCAAAGCATCACAATATACCATAAAACCATCGGTACCCTCGGGTAGGGTCAACACTGGTGTTGAAGTGAGTCGAGTCTTCAACTCTTGGAAGCTTTTCTCACAAGCCTCTGATCATTGGAACTTTACCTTCTTCTGAGTCAACTTGGTCAAAGGTGCTGTGATGGAGGAGAAACCTTCAATAAACCTCCGATAGTAACCGCTAAACCCAAGAACCTCCGAATATCTAAAGGTTAACCGGTCTAGGCCAATTTTTCACCGCCTTGATTTTCTTAGAATATACCTTAATGCCCTCACTCAATACCACATGGTCCAAAAATGCAACAGAGTCCAACCAAAACTCACACTTGTTGAACTTTTCATACAACTGACGATCCTTAAGGGTTTAAAGCACTACTCTCAAGTGAGTGGCATGCTCCTCCTCGCCCAAAGAGTATATAAGGATGTCATCAATGAACACAATCATGAACATGTCCAAATATGCCTTGAACACCCTATTCATTAGATCTATAAAAGTTGAATGAGCATTGGTTAGTCCAAAAGACATAACAACAAATTCGTAGTGACCATACCGAGTCTTGAAAGCAGTTTTTGGGATGTTGCTCTCCCGAACTTTGAGCTGATGATAACCAGACCAAAGATCAATCATGGAGAAACACTTGGCACCCTGAAGCTGATCAAACAAATCATTGATCCTAGAGGATACCTTTTCTTAACGGTGACCTTGTTTATATGCCGATAGTCAATGCACATCCGAAGCGAACCATCCTTCTTTCAGACGAATAACACTGGTGCACCCCATGGAGACTTACTAGGCCTAATAAAGCCCTTATCTGATAGGTCTTTCAACTGATCCTTCAACTCTTTTAGCTCGGCTGGAGCCATCTTGTAGGGCAGAGTAGATATAATCTGCGTGTCGAGAAGAAGATTAATACCGAAATCAATCTCCTGCTCGGGAGGAACACCTGGCAAATCATCAAGAAAGACCTCTGGATATTCATGTACTACTGGAACTGACTAGATATTCGTGGTTTTGGACTCAACATCCTTAACCCTAACTAGATGGTACATGCAATCCTTAGAAATCATCTTCCTGGCCTTAAGATAGGAAATGAATCGACCTACAGGCACAATTGAACTACCCTTCCATTCTAAGACTGGCTCACCCAGAAATCTGAACTCTACTGCCTGGGTTCTACAATTAACTAAAGCATAGCATGCAAATAGCCAATCCATGTCGAGAATAACATTGAAATCAGTCATGGCTAACTGTATCAAATCTATTGAGGTGACCTTATCAAGGATTGAGATTGGGTAACTTCTATACACACGTCTAGCTACAATTGAGTCACCTTCTGGGTGGAAACTGAGAAGGGTTCTGACAAGACATCGGAATTGACTCTGAAGCTATTGGCCATATATGGTGTCACGAAAGACAAGGTAGCCCCCAAATCTAGCAAAGCATATATATCAACATGGAAAACTCACAATATACCAGTGACCACATCCGGGGAGACCTTCTTCTCCTAACGGGATGCTAAGGCATAGAATCTATTCTGGAGCTGACCGCCAGCTGTGCTAGTAGATGCCCCCTAATGTGTTGAGCATGTGGGAGGGGCTGCTGAACCGGAAGCTAGGCCTCAGCCCCCAACCTGATCCTACCTCGTAGCTGGACAATCTCTAAGCATGTGTCCGGGCAGCCCACACCCAAAACAAGCACCTGAACCTGCCATGAACTGGCGCATGTATCCCTGACCACATCTACGACAATCTGGGATGCTAGAATCTGCAAGTCTGCTGCTTTGACCCCTCGAGCCTGAGGCTCGCCCTCTCTGATCATGTCTAGGACTGGATGGCATACTCAATGCCGAAGATTCCAGGGCTGATGATCTTTGGTGAGTCTACTGGTGGTGCCCACCATCGGAACTCTACTGCTCGGTCCTAACCCTCTTGGCCTCCCTCTCTCTCGAATGTGCCGCCTCCATATGCTAGGTGTACGACACTATGCGAGGGAAGTCCATATCCTGGTGAAGCATAGAAATTTGGCACTCATTGTCCAAATACCCTGCTATACCATGCACAAATCTACTCACCCGTATCCTCTGGTCAACCACTAACTCTGGGGCATATTTCGATAGACGAGTGAACTCAAGGGAATACTCTTGCACTGTCATTCTTCCCTGCTTCAAGTTTACAAACTCAACTGCCTTCAGCTCCTTCATCTCCCGAGGGAAGAACCAATCTAGGAATGCAACATGAAACTCCTCCCACATGATCGAAACTGCTCCTGCGACCCTGCTATCCTTCCATTGGCAAAACCAGATATGTGCAACCCCCTTCAACTGGTAGGAAGCCAACTCTGCGAACTCAACACTACTCCACCCCATGACTTGGGTGATCTTGACAATCTCATCAATGAAATCATGTAGGTCCTCATCTACCTTAGACCCCATGAACTTCGGCGGGTTCGTCCTCAAGAAGTCTCTAACCCGAGCCGCCGCTGCATTTTCATTTTGCGGAACATGCACAACGGCCTGCTGATTGACCTGAGCGGTCAAGGCCTGTGCAAGAATCTAGATAGCGCTCGAAACTTAGCATGAGAGGCTGGCTCCGGTGCTTGAGGCTCATGAACTGGTGGGGTTGGCTGATGCCCATAACCATTTCCATCCTTGTGACCTTCACCACCTCCATTCCTCCTTTCATTCACTCTTCGAGGAGCCATGATTTAGCAATCGCGAATAGCACGAATCAGAAGGATAGAAATACTTTTCATCGCACAACACAAATCATGAAAGAAGGGAACATTTCCTAAACGTCTCATAGCCTCTTCGTCATAAGTGTGTCGCGCTTCACACCTATGAAAAAGACTCTATTTAATGTGGGTTTCAGACACCCTAGGACACTTCAAACCTATGGATCTGATACCAAGTTTGTCATGACCCGAATGGAGGCCTGGACCATAAAACGGGACAAGGAGCCCCGAGAGACCCCAACTTGACCCATGGA
Source organism: Datura wrightii (assembly GCA_035772735.1). NCBI lineage: Eukaryota > Viridiplantae > Streptophyta > Magnoliopsida > Solanales > Solanaceae > Datura > Datura wrightii. The sequence continues at coordinate 92,482,903 of JASDFA010000018.1, forward strand.
ATAAGCATACATCTAACTCAATCAAGAACTGAATAACCATCAGTACCATCATAGCGGAAGTCTAACTTAAATATAACATACGAATATAAAATCCGAAGCTAAATACATACGTATGTCTAAATAGCCTCTAAACATGATGAGTTGATCGGACAAGACCCCAATTAACTCAACAAACTGAAAACTGAAATACATAAGGAAAATATAGATAATCTGGTCCTCGAAAGATGAGGACTCACCAATAAGCAGACGCTAACTCCGATGAACTGTCTAAGAGAGGGGGCTGAACTTGAGAACCGGATCCTATATCATGAAACGATACAACATAGAAAGTATGCGGTCAGTGCGTGGAATGTACCGAGTATGAAAGGTAAGTAAAACCGCTTGAGTAAAGTAAATCATTTAAAGCATTTCATAACATTTCATAAGATTTCAAATCTGAGTGGAGGGCTCGCCTGCATTCTTTCTGAAATCATAATCTTTTCAAAACATGAAAATACATAGCTTCATAACATCATAACTAATTCGAATGACTCAAAGCTGTAATATGACTTTCACAAGGAAAGCTGAACAATGAGTTAAACCTTGCTTTTAGAACATGCATGTATAAAATGATAACCATTAGTAATGAATATGTAAATCTGAATCATATCGACAATGGGAGACTCGTCACTTAATCGACATACCACAATAGAGCTTACGTGGTCCCAACTATTAATCTCAACTGGGCAGAGCCGTCCAAAACCTTGCTAGGGCTAAGGATGCTACCATGATATCGATATCAAGCTCATGGGCCATTAGGGAGGGGGATAGCTCACAAGGGAGGTCCCAATAATATAATAGTATCAACCTATGTTGGCGCGTAGTTCTGGGGCATAGGGTGATCGGCCCTTAGCCCGCTTGGTGCTAGACTCTTCTCCAAAAACATGCAATTCTTTACATCGTATATAATGAAGCTCAACATCGGTTATTAGCGAAGCTCAATATTATCTATTGACAAGCTCATTAATGAAATCATGCATAGACTCAACATCATATGAAAACGAAGCTCAACATTGTCTATTGACAAAGCTCAATAATGAAATCATGCATAGACTCAACATCGTATGAAAACGAAGCTCAATAATAACATACATCTCAATTGTGAATTCATGCACATGAGAAGCTTTATTTCAAAACATACCCCAAGCTCAAAGATAAGTGGAAGACTTTACTCCAAAACCATGTGGTCAGCTTACTTTAGAGATACTATATCATCACACACGATATAAGGGCTTTGCCCAAAACTTTACCATGCTTGGATCTACTCAATTCATTTTGAAAACAATATCATAATCATGGGTATCTTTAGAAACATGCTTTTCATCATCAAATCTCATCATCTTCATACATTCATCATCATTCTCTTCTTTCATGAACTTCTCACCCGTGGGCTTTTAATTTCATAAAACTAGAAAATACAATTTTGATTGAAAATAATTTAAAATCTTCTCAAGATTCACAATTCATCAATAGAAACATAATCTAATCGTACCCATGTATAGAAATTGAAGAATTATGCAATTGGGTGAAAACCCCATAATTTGATCATAGGAATTTCTCATACTTAGATAGAAGATGGGCATGGGTGTGGAAGGAAACACCCACTCATAACCCTACATACCTGGAAGGGATTGATTCCACTAAATCTTTGATTATCCAAGAGTAACTTGGATGGAAACCTTGAATACTAGCCTTGAATTACCTCTTCATCCTCTCAAGCTTGCACGCTTGGAATGAAATAACTTTGAATAGGTTTTTCCCCTCCTTGATCCCACTAAAACGAGCCTGAAACGACATAATATAGGGCCTTAGGATGTAAGAATGACAGAAATACCCTTATTGATCACGCAGAAAAACTGCTCACTGAACCAAACAACGGACGACCCAATGGATCGTTGGAGGATACCACGACATGTGGTATCTGTCCGTGCTATGCACTTCCAGGCTTAGGCCTTGGCTCAAACAATGACTAAAACAATGATTCGTTCTTACCTTCAACGGGTTGTTCATTCGATCGTGGGTTCCTTCAGCTAACTTTATATTTCCTCCCACCACGAGCCTTACCACGACTGGTTACTAAAACCCATTAGTCATTGTCTCATTCCGTCACATACACTGGCCATCTCACCATCCTAAAAACGACTGCTCACCACGATCCATGGTACCTCATGACGGGTCATTGGGTGGCCCGTTACTTTCCTAAATCTCAAGTCCACACCTTACCACGACTACCAACAATGAGTCAATATGCTGGTCGTTGTGTCCACTGCCCCAAACACGTAGGACCTCTCGTTCTGCAAAATTTCCCCAGTTTCAGCAGTTTTCAACTTTTAACTCCCGGGTCTACCATGGGCACTTTCTGGGTCTTACAATATCTCCCCCTTGGGAACATTCATCCTCGAACGTTGAAGACAAGCACAAAATAGAAACATGCAATTATCACATTCAAATACTAATCATTTAAGTGGAAACTAACGAAATGACTACCTTCAATTCAAAATATATAATTGAATTGAATTCAAAAATCACATGCACACCCATATACATAAAAGAAACTTGTGTGCATGAACTGAATATCAAACTAAATAGAGTCATAGAGAAAAACTAATACCTCAAGTCGGAACTGAGCCGGTAGAGAATAAGTATGGGTATTTAGCCATCATATCTGCTTCGGCTTCCCATGTAGCTCCTTCTACTTGTTGACTCCTCCATAATACTTTAACTGAAGCTACTTTTTTGTTTTGTAACCTTCGAACCTGTCGATCTAGTATTTCCAATAGAACCTCCTAATAGCTAAGGCTATCATTTACACCAACGTTGTCCACCGGAAGTACTAAAGCTGGATCTCCCAAACATTTCTTCAAAAGCGATACATGAAACACGGGATGCATGGAATATAACTCTGAGGGCAATTCCAACTCATACGCCACCTTACCAACTCTTCTCATAACCTGGTATAAACCAACATAACGGGGATTGCGTTTTCCTTTCTTTCCGAACCGCATGACTCCCTTTATGGGAGATACCTTCAAAAATACCCAATCGTCCACCTCAAACTCCAACTCTCTCCTCCTCACATTAGCATATGACATTTGATGAGTCTGAGCGGTTTTCAGCCTGTTCCTTATCAGCTGAACCTTCACCATAGCCTCATGAACCGAATCTGGCCCCATCATAACTACCTCACCAACCTCAAACCATCCGATGAGCGATCTACATCTCCGCCCATAAAGAGCCTCGAATGGTGCCATTTGGATACTGGAGTGATAGTTGTTATTGTAAGCAAACTCAATCAGGGGCAAGTGATCATCCCAACAACCTTTGAAATCCATCACATATGCTCTCAACATATCCTTGGGAGTCTGGATTGTCTGCTTTGCCTGACCATCCATTTGCGGATGAGATGTTGTGCTGAGTTTAACCTAAGTCCCAAGCCTTTTTTTGAAAAGACCGCCGAAACTTAGAGGTAAATTGAGTACCTCGGGTCTCCCCTAGGCACTTCCGGGGTATTACAAACCCTTACCCTACTCTGATTTTTACTTTAAAAGGTTTTTTCCCAAAATTTTCTTTTAAATATGGTTTTCTTAATTTTCTAAAAATTAACTGGAGACTCTATTTTTAAAATAAAACAGCATCAAGTTATGAAAAGATTTTCGATCTTCTATTCAAAATCCACGTGTAACAGAAATGTCAACTCCGTCAGGGATTTATCTAGGTTCTAACCTAAAGGACCTAGTTGTGTGGATAGCTCTTTATTTCTATTATTTATTAAATTTTACAATTATGTGTTTAAATTATGAACATTATTGTCATCTGCATTCATGGTTTTTTTCGCCAAATAGCACCAATCACTATCACACAAGCACAATAGTGATTTTGCGATTTCGCAACCACTTCTACTATTTAAAAAATCGAATAATTTATTGATTTGTAGGCCTCCAATGGTTGTCACAATTTCAGCTCAGGTGTCCACCTGGGTCCCCAGTTTTTCAGAAAGCCAACTCTAGTCCATCTAGCGTAGAGCTAAATCAAAGCTTATTTTGTGCATTTGCCTAAAGGTTAAATATTTTTTGTGTATTAAATCCAATAGTAGACCATCTAGTTATCTAACGGTCCATGACCCAAATATATTCATCCGACTATATTATATTTGAAGGATACATATGCTGAGTTGTATGAACCATTGCTCCTTGAGATTGAGGATTTTCTTTAATAGCTTATTTATCATAACCGGAGGAAGAATCTTCATCCAAAAGTGTTCAGAAATTCAAGAAGCTCAAGAGTGTCTTAGTTTAGAATTTATCATTACGTCCCCACGTGGGACTTATATTTATTTGTATACCATTTCCCTTACTGTGTATCCCCATTAAGTTTATTTATAAATTTTTATATAACATTTTTTTGAGGCATGAAACGTCTTACAAACGATATATATATCTTTCATATGTTAGGCCTACCTTGGCATAAAATGTCACATTAATTATTAAGATGCATTATGTATTATTTATGTGATACATGCTATATAATTTGCTTTCTTCATGACTAATTGGTTTCATTGTTTAAATACATTCATTTTCTTTAAAAACAATTGGTCCATTATTTAATTCCAAAATTTTTGATTGCCATTAGGTATATCAAGATTTAGGAATCCAAGCTTTCCTAAAAATACTTTACAAAGACAGCCCTCAAGTTTGTTTAAAATCACTTGGGTCCTCGAGATCTTACACTCGTAAAGTTCTGCATTCCAAGAATTTATATTAAAAATCACATATCATCGTTCAATTCACATTGACCATGTTGTTCCTAAAAATAGCTTTCTTGCACCCCACCATCGCCAGATATACACCACATCTTTGGTCGTTTCCTACTCAATCAATTTAGAGTCAATAGCATATTCGTTACTGTCAAAATACATGTTTTATGCCAATAAAATGTGCTCTTACAAAAATGTCAAATTGTATCGAAGTCTGAAAAGAGTATCACTCGAACCTTTCACATTGTCCACCTTATTCAGAATCCGTCTCCTTTTCATTGAAATCGCAAAGTCAATCAAAATATTCAAAATTATGTCAACTTATATCACATTTATGTTATCCTCTAAAGTCTTCCATTTTATTCAAATTTGGATTATTTTGTTTAAGCAAAAGGAGTGTTACTTGCTTTATTTATTACTTTGATTAATATTTTGACCATTGGACTAATGCCTTCACCTTTTGAGTTTTTTTGTTTCAAAGAGAGAATGATTTTGTGTTGGTGATCAATTCGACCACCTCAAAAGTTCTAAAGAGAGTATGTCATTACCTTCTGATAAAATCTATGATAAAGAAAGGGATAAAATGAAAATGACTGATACTTCTGGAATGACTGATATGATTATGCGAAATCGTGGAATTTCTTACCAAGAAGGCAACACTTAGAAAAATGAACTCATCACTCGTTTAATGTAAAAGATCACCGACTTAAAATTGGAAAGATTGGTTGTCACAACAAATGTAACTTCAATTGATTCAAGGAGGCTTTCTCCTCCCTCTTCATCCTCGGATTCACCCCTTCTCAACCATTTCCTCATGTATACTACAAGACCCATAACTTCCATTCCTAACCCTTCTACTATAGAATCAAATAAACCACCCATGAATACCTTATACGTTACCCCACCACCATTCAACCAACATTGAGTTTCAAATACTCATCACTATCAAAGTACCATTCACCAAACTCCGATGCCAACACATCAAAATTATCCTATTTTCCAAAGTTATCCGAAGAACCCACACACACTCATCAAAACTCCACTAGTCTATATAAGCAACACTATAAATACCCTTTCACAAAACCTAACTAAACCAGACCATTATGAGAAAATGAAAAGGGAATGGAAGGCAAGAGAAGAAAAATGTGACTAGGTGTCATGACCCCAGTCTCGGACGTAACACGGGATCTAGAACCACGAATGGCTCCATGCTAACCCATGGCACATGCCTAATAAAATCTAGGGTGTAAACTAAGTGGAAATAATCATATTATAAAGCATAAGCAGAAGTCTAGAATATAGTAAAATAAATGGGACTACAAGTCAACCAGCTGAGTATTTAACATTGTCTCTAAAAGCCTCTACTCATAAGATAAGCTGATGGAAAAACACCCCCAACTAGCTCCACTAAGTATAAAAACTGAAAGACATAAAAAGAACATGAATCAAAACTGACGTCGATGAATTATGAGGACTCACTAAAACTGTGCTGAAGTTGGAGCTGGATAGAGTCTAGTGACGGGGCTGAGACTGGTCACGTGAACCTATATCATGAAATGATATAGCGTAAAAGTATGCAATCAGTACTTTGAATGTACTTAATATGTAGGATAAGTAAAACATAAGAATAAGGACAACATACTAGAAATAGTAATCGTGAGATAGTCAAAAACCTAAGTTGTTCATCATAAAATGGAGCATAATGACCCAAAGTTTGAAATCAAAATCACAAGGTCTAACATATTTGAAATCATAAGTAAAAGCTCATAAACTGATCAATGGGTCAAAATACTATAAAACATGATATTGTAGATCCTGAACATAAACACCTTAAAAAATGAGGAATAATGGGAGATTCTCATAACAGATATACTCAAGTCAACACACATGGAGCCCAACCTATAACCTTGGTTGGTAGGATGTTCATACCTTTCCAAGGGTAAGAATCATGAACACGTGATATCACTCATGAGCCCATTTAGGAAGGGGAAACACTCTCTGGAGAGGACCCCTATCATACCTACGGTGGCACGTAGTTTTGAAATTTGGGTACGCTGAATTCTGGCCTACTTGGTGTAAAATATTACTCCTAAAATATACATAGTTCTCATATCATAATCATGAAACATTCTTGGTTTTACATAAGCTAGTTAGAAATCATGATATTCATAAACTGTAACATATGTGAACTAGCCATGAAAATAATGTCAGAGATCAGCCATGATACATGAGATTGAGATTCATGAAATTCATGAATAATTGAGTAATTCATCATAACTTGAAAATATAGAGTCATGATAGCTTTTAATAGAAATCATGAAATTAATATCATAAATCGTGGATTGAATCATAAAAGAGATGAATCCATAGAAGATCATGAGAACTTTCATCAAAAATTGGACTAACCCCAGAAATTCATAAATTCATGATTGGAGACTTGACTTCATGAAAGTGACTTTGAATTAGGCATGAGGGTGAAAAAAATCCCTCATTCATGACCCTATATACCTGCCTTGAAGAGTATCTTGACTTGACCCCGATACCCAGGAGAATTTGAGAAGAAGAAGATGAAGAACCCTAGATTTTCCTTGAGAGATGATTTCCAACTTACGATATTTAAAGACAATGAGGGCTTAGGCTAAGTGTAACACTTTAATAATCCCTTTAGGAAGCCTATTAGGAGTTAAAAACATAGAAAGTTACGAAAATACCCTTAGAAAATCGTATAAAAAAATTGTCAGGTGGAACTTGCAACCCAATAGAAGAGTCGTTTGATCCCTCATGGATTCCCCAAATTCCATAAAAACTTCTCGAAATACCTTCCCATGACTCTTTAGTACGAATCATACAATCTTGGCATGGATTATGGCTTCTATCGTGGCATTCTGGATTTCCTCATGACAGGCCAACCAACAACCCTTGGTCCTTCCAACGACCCATCCTATGGGATGTTCTGTGTCCTGGTCAAAATTTTCTGCTATTTTATACTTTATTTATAGGATATGATATTAGGGACTTTTGGGGTGTTACATTATCTCCCCCTTGGGGATATTCATCCTTGAATCAAGGCTCACTAAGCTGAAAAGATAGGGAAGGAGTTGCTATCCCAAAAATAAATAGTATCGACTGAATATAGATGAAGTGACTAACTCCGAACAAAAATAAATGACTGAACTGACTTCATGAAACATATACACATGCTAAAACATGAGAGTAACTTAGAATCATAATACTGACATAAAACTGAATAGAGTACTAAGGAGGAACTAGTACCTCAAGCTAGAACTGAATTGGGAGGGAAGAAGTGCGGTATCTAGCCATCATATCTGCTTCGACTTTCTATGTAGCTCCCTCTACAAGATGATTCCTCCAAAAGGACCTTCCGAACCTAAGGGTCAATAATCTCAACCAAAACCTCCTCACAAGTCAGACTATCCTTCACGCTGGAGCTCTCTTTGGGAACAACTAGAGCTGGATCACCAATGCACTTTTTCAACAAGGATACATGGAAAACTGGATGCACTGATGCTAACTCTGTGGGATACTCTAACTCGTAAGTGTCACGACCCAAACATAGGCCTAGATCGAGACACGGGACAAGAAACCCCGAGAGGCTCCAAGTTGACCCATGGCATGAACATACATCTAACTCAATCATATATAAGCGGAAGATCATCATAAAAAATATAGTGGAAGTCTAAACAAAACTTAACATTTGAATACATACCTGAGTCTAACGCTGGATACACACTATGTCCAAAAAGCCTCTAAACTGACGAGTTGATGGGACAAGACCCCAACTAACTCACTATATTCTGAAAACTGAAAATACAGAACATAAATGAATAAAAGGGCCCACGCAAGATAAGGACTCACCAACTCTGGGCGAAAAGTACTAAAGCTGAAAATCTAGCTAGCGGCGAGACTGATTCTGGATATCAAAGCCTGTATCATAAAATGATACAACATAGAGTATGCGGTCAGTGCATGAAATGTACCGAGTATGCAAGGTAAGTAAAAATGGATAGTTGAAATACATAAAAGTTCAGAAGAGTAGGACGACATGCTCATAAATAAATATCATAATGTAAACATAAGGCTCAATATTTTAAAAATATTTGAAAATCATTCATAATCATAATCATAAGAGAAAAGCTTTATTAAACATGACTTGAGCCAAAGTGCATAAATATAACCATGCATAAATCATGAGGAACAATGGGAGGACTCGTCATAACTGACACCATCATGGTAGATCCTTACATGATGCCCCAACTATCTCACTCAAGTGGGTAGAGTCGTCCCAGGCTTTCCAGGCAAGGGACGATGCAGTATGTGATTTCACGAAGAGGGGATCCATTAATATTGGAATATATATAAAACCTACGGTGCCACGTAGTTTTGAGACACCGGTGAAGTCCTTTGATCGCCGAGCTACTCGGTGCTATAAACTGCTCTTAAAAACATGCACATTAGGCTCGTATAGTAACCATAAAATCATTCATAAAATTCATGGCCAAATAAATAACAAAATTATTGATCCCTATTTAAAATACATGTTTAGCCATGAGCAACGACCCATGAGTTTACCAAGAGTCATAAATCCATAAATCATGACATTCATGCATACTTGTAAACATGTATAACTTTGAAATTTCATAAATCCATGATAAGTACTTTAAGAGAAATCAAATAATAAAGCATAAATCATAATTGGTCTAGTTAAGATCAAGATCATCATGAAATCATAGCTTGACTTTTCATAAGCATTCATAATTGGGCATAATTGGATTTAAAAATCAAATCTATAACCTTATATTTAAAATAATCACAAAATCTGCCCATAGATCATAAAACAACGTTAGAAACATGCTTGGATCATACCCATAATCAATACTTAGAGAATTCACACATTGGGTAAAAAACCCCTAGATTCAGCAATTAGAATTTTCATGAATTGAGAGGGAATTGGGCATGGGTGTGAATTATTGCAACCATTCATAACCTTACATACCTGAATAGACCTGATTTCACTTTCTTGAATGCCTAAAGAAGAATTGAGGAAGAACCTTGATGAACTATGCTAGATCACTCCCTAAACCCTTAGACTCGCATGCATGAGTTTTGAATAGGCTAGAATGACTTAACCCATCTTAATACACTCTATTCTAGGCTTAAAACGTCGTAGTTTAGGCTTTAGAAACATAGAAATAACAGAAAGCCCTTAATTAATTCACATGGAAAAACAAACTGCAAGTCCCAATGAGGGACTGGTTCTCGTCTTCACCTGAAATTGCATAGTGATAGTCACCACGAGGTACTCAACGAGTCGTTACTGGTGACCATGACTCGTGGTCACCTCCCGTCCTCTTCACTGCCAAAACTTCTCCTGGGATGGGGGACACCATGACTCGTGGTGTATCCGATGAGTCGTGGTGATGACCCGTTAGGTGCACTGCCGATTTTCCTTGATCCACCAATCTCTCTTAACCATGGATGACTTAACGGGTCGTGGTGCTGGCCACGACTCGTGTTCACCTCCTGTGGTCACTCTGAACATAAAATTTCAACCAACTCCCAGCCTCTCCCCACGAGTCACTTAATGACTCATAGGGTTCCTGACGGGTCATTGGACGATTCGTCCTATAACCTAGTGCAGAAAATTTTGTTTTCTCCATTTCAACCCTCGGGTCTGATGTTAGGGTTTTCAGGGTATAAAATATCTCCCCCTTGGGAACATTCATCCTCGAATGTTGAAAATCACACATAAAAATAGAGAAAAGCAATCATCATACTCAAATATTGAACATACATGATGAAAATTGACGGAGCGATTGCCTCCGAGCTGAACTACATGACTGAACTGAATACCCGAATCACACATACATCCATTTACATGAAATAAACTGGGGTACATGAGCTGAACATGAAACTGATAGAGTATTAAGGAGAAAACTAATACCTGAAGCTGAAACTGAGCCGGAAGGGAATAGATATGGGTATTTAGCCATTATGTCTGCTTCGGCTTCCCAAGTAGCTCCCTCAACATGTTGATTCCTCCATAAAACCTTGACTGAAGCTACTTCTTTGTTTCTTCGCATGTGAACTTGACGATCCAGTATCTCCACCGGAACCTCTTCATAACTAGGACTGTCTTTCACACCGAGATTGTCCACCGAAATAACTAGAGCTGGATCACCCAAACACTTCTTTAGAGCGATACATGAAAAACTGGATGGACTGAAGCTATTTCTGAGGGAAACTCCAATTCATATGCTACCTTGCCAACCCGTTTCATAATTCTGTATAGGACAACATAATGGAGACTAAGTTTCCCTTTCTTTTTGAACCTCATCACTCCCTTCATGGGAGATACCTTCAAAATCACCCAATCATTGACTTCAAACTCAAGATCCCTCCTCCTCACATTCACATAGGACTTTTGGCAACTCTAAGCTGTTTTCAACCTATCCCTATAAGTTGAACCTTCTCCATGGCCTCATGGACTGAATATGGACCTATCATCGCAGCTTCACCAACTTCAAACCAACTAATAAGCGATCTACATCTCCGCCCATAGAGAGCCTCAAACGGAGCCATCTAAAATGTTGGAATAGTAGCTGTTGTTATATGCAAACTCAATCATAGGCAAATGATCACCCCAACTACCCTTGAAGTCAATCACACACGCTCTCGACATGTCCTGGAGAGTCTGAATAGTCCGCTCGGCCAGGCCATCTGTTTTTGGGTACAGTGTTGTGCTAAGCTTGATCTGATACCAAGTCCCTTTTGAAATAATTCTCCAAAACTGGGAGGTAAACTGAGTACCTCTATCTGATTTGATGGACAAGGCACTACATGCAATAAACTAACTCCAGCAGGTATAATTTAGCATAATCCTTAGCTGAAATAATGGTTTTGACCGATAGAAAATGAGCTACTTTGAACAACCTATCCACGACCACCCAAATAGAGTCATATTGTTGGCGAGGACGAGGCAACCCTGTAATGAAGCCCATATTGATCTCCTTCCACTACCAAGTAGGAATACTGATGTCTTGAAGTACGCCTTCTGGTCTCTGGTGCTCAACCTTCACTTACTGACGGTTCAGACACTTGGCCACAAACCCGCTATATCCTTCTTCATGCCATTCCACCAATAGACTGCTCATAGGTCACGGTACCTCTTGGTGGCACCTGGATGTATAGAGTATCTGGAACCATGAGCCTCGTGTGACACTCGATCTCTCAAATCATCAACACCCGAAACACACCAACTACCCTGATATCAAAGAACACCATCTCCCTATTAGGAGACGACCTCTACCTTCTAATTCGGAATGACTTCCTTCAACTTCATCCAAATAGGATCCTCATCTTACCTAACATTGACCCCAGTCATCATTCTGATCCATTTTCATAATGGCATCACCATCTCATCGAGTCAACAAGATGAACTCTTACAATTCATGCTAAGAATTTTTTTATAAGTCTCGAACCTCTGAGTTGTCACATTTATTTCTTAAAATCATGCTAAACACGCAAAATGTTCAAATCCACCCCAAACACGTCCGGAATTCCCCAGTCACAACCCAAATATGCAATACAATCTAACACTCATTCTAGACCGGTTGGAATCATCAAATTATCGATATAAGGTCTTTTTGATTGAAAGTTGATCGTGGTCAAACTTAGCTTCCTCAAAGCTCATAATTTCAACCAAAGGTTCAAATCACTCCCGAATCACCTCGAGGTCCATGCAAACCACTCAACTAAGTCATAAATCACCATCTGGAACCAACAGAGCTTTCAAAGTCCAAATTTGAGCTTGTTAACCTAAAATGTTGACTTTGGTCAAACTCCTCAAACTTCAAACCCTCCAAAAATCAAAAATCTCACTAAATCTTCCTTAGATTGTCTCGGGAATGGTGTCATCCATTTCCTCAAGTCATGAATAACCAAATAAGGAATACGGAAAGGTTCAACGTAGGGATATGGACGAACCATCATAAAATCACCATACGAGTTATTACCCTCCCCGGCTTGACAAACAACTACTTTTCCTGGACTTCTACCAGCCCGCCACTTATGGCAGGGATAGGGAGTTACCCTGAACATACCCATCTTAACCGTTATCTCCATCATGGGGAATATCCATAGGGTTTAGAGTAAGGAAATCATAAGCATGAATTATTCAAGAAATCTAAGTTGGGCATATGCCTGATATAGACGATCTTATGAGCTGATAAGGCAAATCCTAAGGACTGAGTTCATAGAGCTGAGCATGCTGAGAGACATGAGTTCACATTCATAACTAGGATCATGACGCGAAGCTAAATCTTTATGGAATCATATTGGGATCGCTAACTGACGGGGTTACCTATCATCTTAGGGTTCTGAACATAAGCATGAGTTGAGCATAGCATCGAGCAAACATGAGGGAAACACCTAAATGAGAATGGATTGACTACCCTTAATTACTACTTCTAGAACTTCCTTACTAGAATACTTAAGACTTGACTTGGCCCTTCACTTACCATCTCACCCCTTAGTTTAAGGCCATCATTCTAAGGCTCTAGGATCCTTCATTAAGGTTACACTAATATCACTTGCTCTGGACTTCCCATTCATCTCCAAAGTTATCGCTGAAGATTTCATACTTGTAACCATTCCCTATCTTCCACAAAATAGATCTCATACTAAAATGCACAAAGGGATCTTGTACTTTATACAGTGGTTCCCGCGTCTAGCAACACACAAGGTTAGATATAAAGACTTATAACGTACCTGTGACTACATCTGTGGTTGGCTAGCCACCTGCTCTAGGTAACCTGTGCTGCTGAGATGGGTGGGCTGCAGACCTGTTAGCTGGGGCACGGACCCTCCGGCCATCCCGCTTGGATGATGGGCAATCTCTGTGTTTATGACCGAGCTGGCCAAAATAGAAGCAAAAATCTAAGCACCTTTATAGGTGGTTCTTCTCACAGCGCCCGAAAACTGGATAAGTAATCTCCCTCACCCGGGTCTGGTATCCTCGAACTTGAGATAAAGACCTCTACTAGGGTTGAGAGTGACTCCCACTACTTGACCCCTACTGGGAACTCTTAAGGTTTTCGATCCTAGTCCTTTTGTTCCTCTTTTCTCCCCCCTTAAACTCTCCCTTCATACTCGAGCCACCAACCTTACCTTAGTCAGACTCCTCCTCATGAAGTCCTGAATTCTAATAGTTGCCTCCTCTCTTGTAGGGTTCGCTGATGCGATAGTCATCTGGTTAGGCTAGGTGATCACTTGATCTGCGGCCCCGAGTTCTACATCCCCAATTTGCCTGAACATGGGATCCATTGAAGTTGGTGGGGCTGGCTGACTTCTGTTAGTTCTTTGAAGAGACATGTTTCTGCACACACGTATAACACAAATTAAAGGAATGGAGAGACATTTCACCGCATGACTCAGATCATGAAAAAAGGAAACATTTCCTAAACGTCTTGTAGCCTATTCGTCATAAGTGTGGCGCGCTTCACACCTATGAAAAAGAATCTACTTAACGTGGCTTTCAGACTCCCTAGGACACTTCAAACCTAATGCTCTAATACCAAGTTTGTCACAACCCGAACATAGGTCCGGATCGAGACACGGGACAAGAAACCCCGAGAGGCTCCAAGTCGACCCATGGCATGAACATACATCTAACTCAATCATAGATAAGGAGAAGATCATCATAAACAACATAGCAGAAGTCTAAACAAGACTTAACATTTGAATACATACATGAGTCTAACACTGGGTAAACACTATGTCCGAAAACCCTATAAACTGACAAGTTGATGGGACAAGACCCCAACTAACTCATTATAGTCCTAAAACTGAAAATACAGAAAGTAAATGGATAAAAGGGCCCTCTCAAGATGAGGACTCACCAAATCTGAGCAGAAAGTACTAAAGCTGAAAATCTATCTAGTGGCGAGACTGAGTCTGGATATCGGAGCATGTATCATAAAATGATACATCATAGAGTATGTGATCATTAAGTGGAATGTACCTAGTATGCAGGGTAAGAAAAAATGGATAGTTAAAATACATAAAAAGTTTAGAAGAGTAGGACGACATGCTCATAACATAAATATCATAATGTAAACATAAGGCTCAAGGCTTTAAAAACATTCGTAAATCATTCATAACCATCAGAGAAAAGCTTTATTAAACATGGCTTGAGCCAAAGTGCATAAACATAACCATGCATAAATCATGAGAAACAATGGGAGGACTCATTATAACTGACACCATCACGGTAGAGCCTTACATGATGCCTCAACTATCTCACTCAAGTGGGTAGAGTCGTCCCAAGATTGCTAGGAAATGGACGGTGCAATATGTGATATCATGAAGAGGGGATCCACTAACATCGGAATATATATAAAACCTATGATGGAACGTAGTTCTGAGACACCAGCATAGTCCTTTGAATGTCGGGCTACTCGGTGCTAGACACTTCTCCCAAAAACATGCACATTAGGCTCATATAGTAACCGTAATATCATTCATAAAATTCATGGACAAATAAATAACAACATCATTGATCCCCATTTAAAACACATGTTTATCCATGAACAAGGGCCCATAAATTGGCCAAGAGTGATAAATCCATAAATCATGAAATCCATGCATACTTGTAAATATGTATAACTTTGACCTTTCATAAATCCATGATAATTACTTGAGAGAAATCGAATCATAAAGCATAAATCTTAATTGGTCTAGTTAAGATCAAGATCATCATGAAATCATAGCTTGACTTTTCATAAACATTCATAATTGGGCAAAATTGGATTTGAAAATCAAATCTATAAACTTATATTTAAAATAGTCACAAAATCTGCTCATAGATCATAAAACAACGTTAGAAACATGCTTGGATCGTACCCATGATCAATACTTAGAGAATTCACACATTGGGTAAAACCCCCTAGGTTCAACAATTAGAATTTTCATGAATTGAGAGGGAACTGGGTATGGGTGTGAACTATTGCACCCATTCATAACCTTACATACCCGAATAGACCTGATTTTCACACTTCCTTGATTGCCCAAAGAAGAATTGAGGAAGAACCCTGATGAACTATGCTAGATCACTCCCTAAACCCTTATATTTGCATGTATGAGTTTTGAATAGGATAGATGACTTAACCTGTCTTAATATCTTCTATTCTGGGCTTAAAACGACCTTATTTTAGGCCTTAGGAATATAGGAATTATGGAAAAGCCCTTGATAAATTTGCAGGGAAAAACAGACTGCTAGTCCTAACGAGGGACTGGACGAATCATCATCCCTAGCCATGACATGTGGCTTGCCTTCGTTTGCTTCACTGGAAATTGCATACTGATAGTCACCACGAGGTAGTCAATGAGTCGATACCAGTGACCATGGCTCGTGGTCACCTCCCATCCTCTTCACTGCCAAAACTTCTCCTGGGTCACCACAGGGGACACCATGACTCATGGTGCACCCGACGAGTCATGGTGATGACCCGTTAGGTGCACTACCGGTTTTCCTTGATCCACCAATCTCTCTTCACCACAGATGACTTAACGGGTCGTGATGCTGGCCACGACTCGTGGTCACCTCCCATGGTCACTCTAAACTCAACCAAGTCCCAGCCTCTCCCCATGAGTCACTTAACGACTCGTGGGGTTCCTGAAGGGTCACTAGATGACTTATCATGTAACCTGGTGCAGAAAATCTTGTTTTCTCCGTTTAAACCCTCGGGTCTGATCTTAGGGCTTTTGGGGTATAACAATAATCCAAATTGCCAACCCGCCTCAAAATCCTGTAAGGGCCAACATATCAGGGACTAAGCTTCCCCTTCTTGCCAAACCTTATAAACCCCTTCATGGGTGACACCTTCAAAAACACCCAATCATCGACATCGAATTCAAGCTTTCTCCTCCTAACATCTGTATAGGATTTTTGAAGGCTCTGAGCTATTTTTAACCTTTCTCTAATGAGTTGAACTTTCTCCACAACCTTATGAACAGAATTTGGCTCTATCAATGTTGCCTCGCTCACCTCAAACGATCCAATATCTGATCTATATCTCCAACCATAAAGAGCCTCAAAACGGAGCCATCTAAATGCCAAAGTGGTAACTGTTGTTGTAGGAAAACTCAATGAAAAGCATGTGGTCATCCCAACTACCTTTGAAATGAATAACACACGCTCTCAACATGTCCTTAAGAGTCTGAATGGCCCACTCAGCCTGACTATTTATCTGCGGGTGAAAAGTTTGTTAAGCGTCACCTGAGTACCAAGCCCCTTCTGAAATGATCTCCAAAATTGAGAGGTGAACTGAGTAACCCTCTCTTAGATAATGGACAAAAGAACTCCATACAACTGAACTAACTCCCAAAGGTACTTTCTAGCATGATCCTCAGCTAAATACGTAGTTTTGACCAGTAAGAAATGGGCTGATTTGGTCAACCTGTCCACAACCACCCATATAGAGTCATATTGTCGGCGCATATGAGGCAACCCTATAACAAAATCCATATTAATATCTTCCCACTTCCAAGTAAGAATGATAATGTACTGAAGCATACCCCCAGGTATCTAATGCTCAACCTTCACCTGTTGGCAATTCGGACATTCGCCACAAATTCTGCTATGTCCTTTTTCATGCCATTCCAACAATAGGCCTCCCATAGATCACGTTACATCTTGGTGGCACCTGGATGAATAGAACATCGAGAGCCATGAACCTCGCTCAACATCCACTCTCTCAAGTCTTCTAGAGTCGGCACACACAACCGGCCTTGATATCGGAGTACACCATCTCCCCTTTGGGAGAAAACCTCTACTTTCTAATTTTGGATTATTTTCTTCAAATTCATTAAGATACTATCCTTAACATGGGACACACTCTCCATGGACAACCTACTAAGAGAAATCCACCAATACATTGGCCTTGCTCCAATGGTAAAAGACACTTATGTCATAGTCCTTGAGAAGCTGAAGCCACCTCCTTTGCCGTAAATTCAAGTCCTTCTAAGAAAACATATACTAAAGGATGTTGTGATCCTTGAACACATCCAAATGCACCCCGTACAAATAGTGCCTCCAAATTTTCAAGGCAAACACCACCGCTTCTTACTTCAGGTCATGCATCGGGTAATTCTTCTCATGAGTCTTAAGCTATCTTGAGACATAAGCGATCACCTTCCCATGTTGCATCAACACACATCCAAGGCCAATCCTAGAGGTATCATAATATGGCACAAGTCCATCTGTGCCCTATGGAAAGGTCAAAATCAGAGCAGAAATAAGTCAAGCCTTTAACTTCGGAAAGCTCTTCTCATAAGCATCGAACCACTAAAATTTAGCCTTCTTCTGAGTCAACTTAGTCAAAGGTGCAGCAATTGATGAAAATCTCTCTATGAACCTCTAGTAGTAGCCAGCTAAATCCAAAAAGCTCCTGATGTCAGTAGGATTATCAAGTCTAGGATAGTTCTTCACCGCCTCAATCTTCTAAGAGTCCATCTATACACCCTCACAACACACCACATAACCAAGGATGTCTACTGATCTCAGCCAAAACTCACATTTTCTAAACATAGCAAACAATTGATGATCCTTAAGAGTCTGCAACACAATCCTCAAATGAGAGGCATGCTCCTCCTTGCTCCAGGAATACACGAGGATGCCATCCATAAAGACAATATCAAACATATCTAAATATATCTTGAACACCTTACTCATTAGATCCATTAAAGCTATAGGAGCATTTGTTAGTCCAAGGATATAACTATAAGCTCGTAGTGACCATACCGAGTCCTAAAGGCCGTCTTTTGAATGTCATTCTCGTTAACCCTGAGCTAGTGATAGCTAGATCTAAGGTCTATCATGGAAAAGAACTTAGAACCCTGAAGCTGGCTCAACAAGTCATCAATCACAGGGAGGGGATAATTATTCATGATTGTGACCTTGTTCAATTGGCAATAGTCAATACACATCCTGAGAGAATCATCTTTCTTCAGAACAAAGAAGACTGGAGAACCCCAGATGACTTACTAGGCATGATGAAACCCATATCTAAGAGGTCCTTCAATTGTTCCTTTAACTCCTTTGGCTCGACTGGAGTCATTTTGTAAGGAGGAATGAATATGGGTGTTCGGTGGTTTGCAATATGGGTTAAAAACCGACACGCAAGTGCACGTGGTCAAACAAGTAATAAAGTGGCTAAATAAGCCAAGTATCGAACCAAGGAGACTCTGGATAAGTAAAAATTGCTCAAGTATACTATATTCTATCTTACTTCTATATATGCTGACAACAACGTAACCAAAAGTTAAATAATTTTTGTTTATAAATTATATACTAAAACTATTAACAAATATCTACTTTGAATTGAAACTATGGATATGAGCATGCCAAGGTTAAGAACAAGTAATGAACTTGATTATAATCATAATTCGGTTATTCTTCTCTTCTAGTTGCTAGCGAAGAACATTAGCCAAGAGATTAAAACTCTCGTATTTAATCTCACTTAAGAATCATAAACAATCCGTCTACATTTCTGTGATCAAATGCAATTTATGACCTCGTAATACAATTCCGGTTCCTAAATTGACTAATACGGCTTTCAAGTATATTTCTATCAGGAAAGCACATCAAAACCCAATTTTCCCAAATCAAGTTAAGAACAATACCCTATTAATTCACAACTTTCCCATTTCGTTCTCTCTCGAGTGAAATCGGACTTTTTAGATGAACATTAATGTCGGCCACACACTAATGCAGTAGAAACAAAGAATTAATAGAACAACATAGGAGAAGAAGATGAAAAACCATACAATTCAATAATCAAAATTCATCACCATTGTTCATAACCTCAGCAAGGAAGAGAATTAGCCACTCATTTGTGGATTAATCATCCTAAAACAAGTGTTAATCATACAAACAATTGATTGAAAGAAGAAAGAAAGAGAGAAAAACCCTTAGCTTTTTCGTCCCTCAACTGCCTGTAACCCACGTCCTTGCTCCACCAAGTCTGAATTCCTTAAAACTAAGCCTAAGTGTTCTATTTATACTATTGGGAATTTTTTCCAGAATAACAAGCAACGTGTCACGGAGGCCAACACGGAGCACTGCCTCCGTGACAAGGCGTGGACGCGGACCCTCACTGGAAATCTGGGGTCCGAGAATAAAGCCTCAACGTGGCACGGCATGCAACGCGGTGGCTTGCCTCCGTGCCACGGAGCTGTCGCGAGGCTCCACTGGAAATTGACAATTAAATCACCCTCCAGGCAGTGTGCCTCCGCGATGGTAGTGTGGCACGGCTCTATCGCGGTGCCCCTTTACATTGTGCAGTCCAATGTCTTTTTCGTGCTCGCATCCAAGTCCAACTCTGATATTGTTCCAACATGCATTTTAGCTCCTCAAAATCATGTTTTACCTACATAACAATGCTAATCATGTTGGTTAGTATAAATTCACATTTTTTTACCAATTACATGAAAATGTATACACATTGCACAATAAACAAGACGAAAATGATATGTTTGAGTATCACTTGGGCATATAAATCTGCCCAAAATCACTTACCCCACACTTAAATCCTTGTTCGTCCTCGAACAACACATACACAACTCATGCAAATTACATCCCAACCTTCGCCACTATGGTGCGACAATTTGAGCTACGGTCATACCGATCATTCAATATTGTAAATCATCAAGAAAACATGCATGGTCTTACAATGCAACGACCTTTAATACATCAAGACTTCCTAGACATTAAGAATCGACCCTCGATATCGGCAAACTCATGCAAATCAGCTAATCAAGATATCCGACACGAACATCAATCTTTCATCAAGCATGTGCCCTCACAACTCAAGAGAATCTCCCCCTTTTTGTTCATGTGACACACAAACATTCAAGTAGGGGCATGTAGAAATTAATTTCACTCCCTCTTCCAAAAGAATTCACATGCCTCATGTCATGACCCATAGGCTTGCCCTTAGTGTATTACTCCATTAATATGAAGAAATGCAATGTAAGATCAAGTAGGACTTTTAATGGGTTGTAATGGAAGCTATGGAACTAGTACATATTGGATTAGCCAATAATAGCCACTAGCATCATTAAGCGCCTTTTCAACACATTCTCATCAACTCATGAACATTGTTCCTCTCTTTTATTTTTTCTCATCATCCCATTCATGCTGGTTTACTTTCGTATGACCCATTTCATCAAACACACTTGACATGACGCAAAGGTTTTTCATGCACCTTCATTATCATTTCATTATAACAAGTGCCTCTTCAACCTTTTCTTTTCTTTCCTCACTCGGCTTTTCTTTTTCTTTCCACTATTCTCACTCTTTGACACTTTGGGAAAAATTTTTCTGTTCTTCTTAAGCGCTTAAGAGTTTTGTATAGACTTTACGGCTAATGAAAAGAAAGAATTAAACTTAGTTTATACAATTTTGGACAAAAGAAAGAAATAATCGGCTAAAGGCTCAACGGGCTGACTAGGGTATACAATCACATAAAAAGGTAGTGTATGACAAGAAAAAAATAGAAACTCTCGGTTAAAACAAAGAAATGCCTACATCCTTTCCAATACTACACCTCCTTCATTTCATTTTGTACACACACCAGGCAAGTTCTAGACACTTCACAATAGCATGGAATAACAACACCTCACTTCACACTTCATGCACATGCTCGATTCAAGATGCATTCACAGACTCTTTAATTAGCCAATTACATGAATTCAGAATTAAGCCTCAATCACACCGAATCGAATTCTACAGCCAAGGTAACTCAACATATTTACAAAATTGCATGCTTTCAAATGAATCACTTTTACATTTTGAATATCAGTTACAACACGCAACCGTAATTTCACAACCATATAGTAACTACAGGTTCCGTGATGTAATCCACCAAAGAAAAAAACTAAAAACAAATTAAAATCACTACTCCTACTGACTACATTTCCCTTAAGACGGTCGTCATCCATCCATCATAGGGAACGGTCACTAACTATGACTTCGGTTCAATGGGACTATTCTCGATAAAAGAACCGAAAACAAACTCCGAGAAACCGAAAAATAAGAATTGAAAAAAAAAAATTTCAAACGTCGATCATTTCGATGGACAAATATTTACAAAATTTTTAATATGTACAAAATATTTTCGCAAAATTTTAAAAATATCGATCATTTCGATAGAGAAAAAAAACATAAGAAAATATTTACAAAATTTTTTACAGACTTAGCTGGCAAACCACAACCTTTCACAACACACATCATCAATTACCACAAATATATACAGATACAAACCAGTTTGCACTTCACAAACACAGGGAAACTTAAACATACAAAACAAACAGAGGAAAGAACATACAAGCAAACCAGCCTAGCCCCAGCACCTAATTACTCCCCACCCCACACTTAAATCGAACACTGTCCCCAGTGTTCACAAAAATTCAAATCACACAATTTTGGGTGGTGGAACTCCCTGATCAGTCGAAATATTCGACTTCTTCATCCGGTGCTGCTGCCTCATCGCCCATGTCCGAGTCACCTCCATCGTCGTCATCGGACTCCACATCGGAGTCCTCCCGACGTGTCTCCTCGTCCGTGGGGATATCATCATCAGTGGGCTCTACAAATGCTGGCCCCACTAGGCATAAAGCCTTGGCGTTTTTGCCAAATGGGTAATCCAACTCCAGCTGCCATAGCTCCTCCTCCGTGGCTGGTCTCCCACCAATCCAAAGCTAAAGCATTTGCATACCAAACATCCGTGCCATGTACTGGTCGTCGCGAGAATGTCGCTA
This sequence comes from Datura wrightii, assembly GCA_035772735.1. Classification (NCBI taxonomy): domain Eukaryota; kingdom Viridiplantae; phylum Streptophyta; class Magnoliopsida; order Solanales; family Solanaceae; genus Datura; species Datura wrightii. The sequence continues at coordinate 92,505,533 of JASDFA010000018.1, forward strand.
GCCAAGTGTCAGCACTGGCCCGTGTGTGGTGTCGGGGGCCTTAGTTTTGGTCACATCGAGGGCCCTCCGCTCCAATTGTGGGATGTAGTCCAAAGCCTCTTCCTCGACGTCGAGGCCCCGGAGGAAAGTGGTGATAAGTCCTCTGAACCCATACCTGTGGCCCTGGTGTAGTCGGGCTCTCTTCATGGAGGATATGATGACCGCCCCAATATTAATCTCTAGCCCTTTCATTAGGGCATACACCAGGTAGACACGGTCCCGGGTCACATTAGTCATGTGCACCCCAGGGATCAAGCACGAACAAACTATCTTCAGCCAAATTCTTGCCTCCCTGTTCATTTGAGAATACGACAGAGTCTGGTGGTAACCCCTCTCCTTATGTCTGCTCCATCTGGCTGTGGATCGAGGCCCACACAATGTGCATCTGATATCGGCATATGGTGGGGTGATATTCAGCTGGCGGAGAACGTGGGCGTCTGTGTCCCGCGCTCCAATGATGGCATTTAATTGCTGGGGTTCCAGAGTGACAATCTGCCCTCTGATCTTTATTGTGTGGCTTCTGATTGCCGGGTTCCAATTTGCATAGAACTCCCGGACTAGATGTAAGTTGCACTCCTTGGGCTCCTGAAATATGAAACTGAGCCCAGCTGCTTCGATCCTCTGCACTATATGGGGGAACTCCTGTGCTAGTGGTTCCCGCGCAATATGCTCCTCAGGGAAGTATTTGTTTTCCTTGTGTTTAGCGTACCACTTCTTCCCTTCATCGGTTAATTGGCGGCGTTGGCCGCGTGGAACAGCTGGTGCAGTTGGGACTGCTGTGCCCAGTCTAAGTCGTTTTCTCCCGGTGACTGAAGTAGATTCACCCTCACCCTTATCCTGCTTACTTGCCATTGTACCTGTCAATACAAATAAACAAGCACCATGTCAAGCTAAATGCATGTTAGCTTCGGCTAAGGTCGGGTTAAGCTAAGTTTACCCCACACTTAGTCCTTAGCTACGGTTACAATACTACAGCAAGAATCACTTTATTTACACCAAAAACAAATAACTATACAATTTATGCTTAGTGCGTTCGCAAAGAAAATTTCGACAGTATAATCTTAGCGTACTACTCAGACTTCATACAGCTAATCCCAATCCTACCATCGCTAGCAATTCAACCATCTCACTTAGCAACGAAAACAACAAACAAAAACAACAACAAAAATTCTAGATACATATGAACCTATATAACCAACCAATTCAAACAATTTTCACATTTTCCCAAAATCCCGAGAATTCATCGTCTATCACATTCAAACAATATTTACAACGACTTATCTCAATTCACAAGCACACCCCGGCATATAATTCACCAATTTACCAAGTTACCCATTTCGAATTCAACAACCAAAGCCCTAGAATTGAATTTCACAATCAAATTCGAATCATTCACGCAATCGACAAGTTCAAATGCTCATTACAACATTCCGAACATTTATCAATCAAAGAATAACTCAATTTCATGCTAAATTGCTACTTAGGGTAATATATCTCACCTCCCATGCTCAAATTCGACTAAAATCGACAAAAACTTGAGAGAGACGAGGAAAACATACCTTTAAGTTGAATAATTGAAGAAACTCGACAACTTGGTTGCTTAATACCGTGGCACATTGGTTGGGGTGGGAAATTTGGGTGTTTGGTCGCGGAGAAGAGAGAAAATGAGGAAAAAGGGCCTAAAATCGGGGTTTAAAATGAAGAAAAATACGCGGGTCACCTGGCAACCCGGTGTGACCCGTCACAAAATAAAGGGCAACGTGTCACGGAGGGTAACGCGGAGCCCCTCCTCCGTGACACGGAGGTATCGCGATGGCTTACTGGAATTTTCAAAAATTCCAGATTAACCTTCAACGTGTCACGGAGGGTAACGCGGAGCCCCTCCTCCGTGACACAGAGCTATCGCCCCAGCTCACTGTCTCTTTATTTTATTCATTTTTTCATACCTTGCCTTTTCCTTCCCGATTCCGTGCACATTTTTCTCCGTTTGACCTGAAAATCACCTCACTAAACAAAATTGGTTAGATTAATAGATTTCCCTAATTAAAATGAAAAATACTAACTAAAACGAAAAATTTTGTACTAAATCAAGAAAAAGAAAATTAAAATAAAATCTAATTACACTTTACAAAATAAAAGAAAAAATATATATTTCACGGGTTGCCTCCCGTGCAGCGCCTGGTTTACCATCGCGGCTCGACGTCCTTTATGCTCAATTATCCACTAGGGTGATGGACGCGTTTTCACGATCATTGTCCTCCCCCCAGTAGTGCTTACCCTTATCTGGTGGTCTTCCCCTCAACTCTCGGGAATCATCCATTTGTTTAGCATTCCCATGATCAATTACATTGATCACCGAGAGTTCTTCATTTACCATCGGGAGCTTGGGTTCTTTGTACACATCGAACACTTCTACCTTGTCATGTGCTCGCATTGTAAGTTGACCCGCAGCCACGTCGATTAATGCTTTCCCTGTTGCCAAAAAGGGTCATCCCAAAATAAATGGGACTTCAGCGTCTGGTTCAAAATCCAGAACAATAAAATCAACCGGAAAAATGAGGGATCCCACTTGCACAAGCACATCCTCAACAATACCATCCGGCCTAGCTAAGGATCTGTCTGCTAACTACAAGATTATGGTTGTAGGTCTAGGACTCCCTAGACCCAACTTTCTGAATACCGAAGATGGCATCAGGTTTATGCTCGCCCCCAAGTCACACAATCCATGAGCTCGGATACTCTGCCCAATAGTAAGCTGGATAGTAAAACTTCCAGGGTCTTTTAACTTCGTAGGCAGTCTATTTTGGATCCGGGAAGTGCATTCCTCCGTCAAAGCTACCGTGGCATACTCAGTCAAACGACTTTTGTTGGCCACGATGTCTTTAATATATTTGGCATATTTTGGCACTCCCTGCAAGACATCAACAAGAGGTAAATTAGCATGTACCTGTTTAAGCACCTCCATAAATTTCTTGAAACATGCTTCCTCCTTGTGTTTCTTGAGTCGTTGAGGGAACGGGGGTGGAGGCCTTTCTGATTCAGCTTCTTTGGTCTTCCCCCTATCCGAAGTTTGTTCTTCCTCAACATCTGCTGCTCCAGACTTTTGAGGTGGTCTTTCCGGTTCCACCTCCTTCAGCTGCAAACCACTCCTTATGGTCACTGCATTTACCTGCTTCGGATTAGCATCTGTGTCGCTAGGCAGTCCTCCTCTGGGCCTTGTGTTTTGGGCACTGGCAAATTGCCCAAATTGATACTCAAGAGCCTTGGTCGCTAATTGATTGTTCTTCACTTCGGCTGCCAATTTAACATAGTCAGCCTGCAATTGCGCCTGATTAGCGATCATGGTCTTGAACATTTCCTCAATGGTAGGTGATGGTGGTGGAGGAGGGGCATTGTGATTTCTGAATTGAGATTGGTAGTTCTGTTGCCCTCCTTGATTCCTGTGCATACCCTGACCCGAACTTTGGCCTTGTTGGTTGTTGCTACCACACAAAAAATTTGGATGGTTCTTCCAATTTGAGTTGTAGCCGCTACCAAACTGCTGCTGATTTCTCTGTGCATTGCCCACAAAGTTAACCGAACCTGGGTTTGCTCCACAGCACTCAGCTGAGTGCTCACTGCTTCCACACACTTCACATCACATTTGCTGGACCGCATTGACTGAAGCTGAAGGCTGGTTCAAATTCATGTTGCTGAAGTGGTTGTTCAACTGATTCTGCAAGGCAGCTATCTGTGCAGCGATAGCTGTAAATCCATCCACTTCAAGCACTCCTGCTGCTTTCCTTGCTCCACCTCAAGATGAGTCAGCATTCCATTCTGGATTGCCCTGTGAAATCCGATTGAGCAAAGTGTACAGCTCCTCATAAGTCTTTTCCAGCGCTTGCCCTCCAGCTGCTGAGTCTAGCAAAATTTTAGTATGGTGTTCCAAACCCTCAATAAATGTGTGTACCAACACCTCATTGGACTGATGATGATGAGGACAGTCCCGCAACATGGATTTAAATCTTTCCCAGGCTTGATATAAATTTTCTCCCTCCCTCTGTTTGAAACTTAGAATTTGACTTCTAAGTCTGGCTGTTTTACCAGAGGGAAAAAATCTTATCAAAAACTTCCGTGCAAGATCATCCCACGTTGATATAGAATTGGGTGGTTCAGCTTTTAACCACCTCTTGGCTTCACCAAGTAAGGAAAACGGAAATAAGGTGAGCCGAACATAATCAGGTGACACTCCAGCGGGTATATAAGTGTCACTTATCTACAAAAAGTTTTGGAGATGTTGTTGTGGGTCTTCATGAGGGAGACCGGTAAATTGCCCGCTTGTGTGCAAGAGTTGCACCATATTCTGCTTTAATTCAAACCTCCCTCCAGGCTCTGGTTTGCGGATGCTAGAATGTACATTGTTAGCGTATGGGATTTCCACCTCGCGAACCGGCCTTGCTGCTACTTCATCGGGCACTAACACTGCCCTCACAACTGGTGGATTTTGTTGCTCCGTAATAGATTGTCGGAACAACTGCAGCTTCTTTTGTAGAGCTTCTCTACGTTGACTATGAAATTCACATTCAGGCTCTAAGTAAGATTCCACCAGCTCCTTGTCCCTCGCCAGTGTTCACAGAAACAAAATCTGCAAAATACAGGCTAAGACCAAGTTGTTAACACTTAAGAAAATAAATATAAAAATACAGTAAATTTACACTAAACACAATTTCACAAATCTGCCTAGCCTCCCCAGCAACGGCGCCAAAAACTTGTTCGGTCTGTTCGGTTGGTATTATGTATTATAAACCGACACGCAAGTGCACGTGGTCAAACAAGTAATAAAGTGGCTAAGTAAGCCAAGTATCGATCCAAGGAGGCTCAGGGTATGTAAAATTTGCCTAAGTATACTATATTCTTATCTTACTTCTAACTATGCTAACAACAACGTAACCAACAGTTAATTGAGTTTTTGTTTATAAAATATATACTAAAACTATTAACAATTATTTACCGTGAATTTAAACTATGGATAAGAGCATGCCAAGGTTAAGAACAAGTAATGAATTCGATTGTAATAATAATTCGGTTAATCTCTTCTTCATGTTGCTAGCCAAGAACTTTAGCCTAGAAATTAAAACTCTCGTATTTAATTTCACTTAAGAATCATAAACCATTCGTCTACATTTCTGTGATCAAATGCAATTTACGACCTAGCAATACAATTCCGGTTCCTAAATTGACTAATACGGCTTTCAAGTATATTTCTATCAGGAAAGCACATCAAAACCCAATTTTCCCAAATCAAGTTAAGAACAATACCCTATTAATTCACAGCTTTCCAATTTCTTGCTCTCTCGAGTGAAATTGGACTTTTTAGATGTACATTAATGTCGGCCAAGCACTAATGCAGTAAGAACAAGAATTAATAGAACAACATGAAAGAAGAAGAAGAAAACCATATCATTTACAATCAAAATTCACTACACATGTTCAAAACCTTAACAAGGAAGAAAATTAGCCACTCATTTGTGGATTGATCATCCTAAAACAAGTGTAAATCATACATACAATTGATTGAAAGGAGAAAGGAAGAGAAGAAATCCCTTAGCTTTTTCGTCCCTCAACTGCTGCTAACCCACGTCCTTGCTCCACCAAGTCTGAACTAATTAAAATAAACCTAAGTGTGCTATTTATACTAGTGGGAAATTTTTCCCGGAATAACAAGCAACGTGTCACAGAGGTCAACGTGGAGCACTGCCTCTGTCACACGGCGTGGACGCGGACCTTCACTGGAAATCCAGGGTCCGGTAAATTAGCCTCAACGTGGCATGGAGGCCAACGCGGAGGCCTATCTCCGTGCCACGGAGCTGTCGCGAGGCCTCACTGGAAATTGTCATTTAATTTCCTCTCCAGGCAGTGTGCCTCGCGATGGTAGCGTGGCACGGCTCCATCGCGGAGCCCTTATAATTTGTGCATTCCAATGTTTTTTCCACGCTCGTATTCAAGTCCAACTCTGATATAGTTCCAACATGCATTTTAGCTCTTAAAAATCATATTTTCCTGCAAAACAAATGCTAATCATATTGGTTAGTATAAATTCACATTTTATTACCAATTACATGAGAATATATACATATTGCACACAAACAAGGCCAAAATAATACGTTTGAGTATCACTTGGGCATATAAATCTGCCCAAGGTCACTTACCCCACACTTAAACCCTTGTTCGTCCTCGAACAACACATAAACAACTCATGCAAATTACATCCCAACCTTCGTCACTATGGTGCGACCATTTACGCTACGGTCATACTGATTATTTAATTTTTGCAAATCATCACGAAAACATGCTTGGTCTTACAATACAATGACCTTTAATACATCAAGACTTCCAAGACTTTAAGAATTTATTCTTGATATCGGCAAACTCATGCAAATCAGCTAATCAAGAAATCCGACACGAAAATCAATCTTTCATCAAGCATGTGCCCTCACACTCAAGAGAATCTTCCCCTTTTTGTTCATGCAACACACAAACATTCAAGTAGGGCATATAAAAATTAATTTCACTCACTCTCCCAAAAGAATTCACATGCATCATGTCGTGACCCATAGGCTTGCCCTTAGTGTATTACTCCACTAATATAAAGAAATGCAATGTAGGATTAAGTAGGACTTTAATGGGTTGTAACGGGGCTATGGATCTAGTATATATATTGGATTAGCCAATAATAGTCGCTAGCATCCTTAAGCGCCTTTTCAACACATTCCCATCGACTCATGGACATTGTTCCTCTCTTTTCTCTTTTTCTCCCATTCATGCTGGTTTACTTTCGTACTGCCCATTTCATCAAACACACTTGACACAAAACAAAGGGTTTTCATGTACCCTCAATATCATTTAATTATAACAAGTGCCTCTTCAACATCATCTTTTCTTTCCTCACTCTGCTTTTCTTTTTCTTTTCACTCTTTTCACTCTTTAACACTTTGGGAAACATTTTCTTTTCTTTGTAAGCGCTTAAGAGTTTTGTATAGACTTTAAGGCTAATGAAAAGAAGGAATAAAGCTTAGTTTATACAATTTTGGACAAAAGAAAGAAAGAAATCGGCTAAAGGCTCAACGGGCTGACTAGGGTATACAACATATAAAAAGGTAGAATTTGACAAGAAAAAAAATGGAAACTATCGGTTAAAAACAAAGAAATGCCTACATCCTTTCCAACACTACACCTCCTTCATTTCGTTTTGTAAACACACCAGGCAAGTTCTAGACAATTCACAATGGCATGGAATAACAATACCTCACTTCACACTTCATGCACATGCTCGAATCAAGATGCATTCACAGACTCTCTAATTAGCCAATCACATGAATTCAAAATTAAGCCTCAATCATGCTGAATCAAATTCTATAGCCTAGGTAACTCAACATATTTACCAAAATTGCATGCTTTCAAACGAATCATTTTCACATTTTGAACAACGGTTACACACGCAATGAAATTTTTGCAACCATAAAGCAACTACAGTTCATTGATGCAATCCACCAAAGAAAAATTAAAAACAAATTAAAATCCTACTCCTACCGACTACATTTCCCTTAAGACGGTCGTCATCCATCCATCATAGGGAACGGTCACTAACTATGACATCGGTTCAATGGGACTATTCTCGGTAAAAGAACCGAAAACAAACTCCGAGAAACCCAAACAAAATAAAAACCGAAAATTTTTGCAACGCATCGATCATTTCGATAGAAAGAAAATATTTACAAGTGCAAAATATTTTCGCGAAAATTTTTGAAAAATATCGATCATCTCGATAGGAAAAAAAATATTTACAAAATATTTACACTGGAAACCATAACTTTAAAAAAAATAACACACACATCATTAACCACACAAACAAATATATACAGATACAACACAAATCAGTTCATAACAGGGAAAGCACAAACATACATACAAACCAAGGAAAAGCATACAGCAGATTAGAGCCCAAGTCCCAGCACCTAGCTACTCCCCACCCCACACTTAAATCGAACACTGTCCCCAGTGTTCACAAAAATTACAAAACAGAATTTCGGGTGGTGGAACTCCCTGATCAGTCGAAATATTCGACTTCTTCATCTGGTGCTGCTGCCTCGTCGCCCATATCTGAGTCAGCTCCATCGTCGTCATCAGACTCCACATCGGAGTCCTCCCGACGTGTCTCCTCATCAGTAGGGACATCGTCATCCATCGGCTCCACGAAGGTTGGTCCCACTCGGCATAAGGCTCTGGCATTCTCGCCAAATGGGTAATCCAGCTCCAGCTGCCATAATTCTTCCTCGCTGGCTGGTCTCCCACCAATCCGTAGCTGAAGCATCTGCATGCCGAACATACGTGCCATGTACTGATCGTCACGAGCATGTCGCTCGCCCAAAGTCACCACTGGTCCGTGTGTGGTTTCGGGGGCCATAGTTTTTGTCACATCGAGGGCCCTCCGCTCCAACTGCGGAATGTAATCCAAGGCTTCTTCCTCGACATCGAGGCCTCGGAGGAAGGTGGTGATGAGTCCGCCAAACCCGTATCTGTGGCCCTGGTGTAGTCTGGCTCTCTTCATGGCGGATATAATTACCGCCCCAACATTAATCTCAAGCCCTTTCATAAGGGCATACACCAAGCAGACACGGTCCCGGGTCACATCCGTCATTTGAACTCCCGGGATCAAGCACGAACATACAATTTTCAGCCATATTATGGCCTCTCTATTCATCTGCGAATAAGGCAGAGTCTGGTGGTAACCCCTCTCCTTATGTCTACTCCATCGGGCTGTGGATCGAGCCCCACACAACGTACGTCTGATGTCGGCGTACGGTGGGGTGATGTTTAGTTGGCGGAGAACGTGAGCATCTGTGTCCCGCGCTCCAACGATGGCATTGAACTGCTGGGGTTCCAGAGTAACAATCTGCCCTCTGATTTTTATTGTGTGGCTTCTGATGGCCAGGTTCCAATTTGCGTAGAACTCTCGGACCAAATGAAGGTTGCACTCCTTGGGCTCCTGAAAGATAAAGCTGAGCCCAGCTGCTTCAATCCTTTGCACAATACGGGGGAACTCCTGTGCTAGTGGTTCCCGTGCAATATGTTCCTCCGGGAAGTACTTGCTCTCCTTATGCTTAGCATACCATTTCTTTCCTTCCTCGGTTACCCACCTTGTTCTGAATTGGCGGCGTTGTCCGTGCGGAACAGCTGGTGCAGCTGGGACTGCGGTGCCCAATCTCATTCTTTTCCTACCGGTGCCTGAGGTAGAAGCACCCTTGCCCTTATCCTGTCTGCTAGCCATTGTACCTGTCAATATAAATTAACAAGCACAACGTTAAGCTATAAAGATGTTAACTTAGGCTAAGGTCAGGTTACACAACGTTTACCCCACACTTAGGCCTTAGCTACTTTTACAAAACTACGGCAAGGATAACTCTATTTACACCAAAGACAACAAGTATACACTTTATGCTTAGTGCGTTTACAAAAAAAAAATTTCGACAGCATAACGGTTAGCGTACTACTCAGACTTCATACAGCTAATCCCAATCCTACTATCGCTAACAGTTCAACCATCGCACAAGCAATAAAAACAAAAACTAAAAACAACGACAAAAACATTCTATATACAAACGAATCCAATTAATCAAACCAATTTACACAATTTTCACATTTTCCCAAAAATTCGAGACTTCGTCGTCTTTTAACATTCCTACAATATTTACAACGACTTATCTCAATTTACAAACACACCCCGGCATCTAATGTATCGAATTATCAAGTCACCCAAGTCAAATTCAACAACCCATGCCCTAGAATACAATGCTACAATCAAATTCGAATTATTTATGTAATCGATAAGTTCAAACGCTAATTACAACAATCCGAACATATATCAATCACAAATAACTCAACATCATGTTAAATTGCTACTTGGGGTGATATATCTCACCTCACATGCCCAAATTCGATGAAAATCGCCAAAAATTTGAGAGAAACGAGGAAAACGTACCTTTGAGTTGAAGAACCGAAGAAACTTGACGTATTCCTTGCCTAATAGCGTGGCATGTTGGTTGGGGAGGGGGATTTGGGTGTTTTGGTCGCGGAGAGTAGAAGAAATGGGGAAAAATTGGGCAAAATCGGGGTTAATTTAAAGAAAAACACGCGGGTCACCCGGCAACCCGGTGTGACCCGGCACTGAATAAAGGGCAACGTGTCACGGAGGGTAACGCGGAGCCCCTCCTCCGTGACACGGAGCCAACGCGTTGGCTCTCTGGAAATTTTTAAAAAAATCTGATTTTGCCTTCAACATGTCACGGAGGGTAACGCGGAGCCACTCCTCCGTGACACGGAGCCAACGCCCCAGTGCACTATTTCTTCAATAAAAATTATTTTCATACCTTGCCTTATTTTTCCCGCTTCCATGCATATTTTTCTCCGTTAGACCTGAAAATCACCTCACTAAACGAAATTGGTTAGATTAATAGATTTCCCTAACTAAAACGAAAAATATTAACTAAAACAAGAATCTAAACCTAATCAAGAAAAGAAAAATAAAAAATAAAAAAATTATTTACACTAAGAAAAGAAAGAAAGAAAATATTTTTCACGGGTTGCCTCCCGTGCAGCGCCTGGTTTACCGTTGCGGCTCGACGTCCATTATGCTCAATTATCTACTAGGGTGAGGGATGATTTTTCACGATCCTTGTCCTCCCCCCAGTAGTTCTCATCCTCATCTGGTGGCCTTCCTGTTAAATCTCGGGAATCATTCATTATATTAGCATTCCCATGATCAATCACATTGATCACCGAGAGTTCCTCATTTACAATCGGGAGCTTGGGTGCTTTGTACACGTCAAACACTTCTATCTTGTCATGTGCCCGCATGTAAGTTGACCCACAGCTACATCAATTAATGCTTTTCCGGTTGCCAAAAAGGGTCGTCCCAAAATAAATGGGACTTCAGCATCTGGTTCAAAGTCCAGAACAATAAAATCGACCGGAAAAATGAGGGAGCCCACTTGCACTAACACATCCTCAACAATGCCATCAGGCTTAGCTAAGGACCTGTCCGCTAGCTGCAAGATTACCGTTGTAGGTCTAGGACTCCCTAGACCTAACTTTCTGAATACCGAAGATGGCATCAGATTTATACTTGCCCCCAAGTCGCATAATCCACGAGCTCGGATACTTTGCCCATTAGTCAGATGGATAGTAAAACTTCCAGGGTCTTTCAGTTTCGTGGGCAGTCTATTCTGAATCCGGGAAGTGCATTCCTCCGTTAAAGCCACCGTGGCATACTCAGTCAAACGACTTTTGTTAGCCACGATGTCTTTAATATATTTTGCATACTTTGGCACTCCCTGCAAGACATCAACAAGAGGTAAGTTAACATGTACCTGTTTAAGCACCTCCATGAATTTCTTGAAACATGCCTCCTCCTTGTGTTTCTTGAGTCGTTGAGGGAACGGGGGTGGAGGCCTTTCTGATTCTGCTTCTTTAGTCTTCCCCCTATCAGAACTTTGTTCCTCCTCAACATCTGCTGCTCCTGACTTTTGAGGCGGTCTTTCCGGTTCCACCTCCTTCCACTGTAAACCACTCCTAGTGGTCACCGCATTAACCTGCTTCGGATTAGGATCCGTGTCGCTAGGTAGTCCTCCTCTGGGTCTTGTATTTTGGGCACTAGCAAATTGCCCAAACTGATATTCAAGAGCCTTGGTCGCCAACTGACTATTCTTCACTTCGGCTGCGAATTTAACATAGTCAGCCTGCAATTGTGCCTGATTAGCGATCATGGTTTTGAACATCTCCTCAATGGTCGGTGATGGTGGTGGAGGAGGGGCATTGTGATTTCTGAATTGAGCTTGATAGTTTTGTTGCCCTCCTTGATTTCTCTGCATACCCTGACCAGAACCTTGTCCTTGTTGGTTGTTGCTACCCGACGAAAAATTCGGATGGTTCCTCCAATTTGAGTTGTAGCCACTACCAAACTGCTGCTGATTTCTCTGTGCATTACCCACAAAGTTAACAGAATCAGGATTTGCACCACAGCATTCAGCTGAATGCTCACTACTACCACACACTTCACACCACATCTGCTGGACTGCATTGACTAAAGCTGACAGCTGGTTCAAGTTCATATTGTTGAAGTGGTTATTTAACTGATTTTGCAAGGCAGCTATCTGTGCAGCGATAGCTGTGAATCCATCCACTTCAAGCACTCCCGCTGCTTTCCTTGCTCCACCTCGAGATGAATCTGCATTCCATTCTGGATTGCCCTGTGAAATTCGGTTGAGCAAAGTGTACAGCTCCTCGAAAGTGTTTTCCAGCGCTTGCCCTCCAGCTGCTGAATCTAACAGAATTTTAGTGTGGGGTTCCAAACCCTCAATAAATGTGTGTACCAACACCTCATTGGACTGATGATGATGAGGACAGTCCCGCAACATGGATTTAAATCTTTCCCAGGCTTGATATAGATTTTCTCCCTCCCTCTGTTTAAAACTTAGAATTTGACTTCTAAGTCTGGCTGTTTTACCAGAAGGGAAAAATCTAATCAAAAACTTCCGTGCAAGATCATCCCACATTGATATTGAATTGGGTGGTTCAGCTTTTAACCACCTCTTGGCTTCACCAAGTAAGGAAAATGGAAATAAGGTGAGCCGAGCATAATCAGGTGACACTCCAGCGGGTATATAAGTGTCACTTATCTCCAAAAAGTTTTGGAGATGTTGTTGTGGGTCTTCATGAGGGAGACCGGTAAATTGCCCGCTTGTGTGCAAGAGTTGCACCATATTCTGCTTTAATTCAAACCTCCCTCCAGGCTCTGGTTTGCGGATGCTAGAATGTACATTGTTAGCGTATGGGATTGCCACCTCGCGAACCGGCCTTGCTGCTGCTTCATCGGGCACTAACACTGCCCTCACAACTGGTGGATTTTGTTGCTCCATAATAGATTGTCGGAACAACTGTAGCTTCTTTTGTAGAGCTTCTCTACGTTGACTATGAAATTCACGTTCAGGCTCTAAGTAAGATTCCACCAGCTCCTTGTCCCTTGCCAGTGTTCACAGAAACAAAATCTGCAAAATACAGGCTAAGACCAAGTTGTTAACACTTAAGAAAATAAAAATAAAAATACAGTAAATTTACACTAAACACAATTTCACAAATCTGCCTAGCCTCCCCGGCAACGACGCCAAAAACTTGTTCGGTCTGTTCGGTTGGTATTATATATTATAAACCGACACGCAAGTGCACGTGGTCAAACAAGTAATAAAGTGGCTAAGTAAGCCAAGTATCGATCCAAGTAGGCTCAGGGTATGTAAAATTTGCCTAAGTATACTATATTCTTATCTTACTTCTAACTATGCTAACAACAACGTAACCAACAGTTAATTGAGTTTTTGTTTATAAAATATATACTAAAACTATTAACAATTATTTACCGTGAATTTAAACTATGGATAAGAGCATGCCAAGGTTAAGAACAAGTAATGAATTCGATTGTAATAATAATTCGGTTAATATCTTCTTCATGTTGCTAGCCAAGAACTTTAGCCTAGAAATTAAAACTCTCGTATTTAATTTCACTTAAGAATCATAAACCATTCGTCTACATTTCTGTGATCAAATGCAATTTACGACCTAGCAATACAATTCCGGTTCCTAAATTGACTAATACGGCTTTCAAGTATATTTCTATCAGGAAAACACATCAAAACCCAATTTTCCCAAATCAAGTTAAGAACAAAACCCTATTAATTCACAACTTTCCAATTTCTTGCTCTCTCGAGTCAAATTGGACTTTTTAGATGTACATTAATGTCGGCCAAGCACTAATGCAGTAAGAACAAGAATTAATAGAACAACATGAAAGAAGAAGAAGAAAACCATATCATTTACAATCAAAATTCACTACACATGTTCAAAACCTTAGCAAGGAAGAAAATTAGCCACTCATTTGTGGATTGATCATCCTAATACAAGTGTAAATCATACATACAATTGATTGAAAGGAGAAAGGAAGAGAAGAAATCCCTTAGCTTTTTCGTCCCTCAACTGCTGCTAACCCACGTCCTTGCTCCACCAAGTCTGAACTAATTAAAATAAACCTAAGTGTGCTATTTATACTAGTGGGAAATTTTTCCAGGAATAACAAGCAACGTGTCACGGAGGTCAACGTGGAGCACTGCCTCCGTGACACGGCGTGGACGCGGACCTTCACTGGAAATCCAGCGTCCGGTTAATTATCCTCAACGTGGCATGGAGGCCAACGCGGAGGCCTATCTCCGTGCCACGGAGCTGTCGCGAGGCCTCACTGGAAATTGCCATTTAATTGCCTCTCCAGGCAGTGTGCCTCCGCGATGGTAGCATAGCACGGCTCCATCGCGGAGCCCTTATAATTTGTGCATTCCAATGTCTTTTCCACGCTCGCATTCAAGTCCAACTCCGATATAGTTCCAACATGCATTTTAGCTCCTAAAAATCATATTTTCCTGCAAAACAAATGCTAATCATGTTGGTTAGTATAAATTCACATTTTATTACCAATTACATGAGAATATATACATATTGCACACAAACAAGGTGAAAATAATACGTTTGAGTATCACTTGGGCATATAAATTTGCCCAAGATCAAGCACCTCCATAAATTTCTTGAAACACGCCTCCTCCTTGTGTTTCTTGAGTCGTTGAGGGAACGGGGGTGGAGGCCTTTCTGATTCAGCTTCTTTGGTCTTCCCCCTATCCGAAGTTTGTTCTTCCTCAACATCTGCTGCTCCAGACTTTTGAGGTGGTCTTTCTGGTTCCACCTCCTTCAGCTGCAAACCACTCCTTGTGGTCACTGCGTTTACCTGCTTCGGATTAGGATCCGTGTCGCTAGGCAGTCCTCCTCTGGGCCTTGTGTTTTGGGCACTGGCAAATTGCCCAAATTGATACTCAAGAGCCTTGGTCGCTAATTGATTGTTCTTCACTTCGGCTGCTAATTTAACATAGTCAGCCTGCAAATGCGCCTGATTAGCGATCATGGTCTTGAACATTTCCTCAGTGGTAGGTGATGGTGGGGGAGGAGGGGCATTGTGATTTCTGAATTAAGATTGGTAGTTCTGTTGCCCTCCTTGATTCCTGTGCATACCCTGACCCGAACTTTGGCCTTGTTGGTTGTTTCTACCGAACGAAAAATTTGGATGGTTCCTCCAATTTGAGTTGTAGCCGCTACCAAACTGCTGCTGATTTCTCTGTGCATTGCCCACAAAGTTAACCGAATCTGGGTTTGCTCCACAGCACTCAGCTGAGTGCTCACTGCTTCCACACACTTCACACCACATTTGCTGGACCGCATTGACTGAAGCTGAAGGCTGGTTCAAATTCATGTTGCTGAAGTGGTTGTTCAACTGATTCTGCAAGGCAGCTATCTGTGCAGCGATAGCTGTAAATCCATCCACTTCAAGCACTCCTGCTGCTTTCCTTGCTCCACCTCGAGATGAGTCAGCATTCCATTCTGGATTGCCCTGTGAAATTCAGTTGAGCAAAGTGTACAGCTCCTCATAAGTCTTTTCCAGCGCTTGCCCTCCAGCTGCTGAGTCTACCAAAATTTTAGTATGGGGTTCCAAACCCTCAATAAATGTGTGTACCAACACCTCATTGGACTGATGATGATGAGGACAGTCCAGCAACATGGATTTAAATCTTTCCCAGGCTTGATATAAATTTTCTCCCTCCCTCTGTTTGAAACATAGAATTTGACTTCTAAGTCTGGCTGTTTTACCAGAGGGAAAAAATCTTATCAAGAACTTTCGTGCTAGATCATCCCACGTTGATATAGAATTTGGTGGTTCAGCTTTTAACCACCTCTTGGCTTCACCAAGTAAGGAAAACGGAAATAGTGTGAGACGAACATAATCAGATGACACTCCAGCGGGTATATAAGTGTCACTTATCTCCAAAAAGTTTTGGAGATGTTGTTGTGGGTCTTCATGAGGGAGACCGGTAAATTGCCCGCTTGTGTGCAATAGTTGCATCATGTTCTGCTTTAGTTCAAATCTCCCTCCAAGCTCTGGTTTGCGGATACTTGAATGTACATTGTTGGCATGTGGGATTGCCACCTCGCGAACCGCCCTTGCTGCTGCTTCGTCGGGCACTAACACTGCCCTCACAACCGGTGGATTTTGTTGCTCCATTATAGTCTGTCTGAGCAACTGCAGCTTCTTTTGTAGAGCTTCTCTGCATTTACTATGAAATTCACGTTCAGGCTCTATTTAAGATTCCACCAGCTCCTTGTCCTTTGCCAGTGTTCACAGAAATCAAGTCTGCAAAATATAGGCTAAGATCAAGTTGTCAACACTTAAGAAAATAAAACAAAAATACAGTAAATTTACACTTAACACAATTTCACCAATTGCCTAGTCTCCCCGGAAACGGCGCCAAAAACTTGTTCGGTGGTTTGCTATATGGGTTAAAAACCAACACGCAAGTGCACGTGGTCAAACAAGTAATAAAGTGGCTAAGTAAGCCAAGTATCGAACCAAGGAGACTCTGGATAAGTAAAAATTGCTCAAGTATACTATATTCTATCTTACTTCTATATATGCTGACAACAACGTAACCAAAAGTTAAATAATTTTTGTTTATAAATTATATACTAAAACTATTAACAAATATCTACTTTGAATTGAAACTATGGATATGAGCATGCCAAGGTTAAGAACAAGTAATGAACTTGATTATAATCATAATTCGGTTATTCTTCTCTTCTAGTTGCTAGCCAAGAACATTAGCCAAGAGATTAAAACTCTCGTATTTAATCTCACTTAAGAATCATAAACCATCCGTCTACATTTCTATGATCAAATGCAATTTATGACCTCGCAATACAATTCCGGTTCCTAAATTGACTAATACGGCTTTCAAGTATATTTCTATCAGGAAAGCACATCAAAACCCAATTTTCCCAAATCAAGTTAAGAACAATACCCTATTAATTCACAACTTTCCCATTTCGGGCTCTCTCGAGTGAAATCGGACTTTTTAGATGAACATTAATGTCGGCCACACACTAATGCAGTAGAAACAAGAATTAATAGAACAACATAGGAGAAGAAGATGAAAAACCATACAATTCAATAATCAAAATTCATCACCATTGTTCATAACCTCAGCAAGGAAGAGAATTAGCCACTCATTTATGGATTAATCATCCTAAAACAAGTGTTAATCATACAAACAATCGATTGAAAGAAGAAAGAAAGAGAGAAAAACCCTTAGCTTTTTCGTCCCTCAACTGCCTGTAACCCACGTCCTTGCTCCACCAAGTCTGAATTCCTTAAAAATAATCCTAAGTTTTCTATTTATACTATTGGGAATTTTTCTCGGAATAACAAGTAACGTGTCACGGAGTCCAACGCGGAGCACTGCCTCCATGACACGGCGTGGACGCGGACCCTCACTGGAAATCTGGGGTCCGGGAATAAAGCCTCAACGTGGCACGGCATGCAACACGGTGGCTTGCCTCCGTGCCACGGAGCTGTCATGAAGATCCACTGGAAATTGACAATTAAATCACCCTCCAGGCAGTGTGCCTCCGCGATGGTAGCGTGGCACGGCTCTATCGCGAAGCCCCTTTACATTGTGCAGTCCAATGTCTTTTTCATGCTCGCATCCAAGTCCAACTCCGATATTGTTACAACATGCATTTTACCTCCTCAAAATCATGTTTTACCTACAAAAAAATGCTAATCATGTTGGTTAGTATAAATTCACATTTTATTACCAATTACATGAAAATGTATACACATTGCACAATAAACAAGACGAAAATGATACATTTGAGTATCACTTGGGCATATAAATCTGCCCAAGATCACTTACCCCACACTTAAATCCTTGTTCGTCCTCGAACAACACATAAACAACTCATGCAAATTACATCCCAACCTTCGCCACTATGGTGCGACAATTTGAGCTACGGTCATACCGATCATTCAATATTGTAAATCATCAAGAAAACATGCATGGTCTTACAATGCAACGACCTTTAATACATCAAGACTTCCTAGACTTTAAGAATCAACCCTCGATATCAGCAAACTCATGCAAATCAGCGAATCAAGATATCCGACACGAACATCAATCTTTCATCAAGCATGTGCCCTCACAACTCAAGAGAATCTTCCCCTTTTTGTTCATGTGACACACAAACATTCAAGTAGGGGCGTGTAGAAATTAATTTCACTCTCTCTCCCAAAAGAATTCACATGCCTCATGTCATGACCCATAGGCTTTCCCTTAGTGTATTACTCCACTAATATAAAGAAATGCAATGTAAGATCAAGTAGGACTTTAATGGGTTGTAATGGAAGCTATGGAACTAGTACATATTGGATTAGCCAATAATAGCCACTAGCATCATTAAGCGCCTTTTCAACACATTCTCATCAACTCATGAACATTGTTTCTCTCTTTTCTTTTTTCTCATCATCCCATTCATGCTGGTTTACTTTCGTATGGCCCATTTCATCAAACACACTTGACATGACGCAAAGGTTTTTCATTCACCTTCATTATCATTTCATTATAACAAGTGCCTCTTCAACCTTTTCTTTTCTTTCCTCACTCTGCTTTTCTTTTTCTTTCCACTATTCTCACTCTTTGACACTTTGGGAAAATTTTTTCTGTTCTTCTTAAGCGCTTAAGAGTTTTGTATAGACTTTACGGCTAATAAAAAGAAAGAATTAAGCTTAGTTTATACAATTTTGGACAAAAGAAAGAAATAATCGGCTAAAGGCTCAACGGGCTGACTAGGGTAAACAATCACATAAAAAGGTAGTGTATGACAAGAAAAAAATAGAAACTCTCGGTTAAAACAAAGAAATGCCTACATCCTTTCCAACACTACACCTCCTTCATTACACACACCAGGCAAGTTCTACACACTTCACAATAGCATGGAATAACAACACCTCACTTCACACTTCATGCACATGCTCGATTCAAGATGCATTCACAAACTCTTTAATTAGCCAATTACATGAATTCAGAATTAAGCCTCAATCACACCGAATCGAATTCTACAGCCAAGGTAACTCAACATATTTACAAAATTGCATGCTTTCAAACGAATCACTTTTACATTTTGAATATCAGTTACAACACGCAACCGTAATTTCACAACCATATAGTAACTACAGGTTACGTGATGTAATCCACCAAAGAAAAAAACTGAAAACAAATTAAAATCACTACTCCTACTGACTACATTTCCCTTAAGACGGTCGTCATCCATCCATCATAAGGAACGGTCACTAACTATGACTTCGGTTCAATGGGACTATTCTTGGTAAAAGAACCGAAAACAAACTCCGAGAAACCAAAAAATAAGAATTGAAAAAAAATAATTCAAACGTCGATCATTTCGATGGACAAATATTTACAAAATTTTTAATATGTACAAAATATTTTCGCAAAATTTTAAAAATATCGATCATTTCGATAGAGAAAAAAAACATAAGAAAATATTTACAAAAATTTTTACAGACTTAGCTGGCAAACCACAACCTTTCACAACACACATCATCAATTACCACAAATATATACAGATACAAACCAGTTTGCACTTCACAAACACAAGGAAACTTAAACATACAAAACAAACAGAGGAAAGAACATACAAGCAAACCAGCCTAGCCCCAGCACCTAATTACTCCCCACCCCACACTTAAATCGAACACTGTCCCCAGTGTTCACAAAAATTCAAATCACACAATTTTGGGTGGTGGAACTCCCTGATCAGTCGAAATATTCGACTTCTTCATCCGGTGCTGCGGCCTCATCGCCCATGTCCGAGTCACCTCCATCGTCGTCATCGGACTCCACATCGGAGTCCTCCCGACGTGTCTCCTCGTCCGTGGGGATATCATCGTCAGTGGGCTCTACAAATGCTAGCCCCACTTGGCATAAAGCCCTGGCGTTTTCGCCAAATGGGTAATCCAACTCCAGCTTCGATAGCTCCTCCTCCGTGGCTGGTCTCCCACCAATCCAAAGCTAAAGCATTTGCATACCAAACATCCGTGCCATGTACTGGTCATCGCGAGCATGTCGCTCGCCAAGTGTCAGCACTGGCCCGTGTGTGGTGTCGGGGGCCTTAGTTTTGGTCACATCGAGGGCCCTCCGCTCCAACTGCGGGATGTAGTCCAAAGCCTCTTCCTCGACGTCGAGGCCCCGGAGGAAAGTGGTGATAAGTCCTCCGAACCCATACCTTTGGCCCTGGTGTAGTCGGGCTCTCTTCATGGCGGATATGATGACCGCCCCAATATTAATCTCTAGCCCTTTCATTAGGGCATACACCAGGCAGACACGGTCCCGGGTCACATCAGTCATGTGCACCCCCGGGATCAAGCACGAACAAACTATCTTCAGCCAAATTCTTGCCTCCCTGTTCATTTGAGAATATAGCAGAGTCTGGTGGTAACCCCTCTCCTTATGTCTGCTCCATCTGGCTGTGGATCGAGCCCCACATAATGTGCGTCTGATATCGGCATATGGTGGGGTGATATTCAGCTGGCGAAGAACGTAGGCGTCTGTGTCCCGCGCTCCAATGATGGCATTTAATTGCTGGGGTTCCAGAGTGACAATCTGCCCTCTGATCTTTATTGTGTGGCTTCTGATTGCTGGGTTCCAATTTGCATAGAACTCCCAGACTAGATGTAAGTTGCACTCCTTGGGCTCCTGAAATATGAAGCTGAGCCCAGCTGCCTCGATCCTCTGCACTATACGGGGGAACTCCTGTGCTAGTGGTTCCCGCGCAATATGCTCCTCAGGGAAGTATTTGTTTTCCTTGTGTTTAGCGTACCACTTCTTCCCGTCATCGGTTACCCATCTTGTTTCGTATTGGCGGCGTTGGCCGCGTGGAACAGCTAGTGCAGCTGGGACTACTGTGCCCAGTCTAAGTCATTTTCTCCCGGTGCCTGAAGTAGATGCACCCTTACCCTTATCCTGCTTACTTGCCATTGTACCTGTCAATACAAATAAACAAGCACCATGTCAAGCTAAATGCATGTTAGCTTCGGCTAAGGTCGGGTTAAGCTAAGTTTACCCCACACTTAGTCCTTAGCTACGGTTACAATACTACAGCAAGAATCACTTTATTTACACCAAAAACAAACAACTATACAATTTATGCTTAGTGCGTTTGCAAAGAAAATTTCGACAGTATAATCTTAGCGTACTACTCAGATTTCATACAGCTAATCCCAATCCTACCATCGCTAGCAATTCAACCATCGCACTTAGCAACGAAAACAACAAACAAAAACAACAACAAAAATTCTAGATACATATGAACCTATATAACCAACCAATTTGAACAATTTTCACATTTTCCCAAAATCCCGAGAATTCATCGTCTATCACATTCAAACAATATTTACAACGACTTATCTCAATTCACAAGCACACCCCGGCATATAATTCACCAATTTACCAAGTTACCCATTTCGAATTCAACAACCAAAGCCCTAGAATTGAATTTCACAATCAAATTCGAATCATTCACGCAATCGACAAGTTCAAATGCTCATTACAACATTCCGAACATTTATCAATCAAAGAATAACTCAATTTCATGCTAAATTGCTACTTAGGGTAATATATCTCACCTCCCATGCTCAAATTCGACTAAAATCGACAAAAACTTGAGAGAGATGAGGAAAACATACCCTTAAGTTGAATAATCGAAGAAACTCGACAACTTGGTTGCTTAATACCGTGGCACGTTGGTTGGGGTGGGAAATTTGGGTGTTTGGTCGCGGAGAAGAGAGAAAATGAGGAAAAAGGGCCTAAAATCGGGGTTTAAAATGAAGAAAAATATGCGGGTCACCCGGCAACCCGGTGTGACCCGTCACAAAATAAAGGGCAACGTGTCACGGAGGGTAACGCGGAGCCCCTCCTCCGTGACACGGAGCTATCGCGATGGCTTACTGGAATTTTCAAAAATTCCAGATTAACCTTCAACGTGTCACGGAGGGTAATGCGGAGCCCCTCCTCCGTGACACGGAGCTATCGCCCCAGCTCACTGTCTCTTTATTTTATTCATTTTTTCATACCTTGCCTTTTCCTTCCCGATTCCGTGCACATTTTTCTCCGTTTGACCTGAAAATCACCTCACTAAACAAAATTGGTTAGATTAATAGATTTCCCTAATTAAAATGAAAAATACTAACTAAAACGAAAAATTTTGTACTAAATCAAGAAAAAGAAAATTAAAATAAAATCTAATTACACTTTACAAAATAAAAGAAAAAATATATATTTCACGAGTTGCCTCCCGTGCAGCGCCTGGTTTACCGTCGCGGCTCGACGTCCTTTATGCTCAATTATCCACTAGGGTGATGGATGATTTTTCACGATCATTGTCCTCCCCCCAGTAGTGCTTACCCTTATCTGGTGGTCTTCCCCTCAACTCGCGGGAATCATCCATTTTTTTAGCATTCCCATGATCAATTACATTGATCACCGAGAGTTCTTCATTTACCATCGGGAGCTTGGGTGCTTTGTACACATCGAACACTTCTACCTTGTCATGTGCTCGCATTGTAAGTTGACCCGCAGCCACGTCGATTAATGCTTTCCCTGTTGCCAAAAAGGGTCGTCCCAAAATAAATGGGACTTCAGCGTCTGGTTCAAAATCCAGAACAATAAAATCAACCGGAAAAATGAGGGATCCCACTTGCACAAGAACATCCTCAACAATACCATCCGGCCTAGCTAAGGATCTGTCTGCTAACTGCAAGATTACGGTTGTAGGTCTAGGACTCCCTAGACCCAACTTTCTGAATACCGAAGATGGCATCAGGTTTATGCTCGCCCCCAAGTCACACAATCCACGAGCTCGGATACTCTGCCCAATAGTAAGCTGGATAGTAAAACTTCCAGGGTCTTTTAACTTCGTAAGCAGTCTATTTTGGATTCGGGAAGTGCATTCCTCCGTCAAAGCTACCGTGGCATACTCAGTCAAACGACTTTTGTTGGCCACGATGTCTTTAATATATTTGGCATATTTTGGCACTCCCTGCAAGACATCAACAAGAGGTAAATTAACATGTACCTGTTTAAGCACCTCCATAAATTTCTTGAAACACGCCTCCTCCTTGTGTTTCTTGAGTCGTTGAGGGAACGGGGGTGGAGGCCTTTCTGATTCAGCTTCTTTGGTCTTCCCCCTATCCGAAGTTTGTTCTTCCTCAACATCTGCTGCTCCAGACGTTTGAGGTGGTCTTTCCGGTTCCACCTCCTTCAGCTGCAAACCACTCCTTGTGGTCACTGCATTTACCTGCTTCGGATTAGGATCCGTGTCGCTAGGCAGTCCTCCTCTGGGCCTTGTGTTTTAGGCACTGGCAAATTGCCCAAATTGATACTCAAGAGCCTTGGTCGCTAATTGATTGTTCTTCACTTCGGCTGCCAATTTAACATAGTCAGCCTGCAATTGCGCCTGATTAGCGATCATGGTCTTGAACATTTCCTCAATGGTAGGTGATGGTGGTGGAGGAGGGGCATTGTGATTTCTGAATTGAGATTGGTAGTTCTGTTGCCCTCCTTGATTCCTGTGCATACCCTGACCCGAACTTTGGCCTTGTTGGTTGTTGCTACCCCACGAAAAATTTGGATGGTTCCTCCAATTTGAGTTGTAGCCGCTACCAAACTGCTACTGATTTCTCTGTGCATTGCCCACAAAGTTAACCGAATCTGGGTTTGCTCCACAGCACTCAGCTGAGTGCTCACTGCTTCCACACACTTCACACCACATTTGCTGGACCGCATTGACTGAAGCTGAAGGCTGGTTCAAATCATGTTGCTGAAGTGGTTGTTCAACTGATTCTGCAAGGCAGCTATCTGTGCAGCGATAGCTGTAAATCCATCCACTTCAAGCACTCCTGCTGCTTTCCTTGCTCCACCTCAAGATGAGTCAGCATTCCATTCCGGATTGCCCTGTGAAATCCGGTTGAGCAAAGTGTACAGCTCCTCATAAGTCTTTTCCAGCGCTTGCCCTCCAACTGCTGAGTCTAGCAAAATTTTAGTATGGGGTTCCAAACCCTCAATAAATGTGTGTACCAACACCTCATTGGACTGATGATGATGAGGACAGTCCCGCAACATGGATTTAAATCTTTCCCAGGCTTGATATAAATTTTCTCCCTCCCTCTGTTTGAAACTTAGAATTTGACTTCTAAGTCTGGCTGTTTTACCAGAGGGAAAAAATCTTATCAAGAACTTTCGTGCTAGATCATCCCACATTCATATAGAATTTGGTGGTTCAGCTTTTAACCACCTCTTGGCTTCACCAAGTAAGGAAAACGGAAATAGTGTGAGCCGAACATAATCAGGTGACACTCCAGCGGGTATATAAGTGTCACTTATCTCCAAAAAGTTTTGGAGATGTTGTTGTGGGTCTTCATGAGGGAGACCGGTAAATTGCCCGCTTGTGTGCAATAGTTGCACCATGTTCTGCTTTAGTTCAAATCTCCCTCCAGGCTCTGGTTTGCGGATACTTGAATGTACATTGTTGGCATGTGGGATTTCCACCTCGCGAACCGGCCTTGCTGCTGCTTCGTCGGGCACTAACACTGCCCTCACAACCGATGGATTTTGTTG
This sequence comes from Datura wrightii, assembly GCA_035772735.1. Classification (NCBI taxonomy): domain Eukaryota; kingdom Viridiplantae; phylum Streptophyta; class Magnoliopsida; order Solanales; family Solanaceae; genus Datura; species Datura wrightii. The sequence continues at coordinate 92,530,216 of JASDFA010000018.1, forward strand.
CTCCATTATAGTCTGTCTGAGCAACTGCAGCTTCTTTTGTAGAGCTTCTCTACGTTTACTATTAAATTCACGTTCAGGCTCTATATAAGATTCCACCAGCTCCTTGTCCTTTGCCAGTGTTCACAGAAATCAAGTCTGCAAAATACAGGCTAAGACCAAGTTGTCAACACTTAAGAAAATAAAACAAAAATACAGTAAATTTACACTTAACACAATTTCACCAATTGCCTAGTCTCCCCGGCAACGACGCCAAAAACTTGTTCGGTGGTTTGTTGTATGGGTTAAAAACCGACACGCAAGTGCACGTGGTCAAACAAGTAATAAAGTGGCTAAGTAAGCCAAGTATCGAACCAAGGAGACTCTGGATGAGTAAAAATTGCTCAAGTATACTATATTTTATCTTACTTCTATATATGCTGACAACAACGTAACCAAAAGTTAAATAATTTTTGTTTATAAATTATATACTAAAACTATTAACAAATATCTACTTTGAATTGAAACTATGGATATGAGCATGCCAAGGTTAAGAACAAGTAATGAACTTCATTATAATAATAATTCGGTTATTCTTCTCTTCTAGTTGCTAGCCAAGAACATTAGCCAAGAGATTAAAACTCTCGTATTTAATCTCACTTAAGAATCATAAACCATCCGTCTACATTTCTGTGATCAAATGCAATTTATGACCTCGCAAAACAATTCCGGTTCCTAAATTGACTAATACGGCTTTCAAGTATATTTCTATCAGGAAAGCACATCAAAACTCAATTTTCCCAAATCAAGTTAAGAACAATACCCTATTAATTCACAACTTTCCCATTTCGGGCTCTCTCGAGTGAAATCGGACTTTTTAGATGAACATTAATGTCGGCCACACACTAATGCAGTAGAAACAAGAATTAATAGAACAACATAGGAGAAGAAGATGAAAAACCATACAATTCAATAATCAAAATTCATCACCATTGTTCATAACCTCAGCAAGGAAGAGAATTAGCCACTCATTTGTGGATTAATCATCCTAAAACAAGTGTTAATCATACAAACAATTGATTGAAAGAAGAAAGAAAGAGAGAAAAACCCTTAGCTTTTTCGTCCCTCAACTGCCTGTAACCCACGTCCTTGCTCCACCAAGTCTGAATTCCTTAAAAATAAGCCTAAGTGTTCTATTTATACTATTGGAAATTTTTCCCGGAATAACAAGCAACGTGTCACGGAGGCCAACGCGGAGCACTGCCTCCGTGACACGGCGTGGACGCGGACCCTCACTGGAAATCTGGGGTCCGGGAATAAAGCCTCAACGTGGCACGGCATGCAACGTGGTGGCTTGCCTCCGTGCCACGGAGCTGTCACGAGGCTCCAATGGAAATTGACAATTAAATCACCCTCTAGGCAGTGTGCCTACGCGATGGTAGCGTGGCACGACTCTATCGTGGAGCCCCTTTACATTGTGCAGTCCAATGTCTTTTTCGTGCTCGCATCCAAGTCCAACTCTGATATTGTTCCAACATGCATTTTAGCTCCTCAAAATCATGTTTTACCTACAAAACAATGCTAATTATGTTGGTTAGTATAAATTCACATTTTATTACCAATTACATGAAAATGTATACACATTGCACAATAAACAAGACGGAAATGATACGTTTGAGTATCACTTGGGCATATAAATCTGCCCAAGATCAATGGGTTGCGTATCAGGGAGAAGGTCGATACTAAAGTCAATCTCCTGCTAGGGAGGGACTCTTGGTAGATGATGAGTTGGTAATTTATCAACTCATTAAACTCTTAAGCATGAGCTTTTACATGATTTTCAAATCAATTAGGAAGGTTTTATGCCTTTTCTCTTTGATTTTTTAGGTATCAAATTGAAACAAGAAAAGCAAAGAAATTAAACAAAGAATAAGTCTACTGGAAGCAAGAACCTACGTTCCGCAGGTTGACACCTGCGAAATGCAAGTGCAGCGCAGAAAAACACTGGTCCTAAGCTGAAGGGAACCTACAAAATGTAAGTGCAACTGCAGATGGAGTCCAAAAATTTTGTCCATGACCTGCGTGAGACTCGCGAACCACAGATGAGCACCTACGAAACGCAAGTGCCACGCAAGTGGTCAGAATGCTGATTGGGTAAAACTGTCCAACTCTAGCAATGTGGAAGCTTCCAAGGGAATTTGAAGAAAGATGTACAAAGAGAGGATATGCATAATTACCCTAAATGTACTCATACTTTTCATAATTTGAACATCACATCTTAGCTAAGAAGAATTGCAGATAGAAGTTGAGAGAAGTAGAAAAGTACATTGTTCTTCTTCTTCTTCTTCTTTGTTGTTCTTGTGCTAAAACCGCCATTGTCGCAGAATTATAAGAAAAAATTTCTATTCAAATATGATAAACGTTAGTAAATCAGCCATCGATATTTCTTCTTTAACTTCATCTATGAGTAACTAATTTAATTGCTAGGGTTGTGTGCATGATTGGGGTTTAGAATGGATTGTGTGTTGTTTATTTAGTCTTAAATTTAATTGCAATTCATGAATCTAGTGTTTCCTCAAAGTTTGAATGCCATAATCAATGGTTGCAAAACATTAATTTACTTTTCTTATCTTGTTTTTTCTTGAGAGAGAGGAGTAAGATATGGGTGAGGAAGCATTAGTGAGGATTTGGACCATGGATATGTGGGGTTGAGCTAGAGATAGTCAAAACCCATTATCATCACCCATTAAAGGGCTGAAGCTATAGATAGTTCAGCTCTTCCTCAATCTTTTGGTGGCTGATTGATATTATTGACCTTGGGGTTTCAGAAAACCCAAGAAAAATTCACCCAAGTGATTGAGAAACATCGGGTATCCTTTTCCATTGCTATTCATGTTGAAATTGATATTCTAGACTAGTTAATTTACCCCAATACAATTGACACCCCTATCAAAACACATCCCTAGTTCATTCTCATTGCTTGCAATAACCAACTTGCTTTGTTTTTAATTTGACATTAGAATTCTATAGCTTACCAAATTGATTTGCTCTATGACTTTATGTTGATCTATTCCAACTCTCTGTGGATTTGACCCTGACTCATAGTTGGGTAAATTATATTACATATGACCGTGTACACTGTCTTACTTTAAGGAGTGGATTTGTACGTTATCAATTTTTGTGTCATTGCCGGCGAGTTGAATACTATTTCCATTAGTTGTTCAGCATTTCAATTGTGTTGTTGCATCTTATGTTGTTTTCACTTTTTGTTTTTAGTTTTCTAGTTGTGTAGGTACATGAAAATGAGATATCTTACATGGATACTAAGAGATACTGAAGAATCATCATGTATAAACTCTGCTTAATGGATGAATGAAATACGGAAAAAAGAGGAGGAAAGATATGCTATGTTGGTGAAAATTATGACTCGGATTTGGCTGTTAGCAATGTGTATGAGAGGTTCTCATTCTGGTTGTCAAGGCGCACCCCAAGGCTTACGACATTCCTGTGATGAGAATCAAGATTGGAAATATGAAATTGCAGCTGAATTGAGAAGCTGGGAGAGTGAGAAGACCACACATTCGAGAATCAAAGGCATGCTTGAAATGGTTATGGAAAAGGTTCTTTCCACTAAATTAGGGATCTGAGAATTGAAAGTTGACCTTTTATAGCTCACTCAAACGATGAAAGAGCATGACGTCTCTATTAGACACCTAAAAGATAGGATGAACCATTTAGCTTCTCAAATAAGATCGGAGATGAATGTGAAAGAGAAGGAGCCGGTCATGCAAAGTTTCAATCCAAGTCAAAGAAACATTAATGAGGAAGACGTAGAGCAAAATATTGAGATATAGTTAAAATACTCCCTCAAAGGTATTCTCTTGAATAACATAATTAAAAGTAGTGAAGGATTCAAAGAAGCTTTTCATGCTATAGCAGGTGTTGGGTCCTATCATTATCAACCAAAGAATCTTGACCTTGATCCTCAATTCTCGAACCTATGGTGCTATAACTTAAACCTATACCCTTACATTTAAAGTATGCTTATCTGGGTGAAAATGAAACTTTATTGGTGATCATCTTGGCTAAGATAACTGAGCAGCAAATAGAAGCTCTCCTAGAAGTCTTAAAGAAGAACATTCGAGCAATTGGGTGGACTATAGTTGATATTATATGAATTCCCTTAGGAATTTGTACTTATAAGATCAACCTTCAAGAAAATTCTAACCCCTCAGTGGAACATCAAAGACATTTGAACCCACCTTTGTAAGAGGTTGTTAAGAAAGAAATCATCAAATGGTTGGATGCAGAAGTTGTCTATCCAATAGCTGATAGTAATTGGGTAAGTCCAGTCCGATGTGTGCCCAAAAAGGGAGGGATCACCATGGTTCCAAATGAGAAGAAAAAATTAATAGCTACTCGGCCGGTCACCAGATGGAGAGTTTACATGGATTATAGGAAGTTGAACTCATGGAGTAAGAAGGATCACTTCTCAGTACCGTTTATTGATCAAATGTTAGACCGACTGGCAGAAAAGAATATTACTATTTTTTGGATGGATATTTAGGGTATAATCAAACTTCCATCGTCCCAAAAGATCAAGAGAAGACAACATTCCCTGTGGGACATTTACATTCAAGAGGATGCCCTTCGGGCTTTATAATGCTCCAGCTATATCCCAAAGATGCATGACATCAATTTTCTTAGATATGGTGGAGGATACCATGGAAGTTTTCATGGATGATTTTTCCGTTATGTGAAATTCGTTTGATGATTGCTTGGATAACTTGAATGATGTGTTGAAAAGATGTGAAGACACAAATTTGGTTCTTAATTAGGAGAAGTTCCATTTAATGGTGAAGTCATTGTGTTAGGGCATAAAATTTTTTGAGAATGGTATAGAAGTGGACCAAGCAAAGATTAAAGCCACCTCCCATCTACCTCCTCCAAAGAGTACAAAAGGAATTCGAAGTTTCTTGGGTCATGGAGGCTTTTATCACCGGTTTAGCAAGGATTTTTCCAAGGTGGCTCACCTTTTGTTTCAGTTGTTAGAGAAGGATGCCTAGTTCCATTTCAATGATGCATGTATCAGGGCATTTCTTGACCTGAAGGAGAAGCTTATATCAGTCCCTATCATCATCACACCAGATTGGCCTAAGCCATTTGAACTAATGTGTGATGCAAGTGATGTTACCTTAGGAGCGGTGCTTAGGCAAAGGAGAGAAAAGATCTTTTATCCTAAACTACGCTAGCAAGACCCTGAATGATGCCCAAGCCAACTATACTGTGACAAAGCAAGAGCTGCTCACGGTGGTATTTGCCTTTGAGAAATTTCAATCATACTTGTTAGGGACTAATGTTGTGGTGCACACTGATCATGCAGCACTATGGTACCTCATGAAAAAGAAAGATACAAAGCCCTGACTCATTAGACGGGTGTTTTTGTTACAAGAGTTTGGCTTTAAGGTCAAGGATAGTACAGGATGCGAAAACCAGGTTGCCAATCATCTATCTTAACTAGAGAAAGATGGTAGGTTGGTTGGGTACAATGATATATATGATACCTTTCCCGATGAACGTATTCTGGCTGCTTCTCATGATTTAGTACCTTGGTTTGCTGATTTTGCCAACTTCCTGGCTAGCAACATACTACCTAAAGGTCTAAGTTTCCAATAGAAGAAAAAGTTCGTGTATGATGTCCAAAAATTTTATTAGGATGAACCATATCTTTTCCATATTTGTTCTAATGGCGTGATTCATCGGTGTATCCCAGAAGTAGAAATGATACCTATCCTTAAGGCATGTCATTCTTCACCAGCTAGAGGACATTATAGAAGTGTCAGAATAGTAGCAAAAGTGTTGCAATATAGATTCTATTGGCCCACACTTCATCACTATGCTCACAATTTTGTCAAGAAATGTGATCAATGTCAGTGTTTTGGTGGTATTTCAAGACGTCACGAGCTTTTATTAACACCTATCTTGGAGGTAGAGTTATTTGATGTTAGGGGAATAGATTTCATGGGACCTTTTGTGAGCTCCTATGGGAATACTTACATTCCTGTAGGTGTTGATTATGTGTCCAAGGGGGTTGAAGCGGTGGCCTTATTAAACAATGAGGGAAGGAGCATAACCCATTTCTTGAAAAAACACATTTTCTCGAGGTTTGGCACTCTGCATGCCATAATCAATGATGGAGGGTCGCATTTTTGTAACAGGTTGTTTGTAGTATTTCTTGTGAAGTACGAAGTGAAGAACAAAGTAACCACACCTATCATCCTCAAACAAGTGGCCAACCTGAGGTATCTAATAGGGAAATCAAAGCTATTTTGACAAAAACAGTGAACGCCAATAGAACCAATTGGGCTAGGAAGCTAGATGATGCCCTCTGAGCATACTGAATAACTTATAAAACACCCATTGGAATGTCCCCTTAACAACTGGTATTCATCAAAGCTTGTCATCTACCGTTAGAGCTGGAAAACAAAGCAATGTGGGCCTTGAAAAGTTTAAATCTTTATTGAGGAAGGCCCGTCCGTGCAAGAGTTGAGAATCTTAATGAAATATATGAGTTATTAATGAGGGCTTATGAGAATTCCTCCATATATAAAGCCCGAATGAAACACTTCCATGATCAGAAAATTTTGAAGACGAAATTTGCTCCGGGTGATTGGGTAGTATTGTTCAATTCTAGGTTGCGATTGTTTATAGAAAAGTTGAAATCAAAGTGGTTTGGTCCCTTTAAGGTGTTTTAAGTCTTTGCAAATGGATCTATTGAGTTTGAAGGGGAAGATGGACTCAAGTTTAAGGTCAACGGGCAACGTGTTAAAAAATATTTCGGTGTTCCTGAGGAAAACATTTTTTTATTGAAGTCACCTACCTTGATGAGCCTTAGCATAAGGAGAAATCATCGTGCATCGACATTAAATCAAGCACTTCTTGGAAGGCAACCCAAATGTCTTTAAATTCATTTGCGTTTCACTTATTTTGTTGTTTTTGTTTAGTAGGATGGATTAGATGGAAAACTATGTGGAAGAAAATAGGGGATAGCAGATGCTTAAGACCTGTCCAACACAGGTGCAAACCCACAGAATGTAGTCCAGGCGCAACTCCAAACCTGTAGACCTGGCAAAGTCCGAGCATGCCTGCATCTCACCTATGAAACGAGGTGAGGATCTGCGGAACGCATTCCTTTAGAAGTTTTAAAGTAGAATAACTGGCAAAAATCATGAAAAATGAGGAAATTTGCGTGAGGCCTGCGAAACGCAAGTAAAAGTCTACGAAACGCAGTCTGTCACAGATGCATTACAGTGAATGAGGAAGAAATGAGTTAACCTGCATTTCAATCTGTATTTCATAGGTGCAGTTCTGCGGCCGCAGGTTAGGCGCAGGTATAGGTATGAATTGACTTTAAAATGTTGATCCACCCATTGACTAAACTCGAACCATGGCCGACCTAGATCTTTTAAACTTCTTCCCCTTCCCAAAAACTCCCATTTTTTCAAACCATTTCCTCACCTTGTCCACTTTCCAACTACCACTACAACTTCCCATATTTCTCCATTAATACCACCTTAGAACCCACAAATCCCTTCACCTCCTCCATTTCTATAAAATCAAACATTTCTCCACCATTTTATACCATCACTTCTCACTTCAAATACCACACAAAGAAGAAAGAGGGCTAGGGTCACCACATTGAAGGAATTTCAAGTTTCCATTTCTCTTCATTACTCACTCCATTTGGTATGTATTCTTGATTTTCATCTTTAATTCTTGATTTCTCATGGTATATGTAGAAAAGCAAACGTGATAGCCTTGATTTTTCATTACCCACGATTTTCCCTACTTCCCATTACTTGCTCTTCTTGTTCATAATGAAATTGATATTTATGGGCGTTGTGGGTAAACTTGAAATTGCAAATTTAATTGGGTGGAAAGTGTTGTTTTGTGATGATTGTGCAAGGCTTATTCTCTTATTCTTTGAAATTTTAGTTGGGGGTGAAATCTGAGTATCCCACTTGCTTGAGATGCATGATTTTTCTCGATGATAGATAGGTTGATGTCTTTCTTAAGGGAAAATCGTCATCTTTTCTTTTGTTCTTGATTATAGATGAAAATGTGATTAGATGGGTGAGTAGTGTGAAATGTGAAGTGCTTTGTGAATATGGGTTGAAGGGGTCACTCGATGTTTCCCGATGATAGATAAGGTAACGTCCATCTTAAGAGAAGTCGTTAAGTGGTCCAAATGGTTGAAATTGTGTTGATATTGTTGATAAATTTTTTGGGGAAGCCTGAGTGCCCTTTAGGTAGTGATTGGGTTCATACTTGTGAAAAATAGGCATGAAATTAGATGTTGCTACTGCTGAGCAACTACGAATCGCGGATGGCAATCTGCGAAACGCATGTTTCAATACAGGTGAGGGGTTAAGCTTCAGGTGAACTTCCCCTTTCTGTGTTGCACCTGCGAACTGTGGATCACAGCCTGCAAAATGTAGGTACAACACATAACAAAATTTTTTGGTAATCTACCCACACCTATGACAAACCTACAAACTGCAAAAAGCAGGTTTGGTGCAGGTGCTACCAGTTGTTAGACAATTATGTTCAATTTTTGTTGGACATCCAAGCTCTTTTTATTTTATCTCTTAGCTTAGCATAGTTATTTTCTTTTACTTTCTATATGAAAAATACAAAAAATGTTGTCTTGTGTATGGCACTCACATGATCTTGTTGAAACATGTCATCCACTTGATGTCGGGGTAAATGAAAAGTTCCTATGGAAACTTGCACATCTCAAGAGGTGAACGAAGCAAAAACTATGAGAATCTCACAACTCTATTTCGAGCTACCCAAAATGGAAGCATATTATATCTCATTACAGAGAAGAGGACTATCACGGAAGAGTCCCAATTTGATATCGACTTTTTTGAAATGGAATTCCCTGATCTGGCTGAGCAATTACGAATTCATGATTGCAAGTTGTTCACTATGCCAGTCACGCCCCGAGTCTATACCCTGAATGAGACACGGTACTTGGAATCACAAGTAACCCCAAGTCAACCCATGGTCTATCATAACACTGGCATTCTGAGTGAATACATAGTGGAAGCTTTGAAATAATGAAATAAAGCATTTTACAAAAAAGAACTAAATCATAAGTTTAATACAACTGGAAGCCAAACCGAAAATATGAAAACTCTGTCTATGTCAGAAAGCCATCTATCTAATGAGTTGCTAGGGCAAGCCTTCAACTAACTCCAAATCTAACTAAAAGAAAATAAAACTGAAAGAAAATAACCCCCGTCCTCAAAACATGAGGACTCACCGATGATGCAGCTAGAAACTTCTAAAAGCGATTTGCTAACGGGGATGAGACTGAGAACTTGCAGTTGTATCATAAAATGATACATCATAAAGGTATGCATCAGTAATTTGAATGTACTAAGTAAGAGAGAGAAACTATACACAAGGAATAAAATAACTGAATTAGAAAGACATGCAATGACCAACTGAAAATACCGAAATTGAATAACTGTGATATATCGAGATGGTCAAAATGACCCTGTCTGATGGTCATTCTCTAAATCTGAGATACTAATCTGAAATACTATACTGAACTGATCTGAACTGACTAATCTCAGACTGAACTAAGCTGACTAGTGGGAGACTCTATAACCGACATATAACCACATGAGCTAGACATGGAGTTCGATCTATACACTCCATTGGTAGGACCCAATATACCTTTCCAGGGTATAAAGGCATGACTTGAGTGATCATAGGTATGGGGTCATAAGGCCAATAAAAATATAACCTACGGTGGAAACGTAGTTTTGGGAACCTAGGTGGCTGGAACCCCGATCTGCTCGGTGCTAAGTCATACTCCCACTAGATAGTCTTAGAGAGACTACTAAGCTGATAGCTCAAAACTGGGCCCAAGACTAAGTCAGGAATACCTATCGTGAAGTACCCTGAGAGTCTTATTAGATCGAATTCTGTAACTGGCGTTCTAAGATCGGTTAGAGCTGCTTATCTGAAAGTGTTGTAACCGTCTAAAGAACAAACTAAAATCTTAAGTTGGGGTCCTAAGGCTGGTCAGAGCTGCTTACCTGAAAGTGTCATGACCGCCTAAAGAACCACTAAAATATGATACCGAGTCTAATACTGATAACTGGGAGGAATGATGGTCACCTCAAGGATTAACTATAGTTAAACTTATCAACTGACATTTTTCTAGAGAACACTGAGGTTGCTAAAAATATGATTGAGACTAGACTGTCATGATTCTGACTGAGATTCAACATAAATTAAATATATGAGCATCCCAAAACTGTTAGAACCAAGCTACAGGAAAAACTAGTTCAACCCACAAGTTTCTAATTTCTACTTAGTTGTGGCTAGGGCTGAATTTGCTACCAGCTACAATCTTTCACAATTTCAAGAAATAGGGAATAAATAAGAAAATATCATGAGAAATATTTCCTTTTAATCCAATAAGAAATTTGTCTGAAAACTTTTCACATTTGGAAACTACGGAGTTATAACTGATAGAGAAGAAATTAGAAAAGATTTTTAGGGACACAAGGGAAGAACTATTCCCTTGTTGAATTCTGACATACCTGGTGATGGAAATCCCTAAGAGAATCTCTTAAAAATCTAAGGAGAATTCGATTGCCCTAGCTTCTGCTCTAAGTCTTTTTGAGAGAGATTTTATGTTCTAAATTTTGAGGGGATACATGAAATGAAATAAATATTCGGTGCCCTCTCTAAAACCCCTGACTAAAACCCAAAACAACGTAGTTTAGAGTCAAGGAGGTTAGGAAATTATGTAAAATGCCCTAGGAAATTCGCAGGAAAAAGAACCCTGCCAGTCCCCAAGAGGCACTCCACAAGTCGTGAGGTCGGGGATGACACGTGATGACCAGTTGTGATGTGCACTGGACAATTTCTATGGATTTCCCAAACCTGGCAACGACTGACTTCACGAGTCATCAGGAGACTTAACGACTCATGAAGTCTCCTATTGCCACTGAATCAGAATTCCCCTTCAGGGGTCGCCACAGGCACTAAACGACTCGTTACCAGTTAACACGACTCTTGGTCACCTCCCATATTCATCACTACCGAAAAACCACCTGGGGATCACCACGGGCAGCACCACAACTCGTGGTGTCCAAAACGAGTCGTGCTGAGGACCCGTTAAGTGCACTGCCCAAATTTCTCCAACCTTCAGCCAACCTTTGACCACGACTCACATAACAACTCGTGGTCACACCTGTGGTCACTATATTTCCAAATTTTCAACCAATTCCAAACCCTTCCCCATGAGTCACTTCACGACTCGTGGCCTATCCCACTGGTTATAGGAGGACTCATTTTGTGACTTGGTGTAGAAAATTTTATTTTCTCCGTTTCAACTCTCGGATCTGATCTTTGGGTTTTCGAGGCATTACAATATCTCCCCCTTGAGTGTGGGTCTATCCATCATATCTGCTTCTGCTTCACACGTAGCTTCTTCTACATGGTGATTCCTCCACAAGACTTTGACTAAAGCTACTTCTTTGTTCCTCAGCTTACGAACTTGATGGTTAAGGATCTGAACTAGGACCTCTTCGTAAGAGAGACTATCTTCCACTCCCACACTGTCCAATGGCATAACCGAAGTTGGATCACCGATGCATTTCTTCAATAGTGACACATGGAATACTGGGTGCACATATTCCAACTCTGAAGGTAATTCCAGCTTATAGACTACATTGACAATTCGCCTTCGAATTTTGTAGGGTCCCACATATATCAGACTGAGTTTTTCTTTCTTCCCAAATCTCATCACCCCTTTCATGGGTGAAATTTTTAGATAAACCCAGTCATCCATAGAAAACTCTAATTCTCTTCTCCTTACATCAGCATAAGATTTCTGACAGCTCTAAGCTAGTTTTGATCTTTCTCGGATGAGTTGTACTTTCTTTATAGCTTCATGAATGGAGTCTGGCCCTATCAAGGTAGTGTAATACCCAAAAAGTGCCTAAGATTAGACCTGGGATCAAAATTTGAAGTAGGCTGAAAAAATGGGCAAAATGCTCAGGATGGATGATGTAAACCACGAGTCGTTGTATAGGGTCGTGGTTAGGAAAAAGTCCTGGTAGTAGTGGAGACAACAGAAGAAGTAACGACTCATTTCTTAGAATAATGAGACATTGTTTTTAATCGTAGGAAAGGGTGGACCTTTGAAGTTGGGGATACCACGGGTCTGTCACGCCCCGCCTTGGGGGGGTATGACTGGCACCTGGTGCCCTTGTAGGATCTAGACTGCTAGCTAGTGAGCCAAAGCACATTTGGTGCCTGGCTAGCTCTAATTTAGATTTCTGGAAACAAAGGGCTATATAACGACTGTAAACACAGCCTCCGGCCAACTGGCCTATAGCCACATGTACCTATAACAACAGCTAACCAGAAATATACTCGTAATGAGGAACCTATGCGGGCCGACAAGGCCACCATGCTGTCTAGTCATCTGGGACTCAACAAAAGGAATACTGAACAACTACGTGACCGGCAAGGTCACCACTACTGTCAACTGAGGCCCCACACGGCCAACATAAACTGAAATGCTAAACAGCTATAACAAACTGCACGACCTCACGCGACCGGCTCAACTGACCACAGGGAAATATATATAGACTGCAAGCCTCTAGGAATACTGACAAGATGGTCGGGACAGGGCCTCGACCTACCCGTACTGTACAATAAAAGGAAATGATGTAAACCTCTAAAATATCAAGCTCCAGATGACAGGAGCTGATGACTCTGCGCTGGCTAGGATCACGAGGGATCGCCTCCTCGTCTATGAGTACCTGCAGGCAAGTAATGCAGCGCCCCACTGGGCGTCAGTACCATTAGTACTGAGTATGCAAAGCAACTGAAATAATACAACTGAATACAGATAATGTAACTAACAAGTCTGTGAGCAGAAGATAACTGAATCTGAAGAGCTGATAGGAACTATATCAAACCTTTCTGCACTGATAGGCAGGAGCGTGTCTGTAGTCACGGTGGCCTGCTGTCTATTAACTAGTATATATATAAAGCACATGAATACATATACTTTTAGCAAGCAAGAGCCAATACCAACCCCCATAATTCGGATGGCGCCAAGCAAGCAAACAATCTATATACCCCTACCTGGGTCAAAACCAACCAAAAATAAGTCACTCCACTCATCTGCTCACTTCGGAGCTCCTCTACCGGCCCCCTGGGTCTCCGGCTCGGGCCATAGCCTCCGATATAAGCAACCGTGTCTGGGTCCGGAGGACTCCTGTGTAGACAGTAACAGATAGGGTCTGGATCCCTGGACACAAAACTCAACAGGGCTATTTGAAACCGGAGCTACACCTATAATAACTGAATGTATAGACAGTAACAGATAGGTTCTGGTTCCCTGGACACGAAACTCAACAGGGCTATCTGAAATCGGGGTTGCACCTGTAATGCTGATCAGACTGCTATGGGGAAAGCTTCATCCCATCTTCGTCCAAGCTGGGGACGGCATGCCACCCCTCGGAGTGACGTAAAACCCACCCGCTCAATGGGCAACACGATTACCAACCTAGGGGCGGCGAGGACGCTCAATAAGGTTCCTTCACGCCACATCAAGTCTCAACAAAAAAATAGCACATATAAATAGCAAGCATGTATAACTGAAAAAGACTATCTGACATTTGATTTCTTATTATAATCCGTTTTTGTACTAAATTGATCCTTTACTGATTATACTGATTCTGAGATCTTTCTTTAACTGTTGGCTAATCTGTAGCCAGGGTACTATCTGTCTGAATGGCTAATCTGTAGCCAATATCTCGTCTGTTTGAATGGATAGTTTGTAGCCATGAAACTGCCTGTCTATCTGGTTTTACTTTACTAGCTTATATTCTGAAAATCTGTTTCTTTTTATTCTATAACATGCTTGCTAGTCATACAATAAGCTATACTGAATCTGGAATGCTAATTCGCCCTTTGGCGCATGCTTTACTAAATTCCGGACTAGATACGATACGGCAACACAACTCAGAATCTATTGGACTCACTCAATTCTCAATATTCAACTCCGAGAGTTTCAAATACGGAGCTCACTATGATTTATACGACTGAAACCTCTAACTTACCGAGGAAACTACTTTACATATCTTAACCTCGAGTTATCCGACTGTCGGACGAGGCTCAGTCAGTATTCCAGCTAAATCTCCCAACTGCATTCATAAACACGTCAATTAGTACTAAATACAACACTATTCTGAAGGACGGCATCACTTTCGATATAATTATAGCCTAAACTTAGGCTTATCGAAAGACGGTCGAAAACTCGCTATTTTTCAAAAGTCCAGAAGGGAGAAGTATTCACTTCACAACTAGGAACACATAGACACTAGTTTGAGCAATTCTACTTACTTTGGTTCGGTAGCTCGATGATTCGTCGGCTGTATTTCGCGAAACAAAATCTGTAGTCTGCTAAATACCTCGGTATCTGGTGTTAATTTAAGTTTGGACTACGTTTGGCAGCGTAATCGGGTGATAATATATAAACCCTCCTCGTCTCTCTCTGTTTTGCTGCATTTTCTCTGGAAATTATGATGAATAATTTGTTTTAAAATCGAAGTGGGGCTTTATATACTTGGGCCTGGACAGGCCCAACGTGTCAGGGAGCCAACGCGGAGGCTCTACCTACGTGACACGTTGCCATCGCGGAGGGGCTCTGCCTGGGCTCCTTCCGTGATGGTTCGACAGGCTACTCATCCGATCCTTTCCCGGGCCTTTCCCTAGAACGTATGGCTTTCAAATATGCTTAACCAACGCGCGAATAGGCCATCTAGGTGCCGAGAATCTTACGGGGTATAACATTCTCCCCCATTAAGAACATTCATCCTCGAATGGAAACTGCTATCTAGAGGACTTCTCAACTTATTACTTAGAAAAATTTCGGCAGGGTTTCCCCTGTAATATGGACTATCCCAAAAACCTGAAATGCAGAAAAGTCCAATACAGGCACTGCACACAATACTTTAAGATTCACTGGATAGCTAAACATCAATCTTTCTCATTTATACATACATAACTATAAGGTACTGCACAAATAATAATACGGACAAACTTGTCGCTTGACTTGTCCTTGAATAAGTGAGGATATCAAGCTTTCATATCTTCCTCCGCCTCCCACGTCATCTCCTCTCGGTTCCTATAATGCCACAATACCTTGACAGACGCAATATCCTTAGTTCTCAATCTACGAATCTGTCTATCTAAGATGGCTACTGGAACCTCTTCATAGGCCAGCTCTTCTGTAACCTGGATATCCTGGACTGGAACTGCTCTTGACGGGTCTCCTAAGCATTTCCTTAGCATGGATACATGAAAGACTGGATGAACAGATTCTAATTCTGGCGGCAAGTTCAACTCATACGCCACTTGGCCTATTCTTCTGCGAATCTGATATGGCCCGACAAATCATGGGATGAGCTTACCTTTCTTGCCGAATCTCATCACCCCTTTCATCGGAGACACTTTCAGAAATTCCCAGTCATCCACATCGAACTCCAGGTTCCTGCGCCGTACATCTGCATATGATTTTTGGCGACTCTGTGCAGTCAATAGGCGTTCTCGGATAAGCTTTACCTTTTCCTCTGACTGCTGAACAATGTATGGCCCAACCAATGCTGATTCTCCTATTTCAAACCAACCAATCGGTGATCTACATTTTCGCCCATATAATGCCTCGAAAGGCGCCATCTGGATGGCTGAGTGATAGCTGTTATTATAAGAAAATTCAATTAACGGCAAATGCTCATCCCAGCTACCTCCAAAATCTTGCACACACGCTCGTAGCATGTCCTTGAGCGTCTAAATAGTGCGCTCAGCCTGTCCATCTGTCTGAGGGTAGAATGTTGTGCTCAAATTAATTTGCGTTCCCAGACCTCTCTGAAACGACTGCCAAAATCTAGCCGTAAACTGTGCTCCTCTGTCTGAAATAATGGATACTGGTACTCCATACAACCTGACTATTTCTCGGATATACAACTCAGCATAATCTTCAGCCGAGAAAGTAGTTCTCACTGGCAGGAAATGAGTTGATTTTGTCCGTCTATCAAGTATCACCCATATCGAATCATGTCTGTGTCTGGTACGAGGTAATCCTGCCACAAAATCCATATACACTGCTTCCCATTTCCAGAGAGGCACAGCTATATCCTGAGTCAAACCGTCTGGTTTCTGATGTTCTGCTTTCACCTGTTGGCAGTTAGGACACTGGGCTACAAATTCAGCAATTTCTCTTTTCATACCTGGCCACCAGTAGTTTTCTTTGATATCATGGTACATCTTTGTTGCTCCAGGGTGGAGAGAATAGCGGGCGCAATGTACCTCGTTCATGATCTGCTGGCGGAGGCCTAAAACATTGGGAACACATAAACGATCTTTACAATGCAGCACTCCATCCTCTGTTACCTGGAATTCTGGCGCCTTCCCTAGAGGAATATAATCTTTAAGCTGAACTAGGTCAGAAACCTCAAATTGTCGTTCCTTTACTTCCATAACTAAGGATGATACGGCGATGTTCTGAACTACCGCTCTGTTGTCCTTTTTTTCTGCTACACGAACGGCTAAGCTGGCTAACTGATGTATCTCCCTGACCAATTCCCGCTGCTCGGGCTGCAGATACGCCAAACTCCCCATGGACTTTCGACTGAGAGCATTTGCTACAACATTGGCTTTTCCCGGGTGGTACAGAATATTCACATCAAAATCCTTTAACAGCTCCAACCAGCAACGTTGTCGCAGATTCAACTCCCTCTGAGTGAAGATATATTGTAGGCTCTTGTGATCTGTAAAAATATCAACATGGACGCCATACAGGTAATGTCTCCACATTTTCAAGGCGTGGATCACTGTGGCTAACTCCAGGTCGTGGGTAGGGTAATTCTTTTCGTGTTTCCTCAGCTGTCTGGAAGCATATGCAATCACTTTACCATGCTGCATCAACACACAACCTAACCCAACGCCTGATGCGTCGCAATACACCGAATAACCTTCTGTACCTTCCGGCAATGCTAACACTGGGGCGGAGGTTAATCTATCTTTTAACTCCTGGAAGCTCTACTCGCATGCCTCTGTCCACTGAAACTTTGCTGCTTTCTGCGTCAGTTTAGTTAGAGGTGCTGCTACAGTAGAGAATCCCTCAACAAACGTCCTGTAATAACCTGCTAATCCCAGAAAACTACGGACTTCAGTTGGAGTGGTAGGCCTAGGCCATGATTTGACTGTTTCTATCTTCTGCTTGTCAACCTGTATACCAGCATCCGACACAATATGCCCTGAAAAGGCTGCTGAATTAAGCCAGAATTCACACTTAGAAAATTTAGCATATAACTGGCGGTCCCTGAGGATCTGGAGCACTGTCCGCAAATGAGTCCGGTGATCTACTTCAGAGCGAGAATACACCAGAATGTCATCAATAAATACTATTACGAACAAGTCCAGGAAAGGTCTGAAAATACTGTTCATCAGGTCCATGAATATTGCCGGGGCATTCATTAACCCAAAGGACATGACTAGAAATTCAAAATGTCCATATCGGGTCCTGAACGCTGTCTTAGGAATATCTCTTTCACGTACTCGAACCTAGTGATATCCGGACCGCAAGTCAATCTTAGAAAAGTATCTGGCTCCCTGCAACTGATCAAATAAGTCATCAATTCTGGGAAGCGGGTACTTGTTCTTCACTGTAACTTTGTTCAGTTGCCGATAATCTATGCACATACGGAGTGAGCCATCTTTCTTTCTCACAAACAGAACTGGCGCACCCCATGGTGAAGTACTCGGCCTAATAAAACCTTTATCCAACAAGTCTTTCAGCTGCTCCATTAATTCTCTGAGTTCTGCAGGAGCCATACGATAGGGAGGAATTGATATCGGCTGAGTGCCTGGTAACAAGTGAATAGAAAAATCTATTTCCCTTTCTGGGGGAATACCAGGTAACTCATCGGGAAACACATCAGGGAACTCGTTCACCACCGGAACAGACTGGAGCCTCGGAGATTCTGCTCGGACATCCTGAACTCTGACCAGATGGTAAATACATCCCTTAGTTATCAATTTCCTCGCCTGAAGGTAGGAAATAAACCTACCTTTTGGCGTAGCGGTGCTGCCCTTCCACTCCCGCACTGCTTCTCCTGGAAAGTGGAATCGGACCGTCTTGGTCCAACATTCTACGTTAGCATAGCATGACACCAACCAATCCATACCATAATGGCATCGAAATTAATAATTTCTAACTCTACCAGATCTACTGTAGTCTAATGGTCAGCAACCTCCACTGTACACCCTCGATAAATTCTACTAGCTATAATAGAGTCACCGACGGGTGTGGATACTGCAATGGGCTGCTGTAATAATTCTGGTGCAATATTGAACTTTCGTGCCACAAATGGGGTAATATATGACAGAGTGGATCCTGGATCAATCAATACGTAAGCAGGGCATGAACAGATAGTCATCGTACCTGTCAGTACATCTGGCGATGCCTCTGAGTCGTGTCTCCCTGGTAGTTCATAAGTACGGCTTGAGCCCGTACCTGAGTTGGAAGCTCCTGGTCTACCTCGGCCTCTGCCTACTGAGCCTAAAGGCCCACGCCCCGCTGAGGCTGCTGGAGTTCGAGGCCCTATGGATCCCCTGTCCGGACTATCTCTACTCCCCTGACCTCTGGTCAGACAATCTCTCATCCGATGCCCCTCCTGACCGCAACTATAACACCCAGTGAAGCCATATCTACAAGCTCTGCAGTATGGTCGATTACAATAAGAGCAGGGTGAAGGTGCAAGTCTACTCTGCTCTCCCCTTCTCTGCTGTGGAGATTCTACTGTTCTGGAACTGCCACTGGGCTCTGACTGCCCTCTACGAACATATCTACCTCACTGCTGCTGCTGTGGTGGAGGTGGGGGTCTAGTGGGTCTATCTGATAGTCGAGGCCTAGGTCCTCTCTGAGCTTCCCTTTGTATGTCATCCGGTCTGTCTCTGCGGTGCTGCTCCTGACTGGTCTGTCTACTATTCTGTTGCCGCTGTCTAAGACGCTCAATGGTCTGAGCAAAGGCCTGTACTCGGGCGATATCCATATCCTCTCATAACGTAGCCATCATACATGCCTCAGTATATTCCGGGTACAGACCCATAATAAATCTATGAACTCTAGTTGGCATAGTATCAACAAATGCTGGAGCATAATGGGCTAAGGAATCAAACTGTAAAGCATACTCGCGTACGCTCCTCTCCCCCTGCTCCAAATGTAGAAACTGGTCCATTCAGGCCTGCCGGATCTCTCGTGGCAAATAATGGTCTAGGAAGGCCTCCGAGAAGCTGGTCCAGGTCGGAGGGGTAACATCTCTCCCTTGGGACCTTTCCCAACTCTCGTACCACAATATAGCTATATCCCGTAACCGGAACACTGCCAGCTCAACAGACTCTGAAGGGGTCACATGCATAACTTGGAATATCCTCTATATCTGATCTAGAAAGTCCTGGGGGTCCTCTGCCTGATCTGACCCTGTAAACTGCAGGGGACCCAGCGCCAAAAATTCCCAGACTCTGGAACAGCCTGGTCCACCTGAAGACTCTGCTGCTACAGGTGGTGCTAACTGGCGCTGTGCGGCCATCATCTGTGCCATCATAACTACAATGCTACGAACCTCCTGATCTGACGGCGAAGGCACAAGAGCTATCGGGGGCGGTGTAGTGCCCAATGGCTCCTGACATGAGGGGGACTGCTGAGAGGGTTGTGATGAAGCCTCTATATCGCCGTCAGATCGAGCTGACTCTAACTGAAGCTGAGGCATCCTGTTGGTGCCTTCTCCTGTTGTTGTATCTAGTCTTCTGCCTGTGGCAAGGTGTCGTGGATCTGCAATTTTTATCTGTAGATAAAGAATACGATAAGTTTTAGGGACCCAACCCTATACTGTACCGTTCTATAGCACGACTGAATGAGAAAAAAGAGTGACCATCCTATCATGCCTCGCAGCCTCCTGCCTATAGTATGTGGTGCACAACACATCCATAGACAAGACTCTACTTAGCACGGCTTGCAGACTCCCTGGGACATGACCTTCTCTGATGCCAAGTTTGTCACGCCCCGCCTTGGGGGGGTATGACTGGCACCTGGTGCCCTAGTAGGATGTAGACCGCTAGCTAGTGAGCCTAAGCACGTCTGGTGCCTGGCTAGCTCTAATTCAGATTTCTGGAAACAAAGGGCTATATAACGGCTGTAAACACAGCCTCCGGCCAACTGGCCTATAGCCACATGTACCTATAACAACAGCTAACCAGAACATACTCGTAACAAGGAACCTATGTGGGCCGACAAGGCCACCATGCTATCTAGTCATCTGGGACTCAACAAAACGAATACTGAACAACTACGTGACCGGCAAGGTCACCACTACTTTCAATTGAGGCCCCACACGGACAACGTAAACTGAAATGCTAAACAGCTATAACAAACTGCACAGCCTCACGCAACCGGCTCAACTGACCACAGGGAAATATATATAGACTGCAAGCCTCTAGGAATACTGACAAGATGGTCGGGATAGGGCCCCGACCTACCCGTACTGTACAATAAAAGGAAATGATGTAAACCTCTGAAATATCAAGCTCCAGATGACAGGAGCTGATGACTCTGCGCTGGCTAGGATCACGAGGGATCGCCTCCTCGTCTATGAGTACCTGCAGGCAAGTAATGCAGTGCCCCACTGGGCGTCAGTACCACTGGTACTGAGTATGCAAAGCAACTGAAATAATACAACTGAATACAGATAACGTAACTAACAAGTCTGTGAGCAGAAGATAACTGAATCTGAAGAGCTGATAGGAACTAGATCAAACCTTTCTGCACTGATAGGCAGGAGCGTGTCTGTAGTCACGGCGACCTGCTGTCTATTAACTAGTATATTTATAAAGCACATGAATACATATACTTTTAGCAAGCAAGAGTCAATACCAACCCCCATAAGCCGGATGGCGCCAAGCAAGAAAACAATCTATATACCCCTACCCGGGTCAAAACCAACCAAAAATAAGTCACTCCACTCATCTGCTCACTTCGGAGCTCCTCTACCGGCCCTGGTCTCCGGCTCGGGCCATAGCCTCCGATATAAGCAACCGTGTCTGGGTCCGGAGGACTCCTGTGTAGACAGTAATAGATAGGGTCCGGATCCCTGGACACAAAACACAACAGGGCTATCTGAAACCGGAGCTACACCTATAATAACTGAATGTACAGACAGTAACAGATAGGGTCTGGTTCCCTGGACACAAAACTCAACAGGGCTCTCTGAAATCGGAGCTACACCTGTAATGCTGATCAGACTGCTATGGGGAAAGCTTCATCCCATCTTCATCCAAGCTGGGGACGGCATGCCACCCCTCGGAGTGACGTAAAACCCACCCGCTCAGTGGGCGACACGATTACCAACCCAGGGGCAGCGATGACGCTCAATAAGGTTCCCTCACGCCACATCAAGTCTCAACAAACAAATAGCACATATAAATAACAAGGATGTATAACTGAAAAAGACTATCTGAAATCTGATTTCTTATTCTGATCCGTTTCTGTACTAAACTGATTCTTTACTGATTATACTGATTCTGAGATCTTTCTTTAACTGTTGGCTAATCGGTAGCCAGGGTACTATCTGTCTGAATGGCTAATCTGTAGCCAATATCTCGTCTGTTTGAATGGCTAGTTTGTAGCCATGAAACTGCCTGTCTATCTGGTTTTACTTTACTAGCTTATATTCTGAAAATCTGTTTCTTTTTATTCTATAACATGCTTGCTAGTCATACAATAAGCTATACTGAATCTGGAATGCTAATTCGCCCTTTGGCGCATGCTTTACTAACTTCCAGACTGGATACGATACGGCAACACAACTCAGAATCTATTGGACTCACTCAATTCTCAATATTCAACTCTGAGAGTTTCAAATACGGAGCTGACTATGATTTATATGACTGAAACCTCTAACTTGCCGAGGAAACTACTTTACATACCTTAACCTCGAGTTATCCGACTGTCGGACGAGGCTCGGTCAGTATTCCAGCTAAATCTCCCAACTGCATTCATAAACACGTCAATTAGTACTAAATACAACACTATTCTGAAGGACAACATTACTTTCGATATAATTATAGACTAAACTTAGGCTTATCGAAAGACGGTCGAAAACTCGCTATTTTTCAAAAGTCTAGAAGGGATAAGTATTCACTTCACAGCTAGGAACACATAGACACTAGTTTGGAGCAATTCTATTTACTTTGGTTCGGTAGCTCGATGATCCGTCGGCCGTATTTCGTGAAACAAAATCCGTAGGAATGCTCCCTGCTACTAAATACCTCAGTATCTGGAGTTAATTTAAGTTTGGACTACGTTTGGCAGCGTAATCGGGTGATAATATATAAACCCTCCTCGTCTCTCTCTGTTTTGCTGCGTTTTCTCTGGAAATTATGATGAATAATTTCTTTTAAAATCGAAGTGGGGCTTTATATACTTGGGCCTGGACAGGCCCAATATGTCACGGAGCCAACGCGGAGGCTCCACCTCCGTGACACGTTGCCATCGCGGAGGGGCTCTGCCCGGGCTCCTTCCGCGATTGTTCGACAAGCTACTCGTCCGATCCTTTCCCGGGCCTTTCCCTAGCATGTATGGCTTTCAAATATGCTTAACCAACGCGCGAATAGGCCATCTAGGTGTCGAGAATCTTACGGGGTATAACAGGGTCAACCAACGACTCGTGGTGAGAAGTGACGACCCGTGGTTACCAGTCATAGTTTGGTTGCCATATTTTCCATTGGAAGCAATGGATATATACCACGACTCATTGAAAGCAACCAGGAGTCATGGTGAGGCTCGTGGCAAGGGAAGTTCAAATTTTCAGGAAAGCTGACAACGATCGATCTAACGACCCATCGTTTGAAGCAATGAATCATCCTGTCGAGTCATGGAAAGAATCCGAAGGCATGATGTGAGGAAGAGGACCCAATGACTAGATACCACGAGTCATGGTTTCATGCAACGACTCATGGGATCAGTCATTGGTTCACCCAGGACGATTTTCAGGAAAATTTCATTAAGGGCATTTTCAACCTTTCTATGATCTAGGGTCCTAAACTACGTCGTTTTATGTATTTTCTGGGCATGATAGGATAGGTTAAGTACCTTTTGCATAATCCATTCCCATGCATGAAAATTAAGAGGATTTTAGGGAGATCAAGCATAGTTTCAAGCCTTTCCCTATCAATTCTCCATTGGGCATTAAAGAAACTCTAGAATCTGATCTTACCCAGGTATATAGAGTTACGAATGTGTGTTTCCATTCACACCCATTACCATTCTCTATTAATTTATGAAAATCTACCAAAATGTCATGGGGTTTTGAATTTAATTTTTGTGAAAATCTAATGATTTACTAATGGGCTATTGTGATTTGTGAATTACATCATATTTTATGAATTCTGATCAGATTTTACAACTATTCTCGCTTATAAAAGCTAATTATACATGATCTATGATGAATCGATTTATGATCTACACTTCAATTGTTGATATTACAAACCCAGCATGATCTATGATTCAAAATATGAATTTATTCAAATACCCAACATGATTTGATGAATTACAAGTTATGTGCATGATCTTCAAAAATGCACAGGCCTTATGATTTATGAACTATTGATAATAAAAAGCATGTTTTCAAGTTACCCATGTTTATAAGCATGTTTTCGAATGAATTTTGTATTGTAAAGAATGGTAAAGTATTGGGAAATGCCCACATGTTGAAGAATGATTTACGGTTTATGAAACGAATCTCATGATTTATCAATTTATGATGTTGGCCGACTAAAGGGCCTTTGATTCTTGGATAATCATGTTTTAATGGGGATCATTGAATGACGAATGTTTATTTTATCCATGATCTTAATGAATGATGTTATTGATTTACATATGAGCCAAATATGCATGTTTTTGGGAGCCATGTCTAGCACCGAGCAGCCCGACGTTCAAAGGACTATGTCGGTGTCTCATAACCATGTGCCCCCATGGGTTTATAATAATACATTATAATGGTAGTGATCCCCTCTTTCGTGATATCACATAATTCACGTCCCTTTCCTGGCAAGCTAGGGACAACTCTCCCACTTGAGTGAGATAGTTGGGGCATCATGAAAGGCTCTACCATGATGGTGTCGGTTATGACAAGTCCTCCCATTGTTTCGCATATTTTATGCATGTTTATGTTTATGTT
This sequence comes from Datura wrightii, assembly GCA_035772735.1. Taxonomy (NCBI): domain Eukaryota; kingdom Viridiplantae; phylum Streptophyta; class Magnoliopsida; order Solanales; family Solanaceae; genus Datura; species Datura wrightii. Next base: position 92,554,533 of record JASDFA010000018.1, read on the forward strand.
ATTGGCTCAAGTGATGATTCGATAAAGTTTCTTCATGATTATGAAAATGAATGGTTTACGAATGATTTGAAAACCTTGAGCCTTACGTTATGTCACGATATTTATGACATGAGCATCATGTCCTACTCTTATGATGTTTTATGAGTTTCATATAGTTTAAATGTCCATTTTACTTACCTTGCATACTCAGTACATTCCACGTACTGATCACACACTTTCTATGATGTATCGTTTCATGATACATGACCTTGCTCTAAGGCTCATCCTTATACTTAGACCATCTCGGGGTTATTATAAGCTTTGTTTGTGATTCCTCATGTTCCGAGGGCCATTTTACTGGACATTTATGTTATTCTATGTTTCAGTATTTGGCCGGGTTAGTTGGAGGTTTTTCTCATCGACATATCTTATACAGTAGAGGCTTTCAGACAGTATGTAGTACTCAACTTATATATATGTCCATTATTCCCCAATGTTATGATATGTTATGTTATGTTTATGTTTTGCTATGCCTTATGTTTAGTCCTCTGTTTAAAGTGAATGAAGTTAGATATGCTTATGCCATGGGTTGACTTGGGGCCTTTCGGGGTTCCTTGTCCCGTGTTACGATCCGGGTCTACATTCGAGTCGTGAAAAACGTAGTATCAGAGTAGTAGGTTTAAAGTGTCCTAGGGTGTCTGAAAGCCACGTTAAGTAGAGTATTTTTCATGGGTGTGAAGCGCGCCACACTTATGACGAAGAGTCTACGAGACGTTTAGGAAATGTTTCCTTCTTTCATGATCCATGTCGTGCAATCAAAAGTCTTTCTATCCTTCTAATTCGTGCTATTTGCGATTGCAGAATCATGGCTCCCAGAAGAATGAACGGAAGAAGAAATGGAAATGATGAAGGCCATGAAGATGGCAATGGTCATGGGCATTAGCAGGCCCCACCTGTTCAGGAGCCTCAAGCATCAGAACTAGTTGCCCACGTAGAGTTTCAGGCGGCTATCCAGATGTTGGCGCAGGCCTTGACTGCTCAGGTCAACCAGTAGGTTGTTGCGCATATCCCATAGAATGGAAATGTGGAAGCGGCCTGTATTAGATATTTCTTGAGGATGAACCCTCCAGAGTTCCTTGGGTCCAAAGTGGATGAGGACCCGCATGAGTTTATTGGCGAGATTGTGAAGATCACCCAGGTTATGGGGGTGAATAGGGTTGAATATGCAGAGTTGGCTTATTATCAACTGAAAGGGTTCGCACATATATGGTTCAGGCAATGGAGGGACACTAGGGCCACCAGAGCAGGGCCAGTTACTTGGGAGGAGTTTCACACGGCATTCCTAGATCGGTTCTTCCCTCGGGAGATGAGGGAGTTAAAGGTAGCAGAATTTGTGAATTTGAATCAGGAGAGGATGACGGTACAGGAGTATGCTCTCGATTTCACTCGCTTGTCAAAATATGCCCCAGAGTTAGTGGTTGATCAGAGGGCACGGGTGAGTCGATTCGTTCATGGTGTGGAAATTTATTTGGAAAAAGACTGCAGGACTGCCATGCTTCATCAGGATATGGACTTTCCTCGTATAGTATTGTATTCCCAGTAGATGGAGGAGGCTCATGCAAGGGAGAGGGAGGAAAAGAGGGCTCGGACAGATAGCCATGGTTTTACTCATCAGAGATTCAGTGATGGTCACTGTCCTCAGTTTCAGCAGAGGTCACTAGTTCCAGCACCATCATCAGCTAATGTTCCATCCAGACCTAAGGGTGATCAGAAGAGCAGGGCTTCAGGATTGAGGGACCATAGGGACACACAGGTGGAGCGTACCTCCCCAGCCTGTGGAAAGTGTGGTAAGAGTCATGTCGGGGAGTGTTTGCTCGGCTCATATATTTGCTATGGGTGTGGTAGGTCTGGCCACTTGCGCCAAGCATGTCTATTTGATAGATAGGATGGTGATAGAGGTCGTGCACAAACCACCAAGACAGCAGCATCTCTAGCACGTTCAGCTCCACAGGGAGCATCTTCTAGTGGGGGTGGCACACAACACCAAAACAGATTATATGCCCTCGCCTCACGTCAGGAGCAGGAGACTTCACTGGATATGGTCACTGGTATGTTACGAGTTTTTCATATTGATGTTTATGCTTTGCTACATTCGGGGGATAGCTTGCCATTTGTGACTCCTTATATTGTAAGTAACTTTAGAGTTAGTCCCGAGACTCTGTTAGAACCATTTTCAGTTTCTACTCCTGTTGCTGATTTGGTTGTAGCTAGGTGGGTGTATAAAGGATGCCCGGTCACTATATTGCATAAAGTCACCTCCGCAGACCTTGTAGAGCTAGCCATGACTGACTTTGATATTATTCTTGAAATGGATTGATTGTATGCGTGTTATGCTTCGGTAAGTTGTACAACCCGTCTATTGGAATTCCATTTTCCGAGTGAGTCGGTCTTGGAGTGGAAGGGTAGTTTGGCGATAATGGTAGATTATTTCATTTCCTATGTTAAGGCCAAAAAGATGATTTTTAAGGGTTGCATGTATCATATAGTTAGGGTTGAGGACGTTAAGTCCGAGACCTTGACTGTCCAATTAGTTCCGATGGTACATGAGTATCCAGAAGTATTCCCAGATGATTTACCAGGTATTCCTCTCGAAAGGAAAATTAATTTTGGTATTGACCTTCTACCCGACACGCAGCCTATATCTATCCCTCCTTACAGGGGCTCCAGCCAAGATAAAGGAATTGAAGGATCATATGAAGGACCTGCTAAATAAGGGCTTCATTAGACCGAGAAAGTCTCCATGGGGTGCACCAGTGTTATCTGTCCGGAAGAAGGATGGTTCGCTTCGGATGTGCATTGACTATCAACAATTAAATAAGGTCACCATCAAGAACAGGTACCCTCTTCCCAGGATCAATGATTTTTATGACCAGCTTTAGAGTGCCAAGTGTTTCTCAAATATAGATCTCAGGGTTCGGGAGTGTGATATTCCGAAGATAGCCTTCAGGACGTGGTATGGTCATTATGAGTTTGTAGTTATGTCTTTCGGACTAACAAATGTTCCTGCAGCTTTTATGGACTTGATGAATAGGGTGTTAAAGCAGTACCTAGACATGTTCGTGATCGTGTTCATTGATGACATCCTTATATACTCTCGGACCGAGGAGGAGTGTGCCGCTCATTTGAGAGTAGTGCTTCAGACTCTCAAGGATCATCAATTGTATGCCAACTTCAAAAAGTGTGAGTTTTGGTTGAATTCGGTAGCATTTTTGGGCCATGTGGTATAAAGCGAAGGCATAAAAGTGGATTCTCAGAAAATTGAGGCGGTGAAGAATTGGCCTAGACCGGTGAGTCCTTCAAATATTCAGAGTTTCTTGGGCTTAGCAGGCTACTACCGGAGATTTTTTGAGGGTTTTTAATCCATTGCAGCACCTTTGACCAAGTTGACTCAAAAGAAGGTGAAGTTCCAATGGTTGGAGGACTGTGAGAAGAGCTTCCAAGAGTTGAAGACTCGATTTACTACCGCACCGATATTGATACAACCCGAGGGTACGGATGGTTTCGTGGTGTATTGTGATACTTCAAGAATCGGACTCGATTGTGTACTGATGCAGGAGGGAAAGTGATAGCATATGCCTCTAGACAGTTAAAGATCCATTAGAAAAATTACCCAACCCATGATCTGGAGTTGGCCGCAGAGGTATTCGCATTGAAGTTATGGAGACATTACTTGTATAGGGTCCATGTGGATGTGTTTATTGACCACAAGAGCTTACAATGTATGTTCACATAGAAGGACCTCAATCTACGACAAAGGAGGTGGTTAGAGATAATGTGGTGCCGTACGCAGTTTGTAAACTCTCAATGGAGAGTGTGTCCCATGTGGATGAAGGAAAGAAGGAGCTGGTGAAAGATGTGCATCGTCTCGCAAGGTTAGGAGTTAGGTTGGTTGACTCTACCAATGGCGGTGTAGTTCAAAGCGGATCTGAATCGTCCTTGGTGACTGATGTAAAATCTAGACAAGATTGGGACCTAATTTTGGTAAATTTGAAGGAAGCCACTCGAAGTCAGAGGGTGGAGATCTTCTCCCAAGGGGGAGATGGTGTGCTTCGGTACCAGGGTTTCCTATGTGTTCTAGATGTTGATGATTTGAGGAGTCAGATATTGCATGAGACACACGGATATAGGTATTCCATCCATTCGGGTGCCACTAAGATGTATCACGATTTACGATAAATCTATTGGTGGGATGGCATGGAGAAGGATATTGCAGAATTCATAGTCAAGTGCCCGAATTGTCAGCAAGTAAAGGTCGAGCATCAAAGGTGGGGAGGAGTACTTTAGGATATCAACATTCCTACTTGGAAATGGGAAGAGATTAATATGTACTTCATCACAGGACTACCTCGTGCTCGCTGACAATATGATTCCATTTGGGTTGTGGTAGACAAGTTAACCAAGGTTGTACATTTTCTACCGATGAAAACCATGGATTCAGCAAAGAATTATGCCAAACTGTATATTTGGGAGTTGGTTCGATTACATGGAGTGCCCTTGTACATTATTTCAGACCGAGGTACTAAATTTACCTCCCAATTTTGGCGGTCTTTCCAGAAAGGGCTTGGGACTCAGGTAAAGCTCAGCACAACATTTCATTCGCAAACAAATGGTCAAGCAGAACAGACAATCCAGACTCTCGAGGACATATTGAGAGCATGTGTGATGGACTTCAAAGGTAGTTGGGATGATCACTTGCCCTTGATCGAGTTCTCTTAAAATAACAGATATCACTCTAGCATTCAGATGGCACCATTCGAAGCTCTTTATGGGCGGAGGTGTAGATCACCCATTGGATGGTTTGATGTTGGTGAGGCAGCTATGATAGGACTATATATGATTCATGAGGCTATGGTGAAGGTTCAGTTGATAAGAGACGGGCTGAAAACTGCTCAGAGTCGTCAAAATTCCTATGCGAACGTGAGAAGAAGAGAATTAGAATTTGCAGTTAATGACTGGGTGTTTCTGAAAGTATCTCCCATGAAGGGAGTGATGCGGTTTGTAAGGAAAGGACAACTCAGTCCCCACTATGTTGGTCCCTACCGGATTGTGAGAAGAGTTGGTCAGGTAGTGTATGAGTTGGAGTTGCCCTTAGAGTTGTTTTCTGTGTATCCTCTGTTTCATGTATCGCGTTTGAAGTAATGTTCGGGAGATCCAACTCTAGTTATCCCGGTGGACAACATTGCTGTAAAAGATTGCCTTAGCTATGATAAGGTTCCGGTTGAAATATTAGATCATCAAATTCCGAAGCTGAGGAACAAAGAAGTAGCTTCAGTTAAAGTATTATGGAGGAATCGGCATGTTGAAGGAGCTATGTGGGAAGCCGAAGCGAATATAATGGCTACTCATATTTATTCTCTACCAGCTCAGTTTCGACTTGAGGTATCAGTTTTTCCGTATATCTCTACTTAGTTTTCATGTTCAAATTATGTATTCAATTTTCTTTTATGTGTATGGCTGTGTATATGAAGCATGAAATCAGTTCAGCTATGTGATATGAATCAGAGGTAGTCATTCCGTTAAATTTTGGGTTAAATGATTAGAATTGGGGTGTAATGATTGCATGTCTTTGTTTTCTTCTTGTTTCCAACATTCGAGGACGAATGTTCCCAAGGGGGAGATATTGTAATACCCCGAAAGTATCTAAGATTAGATTCGGGATTAAAATTTAAAGTTGGTTGATAAACTGAGAAAAATGCTCAGGACAGACGATGTAACGGCTCATGGTTGGAAACCACGAGTCGTTGTATGCTGTCGTGGTTAGGGGAAAGTCTTAGTGGCAGTGGAGACAACATATGAAGTAACAACTCGTTTCTTGGAACAACGAGACATTTTTTGTAATCGTAGGAAAGGGTGGACCTTGGTAGTTGGGGATACCATGGGTCAACCAACGACTCGTGGCTACCAGTCGTAGTTTGGTTGCTAGATTTTCTAGTGGAAGCAATGGATCGAGACCACGACACGTTGGAACAACCACGAGTTGTGGTCAGGCTCGTGGCAAGGGAAGTTCAGATTTTTAGGAAAGATGACAATGATCGATCTAACGACCCGTCGTTTGAAGCAATGACTCGTCTTGTCAAGTCATGGAAAGAATCCGAAGGCATGAAGTGAGGCAGTGGACCCAACGACTGGATACCATGAGTCGTGGTTTCATGCAACGACTCGTGGGATCAGTCGTTGGTTCACCAAGGACAGGTTTCAGGGAAATTTCATCAAGGCCATTTTTGACCTTTCTATGCTTTAGAGCCATAAACTACGTTGTGTTATGTATTTCTAGGCATGATAAGATAGATTAAGTCCCTCTTGCATAAGTCATTCCATACATGCATACTAAGAGGATTTTAGGGAGATCAAGCATAATTTCAAGCTTTTCCCTATCAATTCTCCATTGGGCATTCAAGGAACTCTAGATCTAATCTTACCCAGGTATGTAGCGTTACGAATGGGTGTTTTCGTTCAAACCCATGCCCATTCTCTATTAATTTATGAAAATCTACCCAGAATCTCATGGGGTTTTGAATTTAATATTTGTAAAAATCAAATGATTTACTAATGGGCTATTATGATTTGCGAATTACAGCATATTTTATGAATTTTGATCAGATTTTACAACTATTCTCGATTACAAAGTTATTGATTTCGATTTCTACTCAATTAAGCCTAATTATGCATGATTTATGATGAATCAATTTACGATCTACACTTTAATTTTTGATATTTACAAATACAACATGATTTATGATTCGAAAAATGAATTTATTCAAATACCCAACATGATTTGATGAATTACAAGTTATGTGCATGATCTTCAATAATGCATGGGCCTTATGATTTATGAACTATTGATGATGAAAAACATGTTTTCAAGTTACCCATGTTGATAAGCATTTTTTCGAATGAATTGAGTATTGTAAAGCATGATAAAGTATTAGGCAATGCCTACATGTTGAATAATGATTTATGGTTTATGAAACGGATCTCATGATTTATCTATTTATGATGTTGGCCGTCTAAAGGTCCTTTGATTTTTGGCTAATCATGTTTTAATGGGGATCAATGAATGACGAATGTTTATTTTATCCATGAATCTTAATGAATGATGTTATTGATTTACATATAAGCCAAATATGCATGTTTTTGAGAGCCGTGTCTAGCACCGAACAGCCCAGCGTTCAAAGGACCATGCCAGTGTCTCATAACCACGTGCCACCGTGGCTTTATAATGATACATTACAATGATAATGATCCCCTCTTTCATGATATCACATAATGCACGTCCCTTGCCTGGCAAGACAGGGGCAACCCTACTCACTTGAGTGAGATAGTTGGGGTATCATGAAAGGCTCTACCATGATGGTGTCAGTTATGACTAGTCCTCCCGTTGTTCCGCATGTTTTATGCATTATTATGTTTATGTTATTGGCTCAAGTGATGATTCAATAAAGTTTCCTCAAGATTATGAAAATGAATGGTTTACGGATGATTTGAAAACCTTGAGCCTTATGTTATGTCACGATATTTATGCCATGAGCATGATGTCCTGCTCTTATGATGTTTTATGAGTTTCATATATTTTATATGTCCGTTTTACTTACCTTGCATACTCGGTATGTTCCACGTACTGATACCATGCTTTATATGTTGTATCATTTCATGATATAGGACTAGGTTCTCAAGATCATCCTCATCCTTAGACCATCTCGGGGTTATTATCAGCTTTGTTGGTGAGTCCTCATGTTCCAAGAGCCGTTTTACTGGACATTTATGTTATTTTATGTTTCAGTATTTGGCTGGGTTAGTGTTACACCCCCTAAGTTCTTGATACTTAGTTCGCCTATTCACATGTTGGTTAAGAGTTTTAGAATGCCATACTTGCGCGAAAAGGGCCCGGGGAGAGACCGGACAAGCGCCAAGTCGGAGCATCACAAATGCGACTTATAAATCGCATTCGACAAATGCGACTTAAAGGCCCCAAGTATATAAGGCTCTCACTTTGTTTTAAATCATTTTCCCTTCATATAATTTCCAGTAAATGAACAGAAATAGAGGGAAACGAAAGTTTGATTAAATTTCCTTCCGTTTACACCGTCAAATGCAGTCCAAACTCGAATTAACTTCGGGTAGCGAAGTATAAAGCTACCGGGAGCATTCCTTCAGAGTTAGTTTCGCGAAATTCAGCCGGCGAATCATCGTCACGCCAAGCTAAGGTAAGCGGAATTGCTCCAAACTACTGTTAATATACTCCCAGCATTAAAGTTAGTATTTCTCCCTTCTAGACCCCCGAGAAATAGCGAGTTTTAGGTCGTTCTTCGATAGGTCAAAGAATAGGCAGTAGGTATAGCCATAATATGGTTTATTTCCAAAATAATAGTAGAATTAATTCTATTCTTTCATGAATATGAATATAGTTGGGAGAAATAGCCGAATACTAGCCGAGCTACGCCAGTTAATCAGAAAGTCGGCAGTTGAGGTATGTAAAGTCAGTTTTTTCGGCAAGCTAGTAGTTCCAGTATACCAAAATAGTATAAATTCCAGTAGAATGTTTCAGAAGCCGTATATTATATTCAATATGAGTTCGGTAAGCATGTTAGAATTATTATACAGTGTTCAGCATGAAACTCAGTAAAACAGTATAATTCCTATAAGAATATTCCAGAAATATTATTTCATACTCAATATATCTCAGTATCAGATTCAACATATTTCAGTATCAGATTCAGTATATTTAAGTATAAAATTCAGAACAGAATACCAGAATATAAATATTATTGTCAGATTTAGTATATATATATATATATTACATGCGGTTATTGCTATCTGTAGAGACATAAGTGTTCTGTGTTGGGCACCCTTAGAGCTTCCTTGATCGCCCCAGGGTTAATAGCTGTGTCGACTCGCCCGCCAGAGGGTGAGGATACGTCGCTCTACGGAGTGGCATGCTGTCTGCCAGCGGACAAAGATGGGATGCAGATTTCCCATAGTAGGTTGATCAGCAATATACCACACCCCCTGTCGAGCGCTTGCGCCCGGGGTGCAGATTATAGTTTTCAGATTATAGATTTCATATTTCAGGAGTCCTCCGAACTTAGATACACCTATAGTCAGGGGCCCAGCGAGCCCAAGTTGCATACCCAGGGGGCCGGATGGATGCTAATAGTTACTAGGTGGATGGTATGACCTGGGTAGGGGTATATAGATTGTGTGCTGGTTGGTACCTTACGGCTTATGGGGGCTGGTAAGGTTCTTGTATGCTATGTTGTGTTAGTTATTAATAGATAGAAAGTAGGCCGCCATGTTATCAGGTATGACTCTTACTTAGTTATTAATAGATAGAAAGTAGGCCGCCATGTTATCAGGTATGACTCTTACTCTCTTCAGTAAAGTTACGCTCTTTTCAGTCAGTCTCAGCCGGTCTCCTATTACTTCAGTGTCTATCAGTATTATTGTTTACTTTAAGTTATTTTCAGTTATTGCTTTACATACTCAGTACCAGTGGTACTGACACCCGTTTTGGGGCGCTGCATTACTTGCCTGCAGGTACTCATAGACAAGGAGCAGATCCCTCGTAGTTCCAGCCAGTGTACAGAGTCTTCAGCGCCTACCATCTGGAGATTGACAGCTAAAGGCTTACTTCCCTTTTTGTTGTACAGTATGGGTAGCCGAGGCCCTATCCCGACCATCTTATTATTCTTAGAGGCTTGCGGATTGTATATTCCCTATGGTTGGTTGTACCGGTCGTGTGGGGCCGTGTGTATGCTTTTAGTTTGCATGTGATGGTCGTGTGGGGTCTTGTTCAGTTTTCAGTTTGTGACCTTGTCGGTCACAGATCAGTTTAGCACTTGATTCTACTTTTCAGTGATAACTAGTCAGCATGGTGGCCTTGTCGGCCCGCATAGCTTCCCTTATGTTCAGTTGTTCTGGGTAGTTGTTATATTCCTACAGGTGGCTATAGGCCTTGTCGGGCGGAGGCTGTATTTAAAGCCGTTATACAGCCCGTTTCATAAATCTATAATTAGAGTCAGCCTGGCACCAGAAGTGCTTTGGCTCAGTAGTCCAGCAGTCCAGGTCCTAGTAGGGCACCAGGTGCTAGTGATGCCTCCCAAGGCAGGGCGTGAAAAACTTGGTATCAGAGCAGGTCGTATCCCAGGGAGTCTGCAAAACCTGCTAAGTAAAGTCTTGTCTACAGATGTGTTGTGCACCACATACCATAGGCAAGAGGCTGCAAGGCATGATAGGATGGTTACTTTTTCTTCACATACAGTCGTGCCATAGAGCAGTACAGTATAAGGTTGAGTCCCTAAAGTTTACTATACTGTTTGTTTACAGATAAAATGTCAGATTAGCAACATCCTATTACAGGCTGAAGATTGGATACAGTAGTAGAAGAGGGCACCAGCAGGATGCCCCAGTCTCGATTAGAATCATCCTGATCTGAGAGAGATACAGAGGTATCGTCCCGACCTTCTCAGCAGTCTCCACCCCATAAGGAGTCAGTCGGGATGACACCACCTTCGACAGTTCCTATACCTACACCATCTGACCAGGAGGTCAGGAGTGTCGTAGTTATGTTAGCGCAAATGATGGCTACTCAGCGCCAGTCAATGCCACCTACAATTGTAGAGTTATCACGTGGGCATGGTAGTTCGAGGGTCAGAGAATTCCTGGCACTAGGTCCCCCACAGTTCACAGGGTTGGATCGAACAAAGGACCCCCAGGACTTCCTGGATCAAATGCAGAGGATTTTCCGGGTAATGCATGTTACATCTACAGAGTTGGTTGAATTGGTGGTATTCCGACTGCGGGATATTGCTGTGTTGTGGTATGAGTTGGGAAAGGTCTCGAGGGAGATATGTTGCCCCTTCGACCTGGTCCAGCTTTTCAGAGGCTTTCCTAGACCGTTACCTACCACGAGAGATTCGACAGGCCCGGATGGACCAGTTTTTACACCTTGAGCAGGGGACGATGAGTGTTCGAGAATACGCCCTGCAGTTCGATTCTTTGGCCCGCTATGCTCTGGCCTTTGTAGACACCATGTCATCCAGAGTCCACCAGTTTATTATGGGGCTGAACCCAGAGTATATTGAGGCCTGTATGACAGCTACTTTGCGAGAAGATATGGATATTGCTCGAGTGCAGGCTTTTGCTCAGACTATTAAGGGCCTCAGACAGTGGCAACAGGATAGTAGACGAACAAGTCAGGAACAGCATCGCAGGGATAGGTCAGATGAGTTACAGGGGGAGATTCGGAGAGGGCCTAGGCCAAGGTTGTCAGATAGGCCACCTAGACCCCCGCCTCCATCACAGCAGCATAGGGGTAGATTCAATCGCCGAGGACAGTCAGAGTCCGGTGGAAGTTCTCGAACAGTAGATTCACCTCAGTAGAGGAGAGCAGAGCAGAGCAGGTATACACCACCACTTTGCCCTATTTGTAGCCGACGCCACTCTAGAGCTTGCAGATATGGCTCCACAGGGTGTTATATATGTGGACAGGAGGGTCATGTGATGAGAGATTGTCCAGCCAGGGGTCAGGGTGACCGGGATAGACAGGATAGGGCATCAGCAGGGTCGCGAGCTCCAGCAGCCCCAACAAAGAGCAGGCCCTCAGTTTCAGCAGGCAGAGGCCGAGGCAGATCAGGGACCACTAGTTCAGGTACGGGCCCAAGCCGTACCTATGCATTACCAGGGAGATAGGATTCAGAGGCGTCTCCAGATGTTGTGATAGGTATGATGACTATTTGCTCTCACCCTGCTTATGTACTAATCGATCTGGGATCTACCTTGTCCTATGTTACCCTATTAGTGGCTCGAAAGTTCAGTATTGTACCAGAATTTATTTGGCAACCCTTTTTAGTATCGACACCCGTCGTTGACTCTATCATAGCTAGAAGGGTTTATCGAGGGTGTATAGTAGAGGTTGCTAGCCATCAGACCACAGCAGATTTGGTAGAGTTAGAAATGGTTGATTTTGACGCCATTATGGGTATGGATTGGTTAGCTCCATGCTATGCCAATGTAGAATGCTGGACCAAGACGGTCCTATTCCACTTTCCATGGGAAGCAGTACGAGAGTGGAAGGGCAGTACAGATACGCCAAAAGGTAGGTCTATTTCCTATCTTTGGGCGAGAAAGTTGATAGCCAAGGGGTGCATTTACCACATTGTCAGAGTTCAGGATGTTCGGGTTGAGCCTCCGACTCTCCAGTCTGTTCCAGTGGTGAATGAATTCCCCAATGTATTTCCAGATAAGTTACCTGGTGATCCCCCAGAAAGGGAAATAGACTTTGCAATTGACTTATTGCCGGGCACTCAACCCATATCAATTCCCCCTTATCGCATGGCTCCTGCTGAACTCAGAGAACTAAAGGAGCAGTTGAAGGATTTGTTAGACAAGGGCTTTATCAGACCGAGTACTTCACCTTGGGGTGCGCCAGTTTTGTTTGTGAGAAAGAAGGATGGTTCCCTCCGCATGTGTATAGACTATCGGCAACTAAATAAAGTCACAGTCAAGAATAAGTATCCGCTTCCCAGAATAGATGATTTATTTGATCAGTTACAGGGAGCTAGATATTTCTCCAAAATTGACTTAAGGTCCGGATATCATCAGGTTCGGGTTCGTGAAAGGGACATTCCAAAGACTGCCTTCAGGACCAGATATGGACATTTTGAATTCTTAGTCATGTCCTTTGGGCTGACGAATGCTCTAGCCGTGTTTATGGACCTGATGAACAATATTTTCAGACCATACCTGGACTTGTTCGTGATTGTATTTATTAACGATATTCTGGTGTATTCTAACTTAGAAGAAGACCACCAGGATCATTTGCAGACAGTGCTCTAGATTCTCAGAGACCATCAGCAGTATGCCAAGTTCTCTAAATGTGAATTTTGGCTGAATTCAGTAGCCTTTTTGGGTCATATCATGTCGGATGCTGGTGTACAGGTAGATACACAGAAGATAGAAGAAGTAAAAGCATGGCCCAAACCTACCACTCCGATCGATGTACGCAGTTTCCTGGGGTTAGTAGGGTACTACAGAAGGTTTGTTGAAGGATTTTCCACCTTAGCAGCACCTCTGACTAAACTGATGCAGAAGGCAGCAAAATTTTAGTGGACTGAGGCATGTGAGCAGAGCTTCCATGAATTGAAAGACAGGTTAACATCAGCTCCAGTGTTAGCATTGCCAGAAGGTACAGAAGGTTATGTAGTTTATTGTGACGCTTCAGGTGTTGGGTTAGGATGTGCGTTGATGCAGCATGGTAAAGTAATTGCTTATGCTTCCAGACTGTAACAGCCCAGGTCGCCGCTTGTAGATATTGTCCGCTTTGGGCAGCTAGTCCCTCACGGCTTTAAAATGCGTCTACAATGTAGAGGTATCCAAGCACTTATAAAGCACTCTTCGTTCCCCTCCACCACCGATGTGGGATATGCCTAAGTAAACCAGGCGTTACATATCGCCGTCCCTGGTCACACCCCACCTTGGGGGGTATGACGGGCACCTGGTGCCTGCTAGAGTCTAGACTACTATATGGTCCAGCCTGAGCACATCTGGTGCTTTGGCTGGCTTGGCCCTATTTCAAGAAACAAATCGGCTATATAACGGCTGTAAATACAGCCTCCGGCCAACTGGCCTGTAGCCATCTGTACCTGCAACAACAGCTAACCAGAAACAGGCTTATAACAAGGAACCTATGCGGGCCGATAAGGCCACCATGCTGTCTAGTTATCTGTAACTCAACACAAGACTGCTGTAAAACTACGTGACCGGCAAGGTCACCACTACTATCAAATTAAGGCCCCACACGGCCAACATAAACTGAAATACTAAACAGCTACAGCAGACCGCACGGCCTCACACGACCGGTTCAACTAACCACAGGGATATATACAAACTGCAAGCCTCTACGAATACTGTAAGAACTTAATAAAAATGATCGGGACAGGGCCCCGACCTACCCATACTGCACAACAAAAGAAAAGGAGCTACACCTCTGGGAATCAGACTCCGGATGACAGGAGCTGATGATTCACTGGCTGGCTGGAATCACGAGGGATAGGCTCCTCGTCCGTGAGTACCTGTAGGCAAGTAATGCAGTGCCCCACTGGGCGTCAGTACCACTGGTACTGAGTATGCAAAGCAACTGAAGTAATACAACTGAATATAGATAGCATAACTAACATTTCTGTATAGCAGGAGATAGCTGAATCTGAAGAAGCTGATATAAACTGACTCAAGCTTTCTGTACTGATAAGGCAGAGGCGTACCTGTAGACGCGACGGCCTGCTGTCTAGTAGCTAGTATATAATATATAGAGCACATAAATAGATATACAAGTAGCAAGCAAGAGCCAATACCAACCCCCATAAGCCGGATGGCGCCAAGCAAGCAAACAATCTAAATACCCCTACCTGGGTCAAAACCAACCAAAAATAAGTCACTCCACTCATCTGATAACTGTGAGCTCCTCCTATCGGCCCCCTTGGGTACGTAGCTCAGGCCTTGACCTCTGACAATAAACTGTGTCTGAGTCCGAAGACTCCTACCTCTGGGCGCAGGTGCACGCGAGGTGTGTAATAAAAACTGCCCCTGGGTGCAAGCACACAACAGGGTGATTTTATAAAAATCTGTATCTGAAACTGCCCCCGGCCACAAGTGCACACAGAGTGTTCTGCCCCTGTAAACAGGGTGGACTGGCTCTGCGTAGAGTAAACTGAACTACCCCTGCAAGCAGGGTGGTCTGGATCGTATTATCATGGTGGTCAGCCATCATCGTCCTCTAGGCGGACGGCATCGCCCAGCTGGTGGCGGTATCTGAATCTGGTATCGACACAGCTATAACCCAGGGGCGGTGGAGATGCTAAAAGGGACACCCACATGCCACAATAAGTCTCAACAAACAAATAGCACATAAAAATAGCAAGCATGTATAACTGAAAAGACTGTCTGGAATCTAACTTCTTATTCTGATCTGTTTCTATACCGAATTGATTCTTTACTGACTATACTGATTTTGTACTCTCTGTTTAACTGTACGGCTAATCTGTAGCCAAGATACTATCTGTCTGAATGGCTAACCTGTAGCCAAAACTGTCTGTCTATCTGATCTTTCTTTACTGACTGTTATTATGAAAATCTGTTCCTTTTTATTCTACAACATGCTTGCTATTCACATAATAGGTTGTACTGAATCTGAACTACTAACTTGCCCTTGGGCACATGCTTTTCTACTTTCAGACTGAATATGATATCACAATGCGAACTAGGTTTAAATGAACTTGCACAATACTTAACATTCAACTTCCGGGAATTCTACTACGGAGTTTATGGCACTATACAAGGCTAAAGCTACTAACTTGCCAAAGGAACTAGCTTTACATACCTTAACCTCGAGTTATCCGTCTGTCGGACGAGGCTCGGTTAGTACTCCAACTATTTCTCCCAACTGCATTCATATACACGTCAATTAGTATTAAATACAACACTATTCTGAAGGACGACGTCACTTTCGATATAATTATAGCCTAAACTTAGGCTTATCGAAAAACGATCGAAAACTTGCTATTTTTCAGAAGCCCGGAAGGGAGAAGTATTCACTTTACGGCTAGGAGCACATAGACACTAGTTTGGAGCAATTCTACTTACCTTAGTCCGGTAGCTCGACGATTCGTCGGTCGTATTTCGCGAAACAAAATCCGTAGGAATGCTCCCTGCTGCTAAATACCTCGGTACCTGAGGTTAATTCGAGTTTGGACCGCGTTTGGCGGCGTAATCAGACGAATTTTAGTAGGAGATCTTCGTTTTCCCCTTCTCTCTAATTACTCTCTGTTTTCTACTGGAAATTATAAGGAATTTTAATAAAAAATCGAAGTTGGGCTTATATATATAATGGACACTATAAATCGCATTCCTGGAATGCGATTTATAAGTCGCAATTTTGGAATGCGATTTATAAGTTGCATTCCTGAAATGCAATTTATAAGTCGCATTTTGCCTTGCGACGCGCCGACTTGGCGCTTGTCCGATCTTTCCTCGGGCCTTTTTCTAGCATGTATGGCTTTCAAATACTCTTAACCAACACGCGAATAGGCCATCTATATGCAGTGAATTTACGGGGTATAACATTCTCCCCCCCTTAAGAACATTCGTCCTCGAATGACATTCTGTCTAGAGGACTTCTCAACTTACTCAACTTGTTTCTAGAAAAATTTCGGTAGAGTTTCCCCTGTATTATGGACTATCTCAAAATTCCTGAAAAGCAGAAAATCCCAATACAGGTACTCCACACAGTGCTATAAGTTCACTTAATAGCTAACATCAGTCTTTCTCATTTCATACATACACAACTATAAGGTGTTGCATAAATAATAATACGGACATACCTGTCGCCTGACTAGGCCTGGAATAAGTGAGGATATCTAGTTTTCATATCTTCCTCCGCCTCCCATGTCATCTCCTCTCGGTTTCTGTTACGCCACAATACTTTGACAGACGCAATATCTTTAGTTCTCAATCTATGAACCTGCCTGTCTAGGATGGCTACTGGAACCTCTTCATAGGCCAACTCTTCGGTAACCTAGATATCCTGGACTGGGACTGCTCTGGATGGGTCTCCTATGCATTTCCTCAGCATAGATACATGAAAGACCGGATGAACGGATTCCAATTCTGGAGGTAAGTTCAACTCATATGCTACTCGGCCTATCCTTCGACGAATCTGATAAGGCCTAACAAACCTCGGACTGAGCTTACCCTTCTTACCGAATCTCATCACCCCTTTCATCGGAGATACATTCAGAAATACCCAGTCATTCACATTAAACTCCAGGTCTTTCCGTCGTACATCTGCATATGATTTCTGGCGACTCTGTGCAGTCAATAGGCGTTCTCTGATAAGCTTTACTTTCTCCTCTGACTGTTGAATGATGTCTGGCCCAATCAACGCTGATTCTCCCACTTCAAATCAGGATCCTCTGATTTGATAAAGGCACAAGGTGCGCAGGCGGTCGTTCAGGTTATCACAGCAACAAGTAGCCTTAGCATGTGGCCAGAAGGCCAGATAATCTCTAGTTACGCCAGTAAACTACCTGTTGATCTCTTCGGCAAGATAAGCCAGTATGACCATCAATTATATGTCGAGTTCTCTAAGTATGAATATGTTATATCAGTCAAAAAGCGATAATGGAGCAGCAAACGCTCTTAGCTATAGATCTATTAGGAATGTGGCGTATTTGCAACCCAAGCAACGGAAGTTGGCCAGAGAGATACATCGATTGGTCAATTTACCCATTCGTGTGATAGAAATGAAGGACAACAGAGCGGTAATCTAGAACACTGCCGTGTCGTCATCAGTTGTGAAAATAAAAGAATGATAGTATAAGAATCCTGACCTAGTTCAGCTTAAGGATTATATTTCTCTAGGGAAGGCACCAGGGTTTCGGGTAACAGAGGATGGAGTGCTGCGTTGTAAAGATCGTTTATGTGTTCCCAATGTTTCGGACCTCCGCCAGCAGATCATGAACGAGGTACATTACGCCCGTTATTCTATACACCCCGGCGCAACAAAAATGTACCATGACATTAAAGAAAACTATTGGTGGCTAGATTAAACAAAAAAAAGAAAGAAATTGCAAAAAAATTGCTGAATTTGTAGCCCGGTGTCCTAACTGCCAGCAGGTGAAAGTAGAACATCAGAAACCATGCAGTTTGACTCAGGACATAGTTGTGCCTCTATGGAAGTGGGAAGCAGTAAATATGGATTTTGTGGCAGGATTACCCCGTACTAAACATGGACATGACTCTATATGGGTGATAGTTGACAGATTGACCGAATCTACTCATTTCCTGACAGTGGAAACTACTTTCTCGACCAGATTATGCGGAGTTGTATATCCGAGAAATAGTCAGGTTGCACGGAGTACCAGTATCCATTATTTCAAACAGAGGAGCACAATTTACGGCTAGATTCTGGCAGTCGTTTCAGAAAGGTCTGGGAACGCAGATTAATCTGAGCACAGCTTTCCACCCTCAGACAGACGGACAGGCTGAGCGCACTATTCAGACGCTCGAGGATATGCTGCGAGTGTGTGTGCTAGACTTTGGTGGTAGCTGGGACGAGCATTTGCCGCTGATAGAATTTGCTTATAATAATAGCTATCACTCGGCTATTCAGATGGCACCTTTTGAGGCTTATACGGATGAAAGTGCAGATCACCGGTTGGCTGGTTCGAAGTAGGGGAATCAGCGATAATTGGGCCAGACATTGTTCAGCAGTCAGAAGAGAAAGTAAAGCTTATCAGAGAACGCCTATTGACTGCACAGAGTCGCCAGAAATCATATGCAGATGTACGGCGCAGAGACCTGGAGTTTAATGTGAATGATTGGGTATTTCTGAAAGTGTCTCTGATGAAAGGGGTGATGAGATTCGGCAAGAAGGGTAAGCTCAGTCCGAGATTTGTTGGGCCTTATCAGATTCGTCGAAGGATAGGCCGAGTAGCATATGAGTTGAACTTGCCCCCAGAGCTAGAATCCGTTCACCCGGTCTTTCATGTGTCTATACTGAGGAAATGCATAGGAGACCCGTCCAGAGCAGTCCTAGTCCAGGATATCCAGGTTACAGAAGAGCTGGTCTACGAAGAGGTTCCAATAGCTATCCTAGACAGACAGATTCGCAGATTAAGAACTAAAGATATTGGGTCTGTCAAAGTATTGTGGCGTAACAGGAACAAAGAAAAGATGACGTGGGAAGCGGAGGAAGATATGAAAGCTAGACATCCTCACTTATTCCAGGCCTAGCTAGGCGACAGGTATGTCAGTGTCGTTACCTATGCAGTACCTTATAGTTGTTTATATATAAGTGAGAGAAATTGATGTTTAGCTATCAAATGATTCTTATAGTATCATGTGGAGTACCTGTATTGGACTTTTCTGTGTTCAGAATTTTGGGATAGTCCAGATTACAGGGGAAACTCTGCCGAAATTTTCCTAAGAACAAGTTAAGCTAATTGAGTAGTCCTCTATATAGCAATTTACATTCGAGGACGAATGTTCTTAAGGGGGGGAGAATGTTACACCCCGTAAATTCCCGGCATATGGATGGTCTAATCGTGTGTTGGTTAAGGGTATTTGAAAACCATACATGCTAGAAAAAGGCCCGGGGAAAGATCGGACCAGTGCCAAGTTGGCGCGTCGCAAGGCAAAATGCGACTTATAAATTGCATTCCAAGAATGCGACTTATAAATCGCATTCTATGAATGCGATTTACAGTGTCTATTATATAAGCCCCTCCACTTCAGTTTTAAAGTTGAAATTCTTATAATTTCCAGCTAAAACAGAGAGAAAATCAGAGGGGAAGAGGAACGAAGGTTTCTTGATAATTTTCATCTGATTACGCTGTCAAACGCGGTCTAAACTCAAATTAACCTCAGGTACCGAGGTATTTAGCAGCAGGGAGCATTCCTACGGATTTTGTTTCGCGAAATACGGCCGAAGAATCGTCGTGCTACCGGGCTAAGGTAAGTGGAATTGCTCCAAACTAGTGTCTATGTGCTCCTAGCCGTAAAGTAAATACTTCTCCCTTCTGGACCTCTGAAAAATAGCAAGTTTTCAACCGTCTTTTGATAAGCCTAAGTTTAGGTTATAATTATATCGAAAGTGACGTCGTCCTTCAAAATAGTGTTGTATTTAGTACTAATTGACGTGTATATGAATGTAGTTGGGAGAAATAGCTGGAGTACTGATCGAGCCTCGTCCGACAGTTGGATAACTCGAGGTTAAGGTTTGTAAAGCTAGTTCCTTCGGCAAGTTAGAAGTTTTAGCCCTGTATAGTACAATAGACTCCGTAATAGAATTCCCGGAGTCGAATGTTAAGTATTGTGCAAGTTCAGTAAACCTAGTTTACGTTGTTATATCGTATCTAGTCTGAAAGTTAGAAAAGCATGCGCCCAAGGGCAAGTTAGTAGTTCAGATCCAGTATAGTCTATTATGTGATTAGCAAGCATGTTGTAAGAATAAAAAGAAACAGATTTTCATAATAAAAGTCAGTAAAGAAAGATCAGATAGACAGACAGTTATGGCTACAGATTAGCCATCCAGATAGATAATATCTTGGCTACAGATTATCCATACAGTTAACAGAGATTTCAGAATCAGTATAATCAGTAAAAGAATCAGTTCAGTATAGAAACAGATCAGAACAAGAAGTTAAATTTCAGATAGTCTTTTCAGCTATACATGCTTGCTATTTATATGTGTTATTTGTTTGTTGAGACTTGTTGTGGTGTGAGGGCACCTTATTGAGTGTCCTCGCCGCCCCTGGGTTGGTAATCGTGTCGCCCACTGAGCGAGTGGGTTTTACGTCACTCCAAGGAGTGGCATGCCGTCCCCAGCTTGGACGAAGGTGGGATGTAGCTTTCCCCACAGCAGTCTGATCAGCATTACAGGTGCAGCTCCGGTATCAGATAGCCCTGTTGAGTGTGTCCAGGAAATCAGACCCTATCTGTTACTGTCTGTACATTCAGTTATTATAGGTGTAGCTCCGGTTTCAGATAGCCCCGTAGAGTGTGTTCGGGGATCCAGACCCTATCTGTTACTGTCTACGCAGGAGTCCTCCGGACCCAGACACGGTTGCTTATATTGGAGGCTATGGCCCTAGCCGGTAGATGAGTGGAGTGACTTATTTTTGGTTGGTTTTGACCCGGGTAGGGGTATATAGATTGTTTGCTTGCTTGGCACCATCCGGCTTATGGGGGTTGGTATTGGCTCTTGCTTGCTACTTGTATATCTATTTATGTGCTATATATATTGTATACTAGCTACTAGACAGCAGGCCGTTGCGTCTACAGGTACGCCTCTGCCTTATCAGTACAGAAAGCCCGATCCAGTTTATGTCAGCTTTTTCAGATTCAGTTATCTCCTGCTATACAGAAATGCTAGTTAGGCTATCTTTATTCAGTTGTTTTCAGTTGTATTATTTCAGTTGCTTTGCATACTCAGTACCACTGGTACTGACGCCCAGTGGGGCGCTGCATGACTTGCCTGCAGGTGCTCATAGACGAGGAGGCGATCCCTCGTGATTCCAGTCAGCTATTGAGTATTCAGCTCCTGTCATCCGGAGTCTGATTTCCAGAGTTGTAGCTCTTTTCCTTTTTGTACAGTAAGGGTAGGTCGGGGCCCTGTCCCGGTCATTTCTATTGTTATTCCTAGAGGCTTGCAGTCTGTATATAATTCCCTGTGGTCAGTTGAGCCGGTCGTGTGAGGCCGTGCAGTTTGTTATTGTTATTCAGTATTTCAGTTCCTGTTGGTCGTGTGTGTCCATAACCAGTCAGTAGTGGTGACCTTGCCGGTCACGTAATTATTTAGTATGCTATTGTTGAGTTACAGAAAACTAGACAGCATGGTGGCCTTGTCGGCCCGCATAGGTTCCCCTACAGTAGTATGTTTCTGGTTAGCTGTTTTACAGGTACAGGTGGCTATAGGCCAATTGGCCGGAGGCTGTGTTTATAGCCGTTATATAGCCCTATGTTTCCAGAAATTGAGTTAGAGCCAGCCAGGCACCAGATGTGCTTAGGCTCACCAGATAGCAGTCTAGGTCCTACTAGGGTACCAGGTGCCAGTCATACCCCCCAAGGCGGGGCGTGACAAACTTGGTATCAGAGCAGGTCGTGTCCCATGGAGTCTGTAAGCTGTGCTAAGTAGAGTCTTGTCTATGGATGTGTTGTGCACCACATACTATAGGCAGGAGGCTGCGAGGCATTATAGGATGGTTGCCCTTCCTTCTCAGTCAGTCTTGCTTTAGAGCGGTACAGTATAGGGTTGAGTCCCTAAAAACTTACCGTATTCTTTGATTACAGATACAAAGGCAGATCAGCATTACCCTATTACAGGCCGAAGATCAGATATAGCAACAGAAGAGGGCATCAGCCAGTTACAAGATACTTACAGCAGCAGGAGGAGGTACCAGAGACCTCCCAGCGTGATACCTTTATTGGTACTATTCCCAGTATACGTTGATAACGTCAGAATAGGAGGTCAGAAGTATAATGTATATACGAGTTGATTTATTTATTAGCTATATAAGATCTGATTAAGATTACAGACAAGGTCAGACCACCAGGTAAGTATGAGAAAGAGAGGGAAATGCAGGAATCCCAAATACATCCTTTCGGATATGGTACAGTTAAATGTTTCTATTTGTTGCAAAACAAAATGGGGCTATTCCTACCTCTTGATTTTGATTCCAGTATAGTAAAGGGGCATAAGACTTGAGATGGGGTTGCCAAATCAAGCAGTAAGTAAAGATGGGTTGATTTATCCTAGTAAGTATTAGAAAGTATAAAGAGCGGGTACCTTGAACCCCAGAGTTCAGCTTAAGTAAGATGAGGGGAAGAAGCAGGAATGTCAGATCTTGTGGGGAAAATTAGAATTACCCCCGGATTGATAAAATATTGTATTAAGGATTAAGCCTCGGGCTGACAGTAAGATTGCGGTTCAGAATACCGCAGTATGTCCGCTATGGAGAAGTTAAGAAGTTACCGATACAACAATTCTAATCTAGTGTGACCTAGAGATAAGGCCCAGCAGACAGTCATGGGCCTCTCAATATATGCCAAGTAAGGCCACAAGATTCGAACGTTGACCCCACATCGCAAGAGTGGCAGAATTTCAAACAGCAGACAATAACTAAAGTGTTTATGTTTGTTACTTTCAGAATGGGGTGACAATACAATGAAATGTTAAGAGAAGGCAGGAGGTATTATTAGACCATAGAAGCAGTATATCATGTACAATATGAAATTTAGCAAAGTGTGTCAGAGATTACGTATCACCACAGAATTCAGTATGTATTGTACGTATTTATTAATATATATTTGTGCAGATAATAAATATGTTGTGAGCAGCTGCTAATAGGGGTTACAATCACACAGATGCATATTAGTGCTGGGAAGTATATACAAATTGCATTGCAGGACCCCTTGTCAAAAATAAAAAGAGAAAAGAGAGAGGAGAAAAAAGAGAAAAGCGAAAGAGAAGGGGCAAGTTAAGTGTGATTTACGTACAAATCCATAGAAACTGTCTCAGCTCTCAGTTATTAAGTTAACAGACTTATATGTTGTTGTCAGATCTAGGTTTTAGAAGCTTACAAGAGTTAGTAACCTGAATCAGATGGCTAGATGATAAGGGCACAGTTAGACAGTCTAACGACTGGCTGGCGCTTGTACTGGTAGGGAAGCATCCCTATATTTATTAGCATTATCGCATATGCCAGAACCAGAATTTTTCTAGTATGTTAAGTGGTCGTACATCGTTTTCCCAGCCTTGTAGGTGAGAGTCGACCTTTGTCAACCTTGCAGTTATTACAAGGAATACCCCGCAAGTCAGACAAGCCCGTGGGCACCCCAAGAAAGGGGTCCACATCAGTAGTCAGTGATAGACTAGTACTTCAGCTGGTTCTCGTAAGATATTCAGATACAGAGCCCTAGCAGAAGGCCAGTATTTACAGAATAGCTCATAAGATCGAGAATTCCCCATAATAGCAGTATAAATCCAAGTGGATACACACAAGGCGTAAGAAATGGATAGTACCCTGCTAGCACAGTGTTTATTAAGACCAGGAGATCAGTAGACTCCCCGTGAAGATCCAGAGATTGATCGCCTGGGAGTAAGTTTGATTAAGCCCAGTCTTACAGTGGTATCAGAGCCGGTGCCGGCCGGTGGTGGGGCAAACCTCAGCGAGGACGCTGAGTCCCTACGGGGGGTAACCAGGGACGGCGATACGTAACGCCTGGTTTACTTAGGCAAATCCCACATCGGTGGTGGAGGGGAACGAAGAGTGCTTTATAAGTGCTGGATACCACTACATTGTAGACGCGTTTTAAAGCCGTGAGGGACTAGCTGCCCAAAGCGGACAATATCTACAAGCGGCGACCTGGGCTGTTACACAGACAACTGAGGAAACATGAAAAGAACTATCCTACCCATGACCTGGAATTGGCTGCAGTGATTCACTCCTTAAAGATATGGAGACATTACTTGTATGGTGTCCACGTGGATATTTTCACTGATCAAAAGAGCCTACAGTATATCCTCACAAAGAAAGAGTTGAATTTGCGGCAGCATATCTGGTTAAAGCTGTTGAAAGACTATGATGTGAATATTATGTATCACCCAGGGAGAGCTAATGTGGTGGCAGATGCCCTTAGCCGTAAATCTATGGGAATTCTGGCACACTTATTGCTTGAGCAGCGGGAATTAGCCCAGGAATTGCATCAGTTAGCCAATTTAGTCGTTCGTGTAGTAGAAACAGAGGACAACAGAGCGGTAATCCAGAACACTACAGTGTAGTCTTTAGTCGTGGAAGTAAAGGAACAGCAGTGTGAAGATCCTAGCCTGGTTCAGCTTACAAACAGAGTTCAACAAGGAGAGGTGACAGATTTTTCAGACAACCGAGGATGGGGTATTGCGATATAAAGATCGCCTTTGTGTTCCAGACGTTGCAGGGCTTCGCCAGCAGATTATGGGTGAGGTACATTATGCCCGTTATTCTCTCCACCCAGGTTCGAAGAAAATGTACCAAGATATAAAATAAATCTACTGGTGGACAGGAATGAAGAAGGGGATAGCAGAATTCGTAGCTCAGTGTCCCAACTGAGAGCAGGTAAAAGTTTAACATCAGAAACCAGGCGGACTGACTCAGGATATAGCTGTTCCTCTATGGATATGGGAAGCAGTAAATATGGATTTTGTAGCAGGATTACCCCGCACCAGGCGTAGATATGATTCAATCTGGGTGATTGTTGACAGACTGACAAAATCAGCTTATTTTCTGCCAGTAAGGGCTACCTTTTCCGCCGAGGATTATGCTGTGTTGTATATCAGAGAAATAGTCAGGCTGAATGGTGTTCCAGTGTCCATTATCCCCGACAGAGGGGCGCAGTTTACAGTTAAGTTCTGGCAATCATTTTAGAGAGGCTTGGAGATGCAGGTTAACTTGAGCACAGCTTTTCATCCTCAGATAGATGGGCAGGCAGAACGCACCATTCAAATGCTCGAGGATATGTTGCGAGCATGTGTGTTAGATTTTGGAGGTAGCTGGGATGAACATTTACCACTCATTGAGTTCGCCTATAATAACAATTACCATTCAGCTATTCAGATGGCGCCTTATGAGGCACTATATGGGCGAAAGTGCAAATCTCCAGTTGGTTGGTTTGAGGTAGGAGAATCAGCATTGATTGGGCTAGATATCATTCATCAGTTAGAGGAAAAAAGTAAAGCTTATCAGAGAATGTTTACGGACTTCTCAGAGCCGCCAGAAATCTTATGCTAACGTGCGGCATAGAAACTTGGAATTTAATGTGGGTAATTGGGTGTTTTTGAAAGTTTCACCGATGAAGGGTGTAACGAGATTTGGCAAGAAAGGCAAGCTCAGCCCGAAGTTTTTTGGGCCTTATTGGATTCGCCAAAGAATTGGCCAAGTGGCATATGAGTTAGACTTACCTCCAGAGTTAGAATCTATCCACCTAGTTTTCCATGTATCAATACTGAGAAAGTGCATAGGAGATCCCTCCAGAGTTGTCCCAGTCCAAGATGTTCAGGTTACAGTGGAGTTGGCCTATGAAAAAGTTCCAGTAGCCATACTAGACCAGCGGATCCCCAGATTAAGAACTAAAGATGTTGCTTCTGTCAAAGTATTATGGCGTAACATAACCGAGAGTAAATGACTTGGGAAGTAGAAGAAGATATGAAAGTCAGATACCCTCAGTTATTTCAAATTAGTTAGTCAGAGGTATGTTGATATTGCTGTTTTATGAGTTGCTTTATATTCATGTGTATGAGTGAGATGTTGACTTTAGTTTATTATGTAATGGATGTTATAGTATTATATGGAGTACCTGTATTGGACTTTTTCTGCATTTCAGGATTATTGAGATAGTCCATATTACAGGGAAACTCTGCGGAAATTTTTCCAGAAAAGGTAGAGCAAGTAAAAATTTCTGTAAATGGAAGTTAATATTCGAGGACAAATGTTCTTAAGGGGAGAAGGATGTTACACCCCATAAGTTCTTGACACTTAGTTGGCCTATTCGCATGTTGGTTAAGAGTTTTAGAATGCCATACATGCGAGAAAAGGGCCCGGGGAGAGACCGGACAAGCGCCAAGTAGGAGCGTCGCAAGGAAAATGTGACTTATAAATCGCATTTCGCATTCGACAAATGCGACTTATAAATCGCATTCGACAAATGCGACTTAAAGGCCCCAAGTATATAAGACTCCCACTTCTCTTCAAATCATTTTCCCTTCATATAATTTCCAGTAAACAAATAGAAACAGAGGGGAACGAAGGGTTTGATTAAATTTCCTTTCGTTTACACCGTCAAACATAGTCCAAACTCGAATTAACTTCGGGTAGCGAAGTATAAAGCTGTCGGGAGCATTCCTACAGAGTTAGTTTCGCGAAATTCGGCCGGCAAATCGTCGTCACGCTGAGCTAAGGTAAGCGAAATTGCTCCAAACTACTGTTAATATACTCCCATCATTAAAGTTAGTATTTCTCCCTTCTAGTCCCCCGAGAAATAGCGAGTTTTAGGTCGTTCTTCGATAAGTCGAAGAATAGGCAGTAGGTATAGCCATAATATGGTTTCTTTCCAAACTAATAGTAGAATTAATTCTATTCTTTCATGAATATGAATATAGTTGGGAGATATAGCTGAATACTAGCCGAGCTACGCCAGTTAATCAGAAAGTCGGCAGTTGAGGTATGTAAAGCCAGTTTCTTTCGGCAAGCTAGTAGTTCCAGTATAGAAAAATAGTACAAATTCCAATAGAATGTTTCAGAAGCCGTATATTATATTCAGTATGAGTTTGTAAGCATGTTAGAATTATTATACAGTGTTAAACATGAAACTCAGTAAAACAGTATAATTCCCAGCAAAATATTCCAGAAATATTATTTCAAACTCAGTATATCTCAGTATCAGATTCAGCATATTTCAGCGTCAGATTCAGTATATTTCAGTATGAGATTCAGAAAAGAATACCAGAATATAAATATTATTATCAGATTCAGTATATATATATATATATTACATGCGGTTATTGCTATCTGTGGAGACATGATTGTTCTATGTTGGGCACCCTTAGAGCTTCCTTGACCGCCCCAGGGTTAATAGCTGTGTCGACTCGCCTGCTAGAGGGTGAGGATACGTCGCTCTACGGAGTGGCATATCGTCCGCCAACGGACGAAGATGGGATGCAGATTCCCCAAAGCAGGCTGATCAGCACTATACCACACCCCCTGTCGAGCGCTTGCACCCGGGGTGCATATTACAGTTTTCAGATTACAGATTTTAGATTTCAGATTTCATATTTCAAGAGTCCTCTAGACTCAGATACAACTATAGTAAGGGGCCCAGCGAGCCTAAGTTGCATACCTAGGGGGCCGGCTGGATGCTCATAGTTACTAGGTGGAGGGTATGACCTCGGTAAGGGTATATAGATTGTGTGCTGGTTTGTACCTTATGGCTTATGGGCGCTGCTAAGGTTCTTGTATGCTATGTTGTGTTGGTTATTAATATATCGAAAGTAGACCACCATGTTATCAGATATGACTCTTACTCTCTTCAATAAAGTTACGTTCTTTTCAGTCAGTCTCAGCCCGTCTCCTATTACTTCAGTAACTATCAATATTATTGTTTGCTTTTAGTTATTTTCAGTTATTGATTTGCATACTCAGTACCAGTGGTACTGACGCCCATTTTGGGGTGCTGCATTACTTGCCTACAGGTACTCATAGACGAGGAGCAGATCCGTCGTAGTTCCAGCCAGCGTACAGAGTCTTCAGCTCCTATCATCCGAAGCTTGACAACTAAAGGTTTACTTCCCTTTTTGTTGTACAGTATGGGTAGGCCGAGGCCCTGTCCCAACAATCTTATTATCCTTAGAGGCTTGCGGATTGTATATTCCCTGTTATTAGTTGTACCGGTAGGGTGGGGCCGTGTGTATGTTTTTAGTTTGCATGTGATGGCCGTGTTGGGCTTTGTTCAGTTGTCATTTGGTGACCTTGTCGATCACAGCTCAGTTTAGCACTTGATTCTACTTTTTAGTGATAACTAGTCAGCATGGTGCCTTGTCGGCCTGCATAGGTTCCCTTATGTTCAGTTGTTCTGAGTAGCTGCTATATTCCTACAGGTGGCTATAGGCCTTGTCGGCCGGAGGCTGTATTTATAACCGTTATATAGCCCGTTGTTTTCATAAATCTAGATTTAGAGCCAGCCTGGCACCAGAAGTGCTTAGGCTCCGTAGTCCAGGTCCTAGTAGGGCACCAGGTGCCAGTCATGCCTCCCAGGCGAGGCGTGACAGTTAGTTGGGGGTGTTGTCCCATCAACCCATATTATACAACATAGGCTTTCAGATAGTATGTAGTACGCAGCTTATGTATATGTCCAGTGTTCACGAATGTTATGATATGTTATGTTATGTTTATGTTTCCGCTAAACCTTATGTTCAGCCTTCCGTTTAAAGTGAATGAAGTTAGATATGCTTATTCCATGGGTTGACTTGAGTCCTTTTGGGGTTCCTTATCCCATGTTACGATCCGGGTCTATGTTCGGGTCGTGACAGGTAGCTTCACGAACCTCAAATCACCCTATAGGATATCTACACCTCTTACCAGACAATGCCTCAAACGGAGCCATCTGAATACTAGAGTGGTAGCTGTTGTTTTATGCAAACTCAATGAGAGGCAAGTGATCATCCCAACTGCCCTTGAAATCGATCACACACGCTCTCAACATATATTCTAGGGTCTGAATAGTCTGCTCAGCTTGTCCATCTGTCTGCCGGTGAAAAGTTGTGCTGACCCTGACCTGGGTACCAAGTCCCTTCTCAAAGGACTTCCAGAAGTGAGAGGTGAATTGGGTACCTCTGTCTGAGATAATGGACAAGGGCACCCCTTAAAGTATGACCAACTCCCAGATATAAAGCCTAGCATTGTCCTCAGTTGAGTCTATAGTTTTAACTGGGAGGAAGTGTGTTGACTTAGTCATCCGGTCTACTATCACCCAGATTGAATCATGTAGCCGACGAGTTCGAGGTAGACCTATAATAAAATCCATATTTACTTCTTCCCACTTCCATGTGGGTATTCTTATATCCTTAGTCATACCTCCCGGTCTCCGGTGTTCTACTTTGACTTGTTGGCAGTTCGGGCACTTAGCTACAAATTTTGCGTCATACCGTTCCACCAGTAAATATCTCGTAAATCACGGTACATCTTAGTAGCACCTAGGTGGGTGGAATATCTCGAACTGTGTGCTTCAGCCAATATCTTCTATCTCAGATCACCCATGTCCGGTACGCACAACCTACCCTAGTAACGAAGTACACAATCTCCCCCTTGGGAGAAAGCCTCCACTTCTTTTCTGAGAACCGCCTCCTTCAGTTTAAGCAGTATTGGATCTTCATCCTTCCTTGACTTAACTTCAACTACCAATGAGGAATCTAATCCACTCTGCACCACTACTCCGCCCTCGGTTGTATCAACCAACTATACTCCCAACCAAGCTAATATGTGGATATCCTTTGCAGTTCCCTTTTTCCCTCTTAAACGTGAGCCACGCTCCCCATGGACACTCTGCTTAGGGCATCGGCCACTACATTGGCTTCCTTGGGTGATACAACACGCTCATGTCATAGTCTTTTAGTAGTTCCAACCACCTTCTCTGACAAAGATTTAGGTCTTTCTGACTGAACACATACTGAAGGCTCTTGTGATCGGTGAAAACATCCACGTGAGCCCCGTAAAGGTAGTGCCTCCATATTTTCAACGCAAATACCACAACTGTCAACTCCAAGTCATGAGTCAGATAGTTTTCTCATGAGCCTTGAGCTGTCTGGAGGCGTAAGCTATCACCTTACCCCGCTGCATCAGAACGCAACCAAGTCCAACTCTGTAAGCATCACAATATACCACGAACACATATGTTCCTTCCAGTAAGGTCAACATTGGAGCGGTAGTGAGTCGAGTTTTTAACTCCTGGAAACTCTTCTCACACGCATCTGACCACTAAAATTTCACCTTCTTCTAAGTCAACTTAGTCATAGGACATGAAATGGAGGAAAAACCTTTCACAAAACATCGGTAATAACCGACTAAACCCAAGAAACTTCTAATTTCGGTTGGGGAGGTAGGTCTAGGCCAGTCTTTCACGGCTGCTATCTTTTGAGGATCCACCTGAATACCCTCACTCAAGACTACATGACCAAGGAAAGTCACGGACTTCAACCAGAATTCACATTTACTGAACTTGGCGAACAACTAGCGGTCTATAAGTGTCTGAAGCACTATCCTTAGGTGATTAGCATGCTCTTCCACATTTATTGAGTATACCAGAATGTCGTTGATAAATACAATGACGAACATATGTAGATATTACTTGAAGACTCTGTTCATCAGGTCCATGAAAGTGCGGGGGCATCAGTCCATTTGAAGGACATAACCACAAATTCGTAGTGACCATACCGAGTTTTAAAAGTTGTTTTCGGTATATCACGTTCTCTAAATCTAGGTTGATGATACTGCGACCTAAGATCTATCTTGGAGAAACAACTGGCTCCCTGAAGCTGATCGAACAAGTCGTCAATCCTGGGTAGGGAATACCGGTTCTTGACTGTGACCTTGTTCAGCTGATGGTAATCGATGCACATTCTGAGGGTACCATCTTTCTTTAGCAAGAATAATGCTGGAGAACCCCAGGGAGAGAAGCTGTTCTGAGAAAACCTTTGTCAAGAAGGTCTTTTAGTTTCTCCTTCAACTCCTTAAGCTCATCTTGAGCCATTCTGTAAGGAGGAATGGAGATGGGCTAAGTATTTGGGAGAAGGTCCAACTGAAGTCTATTTCCTATTTAGGAGGAACTTCGGGAAGATCTTCGGGAAAAACATCAAGGAACGCACTGACAACTGAAACTGACTATATAGTCAGGTCTCAGAGCTAGAATCTTTGACCCGAACTAAATGATAAATACATCCTTTAGAAATAAGCTTTCTGGCCTTAAAGTAGGAAATAAACTGACCCTTAGGTGTTGAACTACTGCCCGTCCACTCTAAAGTGGCTCATTACGGAACTGAAACCTGACGACCCTAGTTCTGCAATCGAATGAGGAATAATCGAAGTGTAGCCAATCCATGCCAAGAATGAGGTCAAAGTCAACCATGTCTAACTCTACAAGATCAGTTGGAATGACCTTATTGAAGATTAAGACTGGCCAATTCCTATACACCCGATTGGCTCTAACTGACTCGCCAACTGGGGTGGAGAGTGAGAATCGTTCCGAGAGGACCTCCGGACTGATATCGAACTGGATTGCTACATAGGGAGTCACGAATGAAAGGGTGTCTCTGAGATCTAGTAGGTCATACACGTCTAGACAAAAAGGCGTAACATACCCGTGACCACGTCAGGTGAGCTCTCCTGATCCTAACGAGAGGACAAAGTGTAAAAACAGTTTTAGCACTGGCTGCCATCCGTACCTAAAGTGTGGTCCTGCTGAGCTGGTCGGCCTGCGGGAGCTACTAAAGTGGTGGATTTTGATCTCCCCCATCTTGCTGAAGGGCATTCTTTGAGCTAATGACAATGTTGTCCACAACCAAAACAACCCTCTCGACCCTGAAGGCATTCTCCTAGATGGCTCTTGCCACACTTAGGGCAAGCTGGGTAGCTGTAGCGGTTGCTAGAGCTATGACTCTGGGATTGTGAGCCAGATGTTCCACCCCTCCAATCCTTGCGGGATCGAAAAGTAGGGGCACTGGCTGAAGTGAGTGCTGAAGCCCTCTTCTGCTACTACTGCAGGAGGCTACTACTGCCAGATCTCTGGTGTCCATAATCTGACTGGTCGGTTCTTTCCCCTTTTTTCTCCTACTCCAAATCTTTAATTTTTCTACCTCAATTTGCTGAGCATGGACTATGAGGCTAGATAGATCGATGTCCTTAATAAGCATTGCAGTCCTTCACTATTTGAGGACCAAGTTCGACACCCCATTAACAAATTCCCGCATATGAGCCTTTGGCTCGGCTACAATCTCTGGAGCATATTTAGACAACCTGGTGAACTCCAGTGCATACTCTTCCACTATCTGATTTCCTTGTTTAAGATTCATGAATTCCGCCACTTTTGCCTCCCTGAGCTCCTGGGGAAGAACCTATCTAGGAAGGCTGTAGTAAACTCCTCCTATTCCACCAGTCTTTCTCCCGCTGGTCTCCCCTCCTTCCATTGATCGTACCAGATTTGGGCTACCCCTTTCAGCTGGTAGGCAGCCAAGTTAGCACTCTCCGAGGACCTGACACCCATAATTCAGGTGATCTTTCTATGAACTTCTGTGGGTCCTCTCCCACCTTAGATTCGTGGAAAATAAGAGGATTCATCCGGGTGAAGTCCCAAACTGGGGCAGCTACTGCGGACCCATTGTTGTTGATCGGAACCACCTGATTGGTAACTGTCAGTGCGAGCAGCTGGATAGCCGCCCCAAACTTTGTAAAGGACACTGGATTGTCCTAAGGGGCTATTGGAGCCAGTGGGGCATGTTAGTGAGCGTTACCGGCCTTTATTCCATTACCACATCATAGAGGCATGATTTCACTTAAATGAAACAGAGCACAAGTTAGGAGAATGATTATGGAATTGAATTTTAACGCATCATAAAGAGTATGAACAAAAGGGAGTTTTTCATAATAACATCTCATAGCTTCCCCATCATAAATGTGGCGCGCTTCACACCCACGAGGAGGACTCTACTCGATGCGGCTTTAAGACCTCCTAGGATACTCTAAATCTAGTGCTCTGATACAAAGTTTGTCATGCGCCGAATCTATACCCTGGATGAGACACGCGGTACTTGGAGTCACAAGTAACCCCAAGTCAACCCATGGTCTATCATAACACTGGCATTTGGAGTAAATACATAACGGAAGCTTTGAAATAATGAAATAAAGCATTTTACGAAAAAGAACAAAATCATAAGTTTAATACAACTAGAAGCAAAACAGAAAATATGAAAAATATGTCTATGTCTAAAAGTCATCTATCTGATGAGTTGCTGGGACAAGCCCCCAGCTAACTCCAAATCTAACTGAAAGAAAATAAACCTGAAAGGATATAACCCTTATCCTCGAAAGATGAGACTCACCGATGATGCAGCTGGAAACTTCTGAAAGCGATCTGCTAAGGAGGCTGAGATTGAGAACCTGCAGCTGTATCATAAAATGATACAGCATAAAATGTATGCATCAGTACTTTGAATGTACTGAATAAGTGAGAGAAACCATACACAAAGAATAAAATAACTGAACTGGAAAGACATGCAATGACCAACTGAAAATACTAAAACTAAATAACTGTGATATGCTAAGATGGTCAAAATGACCCTGTTTGATGGTCAAAGACATGCCCTAAATCTGAGATACTAATCTGAAATACTGTTTTTAACTGATCTAAACTGACTAATCTGAGACTGAACTGAGTTGACTAGTGGGAAGTCTATAACCGACATATAACCACGTAAGCTAGACGTGGAGT
The DNA here is from genome assembly GCA_035772735.1 of Datura wrightii. NCBI lineage: Eukaryota > Viridiplantae > Streptophyta > Magnoliopsida > Solanales > Solanaceae > Datura > Datura wrightii. The sequence goes on from JASDFA010000018.1 coordinate 92,588,133, forward strand.
CCGATGTATACACCCCATCAGTAGGATCCAACATACCTTGCCAAGGTATAAAGGCATGAACTGAGTGATCACAAGTATGGGACCATGAGGCCAATAAAAATATAACCTACGGTGACAACGTAGTTTTGGGAATCTGGGTGCGCTGGAACACCGGTCCGCTCAGTGCTAAGTCCTACTCCCACTGGATAGTCCTTGACTAACTACTAAGTTGATAGCTTGAAACTGGGGCCCAAGACTAATTCATGCATACCTATCTAGAAGTACCCCGAGAGTCTTATCGAACCGAATTTTGTAACAGGCATTCTAAGACCGGTTAGAGCTGCTTATCTGAAAGCGTCGTAACCGTCTAAAGAAAAAACTGTAATATGAAGTTGGGGTCCTAAGGCTGGTAAGAGCTGCTTACCTGAAAGTGTCATGACCGCCTAAAGAACCACTAAAATCTAATACTGAGTCTAATACTGATAACTGGGAGGCATCATGGACACCTCAAGGATTAACTATAGTCAAACTGATCAACTGACATTTTTTTGGACAACACTGAGGTTGCTAAAAATTTGACTGAGACTAGACTGACATGATTCTGACTGAGATTCAACATAAGTTAAATATATGAGCATCCCAAAACTATTAGAACCAAGCTACAGGGAAAACTAGTTCAACCCACAAGTTTCTAATTTTTACGGAGCTATGACTAGGGCTGAATTATGCTACCAACTACAATCTTTCACAATTTCTAGAAATAGGGAATAAATAAGAAATCAAACATCATGAGAAATATTTCCTTTGAATCCAATAAGAAATCTATCTGAAAACTTTTCATATTTTTGAAACTACAGGGACATAACTAATAGAGAATAAATTATATAAGGTTTTTAGGGACATAAGGGAAGAACTATTCCCTTGAATGAATTCCCATATACCTGGTGATTGAAATCCCAAAGAGAATCTCTTGAAAATCTAAGGAGAATTTGATTTCCCTAGCTTCTGCTCTGAGTCTTTTTGAGAGAGGTTTTACATTCTAAATTTTTCGGGGATGCATGAAATGAAATAAACTATCGGTTACTCCCTCTAAAACCCCTGACTAAAACCCAAAATGGCATAGTTTAGAGTCTAGGAGGTAAGAAAATTATGTCAAACGCCCTAGGAAATTCACAGGTAAAAGACCCATGCCAATCCCCACGAGGCACTCCACGAGTCGTGAGGTCGGGGATGACTCGTGGTGACCAGTCATGATATGCACTGGACAATTTCTATGGATTTCCCAAACCTGGATGTGACTGACTTCACGAGTCATCGGGAGACTTAACGACTCGTGATGTCTTTCGTTGTCGCTGAGCCATAATTCCCCTTCAGGGGTCGCCACGGGTTACTAAATGACTCGTTAGCGGTGACCACGACTCATGGTCACCTCCCATAGTCATCACTGCCGAAAAACCACTTGGGGGTCACCACAGCAAATACCACGACTCGTGTTATCCCAAATGAGTCATGGTGAGGACCCGTTAAGTGAACTGCCTGAATTTCTCCAACCTTCAGCCAACCCTTGACCACGACTCACATAACGACTTGTGATGTTTGATAACGGGCAAAAATATATGCCCGAGATACTCTTTATTACTTCAATTAGTCTTGTTTATCTAAGTTATTGTATACATTTTCATGTAATTTTAGATAAAATAAAGATATGTGCTAACCAACATGATTAGCCTTTGTTTTGTAGGTTTTGATGATGTTTGAGTAACTAATCCATGAGTTGGTGAAGTAGAAGCTTGGAAACGGAATTAACACGCGAACATAGGCAAGGAAGAGGCACAAAACAGCCCACCGGCGCGTCGACAAGGTGCCACGGCAGGCAGGCCGCTCAAAACAGCCCACCTGCGCGTTGGCAACGTGCCACGGCAGGTGCACTCCGCGACCATGGGGCTACAACGCGCTGCCCAGGCAGCGTGACATGTTGCCAACGCGGCAAGGTGCTGCCTGGGCCGATTTCGGGTGATTTTCCAGAGAGCCTCCGCGTTCGTAGCGTGTCACGTAGGCCGTGCTCCGTGATGCACTCCGTGACACATTGCTTGTTAATCCGGGAAAGATTCCTACTAATATAAATAGCACACTTAGGTTTATTTTTTTGAAGGGAAGACTTGGTGGAGCAAGGACGTGGGTTAGGAGCAGTTGAGGGACGAAAAAGCTAAGGGTTTTTCTCTCTTTCTTTCTTCTTTCAATCAATTGTACGTATGATTTACACTCATTTAAGGATGATCAATCCACAAATGAGTGGCTAATTGTCTTCCTTGCTAAGGTTTTGAACATGTGTATTGAATTTTGATTGTGAATTATATGGTTTTTCATCTTCTTCTTTCATGTTGTTCTATTAATTCTTGTTCTTACTGCATTAGTGTGTGGCCAACATTAATGTACATCTAAAAAGTCCAATTTCACTCGAGAGAGCAAGAAATTGGAAAGTTGTGAATTAATAGGGTATTGTTCTTAACTTGATTTGGGAAAATTGGGTTTTGATGTGCTTTCCTGATAGAAATATACTTGAAAGCCGTATTAGTCAATTTAGGAACCGGAATTGTATTGCTAGGTCATAAATTGCATTTGATCACATAAATGTAGACGAATGGTTTATGATTCTAAAGTGAGATTAAATACGAGAGTTTTAATCTCTAGGTTAATGTTCTTGGCTAGCAACATGAAGAGAAGAATAACCGAATTATGATTACTATCGAATTCATTACTTGTTCTTAACCTTGGCATGCTCTTATCCATAGCTTCAATTCAAGTAGATGTTTGTTAATAGTTTTAGTATATAATTTATAAACAAAAAATTATTTAACTTTTGGTTACGTTGTTGTCAGCATAATTAGAAGTAAACTAGAATATAGTATACTTAAGCAATTTTACTTATCCAGAGTCTCCTTGGATCGATACTTGGCTTACTTAGCCACTTTATTACTTGTTTGGCCACGTGCACTTGCGTGTCGGTTTTTAACACATACCGAACCAGCCGGACAAGTTTTTGGCGCCGTTGCCGGGGAGACTTGGCAATTGGTGAAATTGTTTTAAGTATAAATTTACTGTATTTTTGTTTTATTTTCTTAAGTGTTGACAACTTGGTCTAGTGTTAGTTTTAATTCTTCTTTATTTTATTTTATTTTTCTGCTTGTTTGTATACCCTTATTGACATGACATCGTGGAAGATAAATGGTTTCAATGGTGGATACTCATATTTTAGTGAATCTTGTCTGAACTGTGGAGGACCCCACTTGTGGCAAAACTGTAATACGTGCAATATATGTGGGTGTCAATATGGACATTGGGGTGATTGTCCAAAGGCATATTCCCCTCCCCCAAGCCCCTACTATGATCCTTTTGTTGTTTTTGCTGAATATAGGCATGTTGAAAATGAGGACTTGGGACGCCAAGTTCAAATAGAAGACATGATGAAACAACTCTTGGAGCAATCAGAAGCAATGAAGGAGGCGATGTCAGTATTGAGAATTCAGCAAGAAGAGAATGTAGAGGCTCTAGAAAGGATGAGCATCAAATTCACGGAGATGATCGCTGAAGCTGAAGCGTGTGATAAATCACAGACAACAGTTTTAGTCGATATTCAAGAGGAACTACAAGAGGACGACAAGGGTGAATTTTTGGATGAAGCCCAACAATTCGAATCTCTTGAGTGTCCCCGTGATGGGCTCACACTTATGGAAAATCCATTCTTGGAAGAAGAGTTAGCGTATCCCCCAGTCGACTTTAATGGTGAGATAGATGTCGATGTCGAGAAGGTATATACAAGTAAGGAGGTCAAGCAAAATGCAGTTTCAGAGTTGAGGTGTATTGGACCACACTCTACGCATTTTTCAACATTAAATTTGGTTGACAACATAGAAATAGAGTCTTCCAAGTTTGTAGAGAAATGTCTAGAGGAGGACCAAGCACCATATATTTTGAAATTTGCTAACTCAGAAAGACAAAATGACTTCACTTACTTAAGGACCAATAAATGCAAAAGGCAACATCTAGTGCTTGGTCCTTACAATTTTTCACCACCACCCCTAGAGCATAAGAGGAAATTAGAGAAGAAATTAGGGGTGAGATTCATATCCTCAAGGTGGAGGAAAAAGTGGTGAAACTTGGTACGTCGTGCCGCGACGTAAAATTAGGCGCTGCTTGGGAGGCAACCCAAGGGTACCATGGGTACCATTTTAATTTCTTGCATTTATGTTTATTTTATTTATTTTTCATCTTGTGTTGTTTTGGTGGAAAGTTAAGCACAGATGGAGGGGAAGTCTGAGTACCCGTGGAGGAGGAAGCTAACAAGCATGGAAAAGAAAACGTGTGGGGTCGAACACCCACTTGTCCGTAGTTGAAGAAAACCATGCTGTCAGCTAGGCCTAAAGGCCTCAGGGAGTATTTCTCACCCTTTATAACCTTTAGTTTGATGCTATGCGGACATAGCATGATTTAAGTGTGGGGTGAGGAAAATTTCTAGGAAAAATTTATGTGCTTAATGATTTTTGGTGAATGTAATGCTTGTACAAAAGTTGGTGAGAAATTTGAAAATTTGAAAATTTTGAAAATTTTTTGTGAATTAAGCATGACTTCATCACCCGTTGGTTTTTCTTTTCGGTTCTTTTCCGACGGGGGGTATTTGAACCGAAGAATAAAATTTTTTTTTCTTCTTTTCTTTTTTTCTTTCTTTCCTTGGTCTGTATATAGTGTTTTTAGTCATATTTAGAGACTGTTTCCAACGATGGATGGATGACGACCGTCTTGAGGAAAATTAGTCGATAGGTTTTGGATTTTTGAAACCATAACTAATTGGTGCTTGATGTTCTTTTTATGTGCTATACATGGTTGTAAGATGCAAGTATGTTCAGTGTGAAGCATGCAAGTGTATAACTTTGTTTGAGACACTTAGGCTCTTGAATTTGACTCACTATGATGGAAGCTTAATTCTGAATTCTTGTGATTAGCTGAGTAAGAGTCTACTGATTGTGTCTTGATTTGAGCATGTGCCATGAGTGTAAGGTTTTTGAGTATTCCGTGCTATTGTGGATTGTCTAGAACTTGCCTGGTGTGTTTATAAAACGAAATGAAGGATGTGAATTGGAGGAAATGATATAGGCATTTCTTTGAATGAACCAACTTTTTATCCCTCATTATACCTACCTTGAAAAATTAATCCTAGTTAACCCCATTGAGCCTTGAGCCTATTCTTTGACAGCTGCAACATAAGCTTAATCCTTTTTCTTTCATTAGCCTTGAAATTGAACCAAAACTCCGAAGCGCTTAAAGGAAAAATTCGAAAGGGTAAAGGAGTGAGAAGAATGGAAAAGAAGGAAAAATAGCAAGTTGTAAATAGTTGAGAAAAGGAAAAAGGTGCATTTGTGTGAAAATGGTTGGTTATTAGTAGGGAGTAAGAAAAGGAATGAATGAAACACATTGCTTAAGTACTCCTTACTAATAAGCTAAAAATGCCGAAAGAAATGGGGAACAAAAGAGGAAAAAGAAAGATGAAAAGAGAAAAAGGTGAAGTGAGGGAAGGGAAGTTTGTAATGAAGGCGTGATGTATTAAAAGCGCTTAGGAAAGATAGTCACTATTACTGATCATAATAGTACCTACCCGCACCTGAGTTACATTACAACCTAAAAAGTCCTACTTGATCTTACATTCATACATCCTTATATTAGTGGAATAAAACACTAAGGGCAAGCTTATGGGTCATTACATAATGCATGTGAATTCTTTGTGAGAGTGAGCGTAATTCTATTCATGTACCCACACATGTTGTGATGTAAAAAAAAATTGTTTTTGCATGTGATTGGGTAACTCTCTTTCCGTGAGGGGCACATGTTGAAAGAAGGATATATTTCATATGGGATTTCTTAATCAGATAATTTGCATGAGTTTGCTAAAATTGAGAGTCGATTCTTGAGGTTAAGAAGTCTTAACATGGTTGTACTTCATTTCAATGATCAAATCAGGCATGCTCTATTTTTAGCTTGTATCTTACGTAATCATTATAGCCGTAACCTGAATTATCTTGCTAAATTAGTTATGTAGGAGTCTCCATTTGCATGATATGTAAAAGGTTGTTCGATGACGAACAAGGCTTTAAGTGTGGGGTTGTGATAACGGGCAAAAATATATGCCCGAGATACTCTTTATTACTTCAATTAGTCTTGTTTATCTAAGTTATTGTATACATTTTCATGTAATTTTAGATAAAATAAAGATATGTGCTAACCAACATGATTAGCCTTTGTTTTGTAGGTTTTGATGATGTTTGAGTAACTAATCCATGAGTTGGTGAAGTAGAAGCTTGGAAACGGAATTAACACGCGAACATAGGCAAGGAAGAGGCACAAAACAGCCCACCGGCGCGTCGACAAGGTGCCACGGCAGGCAGGCCGCTCAAAACAGCCCACCTGCGTGTTGGCAACGTGCCACGGCAGGTGCACTCCGCGACCATGGGGCTACAACGCGCTGCCCAGGCAGCATGACACGTTGCCAACGCGGCAAGGTGCTGCCTGGGCCGATTTCGGGTGATTTTCCAGAGAGCCTCCGCGTTCGTAGCGTGTCACGGAGGCCGTGCTCCGCGATGCACTCCGTGACACGTTGCTTGTTAATCCGGGAAAGATTCCTACTAATATAAATAGCACACTTAGGTTTATTTTTTTGAAGGGAAGACTTGGTGGAGCAAGGACGTGGGTTAGGAGCAGTTGAGGGACGAAAAAGCTAAGGGTTTTTCTCTCTTTCTTTCTTCTTTCAATCAATTGTACGTATGATTTACACTCATTTGAGGATGATCAATCCACAAATGAGTGGCTAATTCTCTTCCTTGCTAAGGTTTTGAACATGTGTATTGAATTTTGATTGTGAATTATATGGTTTTTCATCTTCTTCTTTCATGTTGTTCTATTAATTCTTGTTCTTACTGCATTAGTGTGTGGCCAACATTAATGTACATCTAAAAAGTCCAATTTCACTCGAGAGAGCAAGAAATTGGAAAGTTGTGAATTAATAGGGTATTGTTCTTAACTTGATTTGGGAAAATTGGGTTTTGATGTGCTTTCCTGATAGAAATATACTTGAAAGCCGTATTAGTCAATTTAGGAACCGGAATTGTATTGCTAGGTCATAAATTGCATTTGATCACAGAAATGTAGACGAATGGTTTATGATTCTAAAGTGAGATTAAATACGAGAGTTTTAATCTCTAGGTTAATGTTCTTGGCTAGCAACATGAAGAGAAGAATAACCGAATTATGATTACTATCGAATTCATTACTTGTTCTTAACCTTGGCATGCTCTTATCCATAGCTTCAATTCAAGTAGATGTTTGTTAATAGTTTTAGTATATAATTTATAAACAAAAAATTATTTAACTTTTGGTTACGTTATTGTCAGCATAATTAGAAGTAAACTAGAATATAGTATACTTAAGCAATTTTACTTATCCAGAGTCTCCTTGGATCGATACTTGGCTTACTTAGCCACTTTATTACTTGTTTGGCCACGTGCACTTGCGTGTCGGTTTTTAACACATACCGAACCAGCCGGACAATGTTGACCATGACTCGTGGTCACACTTGTGGTCACTAAATTTCTAAATTTTCAACCAAGTTCGGACCCTTTACAACAAGTCAATTCACAACTCGTGGCCTACCCCACGAGTCACAGGACGTCTCGTTCTGTGACCTGGTGCAGAAAATTCTGTTTTCTCCATCTCAACTCCCGGGTTTGATCTTAGGGTTTTCAGGGCATTATAGTGCCCTTGGACCCCAATTTCCTAGAGTTAGTAAGAGAGTTTTATGCCTCTTATAGACCATGACAGGACCTCATGAAGATAAAGGCCGAGTGGATATGATGCTCTTGACATCAGTGCTAGTGCGACGCTAGGAAGTTAGCATAATTCCAAAGGCAATTAATTCCATTTATTGGGCTAATCCCGTGCATCCTGGTTTAGGGTTCACAAGGAGGCTGGCAAACAAAGATAATCAGTTTGCCTGGTTGGAAAGTATTATTGTTGAAGGTCAGCGAAAGTGGGTAGTTTTGAAAGGTGAGATTCATCGCCATGATCTCATATTTTAAGCTCAAATGTAGCTTAACTTGGTGTGTGCTTGCATTATACCCTCTAAAAACACAACGCATGTTCACATTGAGTTGTCCACCCTTGTAACATGCATCATGGATCACAAACATATCAATATGGGGGAAATCATCATAGAGCAATTCAATTGGAAGGCTATACAACAAGCCACCTGTATGCCATATCCGATCCTCATTCGTTTGCTTTGTATGTGAGCCAATTTCCCTCTATTCCAACCATTGGATAAGACAAAAAGGTAGAGGGTGTGATTAGTTTGGCCACTAAAAGAGATAAGGAGGCTCCAATTTCTGTAATACCCTAGAAGTGCATAGGAATAGACCCGGGAGTTGAATTTGAAAAGTGCAGAAAAACTGGTAAAATATCAGAGGACGGACCACAGAACGACTCGTGGTATCACGAGTCATTGTATGCTTTAGTTGGTTAGGGAAATGTTGGTGGCAGTGGAGATAATGAGAGGTATGAAGACCCGTTGTGGATACAACAGGCCATCCTTTTTAGTCGTGGTTAGGATCAGGCTGGGTAGCAGTGTGAACTATGGGAGACAGGACGACTCTTTGTGGAAAACAATGAGCTGTCGTCAGCCGTCGTAGGAAGGAGTTAGGATCTTCAGGAGGCCTTCAACGAGTAAAGACCACGACTTGTTGGAATAAACCATGGGTCGTGATGAGGCTCATGGTAAGTGGGATCAGATTTTGTATTGTGAAAACAACGGACGGTGCAACTGACCGTGGTTTCGTAAGACGGTTCGTCATGTCCATCAGTTGGTTAAGTTCTGAGAGAAGGCATTCCACAGTCCATACAACGAGAGACAGGACGGGCCGTGGGTGGTTTCCACGACCTGTTGGTACCACCCATGGGTTACATCCGATCAATTTTCAAGGCAGGTTCATTAAGGGTGTTTTTGACTTTTTCATAATATAAGGCCCTAAACTATGTCGTTTTGTGTATTTTCTGAGTGTGACAAGATGGGTTAATTCCCTAATGCATTCCCATTCCCATGCAAGAACTTTTAGAGAGGTTTTAGGGAGGTTTTCAAGGTCTTCTTCTCCAAGTTTCCATCAATTTCTTTGTGGGTATTCAAGGAACTTTGAAATCAGTCCATTCCCAGGTTTGTAGGGTGTAGAATGGGTGATTTCTTCCACACCCATGCCCAAATTTCGAATTTAATAAGGAATCCTCCTATTCAATTCCATGGGGTTTTATCCAAATGCATGAAAATGTGATTTCTCTTTACGAGTATGATTTAATTGAGTTTTACTTATTGAATTATGAATGATGGGCAGGTTTTATATTATTTTCTTTAAAATCTTGTTTCAATCTTTTTAAATCTAAAATACCCATTTGATGAAGGTTTATGAAAGTTATGATTTATGATGAATATTCAATATTTAGAGTTTATTGATGATGGAAAAGCATGATTTCAAGTTACCCATGTTTATGAGAATAGTTTTGAAAGAATTGAGTATGTCCAAGTATTGGGCAATTCCCACATGTTGAAGAATGATTTATGATTTATGAACAATTACATGATTTATCGATTTATGATGTCGGCCGATGAAAAGGGCCTTTGATTCTTGCCTAATCATGTTTTAAAGGGGATCAATGAATGATGAATGTTTGTTTTAATATGAATCTTAATGAATGATGTTATTGATTTACATATGAGCCTAATATGCATGTTTTTGGGAGTCGTGTCTAGCACCGAGCAGCCCGACGTTCAAAGGACTGTGTCGGTATCTCATAACCACGTGACATTGTGGGTATCTAATAATATATTGTATTGATAATGATCCCCTCAAATGTGATATCACGCCTAATGCACGACCCTCACCTGGCAAGTCAGGGTCGGCTCTGCCCACTTGAGTGAGACAATTGGGGCATCATGAAAGGCTCTACCATTATGGCGTCGATTATGACGAGTCCTCCCATTGTTCCGCATGTTTTATGCATTGCTATATTTATGTTATTGGCTCAAGTTATGTTTTGATTAAATTTATATACAATTATGATAATGAATGATTTATGAATGATTTAAAAGTCTTGAGCCTTATGTTTACTTATAAAGTTGATGATACAAGCATGATGTCGTTCTCCCATGTTTATTTATGAGTTTATCTTACTTTTAAATATCTATTTTACTTACCTTGCATACTCGGTACATTCTACGTATTGATTGCATACTTTCTATGTTGTATCTTTTCATGATACAGGGTCCGGATCTCAGGCTCATCCTCATCCTTAGTTCATCTCAGTTCTTTTTCTCAGCTATTGGTGAGTCCTCATGTTCCGAGGGCTGTTTGACAGACTTTCATATTATTTATGTTTCAATTTTTGGTCGGGTTAGTTGGGGATGTTGTCCCATCAACCCATCATATGTAGTAGAGGCTTTCAGACAGGATGTAGAACCCAGTTTATGTATATGCCCAGTACTTCCAATTGTTATGCTATGTTTTTGTTTATGTTATGTTTATGCTAAGTATTCCGCTTTATTAAATGAATTAGATGTATGCATGTGCCATGGGTCAACTTGGGGTCTATCGGGGTCCCTTGTCCCGTGTCTACGATCCGAGTGTATGTTCGGGTCGCGACAAACTTGGTATCAGAGCCAGAGGTTTGAAGTGTCCTAGGGTGTCTAAAAGCCACATTAAGTAGAGTCTTTTTCATGGGTGTGAAGCGCGCCACACCTATGAAGAAGAGGCTATTAGAAGTTTAGAAAATGTTTCCTTCTTTCATGTTCTATGTTGTGCGATAAAAAGCCTCTCCATCCTTCTAATTTGTGCTATTCGCGATTGCAGAATTATGGATCCTAGAAGAATGAACATAAGGAGGAATGGGAATGATGAAGGCCACGGGGGTGGAAATGACCATGGGCATCAGCAAGCCCCACCTTCTCAGGAGCCTTAGGCGCCAGAGCTAGCTGCCCACGCTGAGTATCGGGCGGCTATTCAGATGTTGGCGTAGGACTTGACCGATCAATTCAACCAGCAGGCCATTGCGCAAGTCCCACAAAATGGCAATGCAACAGCGGATCGGATTAGAGACTTCTTAAGGATGAACCCTCCTGAGTTTACAAGATCAAAGGTGGATGAGGATCCACACGAGTTCATTGAAGGGATCTTGAAGGTCACTTAGGTTATGGGGGTGAAAAATGGGGAGTGTGTGGACTTAGGCTCTTATCAGCTAAAAAAGGTCTCTCATATTTTGTACAATCAATGGAAGGACAGTAGGGCAGCGAGAGGGGGCCCTATCAGTTGGGATGAGTTCCACATTGCTTTTCTCGACAGGTTCTTCCCTCGGGAGATAAGGGAGTTGAAAGCAGCGGAGTTTGTGAACCTCAAGCAGGGAAAGATAACAGTGTAGGAGTATTCTCTTGAGTTCACTCATTTGTCGAAGTACGCCCCAGAGTTAGTGATGGATCAAAGGGCGCGGGTGAGTTGATTCATTCATGGTATAGCTGGTTATTTAGAAAAGGATTGCAGGACTGCCATGCTCCACCAGGATATGGACTTTCCTCACATAGTGTTTTACACCCAGTAGATGGAGGTGGCTCATGCGAGGGAGAGGGAGGCAAAGAGGGCTCGGACGGATAACCATGGGTTTTCACACCAAAGGTCCGGCGGTGGTTACCGTCCACACTTTTAGCAGAAATCACTAGCCCTAGCACCATCATCAGCTAGTGTTCCATGCAGACCCATGGGTGATCAGAGGAGTAGGGCTTTAGGATCGAGGGATCAGCGAGGCACCCAATTAGAGTATACCTCTCCAGCCTGTGGGAAGTGCGGCAAGAGTCATACCGGGGAGTGCCTGCTGGGTTCAGATGTTTGCTATGGGTGTGATAGATCTGGGCACATGTGCAAAGTGTGCCAATATGCTAAACAAGGTGATGATAGGGGTTGTGCACAGAACATCAGGATAGCATCAGCTCCATCTCGTTCCGCTCCACAAGGAGCATCGAGTAGTGGAGGTGGCGAATAGCGCCAAAACCGATTCTATGTCCTTGCCTCGCGCCAGGAGCAGGAGACTTCGCCATATGTGGTCACTAGTATGTTGCATATCTTTCATATTGATGTTTATGCCTTGCTAGATCCGGGAGCTACCTTGTCTTTGGTGACTCCTTACATTGCTAGTAGTTTTGGAGTTAGTCCCGAGACCTTGTCAGAACTGTTTTTAGTTTCGACCCCTGTTGGTGATTCGGTTATAGCTAGACGAGTATATAGAGAATGCCCGGTCACTGTGTTGCATAAAGTTACCTCTGCAGACCTTGTAGAGTTAGCCATAACTGACTTTGATGTTATTCTTGGTATGGATTGGTTGTTTGCATGTTATGCTTTGATTAATTATAGGACCCGTATGGTGGAATTATAGAGTGGAAGGGTAGTTCCGCGATACCAACAGGTCGGTTTATTTCCAATCTTAAGGCTAGAAAGATGATTTCTAAGGGTTGCATGTATCATCTAGTTAGGGTTAAGGATGTTGAGTCCAAGACCCCGACTATTCAATCAGTTCCGGTGGTGTGTAAGTATCTGGGTGTTTTTCCCGATGATTTGCCAGGTGTTTCCCCTGAGAGGGAAATTGACTTCGGCATTGATCTCTTACCCGATATGCAGCCTATCTCTATTCCTCCCTACAGGATGGCTCTAACCGAGCTAAAGGAATTGAAGATTAGTTAAAGGATCTCTTGGATAAGGGCTTCATTAGACCGAGCTAGTCCTATGGCATGCACCAGTTCTATTTGTTAGAAAGAAGGATGGTTCCCTTCGCATGTGTATTGACTATCGGCAGTTGAACAAGGTTACCGTCAAGAACAGATACCCCTTACCCAAGATCAATGACTTGTTTGACCAGCTTCAGGGTGCTAAGTGCTTCTCTAAGATTGATCTCAGGTCCGGGTATCACCAGCTCAGGTTTCGGGAGATTGACATCTCGAAGACCGTTTCCAGGACTCGGTATGGGTTCTACGAATTTGTTGTTATTTCATTCGAACTAACCAATGCCCCTGCAACTTTTATGGATCTAATGAACAGGGTGTTCAAGGCATATTTGGACATGTTCGTGATTGTGTTCATTGATGACATCTTGATATACTCACGGAGCGAGGAGGAGCATGTCGCTCACCTGAGAGTAGTACTTCAGACCCTCAAGGATCATCAGCTATATGCAAAGTTCAATAAGTGTGAATTTTGGCTAAACTCGGTGGCATTTCTGGGTTTTGTAGTATCAAGCGAAGGCATAAGGGTAGATTCCCAGAAGATTGAGGCGGTGAAGAATTGGCCCAAACTAGTAAATCCTTCAGAAATTTGGAGTTTCTTGGGCTTGGCAGGATATTACCGAAGATTCATTGAGGGATTTTCATCAATTGCATCCCTATTGACCAGGTTGATGCAGAAAAAGGTGAAGTTTCAATGGTCGGATGCTTGTGAGAAAAGCTTCCAAGAGTTGAAGACCCGACTCACTTCAGCACTAGTGTTGAGTCCACCCAAGAGTACTGATGGATTTGTAGTGTACTATGATGCTTCTAGAGTCAGACTAGGATGTGTGTTGATGCAGCATGGGAAGGTAATAGCATATTCCTCGAGACAGCTGAAAGTTCATGAAAGGAATTATCTGTTCCATGATCTTGAGTTGGCTGTGGTGGTGTTTGCATTGAAGATATGGCGGCATTACTTGTATGGGGTCCACGTGAATGTATTTATGGATCACAAAAGCTTGCAATATGTGTTCACACAGAAATATCTAAATCTTCAGCAAATGAGGTGGTTCGAGCTTCTGAAGGACTATGACATGAGTGTTCTTTACTACCCGAGCAAGGCTAATGTGGTTGCGGATGCGCTTAGTAGGATCTCTATGGAGAGTGTGTCCCACGTGGAGGACGGAAAGAAGGATTTGGTGAAGGATGTCCACCGACCTGCAACATTGGGAGTTAGATTGATCGAGTCGACTGATGGTGGCGTTATTGTGCAGAATGGGTCAAAATCATCCTTAGTGGTCGATGTCAAATCTAAGCAAGATGAGAATCCAACTTTTAAAAAGCTGAAGGAAGCAATGCGGAGTCAAAAGGTGGAGGTTTTCTCCCAACAGAGAGATGGTGTTCTACGATATCAAGGTCGGCTATGTGTCCCAAACTTCAATAATTTGAGGGTTCGGATATTGCACGAGGCACATGGTACCAGATATTCCATCCATCCGAGATCCACAAAGATGTATCGGGATTCGCGAGAAATCTATTCGTGAGACGGTATGAAGAAGGATATCACAGAGTTCGTAGCCAAGTGTCCAAACTGTCAGCAAGTGAAAGTCGAACATCAAAGGCCGGGAGGCATACTTCAGGATATCAGCATCCCCACTTGGAAGTGGGAAGAAATTAACATGGATTTCATTACAGGCCTACCTCGTACTCAGCAACACTATGATTAATTTGGGTGGTGGTAGATAGGTTGACCAAGGCTGCCCACTTTCTACTGGTCAAAACCACATATTTAACGGATAATTACACCAAATTGTACATTCGGGAGCTGGTCCGGCTTCATGGAGTGCCCTTGTCCATTATTTCAGACCGAGGTACTCATTTTACCTCGTGGTTCTGGAAGTCTTTTGAGAAGGGACTTGGGACTCGGGTTAAGCTCAGCACAGCATTCCACCATAAATGAATGGCCAGGCGGAACGAATAATCCAGACTCTCGAGGATATGTTGAGGGCATATGTTATGGATTTTGAAGGTAGTTGGATGATCATTTGCCCTTAATCGAGTTTGCTTATAATAACATCTATCACTTTAGTATCCAGATGGCACCGTTCGAGGCTCTTTACAGGCGGAGGTGTAGATCTCCTATTGGATGATTTGAGGTTGGTGAGGTAGCTATGATAGGGCCAAATTCGATTCACGAGGTGATGGTGAAGGTGCAGTTGATAAGGGACCAGCTGAAAACCGCTCAGAGTCGTCAGAAATCATATGTCGATGTGAGGGGGAGAGATTTGGAGTTTGAGGTGGAGGATTGGGTATTTCTAAAGGTATCTCCCATGAAGGGAGTCATACGATTCGAAAAGAAAGGGAAACTCAGTCCCTGCTATGTTGGTCCCTACCGGATTGTGAGCAGAGTTGGTAAGGTGGTATATGAGTTGGATTTGCCATCAGAGTTATCTTCAGTTCATCCCCTTTTCATGTGTCCCTTTTGAAGAAGTGTTTGGGTGATCTAGCCTTAGTAGTCCCGATGGACAGCGTTGGTGTAAAAGACAGCCTCAGTTATGAAGAGGTACCGTGGAAATATTAGATCATCAGGTCCGTAAGCTAAGGAATAAGGAAGTAGCCTCAGTTAAGGTTTTATGGAGAAATCAGCATGTTGAGGGAACTACGTGGGAACCCGAAGAGGATATGATGGCTAGATACCCACATTTGTTCTCTACCGGCGTAGTTCCGACTTGAGGTACCAGTTTTTTCCCTATAACCCTATCTAGTTTTCATGTTCAGTTCATTTGTTCAAGTTTCTTTTATGTGTATGAGTGTGTATATGAAGCATGAGATCGGGTCAGCTATGTGTTATGAATCGGAGATAGCCATTCAGTAAGGTTTCGGTTTAAATGATCGGTAATTGCGTATGATAATTGCATGTTTCTGTTCTCTGCTGGTTTCCTACATTCGAGGATGAATGTTCCCAATGGGGATATTGTAATACCTCGGAAGTGCATAAGAATAGACCCGGGAGTTGAATTTGAAAATTGCAGAAAAACTAGAAAAATATCACATGATGGACCACAGAACGACTCGTGGTATCAAACCACGAGTCATTGTATGCTTTCATTGGTTAGGGAAATGTGGGTGGCAGTGGATACAACGAGAGGTATGACGACCCGTTGTGGAATACAACGGGCCGTCCTTTTCAGTCGGGGTTAGGATCAGGCTGGGTGGCGGTGTGAACCATGGAAGACAGGACGACTCGTTGTGGGAAACAACAAGCCTTCGTCAACTATCGCGGGAAGGAGTTAGGATCTTTAGGAGGCCTTTAATGAATAGAGACCACGACTCATTGGAATAAACCACGAGTCGTGGTGAGGCTCATGGTAAGTGTGATCAAATTTTGTATTGAGAAAACAACGGATAGTGCAACGGACTGTGGTTCTGTAGGATGGGTCGTCCTGTCCGTCTGTTGATTAAGTTCCATAAGAAGGCAATCAGCAGTCCATACAACGAGAGACAGGATGGGCCGTGGGTGGTTTCCACGACCCATTGGTACCAACCGTGGGTTCCATCCAGCCAATTTGCAGGGCAGGTTCATTAAGGGTATTTTCGACTTTTTCATCATTTTGTGTATTTTCTGAGTGTGATAAGATGGTTTAAGTCCCTAATGCATTCCCATTCCCATTCAAGAGCTTTAAGAGAGGTTTTAGGAAGATTCAAGGTCTTCTTCTCCAAGTTTCCATCAATTTCTTTGTGGGTGCTCAAGGAACTTTGAAATCAGTCCATTCCCAGGTATGTAGGGTTTAGAATGGGTGATTTCTTCCACACCCATGCCCAAATTTTGAATTTAATCATGAATCCTCCTATTCAATTCAATGGGGTTTTATCCAAATGCATGAAAGTGTGATTTCTCTTATGGGTATGATTTAATTGAGTTTTACTTATTAAATTATGAATGATGGGTAGGTTTTATATTATTTTATTTAAAATCATGTTTCAATCTTTTTAAATCTAAAATGCCCATTTGATGAAGGTTTATGAAAGTTATGATTTATGATGAATATTCAATAGTTAGAGTTTATTGATGATGGAAAAGCATGATTTAAAGTTACCCATGTTTATGAGCATATTTCTGAAAGAATTGAGTTTGTCCAAGTACTGGGCAATACCCATATGTTGAAGAATTATTTACGATTTATGAACGAATTACATGATTTATTGATTTATGATGTCGGCCGATGAGAAGGGCCTTTGAATCTTGGCTAAGCATGTTTTAAAGGGGATCAATGATGATAAATGTTATACTTTAGCCAACGAATCTTAATGCATGATGTTATTGATTTACGTATGAGCCTATATGCATGTTTTTGGGAGTCGTGTCTAGCACCGAGCAGCCCGACGTTCAAAGGACTACGTCGGTGTCTCATAACCACGTGCCACCATGGGTTAATAATGATATATTGTATTGATAATGATCCCCTCATATGTGATATCACGCCTAATGCATGACCCTCGCCTGGCAAGCCAGGGTCGGCTCTGCCCACTTGAGTAAGACAGTTGGGGCATCATGAAAAGCTCTACCATGATGGTGTCGGTTATGACGAGTTCTCCTATTGTTCCGCATGTTTTATGCATTGCTATATTTATGTTATTGGATCATGTTATGCTTTGATTAAGTTTATATAGGATTATGATAATGAATGATTTATGAACGATTTGAAAGTCTTGAGCCTTATGTTTACTTACGAAGTTTATGATACAAGCATGGTGTCCTTCTCCCATGTTTATTTATGAGTTTATCTTACTTTTAAATTTCCATTTTACTTACCTTATATACTTGGTACATTCCACGTATTGACCGCATACTTTCTATGTTGTATCATTTCATGATACAGGGTCTGGATATCACGCTCATGCTCATCCTTAGTTTATCGCAGTTCTCGCTCTTAGCTTTGGTGAGTCCTCATGTTCCGAGGGTCGTTTGATAGACTTTCATGTTATTTATGTTTCAGTTTTTGGTCAGGTTAGTTGGGGATGTTTTCCCATCAACCCATCGTATGTAGTAGAGGCTTTCAGACTAGATGTAGAACCCAGTTTATGTATATTCCCAGTACTTCCGGTTGTTATGCCATATTTATGTTTCCGTTATGTTTTATGCTAAGTATTCCGCTTTATTAAATTAGATTAGATGTATGCATGTGCCATGGGCCGACTTGGGGTCTCTCGGGGTCCCTTGTCCTATGTCTACGATCCGGGTGTACGTTCATTTCGTGACAGTTTCAAATCGACCCAAGTTAACTTTCAGAATTGAGTGCTTCTTTGCCCACTGTGTCATCAGACAAGGCTTTTATTTCATACATGGCCGCTAAGCCTGTCTCTCCACCAAAGAGTGGTCTACGCAAGATTGCGCAAATGGCTAGTTCTTACAAGGCTCAACTAGCAAGGTTAGCCAAAGATATCCCTCCAATGATCTAGCAGGCCACCAAAGTGGCTATGAAACCAGTGGTCAACAAGTTGGGTAGTTTGTGTGCTCGAGTGGATGTGCTAGAAAATAAAGTGGTGTCTTTATGGGAGGAAGTGAATAGATGAAGTGAAATGCTACAATCCATGGATTTTGACTTGAACATCCCACCAACTGGATAGAACCCACCAGTGGCGGCTAGCAGCCCTCCGGATGACTGGTGCTCGGGGTATATCCCAATTGAGAATGCACCAGCCATAGATGTTAGAGAGAGTGAGCCACAACGTGTTAAGGTGCCTTCCTCCACAGAGGCTTCTCACCTAGAGGACCCATATCGGGCAGCTCCAATTTTTTTCATACCATGAAGTAGGACCCTTGCTTGATATAGTGAAGTTCCATTGACGAGTTGGTCTTACACTGCAATTAATTCTTGACCCTTTCATTGAAAATCGCCTTTACTTATAGTAGATAGCAATAAACTCCATAGGTTTCCTTTATACCACGTTTCTTTCCCAAGGAGTAAAATAAATGTTCTTTCTTTTCTTTTCTTTTTTGGTGTTGAACCGGGTGACATTTTCGTATGATAGACTGAGAGGCGACTTTCTTAAGGGAAAATGCCCATGTTTTTGAGTTGTTGTTATGTTTACTTTAATTGGTACCACCAAATTTTTTAATGGAAGAGCAATGAATTTTGAACTTGAAAATGAGCACTCTCTTGTTATGTATTACACAGTCCTGGTCTGGCTTCTTGATTTGCAAGTTGGCTGATCTAAAGTGATGCCCTTGATTTGACTGTGAAAAATAGTTGAACTCCTAGAAGTGTGATGCCTTGTGTGGTGAGATCTTTGACTTGATTCCTATATGTGCACATTGTCTAGAACTTGCCCCAAGTATGGTTCAAGGCGAAATCCTAGATGTAGCTACACTTAGAAAATGATCTTAGGCTTTCTTTAGATAGTCACTTTGCCACAAAAATGACCTCCTTGAACATCAATGCTTGCCAGCCAATGTTTGGGCCTTTAACTCTTTTTCTTGGAAACCACATTACAAGCCTATTCCTTTTTAGTCCTCTTCTTTCACACCCATCCTCCCTAACTGCTAGTGATGAAAGAACTATGGGGCTTGAAGCCCAAGATGTTAGGAAGATAAGGAAGTGAAATGAAAAGTAGACAAAAGCCTAAGTTTGGGGGTGTGCATAAAAGGGAAAGATGTGAACTTCAATATGAGGTAGCACTAAATTGCTTGCTGAAAAGAATGAAATAGTTGGTTGAAAAACCTCTAATCAAAAGAAGAAAAAGAAAAGTTGAACGGTGCTATCTCTTTCTTAGATAAGGATAAATGTAGAATCCAAGGTGTTACAAGGGTGGTTCTTTATGAAAAATGAGAATGATGAATAAGGAGAGATAAGGTGAAGTGATCTCATGAGTGTTGCGGGATTGTTTATTATGTTCAGGGAAGGCATCAAGTAAGATCTAGTCACTAGAGCCAAAATTTATCCTACCCTTACCCCTAGCCATCATTATGACCTGCAAATCCTTAGTGATTCTGAGTGTAGCAACTCTACATTAGTGGCGAGTTACATGAAAGGCAAGCGTATATGTCAATTGTGTATACACTTGAATGTTTTTGAGAGAGTAAGCGTCTCTGCTTTATTCTATAATCCCTATATGTAAATTGCCTGAATATGAGTGGGATTCTCTCTTTGTGTGACTAGCATCACTTCCTTGGAGTATATGCTAAAAATTTTCTTTAAATTAAGAGGTGTGAATGAGAAAATTAGCCTAGTAAACTTTAAGGAAAACCTTGAATGTTAATTGACAATGACTTGAGATGGTAATTGAGAGTGCTTTGGTTGCAAATCTCCACTGCTTTGAATTGAAATAATGAAAATGAGATATACCAAATGCTTATGGTTACCAATTGAGTTTGTGCAACATGTTTTGAGTCTTTTATTTTTCTTGAGTCAGTGTGAGATTTTTGGGGTTGTCTTAAGCTTTAGGAGTCCCTTGTGCAGCTCTTGTGATGAGAATGCTTAATTTAATTCTCAATTCTGAGAGAATGTCTTGCTTGAGGACAAGCAATTGTTCAAGTTTGGGGGTTTGATGAGTAGGTAATTTACCAACTCATCAGACTCTTAAGCATGAGCTTTTGCATGATTTCACATCAATTAGAAAGGTTTTACATCTTCTCTCTTTGATTTTTCAATTATTAAATTGAGACAAGAAAAACCAAGAAATTGAACAAAGAATGAGTCTATTGGAAGCAAGAACCTGTGTTCCGCAGGTTGGCACCTGCGAAATGTAGGTGCAGCGCAGAAAAGCACTGGTCCTAAGTTGAAGGGCACCTGCGAAGTGCATGTAGGAACCTGTGTAATGTAGATGCAACTGCAGATGGAGTCTAGCAATTTTGTCCATGACCTGCGAGAGGCTCGCGAACCACGGATAGGCACCTACAAAATGCAAGTGCCGCACAAGTGGCCAGAATGCTGATTGGGTAAAATTGTCCAACTCTGACACAAATTCAATGTGGAAGCTTCCAAGGAAATTTTAGGGAAGCTGTACAAGAAAATAATATGCATAACTACCCTCAATGAACTCATACTTGTCATAATTTGAACATCACATCTTAGCTAAGAAGAATTGTAGAGAGAAGTAGAGAAAAGTAGAAAAGTACATTGTTCTTCTTCATCTTCTTTGTTGTTTTTGTGCTAAAACCACCATTTTTGCAGAATAATTAGCAAAAATTTCTATTCAAATATGATGAATGTTAGTGAATCACCCATGGGTATTTCTTCTTTAATTTCATCTATGAGTAGGTAATTTAATTGTTAGGGGTGTGTGCATGATTTGGGTTTAGAATGGATTGGGTGTTGTAGATTTAGTCTTAAGTTTAATTACAATGCATGAATCTAGTGTTTCCTCTATGTTTGAGTGCTATAATTAATGATTGCAAAAACTAATTTACTTTTCTTATCCTGCTTTTGCTTGAGAGAGAGGAGTAAGATATGGGTGAGGAAGTATTAGTGAGGATTTGGGCGATGGATATGTAGGGTTGAGTTAGAGATAGTCAAAACCCATTTCCATCACCCATTAAAGGGATAAAGCTAGAGATAGTTCAGCTCTTCCTCAAGCTTTAGGTGGTCGATTGATATTATTAACCTTGGGGTTTGAGAAAACCCAAGGCAAATTCACCCCAGTGGTTGAGAAACATCAGGTGTAGCCTTTGCCACTACTATTCATGTTGTAATTGATATTTGAGACTAGTTAATTAAACCTAGTCCAATCGACGCCCTTATCAAAAGTACATCCCTAGTTCATTCTCATTACTTGCAACAACCAACTTGCTTTGTTTGTAATTTGACATTAGAATTCTATAGCTTACTTGTTTTCCCCCAATTTCTCCTTTTTATAATATAAACAAAGATGCATGCCAAATTGATTTGCTCTATGACTTTTGGTTGATCTATTTCAACTCTCTGTGGATTCGACCCATAGTTGGGTAAATTATATTGCATACGACCATGTACACTCTCTCACTTTGAGGAGTGGATTTGGACATTATCAATAGATCATCTAGGAACACCTCCGGATACTCACATACAACCAGGACTGACTGAAGAGTCGGGATTTCAAATGTGGAATCCTTTATCCAAACTAAATGGTATACACAATCATTGGAAATCATCTTCCTGGTCTTAAGGTAGGAGATAAAGCGACCTATAGGCATTGTTGAACTGCTCTTCCATTCTAGGACTGGCTCACCCGAAAATCGAAACTCTACTCATCGAGTTCTACAATTGACTGAAGCATAGCAAGAATAAAACTAATCCATGCCGAAGATAACCTCAAAGTCTGTCATATCTAACTTTACTAAGTCGGCTAAGGTGACTTTCTAGAGAACAGTGACAAGGCAATTTTAGTATACCAATTGAGCTATAACTGACTCACCGATAGGAGTAGAGACTAAGAAGGGTTCTTATTGGATTTTGGGACTGATATTGAAACAAGCAGCAACATAAGGTGTCACGAAGGATAATGTGGCCCTTAGGTATAGCAATGCATAAATATCAATATAGAAAACTCATAACATACCAGTGACCACATCTGGTGAGCTCTCCTACTCCTGGCAGGGTGATAATGCATGAAATCGATTCTAGCGCTGCCCACCACTGGCACTAGAGGGTACGCCCTGCTGAGATGCACAAGCTGCTGGGGCTACTGATGTGGTGGCTGGGGCACGGCCTCTACCGTCACCCTGTCCGGATGAAGGACAATCTCTAAGTCTGTGACCAGGCTTACCATACCCGAAACAAGCATCTGAATGCACCAAACATTATCCAGGGTGGTTCCTACCACACTTCAGGCAAGCTGGGAAAGTGCGCTCCCCTAACATGCTCCTCTGACCTCTAGAGCCTGATGCACTACCTCTCTAATCATCTTTGGGCCTAGATGGAACACTAGCTAATTATGGGATTAGGGCTGATGACCTCTGCTGTGACTGCGTACGGTGTCCACCATCGATCCTCTACTAGGAGTACTCAAACTTTCCTGTCCTATCCCTCTTGGTCTCCCTCTCCTTCTCCTTCAACTTCTCCTCCTCGATTTTGATGAGCATGAATCAAGAGTCGAGAGATATCCATGTCACTGATGAGCATAGAGGTCCTACACTCCTTGAACACTAAATTTGAGACCCCCGACACAAACTTATTCTTTTGAGCCCTTGTCTTGGTAACCATCTCCTAAGCGTACTTCGACAACTGCCTGAACCGACATTTTGTTCTGCTTCAGATTGATAAACTCAGCAACCTTGGCTTCCCTCATCTATTAGGGAAAGAACCTATCTAAGAAGGCTATCACAAACTCATTCCAATTGACAAGAACTATACTTACTCTATGACCTACCCTTCACTACCGAAACCAAATGTGAGCTATCCCTTCAGCCTATCCCTTCAGCTGATAAGAGGCCAAATCTGCACTCTCCTCTCCTAAAACCCTCTATAATCTGGGTAATCTTTTGGATCTCCTCAATAAACTCTTTTGGATCCTCGTCCACCTTGGAATCATGAAACCCTAGCGGGTTCATTCTGGTGAATTCTCACACTCTCGCCGTTGCAGCACCCCTATTGGGGTTCACCGATGCAACTGCCTACTGGTTAACTTGTGCCGCCATAGCCTGGGCCAGCATATGAAAAGCTTCCCTAAACTCGTCATATGTCATCTGCTCATTCAAAAGGTCAGCTAGAGCTGGTGGGGCTAGCCGATGCCCATTTCTATTGCCATTTCCATGGCCATTACCATTTCTCCTTCTATTGACTCTATGGGGAGGCATTTTCTGCAAATGCATATAGCACGAGTTAGAAGGATCGAGAGGATTGAACTTCATCGCACGACATAGATCATGAAAGAAGGGAAGTTTCCTAAAAAATGTCTTGTAGACTCTTCCTCATATGCGTGGTGCACTTTACACCCATGAAAAAGGTTCTACTTAACGTGGTTTTCATAATCCCTAGGACACACCTAAACCTGTTGCTCTGATACCAAGTTTGTCACAACCCGAGCATAGACCTAGACGTAACATGGGACATAGAACCACAAATGGCACCAAGCTAACCCATGGCACATGCATAACAAAATCTAGAGCATCAACTAAGAGGAAATAATCATATTGTGAAGCATAAGTGGAAGTCTAGAATATCATAAAACATATAGGACTACAAGTACCAGTTGACTATCTATACATCGTATCTGAAAGTCTCTTCTTATAAGATGAGTTGATGGGAAAACACCCCCAACTAGCTCCACTTAATCTGAAAACAAAAAGACATAAAAAGAATATGAATCAAAACTGACATCCTCAGATGATGAGAACTCAGCAAAACTGTGCTGCAGCTAGAGATAGATAGAGTCTAGCGACAAGGCTGAGGTTGGTCACCTGAACCTATATCATGAGGCGATATAAAGAAAAATATGCAATCAGCACTTTGAATGAATCGAGTATGTAGGGCAAGTAAAATATGAGAATAAGGACAACATGCTATTTATCATAATCGTGAGATAGTCATAAACATGAGTTGTTCATCAAATAGAGCATAATGACCCAAAGTTTAAAGTTAAAATCACAAGGTTTAACAAGTTTGAAATCATAAGTAAAAGCTCATAAATTGATCAATGGGTCAAAACACTATAAAACCTGATATTGCAGATCCTGAACATGAACAACTTAAAACATAAGGAACAATGAAAGATTCTCATAATTGACATACTGGATGTGAGCACACATGGAGTCCAACCTGTAACCCTGGTTGATAGGATGTTCATACCTTGCCAAGGGTAAGAAACATAAAGAAGTGATATCACTCATGAGCCCATTCGGGCAGGGGAAACACTCTCTAGCGAGGACCCCTATCATACTTACGGTGACACGTAGTTTTGAGACCTGGGTTGAACCCCGACTTACTCGGTGTTAAATACTACTCCCAAAACATACATAGTGATCATATCATAATCTTGAAACATACTTGATTTTACATGGACTAGTTAGAAATCTTGATATTCGTAAAATGCATAACATACATGACTTAGCCATGAAAATAATGTCGGAGACTGCCATGATACATAAGCTTGAGATTTATGAAATTCATTCAAGATTGAGTAATTCATCATAACTTGAAAATATAGATTCATGAGAGCTTTTAATAGAAATCATGCAATTAAGATCATAAATCAAGGATTGAATCATAAGAGAATTAAAATCATAGAAGATCATGAGAATTTTCATCAAAATTAGGTCTAACCCTAGAAATTCATAAAATCATGATTGAAGACTTGAATTCATGAAAGTGATTTTGACATGAAGGTGTAAGAAATCCCCAATTCATGACCCTATATACCCGTCTTGAAGAGTTCTTTGACTTCATTTGGAGACCCAAGAGAAATTGAAAAGAAGAAGATGAAGAACCCTAGCTTTTCCTTGAGAGGTGATTTCCAACTTACGGTATTCGAAGAGAATGAGTGCTTAGGCTAAGTATAAACCCTTAATCATCCCTTTAGGAAGCCTAAAATTACATCACTTAGGATTTAAAAAGCTTAGGAAGTTACGAAAATACCCTTAGCAAATCGTATAAAAAAAATTGTAAGGTAGAACCTGCGACCCAACAGACGAGTCGTTAGTTCAACCTATGAGACGTTTGTTCCCTCGTGGGTTCCTCAAATTCCTTGAACACTTCTCTGAATCCCTTTCCATGACTCTTCAATGACTCATATAATCTTGGGCATGGATCGTGGGTTCCTGTCATGGTTTCTGGGCAAAAATTTCACTATATTCTGGATTTCCTCATAACAGGCCAACCAATGACCCGTTGGTCCCTCCAACAACCCATCTTATGGGTCGTTCTATGTCCTAGTGAAATTTTTTTCTATTTTTTGCTTCATGTTGAGGATCTGATCTTACGGACTTTCGAGGTGTTTACTAAGAGATAAATGCGATGAATGATTCCCTTACTCAAGCTGTGAAGAGTATTCAAACTCTACAAAAGGTCATAATTATATGTATCCAGACATGAATTTATCTGAAGGATACAAGGAACTAAAATTCAAAATATTTAATGGAACAGGAGATCCCCTGGCTATCTTAAACCTTATTGTTACAGGCTTGTGGGGGTAGGAAAACATAAGGCATTAATAAGAAGGTTGTTCAATTGTAGTCTAAGCAGAGAGGCTTTGGAATGGTACACTTCTCAAGATCCTCGTAAATGGACCGCCTCGGGTTCTATGGACAAGGCTTTCATAGATAGGTTCCATTGTAATATTGAAATGATCCCTGATAGATATTTCCTTGAAAAGATAAAACAAAACTCCACATTGAATTTTTGAGAATACGTTGTCCGATGGAGAAAAAAGCCACAAGGATGCAACTGCTAGAAATATTTACATGTTACCTCCAAAAAAATCTATCATTCAACTCCATAAAATTCACACCCTATTTGTTACCTATAACCAAATTACCAACAATCATCCACACCTACTTATCGGAATCTGCCACCGCCAAATTCCCAAGCTCCACAAAAGCCATAGTGAAACCACCACTCCAACCATAAAGAACTAACTCATTTGAATTTCAAGAAGCCTCCCAAAGTTTTCACTCCATTGGTAGAATACCAAACTCAGCTTTATGAAAGATTGAAAATAGCGCAGATGCTCTTTCTGATAGAAGGAAGACCAGCCAATACTTTGGGTAAATTTATAGGGTTGACCAAAGTTGTATTTATCATTCGGGAGAAGTTGTACATGATACAGAGAATCGTTCAACCCTCAAACAGAAAATCCATAATTTGATCGACAACAAGTTGATCATAATTGAGAAGGCTTCCCCAAGGGATAACATATTTGTTGTTTATGAGTAAGATCCAGACATTCTGAATCGGGGCATTATTTAATTAAAGAAGTGTGCATGAAATTGGCCCCTGAATATGAAGTTATTGCTTTCTTTGGTTGTAATTGCACCTTTTTTTGAAATATGAAGTACATGATGACCTGAATTTCCATGGTGGGATACATAGGCGGCCAGTTTTGGCTTCGGTCACATCTTTATTATATTTACAGATGTTCCTATAATTAGGAACTACATTTACCTTATTTTTGCCTCAACAGGATATGTAGGCGCCATACCAGCTCGGTCATATTCCGCATAAGTTTTCTGTTTTCCTTCATAACAAAAAATGAAGTAGAATTTTGAGAGTATATCAAAGGTTTCATGAGGCGGAGTATTTTCATAAAGACAAGTGTAAAGGTCATTTCGAAATATGCAACTCGGGCAAAATTTTTTTAGAACATCTCAAAAATTCCTAGAAGAAAATGTTCGCCACAAAATTGAATACCAGAGTTTGTTTAAGATGAAACAAGGGTAGAATTTTTAAAAGGCCTCAAAAGTTTCATAGTAAAGAGACTTCATGAGTTGCAAGGACGTTAGAGAGTTTTTATGTTCCAGACTAGGTGTAGAATTTTTGAAGGTCCTCAAAAATTCTATCAAGGTTGCATTTCGAGACCAGATGAGCTTGCAAATAAATGTAGGAAAGGGCATCAGAACAACAAGGAAAAGACAACATGAATCAGTCTCTCAAACTAAGAATTTTTCTTCGTATGTAGAAAAAGTGAAGTCACAAAAATTAACAATGCCTGGACTGCCATGCATGATAAAATGTGTCATCAAACCCACTGTGACCTCATCATGATAACCACGACTTCTACTCTCACTCTATCTCAAGTTTATTCCTTTTACTTCATTATGATTGTTAATACTTTTCCTGAATTTTTGTAGATAAAGTTATCGATCGCAACGACTAATACTATGAGGCCTCATCCGGATCATTACATCCAAATCATTATAAGCCAAACAATGACACTATTCAAATTTTGCTTCCCATTACAAGAATTGGGATAAGTGCTACTACATTCTCCCAAAGTTCGAAAAATTAGTCTAGATGATTGCCAGACACAGGGCATGCACAAATCTTTCCAAGATACTATTACAAGAAATATTTAACTTGGGTCATTTTCCCTTTAAGAGAAGTGCCAGACTATCACTTTTATTCAAGGTGATGTATCTATCATATTTAGGTCATCCAAAGAGACATAACGGACAGTCACTACATTCAACATGACTTATATATTTAGGTCGTGCAGCATTCAAGAGATGTGCTAGATCGTCACTTCATGCAAAGTGACTTATTTTGTTATATTTCAATCATCCACCTTCAAAGAGATGTTGAGTCATAACTTTATTCAAAAAGTAACATATCTATTATATTTGGACCATTCTAGGAAATACAGGATCATCACTTCGTTCTAAGTTACATACCTATTATTATTGGTCCATCCACCTCGTATAGTTGGAATATTATTATCGATCCATCCACCTCGTTACAATTGCAATATTATTATCAAACCATCCACCTTGTTACAGTTGGAATTTTACTATCGATTCATCCACCTTGTTACATTTAGAATATTATTATTGAGCGATCCACCTCGTTACAGTTGGAATATCATTATCGAACCATCCACCTTGTTACAATTGGAATATTATCATTAAGTTATCCACCTCGTTACAGTTGGAATATTATCATTGAGCCATCCACCTTGATCTCGTTAGAATGTTAGCCATCCACCTTGATAAGTTAATATATTATCATTAATCCATCCAACTCGTTACAATTGGAATATTAACATTGATTCATCCACCTCATTATAGTTGGAATATTAACATCGACTCATCCACCTTATTACACTAAGAATATTATTATCGAGCCATCCATCTCGTTACAGTTGGAGTATTTTTATCAACCCATCTACCTCATTACAATTGGATTATTTTTATCGAGCCACCCACCTTGTTACAGTTGAAATACTATTATCGATCCACCTACCTTGCTACAATTGGAATATTATTAGCGAGTCCGTCCACCTCATTACAGTTGGAATATTATTATCAGGCCATCCACTCCATTCAAGATGGAATATTATTTTAAGTCGTCCACGTAGTGGCATGTTCATGTTAAGACATTTATTTCATCTACAGGACATTTGTTTCAAATACCTGAGATGTCGAAATGGATTCCATCATTAGTAGAACTTTATAAATACTGCTATAATCACTAGTATGTTCACATTACATTTTTCTACTAACAATTTACCTTGAGTTTTGCAGTATAAAAATTGACGGATAGGGACTATGCAAAGGTGCATGCTGTCATGCCCTAAAACTAGGGGAGGGCGCGACGGGCTCGTGATACCTAACTGACCGGGAACCCGACTATATTGCATATGTAACTGTAACACCTAAGCCTTCTAGGCCACCTATCATAATCAACTGGAGTAAACATTTGGACCCATAAGGTATCAACTACCACAAATAAATAACTGAAATGCCGATAAGCTCATGACTATGCTAAACCAAACAATGGAAAGCCGACAAGGCCACGAACTGAATAATACTATACATACTAAGTCCATAAAGCCTCTAATGAGTAAACTGAACTAACGGTCGAAAGAGGGCTCCGACCTACCCGTAACTATGAGTCAAAACTCAAGCTGAAATAACTAAACCCTAGCTCCAGGAAAAAAGGAGCATACCAACGCATATGCTGATCTCACGAACCGCTACTGCAATTGGCAATCCCAGCCTTTACCTGCACCTGCGGCATGAATATAGGTCCCCAAGCGAAGGGACGTCAGTACGAATGAAAGATACTAGTATGTAAGGCTGAAAACTATAAACATATAAGATAGCAATGATAATTGAGCCAGCAATAAGAAATAGTAACAACCTGGAATCCTGGAATCCTGGAAACCGAAACCTAATAATAACTCAATACTGAAGTGCGAATGCAACCAAGTAATTCACAAGCAAAGTATAACTGTAAGTTCGATAGCCAGCCGACCATAATTCGTGTAAAAATGCCTCCAACCGGTGTACCACACCAAGGTAAAATAAAAATATCTCTAGCCGGTATACCATACTGGGGCAAAATAAAAATATCTCCATTCAATGTACTAGATCAAGATAAAACAAAAATAACTCAACCATAATCATGAATGGAGCCGATAGAGCTTGTACTGAGTCAATTTAACACATATAACATTGAAATGACAAATGTTAAATCTGTGGTCGAAATAGGTCTTTTTCATAACACATAAATGCAAGTGAGCACACATACCATGTAAAGCTAGAAAATATGCATATATATCACGTAAAGCTATCAAATTATATACAAACATGTCGACTCAGTGAGTTGAAGGACCTTCAAGAGGTTCAGGAGAACTCTAGTAGGTTTACAAGCAATGTCCTATAAATAATCTTACCAAGTTAATGTATCTCTTGAATAGAAGCACTATGATTCTCATTTTTATACAATCCTGTAACATCTGGAAACTACATATATATACTACCCATAAGGTGGTTCCTTTACATGGATCGACAACTATACATTGTAATTCTTTTATCAAACTTATCACATCGATGAGAACATATAGTTCTTAATTCTTTTGTTTTATTCGCACGAAAACATGGAACTTATAACTTGGAACTTGGAGTTATTTATTATAATGCTTAACATATACATAGAGTTGAGAGTTGAACTATAGAAATACAATATATGAGACTTCTGTATAATGTATAAATTCACATTTGGTTAACTGAGTGACCTCCAGGAGACTTCCTGGGATTTAAAAGTTTTGAGCTTAACTGATCATTATCATAGCCAGCACTTATACTTACTTAGACATTAGGAACATTGGTACGTGGGAGAATCTCTCCTCTGAATTTAGGATATTCAAATGATAACTCAACAAGAGCTAAACATATAGATGTATGAATTAAGTATAACTTAAAGAATTCAACTATATGTTATAACATGAAAAGCATATACATTAAGACTTCTTACTGGAAAGACATACAAAGACTTAAGTTCTTAGACTTGTATGAAACTTCAAATACTTGAATGAGACATTAGCATGATTCTCATAATATCATTTCTTAAAACTTCTTAGATTAGCATCACATGTTTCAACGTAACTTAGGGATGTGAATACATAACTTAAGAATCTGAAATTTGGAGTTGTTCAGCTTGGGAACTCATAAGAAGCTCTATGAGTGCTGCCTTATAGGAAATAAAGACTTATAGTCGTAATTCGGACAACATTAAGATAACTTACACAACCGTAGCAACTAACTAAGGAGCTTGAGAAAGCCTAATGTCGTCAAAAGCAGCTTCGAAGTTTTGAGGATTAACCTTTTTATGACCTGTAAGATAATCCAATACATAGGATAATTAACTTAACATAATCGATTAGGGGCATACCAAAGAGCTTCTCTTTAACTTAAATTACTATTTTTACATATGCTCAACTCTAATTATTTTGCAGAAGGTTAACACTTTACTAGGTATTCATCAACTTAACACATACTGAACATAAACAACTTAATTTATGACTCTTTTGCTAAACGTCTTTAGAACAGGGTTAATCTTGCTAGTTGTTGCCTAACTTATTCACAATCATAACCCTTATCATCTAAGTTAACAACCTTTAGCTCTATTTCCTTATTCATCTTAACTTCTTTTCCAAACATGATTCACTCTACACTTAAGTCTTTATTCTTTTGTTCACTATTTCATCAATTCTTATACGTACTTACTTTTTTACCTAAACGACAACCATATCTCTTAAACCTCATCTTGCTTATATTTTAACGGCGTTCAAAGGTTCTTGAAGTCAATTACTGATAGAGAGCATAATACTCACATATTACCTTAAAAGTTCTAACAGTTACTCTTATCTTTCCTTTTATAACGTCTCAAAAAAATTAACAACTTAGTCATGCTTTCCTCATTAACATCTATCGCCATAGCTTATTCGTTATGTGCCGCTTGCTCCACTGTAAGGAGGGAAAACATAAAAATCTCCTTTTTACCTTAAGCACCTTAAAACATAAACATATAATAGAGAATAACCATATTACAAGAACATCATTTCAATAAGCTCACTTACCCGCAATCGGCTTAGTGTCATCTTCTTAGCTTAAGTTCGATCACACATTGTCGTTTTAGTATTTATTACCAATTTCACTTAGTGACCAGATCTTAACATATACTTAACATCACATATACAATCTACTGCAAAGGACCATCACACGGTGCCCGCGTTAAGGGAACTTCAGACTCAATTTACAACTGCAACAACAATCCTATAGAAAATATGTCTTTTGCTTCACTTTTGTTCGCTTTAAACATTCTTAACGATTCAAGCTTAATGCCAAGTACTTCCAACCATTTGGACAGAATCATACATGCCTCAATATGATTTTAAAATCATAGGAATATTAGTCCTTTCAATGACTTAGTTTCATGCCTGAAAAATAAGGAAAGAGACGCCTTTACATACCTTGGCACGTCGACTCTAACTTTGAAGAAAACCTTCCTTTCAAGTTACACCTTAAGGATCCTTCCAAGTCTAATTTACAACTACAACAAATAGAAACTTCACTTCCCCAAAGTTCTAGAAAAATAGGGCACCAACATGCCACAAGAATCACACAGAAAAAAACAACACAATATTACAAGGTTCTCCAAGTTTTAACCTCAATAACTCATAGAAATCAAAGAGGTAATTACTTACTCTTTCTTGGAGATGTTATTAGCTATAGTAGGAGTAGGCTCCTACTCTTTCCTCTGCCCATAACCAGCTCAAAAATGCAGCAACACCACAATCAACAATAAGACAACAACAAGCTATGACTTTCTTCAGAGATTCTCTTCCCAAAGTCCAAAAGAGACAAGAGAGAAGTTTCTTACTTGGGATATATTTTCACCATGTGGCTCTGAATTGTCTAAATTCTAAAAAAAATCAATAAAAATGGAGTAGGAATGGGCTTTCTAGCTCAAAATTACTTTATATAGGTGAGTTGGCCAGGCCTGTGCGGTGCCCGCATGTGATGCCCGTGCGACGTGCCCTCGTGCTCGAGCACAAACGCCTGCTGGCTGCCTGTCTCGGTGTCGGTGCGCCATGCCATTTTTCCTGCCAATAGTGTTGTCTTCAAATGAGCATAACTTTTTACTCTGATTGACGAGCAATTTTTTTCTGAAAACTAGATTCAAATATCTTTCTTTTTGATAGGTTATAGGACTTCTAAATCATTATATATTTGGATAAATGGCCATTTAAAGTTGATTCTTACTTACGAACTTTACATACTCTTTGTTTTTCCCTTTGCATAGGTTTCCCTCCTCAGCTATGGCCAACATACAACCCATAATTCCCTTAATACGACATATAAACATCAAATAATCATCCAAAATTTTTTGGGGTGTAACATCCTACCCCCCCCCCCTTCTTAAAATCATTCATCCTCGAATGAGAGTTATACCTCGGTAGGCGTATCTTTAGCCATAACATCTTTAACTTTTCCTTTCCTTGTGTCATAAATATATATTCCATATTTCTTAAACACATCCTCTTTCTGTTTCCGCTTCATATCAAACCATACTTATTCAACTTCATACCAAACCGTACTTATGCAACTCCATCTATTTGTCTAACGTAAGATAGGCATGCTTTAGTACCATATAATCGATAACTTTTCTAACCATAAGCAAATTTATACACTACCAGGGGAGTGATGATTTACTCTAATACCACTTTTCCACTCATACTTTTAGGAAATATCACGGAAAAAAGTGAAAATCACAACTTAACCACTTAACATATAGAATTAGTGTCAAATCTAAAGTTGCTCTACCTTTGCTTTTACCACGGCCTGTCACTGCCTATCCTGAAAATGGGGGCTAAAAGAAATTGTAGTCTAATCTAGGGACAAAGTGGATACTGAATCTCAAGGAGAAACTGAATGTCTGGTTGGCCGGGGTCTCCAAACACTACGATGGTCCGTAAATGGTCTTGTCGACCTGGTCTTCTTACTCTGTTCAACTTCTTTTTCAGTACTTGGGAGATGGTGAATCAGATCGTTCGTCTTTTGAGCAAATACTAGAATTCGAGCAAAAGTCATTTCTGTCTAGGTAGACACCCCCAAACACTCTTGGACTAGATTGGGTCCCCATCCTGATACAAATCGATGGTCTTTATCGCTCATATTTCATACCATTTCTAGAGCATATTGGCCCAAAGAATTAAACTTGAGGCTATATTCATGAACATTCATGTTGCCCTACTCTAGCTGTATAAACTGATCAGCTCGAACCTGTCAAAGTTCCCATGGTAAGTACTGATCCATAAAGGCTGGGGATTTAGGCTCAAAACTCATGAGCCCTAGAACTCTCAAAAGTGTTTCCCCTGGACCTTGCTATTAATTGCAATTGCTAATTTGCATCACCACCACTCGGGTTAGTGCCTGAAATACTTTATCAAAATCTCATCCCTTTCTTACACTTGAACGTACAGCAGGTGCTAAAGGATCAATAACTCTACCTTCTCTTGGCTCTACCAAAACTGAAACAATAGGAGGGGCTGAATCCCTTCCCACAGTAACTCTGGGTGGAACTTGGAGGAACTATGGCACAAGGAATAGGAAACTCGCTTCAAGCCTCAAATCTAGCTCTCATATTTTTAGGAGGGCTACTGGACCCCTCTTCCAGCATCAATACCGATAAATCTCGTAGCCATTTGCCCTACGGCAGGCAAATTCTGAAATACTAGCATGACTTAGGTTTCAAACATCACTTATAAGTTTGCTCTATAGCACGATCTATTAACAAACAAAGTGAAACAACTCCTAAATGTCTTGTAGCCTCCTGATTACAAGTATGGTGCACAACATACCCATAAGCAAGACTCTACTAGACACGGCTTGTATACTCCCTGGGATACAACTTCGCTCTGATACCAAGTTTGTCATGCCCCAAAACTGGTGGAGGGCGCTACTAGCTTCCAATACCTAACTGATCGAAAACCCGACTATATATCATCTGTAACTGTAACACCTAGGCCCTCCAGGCCACCTATCACAATCAACTGGAGTAAACATTTGGACCCATAAGGTATCAACTACCACAAATAAATAACTGAAATGTTGATAAGGACATGACTATGCTAAACCAAACAACGAAAAGCCGACAAGGCCACAAACTGAATAATACTATACATACTAAGTCCACAAAGCCTCTAATGAGTAAACTGAACTGATGGTCG
The DNA here is from genome assembly GCA_035772735.1 of Datura wrightii. Taxonomy (NCBI): domain Eukaryota; kingdom Viridiplantae; phylum Streptophyta; class Magnoliopsida; order Solanales; family Solanaceae; genus Datura; species Datura wrightii. The sequence goes on from JASDFA010000018.1 coordinate 92,623,084, forward strand.
GAATAGGGCTCCGACCTACCTATAATTATAACTCAAAACTCAAGCTGAAATAACTAAGCCTTAGCTCTAGGGAAAAAGGAGCGTACCAATACATTCGCTGATCTCAGGAACCGCTACTGCAGCTGGCAATCCCAGCCTCTACCAGCACCTGCAGCAAGAATACAGGTCCCTAGGTGCAGGTACATTAGTACGAATGAAAGGTATTGGTATGTAAGGCTGAAAACTGTAAACATATAAGATAGCAATGATAATTGAGCCAAAAATAAGTAACAACCTGGAATCCTCGAAACCGAAACCTGAAAATAACTCAATACTGAAGTGCGAATGCAACCAAGTAATGCACAATCAAAGCTATGACTGTAATGTCGGTTGCCAACCGATCATAATTCATGTAAAAATACCTCTAGCCGGTGTACCAAAATGAGGTAAAATAAAAATATATCCAGTCGGTGTGCCATAATGGGGTAAAATAAAAGTATCTCCAGTCGGTGTACTATATTGGGGTAAAATAAAAATATCTACAGTCGATGTACCAGATCAGGATAAAACAAAAATATCTCAACCATTATCATGAATGGAGCCGATAGAGCTTATACTAAGTCAATTTAACACATATAGCATTGAAATAACAAATGCTAAATCTGTGGCCGGAATAGGTCTCTTTCGTAACACATAAATGCAAGTAAGCACACATACCATGTAAAGCTAGCAAATATGCACATATATCACGTAAAGCTGTCAAATTATATACAAACATGTCGACTCAGTGAGTTGAAGGACCTTTAAGAGGTTTAGGAAACATAAGAACTCTAGTAGGTTTACAAGCAATGTCCTATAAATAATCTTACCAAATTAATGTATCTCTTGAATAGAAGCACGTAGATTCTCATTTTTATACAATCCTAAACATCTGGAAACTACATATATATACTGCCCATAAGGTGGTTCCTTTATGTGGATCAACAATTATATATTGGAATTTTGTTATCAAACTTATCACATCGATGAGCACATATAGTTCTTCATTATTTTTTCTTATTCGCAGGAAAACATGGAACTTATAACTTGGAACTTGGAGTTATTTATTGTAATGCTTATCATATACATAGAGTTGAGAGCTAAATTGTAGACATACGATGTAATACCCTGGAATTTCCTAAGACTAGACTCAAGATTTGAAATGGAAACAGTAGAAATATCTGAGATTTTGACTCAGAACAACTCGTGGTATGAGTCATATGAAGGAGAAATGAATCATAGGAGGAGTCACGAACAAGACTTAGAGTCCAAAGTCTAGACTACGATTCACACCACGAGTCGGGGTATGTGGGTACAACTCATGGTCAGTGTCGTGGGGGAGATGAAATCACGGGTGATGTAAGGACTTGTGCTAAGGAACCACGAGTTGTGGGATGGTGTCGTGGTGAGAGTCCAGTAAGTTTCCAGGTGGCCAGTGGTACGAGTTGTTACTTCATGGTACGACTCGTGGTGAGGCCCGTTATGACTGCAGTGTTCAATCTCCAAATTTTTTATTAAGGGTATTTTCGTAAATCCTAATTTCTAAGGTCCTAAACTATGTCATTTTAAGCTCAATTTTTAGGGTTTTAAGGGTGCTTAAACTATTCTAACCCATTCCCTCCCCATGCATGCAAACTAGAGGATTCCTAAGGGAAGATCAAGCTTAGAACTCCCCAATTTCTTCTCCAATTCCTTTGGGCTTTCAAGAGAGAGTGTAAGATCAGATTACCAAAGTAGGTAGGGTTGTGAATGAGAGTTCCTCTTCACTCTCATGCCCCAATTCCCCTCTATGTTTATGAATTCAAGTATTAAATTAAATTTGATGATCTTATGGGGTTTTAAGCCCAAGTTTATGGAATTATCTTTGATTTGATTATTAGTCAATTCCCTTCATGTTCTAAATGTTGTTTTAACATCTATGGGCAGATATTATATTTAAATTGATTATTTATTTTATGGTTTTAAATCTCAATCAATTTATGCCCAATTATGCAAAATTTCATGAGAAATCAAGTTATAATTCTATTACGATTTTGATCTTCCTAAGCCCAAATTATGATTTATGATTTATGATATTATTTCTCTTCAATTACTCTTCATGGATTTATGAATGTCAAGTATATGAATTTTCACAAATATGCATGTTACTCATTATTTATGAATTTATGACTTTTAGCCGACTCACGGGCCTTATTCATGGCTAATCATGTGTTTCAAGTATGATCAAGTATATTATGATTTATTTGGACATGAACTTCATGAATGATTTCACGATTATGATATGAGCCTCATGTGCATGTTTTTGGGAGCAGTGTCTGGCATCGCATACACCCAGCGTTCAGGTAAACCTTGTGATCTCAGAACTACGTGCCACTGTAGGTATATACGTATATTTTTAGCTCCCCTATGATATCACATAATGCACGTCTCTTGCTTGGAAAGCCTGGGAAGGCTCTGGCCACTTGAGCAAAAAGTTGGGGCATCATGTAAGCTTTATCATGATAGTGTCGATTACGACGAGTTCTCCCATTGTTTCCCATGATTTATGCATGGTTACGTTTATCTTATTTTGGCTCAAGTTATGTTTTAATAAGTTTCTCTTATTACTATGATTATGACTAGATTATGAATGGCTTGAAAACCTTGAGTGCTCATGTTTATATTATGATAGTCACTTCATGTTCATGTTGTCCTACTCTTATAAACTCTTATGTATTTTAACTATCCGTTTTTACTTACCTTGCATACTCAGTACATTCCAAGTACTGACCGCATACTCTATGCTGTGTCATTTTATTATACAGGTCCGAGGAATCAGTCTCAGCCGCATCATTAGTCTTTCTTTCCCCTCAGGCCTATTCTAGCCATCGTTGGTGAGTCCTCACCCTCCAAGGACATTTAGTAATCCATTGTTATGTTATTTCAGTTACATACTTTTGTCGAGCTATTTGAGGATGCTGTCCTATCAGCTCATCATTTATGTTAGAGGCTTTTCAGATAATATGCATAAAAATCAGCTTGTCAGTGTTGATTCTGTTTTAGATTCATATATATGCAGACTTCCGCTTAAGCATGTTTTATTATTTCATCTTTTTCTTGTTATACATTCTTAGATACTATGTTCATGTCATGGGACGACTTGGAGCCTCTCGGGGTTCCTCGTCCCATGTCTCTATCCGAGCCTATGTTAGGGTCGTGACAAACTTGGTATCAGAGCATTAGGTTTTGAAGTGTACTAGGGTGTCTGAAAGTCATGTTAATTAGAGTTTTTATCATGGGTGTGAAGTGTGCTACACTTATGATGAAAAGGCTACAAAACGTTTTTGGGAACTTCCCTTCTTTCATGACTGATGTCGTGCCAAGAAATATCTCTCTATCCTTCTAACTCGTGCTATGCGCGTTTGCAGAATCATGCCTCCTCACTAAGTTAACGGAAGAAGAAATGGAAATGGAAATGGAAATGTCCATGAGAATGGCAATGGGGATAGGCACCAGCAGGCCCCACCAAGCCTCGAGGATCATGTGTCTAAGTAGGTTGCCCATGTAGAGTTTAGGGTAGCCATCCAGATATTGGCACAGGAATTGACCGCCCCGGTCAAACAGCAAGCGGTAGCACATGTTCCTAAGAATGGGAATGTGGCAGCGCCAAGAGTCAGGGACTTTCTTAGGATGAACCCTCCGGAGTTCCTCAAATCAAAGGTGGAAAAGGATCCATGTGAGTTTATTGATGAGATCCAGAAGATCACCCAGATTATGGGGGTGACAAGGGAGGAGTGCGCAGACCTAGCCTCTTATCAGTTGAAAAGGGTTTCCCATATCTGGTTCAGACAGTGGAAGGATAGCAAAGCAATTGGAGCGGGTCCCATTGATTGGGATGAGTTCCTCACCGCATTCCTAGATCGGTTCTTTCCCCTTGAGATGAGGGAGATCAAGGCAGCTGAGTTTGTGAATCCAAGGAAGAATAATATGATAGTCCAGGAGTATGCTTTAGAGTTTACCTGTTTCTCCAAATATGCACTAGAGATTGTGGTTGATCAGAGAGCCGCAGGTGAGCAGGTTTGTTCACGGAGTAGCAGACTACTTGTCAACGATTGTAGGACCGCTATGCTTAATCAAGACATCAATTTTCCTTGATTTGTATTATACGTACAGAAGATGGAGGCGATGCATTTGAGAGAGAGAGAGGCCAAGAGGGACAGGACAGATAGTTTTGTGTTCTCCCAGCAGAGGTCGGGAGGCAGACATCGTCAGCAGTCCCATTAAAGGTCATTAGCTCCAGTGCCATCATCGGCCAGTGCTCCATCTAGACCGTGAGGTGATCAGAGGAGTAGAGCATCCAGTTCAAGGGAATAGAGGAGCATGCAGGTAGAACGTACATTTTCGGTCTGCGGTAAGTGTGGTAAGAATCACATAGGGGAGTTCTTGATTGGATCAGATATCTATTTTGGGTGTGGTTGACCTAGGCACAAGCGCTGGGATATTCCATTAGCTAGGCAAATAATGGTAGAGGTCGTACCCAGGCTACCAGTTCAGCAGCAGCGCCAGCATGCTCAGCTCAGCAAGGTACATCCACTAGTGCAGGCGGTGGTCGGTGCCAGAACAGGTTTTATGCCCTCGCATCTCACCAAGAGCAGGAGACTTCACTAGATATGGTCACTAGTATGTTGCGAGTATTTCGCATTGATGTATATTGATATGTTGTGAGTTTACAGCACTTTTGACACTTAAAACTGAGAAAATAGCATGGACTTAGGTATGTTTATATGGAGATGAGGAACTTTTAATTTGATTTTAGGGAAAACAAGTGTTGGAGCAAAAATGTGCAAAAGAAGCTTAAAAATACAGAAAATCAGCCAATTACAAGTCTTAGTACGAGTCATACCTTGATTGTATGAGTCGTACTAAGAATCGTGGTAAAAGTCAGAAGGCTGGAATGAGGGGAAGGCAACATACGACTCTCAGTACGAGCCATAACTGGAGTTATGGAATTGTTCAGAGAAAATTGCACAAAGGCAGACGCTTGCTATGGATGAATTCACAGATCGTAGCACTACCATATGAACCATGCCATGAGTTGTGGTGAACTTCAGAAGATTCTTCAATACTTGGCAGAACTCCAGACACTAAAAATAGTACAAGTCGTAGGAGGAAGGTACGAGTCGTACCACAACACTCATGGAAAATTTCAGAAGATGTCAGAGTTCTCAGGGCCAAACCATGGATGCATTGTACGACTCGTAGGACTGTGGTACGAGTTATACTAGCCTTCCAATACTTACACAAATCTACAGCAGCCAAAGATGTACGAGAAGCAGGTACGACCCTTACAATCCTGCTATGGGTCGTTGGTCCAGTTGTGACACAGTCGGCGCCAATTATGGAAAATTCCCTGTTAGCTTAGGAAAAGGTTTCTAATGTCTGTATAAACAGCTTTTATATTTTATTTTAGTCAGGGAACATAGAAACAAAGTAGTAGATGTTTGAAGAATTTTATTTGTAAATTTTTATCAAGTTTTGAGGAGCAATTCTTAGGATCAAATTCTTGATTTCTTACATTGTTCTTGAGATTGTTCTCTGATATTCAAATCTGTTTTTCTTCCAATTATTGTTATAAGTATTTAATTATATATTTTTCTATGAATGCAAACTGTAATATTACAACGATGAGAGGCTAAAACCTCCACAACTAGGGGTTGTGGAAAACATGGTGGATTAACGAATAGGGTTACACAAAAGTGATTCAAAACCAATGTTAAACGCTTGTATTGTATTCTATTCATCTTTAAGCATTTCTTAATGGTGTACAACATTAGGACTTGCCTGAATTCTTATTTGCTTGAACCTAGAGAAGTAGAGAGTAGGAAAAGAGAATTACAACAAAGCCTTGGTCTTTATGATCATTGTATTAACTTGAGTTGTGGTCGTAGGATAGTTAAATTTGGAACATATTGATAACGGTTAGCTTGAAATCACTCATGAGACCTGACCCGGTGATTGAGTAAAGTCATCCAATAGGGACGAACCAGTCATTTGGATGAACCCTAATTATCAGTTCTATAAGCAAGCATTAGCATTGATCACGTGTGTATACCCGAAATAGTTATGAACCCATGGGGAACACTTTCCCTAGTTGTTATCTTGATTTAAATCACAAATATAATATTATTTTAATATTGTTTTCTTTGAAACCCCCCAATTTGGAGATAACTCACCAATAAGTTCAATTACCGGCATTAGTCTAGATCATACCCTATTTCCTGTGGGTTTGACCCCAACCTCTTAGTTGGATTCTTTATTGACAACGACCGCTTCATACTTTTCCAGGAAGTGTGAGTTTAAGCTTTATCAAAAAGTGGCGTTGTTGTCACGGAATACGGCTAAGATTTGATTAATTGCTAGTATTTGACATTTGGTTGTTATTTCCTGAATTATGTTTTCTTTTTATTTTTGGATATCCACAGGTTGTCGCTTGGTGAATACCAAGTACTCGTTGGAGTGGAACCCCCTGAATCTATTGGATCTCAAAATCGAAAGAACACTGCAAAAGATGGAGAACCAAGAGAAGAGAGATGTTCGTATTGCTGAAGAAGCTCGGCAAGCTGAGCTAGCTTGAAAAGCTACACTTTAGGATGCGGAGCATGATCGAGATGAGGTTGCTAATGCTGGTTGACATGGAAGGGGAAACAGAGCTCAAAGATATGCCTCTCAGTTCTTCAATGAAGATGACCCGGATATTATGAAGTCGAGTCAACCGGAGCTATTGTACCACCACCATTGCTTGCTAGAGCTAAATTTGATATCACTAGAACCATGATCCGGTCATTGAACATGAAATGGATGTTTAGTGGTCATGCAGCTGATGATGCCAACCTGCACTTAATTTATTTTGTTGGAATATGCAAGGTGTACAGGTTGCCCGTAGTCAGCTAAGATGTTATAAGGCTAAGAATCTTCCCTTTCTCTCTGTCTGGGGAAGCCACTTTATGATTATCGAAGTTTCCCAATGACTCCATTACCAACTGGAGGGAGCTCAAGCCAGCTTTATTAGAGACATTCTTTCCACCCTCAGGATGCTGCAACTTAAAGATGAAATCTATAATTTACGACAACTAAAGATTGAGGCACTTCATGAAACCTAGTTGAGGTTCAAGAAGAAGTTGACCAAGTGCCCGAATCACAAAATTCCTGATGACAGTCTGTTGGAGATTTTCTATAGATCATTGACACAATAGTACAAAAGCAGTAGCAGACACAGTGGCGGGAGTAGCACTGACGGGCCATACCTTGGAGCAAGCTGCCACCATTCTGGATAGAGTAACTAAGACAAACAGAGCATGACACACCCGAAAAGTAGAAGCAACACTTGGTACATATGCTATTGGTTTGACTGCAGACCAATGAAGGAAAGAAGAAGAACGTGACTAGGAATCGGCTCATATGCGCACATTGTTGGATTTGCTTACTAAGCACATCATGGGAGCTAGAGCTAGAAAGGTTAACGAAGTTGGGAGTCAGGGACAGGAGCCAAGGCCTGACCACTCAGATTTTGAGGAGGAGGCAAACTTCTTAGATAACCAGGTGGTGGGTTTCCGAGCCAACCCCTAAGGGTCTGGACAAGACACTTGACACCAAGGTTTTGGAAACCAAGGTCAGAACCAATATAGAGACAATTATTACCGAAATGGGTATAGAGATAGAAGTCGAGGTCGTGAGCGCGAAGGAGATTGGAGAAGGAATGACGGTTACTGCAACAACTGAGCAGGATTGTACATGCCTCATAATGCACATGAGGGGGAGGCTGGATAGTCGAAGTTAGAGAGCATGATGGATGAGATGCTAAAGAAGGTGAGATCCGTAAATGATCAGCTGAAAGAAATCCGTAGTGATATATCGAGCATGGGTCAGAGAGTGGACTCACATGCTATAGCTATCAAGAAAATAGAACAGCAGCTAGGGCAACTGTCAACATCTATGAACCCTAGGCAAAAGGGTACACTACCTAGCAACACAGTCTAGAATCCAAGGAATGATGGTCACTGTATGGTTGTGATGACTAGGAGTGGGAAGACCATGGTTCACCCCCCTCTGTTGGTTGTAGTTGAAAGGAAGAAATAAAGCATGATTGACGATGAAGAAGATGTTGCTGAGAAGGATCATAATGAGGATGCGAGTTGACTGAGGCTCCAAATGTTGAAAATAGGCCTGAAGGTGAACAAGGAGAAAACCAAGGAGCTACACAAAATTACAAGGCTATTCCACGACCACCACCACCATTCTCTCAAAGAATGAAGAAGAAGGCGGAGAATGGTAAATTTCAGAAATTCTTGTCAATGCTCAAACAGTTATCTATAAATATACCATTGGTTGAGGCATTGGAACAAATGTCTGGATATGCCAAGTTTATGAAGGACCTTGTCACGAAGAAAAGGTTTGTGAGCAATGAGCCTTTGGATAATGTGCATCACTTTAGTGCCATAGCCTCACATGTCCTTTCCCAGAAGAAGGAAGATCCAGGTGCCTTTACTATTCCATGCACAATTGGCGATGTTGAGTTTTCAAGGGCACTCTATGATTTGGGAGCAAGCATCAATCTGATGCCATTGGCTTTGTTTAAGCAGCTGGGCTTGGGAGCCCCCACACCGAATACCATGTGGCTACTGATGGCCGACAAAACTGTGAAGAAGCCTGTGAGGATCCTGTTCAATGTGCTTGTTAAAGTTGATAGATTTGTATTCCTAACGAATTTCGTGATCCTTGATTGCGAGGTTGATTTTGAGGTCCCCATCATTTTAGGGGGGCCATTTCTTGCCACTGGGAGAGCCTTAGTATATGTGGAGGCTGGCCAATTGAAGATCAGATTCAATAAAGAAGAGGTCACCTTCAACGTCTTCCGGTCAATGCAGCAGCCAAAGGAATACAGAGTTGTCTCAGCAATCGAGGATGAATCTGAGTTCCTTGATGAAATCTAAGTAGTCAAGAGACTTTCATCGTGTTGTGACGTTAAATCAGGCACTTCTTTGGAGGCAAACCAAGTGGTGGTTTAGTGAATTCTAAGTAACCGAACCACCTGTGTCGTGCCGTGATATTAAATCAAGCTCTTCTTGGGAGGCAATCCAAGTTGATTGAATTATTTGTGTTCAATGTGCAGGGGAAACAAAACTAGGTGGCAGAAAAGTTATTGAACAGGCAGGTGCTACGGTTCTCAGTACGACTCATAAGAGTGTTGTACGAGCCATAGCATGAGTCATGATAAGAATCAGAGATATATTCCAGTGCATTAGTTCAAGATACGTTAGTCCTAAGACTTGTAACTTCATTGTATGGGTCGTAGTATGCATTGTGGCTATGAACTATGCAAGGCATGGACCACAATGAAAGAAAGACCTACGAGTCATTGTACGAATCGTACCCCTATAGTACGAGTTGTAAGATGTGCTCGTAGGTCCCCAGGTAAGTTTCTCAATCTCTCTATTATGGGTCCAAGGGACAAGTCATAGGGCCTTCCTACGACTCGTGGTACGAGTCGTGATAGGTCAAAATTTTTAAAATTACCCGACTCGGCCCAGATTTTTCAAAATTTCCCTTAGCCTATTCAAACTCAAAACCATTTGTACCCTCCTCCCATTCTCTCAAAACTGAAGTCATGACCATAAACTCATGACTACCTCACACCCATAACTCAACATCAAAGCTCAATTGAGCAAGTTCTTGCTCAGATTACACCGAAAACCCCAAGTCCAACCCTAGTTCTGATTGACCGTCTACATTATCAGCATTCAAGTAAGTGTATTTCTTTGAATTTGATAGATATGACTTGTGTGCTTGATGCAAACCTGCTAAATCCCTGAGAAGTCCTCTCAACGCTTGAAAATTTTAAAAAGGACAATGACTAGGGATGTAAACAAGTTGTGTGCGACAAGGTAGAGGCTTGGATTTGCAAAATTTGTGCATTGAACTGTTAAAAGTGAAGTTACGGGTCGTGATTAAAAAGTGGAGGAATGGGTAACAATAAAACATGTTAAATGCATGACTAGACTTGGGAATTTTGAGTACCCAACACTTGAAATCTCTTGCAAACTGAGCCAAAAAATAAGGCAGGGACAGGCTTCACAAGCCTTCCTATGACTCATGGTTTCATACTACGACTCGTGGGATGGCTCGTTGGGACTGTCCCAAATCAAATTTATGATAATCATGAGGTAGAATCCTAGTACGGCTCGTGGTTTACTACTATGAGTCATACCTAGTAGTTGTACCAAGAATTTGAAAAGGGTTAAGTCCACAAGTGACAGTATGATCCATCCTACGACTCGCGGAATGAACTTGTTGGTCGTACCATGAGTCGTGGAAAAATACAAAACAATTGTATTAAAAAGGGGCATTCTCATATGACTCGTAGTATGGACCGTACCTTCATGGTACAAGTCATACCTCAGAGGCGTAACATTAACTTGAGATATTACGGGTCTCAGTATGAATCGTACCTCCAAGGTACAACCCGTACTGTTGACCCTTGATAAATTACAGAGGAATTTTTCTTGCTTTCTTTTTCTCATATTTGAAATTCCAACCTTTTTTATCCACAGGTACAATGACGATGAAATGTAAAGCATCAAAAGCAATTGCTCGGAAGACATTGCTTAATGATACCTCCGAATCCGATCAAGCAAGAAACTCCCCTAGTGGTTCACTAGAGGAATATAGGGTCAATACATCGGATATTAATGGTACCCGAACCACTAGGGCAAAGGCCAAAGTCCAGGCTGTGACGGCCACTGCCACATCTGCAAGTGCTCCCAGTCTGAGAAGGGAGCGGAGGAAAGAGCTCAAGAGTCTAGGAGTGGATTTTAATGAAGAGGAGGAGTCTGAGGAGGCCCAATCCAAAGATGTAAGCAGTGAGTCTGGATCAGAGGAGGAGGCACCAAATGCCGAGCAAGAGCAGACTCCACCTAGGGAGAGTCGTACCATCCGGTGGAGAGAACCAGGAGCCTAGGAAATATATGAATAGGGAATTGCTCTCACCGCCAAGAACAAACCTAGGCGGAGCATTCAAGAAGAGTCGCGGATCCTCATTCATTAACAAGGTGGAGGAGATGAAGAAGATATTCAACTTCTACGGATTCGATTGGATGGCTAGGTCCCCAGACCGATACATTCCAGAAATCATTTGGGAGTTCTATGCCAATTATTTGGAAACCATGGAGCAGAACGCAAAAGAGGGGCAGAAGTTGAAAGATTAACCCAAGCTGGACAGCATCTTGGTTAGAGGCCGAGAGGATATATCCGAGCGCACTATTACTCAGATATTTTATGGGCCCTAGTTCATACCACCACATGCTATGCCAGAATATGACTATCGGGTGGAAGCTTTGAAACAGATCAAGCATCTCGGCTTTGATGAGAGGCGGAGGCAGATACAATGGTTGTCTAGTGTCATCGCTGAGGACAAAGAAGAGGCAGAGTGGGCCACTAGCGGCAAGCAGGTCACAAAGAACTCCTTAAATTTCATAGCAAAGTCCTATTGGACATTAGTGTGCCACCGGTTGGCTCTGACTGTTAATGAAAATACTCTCAGCGTAGAAAGAGCAACTTAGGTGGCTTGTATCATGTCCAGATACCCCATCAATATTTCAAGGGTTATTGCAGAGGAGATGTAGGATTACGCTATGGATTGAGCACTACCATCCTATTCCCGAGTGTCATTTTCAGATTATCCATAGAGGCGGGCATCAAGGTGTGTCGTGGTGAGGAGCACTTGATTGGAGGACAGCGGATCACTTACATTGGCCTAATCCGAGATGAGATGAACCCGGTAAGTCAGGCCCAACTTTCCACCATAGTCCCACTATCACGGACAGTTGGGGGAACACAGGTGAATGCCCCCACTTATAGAAGCAGGGCGAGACACCGTCTGCAGATGTTGGTCATTCAAATGAAGCTCTTATCTCCTCTGTTGCACCACCTAATGAGCCTCCTGAGCCAGACTCCAGCAGGGTACATCCTAGTGCCTCAGGAATTTCTCCAAAAGTTGTCCAAGAGACTGACCATAGATGAAAAAAGGTTCAGTCAATGATGGAGAATGTCAAGACTTGGGTAAAGGCTGAGATTGAGTCAGTTGCACAGGTCCTACATGCCAGATTAGATGGGTTCGAGAGCAGATTCAACATGCGCAGGGTCAACCAGACTGATATGGGCAGCCTCCGTGAGGAGTTAGGGGCTCTACGGAGTAAAGTGGTCGGGCTATCATCACGTCAGCTAGGAATCATAGCAGCTCCCACTCTTCCTAACCTCGATGCTGTTACGACGAGGATCTTGATCTGGCGGCTTATTGGGAGCCCACAGGAGTAGACAAAAATAAAGGGAAAAAGAGGGTCTCCGAGTATGTTGAAAATGAAACCCCGAAAGAGAAGAGGAAAAAAAAGCTCAATCTGGCAAGATTAGAGAGTCGGCAAACTCATGACGTGCATCAGTCGGAGCTGCTTGAGAGAGCCAAAGGAGTAGGTAGCTCTACCACAGCCCAGGCAGAGCTTGGGAGTGGCGAGGACCCTTCGGGATAACAATCAGCCCCGACGAGTCCAGAGGTCGTAGAGACAACCGATACTGCTGAGGGGGTAAACACTCCCCATATTGATACACCATTGAGTGCGTCGGCCACCGCCAGTGCCATGATTGCAGCGGAAGTACCTCCTCTGCAGGATGACAGGATCACTTAGTGCGCCGCAGGTATGTTCCCTTCCCTCTGTTTTTGCATTCTATGCTTCAGGGGCAAAGCATGCTTTTTAAAAAGGGGGTGTACTTGTATTTTTGGGTTTTTGATTCGTCCGAGGGTTATTCTTGTCATGTTTCTTTTTCTTTGGGCATGTTATCTAGTAGAACTGATATGTTTAGGATTTTATTTTTGTGATTTTTGTTTAATTAGAAAGTAGCTTAGGAGTACTCAACCAATAAATTGCACTAATTTTGGATTTGCAAAAAATTGACCCTGTTTTAAAATTTTTTGATGATTAGTTGTGTACTTATTATTGCAATCAGGAAGAAGACTTGGAGACCAGAGTCTAGACCATGAGTTACACCACAAGTCGTGGTATGTGGGTACAACTCGTGGTTAGTGTCATGGTGGAGATGAAGTCACTGGTGATGTAACAACTCATAGTAGGGAACCAGGAGTCGTTGGATGGAGTCGTGGTGAGAGTCTAGTAAGTTTCTAGGTGGCCAGTGGTGACCACGTGTGGCAAACACTGGTCGTTACTTCATGGTACGACTCATGGTGAGGCCCGTGATGACTGGCAGTGTTCAATTTCCAGATTTTTCATTAAGGATATTTTCGTAAATCCCAAGCTCTAAGGTCCTAAACTATGTTGTTTTAAGCTCAGTTAGGAGGGTTTTAAGGGTTCTTAACCTATTCTAACCCATTCCCTCCCCATGCATGCAAACTAGAGGATTCCATAGGAAGATCAAGCCTAGAACTCCCCAATTTCTTCTCCAATTTCTTCAGGCTTTAAAGGGAGAGTTTAAGATCAAATTACACATGTATGTAGGATTGTGAATGAGAGTTTCTCTTCACTCTCATGCTCCAATTCCCCTCTATGTTCATGAATTAAAGTATTAAATTAAATTTGATGATCTTATGGGGTTTTAAGCCCAAGTTTATGGAATTCTCTTTGATTTGATTATCGGTCAATTCCCTTCACATTCTAAATGTTGTTTTAAAATCTATGGGCAGATCTTATATTTAAATTGATTATTTATTTTATGGTTTCAAATTTCTATGCCCAATTATGCAAAGTTTCATGAGAAATATAACATTTTTGGGATGAAAATATTATTGTGATTGTGATTGGCTTCCATAAGCATGGTGACCCCTTTGTTACTTACTATTTTTGCTTTTGGAGCTAGGGTAGTTTTCATTAGCCTGTAATATACTCTGTATATTATGGCTATTTCTCTTGTATTTTCTTTGCTATTCATGTTTTTTGTTTTAACATTTAATGTTAGGGTATCCATAACATTTTTATCATTAATATCTATAGGAAATTGGGATAACAGTTAAAATATACCGGGCCATTAGCTAGGTTACTTTGTAATACTGCTAATAATGAATCATCAAAGTTTAGTAGCCTATTGTCTCTTAATAGAAGACATATAGGCACATCTAAGCCTAATCGATACAACGATTTAACCGCGACCTGGACAAGTCCTATGTGAAGAAACTTATAGTTTTTCCTATATCTGTTAATGGTCTTCAGCTGCTAATAGTTTAATAGTCTCAATAGACTTATTAATAGCGACTGTAGATTCGGAGGTTTTAATATTATAATTTTTAATAAAATTAAAGTGTCCAGTCTTATATACCTTTTCAAAACGTTCCTTTGGGATATTCCAATTTTGTAAAATGCTCTCTATCTTAGCTATTTTAGTAGTTGTGGCAGAAATATTAATATTATTTATTATGTTCTGATTTTCAGAGATATTCAAAAATGTGCAGATAGTTTTAACTGAATAGTTAATATATTATCTAATTGTCTTCTTTGTATAGACAAATTATGACTAACAAAACATAATTCATTATATAACCTTATTAGATTGTCAAGAATTAATTTTCTAGTTATTTTTCTAGAATAATTATCCAAAGTTTCTGAAGGTATTAGTCTTTTATAATAGTCTAAGTTCTTTAATATTTCTGTTCTTTTCTTTTTATAGTTACTTTGATATTTTAAACATATCCATTTTCTCTTATTGTAGTATTTTATTTGTTCTGTAAATGGATGTGTAAGCATAAATTTTAATATAATATAAAGTATTCGGGGGAATGTTAGTACTATCCTGGGGCCAATATCTATTTTAGATGTTTCTCCTTAACAGTTATTTCTTTGTGAAGTATTTACTGTTTATCTTATCTAATTTCTTTTATCTTATTCCTTTAGGTCTGGTGACGAGAACACCATCCGGGTCCGGCTCTAGTATCAAAACTATAGAGCTTATCCAACGGAAAATACAGGCTTGCCAACGTCTAGACCGTGATTAAACGGTTACCCAACTTAAGGAATAAAACTAAGAAAATAGAGTAAGAGTATCAGCAAAACTAGACACAGAAATAACCGCTTAAGAGCAATATAATTTTGACTTGCTCTAGGATAGTATAAAGATTTAGCTACTCAAACTCATACTCCTCCCAGCCAACATGGCTCTGATACCATTTAACGGATCGTAGAAAATAACTTGGAAATTAATTACAAAGGCAGGAGAAAAATAAAACAAAATACTACCATTTAACGGATCGTAGAAAATAACTTGGAAATTAATTACAAAGGCAGGAGCAAAATAAAAGAAAATACTACAAGTAGTAATAAAGTAGAAGAAAAAGATACTTACAAAGAGTTGTTTATTGAAAAATAGAGAACATAGAGAGGTTTGGGTAATTTGGAAGTGAGTGTAGTGTTTTCCGAATGGCCCTCTTAATACAAGGTGAAGGTCTTAAATAGACGTCAATATGATGAGTCAACTAATTACTACCTGCTATCTATTTACATGTGTCCACACGTGGCAGATTTAATTTTACACGGATCTATTTAAAGATGTCTTCATCTTCGTGAAACTTGATTTCCTTGAAATTTGATATTTGTCCTGATGTGACCTTGGAATTTGATGAAGATTCGTCTTCATCTGCATGGGAGTTTGTAGAGATTCTATTTTGTCCTGATGTGGTTTGTCTTTTTGCTGCATTGTTTTTTGGGTGGATTCCTGAGGGATCCACTGCTTTTGATTGTAGTAGCTTTCCATTTTTCTGAAAGGATAGTCTAGCTGCCTCCTTTAGTTGAGAAGATAAGCTTGAGCTATCCCTTGCGTATCTAGCATGTCTCCATTGCTTGGTTCACTTGTATGAGAGGATGCAGTATCTAATAATTCCATTATCTGTTTTTGCTGGGTATCTTTTTCCAAATTTGACAAGGCCTGCTGGAGCCTTCTTTTTAATTCTTCCTTGGACAGTTGGGAATCCTGTCGTAATGAAGAACTTGAAGTTTCCTTATCTTCCTGGGGTGTTGGTGCCCAGCCTTTGATTTTGATGGTGTTACTCAGATATTTAATCCTTTCAATTTCATGAATATCAAAGGACCAGCTGATAATATATGAAATTCTTTTTGCAATAAAAAACTTACACAATTTAATATTTTCTGGTAGGGTAGAAATATTTTGTTCTACCTGAAATTTTTCAAACTGTGTCTGAAAATGTTTTGACAATACCTGTTTATTTCCTCCTAATTGGTTCCACCATTCGTAAAACCATCTGGGAATGATCGCGTTTTTCATTTCTTCTGAATACTTGACAAACCAAGAGTGAGTGTTGGGTCTTAGATACATAAAGTTATACCAGGCTGCCCTATAATCATACCAGTTGTATGTCTGGGGTCTATGGGTTCTTGATAGGGGAATGGGTGTATGTAGATAATCTACAAACCATGCAAATGGACTTAAAATTCTTTTAATTGTGAACTTCGAGTATTGAATACTGTCAGGATTATTCGGATATTTTAATTTATGCTCAATTTTTACAGAATCGGTGTCTGTTAAAATGAGCTCATAATACCTTCGGGTTTTAAGGGGATCGTCTGTCTCCACATAATTCCAATTTTTGTAGAAGGGTTTTAGTAACTTGGGTACTCCAAAACATTCATATTTTTTATCGAGGGCCATGACCGGCAGTACCTGTAAAACTGTTAGCTCAAACTGCTGTTTATTTGGAATATTTTTCTCCATTTTCTTTTTAGGAGTCGCTGCAGAACTGCCTGAGAGTATGTCTCTGGTGGCTTCATTTCATAGTTGTCCTTGGTTTGGATAGAGATAGTTTTGTCGCCTGATGAAAAGTCTCCTTTAAAAACTGATTTTAATGGTTGTAATCTGGTCTGACTGGTTATGGGTTCCTTTAATGGGGATGGAATAGTAGCTTTAGGCAAAGATTGGAATTCTGCCAAAACTGAATATTTATTTTCTGGTTTTGGTTTTTCCTCCTCTTTGAAGGGTCTTTTCATTATTTCTTCTGGTTTGAAAGGCTGAAATGGAGGCCTCAAGGGCCTTATACCTGGTGTTCCAGGTCTCATTTAGTTCCCTGTAGAAATTTTCAAATCTTGATTTAAATCACAAATATAAAATTGCTTTAATATTATTTTCTTTGAAACCCCCTATTTAGAGATAACTCACCAATAAGTTTAATTACCGACATTAGTCTAGATCTTACCTATTCCCTATGGGTTCGACCCCAACTTCTTAGTTGAGTTATTTATTGACAACGACCACTTCATACTTTTCCAGGAATTAAGATTTTGAGCTTTATCATATATGCATTGTTAGACCTAGGGGTTACTTTATCTTTTGTGACGCCCTATATTGATAGTAGTTTTGGTGTTAGTCCCGAAATTCTATCAGAACCCTTCTCAGTCTCTACTCTAGTCGGTGATTCAGTTATAGCTTGACGGATATATAGAAATTGCCCTATCACAGTCCTTCATAAAGTCACCTCAGTAGATTTAGTAGAGTTAGCTATGACAGATTATGATGTTATCTTTGGTATGGATTGGCTACACACATGTTATGCCTTAGTAAATTGTAGAACTCATGCGATAGAGTTTCAATTTCCAGGTGAGCCAGTCCTAGAGTGTAAGGGTAGTTCAGTTGTGCCTATAGGTCGCTTCATTTCCTACCTTAAGGCTAGAAAGACGATCTCTAAAGGTTGTGTGTACCATTTAGTTAGGGTTAAGGATGCTACATCTGAAACACCAACTCTCCAATCAGTTCCTGTAGTGTGCCAATATCCAGAAGTGTTTCCAGATGATTTACCGGGAATTCCTCCCGAGGGGGAGATCGATTTTGGTATTGACCTTCTTTCCAATACACAGCCTATATCTATTCCTCCTTACAGAATGGCTCCATCTGAGCTAAAAGAGTTGAAGGAGCAGTTGAAGGATCTCTTAGACAAGGGCTTCATCAGATCTAGCAAATCCCCGTGGGGTGCACCCGTACTATTTGTCCAGAAGAAGGATGGTTCCTTTCGGATGTGGATTGACTATCAGTAGTTGAACAAGGTCACCGTCAAGAATAGGTATCCCCTCCCCAGAATTGATGAATTATTTGACCAACTTCAAGGTGCCAAGTGTTTTTCAAAAAAAAGATAGACCTCAGATCTGAATATCATCAGCTTAGTGTTAGAGAGAGTGACATCCTGAAGACAACCTTTAGGAATCAGTATGGTCACTATGAGTTTGTACTTATGTATTTTGGACTAACGAATGCTCCTGCAGCTTTTAAGGATTTGATGAACAGGGTGTTCAAGCGTATTTGGACATATTCATGATTTTGTTCATAGATGACATTCTCATTCACTCTCAGAGCGAGGAGGAGCATGCCGCTCATTTGAGGGTGGTGCTACAGACTCTTAAGGATTGCCAGTTGTATGCTAAATTCATCAATGTGAGTTTTGGTTAAATTCGATAGCATTTTTGGGTCATATAGTGTCACGTGATGGTGTACAGGTGGACTCTCAAAAGATAGAAGTTGTGAAGAATTAGCCTAGACCAATGAGTCCTTCAGATATCAGGAGTTTCTTAGGCTTAGCTTGTTACTACAAGAGGTTTGTGGAAGGATTTTCAACCATTGCAGCACCATTGACTAAGTTGACTCAGAAGAAACTGAGGTTCCAATGGTTCGAGGCCTGTGAGAAGAGCTTCCAAGAGTTGAAGACTCAACTCATCTCAGCACCAGTGTTGACCCTACATGAGGGTACCGATGGGTTTATGGTATATTGTGAAGCCTCAAGGATCGGCCTTGGTTTTGTATTAATGCAGCACGGTAAGGTTATAGCCTACACTTCTAGGCAGCTGAAAGTCCATGAAAAGAACTATCCAACTCATGACCTCGAGTTGCCGGCGATAGTATTTTCCTTGAAGATTTGGAGACACTATCTGTACAGGGTCCATGTGAATGTGTTTACGAACCATAAAATCCTAAAATATGTGTTTACCCAGAAGGATCTAAATCAACATGAAAGAAGGTGGTTGGAGCTTCTTAAGGATTATGATATGAGTGTCCTTTATCATCCAGGCAAGGTTAATATAGTGGTAGATGCTCTTAGCAGGCTTTCTATGGAGAGTGTGCCCTATGTAGATAAGGAGAGGAAAGATTAGTGAAGGATGTGCATCAGCTTGCATGACTAGGAGTTCATCTTATTGACTCGACAGATGGTGGTATCATTGTTCAGGATGGATCAGAATCTTCCTTGGTGACTGAAGTCAAAGCTAGGAAAGACGAGGATCCTATTTTGGTAAAGTTAAAGGAAGCTGTTTAGAATCAGAAGGTCGAGGTTTTCTCCCAAGATGGAGATGGTGTATTACGATATGAGGGTCGTTTATATGTTCCGGGTGTTGATGACTTGAGGGAGCGGATGTTGCATGAGGCTCATGGTTCCAGATATTCTATACATTCGGGTTCTACCAAGATGTATCATGACCTACGGAAAGTCTATTGGTGGAATGGCATAAAGAAGGACATAGCAGAGCTGTGGCAAAGTGTCTGAATTTTCAACAAGTGAAAGTTGAGCATCAAAGACCTGGAGGTGTTCTCCAAGACATTAGTATCCCTACTTGGAAGTGGGAGTAAATGAATATGGACATCATTACAGGATTTCCTCGTACTCGTCGACAGTATGACTCCATATAGGTGATTGTGGACAGGCTGACCAAGGCAGCTCATTTCCTATTAGTTAAAACTACTGACTCAGTGGAGGATTATGCTAAATTTTATATTCAAGAGTTAGTTTGGTTTCATGGAGTGCCTTGTCCATCATATCAGATAGAGGTACTCAGTTTACCTCCTAGTTTTGGAGATTGTTTCAGAAGGGACTTGGTACTCAGATCAAGCTTACTACAGCTTTTCACCTGCAAATAGATGGTCAGGCTGAATGGACCATTCAGACTCTTGAGGATATATTGAGAGCATGTGAGATTGATTTGAAAGGTATTTGGGATGATCATTTACCTCTGATTGAATTTGCATATAAGAACAGTTACCATTCCAGCATTCAAATGGCTCCGTTTGAGGCTCTTTGTGGGCGGAGGTGTAGATCGCCTATTGGTTGGTTCGAAGTCGGTAAAGATACCTTGATAGGACCAGATTCAGTTCATGAGTATATGGAGAAAGTTCAACTTGTAAGGAAAAGGTTGAGAACAGCTCAAAGTCACCAAAATTCCTATGCGGATGTGAGAAGGAGAGAACTTGAGTTCGAAGTTGATGATTGGGTATTTTTGAAGGTGTCTCCCATGAAGGGAGTGATGAGGTTCTGAAAGAAAGGGAAACTTAGTCCCCGGTATGTTGGCACGTACAGGATTGTGAGACGTGTTGGCAATGTGGCCTATGAGTTAGAGTTGCCCTCAGAATTGGCTTCAGTACATCCAGTTTTCCATGTGTCATTTTTAAAGAAGTGCATGGGTGATCCGGCTTTGGTTGTTCTGGTGGACAGCGTAGGTGTGAAGGATAGCCTTAGCTAAAAAGAGGTTCCAGTTGAAATACTTGATCATTAGTTTTGAAAGTTAAGAAATGAAGAAGTAGCTTCAGTAAAGGTTTTGTGGAGAAATCAGCATGTTGAGGGAGCTACGTGGGAAGTCGAAGAAAATATGACGGCTAAATACCCGCACCTATACCATTCCGGTTCAGTTCCATCTTGAGGTATCAGTTTCCTCGTCAGTACTCTATTCAGTTTCATGTTCAATTTATGTGTTCCAGTTTATTTCATGTCAAAGCATGTATCTGTGATTTATGAATTTAGTTCAGTCATGTATTTCAGTCTAGAGTCAGTCACTCCACCAGTTTCTAGCTTTAGGTGTTCAGTATTTTGGGATGACAGGTTTTCCTCAGTGATTCAATATGTTTACATCACATTCGAGGATGAATGTTTCCAAAGGGGAGATATTGTAATACCGCGGAAGTGCCTAAGACTAGACTCGGGATTTGAAATGGGAACAGCAGAAAAATATGAGATTTTGACTCAGAACGACTCATGGTATGAGTCATGGGAAGGAGGAACAAATCGTAGGAAGAGTCGTGAAGAAGACTTGGAGACCCGAGTCTAGACCATGAGTTACACCACAAGTCGTGGTATATGGGTACAACTCGTGGTTAGTGTCATAGGAGAGATGAAGTCACTGGTGATGTAACGACTCATAGTAGGGAACCAGGAGTCGTTGGATAGAGTCGTGGTGAGAGTCTAGTAAGTTTCCAGGTGGCCAATGGTGACCACGAGTGGCGACCACTGGTCGTTACTTCATGGTACGACTCATGGTGAGGCCCGTGATGACTGGCAGTGTTCAATTTCCAGATTTTTCATTAAGGATATTTTCGTAAATCCTAAGCTCTAAGGTCCTAAACTACGTTGTTTTAAGCTCAGTTAGGAGGGTTTTAAGGGTTCTTAACCTATTCTAACCCATTCCCTCCCCATGCATGCAAACTATAGGATTCCTTGGGAAGATCAAGCCTAGAACTCCCTAATTCCTTCGGGCTTTCAAGGGAGAGTGTAAGATCAAATTACACATGTATGTAGGATTGTGAATGAGAGTTTCTCTTCACTCTCATGCCCCAATTCCCCTCTATGTTCATGAATTAAAGTATTAAATTAAATTTGATGATCTTATGGGGTTTTAAGCCCAAGTTTATGGAATTCTCTTTGATTTGATTATCGGTCAATTCCCTTCACATTCTAAATGTTGTTTTAAGATCTGTGGGTAGATCTTATATTTAAATTGATTATTTATTTTATAGTTTCAAATTTCAATCAATCTATGCCCAATTATGCAAAGTTTCATGAGAAATCAAATTACTATTATGGTTTTGATCTTCCTAAGCCCAAATTATAATTTATGATTTATGATATTATTTCTCTTCAAGTACTCTTCATGGATTTATGATGTCAAGTATATGAATTTTCACAAATATGCATGTTCTTCATGATTTATGAATTTATGACTTTTGGCCGACTCACAGGCCTTATTCATGGCTAATCATGTGTTTCAAGTATGATCGAGTATGTTATTATTTATTTGGCCATGAACTTCATGAATGATTTCACGATTACAATATGAGTCTCATGTGCATATTTTTGGGAGCAATGTCTAACACTGAGTAGACCCGGCGTTCAAGTAAACCTTGTGATCTTAGAACTACGTGCCACCATAGATATATATATATATATATATTTGGATCCCCTGTGATATCACATCATGCACGTCCCTTGCCTGGCAAGCCTGGGATAGCTCCGCCCACTTGAGTGAAAACTTGGGGCATCATGTGAGCTCTATCATGATGGTGTCGGTTATGACAAGTTCTCCCATTGTTCCTCATGATTTATGCATGGTTACGTTTATGTTATTTTGGCTCAAGTTATGTTTTATAAAATTTCTCTTATGACTATGATTATGACTAGATTATGAATGGTTTGAAAATCTTGAGCCCTCATGTTTATATTATGATATTTACTTCATGTTCATGTTGTCCTACTCTTGTGAACTCTTATGTATTTTAACTCTTTGTTTTTACTTACCTTGCATACTCAGAACATTCCAAGTACTGACCGCATACTCTATGTTATATCGTTTCATAATATATGTCTAAGGGATCAGTCTCAGCCGCATCATTAGTCCTGATTTCCCTTCAGGCCTATTCTAGTCAGTGTTGGTGAGTCCTCATCCTTCGAGGATATTCAGTTATCCATTATTATGTTATTTCAGTTACAGACTTTTGTCAAGCCAGTTGGGGATGTTGTCTCATCAGCTCATCAGTTATGTTAGATGCTTTTCAGACAATAAGTAGAAAAATCAGCTTGTCAATGTTGATTCTGTTTTAGATTGATATGTATGCAGACTTCCTCTTAAGCATGTTTTATTATTTCAGCTTCCGTTTGTTGTAATTTCTTAGCTACTATAGTTATACCATGGGTCGACTTGGAGCCTCTTGGGGTTCCTTGTCTCTTGTCTCTACCCAGGCCTATGTTCGGGTCGTGGCATACGATGTATGAGACTTCTGCATAACGTAAATATCATATTTGGTTAACTGAGTGACCTCCAGGAGAATTCCTGTGATTTAAAAGTTCCGAGCTTAACTGATCATTATCATAGCCAGCGCTTATACATACTTAGATATTAGGGACATTGGTACGTGGGAGAATCTCTCCTCTAAATTTAGGAAATTAAAATGATAACTCAACAAGAGCTAAACATATAGATGTATGACTTGAGTATAATTAAAAGAATTCAATTGTATGTTATAACATGAAAAGTGTATATATTAAGACTTCTTACTGGAAATACTTATAAAGAATTAAGTTCTTAGACTTGTATGCAATTTCAAATACTTGAATGAGACATTAGCATGATTCTCGGAATATCATTTCTTAAAAAATTCTTAAATTAGCATCAGACGTTTCAACGTAACTTAGGGACATGAAGACATAACTTAAGAATCTGAGATTTCGAGTTGTTCAGCTTGTGAACTCATAAGCAACTCTCTGAGTACTGCCTTATAGGCAAATAAAGACTTATAGTCGTAATTCGGACAACATTAAGATAACTTACACAACCTTGGCAACTAACTAAGGAGCTTGAGAAATCCTAATGTTGTCATAAGCAGCTTCAAAGTTTTGAGGATTTTACTTTTTACGACCTATAAGATAATCCAATACTTAGGATAATTAACTTAACAAATCGATTAGGGGTATAGCGGAGAGCTTCTCTTTAACTTAAGTTACTATTTTTCAGATGCTCAACTATAATTATTTTGCAGAGGGTTAACACTTTACATGATATTCATCAACTTAACACATACTGAACTTAAACAACTTAATTTATAACTCTTTTGCTAAACGTCTATAGAACAGGGTAAATCTTGCTAGCCGTTGCCTAACTTGTTCACAATAGTAACCCTTATCATCTAAGTTAAAAACCTTTATCTCTACTTTCCTTATTCATCTTAAGTTCTTTTCAGATCATGATTCACTCTACGCTTAAGTGTTTATTCTCGTGTTCACTGTTTCATCAATTCTTATACGCACTTATTTTTTTACCTAAACGACAACCTTATCTCTTAAACCTCATCTTGCTTATATTTTAATGTCGTTCAAAGATTATTGAAATCAACTACAGATAGAGAGCACATAACTCACATATTACCTTGAAAGTTCTAACATTTACTCTTATCTTTCCTTTTATAATGTCTCAAAAATATTAACAACTTATCCAAGCTTTCCTTGTTAACATCTATCAACATAGCTAATTCGTTATGTGCCGCTTGCTTCACTTTAAGGAAGGGAAACATAAGATCTCCTTTTTACCTTAAGCACCTTAAAAAATAAACATATAATAGGGAATAACCATATTATGAAAATGTCATTTCAATATGCTCATTTACTCTCAATCGGCTTAGCGTCATCTTCTTAACTTACGTTTGATCACATGTTGTCGTTTTAGAATTTCTTACTAATTTGACTTAGTGACTATATCTAAACATATACTACACATCACATATGCATTCTACTGAAATGGACCAGCACACGGTGCCCACATTAAGGAGACTTCAGACTCAATTTACAACTAGAAGAACAATCGTATAGAAACTACACCTTGCGCTTCACATTTGTTCGCTTCAAACATAGTTAACGATTCAAGCTTAATGCCAAGTATTTCCAAACCTTTGGACAGAATCATACATGCCTCGATATGATTTTAAATCATAGGAATATTAGTCCTTTCAATGACTTAGTTTCATTTCTAAAAAATAAGGAAAGGGACACCTTTACATACCTAGTTTCGTGCCTGAAAAACAAGGAAAGGGACGCCTTTACATACCTTGGCACGTCGACTCTAACTTTGCCGACAACCTTTCTTTCAAGATTACACCTTAAGGCTCCTTCCAAGTCAAATTTACAATCACAACAAGCAAAAACTTCACTTCCCCAAAGTTTTGGAAAAATAGGGCAGCAACATGCCACAAGAATCACCAAAAAACACAACACAATACTACAAGGTTCTCCAAGTTTTAACCTCAAAAACTCATATAAATCAAAGAGGGAATTATTTACCCTTTCTTGGAGATGTTATTATCTAAAGTAGTAGTAGGATCCTACTCTTTCCTCTGCCATAACCAGCTCAAAAACGCAGTAGCACCACAATCAACAACAAGCCATGACTTTCTTCCAAGGTTCTCTTACCAAAGACAAAAGAGACAACAGTGAAGTTTCTTACCTGGGATATCTTTTCAACATGTGATAGGGCTCTGAATTCTTTAAGTTCTGAAAAAAGAATCAAGCAAAACAGAGTAGAAATGAGCTTTCTATCTCAAAATTACTTCATATAGGCGGGCTGGCAAGGTCTGGGCGGCGCCGGTGTGACGTTTCCTCATGCGTGCGCGTGCACCTGCTGCCTGCCTGTCTCGGCACCCACGTGCCATGGTGCTTTCCCTTCCGATAGTGTTATCTTCAAACGAGCATAACTTTTTACTCCGAACTCCGATTGACAAGCGATTTTTTTGGATAACTAGATTCAAATACCCTTCATTTGATAGATTATAGGACTTCTATCATTATTTATTTGGTGATATGACCATTTAAAGTTGAATCTTACTAACAAACTTTAGATACTCTTCACTTTTCCCTTGCACATGTTTTCCTCCTCACCTACGGCCAACATACAACTCATAATTCTCTTAATACGACATATAAACATCAAATAATCTCAAAAACATTTCAGGGTGTAACACATGCAGAGCAACGTGAAACTCTTTCTTAGCACCAAACTGGGGCATAGTTCTAAAGAAAAAAGTCAAACTTTTAAGATGAGTTGAGGATTGACTTTCACCACATTTAAACCACACCCTTATAAGAAGGAATTTAGTCTATTCTTTTTGTTTTTTCTTATTTAGTTTTGCATCCAGGGTAATCTATGAAATCAACACTGGAGCGCTATCCTATATTTTTTGAATTCGGGTGACCATGCACCTAGAGTTTTGGAAATTATGTTGGTGTAAGTTCTTAATTATGGGTATGAAGTGCACCGTATTCATAGTTGAGAGGTTATAAACCTCTTTTTCATACTCGAATTATTTTATCATTCATCCTGAGCTACAAAGGTTACTTCAGCATAATAGATATTTTTCAATCGATTAAGTCAAACTACAAGCAGATTGATTCCCATTTTGGGGATATGTAGGAGAACTCGACATCAAAATCTCAGCTATATTATAAGGATTCTCTACTCTTTGCATTCCCAAGCTTTTTAGTCTCTCCATAGTTCGACATTGGAATAACTTTTGAAGTCTTTGAAATTGTGCATAAATTATTCTACCTCAATCTTGAAAGTCTTCACGACTCGAAACACCTAATACAAATTCTCTATGAATTTAAAAGGTTATGATTCATTCTCAATGAATCAAAGTAGACAACTAAGAACAGTAAGTATCAATCTTGATAGAAATAGGTTCTTCTTCACATTTCTAGATGACTCTCTCAGACAAAGAAACTCCGAATATATTATCTGTTTATGTGCGCTCTTGTGTCTTCACTTCAGCAGCATCAATGTAATGTTTTATATAGAAGTAGAAATGGTTACTTCTTATTCTCCAAATCCAAACAAGAATATATTCAAGAATTCAAGAATCTAATTCAACATTGACTTGGTTTTCAAATCACGCAGTGGCCTCACTTGTTTTTCACCTATTTCTATAGCAGTTTCCATGTTCAGAAACATGGTAATATTTTTTTTAATCCTAACTCCTTAATAAATCCTTAATGCATTTGGAATCTACTTTGCACCTGATCAACAGTCTTCTCCAATCTACTATGAAGTATCTAGTTCCTTCACTTCTTGCAGTATGCTTCTGTATCTAGCTTTTGTAGCAGACATGTTAAGAAACTAGTTTCTTCAGTAGTTGTTTGTCATAAACACTACTAGTTCTTATTTGAGACATTAGTATCTGGTTCATGCATCATGTTTGTTAATCATCAAAATTTCATGTGCAACATAGCTCATAGCTCAACATCTATGGATTCCATGATAGGAGGTGTTAATTCTACTAATAAAATGATAGGTTTAAACACCAAGATAGTAAGGACTTTTCACCTTAAATGAGAGAGGTTTGTAGGTGCAGAGAGAGGAGAGAGAGATCGTAAAGCCCCATGATGAGTTGGTAATTTACCAACTCATTAGGCTTTTAAACATAAGCTTTTGCTTTGTTATCAACTCATCTAGGAAGGTTTTATGCCTCTTTCCTAAGATTTTTCAAGTATTAGGATCAAACAAAGAAAGAAAAGAAATTGAACAAAGAGCAAGTGCTAAAATAGAATACCTACGCTTCGCAGGTGTGACACCGACGAAACGCAAGAGAGGTGCAGAAGTGCACTGGCCTGAAGCTGTAAGAGAATTGCGGAACACATCTTGGCACCTGCAAAACCCAGGTGCAAATGCAAAAGCCAAAATGGCCAACTTGAAGAGACCTGCGAAGCAACTACATCTCCCAGATTGGCACCTGCGTCGCAAGTGGGTCCATGCTAAAAAGGGTAAAGTTATCCATATCTGGCATAAGAATAATTTGGAAGCTTCTTAGGGAAAAATGGGAATCCATGCAGCATAAATAAGAGTAGACTTTCCCTAATTTATACACACTTTTATTTTAGAAGAAAAGTACTTTTTGAATAATAAGTTTTATAGAGAGAGAAATATAGAGAGAAGTGAGAGCTAGTCTTCTTCTTCTTCAATATTGTAGGGTAATAATTCTCCATTTAAGCATACTTTGAAGCTTAAATTCACTACTCAAGGAAGAATGTTAATGAATCTCTTGTTGATTTAATTCTCTTATTTACATTCATGAGTAGTTAATTTGATTGCTAGAGATGTGTACTTTATGTGGGTTTAGATTTGATTGAGTGTTATTAATTTAGTATTAGAATCACTTATTATGCATGAATCTAATATTTTCTATAAGTTTTAATTAAAATATTTATGGTTGCAAACATAGATTGTGTTTACTTATCTTGCTTTTTCTTGAAAATGGGAAGTAGAATATAGGTAAGAAAGCATTAGTGGGGATTTGAGTTTTGTAAGTGTGGGGTTGGACTAGAAATAGCCAAAACCCATTTCCATAACTCAATTCAAGGATTAAGACTAGAAATAGATTAATTCTTCCCCAAGACAATATGGGTAATTTATTATGTGATCTTGGGGTTGAAAGAATCCAAGTAGAATATATCCACGTGATCGAGATATATCGGGTATAACCTTGTCCATGGTTATTTATGTTAGTAGTTGATTCTTTAGACTTATTGGTTAACCCCAATTTTATCGATGCCCCATCAATAGCACATCCCTAGTACTTGCTCTCATCGTTACTTCAACTCGCATTACCTCATTTTGATATTGCTTTAGAATCAAATAGTGATCTCATTTTTCCCCAAACATTTACTTTATGAATTGTGATGCAATGATGCTATTTAGTTTAGATTGATATACAACTTTAGTAGCAATCTCTTCCTATTTCCTATGGATTCGACCCCGATTAATAAAGATGGGTAAATTATATTGTGAACGACAGTGTACACTCTCTCCTAGTGAGGAGTGGATTTAGACACTATCAATTTTGGTGTTGTTGCCAGGGTATAGGCATTGATAGCCTAGAGTTGTTTGTTGATTTAAACTTTTTAAGCATCTTGTGTGAATTTACATTTGTTGTTATTTTCACTGCTTGTTTAGGTTGGATTTAATGAGCCAAGACTCTCAAGTGGGTTCTGTGGATGGCCACATGGACCAAGACGGCGATGATCCAATGTTTCCTGATGCGGCGGGTGCCATTCGCCTACCACCTATGTTCAGGTATATTGTCTTTCATGTGACAAGCACTATTCTACATTTGTTACAAATGAAGGAGCTCTTTGGAGGGCAACCAAGCGAAGACGCCAATAGACACCTCCGCAACTTCCTTGAAATATGTTAGCCTTTAATATCTCTAACATTAGCCAAAAGTCAATTCAGCTAAGGCTTTTTCCATTCTCATTGACAAGAGAAGCCACTGTTTGGCTTGAGGAGCTGCCCCCGAGGTGCATTACTTCTTGTCAAGAGCTGATGAAGGCTTTCTTGGATAGATTCTTCCCTTCCTCGAGGATTTTGCAATTGAGGGACGAAATCACCAATTTTAGACAACTCCCAAGAGAGCCCCTGCATGAGGTTTGGCTCCATTTCATAAAGAAAGTTACAATATGTCCAAACCATGGGTTGACTGATGGAGTTCTCCTCCAAAGCTTCTATCGTTCCCTTGACTCAATAAATAAGTCGGTGGCCAACAATCTCGCTGGTGGGTCCTTGATGGACCAAACATATGAATTGGCCAAAGCTCTACTAGATAGTATGACCAAGACGAATAGAGCTTGGCACTCTAGGGATATCGAGGTGTCCTCAAGTAGTCCCATTTCAAGCCATGTGACTACAGAGATGAGAAAACATGATGAAGAAAGGGATGAGAGCTTGGCGAAAATGATGACCCATCTTGAGCTAATGACCAAGCATGTGATGGGGGTTGGAGCCAAGAGTGTGAACGCAATGGGAACTCAAGCGCACGTACAATATGAAGGGGAGGCTTCACCTCCATGATATAAAGAAGAGTGTCAATATATGGTTGGCCAAGTGGGGGATTCTCGTCAAGGATATCAAGGTGCCAACCAAGGCCCTTGGCATCCTGGTGATGAGAGTCAAGGTTGGAGGAATTAGGAGATTCAAGGTTGAAATGATAGAAATGAGAGATGGGGAAATTGGGAACCTAAAATCATGAAGTTGAGCGATACTATAGAAGTCCAAACCCATATGTTCCCCTCCCTAGGTTGAGACATCCCAAATGCAACCCAAAGTGAGTGGTGTTGCAATTCAAAGATAGAAGAGATGTTGGCAAGAGTTTTAAAGAAGGTTGAGTCCACAGATAGTGGAGTGAGAGAGTTTAAAGGGGAGGTGTCTAACCTCGCTCAAACGATGAGTTCTCATTCGGCTTCCATTAAGCACTTGGAAGCTCAAATGAACCATATTTCATCCCAAATGAACCCTTAGATGAAAGGAACCCTCCCAAGTGATACCATACCAAATCCAAAGAAGGATTGCCACTACATGGAGATTGTCACTACGAGTGGAAGAATTGTAGCCAATGCGGTGTGAAGGCTAAGCAGGTTGTTGATCCAACAACAAATGATGTAGTGAGAGATACAGAGTCACGACCCGAGAGTACATCTGGATCGTAGACACGGGAGGACAAGGAGTCCCGAGAGACCCCAAGTCAACTCATGGCGTTCTGATACCAAGTTTGTCACGACCCGAGAGTACAGCAGGATCATAGACACGGGACAAGGAGTCCCCAGAGACCCTAAGTCAACCCATGGCGTGAGCATAGCACTAATTCATTCATATACAGAGAAAAACTTAACTTATAAATCGTAACTAACTGAAAATAGTATCATGAATTTGTAAGGAACGACAAACCTAAAAACAATCATCACTGACAAAAATACTACACATAAGTCTGAAAGCCTCTAATCATAAAAAGACGGGTTGAAGGGACACGACCCCATCTAACCCAAACAGTCTGAAAATATAAGATAAACAAGGTCTGAACATGAAGCCCTCGGATCATAAGGACTCACCACTGGAGGTTCAGCGAAAATAAGCACAAACTAGGGATGATGCTGAGCCTGCAAAACAGATCCTGAAAATATATGGTCAGTACTCGGAAAGTACTAAGTATGTAAGGTATGAAAAACAATGCTTTAAAACATAAAAGGTATAGGAGTGGGGACATGATCATAAAACTGATATCGTAAGTATATCGTAAGGCTCAATATTTCCAAAAATATTCATAAACCCATAAAAGTCATAACATGCGGGGAAAACATTTCATAAATTATAACTTGAGCCAAAAGAACATAATCATGCATATTTCAAAACCATGAGGAACAATGGGAGATTTCTATAACCGATATAATTCACATGAGCACACATGAAGTCGGACTTGTACCACTAGTCGGGAGGCCGTTCATACCTTGCCAAAGGTATGAACCATGAAAGGTGTGATATCACTCACGAAGGTCCCGTAGGGAATAGAGGACTATCATTGAGGAGGTCCCAAATATAATCCTACGGTGGCACGTAGTTCTGAGATTCGGGGTGTAACCTAGGCCCCGAACCTACTCGGTGTTAAGTACTACTCTTAAAATATGCAACGCGCTCATAACATTCATAACATGACATTCATGGCTAGTGAAAACATGGGAATCATGACATACTTGAGAATTTATATTACTAGCCATGGAATTCAGCCCATGAGTCGGCCAAAATCGTAGTATAATTCATAAGCGACAGGTGGGCATTGCCCATAGTTTCAAACATACTTGACGTGTTTAAAATCATAAGAAAACAACCATGCTAGCATGGGAATTGAAACTTGAAGACATGCTTTAAAATGTATGAGAAACTTATTCATGCTTTCGGAATCATCTTAACCATGAAATTCACTAAATATTTCCCCATGATTGGGCATCCATACTTTTAGAGATTTAAATCATGAAATATAGAATAAACTAGTAAAATCAGCCCAAATAAATTTGAAATTTCACAAATTTGACATGCAACTATAAGCTCATTTCAAATTCTAAAGAATCATGTAAATTCATAAAGACCCATAAAGATTTGGCAGCTTTAACCTAGAAATTAAGAGGGATTTGGGCATGAATAGGAAAGAAACTATCTATTCAACACCCTACATACCTGGAATTTCGTGATTTCCTACTCTCTTGAAGAACCCTAAGTGAGAGATTGAAGAACTTCAAGGAAATGGCTTGAAACCCTTCCTACTCCCTTCTCCAACACTTGAAATTGCTAAAATGAACTTAACAGGAGTTTTCATCCCTTAAAGACCCTTTCAACCTCAAAACAACGTGGTTTAGGGACCAAAAGCATAGAAAAGTAAAAAGCTCTTACTGAAATTTTCCTGAAAAGCAGTTTTGGCCCCGACCACAAGTCGTGCCACGAGTCATGCCATCAAGTCACAACTCGTGGTTACCTCTCGTGGTCACTTCACCCTTTTTTCCCAACTTTCTGAATTTGGCCACAACTCGTACCACCATCCTATGGGTCGTACTGTCAGCCATGTTACCATCCACCCAGACCACTACGACTTAACCACAACTCCTTACCATGACTTGTTGCTTCATCCTACGAGTCGTACCATGACCCGTGACGACTCAATCTGGCACCACTGAGATATTTCACCACGAGTTGTACCTTCTCACCACGGTTCGTAGGACTACCCGTGACACAACCTTAGGCTCCTGATTTCATCACGACTCGAGTCACGAGTTGTAGGTCCTCACCACAACTCGTACCTCGAGTCGTACTGGTGAAAATTCCAGGTTTTTCTACAGTTTTTGACTTAAACTCCTGGGTCTATTCGTAGGCCCTTCCGGGGTGTTACAATATCTCCCCCTTGGAAACATTTGTCCTCGAATGTAGGGAAACACACAGCAAACTCAGAAACAAACAATCACTACATATAGATGCTAATCATTGACATTTAAGTCGAAAACTGACGGAACGACTATCCCCAAAAAGAACCACATAGCCGGTTTGAGTTAAGACATCACTTGCATACATCATATCATAAAACAAACTTATACGCATGAATAGAAGATGAAAAACTTAATAGAGGTTTTAGGGCATAAATTGATACCTCAAACTGAAGTTGAGCCGGTAGGGAACAAATGGGGGTATTTATCCATCATATCCGCTTCGGCCTCCCACGTGGCTCCCTCGACATGTTGATTCCTCCATAACACCTTTACTAAGGCTACTTCCTTGTTCCTTAGTCTCCGAACCTGACGATCCAAGATTTCAACAAGAATTTCCTCATAATTGAGACTATCCTTCACACCCACACTTTCCACAGGAACCACTAACGTTGGGTCTCCCAAGAACTTTTTAAAGAGCGATACATGAAATATGGGGTGAACTGAAGCCAACTCTGAAGGTACTCTAACTCATAGGCTACTTTACCCACTGGCCTCACAATCCGGTATGGGCCAACATAGCGGGGGCTGAGTTTTCCTTTTTTTCTAAATCTCATCACTCCCTTCATGGGAGATACCTTCAGAAATACCCAATCATCAAACTCAAACTCAATCTCCCTTCTCCTCACATTTGCATAATACTTTTGGCGACTTTGAGCCGTTTTTTAGCCTTTCTTTTATTAATGGAACTTTTTCCATAGCTTCATGGACTAAATTGGGTCCCACTAATGAAGCCTCACCGACTTCAAATCACCCAATGGCCGATCTACACCGTCGCCCATAAAGAGCCTCGAACGGTGCCATTTGTATGCTAGAGTTGAGCTGTTGTTGTAAGCGAACTCAACAAGAGGCAAATGCTCATCCCAAATACCCTTGAAGTCAATAGTACAAGCTCTCAACATGTCCTCGAGAGTCTGGATAGTCCGCTCTGCATGGTCATCTGTTTGCGGATGGAATGTCGTGCTAAGCTTGACCTGGGTACCAAGTCCCTTTTGAAAAGATCTCCAGAACTGAGAGGTAAACTGGGTACCTCTGTCTGATATAAAGGAAAAGGACACTCCATGTAGTCTAACCAACTCTCGGATGTACAACTTTGCATAATCTTCTACTGAATCGGTGGTTTTGACCGGTAGGAAATGAGCAGCCTTGGTCAACCTGCCACCACAACCCAAATGGAGTCATACTGTCTACGAGTGTGGGGCAACCCTATCACAAAGTCCATGTTGATTTATTCCCACTTCCAAGTAGGAATGCTGATATCTTGGGGTAAACCCCTTGTGTCTGATGCTCGACTTTCACTTGTTGGCAATTCGAGCACATAGCTAGAAATTCTGCAATATCCCGCTTCATGCCATTCCACCAGTAGATTTCCCGCAAGGCATGATACATTTTGGTGTCACCTTTATGTATAGAATATCTAGACCCGTGAGCCTCATGCAACATCCAGCTTCTCAAATCACCCACATGCGGAACACATAAGCGACCCTGGTACCGAAGCACACCATCTCCCCCTTTGGAGAAGACTTCTACTTTCTGACATTGAACAGATTCTTTCAACTTTACCAATGTTGGATCTTCATCTTATTTATACTTCACCTCCATTACTAAGGACGACTCTGCCCCGTCCTGAACTACTACCCCACCATCGGTTGAGCCGACTAGTCTAACTCCCCAACCGTGTAAGTCGATGTACCTCCTTTACCAGGTCCTTCCTGTCTTCACTCACATGTGACACACTTCCCATAGAAAGTCTACTAAGGGCATCTTCTACCACGTTGGCCTTACCCGGGTGGTAAAGGACACTCATGTCGTAGTCCTTGAGTAGCTCCAACCACCTTCATTGCCGAAGATTTAGTTCCTTATGTGTGAACACATATTATAAACTCTTTTGGTCTGTGAACACATCTACATGAACTCCATACAAGTAGTGTCGCCATATCTTCAAATCAAATACCACCATGACCAACTAAAGATCATGGGTCGGGTAATTCTTCTCGTGAGTTTTCAGTTGTCTAGAAGCATATGCTACTACTTTCCCGTGCTACATTAATACACATCCTAGTCTGAACCTCGAAGCATCACAATATACAACGAAGCCATCGGTACCCTCTGGTAAAGTCAACACCGATGCTGAAGTGAGTCTGGCCTTCAATTCCTATAAACTCTTCTCACAAGCTTCCGACCACTGGAACTTCACCTTTTTCTGAGTCAATCTCGTCAATGGGGCTGTAATGGATGAGAAACCTTCCACAAACCTCCGATAATAACCCGCTAAGCCCAAAAAGCACCTGATCTCCGAAGGGTTTACCGGTCTGGGCCAGTTCTTAACTGCTTCTATTTTCTGGGAGTCCACCCTTATACCTTCTCTTGACACCACATGTCCCAAAAATGTAACT
This sequence comes from Datura wrightii, assembly GCA_035772735.1. Classification (NCBI taxonomy): domain Eukaryota; kingdom Viridiplantae; phylum Streptophyta; class Magnoliopsida; order Solanales; family Solanaceae; genus Datura; species Datura wrightii. Next base: position 92,658,115 of record JASDFA010000018.1, read on the forward strand.
GATTTCATCCAGAATTCACATTTGCTGAACTTGGCGTATAGCTGGTGTCTCTGAGGGTCTGGAATGCTACCCTCAAGTATGCAGCATGTTCCTCCTTGCTCCGAGAGTATATTAATATTTCGTCAATAAATACGATCACGAACATATCCAAATATGCCTTAAATATCCTATTCATCAAATCCATAAAAGCTGTGAGGGCATTGGTTAGTCCAAAAGGCATAACAACAAATTCATAATGGCCATACCGGGTTCTAAAAGCAATCTTTGGGATGTCGCTCTCCCGGACTCTGAGTTGGTGGTACCCAGACCTGAGATCTATCTTGGAGAAATATTTGGCACCCTGAAGCTCATCGAATAAGTCATCAATCCTAGGTAAGGGGTATCAATTCTTGATGGTGACCTTGTTCCACTGCCTATAGTCAATACACATCGCAGGGAACCATCTTTCTTCTGGACGAACAACACCGGGGCACCCCATGGAGACTCACTCGGTCTAATGAAACTTTTATCTAGTAAATCCTTCAACTGCTCCTTTAACTCCTTTATTTCGGCTGGGGCCATACGGTAAGAAGGAATTGATATGTGCTGTGTGTCGGGTAAAAGATCAATCCCAAAATCAATCTCCCTCTCAGGAGGAACACCTGGTAGGTCATCTGGAAGTACCTCGGGATATTCACATACCACAGGGACTGATTGCATGGTCGAAGTCTCGAACGTGACATCCTTAACCCTAACCAAATGGTAAATACAACCCTTGGAAAAAAAGCCTTGATCTAGGAGATAAAGCGACCTACAGGCACCGCTAAACCACCCCTCCATTCTAAAAAGGTTCATCTGGAAACCGAAACTCCACTACTCGAGTTCTATAATTAACAGAAGCATAACATGCAAACAACCAATCCATGCCTAAGATGATGTCAAAATCAGTCATAGTTAATTCTACTAAGTCTACGGAGGTAACCTTATGCAACACTATAATAGGGCAACCTCTATATACCCGCCTCACTATGACTGAATCCCCAACCAGGGTAGAGACAGAAAATGGTTCGGACATGATTTCAGGACTGACTCCAAAGTGACTAGCTATGTAAGGTGTGACAAAAGATAAGGTGGCTCCTGGATCTAATAAAGTATAAGCATCACTTTGAAAGACTTGCAACATATCCGTAACCACATCGGGAGAATTCTCCTGCTCCTACCAATAGCCAAGTGCATAAAATGGATTCTGGCGCTAGGCGCTGGCCACCGGCTGAGCCAGTCGGAGCACCCTGCTGAGTTTGACGTGCCACTGGAACTGCTAAACTGGATGCTGAAGTGCGGGCTCTACTACCCCCCTAACCTAGCTGCGAGGCGATCCCTAAGTCTGTGTTCGGGTTTGTCACACCCGAAACAAGTGTCTGAGCCCACCAAACATTTCCCTGGGTGGTTCTTACCACAAGTAGCACAAGATGGGAATGTGCGCATGCTGTTCTGACTCCTCGAACTTGAGGCCCTGCTCCTCTAACCGTCCTATGGCCTGGATGGAGTACTGGCTAAAGATGGTGCTGGCACAATGGACCTGGGCTGGGACTGCTGGTAAGATTCACCCCTTGACTTAGGCTGGGAGAACCTGTGGCTATCAGTTCTGACCCTCTTGGCCTCCCTCTACCTCACGTGAGCTGCTTCCATCTACTGAGCATAGAGGACCATCCATGGATAGTGCATATCTTGATGAAGCATGGTTGTTCGGCAGTCCTTATCCATATATTCAGCTACTCCTTGCACGAATCTGCTCACCTGCGCCCTCTGATCCATCACTAACTCCGGGGCATATTTTGATAAGCGAGTGAACTCAAGTGAATATTCCAGTATCGTCATCTTCTCCTGTTAAGGTTGACAAACTCAGTTGCTTTCAATTTTCTCATCTCCCGAGGGAAAAACCTGTCGAGAAAGGCTATATGGAACTCATTCCATCTGATAAGGCCTGCTTCCACTACCCTTCTATCCCTCTATTGCTTGAACAAAAGTACACGACCTCCTTCAGTTGATAAGAGGCCAAATCAACACGTTCCTCACTTGTCACTCCCATGACCTGAGTGACCTTCAAAATCCATTCGATGAACTCATGTGGATCCTCATACACCTTTGCCCCTGTGAACACAGAAAGGTTCATCCTTAAAATGTCTCTGATCCGGGCCACCATTGCATTGTTGTTTTGAGGAACAAGCGCAACAGCCTGCTGGTTGACATGAGCGGTCAAGGCATGCTCCAGCATTTGAATAGCCTCCTGAAACTAAGCTTGGGCAGCTGGCTCGGGTGCTTAGGGCTCCTCAATCGGCGGGGCTTGCTGACGCCCATCATCATTGCCACCCCCGTGGCCTTCATTATCTCTTTTCCTCCTTCTGATTATCCTTCTGGGAGCCATAAATTTTCTACAATCACAAAATGCACGAATTATAAGGATGGAGAGATTTTGATCACACGACATAGATCATGAAAGAAGGGAACATTTCCTAAAATGTTCAGTAGCCTCTTCGTCATAAGTGTGGCGCGCTTCACACCCATGAAAAAGACTCTACCTAACGCGGCTTTCAGACTCCCTAGGACACCTCTGAACCTATCGTTCCGATACCAAGTTTGTCACGACCTGAGAGTACAGCAGGATCATAGACACGGGACAAGGAGTCCCCAGAGACCCTAAGTCAACCCATGGCGTGAGCATAGCCTTAATTCATTCATATACAGCGGAAAACTTAACTTATAAATTGTAACTAACTGAAAATCGTATCATGAATTTGTAAGGAACGACAAACCTGAATATAATCATCACTGACAAAAATACTACACATAAGTCTGAAAGCCTCTAATCATAAAAAGATGGGTTGAAGGGACAAGACCTCAGCTAACCCAAACAGTCTGAAAACATAAGATAAACAAGGTCTGAACATGAAGCCCTCGGATCATGAGGAGGTTTAGCGGAAATGAGCACAAACTAGGGACGATGCTGAGCCTGCAAAACAGATCCTGAAAATACATGGGTCAGTACTCAGAAAGTACTGAGTATGTAAGGTATGCAAAACAATTCTTTAAAACATAAAAGGTATAGGAGTGGGGACATCACAATCATAAAATTGAAATCATAAGTATATCGTAAGGCTCAATATTTCCAAAAATATTCATAAACCCATCAGTCATAACATGCGGGGAAAAAATTTCATAAATCATAACTTGAGTCAAAAGAACATAATCATGCATATTTCAAAACCATGAGGAACAATGGATATTTCTATAACCGACATACTTCATATGAGCACACATGAAGTTCAACTTGTTCCCCTAGTCGGGAGGCTGTTCATACCTTGCCAAGGGTATGAACCATGAAAGGCATGATATCACTCATGAAGGCCCCGTAGGGCATAGGGGACTGTCATTGAGGAGGTCCCAAACATAATCCTACAGTGGCACGTAGTTCTTAGATTCGGGGCTTAACCTAGGCTCCGAACCTACTCGGTGTTAAGTACTACTCCCAAAACATGCAACATGCTCATAACATTCATAACATGACATGCATGGCTAGTGAAAACATGGGAATCATGACATACTTGAGAATTTATATTACAAGCCATGGAATTCAGCCCATGAGTCGGCCAAAATCGTAGTGTAATTCATAAGCAATAGGTGGGCATTTCCCATAGTTCCAAACATACTTGACGTGTTTAAAATCATAAGAAAATGATCATGCTAGCATGGGAATTGAAACTTGAAGACATGCTTAAATATGTAAGAGAAACTTGTTCATGCTTTCAGAATCTTCTTGACCATGAAATTCAGTAAATATTTCCCCATGATAAGGCATCCATACTTTTAGAGATTTAAATCATGAAATATAGAATAAACCAGTAAAACCGGCCCAAACAAATTTGAAATTTCACAAATTTGACATGCTACTATAAGCTCATTTCAAATTCTAAAGAATCATGTGAATTTATAAAGACCCAGCAAGATTTGGCAGCTTTAACCTAGAAATTAAGAGGGATTTGAGCATGGATAGGAATGGAAATACCCATTCAACACCCCACATACCTGGAATTTTCCTACTCCCTTGAGAACCTTAAGTGAGAGCTTGAAGAACTTGAAGGAAATGGCTTGAAACCCTTCCTACACCCTTCTCCAACAATTGAAATTGCTAAAATGAACTTAATAGGAGTTTTCATCCCTTAAAGACCCTGTTTTGACCTCAAAATGAAGTGGTTTAGGGCCCAAAGGTGTAGAAAAATCGAAATTGCCCTTACTAAAATTTTCTTGAAAAGCAGTTCTGGACCCGACCACAAGTCGTGCCACAAGTCGTACCATCAAGTCACGACTCGTGGTTACCTCTCGTGGTCACTTCGCCCCTTTTTCCCAACTTTCTGAATTTGGCCACGATTGGTAAATCACGACTCATACCACCATCCTACGGGTCGTACTGTTAACCGTGGTACCATCCACTCAGACCACTACGACTTAACCATAACTCCTCACCATGACTCGTTTCTTCATCCTACAAGTCATACCATGACCCGTGATGACTCACTCTAGCACCACTGAGATATTTCACCATGAGTCGTACCTTCTCACCACGATTCATAGGACTACCCGTGACATAACCTCAGGCTCCCGATTTTATCACGACTCAAGTCACAAGTCGTAGGTCCTCACCACGACTCGTACCTCGAGTCCTACTGGTGCAAATTCTAGATTTTTCTGTAGTTTTTGACTTAAACTCCTGGGTCTACTCGTAGGCCCTTCTGGGTGTTACATATAGTTCCAAGAGCACCAATTTGTGTTGATAATGAAGGAAAACAAGATGATTAATAAGGATATGTTCCTCAAGAGAATGTTGATGTTTAGAAAGAAGGCGGGGAGGCCTCAAATGCACAAGGCCAAGAGACCAGAATCCCACCTCCTTACCCTCAGCGGTTGGTAAAAAAGAAAAAGGACAACCAGTTCTGAAGGTTCATTGATATGTTTAGCAAGTTTTCCATCAATATACCGCTAGTTGATGCATTACTCTAAATGCCAGGATATGCTAAATTCATGAAAGAGCTGCTGAAGTAATGAAGATTGTGGATGTGGGCACAGTGGAGGTGTCACATCATTGTAGTACTGTGATGGCTAGAAACCTTGATCCAAAAAGAAAGGATCCAAGAGTATTCACTAGTCCTTATACCATTGGAATGTGCATGTTTAACAGGCATTATGTAACCTCGGGGCTAGCATCAACTAATGCCTCTCATAATCTTCAAAAAGTTTAGGTTTTGGAAGTCCCAAGCCTACAACAATGAGGCTATTGATGGTGGATCGCTCGATCACGCATCTATTGGAGTTCTTGAGGATGTCTTGGTCTGGGTGGACAAGTTTATTCTACTAGCCAACTTTGTCGTGTTGGATTGTGATATGGATATTGAGGTGCCCATCATTTGGGGTCGACCATTGCTATCCACGAGGGGAGCGCTTGTTGATGTGGATCTAGGGGAAGTGAAATTTAGAATTGGTGGTGAAGAAGTCACTTTTAATATGTGTCAACCTATAATATCCCCTGATGAATGTAAAGTGATTGCAGTTTTTTATGAGGACGAGGAGCAAGGGAGTGATTGTGAATATGAAGTTGATGGGGAGGATGATCCTCCAAATGAATGATATTTGGTGGAGAATCCATCAAGTTGTGACGTTAAATAATACACTTATTGGGAGGCAACCCAAGTGCTTTTAACTTCATTCATTTTTTTTATGTTTGTGTTGTTTTTGGTTTTGTAGGACGATTGGATGAAAAACCAAGTGAAAGAAAAACAGAGGACAAGTCGAGTGAGACTTGCAAAATGTAGGTGCTCAAGCGGCACAAAAGGAAACCAAAAAGCTGGAAGAAAATGAGGGTTGTTGCACCTCACTTGTGAAACGCAAGTGACAACCCATGAGACGCAGGTCTAGCACAGGATTGAACCAGAATACCTGGTAAAAACTTGAAGCAAATGAGGGTGATCTGTGAGCCACCTGCGAAACGTTGGTGGGGATCAACGAAGCACAGGGATAACGCAGGCCAGAGGCAGAAAACTAAGCAAGAATGTGCTAACCTGCATTTGGAACTGTGGTTCGCAGGTGACCACCCGCGATCGCAGGTCCAGTACAGGCACAGGTATGAAGTTCATTTAATTGTTGACTGACCCGTTGACTTAACCTGACCCATGGCCAACCCAGACCATTTGAGATTTTCCCTACTTCCCAAAACCCACCTTTTCTTCACCTTTTTACCTTCCCCATGACCCCCATTACCAACCATTTAACCTTCCCTATTAATCCCATTTACTCCCACCTTTAAACCCACCTATCCACTCACCTTACTTACATATATAAAACCCATTTTCCTTCATCATTTTGTACCACCATTCTCTACTCCTTCACTAAACAAAAGAATTTCAAATTTTGGGCTAGCCGTTATGGAGCAAAGGTTTAAAGTTCTCGATTTCCATTACTCTCCCATCTCATTTGGTATGTATTGCTTATTATTCTTAGATTTTCATGATTCTTGATGAGTGTAGCACCAAAGAATGCATGCTAGTATCTATATTTTTCTTAACCCCATGTCCCCCGCCACCCATCATATGTTCTTCAACCCCTTGCTATTATTGATTATTGTGGGTATTGTGGGTATTGTGGGTATTGTGAGGGAAGTTCAAATTGCAAAATGTGGGTATTGTTGTTCATCTTGATAGATCTAATACATGGGTTCTATTTTTGAAATATTATTGGCGTGACGTCTGAGTAGCCCATGTGCTTGGAATTAGGGGTGGGCAAAAAAACCGAAAACCGAAAAACCGGACCGAACCGAATTAATTCGGTTTTTCGGTTTCGGTTTTTTCGGTTTTTCGGTTCGGTTTCGGTTTTTTTTTATAACGTAATTCGGTTTTCGGTTTTTTTCGGTTACGGTTCACCGGTTTTCGGTTAAACCGAATAACCGAATTTATAATAAAATTATTTTATTTTATTTTTATAATTAATAATTAAATTAAATAAAAAAATAAAAAACCCTACACTGTTATACTACTTCACAGTTCACACTACCACACTAGACACAGACACACAGTACACAGACTCAGACAATCTGAGAAGAGAGAAGAGAACTGAGAAGCCCATCGCCGTCGCCGCCCGTCGGCACGTCCTCTCTTCCTCACCAGCCGTCGGCCATCGTCCATCGGCCCATCCCTCTCGTCGGCCGCCGCTCTCTTTCTCTCATCTCTGCCACTGGCCCACTGTCGACAGCTAGACAGGACTGGCTGCGCCGCTGCGGGCCTGCGTCTCTGCCGTCTGCCGAGTGACAACTCCCAATCGGCCTTCCCTCTCTACCTCTCTGCCTCTCCACTCTCCAGCCTGACAGCCTCTGCGGCTCCACCTCCAGCCTCCAGGCGGCAGGCTCCACTCAACCTCAAGTCCTCATTCGGTCATTCCTCAACACTCAACATTCAACAGGTAAGCAATTAACCAAAGTAGCAAACTGTAAAAGGGAATAACAAATTAACAAATAACAATCCCATATTCGGATATTCCCATTAACAATTTAACATTATCCCAAATTCCCAATTCCCAAAATATTGAGAATTTGAGATTGGTAGCCTATGAATTGTGAATTTTTGAATTTGTGAATTGTGATGCACTGAATACTGATGCTGTGAGTTTTGAATTTTTGATGAGTTTCTGCCTTTCTGTTTCTGGACTTTGGTGAAGATGGAAGTGTTGAAGTTCCCATTAGTTGAAGTTCACTGTGAATTGTGATGCATTGCCCACCCCTAATTCTAGTTTTAATGCACTGTCTAGTGTGTATTATTATCAACATTATTGCGAAAAATTACACTTATATTTGATGAGTTTCTGGACTTTGGTGAGTTGGTCTGTGAAGATTGCCCAAGTGTCCATCGGCATTCGGCCATCAAGTGATGCTTTATGTGATTATGTATTTATGTCAATTGTCATTGAGAATTTGAGAATTGAGAATCTTAGTAAATAAACCGAATAACCGAAATAAATAAACCGAACCGAATTAAAAAAAAACCGAACCGAACCGAATTAAAACGGTGCGGTGTTTGGTGTTCGTTATTCATAACCGAAAACCGAAAAAACCGAATCGAAATTTGAAAAAACCGAACCGAAACACTGAACGCCCACCCCTACTTGGAATGCATGATTTTTCCCAATGATGGATAGGTTGACATCTTTCTTAACGGAAAATCATTGCTCTTTTCTTTTGGTTCTATTTATAAATGTGAAAAATGTAGTGTGTGAGTAGCTAGTAAGATGTGGAATTGAGTTGCTATAGTTTGTTGGCTTGGGCACTCGACATTTTCTAATGATAGACAGGGTAATGTCCATCTTAAGGGTAGGCATTGAGTGGTTCCAAATGTTTTTGGAGTTGCCTATTTTATTGATAAATATTTCGGGGAAGTCTGAGTACCCGTTAGGTGAAATATGCTCATACTTGCATAAAAAATTGGCTTAGAGCAGCGAAAATCGATGGAGTCACTGCCTTGTACTTTCAAGCCATGGATGTTAGCATACGGAACGTAGGTTGAAGCACAGGAGCAGGGAAAGTTTTTAGGCTCACTATCACCTGCCTGTGCTACACCTGCGAGCCATGAATCGCGACCGGCGAAATGCAGTGACTGCAAATATTGTCCAAGCTTCTATCGCAGACATGCGATGCACCTGCGAATCGCGGGTCAATCTGCAAAATGTAGGGGCAGCACAGGTGCTTACAGTTCTTGATGTCGATGCTTCATTTTATTTGTCATCCAATCTTTCAATTTATTTTCCTTATCTTAGTATAATTGTCGCCTTTAATTTTCGTTTATCCAAAAAACACAAAAATAGTTGCTTGGTGGCACTAACATTATCTTGCAAAATCATGTCTTTCTTTAGGCAACAAGGAAAAGAGAAGGCCCCTTCCACATTCAAGAGCAAAGGAATAGGGAAAGCCAAAGCAACCCTAACCTCCACCAACACCAGGTATAATCTTTTATGTAACCGACATGAAAGTGCACTATGTCATATGCGTGGAGAGGCCAGTCACCACCGAAAAGCTCTTCGACTTAGCTAGGTTGGGGAATGACTTCCCGAACATCAATGCCCAATTCAATGATAGGCAGTGGCACATATTCACAGAGCCTCTACTGAACTACTACCCAAATCTTGTGCCTGAGTTCTATGCTTCATACCAAGCGATCCAGGATGCAATAGAAGACATGGTTCATAAGTAGACAGTAATAAACTCCAAGGGTTTTCTTTACCATGGTTCTTTCCCAAGGAGCAAAATTTTCTTTCTTTTCTTTTATGTCGAATCGGGTAGCATTTCCCTATGATAGATTGAGAGTCGATTTTCTTAAGGGAAGATGCCAAGTCTAGAGTCTTTTTGAGTCTTTTGTTGCACTTTCTTTAAGAGGTACCACCAAAAAGAAAATTTATTTTCTTTGCAAAGGAGTTTTGAGAAAAAGGGGCACTAGAAACTGTAAATTGAGCACTCTCTTGTCATAAGTTGTACATTCCTTGATTGGCTTTTTGACTCGCATGCTAACTTGTCTAAATTTATACCTTTGATGTGATTTTGAAAGTATGTAAACTCCTTGGATAGTAATGCCTTGTGTGGTGAAGAATTTAGCTAAATTCTTGTGTGTGTATAATTGTTTAGAACTTGCCCTAAGTGTGACTCAAACCGAAATTCTAGATGTGGTTACACTTAGAACATGATCTTAGGCCTTATTTAGATAAATCACTTCACCCAAAATGACCTCATTTAACATCTATCCTTGCTAGCCAATGGTTGAGCCTCTGACCTTTTTCTTTGAAAACCACACTACAAGTCCAGTAACCTTTTGTAATCCCTCTCTTGGTACCCATCCTCCCTAAGTGCTAATGTTGAAAGAATGAAAAATGGGGCTTGAAGTCCAAAATGTTAGGAGATAAGGAAGAAATGATGCAAAAGCCTAAGTTTGGGGGTTGGCAAAAAGGGGAAGAAAATGTGAGCTTCAATGAGAGGTAGTACCGAATTGTGATAAAACAAAGGAAATGGTTAGTTGAAAAACCTTGAATAGAAGAAAAAGAATTCTTGAAAGGTGCTACCTCTTCTTAAATAAGGCTAATTGTGGAACCCAAGGGGTTATAAGGAGGATTTTTGATAAGAAACGAGAATGATGAATAAGGAGAGATAAGGTGAAGTAAGCTCATCAATGTAGTAAGATATTTAAAAAGTGTTCACAAAAGGCATTAGGGAGGTTCTAGTCACTAGAGCTAAACATTTGTCCCACCCTTACCCCTATCCTTCATTATAACCTACAAGTTCTTAGTGATTTTGAGTGTAGCAACTCTATATTAGTAGCGAGATACACGAAGGGCAAGCCTATGGATTAATTTGTATGCACTTGAATTTCTTTGTGAGAGTGAACGTATTTGTTTATTTTATAATCCCTATGTGTGAAATGCATGAGAAATGAAGGGGATTATCTCTTTATGTGAATGGCATCTCTTCCTTGGGGGGTACATGCTTAAAAGTACTTTAAATTGAAAGATGTGATCGGGAAAAATGTATAGTGAACTTTAAAGCAAATTTTGAATGTGAACTCTCAATGACTTGAGATGCTAATTGAGCTTATTTTGATGAACTAAGTCCCTTGTTTGGATTGAAAGAAAATATTTGTGCAAATGTGTCAATTGCTTGTGGTCATCTCTTGAAGTGTGTTCAACATGTTTGAATCTCTTCTTTATATTGAGTCGGTGTGCGATTTTGGGGTTGTCATAGGTGTTAAGGATCCTTCTTACGCAGCTCTTGTGATTATGCCATGCTTAATTCAATTTCTTATCTGTGAGGAAATTCCTTGTTTGAGGACAAGCAATAGTTCAAGTTTGGGGGTTCAATGAGTTGGTAATTTACCAACTCATTAGCATTTTAAGAAAGAGATTTTACTTTATTTACAACTCATCTAGGAAGGTTTTATGCCTTTTTCCTTTGATATTTTAGCTATTAGGTTCAAAGAAAGAAAGCAAAGGAATTGAATAAAGAGAAAGTGTTGAAAATAGAAGATCTGCATTTCGCAGGTGTTACACCGGCGAAACGCAAGAGAGGCGCAGAAATGCACTGGCCTGAAGCTGAAAGAGAACTACGGAATGCAGGTGCAAAGGAAAAATCCAAAATAGGCAACTTGACGAGATCTGTGAAGCAACGGCATCTCGCAAATGGGTACCTGCAAAACGCAGGTGCTTCACAAGTGGATCCGTGCTAGGATAAAGTTGTCCAGATCTAACACAAGAATAATTTGGAAGCTTCTCAAGGAAAATTGGAAATCCATGCATCATAAAGAAGAGAATACTTTCCCTAATTTGTACACACTTTGATTTTAGAAGAAAAGTACTTTTTGAATAGCAAGTTTTGTAGAGAGAAATATTGAGATAAGTGAGACTGGTCTTCTTTTTCTTCAATATTGTAGGGTAAGAATTCTCTATTGAAGCATACTTTAAAGCTTAAATTCACTACTCAATGATGAATGTTAATGAATCTATTGTTGATTTAATTCTCTTATTTGAATTCAAGAGTAGCAAATTTGATTGTTAAGGGTGTGTGCTTGATGTGGGTTTAGATTTGATTGGGTGTTATTGATTTAGTCTTAGAATCACTTATTATGCATTATTCTAATGCTTTCTCTAAGTTTTAATTAAAATATTTATAGTTGCAAATGTAGATTGTGTTTACTTATATTGCTTTTGCTTGAAAAAGGAAAGTAGGATATAAGTGAGAAAGTAGTGGGGTTTTGAGTTTTGTAAGCTTGGGTGGGCTAGAAATAGCCAAAACCCATTTTCATAACTCAATTCAAATATTAAGGCTAGAAATAGCTTAATTTTTCTCCAAGTCAATATGGGTAATTTATTATGTGAGCTTGGGGTTTGAAAGAAACTAAGTCATATATCCAAGTGGTCGAAAGACATCGGGTATAACCTTATCCATGGTTATTTATATTAGTAGTTGATTCTTTAGACTTATTGATTAACCCCAATCCTATCGATACCCCGTCAATAGCGCATCCCAAGTACTTGCGCTCATTGTTGCTTCAACTTGCATTACCTCGTTTTGATATTGCTTTAAAATCAAATAGTGATCTCATTTTCCCCCAAACATTTATTTTATGAATTGTTATGCAATGATGCAATTTAGTTTATATTGATATATAACGTTGGTAGCAATCTCTCCCTATTCCCTGTGGATTTGACCCTTACTCATAAAGTGGGTAAATATATTGCGAATGACAGTGCACACTCTCTCCCAGTGAGAAGTGGATTTGAACATTATCACTCTCTCTCTCTCTGATTTTTTCCATAACGTGATGCAATACGCAAAGCATGGGAGCAGGATGCCACCACTGATGGTGAATTTTCCCAAAAAGAATGAGTTTTTGAAGTTTTGTTGGGGCGAGGTGCCATTCCACTTCAACCTCACTTTTGTAAAACGTAAATAACACTTTTTGCAGTGCTCACTAGAAGCTATACTTGAAGAGCTTAAATTTGATAGGTAATTAACCTCATAGATCTTTTTATTCTTGAGGATGTGCTTGTTTGAAGTTGGATCTTATGTGAGCTCATCTGAAATTTTATTCTGTTGTGTAATTTCCAACTTGACTTAGTTCTAGGACTCTCCTTAGATATAAAATTATTCACACTACACCCTTTTGGTCAAAGCACTTTTACACTCATACTATTTAATTACTTTTTAATTTTATTATACTCAAGTTGTTCCCCCACTCTGAAATTCATCCGATTTTTCTTTTGATATTTTAAGCCGGTCTTGGCCGATTTTCAAACTATAAATTTATGGAGTCTTATAATAATAAAAAATCAACAAATATAATATGAGTACAAAAAATAAATAGTCAACAAATATCATTGATCGATCTCAATAATATAGTGGTGAGGGTTGACATTTAGAAATACTTGCATCCAACCTATGTAGTATATATGATCTCTACATATAAAGGATACGATAGTGCTAGTAGTCAGTAAAGAAAGGATAATCAACAGAATATGAATGTCACCCAAACATAGTTAAGAAATTAAGCACAACAAATAAGGATATATGCACAAATAGCAATTAATGGGTCAATGTTGAAACACTCAATTTATACACAATTCAAAATCACTTGCGTGCACACCAACTCAGAGTGGTATACTAGAGAAGTGAGCCATGAGGGATGATCGTGTTATCCACACACAAGCATGAAAAACGATCCTATCCTTTTAATAATTACATCAATCTTTCCTGAATAACATTTTATCAGCTATAATCAAATCTCTCCACTCGGAACAAGGTACCATCAGGCAAAAATCACATTAATCCACCCAGAATAAGGTTCCATCGGGCCATTCTTATCTTAACTATATCAAAAAGTCCAGATTATATGTCATGGAATAAGCATGAATCACACATGCAGTCATATGATATATAATCGATACATAAAATAGATCTATATAACTCAAGTACATATTAATACTTGAAGTGGTTCTCTAGCATGTAAGTTAGCTATATTTATCACCTCATTCAATAAGCATGTTAAGTTAATCAATCAATAATCAACATAAAAGCAAACTAAGCACGTAAAAGCTAAATTATCCTAAGATGGCACCCGTTACCTATATAAGCACGCGTCACCTCACCTATCTATTATCTCCAAACTCTTATTTTATTTCGTTAGTCAATTAGTTAAGAAAAATTCTCCTATCAAAGTCAAAGCCTTAACCTATTCTAAATCTGATATCAAGTCAACCTTCAATTTCATGATTTATCAATTCTTAAACCTAAGTCAAAATCTCAACATTTCCAACTCAAATATGTTAATTTAGACATCAAAAATAATGGATAATCATGATACGTACTCAAAACCAAGTTGAAATAACTTACTTAATAATCCAAGAATGAATTTCCTCTCTAAATTGCGTCAAATAAGCTTCACAATTTCAAAATGTGTTTAGAATAAATGAGTCTAAAACTTAAACACTGTTAGAGACTTGCTCTATGCAACTGCGACCAACACTCTCATGATTGCAAAGAGTAGTTTGGTGAACCCCTCACAATCACGCTGACCCCATGTGACCACGATAACTTGTACACTCAGCCATTCGCAAACATGATCTCCCCCCGCAAACGTGATGAGCGACATGTTACACTGGAAAAGAATAGCATCTGGTGCATCCGTATCTTGGATTTAGCCTCTGAAACTTACCTAAACCCCTCAAGCTGCAATCGAAATATACTTACAAGTCTAAAATCATCATGTGAACTATAAAAACTTTCAAATCATGAATTTGAAACTTTCAAATCATGAATTTGAAACTGTCTAATCACATATTTGACCTTGATCAACTCTTAATATTTGAAATCACTAGGTTTACTTTTAATGCTCCAAAAATGCAATTGAGCTCCTCATGACACATGTCATCCATACCCCCAACGGTCATAAAACACCAAATGAACCTATAAAAAGTTTCAAATAAAAAAAAGATATTTTAAAACTCAAAACAGTACAAAAACCTACATTGTTTGAATGTATCTGGTTAAATATCATATTAAGAAAAGAAAAAAAAAAGGGGGTGGGGGGGGGGTTGGGGTTAGGTTAAATATCGTATTAAGAAAAGGAAAAAAAAAGGTAGCAATTAAAATTTAGTGATTTTATCATATTATTATTAAGAAAAGTGTGTGTGTGTGTGTATTATATTTTTCTATTATATAGAAGAGTCATGATGGGATGACAAAGGATATAATTGTAATTTCACATGTAATTCATAAATGCTTCAAGAACATGTGTTAAAACTTAAAAATTGACATTCTTTTATTAAAAAAATATAAAAATACTAGAATGTTCCATTTATCTTAATTTTATTTCTCTTTATTGTATTGTATGATATATTTAATCTTTATCTTATTTTACCACCAATTTTCTTTAAACATTTGTAATATAATTAATTGATAATTATATTTTTGTTAGGTCCATTTTTTTAAAATCATGTTGCTATCATAATCGAGAACTTTTTTATATAAAGACTTATTCAATCCCATAAAATTTAAAATATTCAACTAATATCAATTTTTATTCATATTTTATTTTTTCTTCACTTTTTTAAAGAATTTTTATTTCACTAATTATTTATCATTGATAGAATATGCATTTAACAAAATATAACACCTTTAAACGTCAAATCGGCATCTAAATTTCTCTAAATGTATTTAAAAATTTAAAGTTTCTAAAATTATATTTTAATCCAAAAATTATTGTGATAAACTTGTATTAACAAACATATAAAATTAATTAAAATTAATTTATGTGTCATATATGAAGATTATATTATACGAAAGCTAATTCGTTATTTGAAATTTAGTGCGCTGTATAAAATATAATTATTAATGAGTTAAATTTAAAATTTTAAAATAGGACTTTAAATTGTGATTATATATAATTTAAAAATTATAATAAAATAAAATGGAATTGAACTAATATGAAACAACTGATATGTTTACATTCATACTTAGAGAAAATAATTGAGTTAGTATTTGAATCAAGATATATGAAACTCCTCATAGGAAATTGGATTTGCAAATGCAATATATTTTATTTTGTATTTCTTACGTAAGATAATGAATACATACAAAGATAGATAAATTTTGTTTTGAAGTGTGAACATAACTGATCAATAAAATTGACCCCAAATTTCAGAAAAAATTATGATCATATCGTGATCACCATCGGTTCCACAAATTTTTTGTTGAATAATACGAGTATTATTGAAATTCACAAAAAAGTCATAAAATGGATGACCATGACTATGAAGAGTTGTACAAAGAGAAATTCAAATTGTACTATAATATATATTTGGTCTTTATATTATTTTCTCAGCAATTATCTCTAAACATGTGTAATTTAAATGATTAATAATTATATTTTTGTTGGGCTTATACATGAAGATTATATTATACGAAAGTTAATTCCTTATTTAAAAATTTAGTGTGCTATATAAAATATAACTATTAATGAGTTAAGTTTAAAGTTTTAAAATAGGACTTTAAATTGTGATTATATATAATTTAAAAATTATAATAAAACAAAAAATTGTGATGGAATTGAACTAATATGAAACAACTTATATGTTTACATTTATACTTAGAGAAAATAATTTAGTTAGTGTTTGAATCAAGATATACTGAAACCCTTCATAGGCAGTAAGTTGGATTTGCAAATACAATATATTTTATTTTGTATTTCTTATATAAGATAATAAATACATACAGAGATAGATAAATTTTGTTTTGAAGCGTGAACATAACTGATCAATACAATTGACCTCGAATTTCAAAAAAAGTTATGATCATATCGCGATCACCATCGGTTTCATAATTTTTTTGTTGAGTAATACGAGCATTATTGAAATTCACAAAAAAAGCCATAAAATGAATGACCATGACTATGAAGAGTTGTACAAAGAGTAATTCAAATTATACTATAATATATATTTGGTCTTTATATTATTTTCTCAGCAATTATCTCTAAACATGTCCAATATAAATGATTAATAATTATATTTTTGTTGGGCTCATTCTTTTCATATCATGTAGCCATTATAAGAGAGAACTTTTTTTATAAAAGACGTACTCAATTCCACAAAATTTAAATTATTCAACTATTATCAATATTTATTCATGTTTTGTTTTTTCTTCACTTTTTTATTTTTTTTAATTTCACTAAATAATTATTATTGATAGAATGGTGCATTTAATAAAAATACAATATATTTAAACATAAATCGTGCTTTTGAATTTCTCCAAATATATTTTTAAAATTCAAAGCCTCTAAAGTTTTATATCAGTCCAAAAAATATTGTAAATAAATTTGTACTAAAAAATATATAAAATGCATTAAAATTAATTTATAAATCATATACAAAAATTATATTATACAAAAGTTAATCCTTAATTTAAAATTTACTGCATTATATAAATTATAATTATCAATGAGTTATTTTAAAATTTTTAAAATACAACTTTAAATTGTGATTATATTTAATTTAAAAATTATAATAAAATAAAAAATTATGATGGAATTGAACTAAATTGAAAACAGTTGATATATTTACATTCACACTTAGATGAAATAATTTAGTTAGTGCTTAAATCAAATATATTTTGAGACTCTTCATATCCAGTAAGTTGGATTTGTATACACAATATATTTTATTCGTGTGGATAAATTTTTCCGCAATATAAATAATAAATAAATATAGAGATAAATAAATTTCCTTTTGAAGTTTGAACATAATTGATCAATACAATTGACCTCCAATTTTAGAAAAATCACCACAATATCGCGATCACCACTAGTTACATGATTTTTTTATTGCGTAGCACAAGTATTATTGAAATCTACAAAAAATTTACGTAATTATATGTAGAAAGTATATCATATATATAGTCATAATCTCCTTACAGAATAATATCATTTAATCCACATGTTTTAAGGTTTAAAATTTTTTCTAAACCTGTTGGGTCTTTCTTTTTCACTAATAAATTGGATTCTATTTAATTCTTAATTATTCAGGCACAACAAAGACCACATTATTTAATTAACAAAGCTTTCTATTACGAAATTAATTCAAAATATTTGAATTAATTCTACAATAATAACTTTCTTTTAAAAATTCGTAATTGCACCACTCAATTCAATTTTGCAATTCTCTCATCAAAACTTATTTAACTTTCCATTTTACGACTTAATTACTAATCAATCAAATGAACTTACTGACAATTTAATTTATTAATTATTTTGTTGATATTTTTGCTTAACTTATTTTATATGCGGAATATAAAGTTCACATGTATAATTTACACACGAAACTTATAAGCTTTTGTAAAGGTGTATGATCAATCTCTAGACCAAGACATGAACTTCATCAACTAACTATTACTGTGGAAATGTATATTGCTATCCTCCAATTTTTTAAGCATATTGATCCACATAAGAATTTATTATTTTAATAAATCAAAATAATAAGTAATATACACAATAAATAATAATTATATATCAAAGAATAGAGAATTATTTTATTAAGTCAATATAAAATATTTATCTCTACTTGATGTATTGGATACATACAAGATGTACTAGCACAAGAAGTTAAAATTATAGCACTCTCACAATCAAGATAAATTATATCTAATCGTGTCCTCTAATTATTCCAGTGGCTTATCCAGTGCTATATTAGATTGTGAATATAATCTTTATAACTTATAAGAACCAATAATTTAATTTTTTCTTGTATAAACTAAATTTTATACACTAAATCATATGTTATATAAGTAAAGAACATACGCAAATAAATATATGAGCTATTTTATTATTATTTTTTAAAATAAATAAATTATTATTTCATAATAAATAATATATATATATATATATATATATATATATATATATATATATATATATAACCACATAATCAATAGTACATATCTTAATACATTCTTTAATTGAATATTATAATTATATATCAAAATAAAATATGTAATAATACAAATAATTGGGCCGATCTCATTTAGTTATTTTATTATATAGAAAAGTGAAGAGTCGGGAGACCAAGGGCATAATTGTCTTTTCACTTTAGAAAGAAAGAGTTGGTAGATCAAGGGCATATTTGTCTTTTCATCCTAGAAAGATGAAGAGTTGGTGATCCAAGGTTATATTTATTTTTTTCACTCTATATCTATATCTTTATATATTTTTATATATTTCTATTATTTTATATAGTTGGCCTATATTTTTTAACATATAGTTAAATATCCGTCACATAATTTTTTTCCAACCTATTTTTTCTTTTTCTTTTTATATTAATTTAATTTCTCAACTCTTCTAGAAAGTTCGAGACATATATATATGGAAGATACCCTCCACTTCATCTCCACCGGAACTTTTCAACATTCATTTTCAACAAAACAACGTACCTGGTAAATTTCAGACTTCTATTCTTCTTCTTCATCTATTTTTTTAAAAAATTTATATTAAAATGAATTATTTATTTTAAATTTTTTTTTGTGTGTGTGTGTGTGAGAGAGAGAGAGAGAGATATTCTGTGTTTGATGTTTATTTGAATTTTACAGATTTTGCTTAATTGAAACAAAAAAATTTCAGCAACATCTTTAAAAATTTCTGCATTTAACGGTCTAATCTTCTTTACAGATCTTACTTATCCCTATAATTTTTTTTAACATCTGTTAAATGTTTTTAAAAAATAATTTTTTAGTTTTTTTTTAATCTTCATTACATTTTTAGATCTTGGTTATTCCTTAACTAGCCAAAATAAAAATTTAACGAAAACTTTTTTTGTTTTAATTTGCTCCTTTACACTATATATTTGTTCTATTTTGAAGTTTATGTTTGATTTTCATTAAAATCATACAGATCTTGCTTATTTTGTTGATGAAAATCACTTTTTGACTTCAACAAACTTCCAGGTAAGTTCTAATTTTCTTTTATTTCATTGTGTTTAATTGGGTGTTTATTCAGTTTACCTACTTCTGCCCCATCTTAGCAGCATCTAGGTTTAGCTTCAATCTTTAGCAGACTTCTGCTATTTTTCTTTATGTTGCTGAAATTAAATTTGACATATTAGACATCATATTATACAATGGCGCTGTTAAAGGTCATTTCACAAGAAGTTGCAGTGATGAATCTCGAATCCGTTTGATTTTTCTATGAGATTCATATGCTATATGGATTAATATTTAATAATTTATTTTTGATAAATAACAGTGATGGATATCTAATAATTTTAGTATTTATAAGGAAAGATAATGTCTGACTTGTTATTTTTCTTTTCACATCTCTGGCTAAGTTCTTTCTCGAACATGTATAGAAAAGCACGACCATGTAAATAAGTTTTATGTTATACTGGAAAGACAATAAAAAAAAATTAAAATGCTTTGGAAATACTTATCTTGCACTTTATTTGTTAAGAAAAATAGAGGGAAAGCAGATAAATATTTAATTTTTATTAATTTATAAATGAGGTATCAAAATAATACGTTTATTGAAAAAACTCAAATCGAGAATAATATAAAACAATAATTATAACAAAACAGACATTTTACAAACTCCTCATGCATCTATTATTAATTATTAGAATCTTACATAAACTCCCATATTTCATAAATAAGTATCTTCTACAAATATATTTAATACAAAATTGTGTTATATACTCACATAAGCATCATCAGTGGTTCCTCTCGACAATTCCACAAGCAGTAGTCTGTTTGGTGAGTCCTCATCTTCAGAGGACGTTATCTGCTTTTCAGTTAGTTTCTTTTCAGTCAGACTTTATAGTTAGCTGGGGGCTTGTCCCAGCAACTCATCAGCTAGTTGTGGCTTTCAGACATAGTTGTTTAGAATTGTTTTCAATGATGTTTTACACATTCAGTAGTATTGATCTATAAATATTTCTTTTAAATCTTCTGCTTATGTTTACTTAGTATACTAGTGCAATGTTAGACCATGGGTTAGCTTGAGGTCACTTGTGGCACCAGATACTGTGTCCCGGCCAGGGTGTAGACTCGGGTCATGAAAAACTTGGTATCAGAGCTAAGTTTAGAGTATCCTAGGATGTCTGAAAGCCACGTCAAGTAGAGTCCTTTTCATGGGTGTGAAGCACGCCATACTTATAATGGGGAGGCTACAAAACATTATTAGAAAAACTCCCTTTTGTTCATCTCCTTATCGTGCATTGAAGTTTAATCCCAGAAATGCCCTCCTAACTCATGCTCTATTCATTTCAGTGAAGATATACCTCCAAGATGCGGAAATGGAAGGACGGAGGGCAATGCTAACTGACCTGCTCCACCAGCTCCAGCAGCCCTCAGGAAGACCCAGGGTCCTTAGCAAAATTTCGAGCGGCAATCCCGTTGCTAGCTCAAACGGTGACTAATCAAGTGAACCTGCAGGTGATTCAAGTGAATACAAATGGGTCTGCAGTAACTGCTAGGGTTCGGGACTTCACCTGAATGAACCCTCCATCTTTCCATGGATCCAAGGTGGGAGAGGACCTGCAGAGTTTATAGATGAAGTGCGGAAGATCACCCAGATTATGGGTGTTAGTTCTGCGGAGAGTGATGATTTGGTTGCCTACCAGTTAAAGGGGTGGCTCAGATTTGGTATGACCAATGGAAGGAAGGGAGGCTAGCAGCAGTAGGGCCAGTAGAGTGGAAGAGTTCACAACTGCATTTATAAACAGACTCTTTCCTCGGGAATTGAGGAAGGCCAAGTTTGCGGAATTCATGAATCTAAGGCAGGGTAATAGAACCATGGAGGAGTATGCGTTGGAGTTCACTCAATTGTCAAGGTATTCTCCATAGGTGGTAGTTGAGCCAAGGGATCGCATGCTCAACTTCGTCAATGGACTGTCAGATTTGGTACTTAAAGAGTGCAGAACCGCGATGCTCATCAAGGAAATTGACTTCTCCAACCTCATCATTCATGCCCAGTAGATTGAGGTAGAAAGGTTGAAGGATATGGAGAGGGAGAAAAAGGGGGCTAGAACAAGTCAATCGGATTATGGTCACCAGAGGTCCCGCAACATTAGTTGCCCATAACAACATCAATAAAATACTCCATCACCCACATCAGCCAGCGCCCCTACCTTCAGGTCCTGCAAGGATTAGAAAGGTAGAGCATCTGGCTCTCAGTGCCAAAGTTTCAGTGCTAGCAACCATTACCCAGCTTATCCTAAGTGTAGCAAGAACCATCCAGGGGAATGTCACATGGGCAAGGAGGGTTGATTTAGATGTGGGAAGTTGGGTCACAGGTTAAAAGAGTGTCCTTCAGTAGGACGGGGGAGAGCTCAGTCTACCTCAGTAGCCCCAGTAGGTCGTTCAGCTCAGCAGGGAAATACTTCAGGTACGGATGGCAGTCGGCGCCAAAAGCACTTTTATGCTTTGTCCTCTCATCAGGATTAGGAGAGCTTACCTAACGTGGTCACGGGTATGTTACATCTTTTCCACCTAGATGTATATGTCCTACTAGATCCAGGAGCCACACTATCATTCATGACTCCTTATGTAGCTATTCAGTTTGAAATTAGTCTAGAAGTTCTCTCAAAACCATTCTTAGTCTCAACCCCAGTTGGTGAGTCAGTTAGAGCCATCGGGGTATATAGAAATTGCCTAGACTCAATGTTGAATAAAGTCATTCTAGCTAATCCAGTAGAGCTAGACATTGTCGATTTTTACCTCATTCTTGGCATGAATTGGTTACATTCTGGTTATGCCTCAGTCGACTGCAGAACTAGAGTCGTCAGGTTTTAGTTCTCCAATGATCCACACTTAGAATGGATGGGTAGTGTTTCAGCGCCTAAGGGTTGGTTTATTTCCTACCTTAAGGCGAGGAAGCTCATTTTGAAAGGGCACATCTATCACCTAGTTCGGGTTAAAGATTCTAGCTTTGAGACCCCAACTATTCAGTCAGTTCCACTTTTTTTAGCAAATTCCTTGACGTCTTTCCCAAAGATCTTCCTGGAGTCCCTTCCCAGCAGAAAATAGATTTCGGCATAGACCTTCTTCCAAACACTCAGCCCATTTCTATCCCTCCTTACAGAATGGCTCTAGATGATCTTAAGGAGTTGAAGGAACAGCTAAAAGACCTTCTTGACAAGGGTTTTATCAGGCCCAGCATCTCTCTATGAGGTGCTCTAGTGTTGTTCGTGTGAAAGAAAGATGGTACTCTCAGAATGTGTACCGACTACCGTTAGCTAAACAAGGTTATAGTTAAGAATAGGTATCCCCTAGCCAGGATTGGTGACTTATTCGATTAGCTTTAAGGAGATAGTTGTTTTTCCAAGGTAGATCTCAGGTTAGGGTATCATTAGCTTAGGGTCAAGGAATGTAACGTACCGAAAATAGCTTTCAGAACTCAATATGGTCACTATGAATTTGTTGTTATGTCCTTTGGACTAACTAATGCCCCAAAAGATTTCATGGACCTGATGAACAGGGTATTCAAACAGTATCTACAAATGTTCGTCATTGTATTCATAGATTACATTTTGGTATACTCCAGAAATGAGGAGGAGCATGCTAACCATCTAAGGATAGTGTTGCAGACACTCAAAGACTGCTAGTTATTTGCTAAATTCAGCAAATGTGAATTCTAGATGAAGTCTATGGCTTTCCTCTATTATGTGGTGTCAGGTGAGGGTATTCAAGTAGATCCTCAAAAGATAGTGGTGGTGAAATACTAGCTAAGACCTACTTCCCCAACAGATATCAGAAGTTTCCTGGGTCTAGTCGGTTATTATCGACAGATCGTGGAAGGATTCTCTTCTATTACATCTCCTCTGACTAAACTAACTCAAAAAAAGGTGAAGTTTCGGTGGTCAGATGCATGTGATAAGAGTTTTCAGGAGTTGAAGACTCGACTCACTACAGCTCCATTTTTGACTTTACATGAAGGAACAGATGGGTTTGTAGTCTATTGTGATGCTTCCAAAGTTGGCCTTGGTTGCGTTCTGATGCAGCCCGGTAAGGTGAAAGCTTATGCCTCCAAACAGCTCAAGGTTCATGAGAAGAATTATCCGACTCATGATCTTGAATTAGTGGCAGTGGTTTTTGCTCTAAAAATATGGATGCATTACCTTTATGGGGTTCACGTGGATGTTTTCACCTATCACAAGAGCGTTCAGTATGTATTCAGTCAGATATATTTAAACCTTCATCAGAGAAGGTGGTTGGTGTAACTGAAGGACTATGACATAAGCATGCTAGACCACCTAGGAAAGGCCAATGTAGTGGCTGATGCCTTGAGAAGGATGTCCATGGGGAGCGTTGCTCATGCTGAAGAGGGTAGAAAAGAACTGGCAAAGGATATTCAAAGATTAGCTCGGTTGGTAGTGCAATTGGTGGATTCAGCTGAGGGCGGACTAGTACTGCAGAGTGGGTCAGAATCCTCATTAGTTGTTGAGGTTAAGTCAAAGTAGGATGAAGATCCCATACTGCTTAAGCTAAAAGAAGCAGTTCTAAGAAAAGAAGTGGAGGCTTTCTCCAAAGGGGGAGATGGTGTGCTTCATTACCAGGGCAGGCTATGTGTTCTGGACGTAGGTGCCTTGAGATAGGAAATACTAGTAGAAGCACATAGCTCTAGATATTCTATCCACCCAGGTGCTACCAAGATATACCGTGATCTACGGGAAATCTACTGGTGGAATGGCATGAAGAGAGATATTGCAGAATTTGTGGCTAAGTGCCCAAACTGCCAGCAAGTTAAGGTTGAACACCCAAAACCTAGGCGTATGACTCAATATATTAGAATACCCACGTGAAAGTGGGAAGAAGTGAATATGGACTTCATTACAGGTCTACCTCGTACTCATCGGCAGCATGATTCAATTTAGGTGATAGTAGATCGAATGACCAAGTCAGCACATTTCCTCCCAGTTCAAACTATAGACTCAACTGAGGATTTTGCTAAACTATACATCCGAGAGTTTGTTAGACTGTATGGAGTTCCCTTATCGATTATTTCAGATAGAGGTACCCAGTTCACCCCACTTTTCTAGAAGTCATTTTAGAAAGGACTCGGTACTCAGGCTAAACTCAGATAGCTTTTCACCATCAGACATATGGACAAGCTGAGCGGACTATTCAGAACTTAGAAAATATGCTGAGAGCTTGGGTGATCGAATTCAAGGGCAGTTGGAATGATCACCTACCTCTCATCGAGTTTGCATACAACAATAGCTGCCATTCTAGTATTCAGATAGCCTCGTTTGAGGAATTATATGGTAGAAGGTGTAGGTCTCCTATAGGGTGGTTTGAGGTTGGCGAAGCTACCTTGATAGGACCGGAATCAGTTCATGAAGCTTTGCAAAAAGTGCAACTGATCATAGAAAGGTTAAAAGTAGCTCAGAGCCGACAGAAATCATATGCTGATGTGAGGAGGAGAGAGTTAGAATTTGCAGTAGAAGATTGGGTGTATCTGAAAATTTCACCCATGGAAGGGGTGATGAGGTATGAAAAGAAAGAAAAACTCAGTTCAAGGTATGTAGGATCCTATAGGATTCTGAGGCGAATTGGCAATGTGGCCTATGAGTTAGAATTACCTTTGTAGTTAGCATTTGTGCACCCAGTATTCCATGTGTCACTGTTGAAGAAGTGCATCGGTGATCCGACCTTAGTTGTGCCACTAGACAGGGTGGGAGTGAAGGATAATCTCTCTTTCAAAGAGGTCCCAGTTCAAATCCTAAATTGTCAGGTTCGTAAGGAGAAATAAGGAAGTCGCTTCAGTGAAAGTCTTGTGGAGGAACCAGCTAGTTGAGGGAGCCACATAGGAGGCAGAAGCTGACATGATGGCTAAATACCCTCATTTATTACCTTCCAATTTAGTTTCAGCATTAGGTATTAAATTCCTCCTCAATACTCTATTCAATTCCTCAGTCATCAGCTCTATTCAGATTTCCAATGTGCACTCTAGTCGTGTTAACTCAGTTAGTATGGTTAAATAAGTTCAGAGTCGACCATTCATTTAGAAATCAGTTTATAGTTTTAGTTTGGGAATTGCAGCTCTTTTCTCTGTTTTTCGACAGCTTTAGCCTTCATTCGAGGATGAATGATCCGAAGGGGGAGATACTGAAACACCCCAAAACTTTCCTATGTCAAACTCAGACCTTGCATGAAAAACTAGGTGAAACCTGAAAAATTTTATCACGAAACAACCCAGACAACTGATGGTTGTCACCTCTAAAGGGCCATTGTCTAAGCCATTGTCAGCTCTGTAGAATTTCCCTCTGGGAACCAACGAGGAATAGGAATGCTCGTTAGAAGGAGTAATGAGTCATCCTGTCATCCGTTGAATCCCAAGTTCAGAAATATTTCAGGCATCTCCTAGAAGTAACGAGTGGGACCAATGACTCGTTGTCACCTTTAATGAGTCATCGTCTCCACCCGTCACCAGATCTCAGGTCAAGGCAGTGTCGGCCATAAGCAGACACAAGAATCAGTTGGTTCTACCAATGAGCCGTTGTGTCATCAGTTAGCTGAGGGACCAAATTTACCTTCCAATGACAAGGAGAGATACCAATGACCCGTTGGTTCATCCAATGAGTCATGGTTCCCTTCGTTTCTAGTTTCCCGTGAGCCCCAATTCCAGGCCCAGGACCAACAACTGGTCCCAAAAAGTTGTGGTATCAACCAACAACTCATTGTGTGACCCGTTGGTCCCTGTCAAGCAGTTTTCTAGATTTTTCTTTCAGGGGGCATTTTTGTAACTTCCCACCTTTTTAATTCCTAAATAATGTCGTTTTAGGTTATATTCAGGAGATTTAGGGAGATAATCGACGTTCCCTCTTCATTTCCTCTCATTCTATGAAAAGTCAGAATGTAGAAACTCAGTCAGGAAGCACAGAGCAGGAGCAAGGGTTTCGATTTTTCTTCTTAGATTTCTCAAGGGTTTTCTTCGAAATTTCTATACTAGGTATGTGAGAATTCAAAAAGAGAATTGTGCTTCCCTTATTGCCCAAAACTCTTCTAAAGTGCTTATCAGTTCTATCCCCGAAGTTCACCGTTATGGTTCCTTTGTCAGTAAATTATGGATTTATTCCTGTTATGATTTTCGTGAACAATTAGGACTGTTGTTAGTTATACTTCTGGTTATTATCTCTTTACATAAAATTATGTGATTTTAGCCCTAGTTTCTTGAATGTAGTGAATTTAGTATTTCAACATGTTCTAAATACAGGTGTTGCTTAATTCCGATTATTTTTGAAATTACCAGGATAGTACAGTTGCTCGATAAAGAGTAGAATTATTGATTGTTTAGACTCAATTAGTACTTAGATAATTCCAGTTTCTTATAGAAATGTCAGCTGATCAGTTTTACTATAGTCAGTCTCTTGAGGTATCAGTAACACCTCCCACTCCCAGTTTTCAGTTATCATTTATTAGTTTGTTCTTTAGATGGTCACGACACTTTCAGATAAGCAGCTCTGGCCAGTATTAGAACACCACTTTACAGTTATTTGGTCCGATAGACTCTCAAAGTACTTCTAGATAAGTATTCCTAACTTAGTCCAGGATACTAGCTTTGAGCAATCAGCTTAGTAGTCAATTTAGGACTATCCAGTGGGAGTAGTACTTAGCACCAAATGAATCGAGGTTCCAGCGCACCCAGGTTCCTAGAACTACATTGCCACCGTAGGTTATTAGCCTAATGGGCCCCGCTTTATGACCAACCAGCCAGCCACTATACCCTGGCAAGGTACAGTAGGCTTTCTCCGATGGGGTGTTTACATCGGACTCTTTATTTATCTCACGTGGTTATATGTCGATTATAGACTCTCCCACTTGTCAGTTTAGTTTAGTTTAGTTCACCTTAGTTTAGCTCAGTTTAGTCACTCAGTTCCAGGACATGTTATTAACCACTTGTTAGGGTCATTATTGATCATATCAGTTATAATTCAGTTTATCAGTATTCAGTATCAGCTGGTCATTTCATGTTATTTCAGTTCAGTTGTTTATCTTCCATGTTTATTGTATATCTCACTTACTCAGTACATTCAAAGAACTCTCATACTTTCTATGTTGTATCATATTATGATATAGGCAGGTTCTCAGTCCCAGAATCATCAGTAGTTCCTCTCAACGATTCCAGCAGCAGCAGTCTTTTTGGTGAGTCCTCATTTCCGAGGAAATTATTTGCTTTTTAGTTAGTTTCTTTTCAATCATACTTTAGAGTTAGCTGAGGGCTTGTTCCAGTAACTCATCAGCTAGTAGTGGCTTTCAGACACTGTCATTTAGAATTGTTTTCAGTGATGTTTTGCACTTTCGACAGTATTGATTTATAAATATTTCTTTTAAAGCTTCCGCTTATGTTTACTTAGTATACCAGTGTAATGTTAGATCATGGTTTAGCTTAGGGTCACTTGAGGCACCAAGTATCGTGTCTCAGCTAGGGTGTAGACTCGGGTCGTGATAGATGTTCACTCTTCGCTTGGAGAGATAAGTATGAAATAATCAACTTTTTTTGTTGCTACTTACATTTTAAAATTGATCATGGTGCATGAGGACATAGTAGACGAGACGGATGACTATGTTGATGTACATAGGAGGTTGAATAGACATAGAGAACTTAGTTATATCTAATCAGTGTTATATGTATCACAGAGAATATTCTCACGTTGATTTTAACAAGATATACGTGGTTGTTGTAGCAGCTACTTCAATAGTGGCACGAGCTCCGTCAATTTGTAGATTAACATAAAGACAGTTGTAAGTTTCATATGTTTTATATGACTTTCCTTAAATATTATAAAACTTTCTTGAAAGTGAATATTCACTGTGTGAGATTTCTAGAATACATAACTAAGGTTTCAAGAAACTAGACTGACACCTATAGATTGTGAATGACTACACGGTGCATGAGCTTTTATTTGTGCATCTAATAAATCTATTTATATTTATATGTTTTCTTTTATAAATTTCTGATGCATTTAATACTTGACAAAGTTTATAATGGGATCATATATTGTAATACCCCGGAAGCACCTAAAACTAGACTCGAGAAGTTGAAATGAAATAATCAGAGAAAATTAAGATTTCTCTTAGAACAACTCATGGTACGGGTCGTTGGTGGGTCTAACGACCCATTGGAGGCACTCGTGGTGAGGGTCTGTAGAAGTAAATTTCGGAGTAACAGATGACCCCTTGGTTGTTATAATGAGTTGTGGTAAGGAGGTCGTTGTGAGGGTGGTTCTTGCCAAGGTGGCTAGCACGAGTCGTGGCACGAATCGTCGTATGAGACAATGAGTCCTGGTATGGTTTTGTTGGGAGGATTTCCAGGAAACGAGCAGTGGTGACAATGGACGAACATGACCAGTCGTTGGGGCTAGTAACGACTCATCCTATCCAGTCATGGTGGCAGACCTGAGTTTGGAAAATGGAGTAAAGCTACGAGTAAGGTAATGACCCCTTTGAGCAAAGAACGAATCGTTGTAGGCATCATTGTCACTGGCAGTGCAGAAATTCCAGACTTTTCGTAAAGGGCATTTTCATAATTTCTAAGCCCTAAGGTCCTAAACTACGTCGTTTTAAGCTTAGATAGCAGGGTATTAAGGTTGTTAAACCTATTCGAAGCATTTCCACTCCATGCATGCAACTTAGAGCTCTTCCATGGAGATCAAGCTTGAAGAATTCTCCAATTTCTTTCCAATTTCCTTTGGGCCTTCAAGAGGAAGCGTAAATCTGATACCAGGTATGTGAGGCTATGAATAGAGTTCCTTTCACTCGCATGCCCTAAATCCTTGTCAATTCCATGGATTTCAATTCTAGATTCAAGTCTCATGATATACGGGGTTTATTTCAATTCTTGTGAAATTCTCTATGATCTATCTGTGGGTCAATTTCCTTCATATATCAAATCCTGTTTTATGATCTATGGGTAGATTTCATACTTATTTTTAATTATTAATCTATATTTTCAAAGTTTAATTGAATTATGCCCAAATACGCATGCTTTATGAAAAGTCAAGTTATGATTCTATTATGATTTTGATCTTATCAAGTCAAAATTTTCATTTATGATTTATGTTATGAATTCTCTTCAAGTACTCATCATGGATTTATGGATATCAAGTATATACATGTTTTACAAGTATGCATGAATTTCGTGATTTATGGATTTATGACTCTTGGCCAACTCAAAGGCCCTTATTCATGGCCAATCATGTATTTCAAGTATGATCAAGTATGTTGTGTTGTAATTGGCCATGAACTTCATGAATTATTTATGACTATGATGTGAGCCTCATGTGCATGTTTTTGGAAGCAGTGTCTAGCACCGAGTAAACCCGATGTTCAGGTAAACCCCGTGATCTTAGAACTACGTGTCACCGTAGGTATATATGTACAAATGTTAATGTTAGATATCACATAATGCACGTCCCTTACCTGGAAAGCCTGGGACGGCTCTGCCCACTTGAGCGAGATAGTTGAAGCATCATTTAAGCTCTATCATGATGGTGTCGATTATGACGAGTCCTCCCATTTTTCTTCATGATTTATGCATGGTTATGTTTTGTTACTTTGGCTCAAGTTATGTTTTATAAATTTTTCTCTTATGACTATGATCATGATTGGTTTACTAGTGGTATGAAAACTTTGAGCCCTTATGTTTATATTATGACATTTACTTTATGATCATGATGTCCTACTCTTATGAACTCTTATGTATTTTAACTGTCCATTTTACTTACCTTTCATACTCGGTATATACCATGTACTAACTGCATACTCTTTGTTGTATCATTTCATGATACAGGCTCGGACATTCAAGTTAAGCCCTGCCGTTAGCCGATTTTCAAAGTTTGCATCCCTCAGCTGGAGTTGGTGAGTCCTCATCCTTCGAGGACCTTTTTCCAATTTACATTCAGTGTTTTAAGTTTCAGTCCTTGGTGAGTTTATTGGGGTCTTGTCCCATCAATTCCTCAGTATGTAGAGGCTTATCAGACATAGTATGTATTCAGCTTCAAAATTATGTTATGTATTCAGATGTTCAGATGTTATTATGTTTTCAAACTTCCGGTATAATGTATGATTAGACGTCTGCATCATTATATTGAGTTTAGATATTATGTTCATGACATGGGTCGACTTGTAGCCTCTCGTGGTTCCTTGTCCCGTGTCTTCATCCGGATCTATGTTCCGTTCGTGACAAACTAGGTATTAGAGCATTAGGTTTTGAAGTGTCCTAGAATGTCTAAAAGCCGCGTTAAGTAGAATCTTTTTCATTGGTGTGAAGCACGCCACACTTATGACGAAAAGGCTATGAAATGTTTAGGAAATGTTCCCTTTTTTTATACATGTCGTGCGATAAAATATCTTTCTATCCTTCTAACTCGTGTTATACACGTTTGCAGAATTATGCCTCCTCGCCAAGTTGATGGAAGAAGGAATGGAAATGGAAATGGTCACGAGAATGGCAATGGAGATGGGCACCAACAGGCCCCACTATCCCCCGAGGATCACGTGCCCGAGCAGGTTGCCCATGCAGAGTTTAGGGCTGTGATTCAGATTCTACCTCAGGATTTGATTGCCCAAGTCAACCAACAAGCGGTAGGGCATATCCCTCAGAATGGGAATGTAGTGGTAGCGAGAGTTGGAGATTTTCTAAGGATGAACCCTTCGGAGTTTCTTGGATCAAAGGTGGGCGAGGATTCGCATAAGTATATTGACGAATTTCTAAAAATCACCCAGATCATGGGGGTGACTAGGGAGGAGTGCGTAGAATTAGCCTCGTATCAATTGAAAAGGGTTGCATATATCTGGTTCAGGCAATGAAAGGATAGAAGGACAGTTGGAGTGGGCCTCATTGGTTGGGAGGAGTTCCATACTGCATTGCTGGATTGGTTCTTCCCTCGGGAGATGAGGGAGATTAAAGCAGTTGAATCTGTGAACCTAAGGCAGGGTAATATGACAGTCTAGGAGTACGTTTTGGAGTTCACTCATTTGTCCAAATATGCACCAGAGCTAGTGGCTGATCAGAGAGCTAGGGTGAGTAGGTTTGTGCACAGAGTAGCGGACTACCTGGTCAAGAATTGCAGGACGTCTATGCTTCATCAGGACATTGACTTTCCTCGGTTGGTTTTATATGCCCAGCAGATGGAGGCGGTGCATCTAAGAGAGAGGGAGGCCAAGAGGGTAAGGATAGACAGTTATGGGTTTTCTCAACAGGGATCTGGAGGTGAAAATTGCCAGCAGTCTCATCAGAGGTCATTAGCTCCAGCGCAATCTTTGGCCAATGCCACATATGGACTGCGAGCTTATCAGAGGAGCAGAACCTCATGTTCGAGGGGACAGAGGAGCATGCAGATAAGTGTGGCAAGAGTCATATGGGAGAGTGCTTGATGGGATCAGATGTCTGTTTTTAGGGTGGTAGATCCGGCCACATACGCCGGGAGTGTCCCTTAGCTAGATGTTCGGGTGGTTTGTTGGGTGTTAAAAACCGACACGCAAGTGCACGTGGTCAAACAAGTAGTAAGTGGCTTAAGTAAGCCAAGTATCGATCCAAGGAGACTCTGGATAAGTGAAAATTGCTTAAGTATACTATATTCTATCTCACTTCTAAATATGCTGACAACAACGTAACCAACAGTTGAATAATTTGTTTTATAATTTCTATACTAAAACTACTAACAATTATCTACTTTGAATTTAAACTATGGATATGAGCATGCCAAGGTTAAGAACATGTAATGAACTGATTATCATCATACATTGGTTAATCTTCTCTTCCAGTTGCTAGCCAAGAACATTAGCCAAGAAATTAAAACTCTGGTATTTAATCTCACTTAAGAATCATAAACCATCCGTCTACATTTTTGTGATCAAATGCAATTCATGACCTAGCAATACAATTCCGGTTCCTAAATTGACTAATATGACTTTCAAGTATATTTCTATCAGGAAAGCACATCAAAACTCAATTTTCCCAAATCAAGTTAAGAACAATACCCTATTAATTCACAACTTTCTAATTTCGTACTCTCTCGAGTGAAATCGGACTTTTTAGATGTACATTAATGTCGGCCACACACCAATGCAGTAGAAACAAGAATTAATAGAACAACATGGAAGTAAAAAGATAAAAAACCATATAATTCAATAATCAAACTTCATCACAAATGTTCATAACCTCAGCAAGGAAGGGAATTAGCCACTCATTTGTGGATTAATCATCCTAAAACAAGTGTTAATCATACAAACAATTGAATTAGAGAAGAAAGAAAGAGAGAAAAAAACCTGAACTTTTCGTCCCTCAACTGCCTGTAACCCACGTCCTTGCTCCACCAAGTCTGAATTATGAAAAATAAACCTAAGTGTGCTATTTATAGTAGTAGGACTCTTTCCCGGAATAACAAGCAACGTGTCACGGAGTGCATCGCGGAGCACGGCCTCCGTGACACGCTACGGACGCGGAAGCCCTCTGGAAAATCACCCGAAACTGGCCCGGGCAGCACCCTGCCGCGTTGGCAGCGTGTCATGCTGCTTGGGCAGCACGTTGGAAGCCCTTGGTCGCGGAGGCCACCTACCGTGGCACGTTGCCAACGCGCAGGTGGGCTGTTGTGAGCGGCCTGCCTGCCGTGGCACGTTGCCAACGCGCAGGTGGGCTGTTTTGTGCCTCCTCTTCGCCAACGTTCGCGTGTTAATTCCGTTTCCAAGCCTCTACCTCACCAACTCATGGATTAGTTGCTCAAAAGTCATCAAAACCTACAAAACAAAGGCTAATCATGTTGGTTAGCACATATCTTTACTTCATCTAAAATTACATGAAAATGTATACAATAATCTTAGATAAACAAGACTAATTTAAGTCGTAAAGCGTATCTCGGGCATATATTTTTGCCCGTGATCACAACCCCACACTTAAAGCCTTGTTCGTCCTCGAACAAACTTTTACATATCATGCATATGGAGACTCCCACATAACTAGTTTAGCAAGAGAATTCAAGTTACGGCTATAATGATTACATAAGATACAAGCTAAAAATAGAGCATGCCTGATTTGATCATTGAAATGAAGTACAACTATGTTAAGACTTCTTAACCTCAAGAATCGACTCTCAATTTTAGCAAACTCATGCAAATCAACTGACTAAGAAATCCCACATGATTTATATCCTTCATTCAACATGTGCCCCTCACGGAAAGAGAGTTACCCAATTTCACACGCAAAAACAATTTTTATATCACAACATGTGTGGGTATATGAATAGAATTACGCTCACTCTCACAAAGAATTCACATGCATTATGCAATGACCCATAAGCTTGCCCTTAGTGTTTTATTCCACTAATTTAAGGATGTATGAATGTAAGATCAAGTAGGACTTTTTAGGTTGTAATGTAACTCAGGTGCGGGTAGATACTATTATGATCAGTAATAGTGACTATCTTTCCTAAGCGCTTATAATACATCACTCCTTCATTACAAACTTCCCTTCCCTCACTTCACCTTTTTCTCCTTTTAGTTTTCTTTTTCCTCTTTTGTTCCCCCATTTCTTTCGGCACTTTTAGCTTATTAGTAAGGAGTTCTATAAGTAACTTTTTATTTATTTGTTTTCTTACTCCCTACTAATACTCACCCATATTCAAAAAAGTGCACTCTCGACCTTTCTCAACTCTTACAATTGCTACTTTCCCTTCTTTTTCATTCTTCTCACTTCTTTACCCTTTTGGATTTTTCCTTTAAGCGCTTCGGAGTTTTGGTTCAATTTCAAGGCTAATGAAAGAAAAAGGATTAAGCTTATGTTGCAGCTGTCAAAGAATAGGCTCCAGGCTCAATGGGGTTAACTAGGATTAATTTTTCAAGGTAGGTATAATGAGGGATAAAAGTTTGGTTCATTCAAAGAAATGCCTAAATCATCTCCTACAATTCACATCCTTCATTTCGTTTTATATACACACCAGGCAAGTTCTAGACATTTCATAGTAGCACAGAATACTCAAAAACCTTACACTCATGGCACATGCTCAAATCAAGACACAATAAGTAGACTCTTACTCAGCTAATCACAAGAATTCAGAATTAAGCTTCCATCATATTGAGTCAAATTCAAGAGCCTAAGTGTCTCAAACAAAGTTATACACTTGCATGCTTCACACTGAACATACTTGCCTCTTAGAAACATTTATAGCACACAACAAGAATATCAAGCCATCAATTAGCTACGGGTTCAAAAACCATCCTACTGACTAATTTTCCTCAAGACGGTCGTCATCCATCCATCGTCGGAAACAGTCCCTAGCTATGACTAAAAACTTTATATACAGACCAAGGAAAGAAAAAGAAAAATTTATTCTTCGGTTCAAATACCCCCCGTCGGAAAAGAACCGAAAAGAAAAACCAACGGGTGATGAAGTCATGCTTAATTCACAAAAAAATTTCAAATTTTTCAAATTTCTCACAAGCATTACATTCACCAAAAATCGTTAAGCACAACAAAAATTTTTGAAATTTCTCTTGAAATTTCCCTCACCCCACACTTAAATCATGCTATGTCCTCATAGCATCAAATTAAAATTTAAAAAGGGTGAGAAATACTCCCTGAGGCCTTTAGGCCTAGCTAGCAACATGCCTTTCTTCAACTTTGCACAAGTGGGTGTTTGACCCCACACTTTTTCTCTTCCATGCTTGCTAGTTTCTTCCTCCAAGGGTACTCAGACTTCCCCTCCAGCTGCGCTTAACTTTCCACCAAAACAACACAAGATGAAAAATAAATAAAATCAACTTTAAATGCAAGAAATTAAAATGGTACGCATGGTACCCTTGGGTTGCCTCCCAAGCAGCGCCTAATTTTTCGTCGCGGCACGACGTATCCAATTTCACCGCTTTTTCCTCCACCTTGAGGATATGAATCTCACCCCTAATTTCTTCTCTAATTTCCTCTTATGCTCCAGGGGTGGTGGTGAAAAATTGTAAGGACCAAACAGTAGGTGTTGCCTTTTTAACTTATTGGCCCTCAAGTAAGCGAAGTCATTTTGTCTCTCCGCGTTGGCAAATTTCAAAATATACGAGGCTTGGTCCTCCTCTAGACATTTCTCTATAAGCTTGGAAGGCTCTATTTCTATGTTTTCAACCAAACTTAATGTCGAGAAATGCTTCGAGTGTGGTCCAATAATCCTCAACTCTGAAACTGCATTGTGCTTGACCTCCTTACTTGTATACACCTTCTCAGCATCGACATCTATCTCTCTATTAATGTCAACTGGGGGATACTCTATCTCTTCATCCACGAATAGATTTTCCATAAGTTTGAGCCCATCACGGGGGCACTCAAGAGATTCTGATTGTTGGGCTTCCTCCAAAAATTCACCCTTGTCTTCCTCTTGTAGTTCCTCTTGAGTATGAGCTAAAACTGTTGCCTGTGATTTATCACACGCTTCAGCTTCAGCGATCATCTCCGTGAATTTGATGCTCATCCTTTTTAGAGCCTCTGCATTCTCTTCTTGCTGAATTCTCAATACTGCCATCGCCTCCTTCATTGCTTCTGATTGCTCCAAGAGTTGTTTCAGCATGTCTTCTATTCGAGCTTGGCATCCCAAGTCCTCATTTTCAGCATGCCTATATTCAGAAAAAACAACAGAAGGATCATAGTAGGGGCTTGGGGGAGGGGAATATGCATTTGGACAGCCATCCCAATGGCCATCTTGACCCCCACATATATTGCACATGGTACAGTGTTGCCACGAGTGGTGTCCTCCGCAATTCAGAGAAGATTCACTAAAATATGAGTATCCACCATTGAAACCATTTATATTCCACGATGTCATGTCAGTAAGGGTATTCGAAAAAGAAAAAGTAAAATGCAAAAGAATTAAAACAAACACTAAGACTAAGTTGTCAGCACTCGAGAAAAATAAAAATACAGTAAATTACACTTAAAACAAATTCACCTATTACCAAGTCTCCCCGGCAACGGCGCCAAAAACTTGTTCGGATGGTTTGTTGGGTGTTAAAAACCGACACGCAAGTGCACATGGTCAAACAAGTAGTAAGTGGCTTAAGTAAGCCAAGTATCAATCCAAGGAGACTCTGGATAAGTGAAAATTGCTTAAGTATACTATATTCTATCTCACTTCTAAATATGCTGACAACAACGTAACCAACAGTTGAATAATTTATTTTATAATTTCTATACTAAAACTACTAACAATTATCTACTTTGAATTTAAACTATGTATATGAGCATGCCAAGGTTAAGAACATGTAATGAACTGATTATCATCATACATTGGTTAATCTTCTTTTCCAGTTGCTAGCCAAGAACATTAGCCAAGAAATTAAAACTCTGGTATTTAATCTCACTTAAGAATCATAAACCATCCGTCTACATTTCTGTGATCAAATGCAATTCATGACCTAGCAATACAATTCTGGTTCCTAAATTGACTAATACGACTTTCAAGTATATTTCTATCAGGAAAGCACATCAAAACTCAATTTTCCCAAATCAAGTTAAGAACAATACCCTATTAATTCACAACTTTCCAATTTCGTACTCTCTCGAGTGAAATCGGACTTTTTAGATGTACATTAATGTCGGCCACACACCAATGCAGTAGAAACAAGAATTAATAGAACAACATGGAAGAAAAAGATAAAAAACCATATAATTCAATAATCAAACTTCATCACAAATGTTCATAACCTCATCAAGGAAGGGAATTAGCCACTCATTTGTGGATTAATCATCCTAAAACAAGTGTTAATCATACAAACAATTGAATTAGAGAAGAAAGAAAGAGAGAAAAAACCCTGAATTTTTCGTCCCTCAACTGCCTGTAACCCACGTCCTTGCTCCACCAAGTCTGAATTATGAAAAATAAACCTAAGTGTGCTATTTATAGTAGTAGGACTCTTTCCCGGGATAACAAGCAACGTGTCACGGAGTGCATCACGGAGCACGGCCTCCGTTACACGCTACGGACGCGGAAGCCCTCTGGAAAATCACCCGAAACTGGCCCGGGCAGCACCCTGCCGCGTTGGCAGCGTGTCACGCTGCTTGGGCAGCGCGTTGGAAGCCCTTGGTCGCGGAGGCCACCTGCCGTGGCACATTGCCAACGCGCAGGTGGGCTGTTGTGAGCGGCCTGCCTGCCGTGGCACGTTGCCAACGCGCAGGTGGGCTGTTTTGTGCCTCCTCTTCGCCAACGTTCGCGTGTTAATTTCGTTTCCAAGCCTCTACCTCACCAACTCATGGATTAGTTGCTCAAAAGTCATCAAAACCTACAAAACAAAGGCTAATCATGTTGGTTAGCACATATCTTTACTTCATCTAAAATTACATGAAAATGTATACAATAATCTTAGATAAACAAGACTAATTTAAGTCGTAAAGCGTATCTCGGGCATATATTTTTGCCCGTGATCACTAGACAGGGTGATAGTAGAGGTCATGCTCAGGCTACCAGCTCAGCAGCACCAACACTCCTGGCTCAGCAGGGTGCGTCCATCAGTGCAGGTGGTGGCCAGCGCCAGAACAGGTTTTATGCCCTTGTATCCCTACAGGAGCAGGAGACTTCACTAGATGTGGTCAGTAGTATGTTACGAGTATTCCACTTTGATGTATATGTATTGTTATATCTAGGGGCTACTTTGTCTTTTGTGATGCCCTATGTTGCTAGTAATTTCGGAGTCAATCTCAAAATTCTATTAGAACCCTTCTCAGTCTCCACTCAGTCGGTGATTCAGTTATAGCTCGAAGGATATATAGAAACTGCCTTGTCATAGTCCTTCAGAAAGTCACCTCAGCAAATTGAGTAGAGCTAGCCATGACAGATTTTAATGTTATCTTTGGCATTGATTGGTTACGTGCATGTTATGCCTCAGTAAATTATAGAACCTGTACGATAGAGTTCCAATTTCTGGGTGAGTTAGACATAGAGTGGAAAGGTCGTTTAGTTGTGCCTGTAGGTTGCTTTATTTCCTACCTTAAGGCCAGATATATGATTTCTAAGGGTTGTGTGTTCCACCTAGTTAGGGTTAAGGATGTTACATTCGAAACCCAACTATCCAGTGAGTTCCCATAGTGTGCGACTATCCAGAAGTGTTTCCAGATGATTTACCAAGAATTCCTCCCGAATGGGAGATCGACTTTGGGATTGACCTTCTCCATGATACGCAGCCTATATCTATTCCTCCTTACAGAATGGCCCCAGTTGAACTAAAGGAGTTGAAGAAGCAGTTGAAAGATCTCTTAGACAAGGGTTTCATTAGACCAAGCAAATCCCGGTGGGGTGCACCAGTTCTCTTTGTCCAAAAGAAGGATGGTTCCCTTTGGATGTGCATTGACTATCAACAATTAAACAAGGTTACCATCAAGAACACGTATCCCCTCCCCAGGATTGATGATTTTTTTTGTAGTTATGTATTTTGGACTAACAAATGCTCCTGCAGCTTTTATGAATTTGATGAACGGGATTTTCTAGACGTATTTGGATATGTTCGGGATTGTGTTCATAGATGATATTCTCATATACTCTCATAGTGAAAAGTAGCATGCTGCTCATTTGAGAGTGGTGCTACAGACTCTTAAGGATCACCATTTGTATGCTAAGTTTAGAAAGTGCAAGTTCTGGTTAAACTTAGTGGTATTTTTTGGTCATGTAGTGCAAGTGAGGGTGTATAAGTGGACTCTCAAAAGATAGAAGTTGTGGAGAATTATACTAGACTAGTTAGTCCTTCGGATATCAAGAGTTTCTTAGGTTTAGCCGGTTACTATCTGAGGTTTGTTAAAAGGTTTTCATCCATTGCAGCACCATTGACTAAGTTGACTCAAAAGAAGGTGAAGTTTCAATGGTCACCTTTGAGAAGAGATTACAAGAGTTGAAGACTCGACTCACCTCAACATCAGTATTGATCTTACGTGATGGTACTGATGGGTTTGTGGTATATTGTGACGCCTCGAGGATCGGTCTTGGTTATGTATTAATGCAGCACAGTAAGGTTATAGCCTATGCTTTCAGGAAGTTAAAGGTCCATGAGAAGAACTATCTGACTCACGACCTCAAGTTGGCGGCGATATATTTTCCTTGAAGATTTGGAGACACTACCTATATGGGGTCCACGTGGATGTGTTTACGGACCACTAAAGCCTACAATATGTATTTACCCAAAAGGATCTAAATCTACATCAGAGGAGGTGGTTGGAGCTCTTAAAAGATTATGATATGAGCGTCGTTTATCATTGGGGTAGGGAAAATGTGGTAGCAGATGCTCTTAACAGGCTTTCTATGAAGAGTGTGACCATGTAGGTAAGGAGAGGAAAGAGTTAGTGAAGGATGTGCATCAGCTTGCACGACTAGGAGTTCGTCTTATTGACTCGATGGGTAGTGGTGTCATTATTAAAAATGGATCAGAATCTTCCTTGGTTACCAAGGTCAAAGCTAGACAAGATGAGGATCCTATTTTCATAAAGTTGAAGGAAGCCATTCAGAATCAAAAGGTGGAGGTCTTCTCCTAAGGGGGAGATGGGGTACTACAATATCCGAAACATTTATGTGTACCGGGTGTTGATGACTTGAGGGAGCCGATGTTGCATGAGGCTCATGGTTCCAGATATTTTATACATCCAGGTGCCACCAAGATGTATCGTGACCTACAAAAAATCTATTGGTGGAGTGGCATGAAGAAGGACAAAGCAGAGTTTGTGGCTAAATATCCGAATTGTCAACAGGTGAAAGTGAAACATCAAAAGACCTGGAGGTGTGCTCCAAGATATTAGTATCCCTACTTGTAAGTGGGAGGATATCAATATGGACTTCATTTTAGGGTTGCCTCATACTCGTCGACAATATGACTCTATTTGGGTGGCTTTAGACAGGTTGACTAAAGCAGCTCATTTTCTACCGGTCAAAACTACCGACTCAGTGGAGGATTATACTAAGTTATACAATCAGGAGTTATTTTGGTTGCATGGAGTGACCTTGTTCATTATATAAAATAGAGGTACTTAGTTTACCTCCTAGTTTTGAAGATCATTTCATAAGGGACTTGGTATTCAGGTCAAGCTTAGCACAACATTTCACCCGCAAATAGATGGTCAGGCCGAGCAGACAATTCAGATTCTTGAATATATGTTGAGGGCATGTGTGATTGATTTCAAAGGTAGTTGGGATGATCATTTACCTCTTATTGAGTTTTCATATAACAACAATTATCATTCCAACATTAAGATGGCTCTGTTTGAGGCTCTCTATGGGCAGAGATGTAGATCACCTATTGATTTGTTCGAAGTCGATGAAGCTGTATTGATAGGACCAGATTCAGTCCGTGAGGCTATGGAGAAGGTTCATCTTATAAGGGAAAGGTTGAAAACAGCTCAGAGTCGCCAAAAGTCCTATGCGAACATGAAAAGGATATAGCTTGAGTTTGAAGTTAATGATTTGGGGTTTCTGAAGGTATCTCCCATAAAGGGAGTGATGAGATTCGAAAAGAAAGGGAAACTTAGTCCCCGTTATGTTGGACCGCATCGGATTATAAGACGGGTTGACAAGGTAGCATATGAGTTGGAGTTGCCCTCGTAATTGGCTTCAGTACATCCAGTGTTTCATGTGTCACTTTAGAAGAAGTGCATGGGTGACCCGTCTTTGGTTGTTCCGGTGGAGAGTGTAAGTGTGAAGGATAGCCTCAGCTATGCGGAAGTTCCGGTGAAAATACTTGATCGGTAGGTTTGGAAGCTAAGAAACAAAAAAGTAGCCTTAGTAAAGGTTTTGTGGAGGAATCAGCATGTCGAGGGAGCTACTTGGGAAGCCAAAGCAGATATGATGGCTAAATACCCGCATTTATTCCCTTCCGGCTCAGTTTTAGCTTGAGATACCAGTTTCCTCCCTAGTACTCTTTTCAGTTTCATGTTTAGTTCATGTTTCAGAGTTTCTTTCATGTTAGCGTATGCAAGTGTAATTCATGAATTTAGTTCAGTCATGTATTCCAGTCTAGAGTCAGTCACTCCATCAGTTT
Source organism: Datura wrightii (assembly GCA_035772735.1). NCBI lineage: Eukaryota > Viridiplantae > Streptophyta > Magnoliopsida > Solanales > Solanaceae > Datura > Datura wrightii. Next base: position 92,699,687 of record JASDFA010000018.1, read on the forward strand.
TCAGCCTTAGAAGTTCAGTATGTGAGATGTCAGTGATTTTTCCCCATGTTTTTCAGTATATTCTTTCACATTCGAGGATGAATGTTCCCATGGGGGAGATATTGTAATACCCCAGAAGTACGTAATACTAGATTCGGGAAGTTGAAATGAAATCAGCAGAAAAATCTAAGATTTCTCTTAGAACGACTCATGGTATAGGTCGTTGGTGGGTCTAACGACCCGTTGTAGGCACTCATGGTGAGGGTCTGCAGAAGTAAACTTGGGAGTGACGAGTCTAAGGATGACCTATTGGTTGTTATAACGAGTCATTGTAAGGGGGTCATTGTGAGGGTGGTTCTTGTCAAGGTGGCCGGCACGAGTCACGGCTCAACCCGTTGTATGAGACGAGTCGTGGTATGGTTCCGTTGGGAGGATTTTCAGGAAGTGAGCAGTGGTGAAAATGGACGGACATGATGAGATTGGGGATTATAATGAGTCGTCCTATCCAGTTGTGGTAGCAGACCTGATTCTGGAAAATAGAGTGAAATCATGAGTAAGGTAACGACCCGTTGGAGCAAAGAACGAATAGTTGTAGGCCTCGTTGTCACTGGCAGTGTAGAAATTTCAGACTTTTCATTTAAGGTATTTCCATAATTTCTAGGCCTAAGGTCCTAAACTACATCATTTTAAGCTCAATTAGCAAGGTTTTAAGGGGGTTAAACCTATTCTAAGTATTTCCACTCCATGCATGCAACTTAGAGCTCTTCCTTGGAGATCAAGCTCGAAGAATTTTTCCAATTTCTCTTCAATTTCCTTTGTGCTTTAAAGAGAAAGTGCAAATCTGATTTACCTAAGTATGTGAGGCTATGAATGAGAGTTCCTTTCACTCTCATGTCCTAAATCCTTCTCAATTCCATGGATTTCAATTCTACATTCAAGTCTCATGATCTATGGGGTTTATTCCAGTTCTTGTGAAATTCTCTATGATCTATCTATGGGTCAATTCCCTTAATTTATCAAATCATATTTTATGATATATGGCTAGTTGTATAATATTTTCTTATTATTAATTTATAGTTTCAAATTTTAATTGAATTATGTCCAATTATGCATGCTTCATGAAAAGTCAAGTTATGATTCTATCATGATTTTGATCTTATCATGTCTAAATTATGATTTACGATTTATGTTATGAATTCTCTTCAAGTACTCAATATGAATTTATGAATATCAAGTATATACATGTTTTACAAGTATGCATGAATTTCATGATTTATGGATTTATGACTCTTGGCCAACTCATGGGCCCTTATTCATGGCAAATCATGTATTTCAAGTATGATCACGTATGTTATGTTGTAATTGGCCATGAACTTCATGAATAATTTATGATTATGATGTAAACCTCATGTGCATATTTTCGGGAGCAGTGTCTAGCACCGAGTAGACCTGGTGTTCTGGTAAACCTCATGGTCTCATCAACGTGTCACCGTAGGTATATATGTACAAATGTTAATGTTAGATACCACATAATGCACGTCCCTTGCCTAGAAAGCCTAGGACGGATCTACCCATTTGTACGAGATAGTTGGGGCATCATGTAAGCTTTATCATGATGGTGTCGTTTATGACGCGTCCTCCCATTGTTCCTCATGATTTATGCATGGTTATGTTATGTTACTTTGGCTCAAGTTATGTTTTATAAAGTTTTCTCTTATGACTATGATCATGATTGGTTTACTGATGATATGAAAATCTTGAGCCCTTATGTTTACATTATGACATTTACTTTATGATCATGTTGTCCTACTCTGATGAACTCTTATGTATTTTAACTATTCAATTTACCTTACCTTGAATACTCAGTATGTTTCAAGTACTGACCGCATCTCTATGCTGTATCATTTCATGATACAGGCTCAGAATTCAGGTTCAGCCCCGCCATTAGACGATTCTCAGAGTTTGCATCCCTTAGCCGGAGTTGGTGAGTCTTCATCCTTTAAGGACCCTTTTCTAGTTTATGTTTAGTTTTTCCAGTTTCAGTCCTTAGTGAGTTAGTTGGGGCTTGTCCCATCAACTCATCAGTACGTAGAGGCTTATCAGACATAGTATGTATTCAGATGTTCAGATGTCATTATGTTTTCAGACTTCCATTATAATGTATGATTAGACATCCGCATCATTATGTTGAGTTTAGATGTTATGTTCATGTAATGGATCTACTTGGAGCCTCTCAGGGTTCCATGTCCTGTGTCCCGATCCGAGTATATGTTCGGGTCATGACATATATCTCTTTTCAGATGATTTACTAATCTACTTGATAATCTTTGGTGAACTTTTTATACAAACAACTGACCTCTCCTAATCCTCTCAGCCCTTATTTCTTTACATGGAAAAAAAAGAGGAAAAGAATAAGGAAACAAAATGAAGAAGGCCAAAGCTGAAAATCTTCAACTATTACTAAACTCTTGAACCTCTATTTTAACAAAACAAAAATTATTTACAGTTTAAATTAAATCGATCTAAATAGAGATAAATGGATACATCAGATTCTTCTAGTCAGCTTTAACAAATCTATTTATCATCGCATCCTCAAGTGAAGAAGGTTAATGATGTTGGTGTTCCCACTATCTTGGCAGATCTTTGATCTATTCTTCGGTATATAATCTTCATTTAGTATTCTTAATTTACCTTGTAAACAAAGAACACTATCGAATTCTTATTCATATATTTGTATACATAGTACTGGATTTCTCATTCAAGTTCTTAATGTTTTTTGTAGATAAGTCTGCATCAGATCCTTCACAAAAAAATGTATCACTTTGTAAACAAAGATCAACTCAAGAAGGTAATTTTAGTTGCAAGAATATCTTTTGTGCTTGCTGATTTATATAAGTGCAATGTCTTGATATTACTCAACTAAAACTTGCAAGGAGTGATACTTGTGAATTGTAGCAGGGGATCTGTGATAGATGAGGTAGCTCTTGTTGAGCATCTCCCAGTTAAAATCCCATGTTATATGTTGGCCTTGATGTGTTAAGGTAGTCACAATACCAACATTTTTCTTTTTGGCAATCTTCTTCTCTCGTTATGAAACTGTAAAAGGGGAATTTGATTGTGTTACACACCAGCAAGCAAAAAGCTAGCAAATAACCTGCCATGTTAGCTATGTTATATTTATATCCTTCTCGAGTGGTGGTAACAGTTAATTAGTTGATTATTTTGGCTTTGACACAATTTTATTTATCTTCAAGAATGTAACACTTGAGAACAATGTTGTTTCTGGTCAAATCTGTTGACACTATTTTGGCTCAGGAAAGGCGATGGACCTTCAAGGAAATGCTGAGGAAATGGAGATTTCTAAAAGATTTCAAAGAAAGAGGTATTTTTCCAGTGAACATGTTATCAACCAGGGAGAGTTTCTCTAAGTTAGGAAAGTACTTCAAGAAATTGAGATTTCCAGAAAATTCATGTGAGGAAAAGTCAACGACCCGAAGGCAAAACAAACATGCTAATTCAGATGGAGCTACTCTAGAAAACAGGTTGTTTTGAAAGTCAAGAATCTCCTGTTTTCAACAATCAAGAATCTGAACTGGGATTTGGTCAGGGAGTTAGTTGTTTGTAGAGAGCTCTTTGAGCTCAAAAAGTTTTCCAATTATAGGAGACAGAGATCCACTCAATCCATTGGATCTAAATATAATACGGGTGACATTATTGGCTATTGAATCAAATGGTATAAATATTTTCTTTTATGTTGTTGACATTAATATAATGAATTAATTATTGTTTTTGTGATTTTAATAAACCACAACACTTTTTAATATTAGAATTTGTCAATATGTGGGCAATTTTACTACCAATAAGATGTGTCGTTAGTGACAATACGAGATGTAAATTCTAGGTGATTTTAGTGGGCATTATTATTGCCGCTAAAAAAATACCACTAAAATTGTGACCTTTTAGCGGAAATAGTTGATATTTTTACTAGAACTCTTTATAATTGTTGCTAAGGCCTTTAGCAACATTGGATCCAATGGCAATTAACTAATTGTAGGTAAAGCTTGGCAATTTGTATTGCCGCTAAACTACACATTTATTGCCCCTAAAAGCTTTAGTTGTTGTAGTGTCATGCTGCCTTAATTGTCTCTTCTACTAGATCTTGAGTTTTATCTTGAATCTTCATTGGTTTCACATGTGTTGGAGCTTACATAGTTGTTGGAGCACTCTCCATCCACTGCACTAGATTTATGGGAGCTAGGGCTTATGAAATGTATGTCTCTAGCGTAACAAGTCTAGTAGAATCTAACATTGCAGAGGGGGGAAAGGGGTAAAATGTTATTCAGTTTTGGCTCCGAAATTGCTTTAGCATGGCTGAGAGTGCACACTAGCAGCTTTTGTGTAACGGGCGCTTCTAGAGCATTCCTCTTTAATTTCTATCGCTATCAGAAGTAAAAAGATCCCGTGATTTAAAGTTGTTTGTAATGTTTCACACAAAGTTCACTGGGAACTTTTAAACCAAGCATCTAGATTGTGAACTACCTATAAATATTTATGATCAAAATTTAGACTGTGATTTAATGTTGTCCAGAAGGTTTCACACAAAGTCCATTTGTACTTTTAGACAAAATGGTTTAGAAATTCAACTACCGATAAAAGTATTTATAGTCGGTTTAAAGTTTGTTAGAAGCAATAGCATAAATCTCTCATTCTTTTTGGTTGTGTAACGCATATGTTATATTTGTAAAACTTTTTAAAAATATGACCAAAATATAATTAAGTGATCTAAAAGGGGCTATTTGTGCACTTCAACTGATGAAATAGGGGTGTTATTTCTTTTTCTTTTTGATTTGTCCACTCATTTCCTTATGTTTTGAATTTGATGCTCAATTTCTATCACATAATAATATGAGAACAAAACAAACATCTTAAATTTGAGTTTCACCATCACAAAATATAAAAATATTTAAACAATGATGGGGGATTGACATTATTCAACAATGATCACCTGAACCATTAAGGAAGTTTTGGAATTTACTAGTACAGTTTTTTCTTCTATAATAACCTTTTGCTTATCTAAAAATAACTTTTGTAAGTACATTTAAACATGGTCTCATGGTTAACTGTTTGAGTTTATTATGATATACTTATATACCTGGATAGCAAATGAAGCCTAGACCAAGTGTGTTACAATGTCAAGTAGAGGTGTTGATACTAATTAAAAATATATTATCTTAATTGAAATTTGAATTGGTCTTGTAGTTATATGTTAATGGATTTTTTCTGTTAGTGTGTGCTGAAGGATATCGATTTACACCAATTGACACTTCTATAAGTATTTTAAATATTTTTGTATTATTTGACAATAATATTACAATATATACATAAATTTATAGCAAAAAGATATTTCATCACAAAAATTCAGTTCCACCAGTATTGTCACGATACGAATCCTAGAACCACAAATGACCCCAAGCTAACCCATGACATAGCATATTACTAACATGATATGAATTTAAACAGAAAACTGAGCGGAAGCTAGCTGAAATGTAGACCATTCCTTTATGCATAAAGATATCGTGTGATAAAAACACTAAGTCACAAAGCCGAACAACTAAATCTATGTCTGAAAGTCTCTACTAACTGATGAGTTGTTGGGACAAGTTCCCAACTAACTCCAAAGTTTGAAAACTAAAACAAGACAAAATAACTTAAATAAAGAAAATAACCCCAGTCCTTGGAAGATGAGAACTCAGCACTTCTAGCTGATCAAGTTCGAAAGTGTCTAACTCGGGGTTGAGTCTGAATACCTAAATCTATATTATAAAATGATAGAGCATAAAGAGTATGCGGTCAGTACTTTGAATGTACTGAGTATATGAGATAGGCAATGGAAGTTTAAAACATGCTAGTAATCTGAGAAAGTTTGTACTAAGTATATAACTAAATGCATAAGCTAATATATAGCACAATGACCCTATCTGAGATGCATAAATATTGTCATGACATGCTAGTCTGCGAATAGTTAATGAAAATACAAGTAAAATTGATTTAAAGGATCATGTGCATGCACTAAAAACTGAAGCTATAACTATAATTAGTAAGGACTGTACTGAAATTAAATTGGAAACTGTACTGTGGAAGATACTATTAACTAACAAATTCCAATGTGAGCCTCATGGAGCCCAACCTATAACCCTGGTTGGGAGGGTATCCATACCTTTCCAAGGGTAAGAACCATGACTAGTGTGATATCATTCAAAATTTCAGGGAGATACTCTTAACTAACGAGGATCTCATATTCCTCTAGCAAAGGGAGATACTCTCTACTATCAAGGATTCCTTATCCTATAGTGGTACATAGTTATGAGATATGGGTGTGCTAGTACCCGGGCCTATTCGGTGCTAAGGACTACTTCCAACTGAACATAAATACTGAAAATCTGAAGTTGATGTCTAAGACTAGTCAGAACTACTTCATCTAAAAGTGTCCCGAGAGCTTAACGGACCATGAACATATTGATACTGATGTCTCAAAACTAGTGTTCTAAGACTAGTCAGAACTACTTTATCTAAAAGTGTCCCGAGAGTCAAAAGAATCATAAACATATTGATCATTCTAAAATCATGAGAAAATCATAGGTTTAAATCATACATTAAATCATACATACTGAGATCATGGTAGAATCGTATATTAAGAATGGACCATATTTTTTAAACAAGTTAAATCATAGGCTGAATTTTGGAAAATCATGCTAATAACTAATCATGGGAATTCATCATGCAATTGAAAGTGAAATCATGAACATCATGTGTTATTCATCATGAGGACCTTGAAAATCATTGAAGACATGAGAGAAATCATGTGTAGAGTAGAAACCCTAAGACTTGGTTTCTAGAGAATTGAATTTGTTAGGGTTTCTGAAAATAGTTGAGACACAACGGTGAAAGAAAACCCTTATTGAAGTCCCACATACCTGTCTTGGAGAAATCCCTACTAGCACTTTAAGCTTGAAGCCTTTAGAGAGGAGCCCTAGGTGTTCTTGAGCCTTGAGAGAAAAAGACAGTTCAAGAATTGGGTAAAAACCCTAACTTTGATCTCAATGAATTCTTGCATAGAGAAGGGCAATAAGGATGAATAGGAAGCTAGCTGAAATGTAGGCCATTTCGTTTACATGTTCAATATTGTAAGTTTAATTTATTTATTTTTTGAATAAAATTATTCAATTCTTGTTCTTTTCATTTAAGCACATAATGAACAATAATAAAGTTCTTCATTTATAGTTCTTAATAAATATTTGTTTTTAATTTATCAAATTAAGTAATAATTCATAATATGTTAAATTCAACTAACTTAAATGGATTACATGTTTTATTTACTTATTATTCCAGCATCTACTCAGCATTAAATTCAAACACTAAATTAAATATTTACTTTAAGTGATGTATTTTTTTTACATTTTATACTTGAGCATTTAATAATTGATTAAAAAAATGTAAGTATCATATATATTAATAAAAACTTTAAAGAAAACTAATATGTGATCATATAAGATGAAAAAAACTGATTGTTTTAACTTATGTCTCATATATACTAAAATTAAGATAATAATTTAGTACAGTAAATTTAAAAAGAAGTTCAAAAGAGATTTACATACCCAATGAGATATATAGCACTTTCAGTAAAAAGTCAAAAGACATTGACAATTATTAACATGATATAAATTGTAACTAAATATGATAATTAATACATGTACCTTTTAAATCTTTTTGAGTCTAAGTATAAAAAATTTTCTTTAGTTTAGAAGTAAACGTAAATAAAATTATGTATTTTAAGGAGATGAGATATATACTTTTCCTATTTAAAAATGAGTGGTGTTTTTATTTTTTATTTTATTTCAAAATAAGTGTTGTCTCACCTAATCAAGTAGACATTAATGACGTTCTCCAAATTTTATCCTTATTTAATTAAAAAAATTACATAGTCAAAACTAATACTAAGCAGTTAAATCTTTTTTAAAATATTTATCAAAAATAAATTACTAAAAACACATCTTACTTTATAGGAATGAGTAGTTTTCTTAAAGAGTGTACCCAAACTAAAAATACCATTTATTTTGAAATGAGGAAAATATATATTATATGTTATTTTTTATTATAACATTTAAGAGAATTCGTTGATTGTAGGATATCTATCGTGGCAAAAGGAAGTATATACGGAGATGTGTAAAAATATTATTAAATTATACAAAATTAAAAAAAAAGTCCTCCAGTTAATAGTTTGGTCCAAAATATTTTTATTATTAATTTTGGATAAAAATAATTTTTTTTAATAAAAATATTTTTTTTAAACACATTCTTTTTTTTAAATAAAAATGTTGTAACCCCTTATTTATTTTCTTATATTTAAGATCATAGTAATCTATCATTAATTTTCATTTAGATGATAATAAAATTATTTTTTTAATAAAATAGAAGACATTTTATTTCTTAACTTTTTTGAATGAAAGAAGGATGAGCATTTGATGATATAATTCTTGATTTTAAAGATAAGATGCAACAATCATAGTGTCATGAAACAAAAAAATTTACTATATTTCTTTAAATCACAAAATATTTTTAAAATGTTGTAGATAGAGTTACTGTTGATCATTTTTTTCATTTAATTTTACAATCAAGAAATTTATTAGAAAATATTTATCCTACTTCAATTCGAAAAAGATTAAAAAATAAAAATATTTTCTTTTTTATCAGAAAAACAGATTCTATCATTAGCTAATAAAAATTACTAATGAGTATGAATATATATATATATATATATATATATATATATATATATGACCTATATAGTCAGTTTAAAAAGTACATGAAGTTATTCTATTTTAATTGATAAGATGAGATCAAGAAGAAAAAAGATTATTTCTCTTTTTTTTTTAATTAGCTAAAGAAACTTTAAAAGAAAAAAAGAAAATATTTTAAAAAATAATATTTTTTATTAAAAATAATGTGTTTAAAAGTTAAAAAATTAATATGCTTATTAGGAAAAAGATATTTTGGCCAAAAGTAATAGTAGGATGTTATGAAATAATAAAGAAAGAGGACAGAGAATGTTGTAGCAAAAGAGATAAGACTTTTATTTCTCTTGAGGGGATAAATGGGATCAAAAGGATTATCTACAATGAATGAAAACCCCCTTTATTTATAGGGAAAAACTAACTTGGTCCCAAAGTTACTAACCCTAGTGTCACGCCCCGTCTTGGGAGGCATGACTGGCACTCGGTGCCCTACTAAGACCTAGACTGCTGGACTACTGAGCCTAAGCACTTCTGGTGCCAGGCTGGCTCTAACTCTGGGTTCATGGAACCAACGGGCTATATAACGGTTGTAAATATAGCCTCTAGCCAACTAGGCCCATAGCCACCTGTAAGACAACAACAGCTAACCAGAACAATAGTAGTATGAAGGAATCCATGCGGGCCGACAAGGCCACCATGCTGTCTAGTTTTACTAAAAAACTGAACTGAATGCTAAACTGCTCTGTGACCGACAAGGTCACCAACTATCAACTATACAAGGCCCCACACGGCCATCATAAATAAACTAAAACATACACACAGCCTCACACGACCGGTACGACTAACCACAGGGAATATACAATTTGCAAGCCTCTAAGAATACTGATAAGATGGTCGTGACAGGAACTGTACAACAAAAGAAAAAGAATAAACCTCTAGGTGTCTAGCTCCGGATGACAGGAACTGATGACTCTGTGTGCCGGCTAGAATTACGAGGGATCGGCTCCTTGTCTATGAGTACCTGCAGGCAAGTAATGCAGCGCCCCCAAACGGGCGTCAGTACCACTAGTACCGAGTATGCAAAGCAAACCAAACATATATGAAGATAAGCAGTAATACTGATAGTTACTGAAATGACAGAGGATAGCTAAAACTGTCTGGAATAGCAGAATTTGTACTGAGCTTAACTGTACTGAAAAGAAGATACGAATTATACCTGTAGATGCGGCGTCCTGCTATCTATCAATTTAATAAGTAACATATATATAGAGAGAGCATACAAGAACATATACCAGCCCCCATAAGGCGGAAGGTTCCAATCAACACGCAATCTATATACCCCTACCCGGGTCAAACCATCCAAAAATAAATTCACTCCACTCATCTAATAACTACGAGCACCCCGCTGGCCCCCTGGGTATGCAGCTTGGGCTCTCTGGGCCCCTGACTATAACTGTATCTGAGTCCGGAGGACTCCTGTAACTGTAATCTGAGATTTGTATCTGTTATCTGTAATCTGTGCCCTGGGCACAAGCGCTCGACAGGGTATGCTATAATGTTGATCAGTCTGCTATGGGGAATGCTGCATCCCATCTTCGTCCTACTGCGGACGGCATGCCACTCCTTGGAGTGACGTATCCTCACTCTCTGGCGGGCGAGTCGACACAACTATTAACCCTGGGGGGGCAAGGAAGCTCTAAGGGTGCCCACATATCACAAAATAATAAGACTTTTAATATATATCGCTTTACTCAAACACGAGAAAGCAAACACGTAAATCGCATTCTATATACACAATTTATAAATCGCATTTCTGAATCACGACTACAAATAACATTTCTCAATTTATTTATAAATCACGTTTTCGGTTCACGATGTATAATTTGCATTTCTCATTTACGATTATAAATCACATTCGTCAAGCATGATGTATAAATGGCATTCGTCTATCACGATTTATAAATCGCATTGAACGAATACGATTTATAAATCACCTTTTACAAACACCTTTTATAAACAACATTCCTCAATCACGATTGATAAATTGCATTTCTCAAACACGATTTATAAATTTTACAGATATAATTTGTAAATCGCGATCTGCAAAGACGATTTGTTCAAATAAGAAAAGTTTTAAGAAACAAAATTTTAGTCAATTTTAAAGTATTAAATATTAGGAGTTTTTATATTTTACAAATAAGTAAAGATTTAATAATTACAAGTTTAATTAATTTTTAAAGCCCTAATGTTTAGAATTTTAATTAAATAATAATTATTTAATAAAAATAGTAAATGACAATTTTATCTACTGTAGAGTCTTTTAATGAAAGACAAAAAATTCAATAAACATTTCTAAAGGCCTTCAAGCTTTTAATATAGTATAGATTATGCCTTTAATCATGTTTATTACTTTTAATATTACTAATAACATAAATTGATACGTATTAGTTATACACCTTATTAACATTGAGTTATACATATATTGAAAAACATTAGCAAATAAATTAAATAATATCAAGATTAATACATGCATTATTTTCTCTAATACATTTACCAAACGATCCCTTAAAATGGTCTTCTACTCACGAGTTCATTTGGTCACCGGTTAGGCTGAAGTTATTTGTATATCAAAATTTGTAGATGCTTGGTCATAGAATCTAAATGTTTTAGTCAGTGTTTTCAAAACTATTTAAATTTTAGTCATTTATGGGGGCCCTATAATCTTTCTAGATATTTTTTTTAAAAAAATATTTTTTTGATATTTAATGTGTGAGTTGACAAAGAAATTGAACACACATATAGTGCATAGGAAGTTAAATAAAACTCAATGAATGCATGTATATCGACTATGTAGGAGAAAAATAACAACCATTTTTATTGTCCCTTTAAGCACATTATTCCCAATTTGTAGTAGTCATTGACAAACGAAAAGAGATTGAAGCTCAAAACTTCCTCCTCCTCCTCTTCCTCCTCCTTTTCTTCTTCTTCTTCTTCTTCTTCTTCTTCTTCTTCTTCTTCTTCTTCTTCTTCTTCTTCTTCTTCTTCTTCTTCTTCTTCTTCTTCTTCTTCTTCTTCTTCTTTTCATCATTTTTATTTTACATTTAAGATGTTATGGCTTGTAATTTCTTCCACAAATTTTTTTGTGTACAAAATTAGGGCTATACAACTATGCAAGAGCTAAGATCAAAGCAGAATATGGATAATGAAAATTCGAAGTTGAAGTTTGAGGTGCGATGCCATCATGGTATTGAAATTGGACTTTTTAGATGTACATTAATGTCGGCCACACACTAATGCAGTAAGAACAAGAATTAATAGAACAACATGGAAGAAGAAGAAGAAAACCATATCAATTATAATCAAAATTCATTACAAGCGACAAAACCTCAGTAAGGAAGAGAATTAGTCACTCATTTGTGGATTGATCATCCTAAAATGAGTGTAAATCATACGTACAATTGATAGAAAGAAGAAAAGAAGAGAAGAAATCCCTTAGCTTTTTCGTTCCTCAACTGCTCCTAACCCACGTCCTTGCTCTCCACTTCTGAACTCAGTCTAAAAACTAAAAACTGCTTAAAATAAACCTAAGTGTGCTATTTATACTAGTGAGAAATTTTTCCCGGAATAACAAGCAACGTGTCACGGAGGCCAACGCGGAGCACTGCCTCCGTGACACAGCGTGGACGCGGACCTTCACTAGAATTTCAGGGTCCGGTAAATTAGCCTCAACGTGGCACGGAGGCCAACGCGGAGGCCTCTCTCCGTGCCACGGAGCTGACGCGATGGCACACTGGAAATTGCCATTTTAATTCCTGTTCAGGCAGTGTGCTACCGCGATGGTAGCGTGGCACGGCTCCATCGCGGAGCCCCTATAAAATGTGCATTCCAATGTCTTTTCCACGCTCGCATCCAAGTCCAACTCCGATATCGTTCCAACATGCATTTTAGCTCCTAAAAATCACATTTACCTGCAAAACAAATGCTAATCATGTTGGTTAGTATAAATTCGCATTTTATTACCAATTACATGATATTATATACACATTGCACAACAAACAAGGTAAAAATGATACGTTTGAGTATCACTTGGGCATATAAATCTGCCCAAGATCACTTACCCCACACTTAAATCCTTGTTCGTCCTCGAACAACATATACACAAATCATGCAAATTACATCCCAACCTTCGTCACTATGGTGCGACCATTTACGCTACGGTCATACCGATTATTCAATTTTTGCAAATCATCACGAAAACATGCTTGGTCTTACAATACAATGACCTTTAATACATCAAGACTTCCTAGACCTTTAAGAATTGATTCTTGATATCGGCAAACTCATGCAAATTAGCTAATCAAGAAATCCGACACGAAAATCAATCTTTCCTCAAGCATGTGCCCTCACAACTCGAGAGAATCTTCCCCTTTATGTTCATGCAGCACACAAACATTCAAGTAGGGGCATACAAAAATTAATTTCACTCACTCTCCCAAAAGAATTCACATGCCTCATGTCATGACCCATAAGCTTGCCCTTAGTGTATTACTCCACTAATATAAAGAAATGCAATGTAAGATCACGTAGGACTTTAATGGGTTGTAACGGGGCTATGGATCTAGTATATATATATTGGATTAGCCAATAATAGTCGCTAGCATCCTTAAGCGCCTTTTCAACTCATTCCCATCGACTTATGGACATTGTTCCTCTCTTTCCTCTTTTTCTCCCATTCATGCTGGTTTCCTTTCGTACAACCCATTTCATCAAACACACTTGACACAAAACAAAGGGTTTTCATGTACCCTCACTATCATTTAATTATAGCAAGTGCCTCTTCAACATCATCTTTTCTTTCTTCACTCTGCTTTTCTTTTTCTTTTCACTCTTTAACACTTTGGGAAACATTTTCTTTTCTTTGTAAGCGCTTAAGAGTTTCGTATAGACTTTAAGGCTAATGAAAAGAAGGAATAAAGCTTAGTTTATACAAGTTTGGACAAAAAAAAGAAAGAAATCGGCTAAAGGCTCAACGGGCTGACTAGGGTATACAACATATAAAAAGGTAGAATTTGACAAGAAAAAAATGGAATCTATCGGTTAAAACAAAGAAATGCCTACATCCTTTCCAACACAACACTTCCTTCATTTCGTTTTGTATACACACCAGGCAAGTTCTAGACAATTCACAATGGCATGGAATAACAATACCTCACTTCACACTTCGTGCACATGCTCGAATCAAGATGCATTCACAGACTCTCTAATTAGCCAATCACATGAATTCAAAATTAAGCCTCAATCATACTGAATCAAATTCTATAGCCTAGGTAACTCAACATATTTATCAAATTGCATGCTTTCAAACGAATCATTTTCACATTTTGAACATCAGTTACACACGCAATGAAATTTTAGCAACCATAAGCAACTACAGTTTATTGATGCAATCCACCAAAGAAAAATTAAAAACAAATAAAAATCCTACTCCTACCGACTACATTTCCCTTAAGACGGTCGTCATCCATCCATCATAGGGAACGGTCACTAACTATGACATCGGTTCAATGAGACTATTCTCGGTAAAAGAACCAAAAACAAACTCCGAGAAACCCAAAAAAATAAAAATCGAAAAATTTTTCAACACATCGATCATTTCGATAGAAAGAAAATATTTACAAGTGCAAAATATTTTCGCGCAAATTTGTGAAAAATATCGATCATCTCGATAGAAAAAAAATATTTACAAACTATTTACAAAATATTTACACTGACAACCATAACTTTTCATAACACACATCATTAGCCACAAAACAAATATATACAGATACATCACCAAACAGTTCACAACAGGGAAAGCACAAACATTCATCCAAACTAAGGAAAAACATACAGCAAATTAGAGCCCAAGTCCCAGCACCTAGCTACTCCCCACCCCACACTTAAATCAAACACTGTCCCCAGTGTTCACAAAAATTACAACACAAAAAATTCGGGTGGTGGAACTCCCTGATTAGTCGAAATATTCGACTTCTTCATCCGGTGCTGCGGCCTCGTCGCCTAAGTCTGAATCAGCTCCATCGTCGTCATCGGACTCCACATCGGAGTCCTCCCGACGTGTCTCCTCATCAGTAGGGACATCGTCATCCGTCGGCTCCATGAAGGCTGGTCCCACCCGACATAAGGCTCTGGCGTTCTCGCCAAAGGGGTAGTCCAGCTCCAGCTGCCATAATTCTTCCTCGGTGGCTGGTCTCCCACCAATCCGTAGCTGTAGCATCTGCATGCCAAACATACGGGCCATGTACTGATCGTCACGAGCATGTTGCTCGCCCAAAGTCAGTACTGGTCCGTATGTAGTGTCGGGGGCCTTAGTCTTTGTCACATCGAGGGCCCTCCGCTCCAACTGCGGAATGTAGTCCAAGGCTTCTTCCTCAATGTCGAGGCCTCGGAGGAAGGTGGTGATGAGTCCGCCAAACCCGTATCTGTGGCCCTGGTGCAGTCTGGCTCTCTTCATGACGGATATTATTACCGCCCCAACATTAATCTCAAGCCCTTTCATAAGGGCATACACCAAGCAGACACGGTCCCGGGTCACGTCCGTCATATGAACTCCCGGGATCAAACACGAACACACAATCTTCAGCCATATTCTGGCCTCCCTGTTCATCTGCGAATAAGGCAGCGTCTGGTGGTAACCCCTCTCCTTATGTCTACTCCATCGGGCTGTGGATCGAGCCCCACACAACGTACGTCTAATGTCGGCGTACGGTGGGGTGATGTTTAGCTGGCGGAGAACGTGGGCTTCTGTGTCCCGCGCTCCAACGATGGCATTCAGCTGCTGGGGTTCCAGAGTAACAATCTGCCCTCTGATTTTCACTGTGTGGCTTCTGATGGTCGGGTTCCAATTTGCGTAGAACTCTCGGACCAAGTGAAGGTTGCACTCCTTGGGCTCCTGAAAGATAAAGCTGAGCCCAGCTGCTTCAATTCTCTGTACAATGCGAGGGAACTCCTGTGCGAGTGGTTCCCGTGCAATATGTTCTTCCGGGAAGTACTTGCTCTCCTTACGCTTATTATACCATTTCTTTCCTTCCTCGGTTACCCATCTTGTTCCGTATTGGCGGTGTTGGCCGCGCGGAATAGCGGGTGCAGCTGGGACTGCGGTGCCCAGTCTCATCCTTTTCCTACCGGTGCCTGAGGTAGAAGCACCATTGCCTTTATCT
The DNA here is from genome assembly GCA_035772735.1 of Datura wrightii. Taxonomy (NCBI): domain Eukaryota; kingdom Viridiplantae; phylum Streptophyta; class Magnoliopsida; order Solanales; family Solanaceae; genus Datura; species Datura wrightii. The sequence continues at coordinate 92,715,675 of JASDFA010000018.1, forward strand.
TGTCTGCTCGCCATTGTACCTGTCAATTTACACAAACAAGCACAAAGTTAAGCTAAAAACTTGTTAACTTCGGCTAAGGTCGGGTTACACAACATTTACCCCACACTTAGGCCTTAGCTACTTCTACAAATTACGGCAAGGATAACTCTAATTACACCACAGACAACACTATACGCTTCATGCTTAGTGCGTTCACAAAAAAATTTCGACAGCATAACGGTTAGCGTACTACTCAGACTTCATACAGCTAATCACAATCCTACTATCGCTAACAATTCACACATCGCACTTCGCAACAAAAACAACAACAAAATAAAAACAACGATAAAAACATTCTATATACAATCTAATCCAAACAATCTAACCAATTTACACACTTTTTGCATTTTCCCAAAAAAATTCGAGAATTTGTCGTCTTTTAACATTTACACAATATTTACCACGACTTCTCTCAAATTACAAACACACCCTGGCATCTAATTTGATGACTTATCAAGTCACTCAAGTTAAATTCAACAACTCATGCCCTAGAATACAATTCTATAATCAAGTTCGAATTATTTACGCAATCGATAAGTTCAAACGCTAAATACAACAATCCAAACATATATCAATCACAAATAAGCCATCATTCATGTTTAATTTCTACCTAGGGTGATATATCTCACCTCACATGCCCAAATTTGACTAAAATCGCCAAAAAATTGAGATAGACGATGAAAACATACCTTTGAATTGAGAAACCGAAGAAACTTGACGTATTCCTTGCCTAGGAACGTGGCACGGTGCTTGGGGAGGGGGAAATAGGTGTTTTGGTCGCGGAGGGAAGAGGGAATGGGAAGAAATGGGGCGAAATCGGGGGTTTTAATTTAAGAAAACACGCGGATCACCCGGCAACCCGGTATGACCCGGCACCAAATACACGGCAACGTGTCACGGAGGGTAACGCGGAGACCCTCCTCCGTGACACGGAGCCAACGCGTTGGCTTACTGAAATTTTTGAAAAATCCGGATTTTGCCTTCAACGTGTCACGGAGGGTAACGCGGAGCCCTACCTCCGTGACACGGCGCCAACGCGCCAGTGCACTGTTTCTTCAATTAATTTAATTTTTCATACCTTGCCTCATTTTCTCGATTCCATGTATATTTCCTCCGTTATACCTGAAAATCACCTCACTAAATAAAAATTGGTTAGATTAATAGATTTCCCTAACTAAAATAAAAAATACTAACTAAAATGAAAATCTAAACCTAATCAAGAAAAGAAAAAGAAAAATAACAATTGGAAATAAAAAAATAAAAACAAAAATAAAGATAAAAATTAACTACACTATGCAAAAAGAAGAAAAATAAAATATTTTTCTCACGGGTTGCCTCCCGTGCAGCGCCTGGTTTACCGTCGCGGCTCGACGTCCTTTATGCTCACTTGTCTACTAGGGTGATGGACGATTTTGTCCCGATCATGGTCATCCCCCCAGTAGTGCTTGCATCTCTGCCCATTTACCAAGAACGTAGCACTCCTATCTTCTTGCCACAGTTCTACCGCCCCGTGAGGGGTCATTCTCACCACTTCAAATGGTCCAGACCATTTAGACCTCAGCTTACCAGGAAACAATTTCAATCTTGAATTAAAAAGCAAAACTTTCTGTCCTGGTTCGAAAATGCGATGCACCACATGCTTGTCATGCCATCTTTTGGTTCTTTCCTTGTAGTACTTCGCACTCTCATAGGCATGCCAGTGAAATTCATCAAGTTCGCTAAGCTGCATCAATCTCTTTTTACCCGCTAGCTCTGAGTCCATATTTAGCTTTCTGACAGCCCAGAAAGCTCGATGCTCAAGTTCAACCGGGAGATGACACGCTTTGCCATAGACCAATCGGTATGGTGACGTTTCAATCGGTGTCTTATAAGCAGTTCGGTATGCCCACAACGCATCATCAAGTTTACTAGACCAATCATTCCGTTGTGTGTTCACCTTTTTCTGAAGAATCTGTTTTACCTCCCTATTTGACACCTCTACTTGCCCACTAGTTTGTGGGTGATATGTTGTGGCCACTTTATGGCGCACCCCATACTTAGCCAGTAATTTCTTGAAACTTGCATTGACAAAATGAGCCCCTCCGTCACTGATAATTGCTCGGGGTGTCCCAAACCTTGTGAGGATGTGTTTTTTCACAAATTTCGTTACTACCTTGTTATCATTCCTGGGGAAAGCTATTGCTTCCACCCATTTGATACATAATCTACAGCCACCAAGATGTAACGATTTCCAAATGACGGTGGGAATGGACCCATGAAATCAATGCCCCATACATCAAAGGGCTCAACTTCCAGTATGTTCTGCAAAGGCATCTCTTGTCTTCTGCCAATTGATCCTGTCCGCTGACATCTGTCACACATTTTGACATACGCCATAGAGTCTCTGAACAGTGTTGGCCAAAAGAAACCCGACTGAAGAACCTTATGTGCTGTTCTCTCACCTCCGTGATGCCCTCCATACAACGAAGAATGGCAGCCCCTTAACACTTCTGCTATCTGACTCTCTGGGTTGCATCTTCTCATCACCTGGTCTGGTCCCTGCTTGAACAAATATGGCTCATCCCATACATAATGTCGGCTGTCATGCCTCAATTTCCTTATTTGCTGGTCTGTTGTTTCAGGTGGGTAAACTCCGCTCACTAGCGAGTTGACTATGTCAGCATACCAGGGAACTTCAGCTTCTCCCACTGCCAAGAGTTGCTCATCTGGGAAGTCCTCATTAATGTCATCACTTTCCATCATATGCGACCGACTTTCCAGTCGTGATAGGTGATCTGCTACTTGATTTTCACTCCCCTTTCTGTCTCTAATCTCAAGGTCAAACTCCTGTAGCAATAAGATCCATCTGATCAATCTGGGCTTAGCATCTTTCTTGTTGAATAGGTACCGAATAGCTGCATGATCAGTGTACACCACCACTTTCGAACCCACCAAATAAGACCGGAACTTGTCAAATGCAAACACCAGAGCTAGCATTTCCTTTTCTGTGACTGTGTAATTACTCTGGGCCGGATTCAGTGTCTTGCTTGCATAGTAAATAGAATGAAAAATTCTATTTTTCCGTTGTCCCAATACAGCTCCCACAGCCACATCGCTGGCGTCACACATCAGCTCAAATGGTTGTTCCCAATCAGGAGAAGTAAGTATAGGTGCTTCATCAATTTCTGCTTCAATTTTTCAAATGCTGTAACACACTCATCGTCCAACTCAAACTTTACCTCCTTTTCTAACAGTCTGCATAGTGGTCTAGAAATGTTGGAAAAGTTTTTAATGAACCGTCTGTAGAATCCCGCATGCCCCAGAAAACTGCGCACACCTTTCACTGACACTGGTGGTGGCAATTTTTCAATAACCTCGATCTTAGCACGATCGACTTCCAACCCCTTTTTAGACACTTTGTGGCCCAGGACAATCTCCTCCTTCACTAAGAAGTGGCATTTCTCCCAGTTTAGCACAAGGTTGGATTCTTCACATCGAGCCAGCACCCTGTCAAGATTCTGCAAACAAGTAGCAAACGAATTACCGAAAACAGAAAAATCATCCATAAATACCTCAACAGAATCCTCAACCATGTCATGGAAAATAGCCATCATGCATCTCTGGAATGTGGCGGGTGCATTGCATAACCCAAACGGCATCCGCCTGAAAGCATAGGTCCCATAGGGACAGGTGAAAGTAGTCTTCTCTTGATCCTCAGGAGCGATGGCTATCTGGTTATAGCCAGAGTACCCATCAAGGAAGCAATAATACTCATGCCCAGCCAATCTATCAAGTATTTGATCAATAAAAGGAATGGGGTAATGATCTTTCCTTGTGGCTTCATTTAGCTTTCTGTAGTCCATACAAATCCGCCAGCCTGTGACAGTTCGTGTAGGGATCAACTCATTTTTCTCATTGGTGACTACAGTCATCCCCCCTTTCTTAGGAACACATTGAACGGGACTGACCTACTCACTGTCTGAAATTGGGTAGACTACACATGCATCAAGCCACTTGATTATTTCCTTCCTTACCACATCTTTCATTGCTGGATTAAGTCTCCTCTGCGGCTGAACAGTTGGCTTGGCTCCTGTCTCCATGAATATCCTGTGTGTGCAGAAAGCTGGATTTATACCCTGAATGTCAGACATTTGCCAACCCATTGCTTTCTTCCTCTTCCTTAAGACCCCCAAAGCTGCCTTTTCCTGTTCCTCTGTCAAGTCTGCAGAGATGATAACTGGTAACGTCTCTCCCTCCCCCAAAAAGATATATTTTAGATGGGGAGGCAATTCTTTCAGCTCCAATTTTGGTGCCTCCTCAACAGACGGTTTCAGCAACGGCTCTAGTGATCTCATCAATGACTGAAATTCCTGTCTCCTCGGATGATTAGGTGCTCCATCCAACAATTGAACCATTCCACAAGCTTCTCTATCCCCAAAATGATCAGAATGCGTCAACGCTCTTTCCAATGGGTCTTGAGATTTAACAACCTGCCTACTTTCTCCGTGTTCAACCACACTGATTTCCGAAAGCTCCTCATGTATAGCCGGCAGCTTCATGGCTTTTAGCACATCAAATACCTCTACCTTGTCATGTGCTCGCATTGTAAGTTGACCCGCAGCTACATCAATTAATGCTTTCCCGGTTGCCAAAAAGGGTCGTCCCAAAATAAATGGGACTTCAGCATCTGGTTCAAAATCCAGAACAATAAAATCGACCGGAAAAATGAGGGAGCCTACTTGCACTAACAAATCCTCAACAATGCCATCCGGCTTAGCTAAAGACCTGTCTGCTAGCTGCAAGATTACCGTTGTAGGTCTAGGACTCCCTAGACCTAACTTTCTGAATACCGAAGATGGCATCAGATTTATGCTTGCCCCCAAGTCGCATAATCCACGAGCTCGGATACTTTGCCCAATCGTAAGCTGGATAGTAAAACTTCTAGGGTCTTTCAGTTTTGTGGGCAACCTATTCTGAATCCGGGAAGTGCATTCCTCCGTTAAAGCTACCATGGCATACTCAGTCAAACGACTTTTGTTAGCCACGATGTCTTTAATATATTTCGCATATTTTGGCACTCCCTGTAAGACATCAACAAGAGGTAAGTTAACATGTACCTATTTAAGTACCTCCATGAATTTTTGGAAACACGTCTCCTCCTTGTGTTTCTTCAGTCGTTGAGGGAACGGGGGTGGAGGCCTTTCTGGTTCAGCTTCTTTAGTCTTCCCCTTATCTGAGATTTGCTCTCCCTCAACATCTGCTGCTCCTGACTTTTGAGGCAGTCTTTCCGGTTCCACCTCCTTTAACTGTAAACCACTCCTCGTGGTCACTACATTTACCTGCTTCGGATTAGGATCCGTGTCGCTAGGTAGTCCTCCTCTGGGTCTCGTATTTTGGGCACTAGCAAATTGCCCAAACTGATATTCAAGAGCCTTGGTCGCCAATTGATTATTCTTCACTTCGGCTGCCAATTTAACATAGTCAGCCTGCAATTGCGCCTGATTAGCGATCATGGTTTTGAACATCTCCTCAATGGTAGGTGATGGTGGTGGAGGAGGGGCATTGTGATTTCTGAATTGAGCTTGATAATTTTGTTGCCCTCCTTGATTTCTCTGCATACCCTGACCAGAACTTTGGCCTTGTTGGTTGTTGCTACCCCACAAAAAATTCAGATGGTTTCTCCAATTTGAGTTGTAGCCACTACCAAACTGCTGCTGATTTCTCTGTGCATTGCCCACAAAGTTAACAGAATCAGGATTAGCACCACAGCATTCAGCTGAATGCTCACTACTACCACACACTTCACACCACATCTGTTGAACTGCATTGACTGAAGCTGAAGGCTGGTTCAAATTCATATTGCTGAAATGAGTGTTTAACTGATTTTGCAAAGCGGCTATCTATGCAGCGATAACTGTAAACCCATCCACTTCAAGCACTCCCGCTGCTTTCCTTGCTCCACCTCTTGAAGAATCTGCATTCCATTCTGGATTGCCTTGTGAAATTCGGTTGAGCAAAGTGTACAGCTCCTCGTAAGTCTTTTCCAGCGCTTGCCCTCCAGCTGCTGAATCTAACAGAATTTTAGTGTGGGGTTCCAAACCCTAAATAAATGTGTGTACCAACACCTCATTGGACTGATGATGATGAGGACAGTCCCGCAACATGGATTTAAATCTTTCCCAGGCTTGATATAGATTTTCTCCCTCCCTCTGTTTAAAACTTAGAATTTGACTTCTAAGTCTGGCTGTTTTACCAGAAGGGAAAAATCTAATCAGAAACTTCCGTGCAAGATCATCCCACGTTGATATAGAATTGGGTGGTTCAGCTTTTAACCACCTCTTGGCTTCACCAAGTAAGGAAAACAGAAATAAGGTGAGCCGAACATAATCAGGTGACACTCCAGCGGGTATATAAGTGTCACTTATCTCCAAAAAGTTTTGGAGATGTTGTTGTGGATCTTCATGAGGGAGACCGGTAAATTGCCCGCTTGTGTGCAAAAGTTGCACCATATTCTGCTTTAATTCAAACCTCCCTCTAGGCTCTGGTTTGCGGATACTAGAATGTACATTGTTGGCGTGTGGGATTGCCAGCTCGCGAACCGGCCTTGCTGCTGCTTCATCGGGCACTAACACTGCCCTTACAACTGGTGGATTTTGTTGCTCCATAATAGATTGTCGGAACAACTGCAGCTTCTTTTGTAGAGCTTCTCTACGTTGACTATGAAATTCACGTTCAGGCTCTAAGTAAGATTCCACCAGCTCCTTGTCCCTTGCCAGTGTTCACAGAAACAAAATCTGCAAAATACAGGCTAAGACCAAGTTGTTAACACTTAAGAAAATAAAAATAAAAATACAGTAAATTTACACTAAACACAATTTCACAAATCGCCTAGCCTCCCCGGCAACGGCGCCAAAAACTTGTTCGGGTGTTCCGGTAGGGGTTAAAAATCGACACGCAAGTGCACGTGGTCAAACAAGTAATAAAGTGGCTAAGTAGCCAAGTATCGATCCAAGGAGGCTCAAGATATGTAAAGTTGCCTAGTTTACTATATTCCTATTTCACTTCTAATTATGCTAACAACAATGTAACCAACAGTTACTTGAGTTTTTGTTTCTAAACTATATATACTAAAATTAATAACAACTATTTACTGTGAATTTAGACAATGGATATGAACATGCCAAGGTTAAGAACAAGTAATGAACTTGATAATCATGATAATTTGGTTAATCTCTTCTTCATGTTGCTAGCCAAGAACATTCGCCTAGAAATTAAAACTCTCGTATTTAATTTCACTTTAGAATCATAAACCATCCGTCTACATTTCTGTGATCAAATGCAATTTATGACCTAGCAATACAATTCCGGTTCCTAAATTGACTAATACGGCTTTCAAGTATATTTCTATCAGGAAAGCACATCAAAACCCAATTTTCCCAAATCAAGTTAAGAACAATACCCTATTAATTCACAACTTTCCAATTTCTTGCTCTTTCGAGTGAAATTGGACTTTTTAGATGTACATTAATGTCGGCCACACACTAATGCAGTAAGAACAAGAATTAATAGAACAACATGGAAGAAGAAGAAGAAAACCATATCAATTATAATCAAAATTCATTACAAGTGACAAAACCTCAGCAAGGAAGAGAATTAGCCACTCATTTGTGGATTGATCATCCTAAAATGAGTGTAAATCATACGTACAATTGATAGAAAGAAGAAAAGAAGAGAAGAAATCCCTTAGCTTTTTCGTTCCTCAACTGCTCCTAACCCACGTCCTTGCTCTCCACTTCTGAACTCAGTCTAAAAACTAAAAACTGCTTAAAATAAACCTAAGTGTGCTATTTATACTAGTGGGAAATTTTTCCCGGAATAACAAGCAACGTGTCACGGAGGCCAACGCGGAGCACTGCCTCCGTGACACGGCGTGGACGCGGACCTTCACTGGAATTTCAGGGTCCAGTAAATTAGCCTCAACATGGCACGGAGGCCAACGCGGAGGCCTCTCTCCATGCCACGGAGCTAACGCGATGGCACACTGAAAATTGCCATTTTAATTCCTGTTCAGGCAGTGTGCTACCGCGATGGTAGCGTGGCACGACTCCATCGCGGAGCCCCTATAAAATGTGCATTCCAATGTCTTTTCCACGCTCGCATCCAAGTCCAACTCCGATATCGTTCCAACATGCATTTTAGCTCCTAAAAATCACATTTACCTGCAAAACAAATGCTAATCATGTTGGTTAGTATAAATTCGCATTTTATTACCAATTACATGATATTATATACACATTGCACAATAAACAAGGTAAAAATGATACGTTTGAGTATCACTTGGGCATATAAATCTGCCCAAGATCAGGTATTTTTCTCAAAATGCATGAAACTATTCAAATCTCTAGAAAAAACGAACCAAACTTCGACATGACACAAGCTATAACTCGAATATGAAAGAATATCATTGTTCCCGAGATTAGATTTCAAGAAATTCAACTGATTTCTCCATAAAAAATTAAAGTGTGAAGAAAGGATTTTAATTATTATTTTTGTTCGAAGAGTGTAAATGAGTGATAGTGTCATAGTGACCAACCACCTTTATCTTCTTTTTTTTTATCAGCTCATGTGAAATAAAATAATAAAATTTTAATTTATTTTTCAGCTCACTAAATAATAGACCTTTGAATTCAACCAGCCAATTTCAAATGACACTGTATATAGCAGGGCCCAACTGAAATGACAGTACTTTTTGCTTTCCCTATCTTATTGTGACCTCTGCCATTACAGTTACTACATGTCATGGTAAGTCCAATTCTAGGTAACTTTTTAGATTTCTTATTTTTATCAGCTTCTTTCCTCCTAACCTTACTTGGTCTGCCAGACATTTTTGTATGTCTGGTGGTGCAACAACGGGGGTAGTAGATATAGGCCACATTTTCATATTTGTGACTGGTCGAAGAACACTGGCATAAGTCATCAAATAAGTCTCCTTAATGTAGCAGTTGTTAATGTAGTCAAGAGGATCATACTTCTTAAAGTATACTGCAGCCACAACATGTACATATGGTATGCCCTTTAACTGCCATGCTCTGCAACTACAAGCACCTCTGTCAAGATCCACAGTGTGTTGGCATATTCCCTCTCTCACTTCAAACCCAGCAACTCCATTAAATTCAATATTATAGTTCATTGACCTATTAATATTCTCCTCTAATACTTTTAAAGCCATTGGAAAATTACACTTCCAAGTATTTTTAAAATCCCTTAACTTAGCTATTCTTGTCATCATCTTCCCTCATCATCTTCACTCTTATCTCTTCAAGCATTGTAATAATTGTGGTGTGCCTAACTGCTAAGATCCATGCATTAAAACACTCAAACATGTTGTTGTCTACATAATCAAATTTTACTGTGGTATTGAAGTAAACCTTACACCAATACTTTTAAGTCATCCATCCTTTTCTTTGGACCAAGCAACTTCATCTTCTCTATATTTTTCCTATATTGAGACTCAAAGGTACTCTTAACCCAAAATTGTTGTCTTCTTTGAAGACCTCTCTAATCCTTAGCCAGTTAGCTAAGCTGAGTCTAGCACACTTTCTATGTTCAACAACAGGTAAAATCTCTTGAATTGCTACAAATAGACCCTACAATAGATAATAGATAGTTAGAATAACATATACAACATGAAAACTAATTAATACAAGTACAAAATAAAATATTCATACCTTTTGCATATCTGAAATTAAGGTGAGATCTCCACCATCTCCTATTTCTAGATTATCCTTTAATAGTTTGACAACCAGGTCCATGTATTTTTGTTCATACTCAAATACTACCCAACCAAGTGGAAGCATTTGGTTATTATCATCCTTAGCCACAACAACTAACAACTGACCTCTACAAATTCCTTTAAGGAAATAACCATCTAAACCTATGCACCTCCTACAATTTAAAAATGTCTTCTTCCATGTATCAAAGAAGATGTTAAAGCTCTAAAATACTGGCTTACCGAATGCAACAGGTTCACCAAGTTTAACAACACAAGTGCTCCCTGGATTGGTCCTCAATAGTTCATTCTTGTAGTCAAGAATTCTTTCAAATTTCACAATATGATCACCCATGATATCTTTCAACACTTTAGCTCTTACTCTCCTAGCAGTAGTCTTGCCAACATAAAGTTTAAACTTTTTTCTAATTATCTCTTGCAACTTGAAAACTCTTATGTTTGGCTGCTCAGTTATTCTATCTTTAAAGACTTCAGATGAGAACTTTGCATTACATAAGTAATTTCTAGTTGTACTGTTGCAAGTATGCTTTTGGATTGTAAGTCTTTATCATGAAATCATTTGTTGTAGAGTCAAGATATCCATACAAAAATCATGGACAACCATTCTTGCATCTAACTTTAATCCTTTTTGGCTCATTCACCCACATCTCTACTTGAACTCTCTTTTAAACTGCATATTTAGTTACTGCTCTTCTATATTCATTCACATCAGCAAAGACCATACCCAACCGCCACACAACTTTCTTGGTAGTGGAGTCATGGATGATTTTCTTTTTTATTTTTTTCCTCCTTCTTGATAAATTAACCCTTCTTGGTACATTTACCCTGCTAGATTCAACATCTTCATCTTCATGACAACACTCTTCTTCATCTATTTCAAAACTATCATCATCAGAACTTGGATAGTAAGGCTCATCATCTCCTAACCTTCCATCAAGATTCTTTTTACCTGTTTTAGTTTCATCAAAACCTAAATATGGTCCAGCTTCACCTACTGATACCTCTTCAATATCACGTGGTACTCTTTTCTTTCTTTTTCTCCTTTGAAAAGTCCTTTTTTCAATCCTCAACTCCCTAACCTCCTAATGCATATCACTACCATAATCCTCGTCCTCATCTCCTACTAATCCACCTTTGGACTTAACACTATCATCAATTGAGTAATCAGAACCCTCCTCATCTATAAAATTAGATTCAACTGGACCTAGATCTGGACCATCACTATCTACAGAAGCAGGGTTTGGACTATAACTGTTTGCACTAGCAGAAGTTCAACTATTACCATCTATAGTAGCAAGATCTGGACCATCACCATTTGCACCAGAAGGAGCTGAAGTAGTACCATATGCAGTAGTACTAGATGTAGTTATATGAGCTGTGGTAAAAGAAGCTCTAGTAGTAGCAAAAGCTCTAGTAGCAACAGAAGTAGTAGCAGGAGTTGTAGTGAAAGGTTGCTCACCATTTAAAGTATCCTTACCGATACCTTCACCTACCTCAATATTTTCACCATCACTTTGTTCAGCGCTTTTATTAAAAGTTGAACCAGATTCCTTTATATCCCCATGATTAATATTTTCTAATAAAATGGGGGCCACAACTGGTTTATCAATCAAGCGGTTGACATATACATCCATTATATCTTCATTTTCTAAAGAATAACATATGTCTAAAATGTCCATATCATTATCAATATATACCAAAATGTCACTGTTAGGTGGTTTAATACAAAATATGTAAGTTGTGGTATATTCAAGCCGTTTAATGTAGCATCTCAACTCAAAAAAGGACATCCTATCCACATCAACATCCAAAAATTCTGTAGTTTGTCCATCATTATATATTGGTTTCCCACTACTTAAATCTAACACACCATCATGGTACCATCTTAAAGTGACCAAAGTAAATCCACTTATCTCATACCTGAATGTAATTAAAGAACAGAGTATTAACTAATTTAATATTGCACGACATTATATAATAAACGACCACATACTATAAATATAGTTTCATTACACGACATTGTACAAGAAAGGAAAAATCTAATTTCATGACAATATCAGCAAAATATAATAGAATTCTCTAGAATTGGATAACGAAACATCATGATATTAACACACACATGCTATTCGCAGATTTTTGTTTTTGATTTTTTGGATTAACACCAACTCAAAATAACCCTAATCCTAATCAAACACAAACTCGAATTAGATGTTAAAGAACTAACCTTTACTAAGAGAAATTGGCGATTAGCTAGTAAATAGACTTTCAAAGCAAATTAAATTCATCAAAATGCATACATAATGTCAGAATAATGAAGAAGATTGAGGGTGAAAGAGGAGAGAATAGAAAAAATTGGGTTATATTTAAATTAGGGAGAGAGGAGTTTGGTTAATTTAAGGAGGTCCACTAAGAGAAAAAAATAAAAGTGAAAGCAGTGGGGCCGGCGCGTGCATACAAACAGAATGTATATATGTGGTCTTCTATGACAGGTCAACGTTTAAGGGCTACCTAATATCAAAAATAAAAGGTTCGGGGGGAGGAGGGGGGGGGGGGGAAGGAGCATTTGGCTATTTTCCCATCCAATTTACGTATATTGACAATAGATATTTTTATACTTTAAAATTAATCAAATCAAAATTTAATTAATTATAATATATTACTTACTTTATTTTTCAAGTTATCAATTAATGCTTAATATTGTTTTTTTTGTCTAAACAGAATTTGAAAAATAATTTCTTTTTAAGCAAGTTATCTTTTTTTAAAAATATTAAAGAAATTCCACAAAACATTATATTTGAGAAATTTAAGTACGATGATCATGTTTTGAACATATAACTTATTAAAAATTAGAAAAATAAATGAATTTTTCTTTACTTTACTTATAGATATTTATTTTCTTGGAAATAAAATTACTTAATTACTAAAAAATAAAATAAAAAAATTAAGCGAATTATAATTTAGAAAAAAACATAAATGCATAATTATAATATGAAAAATTACATAACTAATTAACATCGATAAGAACAAATTTTAAAATAAAGGCTCACAATTGTTATAATATGTTATTTAATCTACTAATCGAATTATCTTTGAATCCTAATAAACTTATTTCATTATATAATAGTAAAATACAAACTAAATATTAATCCTAAGTGTTTTACAACTTAAAAAATAAATATTCCCACAATTTATATCAGCAATTCTTGAAAATATTTCTGGATTAAATTACTTTATTGTAGTATTTTATTTATGCTAAGATTTTAATTGAGAATAAATAAATTATTAGTCAAAAAATTATATAATCTTTATTTTTTTTAAATGAACAAAAACCTAAGTTCTCTCCCTTTTCGTTTCTCTTTCATCACTATCTTGAGTTAATTTCTCAGATGATCACTCAACTATGGATATTTCACTCAAAAAATCACTTTTCTTTGTTTTATAACTCAAAAGTCACTTAACTATTGGTGTTTCACTCACAAAGTCACTTAACTATTAATGTTTCACTCACAAAGTCACTCAACCAATTAAATAATTTTTTATTTAATTTTTTCTAATATAAAATTTTTATTTTAACCTAAATTTATAAAAAAATAAAAACCTATTCATTTTAACCATTTTATTAACCTGCTCCACTTGACCCGACACCTAAATTTTAAAAGTTTATGATTTTAATTTACCAATATGACTTTCTTTTGCCGTTTTTAATAATATTCATTCTTACTTTTATTTTGATATTTTTTATTTTAAAAAATGCTAGCCTCTATTAGCAATAATAAATGTATCCGGATATTTGATATTTAATTATAAGAGATTGCTATTTAAGAAATTGAATGAAAAATTTAAACAGAATTACTTCTGAATTTAAAAAGAAAGAAGCATTTTTTTCAAACAAAAAATGAAAATTGTCAAAATTGTATTCTTGTAATGGGTTGGGTCAAGTGGGGTTAATAAAATGGTTAAAATGAATAGCTTTTTATTTTTCATAAATTTGGGTTAAAATCAAAATTATTTGTGAGTGAAACACCAATAATTGAGTAACTTTTAAGTTATAATGCAAAGAAAATTGACTTTTTGAGTATTTAACTCTCGCTATCTTTTATATACTCTTATTTAGTATTCTGCCCTAATCAACTCTCACTAATTGCTAATATCTTCGGTTTAAATCCCATAGCAACGACAGACTGATCTTTCTTCTCTCTTTCATTTGCTCGCCTTTTATATATCTCCGGTAAGTGTTGTTTATGTTTTAATTTGTATATTTTGTCGGTTTAGCAATTACCTATTTATGTAGCTTTGCCATTTTATCTGAATCCCATATGATTTCTTTACACCAAAATGTATGCACTGTGAATCTTGATTTGTTTTTCATCTGAAATCATTGAAGGCAACTTGCAGTAGTTAATAAAAGTGACGTACTTACTTCAGAGTTTGGACATGTCTTGAAAATTACGTGCGTTTGTATAATTGAGGTCTTTTGGTAATATAAGATTTAATTGTTTAGTGTTGTCCATTATTTCTTGTGGTAAAGCCTTCAACTTTCAGTAAAACAGGAGATGGGCACAACAATTTGTATGTTTTGAGCATTGAGGAAGTTGAAATATGTTGTCTTTCACATTTACATGTTTGTATGCTTAAAGAAATGTTGTCACAACGCATTTAGGTTTTCTTTGACAGATAAAGCTACCAGGTGCAGCAAACTAAAAGAATTTGTGTTAACAACTTATTGATTTCTCTTATTTAATAAATAGATAGAGCAAAATTTCTATAGTCAAAGCCTCAACAAAGATAAGCAATTTGATGTTTCTTATGTTTGGTCACACCTTTAATATCATGTGGAAATTTGTAACCGAGAATGAGTATTGAAAAAGTATAAAAGAGTAAGGATAGATTTTTTCACCAATCCTAACCAGTTTAGGTAATTAGAAGATTCTATTCCTATTGTATATTTTTTAATAACACATAAAACTGAAAAAGAGTTATATATTAGTTAATAAAGGAAGTAGTAGGGGACTTTCTATTTCTATATTATATAGAAGAGTGAAAAGAGGGACGACCAAGGACATAACTGTAATTTTATTTTATATTATATATATATATATATATATATATTTAAGAGAAGTTTTTGGAAGAAGATTATCCCAATTTAGAAAGAAATATAAAGACGCCCTAATATATTATTGTACTTGTCTTCTAATTTTTCTCCATGTGGTTCAATATCTATCACAAATACCACACTAGCTTTTTCTAGAATCAATCTATATTTTTTTATTAAAATAATATAAATTGTAACAAAATATCTAGCTTAAAATAGTTGTACTTCATGCAAGGAGTATTGAATTTTTAGAAAAATCAATCAACTTTTAGAAAGTTCTAGTGACTTTTGTATTTGAAAAAGTAAAAAAAAAAAAATTCTATGTACATCTAAAAAAAGCGAGTCCCATTTTTTATCTTCAAAAGATCATGAGAGAATTTATTTTTTTAAATTATTATTATTTTCAAGTACCATATGTACTTTTTTTTTGTGTGTGTAATATCTAATTTAATTGCTCTATTATGCTATTTTTTTTATCTTCAAATAGTTGTACTTCATGCAAGGAGTATTGAATTTTTAGAAAAATCAATCAACTTTTAGAAAGTTCTAATGACTTTTGTATTTGAAAAAGTAAAAAAAAATATTCTATGTACATCTAAAAAAAGCGAGTCCCATTTTTTATCTTCAAAAGATCATGAGAGAATTTATTTTTTTAAATTATTATTATTTTCAAGTACCATATGTACTTTTTTTTTGTGTGTGTAATATCTAATTTAATTGCTCTATTATGCTATTTTTTTTATCTTCAATAACATATTTTCTATTCATAATAATTATTAAAATAACTAATTTAGTTTTAAAAAGTTATTGTTTTAAATTTTAAAGTACAATTAATTATCTTTTTACCTTTATTTTTGTTCTAAAAAATATAGAAAACAAATTAGTGCAGTAAAATGAATAACATATTAAATTGAGATCATAGAATAAATAAAAAGTTTAATTAAATTATTATTTTTAACATTTATTTAAGTGCAAAAAATAACATGATAAATGAATCGAACGGAATATTTAAATTAAAGTAAAATAGAAGTGTTTACTAGATTTTAAATAGTAATTTTTTATTTAAATAAATGATCAAATTTGTATTTTGTTTCATTTTAAATATTTGAACTAATGTAAGTTTTAAATATAAGTTTGATTTAATTTTGAAGTTATCGAATCAAATTTTAATAAAAATAATAAATATTTGTTGAGTCCAATTTACGTATATTGACAATAGATATCTTTATACTTTTAAATTAATCAAATTAAAATTTAATTAATTATAATATATTACTTACTTATTTTTTTAAGTTATCAATTAATGGTTAATGTTGCTTTTTTTTTTATCTAAACATAATTTGAAAAATAATTTCTTTTTAAGCAAATTATCTTTAAATTATTTTATTATAATATTTTATTTATGCTAAAATTTTAATTAAGGATAAATAAATTATTGAATCAATATATTGTATAATTTTTTTTTAAAATGAACAAAATAATAGCAAAAAACCTAAATTTTCTCAATATGAAATTTATTTGCTCTCTCTTCGCTCCTGTTCTTATTATTCTTGAAAAAACCCTAATCTAATTAAATAGTATTTTATATTGCTGAAACAAAACTTGTAAATCCTGTTTCGTATTCTGCCCTAATCTACTTTCACTAATTGCTAATATCTTCGGTTAAATCCCCATAGCGACAGCGGACTGATCTTTCATTTGCTCGCCTTTTATATATCTCCGGTAAGTGTTGTTTATGTTTTAATATGTATTTTGTCGGTTTAGCATTTACCATTTTATTTGATTTATGTATGTAGTGTGAATCTTGTTTTTGTTTTGAAGCTTTATTGGTTCTTTAAGGCAATTTGCAGTAGTTGATAAAGTGATGTTTGACTCGGAAATTACTTGCGTTTGTATAATTGAGGAGGTCTTTTGGTGGATATAAGATTTAATTGTTTAGTGTTGTCCGTTATTTCTTGTTCAGTAAAACAGGAGATGGGCACAACAATTTGTATGTTTTGAGCATTGAGGAAGTTGAATTATGTTGTCTCTTCACATTTACATGTTTGTATGCTTAAAGATATGTAAAAGCATTTAGGTTTTCTTTGACAGATAAAGCTACCAGGTGCAGCAAACTAAAAGAATTTCTGTTAAACAACTTCTTGATTTCTCTTATTCAATTAATAGAATAGATAGAGAAAAATTTCTATAGTCGAAGCCTCTGCAGTTTGATGTTTATTATGTTTGGTCACACCTTTAATGTAAACAGAGAGTGAGTATTGAAAAAGTATAAAAGAGTAAGGATAGACTTTTTCAGCAATCCTAACCAGTTTAGGTAATTAGTAGATTCTATTCCTATTGTATATTTGTTAATAACACATAAAACTGAAAAAGAGTTATATGAAAAAGAGTTATATGTTTGTTAATAGAGGAAGTAGTAGGGGACTTCTTCATTGCAATTGCACTAGCTAGGACCCTAGGACGTCTTCCTGCAATGGGTTAGAGGCTACATTGGTTCAGTAAGTTATTTTTCTTTGTGAGCTTAATTTATGTAGATGTTTGTTCCTGTAAAAATCCTCTCTGATTTAAGTAAAAAAAATACAACTTGAAGAAAATATCTTAGGAACAATTATCCTTTTTTCTTTTTAAATCTGTTTACATATTGTATTTGATTCATGTTGTTGTTAGTTTCTTTTAAGTTCAGGTACATACATATGTCTTAGACTCATCAATTCGTAATATGATCTTGTGAGATTGCTCCATGAAAAATGGATCAACCTGGTTATATTAGCCATGAAAATCACAATCTAACACCTAAACTCAGACTTATAAGTGACATATATGTTGGCTTGGGCTGTTGTAGGTCGATTTCTTGGGCCCGTGCACGAGCCTTAAATTACCTAGTTGACTTAAAGTCTCCAAGGGGACGATTGCATAGTGGACTCATATGTTGACTTAAATTACCTTGAATCTAAGTGAGAAGAGACACACTTGATTCAAGGTTGGATTATAGTTTCTAAGTCTCAAATCATCAAGAACAGGTTGGAACATGTTTAGAGAGGGTTTTCATCGAAGGGGGTTTCCAGAAAAATGAAGTGAAGTGTCCAAACCGACCAAGGGATGCTATATATATAGGAGCTACCTTAAGGTACTACCGCAATGTGGGCTGCCTAGCTGGCCGTGTCGGGAAAGCCATTTCACTAGCCTTCCAGATTTTTATTCGACGTTCCGTTCCTCGTACACTATCTCGACCTCCGAACTTCCCTCAACATACAACACGTAGTCATGAAACTAGTCTCGTATGTTTGAAGCCCATTGACAAAACCAATCTAAACATGTGGGGTGTTACAAAAATCTTTGAGACATCTGACGCAAGTTTCAGAGAATTTAAGAAAGTAATTTGCGATAACTTATGCTTGATTTACAACTTGCTTGACGTCAAATCTTAACATACGATTATAGAGTGATTCCAATACCTCATAACACATCCTCATAGCATATTAAGGACTTTTAGTCCTACCTCTAAAATATAAGTTTATTTCTTAAATTATATGGGGTGTTACAAATTGTAGTTGCAGCCTAGCACTCATAATGTTGCTATTGTTTTCACCTCTTTAGGATTCACCACGTGTGCGCTGTTTCCCAAGTGAGAATTTATGGTGCATGAACATTGAGTAATACTCAAATCAACGTTTATTACTAGTTTGATGTTTTCTCTCTGTCAAACCCTTTTTCATGTTAAGCTTTACTTTTTTTCTTAATTTATGTCGACTTCAGTCTTGCAAAAGTTATGCTATTATGCTCTTTGTGCTATTTAGAAGCTGATGGTCAAAATTTATATTACTTAAACATCACAAACAAGATGTATTCATGCCATTGATACACCTCTGATCAACATTTAGTGCTTATGAAAGAAGAAATTTGCTTAACTTGGGCTTTGATATAAGGATTAGTGACAATTACAGGTAGAAAGCCGCGATTGAGAATATAGGATATCTAAGTATGAGTATGTCTAACTCTGATTATGAGGAACAAAAAGAAGTTTCCGGCAACTTGAAGCAGTAGCTCCAAATTAACACGTCTTCCCTTTGGAGCAACCATAACAATAATTTCAATGGTTAGTCAATGCATGCCTAATTTATTTGAAAATAAAGAATTGATACGCTATTTTAATAAAATCTGATTTAATATAAGAGTTCATTAGAGCATGCTGCTGTCTGCTCTTCAGGGGAACTAAAATGAGGTCACTTAGTTTAGCCACAACATTGTACATGGACTAGTAAAGGAGAATCATACCAGAAGGAAAAGAAAGGCGTGAAGCAATTTTTCCCTTCTCATTATTTTAGTAGAAAACATGGATCTTTCATTAACTCTTCTGTTATAACTGAAGTGTACCCATATGCTTGGTGAAGATTTCCAGACAATTGGAGCCAACAATAGAAGCAGCTCTGATATGGCTTATGGAGGGACAAATGTCAATCCATTGGCAGCAACAGGAGGTTCAACAACAGTGAGGCAGGTGAAGCTGGATAAAGAATGTGAGCTCCGAATTGAAGCCAGCGCGGACTCGCCCCTACGTCTTCGGCTCCTGACTGGCACGGCTGAAATTTTTGGGACTGAAATCCCTCCTGGAATCTGGCTCAACTTCCCTCCAAGACTCAAATTTGCAGTATGATTTTATATCCATCTATGCAAATGAAATGAATGTGTGCCGTAGAATGATTGCTTAACTATTGACATTAATGAAAATCTGTACTGGATGCATCTAATAGATGCCTCAAGTTTCATTAATATATCTCTTGCACATGAGTATCAATGTAGATTATGTTTGACCAACAGAATTGCTTACTGAAATACAAGGATATGAAAAATTCTTTCTAGATTTACATGAATTAAAAAGAGCCTAGCTAGATGGACTAGTTTCCACAAGGTGGGAGCTGTTCATAATTGTAGTCAACTTTTTCTTGTTTGCCGCCTTGGTACTCTTTCATTTCCAGGGATTATTTTCTTTCTTTCCCCAACATCCCCAAGCTTTGGTTTAGGTAAGATTGCAACATGTGATGTGTGGGTTAGGCGTATGTCACAGGTTTGAACCTGCCGCAGCCAAAAGCATGGTATATATATTGGATAAGGTAAATGTTTATTAATGGAGTACCTAGAAGGTACCAGAGGGTAGAGGGGCAAGTCTATTTCACCGACTTTCGAACTGTGCACCACTGGCTCCTTGGAGATTCCTCGGGTGTAAAAAGAACTGCTATAAAAGGATAGGAGAAGGTCCAGGAAGCGTCCTTCCTAAGAGTACTAGACATGTTCTGAAATACCAGTCAGTTGATTGAAATAGAGATGCTGGGTTAAAAGAAGCAGTGGGCTTGCTAGTTTTTATGTTTAGAACTGAAGAAGGGTTTTGCAGAAGGAAACATTCTATCGCTAGTTATTGTTGTCGTCTGGGAATTTTGGATTGTAGTGGGAATGGTTCTGCAATCATATTTGGGTTGAACTCTCGAGTCTGCTGCAACCTTCAAAGAAACTTTCTTTTATTGAGTAAGGCGAGTTGTATTAATATTAGGCAGCACTAAGTTGGTGCTGAGACTGTTATTCAGAAAGTAGCAAAAAATTACTTAAGGAGCTAACAGAGTCTATCAAAGAGGCATCCTTTACTAGATCTATTTACACACACAAAAACATTCTGTAGTAAACAATCAGCTTTTATCTTCTGCTTAGAGTTTGCCTTGCCTTCACACACTTTTTGTTTCTTTCTCTCTATAAGGTCCAACAAATACCGGCAGGAATGGTATAACAAATATTCTTGAGTCTCTTCTTAGAATTTCTTGTTCCAACAAAGAATCAACTCCAGAATGGTCCTTGTCATAGCCCATGGTACCCAGGATGCTAAAAAATATGTGCCACAGTTGAGATGCAAAGAGTCTGTTAGTAGTTTATGGTTGATGTTTCCATATCCATTTCCACAAAAGTAGAATCTGCTGCTAAATCAACCTTAAAAGAAGCTAGATGCTCCAACAGTTGGCCTGTGATAGGGGACACTCTCTGTCTAGTCCGATACATGGTATTTGTGCATACATTATTTTACTGTCTTCTAAATCGAAAGAAGAATAATTTGGATATCCTTGAGGGAGGTTTTATTATTTTCGTGGTGGTTTTGGCAGAGGTGTAAATTTGGTTTAGAGTTTGGTTGTTTGTAGTAGGCGATGTTACATATACTAGTAAGTGGTTGGGATACTTGGTTGTACAATTGGCTCATTTCTTGCTACTTATTTTGACTACCTTTATAAGCTAGTTTGATGCAAAATCTTTTGCTTGGTGGATGTTAGAAGTCCCACATTAGTTTTGGATGGGTAATTGGTCTCCTTGTATGGTCTTAGACGATTCTCTTCTTATGAGCTAGCTTGAGTTAGGCTGAATGTCAATTTCTTAGCATGTTATCTATGCCAGATCCATCTCATTCTTGGTTTACCTGATGTTGGGCCCCCTGTATTATATTGTCCATACTCTAGATGTCTAGTCTTGAGCATGTTTTTCTGGGTGTTAGAAGTCCCACATCGGTTGTGGGATGCGTAATTTGTCTCCTTATATGGCTTTGAACAATTCTCATGACTTATGAGTTAGTTTTTGGATTTTAGTTAGACCCAAGGTCCTTTTTATTAATAGTTGATACAACTTGATTCATAGAAAAAAATACTTATCAACTAGGGGGTTAGCTAAATTGATACAGTTTTTTTGCAGAGCATTCTGATTAGTTTCTAACTTTGTTTTGGTTATATGGCTTTGTTGGAGCAAAGTTGGACAAAATATGACGAGATGGTCTCTAAGTTTCATCTTGTCAAATTAGAAAATGTGTTGTTGTAATGGAAAAGGTGGACGGAGTTGAGAAACTTCTGTATGCACTTTTGAGTCCTTGAGCAAGCGATTATGGAGATTTTGTAACTCCTACGAAAGATATAGGTGTTGGAGTTTTGGAAATGCTGTGATATGAATTGAGATAGACCAATGATGTGCAAAGACAATTCATGCTTCATTTGGTGTTACCTCCCGGAAAAGCACAAGGAGGAATTGGGGAGCCTTCTCCAAGCACATATTAGAGGCAAGGTGGAAAATGGTGAGAAAAAGCCATTTTTTGGTTTCTTTTGGAAGTCTTCGAAATAATTTTGTTTTTCTTTTTAAAACTTTTAGAGTTATAAAGTATTTCTTTTTGAATTTTTCAATTTTTTCTTCGAGTTCCTTAAAAATGGGCTCAAAAAAGGAAGGGCCCTTTCGGTGAGAACCAAAGGGAAGTTCAACTTCCATTCCCCAAATTGTTAAAAAAACAAAAATCGTTTCTTTTTCCTTAGAATGTCTTCGCGGTGGACTTGATTTTACCAAAGATGATGAGAAAATTAAGTTCCAAACATTTTATGGCCGGGAGATGCCTCTAGAGATTACTACCCAAAATTCTTGTGATTTGTTGTTGATGAGAATATAATGGTAGCAAAAAACTATGTTCTTTCAGGTGATGGACAGAACTGTGATTTGAAGTTCAACTATTCAAGAGGAGTATAATGATTTGGAATTACGGATGATACATTAGCTACTAAGCAGGTGTTTGTTTTGATCAAGAAAAACCTCTCCCAATCATTATACTCCCGATTGTCTCAAGGAATGGTTGAATTGAACTGTTTTATTATGAGAAATATGGAAGAGAAAAGCACCTCTAAGAGTATTCTGTTTTGGTCGGAGAACGTCTTAGAGCAATCTTGAAAGTAGATAACCTGCACAAAAGAGGAAGAGCGTTGCAACAGATTTGTGACAGATAGGAACAACCACCCAATCATTTACTTTTGAATTGTGGAGTAGCTGAGTAGTGACATATCTTCTTAGCTTTGGCATGGGATAGGTAATACAAGAAAAAATAAGGGTTTTGTGAAGTGGAAGTGAAGTAGGGTTCCAATGTCTCAGCAATATTTGGGATAGTACTCCCCTTTGTACAATGGGATCTCTTTGTAAAGAGAGAGACACGAGGTGCTTTGAAGGTCAAGTTGTTGCTATGCATAAATTTTAGATTATAGTTAGTTAAGTGTCTTCGTTCTTTTTGTATAATCGATTAGATGCAAGTTGTTTAGACAGTTTTTGGGTTTTGAGAGCTTTAGAGATGTAATCTTTTATACATCACCTTCGTGTTGCATTAATTATTATGTGCATCAAATATTTTATTTTACCTTGGAAAATGCATAAATAAGAATAAGAATGGCCCTTCTAGATGTCTTGCTCAAGATTTTGTATCTTGTGAGAATATTTGTTCCTTTTTCTTTTGACATTTTCAAGTTTTTAAATCTAGGTTTTTACTTGGTATGGAGCCACAATCGAGATGGACGGTCCCACTGAAACTGATTATACAGCAGATGAGGTGTGGCCTCTCTCCCTAACCATCATTATATTTTTAAGTTTCTACATTTCTGTATATCAAAAAGGTAAACTTTGATTGAATTGAGCTTCACTAAACCGAATGACTAAAGGCGTTTGTATTTTTTTGATTCTAGACGCCAATGATAAGCTATATAAATGTCCATGCTGTACTTGATGGACGAAGGAATCGTGCCAAAGCTTCGCCTAGTGATTCTGACACTTCTCAGGTATTATTTGGTTATTTTTCAGCATAGAGTATAAGTCATAATTCAAAAGGTTCTTTGCGTCTTAATCATTTACTCTTCTAGTCTTCTGTTTATGGGGTATTAAAACACCAACTGCTTTCTCTGATTTTCAAAATCACTGACAAGCTTTGTACCATGGAGGATGTTTACAATTGTAGGTGTGTGTGTGTATGTATGTGTTTGCGAGAGTAATAATTATTTGCTTTTCCAGTCTTCTGTTTATGGGGTATTCAGAAACCAACTTCTTTCTTACAAAATCACTGACAAGCTTTGTATCATGGAAGCTGTTTACAATTGTAAGGGGATGTGTGTGTGTGAGAGAAGGACATATTAGAAATGTTTGGCACTGGTGATAAACATGACTCATTGCATGACCCAAAGATGGTATTATCAAGTTAATGAATGAGGAGGCTATACCAATTGCAAGCCAAGCTGGGTTTGCCTTGCCTTTTTCTCGAAGGCAAAAAGCATTGGAGTCAACTGGGGCTTTAAGTGCAAACCGTAGGTAAAGAACTAGCTTAATGAAATAGGTACAGTTAAAAGGGAAGATAAAATATTATAGACCCAAACAACTATAAGAGACAACAAAATTGAAAAAAAATACAATTAGGTAAAATATTTGTCGTTTGCTGTGGTTCTCAAGACAGAGCCTATAGGCAAGGAGACACACAATTTAATGCTTTGGTGCATGTACTTATTAGAGTTGGTTGAGCGAGGACTTAAGAAATGAAACAAAGAAGAAGAGATTGCGAGAAAGCAATCTTGATTATTCCCTTAAGCTGTTGAGTTCAACTATAAGTTCACATGTTCTATGAATTGAAAAAAAATTTAAGAATGCATGATTACAAAAAGTAATTGATCATGTACTATAATAACAAGATTCTAGAATATTTACTAGTTCTAATACTTCCCCTTAAGTTGGTGCATACAAATCATATATACCAAGCTTGCTACTATTATAACTTGTTTTGGGACCAGCAAGTTTGATATCACAAACTTTTGTGACAATATCTCCTGTGACCAAGAGTATATTTTTTCTAACGAAATGACAATCAATTTGTATGTGCTTGGTCCTTTCATGAAACACCAGATTTGATGTAATGTGAAGTGCAATGTGATTATCACACACAAGTTCCGTTCGGCCAATCTCTTTTCAAATTTCTATTCTTTTAGTAGTTGCTTGATCCATATGAGTTCACATGTAGCCACCGCTATTAGCTAGATATTCTGCATCTACACTGGATCTTGCAATTTCTTTTGTCTTACCTTTTTAAGACCGTATTTTGGAAGTGCAAGACACCAAATTTTCCCTAACCAGATAATAGTATCCAAACGTTAGATTGTCTATCGGATAGTAACCCTGCCAATCTGCATTAGTATATCCAACAATTTGCTAATGTCCTTGATCTTTGTAAATTAGTCCTCTCGCTAGAGCATATTTTATGTATCGAGAATTACTGCATTTTAGTGTCTATCACAAGGAGAATCCAAGAATTGACTTACCACACTTACTAGGAAGGAGTTTTAGATCGAGTCATGATAAGATAGTTTAACTTGCCTGCCAACCTCCCCTAACTTGCTAGAAGTTTAACATTTGGGTCCATCATAGTATCAATAGGCTTACAATTTGTTATTCCTGTCTCCTCGAGAATATCAGGAGCATATTTCCTCTGTGAAATGGTGATTCCTGATTTGGATTGAGCAACCTCTATACCTAAGAAGTACCTTAATCGTCCATGTCATTGGTCTGAAAGTGTTAAAAAGGTGATGCTTCAATTTGGTAATACTCTCTTCATCATTATATGTTGACCATATCATCAAAATTGACCACCAAATACATGCACAAATTTGGAGTTGAGTGATGATAGAAGACATAATAAGCAGTTTCACTGCGAACTAATGCCAAATTTCTAAATAATTGTGTTGAACTTGTTGAACCATGCTCAAGGGGACTTCTTCAAGCCATAAAGTGATTGTCATAGGTTGCTCACCGTGCTACTAGACTCTCTTGAACAATAAACCCAGTGGTTGCTCTATATATGCCTCATGTTCGAGATCCCATGAAGAGAGCATTTCTAATATCCAGCTAGTAAAGAGATCAATGGCGAAAAAAAACCATAGATAAAAAGAACGGACTGAAGTAATCTTAGTCATGAGGGAGAAGGTATCACTATAGTGAAGTCTAAATCTGTGTTTAACCATTGGCAACTGTTGTGCCTATAGCCAATCAATTTGTCTATTAGTGCCATCCTTCATTGTATATACCCACTGAAAATCAAAGTAGAATTACTTGGGTAGAGCAACAAGCTCCCAAATTTCATTAGTGTAAAACTGACATCTTCTCAATTAACTTGTCACCGACATGGATGAGGAAGAGCTTCACCCGTAGTTTTAAGAGTAGAAAGAGATGATAGTGAGGGTATAAGAGCATAATGAGTTGGTGACAACTAATAATGACTCATACAAGTATATTTAGGATTAGGTTACGAGTAGAACGGATACTTTGCGTGCACAAGTTCGAAACATGCAAAATTTTAGTGTCGGGTGTGAATCATTTGGACCAATGAAGAGCACAGACGATGATGATAAGTCAAGAGTAGTGAACCTATTAAAGGTGGAGTTGTAGTTGGTGGAGCTGTGCGAGATGATAAAGGAGAGACAATGTGGGACTTGATTATGGATTGCCGAGGAAGGCATACATAATAAGATAACATGATGTGAGAACGACATCTCCAAAAACGCAGAAAATATGAGATTGTATGAGTAGGGATGAGCAATCTCGATGAAATGTCTACTTTTCCTGTTGATGACACCATGTTGTTGAGATATATAAGGAAATGATGTTTGATGAATGACCCCATGAGAGTTCACGAATTGCGGAAATGGAGAAGATAAATTTTCTGGTGCATTATCACTACGAAATATGTGGATAAAAATCTCAAATTCATTTTGGACTTTAACATTGAAAATCTGAAAAATGGAGAACACTTCATCAATTTTTCATCAAGAATATTCAAGTGCATCTGGAATAATCATCAATGAAACTGACAAAGTAGCGGCCTAGGTAGCATCGACCTAGTTAGGAGCCCAAATATCTGAAATGAACCAAAGTGAATGGAGAGTTTGCTCAGTTATATAATGTCGAGGAAAAGGTAACGGGTATGCTTACCGAGTTGACACGACTCACTCTAAAATAGAAAAGTAAGATAAGCGAAGTACCCATTTTGAAGCTTTGATAACTAGGATAATAGGATGTCCCAACCGTCTTTGTAATAGATCAAGTGAATCAGTAACATGACAAGTTGCGGAGAGAGGACAAGCTATCAGCCATTTAGGAAGGATAAGATAATAAAGACCATGTGTTTCACTGAACCCTGATACTAATGATTCGTCCGATACTATGTTCCCGTATAACAACAGAGAGAATGTCAATGAGTAGTTAAGTGTTTGAGATAAACGACTCATGAATATAAGATTAAAAGGATAACCAAGAACATTAAGAACCGAATTCAAAGTCAAGGAAGTAAGTGGGATAACTTGACCTATTCCAGTATCTGTAGTTTGAGATCCATTCTTCAGTTGGCAAGCTTGAGCATGTGGGGCCGGGGGTGTTAGATTCTCACGTTGGTAAAGGAGGGGGACTTGGTCTCCTTATATGGTCTTGGGAAATCGTAATCTCGAATTAACTTTTTTTTTTGAGAAAGTTAACTTGTATTATAGACAAATGAATACACCAATAATGTATTCCATAGTAATTACATCAGTTGCATAGATGAGAAAGCTAAAGAGATCAATCATCTATCATCTATCCTCCATCTGTCATTCATTACTCATAGGCTATCTAACACTAGGGTGAACTCCCCCTGGCTCTTAGGTAGATTATGAGTACACCAAAAGTAAAAAGTCCCCAAGCAGTTCATCTTTAGGCTCTGGAAGGAACTACTCTTATTTTCAAAGCACCTCTGATTTCTCTCCTTGCATATAGTCCACCAAATGCAGGTTGGGAGAATCCTCCATCTCTCCTTGTGCCC
This sequence comes from Datura wrightii, assembly GCA_035772735.1. Classification (NCBI taxonomy): domain Eukaryota; kingdom Viridiplantae; phylum Streptophyta; class Magnoliopsida; order Solanales; family Solanaceae; genus Datura; species Datura wrightii. The sequence goes on from JASDFA010000018.1 coordinate 92,743,227, forward strand.
TGACTGATTTCCATCCCTGTTCCAGCAGGCTAGAACTTCTATGATGTTCCTTGGCATAGTCCATCTAATACCTCTCAGGTTGTTGAAGGTCTGCCAAAGTTTATCAATCACTCTGCAATGTAGGAAGAGATGGTTAATTGTCTGTGTCTCCATTTCACAAAAAAGCATCTGGAACATAACTGTCTTCCCATTTTCATCAAATTTTCTTATGTCAACACTGCTTGCCTGGCTAACAACTAGGTGAAGCATGACAAGTTGTAAGGAATCTTCACTTTCCAGATCATCTTCCAAGGCCACATTGTTTTGTTTTGTGTTGATTTATCAAAAAGCTTGTAAGCAGACCACCTTGAAAATCCCTTTCTTGTCCATCTTCCACATCAGTCTGTCTTCCTCAGTAGTGAGATTTCTGGCTTGTTCAATGGTCTTGTAGAACTCTGCTAGTCTTTCCACTTCCCAGTCATTTAGGCCTCTTCTGAAAATAATATTCCAGCCTTGTGCATTCTTGAGCTCTGATACTGTTGCCCCTTTCTGTTGGTTCAATTTATAAATGTCTGGGAACTGATATCTCAAAGGTAGTTCTCCCACCCATTTATCATTCCAGAAGGAGGTTTTACCTCCCTTGCCCACATTGATGGTAGAGTTACCCCACAACTTTGGCCAATTAACTTTTGTTATCGAGTTAGTCTCGAGGTGTATTTTTTAGAGAGGCAGAACACAACCTACTTCACACCTAACTTCAGGGCTCAAGTGCACCTCAAATGAACCTTTGACAAACAGCTCTTTGTATGACCATCCATGAGGCATTCTTGGAACAAAATCAAGAAAATGGAAGATGTTTAATAGAGAGTGAAACTATATAGCATACTTCGCCAAAGTTGATTTGCTTCTAATCTTCTACTATGCAACTTTTGATACTCTAAACTAGGAGTGTCAAATGGGCGGGTTGGGCTGAAATTGAAGATGTTAAAATGGCTGAACTATAAACCGGGTTGGGTCATGATCTGCCCAAATTTACTTTGGGCTAAAATGGGTAGGCTAAAAACCGGGTTGGGTTATGACCCATCCAATTTAACACCCCTAGTTTTATTACTCGTTTTATTCAACATTACACCCTCCATTTCAAAATAAGTGATGTTTTTAGCTTGGGCACAACCCTTAAGAAAACTACTCATTCTTAAAAAATAAGATGTAGTTTTACTTAGGGCTGCGTATCGGTCGGTTCGGTTCGGTTTTACTTCTCGGTTATCGGTTTGTAGACATGCTAAACCGTTAAAGAACCATTAAGATATCAGTTAATCGGTTATTGGTTAATCGGTTATTGATCGTTATCGGTTCGGTTATCGGGTTAACCGTCAAGATCTCACATGAAAAATCTCATAAGTCATAAGTATGTTTAACTAGAAAAAAGTGGGTGAAAAGAGAGAAAATATATAGAACTAGCTCAACTAAAGCAATCAACTTTAATTTAGATTAAAACACCATCCCCTTCACTTTTCATTGACACCCATTTCATCTTCTCGTTTGGATACTTTATACGTTGAAGACTAAAATTATAATTTAATAAATTATTATTGGGTTATTGGTTCACCCGTTAAAAAAATTGATCAAACCGATAACCGAACCACTAACCCAATTAACTTCGGATAGTAAACCGACAATCAAACCGTTAAGCCAATAACCCGAATCATTAATCCAATAACTCAATTATTGATTCGGGTTATTGGTTTAACCATTAATTTGTACACCCCTAGTTATACTAACTTACCCTTAATAAATATTTTGAAAAAGATGTAGCTCTTTAATAATTTTTTGGTTATGTAAAACTCTCTTTATTTAAATAAGAGTAGAATTGAAAATACATCATTAATGCCTTCTTGATAATGTGAAACACCACTTATTTTGAAACAAAATTAAAAGGCTAAAACATCACTTATTTTTTTTGAAACTGGTAACTTTAAAGCACCACTTATTTTTAAATGGAGGGAGTAACAATTAATATAACTTATATACTAGTTTTTTCACAGTTAATTCAAAAGTACTATTTCAACACCAATCCCCCCCCTCAGGTTGGAGTAAAATAAGAACGTAACTGAATAATAACCATAGCTTAACAAAACAACAGACTCCCGCTTCTTCTTCTCCATTTCTTTTTCGCACTATTAAATTAAAAAGAGTTACAGTGTGTATTTTGTGGTGATAAGTTTTAAATTTCAGAGATACGATCCTGGAGTTTCATTTGCATAAGTTTGAACTTCGAAATGATCATGTATTTTCACTTGTATAAGTTCAAACTCCAAGACACGATCATGAAGTTTCACTTACAGCAGTTCGATCGACTTGTATAAGTTTTAAAATCAGGACACAGTCCTAAAATAAAATACACATACAATTTCCAACTTACAAGAAACCAAACTAAGTACCACTTAGGAAATATTACTAAAAACTGTTTCTTTTTTCTTTATTACAAAAAAAAGAAGAGACATACTGCCAATTGCCAGCTTCAATGTACAATTCACTTATTTCGATTCAACTCAATACAATATTTTGCACACGGAGCAAAAATATGCATTTCAAAATTCACTAAATGTATGTTGTGGCAGTGAACTGACACTTAGAACTGCTTAATAATTAGGCAAAAGCTGCGATGGAAGGTTAAAAAGCGGGTTGAATTGGGCAGTTGAACTGGGCTAAGCTGATGATAAATGGGTCACTCTTGAATGGGCTAAAATTTGAGCCAGTTTTAAGTTATCTTCTGCCCAACCATAAAATTCTGGGTGGGTCATTTGTGTTTGGGCTCATTTTGACAGCCCTACTGTGAACTAATGTATTTAGGTCGTGATAGACAAATGATTTTAGGTAAAGTTTTCTTACCAGTGCAAGTCTATTGAGGCTACTGAAATGGGGTGGTGCTCGCCACTCTCAGGTTATGTCTTCCGGCCTTTAGAAAAGCACGAAATTTCCAGTTAATCTGCTTTATTTACTGTTGTGATTCCTTAAGTGCAGTAGTTTACTTCTTGTCATGATAATGCTCGGAATCCAAATTGGAGAGGTTACAAGGATAAGAGGTAATATGTAAAAGATAGAAGCCTGCTTCTGTGTACAATGATACTTCATCCTTGTCAGTAAACGAAAGGTGATACTTCACTTGGGATGATAGGAAGCAGAAATGGGTTTTCTTAGGGTGCTCTAGCAGACAGTAAATTATCCTAGTTTTGATATATGTTGAGGTTTTCTATTCTAATCTTATTCTTAGCTTCTTTCTGTTAATTAACCATAAATATAACAGAACAGTCAGAATTGCATGTGTTTCATTGACAAGTTTAACATACTTGATTTGTTCAGGGCCCAAGAGTTGTCGTCGTGGGACCTACGGATTCTGGCAAGAGTACGTTGTCAAGGATGCTTCTTAGTTGGGCTGCAAAACAGGGATGGAAACCTACTTTTGTGGATTTGGACATAGGTCAAGGATCGATAACTATTCCAGGATGTGTTGCTGCTACACCAATTGAGTTGCCTATTGACCCAGTTGAAGGAATTCCACTTGAAATGCCTATGGTCTACTTCTTTGGCCATGTGACTCCTAGGTAGAAACCTTGTACCTTGAACGTTTATCTTGACATCATGTCTCGTTGTGCGTGATAAAGTTTGTCTGAAGAAAACTCGCTTTAGGACTTGCAGTTTGCGTTTGGCATATTTACTAACTAGCAGATACCTCTTTCCTATTTAACAGTGCCAACGTAGATCACTACAAGGTACTCGTCAAGGAGCTATCCCAGACTCTGGAGAAGCAATTTTCTGGTAATGCTGAATCTCGAGCTTCAGGCATGGTAATAAATACTATGGGATGGATAGAGGGAGTTGGTTATGAGGTATTTAAGCTCAATTCTGTGTGTTTCTGTGTAAAAGACAGTGAGGGTAGCATTTAGAGTTTTGTGGTCACCATTTAGTCTTCTTTTGCAGTTGCTACTCCATGCGATTGATACGTTCAATGCCACAGTTGTTCTTGTCTTGGGTCAGGTATGTTCCAGTACTGACAGTGAAGTCCATTTTATATGAGAAATTTTGCGTTATGTTCCATTACTGACAGTGAAGTCCATTTTATATGAGAAATTTTGCGTTATGTTCCAGTACTGACAGTGAAGTCCATTTTATATGAGAAATTTTGCGGGTGAAGGCATTTGATATGTATGATGTGTGATTAATATCAAGGGAAACCCAGATCCTGTGAACCAGGGGATTAAAATTCTCTCAGACACTTTATTAGTTGGAATTTCTACTCCCCAGTAGGCAGTTTTCTGTGAAGTACTTCACCTTGGAGTCTTGTTACTTCAACTAGTCTCCATTCTCCTTGAATGAATCTCTTAGTGGTTTAGAAGGTCAGCAGATAATGATGTATAGTGCTTAGAACTTACAAGAATCTGGATATGGAAGTAGTGATTGCGTTTGTTTTTTAAATGAAGAATAATATGCATACTTGGAACTTCTTTTATCTCATTAATCTTCTGATCTTCAATCATGTATCAATGTTGGTACTAGGAGTAAGCGATGTACCCTTTCTTTGGTAATCAGATACTTGATTAGATGAAGCCTCTTCAAGTTTAGAATCTCCCTAACTAAACTTGAACACTATGCTTTTCAGTTAATAAAGCATTCTAAACAAACCCAACCCCCCCGCACACACACACACACCAAAAAAATTGGAAGGAAAAAAGAAACAAATAAATAATTGACCTCGAGAACTAGTATCCAGAAACTGCTTGTTCCTGGAGCTGTTTTATACACTGCAAGAGTTGGATCTTATTTCTGTTATGTGGTTGTACTCTGGGCAGGAAAAACTTTGTAGCATGCTAAAAGATGTATTGAAGAATCGGCCTAACGTGGATGTGGTGAAACTTCAAAAATCTGGTGGTGTTGTATCAAGGAATGCAAAAGTACGGCAGAAAGCAAGGGGCTACAGAATACGGGTACAGATTTCTTTTATAGATTAGTAATAAAGAGTGTTGGCAGTCAGTCACAGTTCATGCACTGGGACATGAACGCTTGCTCTTGGGGACTGTGATGCTCTTACTTTTCATCTTATCCTTGTAATGCAAAACCAAACATTTTTTTTGTTTTTCCCAGGAGTATTTTTATGGCCCTTCGAATGACCTCTCACCACATTCTAATGTGGTGAACTTCAGTGACTTGTTCATCTACCGAATAGGGGGTGGACCACAGGCTCCACGCTCAGCTTTACCTATTGGTGCGGAGCCTGCTGCAGATCCTACAAGATTGGTTCCTGTTAGTATCAGCCGGGACTTGCTCCATTTGGTTCTTGCCATCTCATATGCCAAAGAACAAGATCAAATAGTTTCCAGGTAAGGCTGACCTCCGTTTTCTATCTTCATCTTTATGTTCAATGGATTGTAGGTTCCTCTGTTTTAGCTGAAGGAGTTTTAAAGTTATGTTCAATGTTCATCAGAATCTAGAAGCAATGTTTCTCCTTAGTGGATGCCACAACATTGGGTCCTTGCATAGCTAGGGTTTCAACATTTTGATGGATCTTTTAAACTCAATTATGAAATTCTAATACTAATATATCTAGTCTCACACATTGAATGATGATTTTTCTGTAGACTCTTGCACATGGAAACCACATCTTAAACAGGAATTTAAGAGCCACAATTTTGGATCATTTAAGTCAATAAATAATGTACTTGCCTGCAGGCCAATGCATATGGAAAAATGGTTAAACTTCTAAGTAACCGTGAATTAGTGAAAGATACAGTTTTTCTTGTGTATGTGCTTACTCCCCGTTCTCAGTTCTTCTCCTAACAAAGTGGTCATGTACTACATAAATCTTGTAGAACTTCAGTGGCAGAGTGAAATTGTGTGAGATCAAGAATACCGCCATTGAAATACAAAGTAGTCTTGTGTAATTGCATTAGGAGCCTCAGTTTCATCCCTTACTGATATAACCTGGAAATGTGGCATTTTTCTTTGTTCTTTTTTTCTCTCTTTTAACAATTGTCATATCATAACAATTTTCTGTTTGTTCTTTCTGTCTTATCATATACTTCTTTTATCTCATGCCAGTAATGTTGCTGGATTCATCTACGTAACCGACGTAGACATAATCAGGTTTGTACTCGAATTCTCTTCTTATTAGACAATCATGTTTACGGTTCTGAATGCCAGTATGATGTTGTGTTTGATTATCTCCATTTTCAGGAAAAAGATGACATACCTTGCACCATGTGCTGGGGAACTTCCGAGCAAAAACTTAATTGTGGGAACCTTAACATGGATCGAAAACTGAGTGCCAGTGGGTTTTCGGTCTTTGTGCTTTCCATAGAGAGGATGGACAGCATGGAAATCAGTAGGCTTTTCTGGGATGACTGTACCATAGCTGTGAAGCTTTATGGCCAAAAAAAAAAAAAATCTGATTGTACAAATAACTATAACTCCATACTGCCAAATGATAATGTCAATGGTCTTTTGGCATCATCGAAGTTGTATAAACTTATTTGGCGGAAAACATTTTGACATCCCTGAGTTTCTGGAAAAGCCTGAATGCTTTTCTCGTTGTCAACAAATACTTCACCTCCTGCCTTGGCTGAAAATGTTGCCTACACCTTTCCCCTAAGAAGCGCTGTGCGACTTTCTTGAGCTGTTCTGGTTTTTTAAAATTATAACCGTGGAATTCTCGCTAGCTTGTGCGCAACTCGATTAATTTCACGGGATACCCGTCACCTCCCACCAACTCTATCTGTCAAGGTTAGGACAAATGGAAAAGAATCACCTATTGTTTTTGTCTATGTTGGAATTTGAACTTGAGACCTTATGATTCTTATTCACTTCACTAATATACATCTTTGATTGCATTTTCTTGAGCTGCCTTAGTGGGGCCTATACGGTTTTGGTGGCGATATCCAAAGCGTGAGGGTATAGATGAAATTTGATATTTGGGGGGGGGGGGGGGAGGGGGAGGGGGTGTAGGCAGCATTTTCAGCCAATTTATGACTATGACATATCTCAAACAAAAAAAAGGGCCTTTTTAGAAATATTTAGGCAAGTTACACAAGGGTCTGGTTGGTCGAAGTAATTACTTTCACTAATCAAATATATATATATATATATATATATATATATATCAAATATATATATTACACTTTAATATTGAGTGTGAAATCTCCACTTTGGATGGAGGGGTTAAAATGGAATGAATTATTAAATTACCGGGTCATTAACTAGCTTAAACTTGAATGGATTGGCGAATCTTGCTTTTGGGGGCTAAATTTGCCACCCCTAAACATGGCCTTATTTGGGTACCACATTTACTGGTCTTATAAATCTTGTTATTTGGTAAAATTTAGTCACCAAATGGCTAAAAGTGATGATCATAGGATTGAGGATTGAACTCGATGATGCCAAAGGCCAAATTCAATGTATAAGTTGCACAAATAGCATGCTAACTAGTCCAGTGTATTAGTCCCTCAACAACTCGTAGCAAAATTTGGATCTAAGTGTATTGAGGATACGCACATATCCAACATTGACCGTGAGGAGCCTTAGCATTGCATATTCACTTTGTTTAATTTCGTGACAATTTTAGCAGTACAGTCAAACCTCGTTAGAATAGTCATTCGTTATAATAACATTTCATTATAATAATCTAATTTTGTCTAGAATCAATTTTTCATGTTATATTTTACTTCTCTATAACAACGTTCTACCTATAACAGCAGTGACGTTCAATATAACGGTACATTCTTTATAAAATTACCTCTTTATAATAGTCATTTTGTAATAAATATATTATTTATAATAAATTATAATATTTATGGTAATCATGATCAATGTCATACACATAGTAAATCTCAATTATGATTGTAACTTCACAAGGAAAGTCTACTAGTGTTTGTCTTTTTTGACATTCACAATCATTATATATATATATATATATATATATATTTGGTTTAATGGTTAACAAATACATTTCTTCTTGGTACACAAATAATTAAACTAAATTTTTGTGACTTTTATTTATAACAGCTAAATAAAATCTAAATGTTAAATGCCATTATATATATAACAACACCTCATTATAGCAGCCACAAAATTTTCAAATAAATATTGCTACTATAAGTAGGTTTGACTGTATTTGATATCCAACATGCCTGTTTAGCGGTCGATGATATTGAACATGTCTAATAACAGTTTTGATACTTTTCATTATTTGCATTGCATTATTTGTGGCTAAGATGTTGAAATTGCAATCTGGCACACCTTATTTTTAATTTTGCATATATGTCGCTTAGCAGATAGCGACTTTATTGGTTTATCTGAATTCATAACTTTTGATATACAATATAAATATATATGTAAAAATAAAGGTAGATTCAGGATTTGAAGATAACGAGAACACTATCAAATAGAAATGCACGTCTCTTCATACAATATTGCCTCGTCTAAAATTTTTATCAAACACCCATAGAAGATGTTCTAACATATAAATAAAAATTAAATGGCATAACCGGATGAATCTCTAGACTTTGACCGCACGTCAGCGCTAAAAAACCTAAGGGCACGCTGATCAAATAATCCAATTCATCAAATATGATTGAGTTTGAGGGGTCTTTTTAAATTATTTGATAGCTCTTCAAGATATATACACATATATATACAGAGTTTTTTCCTAAGTCAAAGGATACATGTACACCAATAACTTACCACATGGATCTGCCTCTATGTAAAAACCTATTAAAATCTTAATAAAAATATTAAATCGAAATCTATAATTTTACATTATACCGAATTTAATACTAAAAATTTTAAAAATTAAACTCATTAAATTTAAATTTTAAATTTGACTCTGTCTCGAGAGAAACAGAAAACATGAGACATGGAGTAGTATCTCATTATAAAAATATATTTTGTCTAGTTGACAACACAAATTCATTGTATGTTTGCACAACTTTTTGGAATTGGGATGCTTTAAGGTAATGTAAATGTGATAATTCTTCAATATTTTACTATGTAATTAATGTTTAGCCAAGTTTTAAAAAAATATTTTTAAGTGTATGTTTTACAAAAATTCTTTTTAAATAAGTGTTTTTGGAGAGAAGCTACTTTTTCTAGCTTATGAAAAACAGCTTCTGCTACTCTCTAAAAGCACTTATTTTCTTTCAAAAGTTTGACCAAACACCTTAATAGTGTCCTCCCCGTCCCTATTATTCCCCCGATAAGGCAGCATGCCACCAACTTATGTAAAAGGTTGATGTGCATATAACTTTTATAATATTTAAGTTTTTTGGATAACTAAACGTACTTTTATTTTCATTTTCAATTTCATAAATTTTAAATAAATAAAAAATATTTAAAATCTGTGATCAAATACTTACTAAGTTTTAATGTTATAAATTCTATTTTCAATTTCAGTTTATCTGCATTCGATATCTACATCAAATCAATATAACTTATGATGATTAAGTGATTCAATTAATAAAATAAAAATACATATTAATTAATCATGATTAAATAAAAGAATTCTATTTTACATATATGACATATGTATATTAACTTGACGTAAACATCAGATGCAAATAAATTTTTACCTTTAATTTTTTTTTTCATTTACTTTCACCCCTCAAAAATTTTCAAATTCCCTATGAACTTTGATGCAGTCATTTTTGTGATCTTTTCTAGGTGTGACAAATAGGGCAGAGCGAGGTGGGGGTAGGGCAAAGGTTAAACGAGGTAGAGTAATGTTTAAATAGCACAGAATAAGTCGGGGTAAATCACAAAAAAATTTTAAAATATCAAATGGGATAGAGCAGGTGGTAGGAGATGTCTAAGCTTAGACTTGTGTAATTGTTTTATCACATTTTCTTGCAATTTCAGTTGCGAATTTAGCTAATAAATTGGAAACTTTGCGGGAAAAAAATTGTTACCTAAATTTATTATACTTTTATGCTTTATTCTTTAATCTTAGTTATTATTTAATTAAATAAAAAAATATTTTAGTTAAATAACCAGACCCTATCTATATTAGCCTTCAAACAGTATTGTGAGCTTAGTCTCAATACATGGAGAAAAATCATTGCTAACATAATTTTGAATAGGTTTAAGTTTGAAATTTATCTAATAATAAATGCATTGAAATAGGAAAGCAGTAACCTTTGTTAAAGTAAATAATATTTTTATATGAATTTTCATTATTTGTTTAAGTAACAGTTAAGATTTTATATGGTAATTAAAAACTGGTCTACTTGGATATTTGATAATGGAATTGAGTAATATAATCTTGTATATCACACTTTAAATTATGAGCTATAATTAAAAAATGGGGTTTAGTAAAATAATTCATGTGAGAATGATTATAAAATCAAACCGCAAGTAACTAATAAATTAGAACATTACAAAAATAAAAAAAATAAAAAGATATTGAAGAGGTGGCTGGGGCCTTATTCTCGTCCCGCTTGGCTGCTGCGCAATCTCTGTGCTTATGGCCTGACTTGCCACACCAAAAAACAAACGTCTGAGCCAGCCATACAATATCCTAAATGGTTCTTCCCACAGTTCTTGCAAGTTGGAAATGTAATCTCCCTTACCCTAGGTCTGTACAGAACACTAACTGTCGAAGGTGCTGGGGCTGACGATCTCTGCTGGGAGAGTGAGCGGTGTCCACCACTCGTCCTCTGATAGGAGAGCTCTGAATCTCTTGTTCTAGCCTTCTTGGCCTCTCTCTCATTTTCTTTCACCTTTCTGCCTCTATTTGTTGGGCATATATCACCAAACGTGAGAAGACTATGTCCTTGTGTAACATGGCGGTCTTGCACTCCTTGACCAAGGAGTCTGACACTCCGTTCACGAACCTGTTCACCCGAGCCCTCTGATCGGCGACATCTCCGGGGAATACTTGGACAACTGGATAAACTCCAACGCATACTACACGAACCTGCTCACCCGAGCCCTCTGATCGGCGACTATCTCCGGTGCATACTTGGACAACCGGATAAATTCCAATGCATACTATTGGACAGCCATTCTATTTTGCCTCAAGTTGATGAACTCTTCCGTATTTGCTTCCCTCAACTCTCTAGGGAAAAATCTATCTAGGAAGGTAGTCATAAACTCATCCCAACTTATGGGGACCACTGCAATTCCTCGACTATCTCTCTACTGACAAAATCATATGTGAGCGACTCCTTTCAGCTGGTAGGAGACTAAGTTTGTGCTCTCCGTTCTCATCACCCCCATAATTCGGGTGATCTTCTAGATCTCCTCCAAGAACTCATACGTGTCTTCATCCACCTTTGACCCCGAGAATTCGAGTGGGTTCATTCTGAGGAAGTATCTTACCCTAGCTGCCGCTACATTCCCATTCTGGGGAACATGAGCGATCGCCTGCTGATTAATTTGGGCGGTCATGGCCTGCGCCAACATGTGAAAGGCTGCCCTGAACTCGACATGAATAACATGTTAATCCATTGGGTTCACTAGGGCTGGTGGGTTTGCTGGCGCCCATTACCATTTCTCCTTCCATTTGCTCGTCTGGGAGGCATTTTCTGTGAGCACGTAAAGCATGAGTTAGGAGAGGAACTATTAGAGTCTCAAACTCTACGCACAATGAGAATCATGAAAAAAAGGGAACATTTCTAAGAACATCTTGTAGCCTCATCGTCATATATGTGACGCGCTTCACACCCATGAAAAAGACTCTACGTAATGTGGCTTTCAAACACTCTACGCCACCTTAAACCTTTTCTCTGATATCAAGTTTTCCATAACCCGAACATAGGCTCGGATTGAGACACGGGACAAAGGACCCCGAGAGGCTCCAAGTCGACCCATGGCATAATCATAGCATAACACTAACAAGATAACAGCTAACAAAATCATACTAGGTGGAAGCTAACTAAAAGAGTTTAATCAAAACCAAAAGTACATAGTCTATTTAAACTCTGAATCATAAGCTGAATCTGTCTATACATGTATGAAATCCTCTACTATACTAATGAGCTGCTGGGAAAAGTCCCCAGCTAACTCCTAAAGTCTTGAAATTGAAATAAAACTGAAATAGAAAAATCATAAATCTTGTCCTTGGGAGATGAGGACTCACCACAGTCAGCTGAGATGGGAACGGAGCGTGTCTAACCGCGAGGCTGAGTCTGAAAACCTGGAGCTATATCATAAAATGATATAGCACATAAAGTATGCGGTCGGTATTTGAAATGTAGCGAGTATGCGGGAAACATAAAGGGACTAAACATGCAAGAATACTGGGAGGAAGTAAACTGAGTACATCACTGAACATATAATTGAACTGAAATACAATAACCTTATCTGAGATATATAAATATTAACATGATGCTTTTATTTGAAAATATTTAAGGAAGTATAATCAAAACTGATGCATAAGGGTCATGTACATATACTGAGAACTAAAGCCGTAACTGATATCATACACTGTACTGACTAACTGTTGACAATTGAGATTGAATTCTTCCAAGACTAATTTGAAGTGAAGTCTGAGACTATACGAAGCTGAGCTAAAACTGAGATCATCAACTAAGAGAGACATTCTCTACTATTGAGAGTCCCTAACTGAACTAAGGGAGACATTCTCTGCTATTGAGAATCCCTGACTGAACTAAGGGAAACACTCTCTGCTATTGAGAATCCCTGACTGAGCTAAGGGAAACCTTCTATGGTATTGAGAATCCCTGAATGAGCTAAAGGAAACATTCTCTGGTATTGAGAATCCCTGACTGAGCTAAGGAAAACATTCTCTGCTGTTGAGAATCCTTGACTGACTGAGGGAAACATTCTTTGCTATTGAGAATCCCGATTATACTTTGACATGGAAGATACCAATATGACATCATTCATCTAGTCTAAACTACTTCAGCTAATTAGAGACTTGAGTATTCTACTAATCACAACATACTGAATTCATTAAAGTCTGATCAAGGCTGCTTCCTACTATCAAGGGCTCGTAAGTCTGACGGATCATTATCATGCTTTATCATCAAAATTCATATCATCATAGTCCTGAAATCATAGTTTAAATCATACATTCTACATTCATGAGACATCCATAGGATCAGATCATACTTTAAACATATCCACTAGAAACATAGTAAAAAATGTAGATATTTCATATCCACCGTAGCCCATAGGTCCTAGTCATGCATAAACATAAATGATATCATATGTTCTAGATTTATGGAAACCCATATGATCGAACATGCTTTAAACATATACTACAAATTCGTGGTAGGAGCATGTGAATATTTAATAAGGCCCCATTTCAAAATTTGTGCTAAATCATGGTGAAAATCCTATAATCATGCCATTCCCCTATCATGTACATAATTCATGAAACTGAAAGAAATTTTGTAAACATACATGGCTATTTATCATGATGGGTCTTGGAAACCCATAGAAGACATGTGAGAATTCATGCATTAATTGAAACCCTAGGACATGCTTTTCTAGAAACTAAGGAATTAGGGTTTTAGTATAAAAATTGGGGCACAAAGATGAAAGGAGATCCTTGTTGAAGTCCCATATACCTGGCTTGAAGAAATCTGCCACTAGAGCTTGGATCTTGAAGCCCTTGAAGAAACCCTAGGTGTCCTTGAGCCTTGAGAGAGAAGAGGAAAAGGAGCTTATGGGAGATCTTGGGTGGACTGAGGGATTGGGCTAGGAAAGACTCTTAAAATCATCCCACCTGATACCCAAAACGACGTAGTTTAGAAGTTAGAAGCATAGGATTTTACAAAATACCCCTAGAAAAACACAATAAAATTAACACTGCCAGTCCTTACGAGGGATTGGACGAGTTGTTACATCACTAGACGACTCGTTATGTCTACTCGTCGTCAACACTGGACAAATTTTCCCTTACTGATCTTTCTCCACCCCACGAACCACTTGACAAGTCGTCAGGTGCACGACGACTCGTCCCTTCTTCCGTTGTAACCACCGCCAGTGTCTCCCTCTCGCACCTGACGAGTGATACCATGATTTGTTAAGTCAAATGATGAGTCGTTCCTCGACCTGTCTTCACCGATGAGACTTCTTCCACAACCAACTCCACCAGATCTAACGGACCACTCAACAATCCGTTAAGTGACTTCACGTGTCACTTGATGGATTGTTTTGTGACCTGGTGTGAATTTTTTTGTTTTCTTAGTTTGAACTCATAGGTCTGATCTTAGAAACTTTCGGGGTATTACACATATCATCCCCAATAGATTGAAGACTTACAAATATCTCCTATTCTGTTACTTGGGCACATAGATTAAGTTTTCGCTGTTGATTTTGTCTTGGGCCATTCTACATAATTCTTCTATTAATACCTAGTAAATAGTAGTTGATATACCCATAAGAGATTTGTAAAAATTAATAATCTCAGCTTTAATATCTTCAGGATCAGTAAGTATACTACTAGCTAAAGCAATGATTTGAGATATCTGTTTTCTTTGTGATCTTTCCTTCATAATTGCAGAAAACTACTTAGTATTGACGTCTCCCAATTTAATCCAGCTAGCTATAGATTTCTATAAGGGATCATTTCGCCATATTATGCAGCAGAGTTTTCTCAGAATCCACTAAGGTGTCAGAGTATGAAGTTGCAATGTTTCTGTATACATCAACCAATTCAGCTCTTGCCTGGATTATGTTTTGGCTTATTCCTTCGAACTCCTTAATGTTTAGATGACTTTAGATGAGGTTGTAAAGACTTAAGATTGCTCCAAACATGTTGCATCTTCCCATGTGACCTAGCTTGTCTTCAATGTTCTTGACCCCCCTAATATTCTAGAACAACCATGACATTATTCAAAATTGTTTTTGGGGAGGGGGGGGGGAACCTCCTTTATCCAAATGAGGAGTTTGATTGGCTCCATGTTTATTACACAAGACCTCAAAAGTGTTGCTGATTAGTGTGCTACCTAGACTAGGGAAATTTCCAATTCAAGGTCGTGCCAAAGTAAATTGCATTACTTTGCCTCTCATTTATCTCATGTCATCATCGAATGTTTGTTTTTCTATTTGCACCCTAGGTTGGTCACCCTGCCTCTCAAGACTATTTTGCAGCCAAGTATGTGTGGTCTGATTCTCATTCACTTGCTCTTTAGCAAGGCTTGTAGGGATCTCCTCTTGGGGACTTATCTATGATTCTATCATCCCAAAAAAGTGTATAATTTGTTCAGTTTTCAATTCTTGCATACCTTTTTTGGACCAGTTCTTCTTTGTGGCTTCTCATGATCCATCTTGATATTAGCCTGAAGCTCACATTTGTGCCCAACAATAAGACAAACATCACAAAATAAAGGCTTCCAATCATATGATACCATTTGTTAAAATTTGCTACCATCTGAATCCATTACAATTATCTCAGTTGTCAAGGTTTTCCTGACATTCACCTCTATTAGCATTCTAACATAGGATATTTGAGTCTGCTTGGTTGTGCACTCATCAGTGTAAACAAGATTTCTAATAATACTGGTTATTCAACTAAGAGAGTCCACTCCCTAACATGAGACGTGTAGATTGTAAAACTTCACCCATAGAGGGATCACTGAAGAAAATTCCACACTGAAATCAAAATATGCTGTCCAAGGTTTGAGTATCAGTGGTCTATTATTAATTGTGTAAGGCCCAACATAATAGACTACTTGCATATCACTCACTAATTTAATATAATATCCTTCTTCGTGTAAAAAAAATCTAGCTCTGCTACTTAACAAATTTAGATTAACTGTCACGACCTAGGTGGCCGTGATTGGCACCCCACTAACCCCCCATGGGCAAACCAGCGAAACTCGATAACCATCCCTAAGTGACCCCAAAAATAAGACATTCATGAAGAAATCAATTATTATGCTCTTAAAACAACTTTGAATCAATATACTGCATTACCAAAACTAATAGAATAAATTCCTAGAACCTGATTATCATTGCACCAGATATCTGTTTTACAAAGCTAAGGAAACTAACAACTCAAAATGAAACAACGTTTTCAAATGTCTGAAAGAAAGACATCTGCAACGGGGGAGTGAACTAAGTCCTCATCTACTCACCTTCTCAATCTCCGAAAACTGCTGCTCTATGGTGAGGGCGTGAAGAACTGCCTGGCTCAAACTCCGCACTCAGAAAAGAATCCAGGGGTAGGGTCAGTACATAACACGGTACTGGTAGGCACATTACCCGACCCTAATTAATAACACGTATACAGAATAATAATAATATAAGACCAGTCTACAATGTTTAAGAAAGTACAATACAATTCAGACACACTAGTTCTACATAGGGACAACTAGCCTGCTCACTGGATTGGGCAGTTTTCGCTGCAGTGAAATGGTTCCGCTGTAGTGGCACTTCTTAGGCAGAAGCTCAACATACTGCACTCTTCTCAGTTCATCCATCCCACAGTTCAACAGTTCATCAATTCAACAATTTAGCATTTCACATGCTCCATAAATCCATCAGACACGTACAATTAACAACAATCATATCAGCTATTAAGATCTACAAGTCCACAGTTAATCATAGCAACAACTACTCAATAATTACACATGGTGACAAAGTCACACTTAGCACTGAAAACGTTCTTTGTTATCAACTCACATCATATCAACGATACTTGGCACATTCTTTTAGCACATTGCTCATCCAACTTCATAACTATAAATGAAATCACAAAATAACATACAAATGACAAAAGCAAGGGTATCATGATGGGTACACACCTCCGCCATCTCCCTTTAACACTCAACCACACGAATCATATACACATATGTTAGAGGGTCTTATTTTTTCCCATCCAGTCATGACCTACATGGGACTCTAGAAATCCATGTACTATGCTGGCGTGGAACCCGCTGCCACTCATATGCTGGTTTGAATGCTCCCCTCGGACACGAGCCACTCGATAATAATATTTGCTTGCCCAGATGCTCCCCTTGGACTCGAGCCTCTCAATTCAGGATATAATCACTATCTTATTCATTCTCAATTTTTGTAAAACAACAAGTATAAAATCGTACACATTCACCTGTACTCTAATTTTTGATTCTCCATTCACATGATCAATTCATGACAAGCAGTTCACTTCAAAATTTCACATAAACTTAACAACATTTTAATCATTACTTTCTATCAACATGGTAATAATACTCATTCACAAGACAAACTCACAACAAGAGATGTCCAAAAATCAATCATATAAGATTATCACCTAAGCATACAAGTCATTAAAAAGGGTCTAACCCTCCAACCATAACCTACCTTGATTACCCGAAGTTATCGACTTCGCTACTCTGCAGGAGCTTTGCCCTTCCTCAATGCTTTGAATTGTTTGAAATCTACATAAATTGTCATGACCCGAATATAGGCCCAGATAGAGACACGGGACAAGGAACCCTGAGAGGCTCCAACTCAACCCATGGCATGAACATAACGGCTAAGAGCATACAACAAACGAAAACTGATAAAATAAAAAATGCTTAAGAGGAAGCATGTATACAAATCAATATAAAATAGAATCAACACTAACAAGCTGATTTTCTACATATTGTCTGAAATGCCTCTAACATAATTGATGAGCTGATGGGATAGCATTCCCAACTAGTTCGACGAAAGTCTGAAATTGAAATAACATAACAATAGATAACTGAATGTCCTCGAAGGATGAGAACTCACCAATGCTGGCTAAAACAAGCCTGAGGAGAAAGCAGGACTAATGATGCGGTTGAGACTGATCCCTCAAACCTGTATCATGCGGTCAGTACTTGGAATGTACTAAGAATTCAAGGTAAGTAAAACGGACAGTTAAAAATACATAAGAGTTCATAAGAGTAGGACAACATGAACATGAAGTAAATATCATAATATAAATATGAGGGCTCAAGGTTTTCAAACCATTCATAATCTAGTCATAATCATAATCATAAAATATACCTTATAAAAACATAACTTGATCAAAGTAACATAAACATGACAATTCATAAATCATGAGGAACAATGGGAGGACTCATCTTTACCGGAACCATCATGATAGAGCTTAAATGATGTCCCAACTTTTCGCTCAAGTGGGCAGAGCCGTCCCAGGATTGCCAGGAATAGGACTTGCATGATGTGATATTACAGGGGATCCAAATATATATATATATATATACCTACAGTAGCACGTAGTTCTAAGACCAGGGGGTTTACCTGAATGCTGGGTCTATTTGGTGCTAGACACTGCTCCCAAAATATGCACATGAGGCTCATATCATAATCATAAAATCATTCATGAAGTTCATGGCCATTTAAATCATAACTTACTTGATATACTTAAAATATATGATTACCCATGAATAAGGGCCCGTGAGTCGGCCAAGAGTCGTAAATTCATAAATCATGAAGAACATGCATATTTTTGAAAATTCATATACTTGAAATTCATAAATCCATTAGGAGTACTTGAAGAGAAATCATATCATAAATCATAAATCATAATTTAGGCTTAGGAAGATCAAAACCATAATAGAATCATGACTTGATTTCTCATGAAACTTTGCATGGTTGAGCATAGATTGATTGAGATTTGAAACCATAAAATAAATAATCAATTTAAATATAAAATTTTCCCATAAATCTTAAAGCAACATTTAGAACATGAAGGGAATTGACCCATAACCAAATCAAAGAGAATTCCATAAGTTTGGACTTAAAACCCCATAGGATCATCAAATTTACTTTAATTCTTGAATTCATGAATATAGAGAGATATTGGGGCATGTACATACCCGGGAAATCCGATCTTACACTCTCCCTTGAAAACCCAAAGAAATTGGAGAAGAAATTGGGGGAATTCTCAAGTTTGGTCTCCAATGTAATACTCTAAACTTGGATGCATGGAATGGAAAGGCTTATGATAGGTTAAGTACTCTTAAAACACTCCTAACCGAGCTTAAAATGATGCAGTTTAGCACTTAGGAACTTAGAAAATATGAAAATACCCTTAATAAAAAATTTGGAAAATAGGCATTGCCTGTGATCACGACTCATACCACGAGTCATACCTCATTACCATGACTCATGGTCACCATCCGTTTCTTCCCTAAATAATTTTCTTAGTTCTCAGGCCTTCGAACGACGACTCAACAGGACTAGTCGTTACTCGACACAATGACCCGTTGTGTCCTCTCGTCATCACCACTGACCCCATAAGTAGAGTTTCTGAAACTCCCACCATAGGTTGACCAACGAGTTGTACCTCCAAACTATGGGTCGTTGGACCCATCCGTTGCCTTTGTGCTAATTCTCGCTGCAGCTCCTCATATGCTTACTACGACTCATTTTTCCTTACAACGAGTCATAATGTAACACCCCAAAACTTTTCTAGACCAAACTCAGACCTTGCATTAAAACCTGGGAAAAACCAGAAAATTTTTTCTCAGAACGACCGAGATAATGAGTCATTATCAGTAGTAATGACCCGTTTATTGGGTCGTGGTCAGCTCTGTCAGTTTTTCTTCGAGGACAGTGAGACATGGAATGACCCGTTGTAAGAAACAACTAGTTGTCCTGTCACTCGTTGCCTTCCCTGCTCAGAGATCAGTTAAACCCTTCCAGGAACCCAAGAGTCAAATGATGAGTTGTTGTTTGATGTAATGACTTGTGGGCGAATCATTAGTTGGAGCTCCAAGGTGTTGTTGACAAACTCTTTTAGTGACAATGAGTGGCAACAACGATCCGTTGTATCATATGACGAGTCATTGTGTCCACCCGTGGTGTCAAGCTCCAAAAATTCCTTTCCAGATTCCAATAGCAAGGATGATAGATGACAATGACTCGTTGTCTCAACCAACAAGTCATTGTGTCATATGTTAAAGAGGGGGGTTTCAGTGTTATGTTCGAATCCCTGCCAGTGGCCACGAGAGGTACCAACGACCTGTTGGTTCACCCAACGAGTCATGGTCCCCCTCTTTGCTAATTTTTAGTAAGCCAAATTCTAGGCCCAAGGCCAACGACTGGTACCAACGAGTCGTGGTGTCAACCAATGACTCGTGTGTGACCCGTTGGTTCCTGTCAGGTAGTTTCAATTTTTTTCCAGGGGTATTTTAGTAACTTTTCATCTTTTGAATCCCTAAAATACATCATTTTGGGAATGTTTAGGAGAGAATTAAAGGAGTGATCGATGTATTCCTCTCTCAACACTCAGACTCAGTACGAAAAAGTTATAGGCAGACTCCTCAGGGCAAAGCTAGGGCATTCAATCTTCTTCTCAATTTCTCAAGGATTTTTCAGATATCTTCCACCAGGTATGTGGGAATTCAACAAGGGAATTGTTCTTACCTTGTGTCCACAAAACTCTCTCATAATCTCCTAGCAGTTCTAGCCCTGAGATTTCAAATTAAAGTAATTTTTCAATCAGATTTTGATTAATTCATGTGGAATGTTGTTTAGGTTAATTGTTGCTATATTTCCACTACTTAATGATCATGTTGATACTTGTTTCTTATAAAAAGATTTTAGCCCTAACTCTATAAATGCAGTAATTAGGGTCTTGAATAATTGAGTAGACATTAATGTTGCTTGACTCTGTCAGTGTTGGAATTCCCATGTTGTTACTATCATATGAATTTTCAGTCAAATATATGCTAGTTCAGTCTCAGTCAAAATGTTAAGTATCTTCAGTAACTTTCAGTAATGTCAGCTGATCAGTTTGACTATAGACAGTTCTTGAGGTGTCAGTAATGCCTCCCAGTTATTAGTTATCAGTTGGTTCTTAGATACGAAGCTTCCAGATAAGCCGCTTTGACCAGTATGAGAACTATAAGTATCAGTTTTAGTTTGTTCTCTAGACGGTTACGATGCTTCCAGATAAGCAGCTCTGTTCAGTCTTAGAACACCAGTTACAGTTATCCGGTTTGATAAGACTCTCAAGGTACTTCCAGATAAGTATACTTGACTTAGTCTTGTGCCGCAACTTTGAGCTATCAGCTTAGTATTCATACTAGGACTATCCAATGGGAGTAAGACTTAGCACCGAGAGGATTGGGGTTCCAGTGCACCCAGGTTCCCAGAACTACGTTTTCACCATAGGTTATTAAGCCCAAATGGGACCAGACAGTGATCTCACAGTTTATGCCTTTATACCCTAGCAAGGTATATTGGGTCCTATCAATGGGGCGTATATATCGAACTCCATGTTTAGCTCACGTGGTTATATGTCGGTTATAGACTCTCCCACTTATCAGTACCATCTCAGTTCAGTTTAGTTCAGCTTAGTATCTCAGTTGCAGGACATGTTTATGACCAGCAACCAGGGTCATTATTGACCACATCAGTTATAGTTCAATTTTATCAGTTTACAATATTCAGTTAGTTGTTTCATGTCATTGCGGTTCAGTTACTCATTCTTGCATGCTTATTATATCTCTCACTTACTCAGTACATTCGAAGTACTAACACATACTTTTCATGTTGTATCGTATTATGATACAGGTGCAGGTTATCAGTCCCAACATCGTCAGTAGTTTCCCTCAGACGTTATTAGCAGCAGTGTTTGGTGAGTCCTCATCTTTTGAGGATGATATTTATTTTCAGTTAGTTCTTATTTAGACAAATTTTAGAGTTAGCTGGGGGCTTGTCCCAATAACTCATCAGTTAGTAGTTGTCTTTCAGAAACTGTTATGCAGTATTGTTTCTTTTGATATATTGACTCTTGTAAAATTAGTATTTTCTTGAATTATTGTATTTTTAAAGCTTCCGCTTATGTTTACTCAGTTTGCCAGTGTAATGATATACCATGGGTTAGCTTGGGTCACTTGTGGCACCAAGTACCGTATCTTGTCCAGGGTATAGACTGGGGTAGTGAAACGTACCAAGACTCGTACCATCTGTAATACCAAAAAATCTCTAAGATCAGACTCGAGGGTTCATACCAAGAAAACAGAAAATTCTGCACCAGGTCACAGGACGAGTCATCCAGTGGCCCGTCAGGAGACTTCACGAGTCGTTAAGTAACTCGTAAAGTGGTGGGGGAGTTGGCTAAGATTTGTGGTTTGGGGGTTGACCACGAGAAAAGCCACGACTCGTGGTTAGGGCAATGAGTCGTTAAGTTGGTCATGGTCAGAAGCTGACTTGGATGTTAAGTTTTTGGCAGTGTTCCCAATGTGTCACGACCTGAACATAGGCCCAGATCGCAACATGGGACAAGGAGCCCTGAGAGACTCCAAGTCGACCCATGGAATGAACATACATCTAACTCGATCAATAAAAAGGTGGAAGACTTAACATGATGAGTATATTGGAAGTCTAATCATAACATCGAAATCGGAATTTACATAATACATAATGAGCGGATTACTACATACAGTCTGAAAGCCTCTACATATCTGATGGATTGATGGGACAACACTCCCAACTAACCCGACAAGTCTTAAAACTGAAAGTACAAGGATATATGATAACAAGTGGTCCTCAGGAGATGAGGACTCACCAATAGCGACTGGATGCTAACTCTGAAAGCTGGCCAGTGATGGGGCTGGGTATGAAGATCTGAGCTTTATGATATAGTATAGAGTATGCGGTCATTATGTTGAATGTACCGAGTATGCAAGGTAAGTAAAACTGCTTAATCAAGTAAAATCATTTAAAACATGCAAAATATAAACATAATCAAGATAAAAATCTGTGAGTAGGGCTTGCATGCTACTTTCTAAAATTATAATCGGAACATAACTGAACATCATAACTAAATCGAATGACCCAAAGCTGAAATTGATAATCATAAGTAAAACTGAACATTGGGTCAAACCTGCTTTACCGCCCCATAGCTATATATACTAAAAAAATGATATACATGTTAACTTGAGACAAATTACAAATTAGAATTTATTCATGTTACAATCATCATCCAAACAAGACATATATCCAAATTAAATACATACATAATAAAAGAAGTAGGATACCAAGGACAAAAAAAAACATACCCTAGAGATTAATTTTAGCTTTAGGCCAAATTGAATGGGGTTTGTTGGTTAAGCACAGGCCTGTCAAGTAAATAAATAAGAGTTAACAGAAATTTATTTTTACATTCACTATAAACAAATAATGACGGAGAGGTTTTATCGATAAACAACAAAAATCCCTCGCTAATATTATTTAACCATGGATTATAAAGAAATCTCGTTATATACAATCTATTCAGCAAAAGATCAACGAATTATTTCATTAATAAATTTTTATAGTGATTATTTGGTATTGCAGATGAAATAAGTAAAATATATATCTACCTTGGTACACGCAGAGTCTCTTGTGATGTATTCCACATGTTATTTTGCGTGAACGAGTTCTCTTGTGCATTTGTTTCCCTTTTGAACCTAATCAAATGAATTATAAAATATTAGCTTGTAATTACGCATATTAATTCACATAAAATATTCATGACTCTGATATTCGAAAGAGTAAAAATTTATATTCATTAATGGTAAAATTAGAAGATGAATAAATTACCATAGCGATTTCATCTAAGAGAAGTTGTTGTCGTTGCACGGGAGTAATAATAGATATAGTAGCATTTGACGATTCAGTTTCCTCAAAAGATAAGTCACTGCTTTCATTATTTGTTGTGCTTTGAGAAATAAAATCTTCAGTACTTGACGATATTTTTTCAAAGATTTCCTATATAATAAAGTGAGGGTCACAAAATAAAGAAAAAGATTTACTAACATCATGCAATTTAATTATCATGTTTGCATTAATGTATTAGTTTTGTAGCATGTAGTATAACTTATAGTAAACATATCTTAAACTAATAAACTGAGGTTTCGTCTGATAATATACTAATTGAAAAGATGTGGTAGGATCTAGATTATTAGAAAAGATTAATCAAGTGAAAAAGAAAGACAACATTATAACCATTATAACCATCTATTCTCAAAAGACAACATTATAACCATCTATTCTCGATACCTTATCGTCCCCAATAGATTGAAGACTTACAAATATCTCTTGTTCTATTACCTGGGCACATAGATCAAGTTTTTCTTATGATTTAGTGTTGGGTCATTCTACATAATTCTTCTATTAATTCCTGGTAAAACAGTAGATGATGTACCCATAAGATTTTTGTAAAAATCAATAGTCTCAGCTGTAATATCTTCAAGGTCAGTAAGCATGCTACCGGCTAAGCAGTGATTTGAGATATCTGTTTTCTTTGTGATCTTTCCTTAATAACAGTATAAAAATACTTAGTATTGGCATCTCCTAATTTAATCCAACTAGCTCTAGATTTCTGTTGTAGCACACTCTCTTCTATAAGGGATCATTTCTCCAGATTATGTAGAAGAGTTTTCTCAGAATCCACTATGGTGTCAGAGTATGAAGTTGTAATGCTCCTATATATATCAACTAATTCAGCTCTTTCCTGGATTATATTTTGGCTAATTTCTTTGAATTCCTTAATGTTTAGATACTTTAGATGAGGCTGTAAAGACTTATGATTGCTCCAGACATGTTGTATCTTTCCATGTGACCTAGCTTGTCTCGAATGTTCTTGATCCCTCTAATATTTTGACAACCATGACATTATTCATATTTGGGGGGGGGGTACCTCCTTTATCCACATGAGGAGTTTGATTGGCTCCCTGATCCTTACATAAGACTTCAAAAGTGTTTTTGGTTGGTGTGCTACCCAGACTAGGAAGATTTGTTCAATCCAAGGACAAAATAGATTGCATTATTTTGCCTCTCTGGTCACCTTGCCTCCTAAGATTATTTTGTATCCAAGTTTGTGTAATGTGATTCTCAATCACTTTCTCTTTAGCAAGTCTTGAAGGAATCTCCTTTTGGGACTTATCTGTGATTTAGTCATCCCAACAATGGTACAATTTGCTTAGTCTTTTACTCTTGCATCACCTCTTTTGGACCAGTCCTTCTTCTTTGTGGCTTCTGATGATCAATATTGGTATTATCCTTAGGCTCACATTTGTGCCCAAAAACAAGATCAACATCACAAAATAAAGGCTTCTAATCATATGCTATTTGTTCGAACTTCCTACCATCTGAATCCGTGACAATTATCTAAGTTGGCAAGGTTTGAGTGACATTCACCTCTATTAGCATTATTGCATAAGATATTCGAGTCTACTTGGTTGTGCACTCATAAGTGTAAAAAAGATGAGTTCAAACAAGATTTCCAATAATGCTGGTTATTCGATTAAGAGAGTCCATTCCCCAACATGACATGAGTAGATTATAAAATTTCATCCATAGAGGGATCACTGAAGAAAATTCCACACTGAAATCAAAGTCTGCGGTCCAAGGTTTGAGTATCAATGGTTTATTATTAGTGGTGTTAGGCCCAGCATAATAGACTTCTTTCATATCACTCACTAATTCAATATAATATCCAGCTTCGTGTAATAACAAATCTGGCTCTGCTACTTATGAAAAATTTAGATTAACATAGCGATGCATAGCATTATATCTTGGACTATCTCTATTCACATATGCAATAAGGACACATTTCCACTTCAATACCTCCTTATCCACTTTATTTTATCCAGTTGAGTCACTGGCTTCCCATTAATCACTTGAGGAGGAATATAATTTAGAGTAAGACCGTTTGAAGCCAGTCTATTTTTACTGGAATAAATATGTCCATGGCGCCGCTGGAAGTTTCCCCGAGTCCCCAATCTCGCTTCGTGAACCTTCCAACATTTCTTAAGTTATGACAGGAGAGATAATATCTAGAATCTGGGTTCCCACGGAGTCAATTGGATTTGAACTCAATTCAATCCTCTAATAAACCTCTGTCGTCTTAGCCTCCATATCCTCCGCATTTATAACATGTGTCGTCTAACATATTACCTCTGATGAGCCCACTGGAGTAGTGTTCATATTCCTATCAGTGGCGAAATTAGCTTGCATATGCAACCCCGCCGAGCTGCCAAACATAGCAATATGAACTTTCCTAGGTCGTTTCCGTCCTCTCATTTATCCTTGCCCTTGAGCCTGAGCTTGAGCTTGTCGTTTTGCACGCCCCTCTTCCATGGACGACCTCAACGACGTATGTTAAGCTAAACATGCACCGAGACCCATATATTTATTTTATAAAATTTGTACATTGATTAAAACAACAAACTTTCTAAACAACAAATTAATCATTTAATAAAAAACATAGAGAAATTTTTTTAAAAAAACATCTAGAAAGAACATCATAAAGAACAAAGTAACTCAAAATGAAAATTTTGATTTGATTATCATCATAGAAAAGAAAAATAAATGAACACACATAACGTAATAGTTTAAGTTTTGAGAATTAACGGTGTCAAAAATATTTACACCTTCTGATAAATTTAAATGATAATTACACTTTATTCTATTAAATAACACTCATTAATGAATATATAAAATAAATTGTAAATAACCTAATATAATATGTTGAAATACACTAAAAGTCTAAGCATATGTAAACTTAAAAGAAATAGAAGCTGCAATGTCCGGATGAGAGACGTCTTCGAAGAAGGAGTGAATCAGCCCATTCTGCATCGCTCACCTTTTAGAGGAATCACTCCTGTTTATAGATGTGGATGAGAGGAACTTCCTGAATCGTATTATAAACTTAGAAAAATAGTGCAGGAGTAGGGTCAGTACAAACACGATACTGGTTAGCATCATCGTTCGACCTTATATAATAACATATAATTAAGACAACAATAATATGAAACTAGTCACAAACGCCAAACATAATTACACTAACATTTCAAGTACACTAGCTCTGAACAGGTGACAATTGGCCTGCTCACTGGATTGGGCTTTTCCCTGCAGCGGTCCCTTGACCGCTACAGCGGCCACTTCCGTCTCGGCGGTACTGCTCGAGTCGGTTGCTTGACTTAGCTGCATCTTTCATCAATTCACTAGTTTTATACAATTTACACATTCAGATATTCAATCAGATGACACACGAACTTTTGATACCAATTCACATCTACTCATCTTCACATGCGATTTAAGCATTTCATCACAGGGATAACATCATCAACATCAATAATCGCTTAATCAATTCACACTTAACCTATTTCCACCATCCTCAATTTAGGTTACAAATACATAAGTCAGAAACTTAACTTTACCGCTTATCACATACTCATTCTGAATTGTTAATATGCTACAAGAACATCATAAAATAGAACAAAGGGTGACATGTCGGGCACACGCCTCTGCCATGTCCCCATAAACACTAGGTCATCAATACCAGTGTACACACATGCTAGAGGACCTTATTTTTGCCCTTCCAGTCATGACCTACATGGAACTCTAGAAACCCATGTACTATACCGGTGTGGTACGCGCTCCCGCTCATATGCTCATCCGGATGCTCCCCTCGGGCATGAGCCTCTCATCTTAGGATATTATTACTATCCTTAACCATTCTCATTCAACTAAATATACAGAGTGAATTCTTTAAACACTCAGGAGTTTACAATTTACTCCCTCGCTTACATAAATACAAACCATCAAACATCTCAATAGCAATGCAAAGGAACTTCACTTAGCCATTCAACACAACTTCATAACAGTTCACAGACCACATCACATCTATATTACTTGTACAGTTCATTCAATAGTAAAATTTTATAACAGGTAATGTCCGCAAACCAATCACATATCATCATTGCACAAAACATATATTCCATTAAATAGGGTCTATTTACCTTAAACCATACCCTACCTCGATTTTTGGGTACGAAAGTCAGCTATTCCGCAGGAGCCTTGCCCTTTCTCAACGCCTTTAAAAGTTCGAAATCTACAACAACAATGTAGAGTAATTTCATTATTTACTCTTCGAATAAGGGTCTTAGAAGTTCAACCCCTTCCCTTCAGGACCTTTCAAAAGTAAAACCCCAATTTCACCTAGTTCTAGATCTCAATTCCCGTGTAACCCACGTTCTCAAGCAAGTAAACCTCAGGAAATTATCAATACCCCTCAATCCTCTAATTAAACCACCCCATCAACTCCCACTGATCCAGCCCTATTCTATCAACCTAGGTATTCTCAACTTAAAATTCCACTATTAAAGATTCTACTGAATTCTAGTGTCAACCATATCCATCATTAAGATAGGGGATCAAGAAACTTACCTTGGGAGAGGAATTCACTACTCTGGGGAGAAAATCACCTTTAGACCTTTTTCTTCCCATTTTTGAAAGTAATGGGGCATAACCCCATATATCCTACATAAACCCACTTTCTGATTCTCGTCATCTGCTACAGCGGTCATATTTTCACTGCAGCGGACCCCTACAACATTCAAGAAACCGCTACGGAGGATCTGGCGGTTAATTCCTCGATCCGTTAAGGTGGGAATCCGACTGTTACCACGGTCTCGCTGCAACATATATCCTACCGCTGCAGCAGTCACTCAAAACCAGTATCTCCCCCAAAAGTCATCTTTTGATTCTTAGCTGTTTTCACAACCATTTTCTACAGATTCTAGCTTTTTGAGTATTCTAAGCCTGCTCCCCTTCGTAACGATGTGCCGGTCGTTACATCAGATACCAAGTGGCTTCCTCTATAAGACGATTCTTCCGCTGGATCTTTGCCGTAAAAAATTCCTTTGATCTCATTTTGCGGACCTTCCTAGCCAATATTGCCACCGATTTTTCCTCACAAGACAAGTTCTCATCTAGAAGCAAGAAGTACCATTTAATAATGTAAGTTCCATCTCCATGATACTTCTTCAACATTGAAACATGGAAGGTCAGATGTACCCCAGACAACCTTGGTGCAAAGCCAACTCATAAGCTACTTCTCCCACACGATGAAGTATTTCAAATGGTCCTATTTACCTCAAGTTAGGCTTGCCCCTCTTACCAAACCTCATCACTCCCTTCATGGAAGATACTTTGAGCAGAACTTGTTCTCCCTCTATAAAATCCATATCTCGCACGTTCTTGTTTGCATACTACTTTTGTCTACTTTGAGCCGCCACCAAACGCTTTTGAATTACCAAAATTTTTCTAAAGATTCCTTCAGTAAATTGGTCCCTGAGGGTCTCACTTCAAATGCATCAAACCACCTAATTGGAGACCTGCATTTTCTTCCATACAAGGCTTCAAATGGAGCCATGCCAATGCTCGAGTGATAGTTGTTGTTGTAGGCGAACTCTGCTAAAGGTAGAAATTTATTCCAATGGCCCCCAAAATCTATAACACAGGCCCGTAGCATG
This sequence comes from Datura wrightii, assembly GCA_035772735.1. Taxonomy (NCBI): domain Eukaryota; kingdom Viridiplantae; phylum Streptophyta; class Magnoliopsida; order Solanales; family Solanaceae; genus Datura; species Datura wrightii. The sequence continues at coordinate 92,772,449 of JASDFA010000018.1, forward strand.
TCCTCCAACACTTGGATGGTCCTTTCTAACTATCGATCTATCCAAGGATGAAAAGCTATGCTCAAGTCCAACCTGGTGCCTAACTTTGCCTACAAGGTCCTCCAGAAATGAGAGATGATCAATTGAGTACCCCTGTCAGACACAATCGATACCGACACCCAATCCAACTGAATCACTTCCTTCACATACATCTTAGCCAACTTCTCGGCTTGCAAGTTACTTAGATAGGCAAGAAGTGAGGAGATTTGGTCAATCTATCCACAATGACCCAAATGGAGTCAAACTTTTCCAATGTCTTTGGAAGACCAACTATGAAGTCCAATGCTATTCTCTCCCATTTCCACTTGAGATAAGGCATCCTCTGAAGTACTCCCCTATACTTCTGGTGTTCATATTTCACCTGCTGACAATTCAAACACTATGCAACATGCTCTATATTATCTCTCTTCATCCTGCCCCACCAATAGTGCTGCTTTAAGTCATGGTACATTTTGGTGGCTCTGGGGTGAATGGAGTACCTCAAGTTATGAGCTTCTTTCTAAAGGGTCTTAATTAGTTCAACGACTCGGGGAACACACACGTGCCCCTTTATCCTCAGGACCCCTTCGCCATCTGGCAATGCTTCCTTCACTTCTCCCCGCAAGATCTTCTCTTGAATTATACCCAACTTCTCATCCTCGAACTGTCTTGTATTTATTTCCTCTAACAGAGATGACTTTGCCTCCATGCTAGCTAGTATCCCACCTATTTATGCCAATGATAGCCTCACCAAACTATTTGCCAGAGTTTGAACTTCTCTAGCCATTGGTCGTCGAGTAGCTTCCAAGTATGCTAGACTACCCACACTCACTGCTTTTCGACTCAGCGCATATGCTACTATATTAGCCTTCCCTGGGTGGTACAGAATGGTGACATCATAGTCTTTGAGCAATTCCATCCATCTTCTCTACCTCAGTTGAGATCCTTCTAGGAAAACACGTACTGTACGTCGCGATGATCTATGAATACCTTGTAACGAGCCCCATACAAGTAGTGCCTCCAGATTTTCAGAGTGAACACCACCACTTCTATCTCCAGGTCATGCATGGGGTAATTCTTTTCATGCACCTTCAACTGCTTTAAAGAATAAGCGATGACCTGTCCTTCCTGTATTAACACAACACCTAACCTAGACCGTAAGACGTCACAATAAACAATGAAATCTTTACCGTACACTGGTAATTCTAGGGTAGGTGCCATGGTTAAAAAGTATTAAGCTTCTGAAAACTTTATTCACACTCCTCAGACCACTAGAAAGGTATATCCTTCCGGGTCAACTTTGTTAGAATCGAAGCAATGGATGCAAAATCCTTCACGAACCGATGTTAGTAACTGCCAATCTTATAGAACTTTGAAATCCAGTCATAATAGTAGGCCTAACCCAGTCCCTGACCGCCTCTACCTTCTGTGGATCCACTTTGATTCCCTCACTGGAGACCACATGCCCTAGAAAAGACACCGACTCCAACCAAAACTCACACTTAGAGAATTTGGCATACAGCTGCTTCTCCTTCAGCAACCCCAGCACTATTCTCAGATAATTCTCATGCTCCTGCTTGGTCTTAGAATACACAAAAATATTGTCAATAAAAAATCACAAAGGAGTCTAAGTAAGTTTTGAAGATACCATTCAATAGACACATGAATGCAGCTAGGGCACTAGTGAGTCCGAATGACATGACCAGGAACTCGTAATGCCCATACCTAGTCTGGAAGTCTGTTTCTAGTCTGGAAGTCTGTTTTGGGAATATCCTTAGCCCGAACCTTCAATTGGTGATAACCCGATCTCAAGTCAATCTTTGAAAACATAGCCGCTCCCTGTAACTGATCAAACAAATCATCTATTCAAGGGAGAGAGTACTTGTTTCTAATAGTTACCTTGTTCAACTGACAGTAATCAATGCACATCCGCATGCGACCATCCTTCTTTTTCACAAACAAGACTGGAGCACCCCATGTAGAGACACTCAACCTAATAAACCATTTACTAAGCCGCTCTTGCAACTGTTTCTTGAGTTTTCTCAACTCAGTAGGTGCCATTCGGTATGGAGGAATAAAAATGGGTCGAGTCCCTGACTCTAAATCTATTCAAAAATCAATATCTCATTCCGGCGGCATACCACGCAGATCTGCAGGGAATACCTCTAAAAACTCACAAACTACCGGGACCGACTCTATGGAAGGAACCTCGAAACTAGTATCCCGAAAATGCGCTAGATATGTTGAGCAACCCCTGTCTATCAACTTAGGAGAACGAATATAAGAGATGAGTTTCTTAGGAGCAGGGCTAGAATTCCCTTTTAACTCCAACCTGGATGACCCTGGCCCCTATATAGTGACGGTCTTAGCATGGCAATCTAGAAAAGCATGGTAAGGGGATAACTATCTCATTCCCAGAATCACATCAAAATCAACAATATCCAAGATTACTAAGCCTACCAGAGTGTCAAACCCCATGAAATCAACAATACAATCACGAAAACCCTATCCACCACCACAGAATCCCCAACAGAAGTAGACACATGGATAGGAGTATCAAGCACATCATAAACAAGATCCAAACCCAATGCAACATAAGTAGACACATAGGAAAATGTGGACCGCGGATCAAACAACGCAATAGCCATTTTGTCAGATAAGAAGATCCTACCTGTAATAACAGTGTTTGAAGCCTCTGCCTCATGCCTACTAGGAAAAGCATAGAAGTGGGCCTGGTTACCTGCCTGCGAATTGGCCCAGTTGGGCTGTGCCACCCCTCTACCTGACTGGGTGCCACTCCTACCCACCTGAGCACCTCCTCTACTAGGTTGAGCACCACCTTTGACAATTGGCTGACTACCTCACCCGAGCTATGGATGATCTCTATTGAATGCACTGTCTCCTCTTCTGGCAAGGGCTGGAGCTTGAGGAGCTGGGTGCCGATTGATCTTTCCGCCCTGGCCGAACTTGGGACACCATCAACAACCTAATAATATAAGAGGGGGTTGAATCGGGTTATACCGAATTTTTGCCTGTGTGATGGACCAGATTACTTTATCTATTTCGCATAAGTTATTTGTGGAATAAAGAAAGCAGAACAATCACAACATAATTTTTATGCAGAAAGGACCCGACTCACAAGGGTGAAAACTCACGACCTACACCTCTACATGATTTGCCCCAAACATCACTACAACCGTGAGCCTCAACAAAATTCTAATTACAAACACTTGTAACCTAAGAGACTAACTCTAGTCCCTTGCCCCTACAATCACTAAAATGTAGCTAAATTTAGATTACAAAATAATTGCAACCTAGGAACTAACTCTAATCCCTCTTACAAAAATCAAACATACTTTGATAAAGTGAGATTTTGAGTCATTGGAGTTTCAACAAATTCAAGCTTTGTGAAATTTTATGAAAACTCACTGATCTTCACAATTATTTTCTTGTGAGTAAATCCATTCTCAGATTTCAAGAAAATTGAATTCAAGTAGAAAAAATTCTTGTTAAAGTGGGATTATGGTGATTGATGTGCGGTTTTCAAGATCAAATATAACCCGCATCGTGAAAAATTTTGGTAGTTTAAAGTACTATTTCAATTATGAGAATGGGTGACTTCCTTATGGATTTATCTAATGAGAAACTGACTTATGAAACACGTCACTAGATTTAATACATGGCTTAGATGTAATTAATTACAAGAGATGGAGCACATACCTAGATAGACTAATGAAGCATGTTCATCATATGAATTTCCTCAATACAAGATAGTTCAATTGAGATAATAAGGTAATATCATTAGACTAAGTGAGATAATGTAACTATCATGGTATAAGAACGTACAAATAATTCCACAAGACTGAGTAAAATATTTTCAACTAAGGCTTATTTCATTTTGAAATATTTATTCTAGCCAATCATTGAGGGATACTCATGCAATCTTAATCATCGCTAATTAATTCTATTGAGATTCTTGTGAATAACCTATTTCATCCATGGTTCCCCCTATCACAAGGCTGTCAATCTTTTCAAAGTCATATATCCTTATTTTTAAACCATTTTCAAAGGCTACACTGTCTCTCTTCATATCTGTGAGTGAAAGAAACTTTAGTTTATCCCCAATCATATGCCTTGAGCAAACATTATCCATGTATCATTTTTTCTTGCTTCCTTTCACTCAACCCTGGAAAACAAGTTGAAGTTAGCTTTAGGAACCTAGACTAGTTTGGATCCTTTTCTTTGAACAAATGGATGAATTAAATCTCTTCTTATCCAGCTTGGCAACACATAGGAGAACATATTCATTAAATAGTCTTTTTTGATTATAGTAATTTTTTGAGTTCATCGATTTTCATTGGAACTTCAATATGTATCCTACTTGAAGTCTTCATGCATGAGCCATGTGTGATAAGGAATTTTTAGTTAGGTTTTTTGAATATTTTTGTATAAGATTTGCTCTAAATGTGTTCCAAATCGAAATCCCAAATTATGTTCAATTTTATAAAAAAAAAAGAAAGAAAAGATAATAGGTCCATCTTGATCCTTTTAGTTGGAGAGTTACATAACGGAAAAACCTATGATATTACTTATGTGCATTATACATGTCATGTCCATATTTGAAATGGACACTCAATGTTGTTAACCTTATCGAGTGAACCATTCTAACATAATTATCAAATATTACCTCAAATACATTATTTTCAAGTAAATATTATTTAGTGTGAGGAAGAAATTATTCCATTGGACTCAATACAAATATGTCAAAATAAAATCCAACCTACATTTCTATGAAGTTTCTATCACCATGTAGATGAACCAAAAAGGCTCGACAAAATGAACAAGTGTGTGTAATCTTCATTGAACATAGGTAATACTTAGAGTCTATTTGGATTAATTTTTAAAAATATCTTTTAAATAAAAGTACTTAAAAGTTTAAAAGTAAAAAATTTGAGATCCCTCAACTTATAGCTTTTTGTTTGTTTTAAGCAGATTTAAATTTATTTTAAGTATTTTTAACTTCGTCGAACACTTGAAAGATTTTTTTTAAAAAAAAAACTAAAAACTAAAAGCTTATTTGACCATCTTTTAATCTAGTCCAAACAAATTTTATAGAAATTGATTATTATATAACAAAAATAACATTTAATATTGAATTCCTATTTAATTGTTATGGAAATAAATTACGGAAAACTCTTCTTCTTTTTTTCCAATTTGTTCATGTTATAAAGATAATTAAGTCAATTATTTAATTATAAAGTCTCTAATGATATTCATATATTTGATGTGATTACATATATCATTTGGATACCTTGACTACTTACATTTTTATGATATTAACTTTTGTAGTGTTTAAATTTTGTGATGTTTAAATATCTTATTAGTAAGTTGAATTCAATTTAAGAAAGAAACTTTACTAACACTCCCATAAATTAGAAAGGATGACAGAGTAAAAGCAAATTTTTTACAGCATTTTTTAAAAATCAAAATGTGACTGCTTTCAGTATTCACCCAATTAGAACTAATTATTACTTAGCTTCTAAAATATGAGAGTATTTTTTGTTAATTCACCTTATAATATGAGGGATATTAATTATGTGTATCTATTATTTACGTAGAATATTCTTATTCATTCTTATTAAGAAACTGAAAAAAGTATAAAAAATTTATAAAAAAAAAAGAGATGTAGAAATAGAAACTTCTTCTGAAATAAAGGGGACTAAACAGAAATAAAAGGGATCCACTGAAGAAGATCCTTATCCTTCTCCTTTCTTATTTTCGGAAGAAAGGTGGGACCCGGACAAAATTGACGAAACGAAAGAAATTCGAGTAAATGGAAAGGAAATAAAAAGATAAATTTCGCTTCACTTTATAAAGATAGGCTATAACAATATTAATACTACTAATAGTCTAATTTATGGTTCTGAAGATTTTTATCTGAATAATAATAACACGGGGAATATAAAATTAAAATCACAACTGCTTGAGAAAGAAAATGAAAATAAAAAATTTGATTTAAAAAGTCGAAAAGAGTAAGTAATAAACTAATTAGAAGACAGAAACATAAGCTAAATACAGGAAAAGATAAGAAAAGATGTGTCTGCCCATATATATTTGATACTTTCTCCTATAATGAAGCTATTTTTTTGTATTTTCTCCCTTTCCTTTTCTATTTGTATTTACTTACCATCGTTTCCATTGAATTTCGTGTTCTATAATGACAAAAACTCAAATTTTATTGAGCTTCTAAATTTTATATTTTGGCATTTCCTACAATTGGGTGGTTTTCCATTTTCCATTGTAACTCTACTAAAGCTAAAAAAGAAATCAAGTTTGCTGATCTCACTTAACTTGATCAATAAATCTAAGTAGAGTGTAGTTTTGTTTTTCACTTATTCTTTATTTATTCTTCAATCTATATTTTTTTTGTATCTATTTTATTTGAATTAGATTTTTAGTGACATTCCAACACAAGTCCTTTTTTTAATAGGTAGCAAAATTATAATATTATGTACTTATATCTTATTAATTAGGCTTAAGAGATCTAAGTTTAACTACTAATACTGTCACGACCAGAGTTTGCACCCCGGACGTGAAACGGTACTTAGAGTTATGAGTGGCCCCAACCTAACCCATGACATATCTTAATACTGATACTCTGATTACTGTAATAAATCTATACGCGGAAGCTTCATAATATATAAATGACAAATACTTTAAAGAAAACAAGATATCTGATAAGATACTAAAATGTATGCAACTGTTGCAAAAACCACTGAACTACAAACTTTGTCTAAAAGCCATCTAAGGACTAACGAGTTGCTGGGACAAGCCCCCAGCTAACTCTAAGGTATGAACTAAAATATCAAAATACAATAAAACTGAAAATGAAATGAAACTCCGACCCTCGAAAAATGAGGATTCACCACTGAGCTCTGCTGATCTTCGCCAGAGAAAGACTACCGATGATGCTGAGACTGAGAACATGCATTCGGGCTAATAACATATGGTGGCAACGTAGTTCTAGGAACCTGGGTGCGCTGAACCCCGGCTCCCAATTATGCTCCCACTGGAAGTCCTAATATGTTTACTTGGTTGATAGCTCAAAACTAATGTCCCAAAACTTAAGTCAGAACTACTTGTCTGGAAGTATTGTGAGAGTCTAAGGACCTGAAAGCAACTATGTTCCAAGACTCTTCAGAGCTACTTTATCTGAAAGTTTCGTGACGGTCTAAAGAACTACTGACAACTGATAACTAGTACTACTGAGGTTACTGAGTTCCTCAAGACTAAAAATAGTCAAACTGATCAGCTGACAATTGCATAGAACACTGGTTATACTAAATATTGATTGATATTCTAAGACAATCAAATACTAACTTCTAATCATGCATCTGTACTAACATTGGTAATTTAAAAGAAACTATTCTCTCAAACAATATTCATGTTTGAATTCTAAATTATGCAAGTCCCATTCAAATCATATCTAAAGATTAGGGCTAAAATACATATTGTATGAAATTAGATACCAAGCATAAATTACAACTGATAATAATCTTGGAAAAACATCAGGAGTTATAACAAAAAGGAAAATCATAATCTATCTGAAGAACAACCTTAGTTTCGACTGTCTATAGGGCTAGAATTAACAGAATTTCTGTAAGAATTTTGGGACACAAGGATGAAAAAAATTTCCTTGCTGGAATCCCTCATGCCTGGAGTAGTGTCTTGACCCGAACGTAAACCCGGATCGTAACACGGGACAAGGAGCTCCGAGAGACTCCAAGTCGACCTATGACATGAACATTCATCTAACTCCATATCATTAAGTGAAATACTTAACATGAAGATATAGAGGAAACATAATCGTACATAACATAGCATGATAGGCGGAATGTACTAAATACATAACAGTTGAGTACTACAATTAGTCTGAAAGCCTCTATCATATCAGATGGGATGATGACACAACATCCCCAACTAACCCAGCAAAACTGAAAACAAAAAGGAACATCAATATCTGAAACATATGGTCCTTGGAGAATGAGGACTCACCAAAAAGGCTGGATGCTAAACTCTGAAATCAACTACTGACGGGGCTGAACTTGAGAGTCGGGTCCTGTATCATGAAACGATACAGCATAGAGTATGCGGTCAGTACGTGGAATGTACCGAGTATGCAAGGTCAGTAAAATGGATATTTAAAAATACATTAAAGCACATCAACGATCATAAGAGTAGGAAAACATGCTCGTAATATAAATATCATAAGATATAATAAGGCTCAAGGTTTTCAAATCGTTCGTAAACCATTCATTATCATAGTCATGAGAGAACTTTATTAAATCATCACTTGATCCAAATAACATAACATATCAATGCATAAAACATGTGGAACAATGGGAGATTCTTATAACCGACATACCCCATATGAGCACACATGGAGCCCGACCTATAAATCCCTAGTCGGGAGAGTGTTCGTACCTTTCCAAGGATAGAAAAATGAAGGGTATGATATCACATATGAAAGGGCCCATTTGAGCGAAGGGACAGTCACAAGGGAGGTCCCATCATGTCCTACGGTGGCACGTAGTTCTGAGATTCAGGGAAAAATCTGAGCCTCGAACCTACTCGGTGTTAAATACTACTTCCAAAACATATATAGTGATCATAGTATAATACGCATGAGATTCATGGGCTAGTTAAATCATAATAATTATAAACATGCTTATAAATACGTGAACTAACCATGAGGGTATGGCCCGTGAGTCAGCCAAAAACATAATTAGTAAAATCATGAGATTCATGCATACTTGTAAATCATGTAGGCTTTGAAAATCATAAATTCATAATGGGTACTTGATTACATCAATATTACAAATCATAAACCATGATGAATTTATGAATATCAACGATAGAAGTAGAGATCATAACTCAATTCATCATAGAACATGCATAATTAGGCATAATTTAGTAGAAATTGAAATCAATAAGTTTATAATCAAATTAGTTGTAGAATCTAATCATAATTCATAAAATATGATGTAAATCATGTAAAATAATAATCCATGGATAGATCATTAGAATTTCACAAGATTTAAGATAGAATCCCATAAGGTTTTTGATCAAAACTTCATGAATTAGGAGAGATTGGGCATGGGTGTGAATAAAAAACTCATTCATAACCCTATATACTAGATTATGGCTGATTCTAACACTTCCTTGAATGACCAAGAAGAAATTGAAGAAGGACCCTGAAGGATTGCCTTGATCACCTCTCTAGACTATCACTCTTGTATGCATGAATATGAAAATGGCCTAAAATGAACTTAAACCCTTTAAAAGCCATTATTCATAACTCAAAACAATGTAGTTTAGGCCTTAGGAGCTTAGGAATTACGAAATAGCCCTTACTACATTCGCAGGAAATAACTGCCAGATGGTCCCAATGAGTGACCCTACGACTCATCCTCAAGTACCACGACTTGTGGAGTCGTCCGTCAAGTACATTGCTCATCTTATCATCTGGGCTCGTCGCTGGTAACATCACGATCCATTACAGGTGACCATAACTCTTTGTCACCACCCGTTATGTACACTGCTCATCCTTGATTAAATTCTACCCTGCTGCTCATGACCCTCCCCAAGAATCATGGTGACTGACCACGACTCATGGGGTCCTTCTGTGAAGTACACCGCCTTTTTCTCCTTTATACTCAAACACCACTCCCCACGACTGACCTAACAAGTCGTGGGGCCTGATCTCGACCCGTGATCATGCCCGTGGGGATCTCATTTTCCAACTCTAAAATTCATCTATTGGACCATACCACGAGTCACATCATGACTCGTGGGTTGCCCCAACAGGTCACCTCACGACTCGTTCTGTGCATGATGCCAGTTTTTAAGTTTTTCTGCATTTCATACTCCATGGTTTGATCTTTGTGATTCCGGGTATAACAAGTAGAAATTCCTTGAGAGAGCACCTAGAAATCTTAAGAAAGAGAGAAAATCCTAGTTCTTTCCTAGAGGGGTCTGTTAGAGTTCTTTGATGAATTTCTAATTTACTTTTTTGAAAGAATGAGGGGAGAGGGTGGGCTAATCCTCTAAAACCCTTCTAAATAATCCCATTACAACATAGTTTAGGAGTTAGGATAATAGGTTTTACAATAATGCCCCTAGAAAACGGTTTTAAGAACTTTGCTCGTTAGGTGGTATGACTCAATCTACAAGTTGTACCAAGATCATACGTCAGCACCTTCACCCATGGTTAAGGGTCCTTCTCAACACCATCCTCTGAAGTTTTCCATGGAAGCCTCCTACAATCCGTATCAGGATCCTACGGGTCATACTACAATCTGAAATTTCCCCCTGAACATCTGATTCAACTTATGATTGGGTTATACGATCCGTATCAATATTCCACGAGTCATACCATGGTTCCTAGTTACCTAGAAGTTTCCTGACCATTTCTCTAAACTTTTCCACAACTAGCCAGTACGATTCGTTCCACGGTGGTAGGAGTTGTAATACGTAATCGTTGTTTCTCTCATTCACTCCTACTAATTTCCTTGATCCCCCTATTACGAGTCCAGGTATGACTCGTACCTCCATTCTACGAGTCATATTATGACTCGTGCTAAGGCCTTTTTTTCAATTTTCTTCATGATCAAGTTTTAAATCCAAAGACTAGTCCCAGGGATTTCTAGGGTATTACCAATACTTTATATAGTTACTTAATAATAGAGAGTAATATTGGAATAAAATATAAATCTCTCTTGATTTGTTAAAATGGACAAGTAAAATAAAAAATCTATTTTTGGTATAAGGTATACGTAAAAAGAAACAGAGGGTGTAATAATTACTCAATCCATTTAAATTTAACTGAGATGTTTGACTAGACACAATGTTATAATGATATATTTGTATTATTTAATGAAGATGAGCCCAAGACTCAAAGCGAAGAGGGGCGAAGAAGAGAGTACTAAAGCAAATTTGTTAGCTCATGACGATGCTTTTAATTAATCCCAATTTTTTATTCATCTATCATCTATCATGCTACTTTGGAAATGTATATTTGGGTGTAGAACTTAAATATAGTAATGCAAATGATTTCGTAATTTTAAATTCTACTACTTTGAAGCTCGACTAATCAAGGATTAAATGGACTAACTGGACTTCAAATAAAAATATTAGCATATATTCTGCTTAGTGAGATTATAGGTAGCCCGAGTTACTCGGTCACATGCATGAAAGGGTGTATATATGCCTACAAATAAAAGTTGACTTTTATACCCAGGTTGGGAATATACGACTCGTATTGTCAGTCAGTTTAGAATAAATTTAATTCTTTCTTCCTTCCATTTTATTTAACACTATTTTCTTATCAACACTTATACTAAAAGAGTGATACATTTCTATATTTTTTAATGAGAAGTTTTAAAACTACAAATATTATAATATGTTTAACACCACAAATTTAGAAGTACACTATGACAATATCATGACATGTTTAAAATAACAAAAGTTAAAAAAAAAGATTTAATATTTCGTGATGATTCGAAATGCCAAAGACGGACAATTATACATTATTTACAAGCATAATTTTATTTTTGCGTATATACTTAAATATCAAGTCGAATCAGCTAAACTCATTGAAACGATTGTATACTTGTATTTGTTCCCCAATGTTGTGAGGAATTTGCTAGTAAAGAATCACTCTGAAATAATTTTTATATCATATAACAATGATATATTTTTGACTATACGAAACACAATCTTGCATTGAATGTAAAGAGTTGAATGAAGATATAAGGTCGGTACATAATTCAAAATAGGCAACAAGTCAATACATAATTCAAAACAGACAACAAAGGTTATAAAAGTTTAACTTGATCATATGAAAATTTAAAGGAAATCAAAAGAAGGAATGTTCCACAATCGACTCCTTCTTGCTATTTATTCAAACTTTCCATCACTGAGGCTTCGGGATAATACCTACAATTATAAATAAAAGGATCCAAGTAACGTAAATATTAGAATTATAAATATTACTAGTAGTATTCTTTTATTTTGAGAATAAAATAGAAATAAAGCAAAAAATAACTTACCAAAGTTGGGATTTTGTATGAGCATACGCAAATAAGGATCCACTGGTAGGCCATTTGCAGCAAAGTCAGGATCATACAACTGATTTCTAATAGGCCTACCATCAAATTACCAAAGGATAATTAATCAAATTACCAAAGGATAATTATTTTCATATTTGAATTATTTTTTTCATGCCCTACGAATATAGATTGATTATTGCTTTTGCAATTTGTGAGATATAGTTTTTTGGAAATGATTTAAATAAATGTCCCTTTTAATGTATTTTTGATGTTTCCTTGCAATTTTTAAAAGTTCTGCAAATATGATTCTTGAAATTGACAAAATACTAGATTATTGTCTATCTTTTACAAAAATTTATATTAAGATTTTTGGTTTGAAAAAAAAAAGTTAGATGGTCACTTTTTTAAAAAAGAAAATAAGAAAAATAGAAGAAGAAGAAGACCATTTTGCAAAACAAATGTCTCTAAAATGGATAATCAATGAAATTTTTTTATTTTATGTATGGGACTTTTGTGTCGGGTTGTATAATTATACTATGGCAAATATTATCCATAATTTGTGTGTTTGAATTATCTTTTAATGAGGGTTTTTCAAGAAAAACTATTTTAATTGATACAACATTCTACTTTAGTTTGAGCTTACTTTATGTTTTTCAAAAATATTTAGATTTTAGAAAAATATTTTTTTTTTAATTTATCAATTTTTTAAAAAAGAATATTACCTATGAACCAGTGGATAAACTTCTTTTGATTGGGCACCCTGACTTGTATCTCCCTCAACAACCTCTTTCTGCATTTATTCATAAAAAAAATTAAGATATATTACTACTGCACACATATTATACCTTACAACGCATACAAATATTTTGCAAAATAAAATGTGATGAAATAATACTACAAGTAAAATAAAAAGATATTGAAAATACATATGAGATAAAAACCTGCACCCAATATTTTATATCTAAAAAAACCCATATTATTACCCTTTGTTGAGAGTAACATCATTTCCATCAATTTAGGAACTAAAATTGCTCATTTATACTAATTGAAGATCAAAATAGGTAGCTTGAATAATATGGAGACAAATATTAAAATAAGATAAGTATACAGGGACCAAACTACTATTTTCACTATAATTATTATTTCTGCTAAGAAGTTTATCTTTGAATAAAAACTCTAGGATAGAGAATAAAAATACACACACACACACACACACACATATACACACATATATACATACACACACCCTTGTAATGTAGTATCTACAGTTTTACCACAACCATGAGAGCCTGATTAGTATTAGCATTGTATCCTCATAGCAGGGGAAAATCTAAGACCAGGGCTATGAGGCCAAAATTGGAAAGGCACCAAATTTATTTTAAACTATTATTATTATTAATTTTTATTATTTTTATTATTATTATTATTATTATTATTATTATTATTATTATTATTATTATTATTATTATTATTATTATTATTATTATTATAAGTGTTACAATATTTTTTGGTTATTTGTTTGAGGTTATTTTATATCAATAAGTTCATAAATTATGATAATTTTATTCACTTATTAATTAGTATATTTGCTTCACCCTTCAATTTTAATTTTATCCCTTTTATATAGAAATTAAGTTATATACATCGACAACATAATAAATTTCTTTTACAATCTTCTCTGAAATTGAATGAACACAAAAAATATTCATGCATCGATTTTCTTTTAGTGTATTTCATCGTATTATATTATGCTATTTACAATTTATTTTAGATATTCACTAATGAGTGCTACTTAATAGAATGAAGTGTAATTATCGCTTAAATTGATCAGAAGGTGTAAGTATTTTTGACACCGTTAATGCTCAAAACTTAAACTATTACGTTATGTATGCTCATTTATTTTTCTTGTTTGTGATGATAATCAAATCAAAATTTCACTTTGAGTTTCAAAACTCAACATCAAATAATCCACCACTTTGTTCTTTGTGATCTTCTTTCTAGATTTTTAAAAAGAAAATATTCTCTATGTTTTGTCTTAAATGATTAATTTGTTGTTTATAAAGTTTGTTTTTTTAATCAATGTACAAATTTTATAAAATAAATATATGGGTCTCGGTGCATGTTTAGCTTAGCGTACGTCATTGAGGTCGGCCATAGCAAAGGGGCGTGCAAAACGACAAGCTCAAGCTCAGGCTCAAGGGCAAGGATAAACGAGATGGAAACGACCTAGGAAAGTTCCTATTACTACGTTTGGCAGCTCGGTGGGGGTGCATATGCAAGCTAATTTCCCCACTAATAGGAATATGAACGCTACTCCAGTGGGCTCATCAGAGTTAATACGTTAGACGAGACGGGTTATAAATGCGGAGGGTATGATGGTTAAGACCGCAGAGATGTGTTAGAGGATTGAAATTGAGTTCAGATCCAATTGACTCCGTTGGCACCCAGATTCTAGATGTTAGCTCTCCTGTCATAACTTAAGGAATGTCGGAAGGTTCACGAAGCGAGATTAGGGACTCAGGGAAACTTCCAGCGGCGCCATGGACATATTTATTCTACCAAAAATAGACTGGCTTCAAACATTCTTACTCTAAATTATATTCCTCCTCAAGTGATTGAAGGGAAGCCTTGGCTCAACTGAATAAAAACGAAGTGGATAAGGAGGTATTGAAGTGGAAATATGTCATTATTGCATATGCGGATGGAGATAGTCCAGGATATAATTCCATGCATCACTATGTTAATCTAAATTTGTCATAAGTAGCAGAGCCAGATTTGTTCTTACACATGATGGATATTATATTAAATTAGTGAGTGATATGCAAGAAGTCTATTATGTTGGGCCTAACAACACTAATAATAGACCATTGATACTTAAACCTTGGCCGCAGATTTTGATTTCACTGTAGAATTTTCTTCAATGATCCTTATATGGATGAAGTTTTATAAACTACCCATGTCATGTTGGGAAATGGACTCTCTTAGTCGAATAAGCATCCTTATCGAAAATCTTGTTTACACTTATGAGTGCACAACCAAGTAGACTCGAATATCTTATGCAAGAATGCTAATAGAGTTGAATGTCACGCAAACCTTGGAAACTGAGATAATTTTCATGGATTCAGATGGTAGGAAATTTGAACAAATGGTATCATATGATTGGAAGCCTTAATTTTGTGATGTTTGTCTTGTTGTTGGGCACAAATGTGAGCCTCAGGCTAATACCAAGAATGATCATAAGAAGCCACAAAGAAGAAGGACTGGTCAAAAAAAGGTGATGCAAGAGTGGAAGACTAAACAAATTGTACCATTTGTTGCGATGACTGAATCACAAATAAGCCCCACTAGGGTATTCCTACAAGACTTGCTAAAGAGAAAGTGATTGAGAATCAAATCACGCAGACTTGTAAAAAATAATCTTGGAAGGCAAGGTGACCAGAGAGGCAAAGTAATGCAATCTATTTTGGCCTTGGATAGAACAAATTTCCCTAGTCTAGGTAGCAGACCAATCAAAAACACTTTTGAGGTCTTATGTAATGAACAGGGAGCCAATCAAACTCCTCATGAGGATAAAAAGAGGTACCCCCCCCAATTTGAATAATGTCGTGGGTATCGGAATATTAGAGGGGTCAAGAACATTGGAGACAAGCTAGGTCAAATGGGAAGATGCAACATGTCTGGAGAAATCATGAGTCTTTACAGCCTCGTATTAAGTATCTAAACATTAAGGAGTTCAAAGGAATTAGCCTAAAGATAATCCAGGCAAGAGTTGAATTAGTTGATGCATATAGGAGCATCACAACTTCATACTCTGACACCATAGTGGATTATGAGAAATCTCTGCTACATAATCTGGAGAAATGATCCCCTATAAAGGAGAGTGTGCTACAACAGAAATCTAGAGCTAGTTGGATTAAATCAGGAGATGCCAATACTAAGTATTTTTCTACAGTTATGAAGGAAATATCACAAAGAATACATATATCTCAAATCACTACTTAACTGGTAGCATGCTTACTGACCTTGAAGATATTAAAGCTGAGATTATTGATTTTTACAAATATCTTATGGGTACATAAGCTAATGTTTTACCAGGTATTAATAGAAGAATTATGTAGAATGACCCAACACTAAATCAACAGCAAAAACTTGATCGATGTGCCTAGGTAACAGAAGAGGAGATATTTGTAAGTCTTCAATCTATTGGGGACAATAAGGTATCGAGAATAGAAGGTTATAATGTTGTCATCTTTAAGAAATTTTGGCCTATTATTAAACAAGATATCAATGAAGCTGTCTTGGAATTCTTTATCTCTAGCAAGATGTATAAGGCTGTGAATTGTACTATCATTACCCTTCTTCCTAAAATCGACAAGCATCAAACTGCTAAAGACTTCAGACCTATTACCTAATGTACTATTCTATATAAAATCTTATCAAAAAATCCTAGCCAATAGATTATAGAAGGTTATGAGCTCAGTCATATGTGAAGCTCAAGTAGGTTTCATACTAAGGAGGAAGATTGGGGACAATATTATACTGTCTCATGAGTTGCTGAAGTCCTACTTTAGAAAACATATCTTTGTCAAATGTATTATCAAAATTGATCTCCAGAAGGCATATAACTCAGTGTATTGGATATTCCTGCAATAAGTAATAGTGAAAATTAGATTCCCTAGAAGGTTTATTGAGTGGATCATGGAATGCATTAGAAAAGTTCACTATACCAAACTGATCAATGGTGAAACCACACAATCATTTGATGCTGCTAAGGGTTTGACGCAAGCGGATCCTACCACCCCCTTCCTATTTTCTATCTCCATGGAGTACCTAAGAAGAAGCATAGAAGGGGTGAATATTGATCTTGAATTTGAATTTCATCTTAAGTGTGCTAAATTGGAAATTACACACATCAGCTTTGCAAATGACCTACTGCTTTTCTCAAAAAGGAGATTTACCATTAGTTAGGGCTCTATACAGGTGTTTTCTGGATTTCTCTAGAGTATCTGGTTTAAAAGAAAATTTGGAAAGGTACAATGTACTTTGGTGGGGTGCCTCAACTCACTCAGGCTACTATTCTAAATCATCTAGGTGTTGGACTTGGAGAATTGCCTTTCAAGTGTTTGGGTATTCCCCTTTCTACTAGAAAAGTTACCATCCTACAACGGAAGCCTCTCATTGACAATATCATAAAACAGTTGTCATTGTGGACAACCAAAAAATAATCTTATGATGGAAGAGTTTAGCTAGTCCAAACTGTACTCTTTGGTATACTAGCCTTTTAGGCAACACTATCTATCATTCCTGCTAAAGTCATCAAACTAATTGAAGGGTACTGTAGGAGTTATTTCTGGTTTGGTACCAATGGAATTACAAGAAGTCTCTAATAGCATGATCTAGAGTCTGCTACATAAAGCTTCTGGAGGATTGAACCTGATTAATCTGCATTGTGGAACAAAGCAGCTATTGCTAAAACCTCCTGGAATTTATCGAACAAAAAAGATAGACTTTTGATTAAACGGATTCATGCATATTATGTCAAAAGGATGAGGCTTCAGTAGATTATTATTCATCTCAAGCCTGTTGGATGGTGAAAATTTTTTTGGAAGGTAGAAGTTCACTAATGCAAATGCAGCCTATTATTTAGACTAAAGGAGGTGTGATAAGACAGATACATCTACAACTATTGGGATTTACTCCTAGAATGTCGTGGGAAAGCTTAATGTTTCAAAATAATGCTATACATAAAGCTACTTTCCCTATGCGGCTACATTTACATGGGAGATTATTAACTTCTGGTTGGCTGCTTAAATGGGGAATAATGATTGAACCAAAGTGTGTCTTATACTATAATGTGGATGAGTCAAACGAGCACCTTTTCACAAGATGCCCCTTTAGGCAATGTTTATGGGCCAGAATTATGCTATGGTTGCCAATGGATGGAAAAATATGGAGTTATTGGGACCAGTATATGGAATGGACTATATCACAAGCTAATGAAAAATCTCAAAGGGCTACCATATTCAAATGTGTTTATGCTGAGGTAATTCATGTTATTTGTATAGAAAGGAATCTGCGGACTTTTGATAAAAGATATAAAGATTTAAAAGGTATTGCCAGGAAAATCGCTTATATTTGCAACGTCAGGGTACCTGCCGGATGTGGCCATCTACTATCTAGTTTCACTTTCTGATATACTATTTTCTATCTTATGTAAATTTAGTTCTTAGTAGTTGGGGTTTGAGAATGTAACTATTTTATATAGGCAATAGTGGTATCACTAAGCTATATATTAGCTTCCAAAGAAAATAATTTTTCCTTAAGTCATGAGATTCGTTGAGCCGCCCCCTCCCCATAGCTATATATACCAAAAAAATGATATACATGTTAACTTGAGACAAATTAGAAATTAGAATTTATTCATGTTACAACCATCACCCAAACAAGTGATATATCCAAATTAAATACATACATAATAAAAGAAGTAGGATATCAAGGACAAAAAGAAGCATACCTCTAAAGATAAATTTTGGCTTTGCGCCAAATTGAATGGGGTTTGTTGGTTAATCGCAGGCCTATCAAGTAAATAAATAGGAGTTAACAGAAATTTATTTTTACATTCACTACCAAAAAAGATAATGACAGAGAAGTTTTATCGATAAACAACAAAAATCCCTCGCTAATCTTATTTAACCATGGATTATAAAGAAATCTCATTATATACAATCTATTTAGCGAAAGATCAATGACTTATTTCATTAATAATTTTTTATAGTGATTATTTGGTATTGTAGGTGAAATAAGTAAAATATATATCTACCTTGGTACATGCAGAGTATCTTGTGATGTATTCCACGTGTTATTTTGTTCGAACAAGTTCTCTTGTGGAGTTTTGCCCTTTTGAACCTAATCGAATGAATATATAAAATATTAGCTTGTAATTACGCATATTAATTCACATAAAATATTCATGAATCTAATATTCGAAAGAGTAAAAATTTATATTCATTAATGGTAAAACTAAAAGATGAATAAATTACCATAGCGGTTTCATCTAAGAGAAGTTGTTGTCGTTGCACGGGAGGAATAACAGATACAGTATCATTTGATGATTCAGTTTCCTCAAAAGATAAGTCACTGCTTTCATTATCTGTTGTGCTTTGAGAAACAAAATCTTCAGTACTTGACGACATTTTTTCAAAGATTTCCTGTATAATAAAGTGAGGGTCACAAAATAAAGAAAAAGATTTTCTAACATCATGCGATTTAATTATCGTGTTTGCAGTAATGTATTAGTTTTGTAGCACGTAGTATAACTTATAGTAAACATATCTTAGACTAATAAACTGAGATTTGGTCTGATAATATGCTAATTCAAAAGATGTTCTAGGATCTAGATTATTAGAAAAGATTAATCAAGTGAAAAAGAAAAACAGGAATAGATAAATTTTTTATATTCCACACAAGAGACTAATATGGATAGTTCGATATTTTTAATATATATTTATATCGCCAGTGTCACTAATTTTTTGTGCCTTGAAAAATCTATGTTGGATGTTGCTATCAAATGAAAAATTTTAAAATAATCACTTAATTAAGATTCAAATTTTAATATTTTAGCAATTAATATTTTGAACTATATAGGTATTCCAAATTTTTAGTCATTATTTTAATTGATCCATTCAATTATTCAAATTTATAATAAATCTATAATGTAGTTGTCATCTAACTCTTGCTTACTTATATAATAATTATTTAATTTGAACTAAAAACTTCAACATTTATGATTTGAAAAAAAGTTATATATTTAAGGGCTTTATAAAATAGATATGTCTAAGTAAGATTGATCTACGTTTTCTAACACAATTGATACAGATAAACAATTTCATTCACAGCCTAAAATAAAAATATATGAAATAAAATAAAAAGAATCATCCTAATTTATTTAGGTTCTCTTTACAAGTGACTAGCTTTAAAAATATTAAAATCTCAAAATTTTCATAATTAATAATATTCTAAATTTTAACAGATCTATGGTACAAGAGATAGACTGATGCAAGTAATCTAGATTTATAAATTTCTATCATGTACAGAATTAAGTGTTAACATTTTTTTCTTTTTCAAATATTTTATATGTTGCGATACAAAATTTGAATTGTATAATCTGTTGATGAAGAAAAAAATAGACACAGTTAGACTTCTTAGGGCTCGCATTGGTACTTGTAACAAAATTTCGAAAGAGACAAATAAGAGAAGAAAAGTGAGGAAAGTACCCTCAAGTCTTTAGATATGGTGAAGAAATGAGGAGAAAATATGTCTATATTTATAGGACTATCAAACCTTCAATAATGAATAATGACCTACAAAAATTTAGCATCCTCATTATTAATAAGAGATTTCTTACTAAATTATATTATGGTAAGAAAAACACGAATAAAGAGAAAAGATTGAGGTAATCTTATTTTTTTTCTGGTCAACTTCTTAAATAGTTTCAGAACGTAGTTAAATAAAAGAATTATAATATGAATAGAAAAAATGACCTTAAATATTTTAGATCAGGTAAAATATATATTGTATATTGAAATTAAATTACTTCAAAGGGTATATGTTAACACTTCCGTGATTTATAATATATAACATAATTTTAATAATTAATGAGAAAGGAAAAATTAAAGTATAGACTCATGTATGCTTAATGAAATAATAATCCCCGGTATCATTACTAATATAATTTCTTCACTTAAGATTAATCTTGTTCTTGATAATTAATGATAGAGCTAAGTAATGAAGTTGCAATTAGCATTAACAACAATATTATATGAAATAGTTATCCACTATAGAATAGAAAAATAGAAATTCATGTAATTAATTCTTGTTTATCAATTTCTATCCTTCCTAAATTTCTATCAAGTGTTTATATTGAAGAACATGCTATGGAAGTTAAAATCGATATTAGGCTAAAGAAGACAATTTTTTTTTTGTTGACTTTGTCGTATTAAATAATGCAACCTTAGCTTCACATGCAAATGCATACATAAGAAAGAGAAATATTCACCCTAACTAGCTAATTATATAATTAAATAGTAATAAAATATAATTAGTCACGTGTCATCCAGATGTTAGAACCGATGAACCCCATTCCACAATTTACATCAGTGCTCATACAAAGATAATCCAAACTTCAAAAATACATCAAAAACCTCCTAAATCCCATCAAATTGCTGATAAAAGCTCCATAAACTCTTTTTTCTAACTCCTTTGTTTCTCTTCACTTTTGCCACACCTTGTATCACGACCCTAATGATCGTGATTGGCACCCACACCAACCCCCTAATGGGCAAATCAATGCTTCCCAACAACTACCCCGTCAACAACCATTTCAATAAAAAGTAACACTTGCAATAAAATGAAATGAAATGTAACATCCAAAAATTGTAATAACCAAGCAAACCAAAACAACCAAATCTTCCCAAGATCCGAAAGTCATTGCACTTCAACGTCTAATTATAAGTCTAAGAATATGTAAACTTAAAAGAAATAGACGCCGTAACATCCGGAGGAGAGACATCTTCGAAGAAGGAGTGAATCAGCCCATTCCGCGTCGCTCACCTTTTAGAGGAATCGTTGCGGTTTATAGGTGGGGACGAGAGGAACTTCCTGAATCATATTTTGAACTCAGAAAAAAAGTGCAAGAGTAGGGTCAGTTTCTATAGGTTAGCATCATCAGCCGACCTTATATAATAATATATAATTAAGACAACAATAATATGAAACTAGTCACAAACGCCAAACATAATTACAGTAACATTTCAAGTAGACTAGCTCTGAACAGGTGACAACTGGCCTGCTAACCGGATTGGGCTTTTCCCTGCGGTGGTCCCCTGACTGCTACAGCGACCACTTCTGCCGCGACGGTACTGCTCGAGTCGGTAGCTTGACTTAGCTGTACCTTTCATCAATTCACTAGTTTTCAACAATTTACACATTCCGATATTCAATCAAATGAGGCACGAACTTTTGACACCAATTCAAATCTACTCATCTTCACATGCGATTTGAGCATTTCATCACAAACATAACAACATCAACATCAATAATCATTTAATAAATTCACACTTAACCAATTTCCACCATCCTCAATTCAGGTTACAAATACATAATTCAGAAACTCAACTCTACCACTTATCACATACTCATTTTGAATTGTTAATATGCTACAAAAACATCATAAAATAGACAAAGGGTGACATGTCGGGCACACGCCTTCGCCATGTCCCCATAAACACTGCATCATCAATATCAGTGTACACAATGCTAGAGGATCTTATTTATGCCCTTCCAGTCATGACCTACAGGGGAATCTAGAAATTCATGTATTATACCGGTGTGGTACCCGCTCCTGCTCATATGCTCGTCCGGATACTCTCCTGGGACATGAGCCACTCAAACAATATTGCTCGCCCGGATGCTTCCCTCAGGCATGAGCCTCTCATCTTAGGATATTATTACTATCCTTAACCATTCTCATTCAACTGAATATACAGGGTTAATTCTTTAAACACTCAGGAGTTTACAATCTACTCCCTCGCTTACATAAATACAAATCATCAAACATCTCAATAGCAATGCAAAGGAACTTCACTTATCCATTCAACACAACTTCATAACAGTTCACAGACCACATCATATCTACATTACTTGTACAGTTCATTCAACAGTAAAGTTTTATAATAGGTAATGTCCGCAGACAAATCACATATCATCATTGCACAAAACATATATTCCATTAAATAGGGTCTATTTCCCTTAAACCATACCCTACCTCGGTTTTTGGGTACGAAAGTCAGCTACTCTGCAGGAGACTTTCCCTTTCTCAACGCCTCAAAAAGTTCAAAATCTACAACAACAATGTAGAGTAATTTCATTATTTACTCTTCGAATAAGGGTCTTAGAAGTTCAACCCCTTTTTAGGACACTATCAAAAGTAAAACCCCAATTCCACCTAGTTCTAGGTCCTGATTCTCGCGTAACCCACGTTCTCAAGAAAGTAAACCTCGGAGAATGATCAATACCCCTCAAACCTCTAATTAGATCACCCCATTAACTCCCAATGATCCAGCCCTATTCTATCAACCTAGGTATTCTCAACTTAAAATTCCACCGTTAAAGATTCTACATGAATTTTAGGGTCAACCGTATCCATCATAAGGATAGGGGATCAAGAAATTTACATTGGGAGAGGAACTCACTGCTCTGGGGAGAAAATCGCCTTTAGATCTTTTTCTTTGCATTTTTGGAAATAATGGGGTATAACCCCATAAATCCTACTTAAACCCACTTTCTGATTTTCGTCATCCGCTGTAGCGGTCATATTTTTGCTACAGTGGACCCACTACAGCAATCAAGAAACCTCTATGATGGATCCAGCGGTTAATTCCCCTATCTGTTATGGTAGGAATCCGATTGTTATCACGGTCTCACTACAGCAGATATCCTACCGTTGTTGCGGTCCCCCAAAATCATTAGCTCCCACAAAAGTCATCTTTTAACATTTAGCTATTTTCACAATCATTTTCTATAGATTCTAGCTTTTTGAGTGTTCTAAGTCGATCCCCTTCATAATGACGTATCGATCGTTACATCATATACCAAGTGGCTTCCTCTACAGGACGATTCTTCTGCTGGACCTTTACAGTCAAAAATTTCTTTGATATCAGCTTGCAGACCTCCCTAGCCAATATTGCCACCGGCTCTTCCTCATAAGACAAGTTCTAATCTA
The DNA here is from genome assembly GCA_035772735.1 of Datura wrightii. NCBI lineage: Eukaryota > Viridiplantae > Streptophyta > Magnoliopsida > Solanales > Solanaceae > Datura > Datura wrightii. The sequence goes on from JASDFA010000018.1 coordinate 92,796,356, forward strand.
GTAGCATGGACTCCCAGTTAATAATGTAAGTTCCATCTCCATGATACTTCTTCAACATTGAAACATGGAAGGTCGGATGTACCCAGACAACCCTGGTGGCAAAGCCAACTCATAAACTAATTCTCCTACACGGCAAAGTATTTCAAATGGTCCAATTTATCTCAGGCTAAGCTTGCCTCTCTTACCAAACCTCATCACCCCCTTCTTGGGAGATACTTTGAGCAGAACTTGTTCTCCCTCCATAAAATCCATATCTTACACGTTCTTGTACGCATACTGCTTTTGTCTACTTTGTGCCTCCACCAAACGCTCTTGAATTACATGAACTTTTTCTAAAGATTCTTTAGCAAATCGGTCCCCAGAGGTCTCACTTTAAATGCATCAAACCACCTTATTGGAGACCTACATTTTCTTCCATACAAGGCTTCAAATGGCACCATGCTAATGCTCGAGTGATAGTTGTTATTGTAGGCGAACTCTACTAAAGGTAGAAATCTATCCTAATGGACCCCAAAATCTATGACACAGGCCCAGAGCATGTCCTCAAATACTTGGATGGTCCTTTCTAACTGTCCGTCTGTCTGAGGATGAAAAGTTGTGCTCAAGTCTAGCCCGGTGCCTAACTTTGCCTGCAAGGTCCTCCAGAAATGAGAGGTGAAATGAGTACCCCTATCAAACACAATCGATACCAACAACCTATGCAATAGAATCACTTCCTTCACATATAGCTTGGCCAACTTCTCAGCATTGCAAGTCACTTAGACGGGCAAGAAGTGAGAAGATTTGGTCAATCTATCAACAATGATCCAAATGGAGTCAAACTTTCCCAATGTCTTTGGAAGGCCAACTATGAAGTCCATTGCTATTCTCTCCCATTTCCACTCGGGATAAGGGATCCTCTGAAGTACTCTCCCAGGCTTCTGATGTTCGTATTTCACCTGCTGGCAATTCAAACACTGGGCAACATACTCTACATTATCTCTCTTCATCCTACCTCACCAATAGTGTTGTTTCAAGTCATAGTACATTTTGGTGGCTCTAGGGTGAATGGAGTACCTCGAGTTGTGAGCTTATGTCAAAAGGATCTTAATTAGTTCAATGACTCGGAGAACACACCCGCGCCCCTTTATCCTCAGGACCCCTTCACCATCTAGCAATGCTTCCTTCGCTTCTCCCCGCAAGATCTTCTATCGGATTTTACCCAACTTCTCATCCTTAAACTGTCTTGTCTTTATTTTCTCCAATAGAGATGACTTAGCTTCCTTTCTAGCTATTATCCCACCTATTTCTTCCAATTATAGCCTCACCAAACTAGTTTCCAGAGTCTGAACTTCTCTAGCCATCGATTGCCGAGTAGCTTCCAAGAAAGCTAGACTACCCATACTCACTGCTTTTCGACTCAACGCATCTGCCACTACATTACCCTTCCTTGGATTGTACAGAATGGTGACATCATAGTCCTTGAGCAATTCCATCCACCTCCTCTACCTCAAGTTGAGATCCTTATGGGAAAAACATATACTGCAGGTTGCAATGATCTATGAATACCTCACAATCAGCCCCATACAAGTAGTGCCTCCAGATTTTCAGAGCGAACACCACCACTGCTAGCTCCAGGTCATGCGTGCGGTAATTATTTTCATGCACCTTCAACTACCTTGAAGCATAAGCAATGACCTGTCATTCCTGTATTAACACAACACCTAACCCAGACCGTGAGGCATCACAATAAATAATGAAATCTTTACCTTCCACCGGTAATGCTAGGGTACATGTCATGGTTAATAGAGTCGTAAGCTTCTGAAAACTTTCTTCACACTCCTCAATCCACTAGAAAGGTACATCCTTCTGGGTCAACTTTTTCAGCACCGAAGAAATCGATGCAAAACCCTTCACGAATCGATGGTAGTAACTGCCAATCCTACGAAACTTTGAATTCCAGTCACAATAGTAGGCCTAACCCAGTTCCTGACCTCCTCTACCTTCTGTGGATCCACTTTGATTTCCTCCTTGGAGACCACATGCCCTAGAAAAGACACCAACTCCAACCAAAACTCACACTTAGAGAATTTGGCATACAACTGCTTCTCCTTCAGCAACCCCAACATTATTCTTAGATAATTCTCATGCTCCTGCTTGGTCTTAGAATACATAAAGATATCGTAAATAAAAACAATCACAAAGAAGTTTAAGTAAGGTTTGAAGATACCATTCATCAAACACATCAACGCATCTTGGGCATTAGTGAGTCTGAACGACATGACCAGAAACTCATAATGCCCTTATTGGTTTGGAAGGCTGTTTTGGGAATATCCTCAACCCGAATATTTAGTTGGTGATAACCTGATCTCAATTCAATCTTTTAAAACACAGCCGTTCTTTGTAACTAATCAAACAAATCATCTATTCGAGGGAGAGAGTACTTGTTTCTAATAGTTTTCTTGTTCAACTGACAGTAATCAATGCACATCCGCATGCAACCATCCTTCTTTTTAACAAACATGACCGGAGCGCCCCATAGAGAGACACTCGACCTAATAAACCATTTACTAAGCAGCTCTTGCAACTGTTCCTTGAGTTTTCTCAACTCAGTAGGTACCATTCGATATGGAGGAATAGAAATGGGTCGAGTCCCTGGCTCTAAATCTATTCAAAAATCAATATCTTTGTTCGGTGGCATGCCGGACAGATTTCCAGGGAACACCTCTAAAAACTCACAAACTACTGGGACCGACTATATGGAAGGACCCTTAGAACTAGTATCCCAAATATATGCTAGATATGCTGAGCAACCCCTCTCTATCAACTTACGGAAATGAATATAAGAGATGAGTTTCTTAGGAGAAGGGAAAGAATTTCCTTTCAACTTCAATCTAGACGACCCTGGCCTCGATATAGTGACGATCTTAGCATGGCAATCTAGAATGGCATGCTAAGGGGATAACCAGCTCATTCCCAGAATCACATCAAAGTCAACTATATCCAAGATTACTAAGCCTGCCAGAGTGTCAAACCCCATGAAATCAATGATACAATCACAAACAACCTTACCCACCACCACAGAATCCCCTACAGGAGTAGACACATTAGAATCCCCTACAGGAGTAGACACATGGATAGGAGTGTCAAGCACATCATAAACAAGATCCAAACCCAATGCAACAATAGCAGACACATAGGAAAATGTGGATCCGAGATCAAACAACGCAATAGCCAGTTTGTTGGATATGAAGATTGTAAATAACAGCGTCTAAAGCCTCTTCCTTAGGCCTAGCAGGAAAAGCATAGAAGTGGGCCTAGTTACCTGCCTGCGAACTACCCCGATTGGGCTTTGCCACCCCTCTACCTTACTGGGTGCCACTCTTACCCACCTAAGCACCTCCTCTACTAGGCTGAGCACCACCTCTGACAATTGGCTAACTACCTCACCCAAGCTGTGGACGATCTCTACTGAATGCATTGACTCCTCTTCTGGTAGGGGCTGGAGCTCGAGGAGCTGGGTGCAGAATGATCTGTCCGCCCTAGGTGAACTTGGGACACCATCGGCGACCTAATAATACAAGAGGGGGTTGAATCGGGTTATACCAAATCTTTGCCTACATGATGGACTAGGTTATTTTATCTATTTCGTATAAGTTATTTGTGGAATAAAGAAAGGAGAACAGTAACAACACAATTTTTACGCAGAAATCACCCGGCTCACAAGGGTGAAAAATCACGACCTACACCTCTGCATGATTTGCCCCAAACATCACTAAAATTGTGGGCGTCAACAAAATTTAGATCATAAACACTTGTAACCTAAGAGACTAATTCTAGTCCCTTGCCCCTACGATCACTAAGATGTAGCTAAATTTAGATTATAAAATAATTACAACCTAGGAACTAACTCTAATCCCTCTTACAAAAATCAAACATACTTTGATAAAGTGAGATTTTGAGTCAGTGGAGTTTTAACAGATTCAAGCTTTGTGAAATTTTATGGAAACTCACTGATCTTCACAATTATTTTTTTGTGAGTAAATCCATTCTCAGATTTCAAGAAAATTGAGTTCAAGTAGAAAAAATTCTTGTTAAAGTGGGATTATGATGGTTGATGTGCGGTTTTCAAGATCAAATATAACCTGCACCAAAAAAAATGTTGGTAGTTTAAAGTTCTGTTTCAATTATGAGAATGGGTGACTTCCTTTTGGATTTATCTAATGAGAAACTGACTTATGAAACATGTCACTAGATTTGATACATGGTTTAGACGCAATTAATTTCAAGAGATGGAGCACATACCTAGATAGACTAATGAAGCATGTTCTTCATATGAATTTCCTCAATAAAGGATAGTTCAATTGAGATAATAAGAGTAATATCATTAGACTAAGTGAGACAATGTAACTATCATGGTATAAGAACGTACAAATAATTCCACTAGACTGAGTAAATCATTTTCAACTGAGGCTTATTTCATTTTGAAAATATTTATTCTAGCCAATCATTGAGTGATATTCATGCAATCTTAATCATCCCTAATTAAATCTATTGAGATTCTTGTGAATAACCTGTTTCATCCATGGTTCCCCCTATCACAAGGCTGTCAATCTTTTCAAAGTCATATACCCTTCTTTTCAGACAATTTTCAAAGGCTACACTGTCTCTCTTCATTCGGTGAGTGAAAGAAACTTTAGTTTATCCCCAATCATATGCCTTGAGCAAACACTATCCATGTATCAATTTTTCTTTCTTCCTTTCACTCAACACTGCAAAACAATTCGAAGTTAGCTTTAGGAACCCAAACTAGCTTGGGTTCTTTTCTTTGAACAAATGGATGAGTTAAATCTCTTCTTGTCTAGCTTAGCAACACTTAGGAGAACATATTCATTAAATAGTCTTTTTAGATTATAGTAACTTTTTGAGTTCATTGATTTTCATTGGAACTTCAATATATATCCTACTTGAAGTCTTCATGCATGAGTCATGTGTGATAAGGAATTTTTAGTTAGTTCTTTTGAATATTTTTGTATAAGATTTGATCTAAATGTGTTCCAAATTGAAATCCTAAATTATGTTTCATTTGAAAAAAAAAGGATAATAGGTCCATCTTGATCCTTTTATTTAGAGAGTTACATAAGGAAAAAATCTATGATATTACTTGTCTGCATTATACATGTCATGTCTATATTTGAAATGGACACTCGATGTTGTTAACCTTATCGAGTGAACCATTTCTAACATAATTATCAAATATTACTTCAAATACATTATTTTCAAGTAAATATTATTTAGTGTGAGGAAGAAATTATTCCATTGGATTCAATACAAATATGTTAAAATAAAATCCAACCAACATTTCTATGAAGTTCTATCACCATGTAGATGAACCAAAAAGGCTCGACAAAATGAACAAGCGTGCGTAATCTTCATTGAACATAGGTAATACTTAGAGTCCGTTCGGATTAGTTTTAAAAAATAGCTTTTAACTAAAAATACTTAAAAGTTTAAAAGTAAAAAAAATTGAGATCCCTCAACTTATAGCTTTTTGTTTGTCTTAAGCAGATTTAAATTTATTTTAAGTGTTTTTAACTTTGTCGAACACTTTAAAAAAAATCTAAAAAACTAAAAATTGAAATCATATTTGACCAACTTTTAATCCAATACAAATAAATTTTATAGCAATTGATTATTATATAAATAGAATAATATTTAATATTGAATAATATTTAATATTGAATAATATTTAATATTTAATATATAAATAAATTACCGAAAACTCTTCTTCTTCTTTTTTTCCAATTTGTTCATGTTATAAAGATAATTAAATCAATTATTTAATTATAAAGTCTCAAATGATATTCATATATTTGGTGTGAACATATATCATCTGGATACCTTGACTACTTACATTTTTATGATATTAACTTTTGTAGTGTTTAAATTTTGTGATGTTTAAATATCTTATTAGTAAGTTGAATTTAATTTAAGAGAGAAACTTACTTAACACTTCCATAAATTAGAAAGGATGACAGAGTAAAAACAAATTTTCCACAGTATTTTTTAAAAATCAAAATGTGATTGCTTTCAGTATTCACCCAATTAGAACTAATTATTATTTAGCTTCTAAAATATGAGAGTATTTTTTGTTAATTCACCTTATAATACGAGGGATATTTATTATGTGTGTCTATTATTTACGTAGAATATTCTTATTCATTCTTATTAAGAAACTTAAAGAAGTCTATAGAAAATTTTAAAAAAAAGAGATATAGAAATAGAAACTTCTTCCGAAATAAAAGAGACTAAACAGAAATAAGAGGGATCCCTTGAAGAAGATCCTTATCCTTCTTCTTTCTTTTTTTCAGAAGAAAGGTAGGATCCGGACAAAATCGTCGAAATGAAAGAAATTCTAGTAAATGGAAAGGACAATATAAAAGATAAATTTCGCTCTCACTTTACGGAGACAGGCTATAACGATACTAATACTACTAATAGTTCAATGTATGGTTGTGAAGATTCTTATCTGAATAATAATAACACGGGGAGTGCAGAAAAATTAAAATTACAACTGCTTGAGAAGGAAAATAAAAATAAAGAATTTGATTTAAAAAGTCAAAAAGAGTAAGTAATAAACTAATTAGAAGACGGAAACATAAGCTAAATACAGGAAAATATTAAGAAAAGATGTGCCTACCCATATATATTGATACTTTCTCCTATAAAAAAACTATTTTTTTGTATTTCCTCCCTTTCCTTTTCTATTTGTATTTATTTACCATCACTTCCATTGAATTTCGTGTTTTATAATGGCAAAAACTCAAATTTTATTGATCTTCTAAATATAAAATTTTGTCATTTCCTACAATTGGGTAGTTTTTCCTTTTCCATTGTAACTCTACGAAAGCTAAAAAAGAAATCAAGTTTGCTGATCTCACTTAACTTGATTGAATCCTTTATTGATTCAATAAATCTAAGTAGACCGTAGTTTTTTTTTCACTTATTCTTTATTTATTCTCCAATCTATACTTTCTTTGTATCTATTTTATTTGAATTAGATTTGTAGTGTCATTCCATCACAAGTCTTTTTTTTAATAGGTAGAAAATTATAATATTATGTACTTATATCTCATTAATTAGGCATAAGAGATCTAAGTTTAACTACTAATACTGTCACGACCCAAGTCTGCACCCCAGCTGCGAAACGGTGCTTCTAATCATGAGTGACGCCAAGCTAACCCATAGAATATCTTAATACTGATACTCTGATTACTGTAATAAATCTATATGTGGAAGCTTCGTAATACATATATGAAAAATACTTTAAAGTAAACAAGATATCCGATAAGATATTGAAATGTATGCAACTGTTGCAAAAACCACTGAACTACAAACTTTGTCTAAAAGCCATCTAAGGACTGACTAGTTGCTGGGATAAGCTCCTAACTAATTCTAAGATCTGAACTGAAATATCAAAATACAATAAAACCTGGAATGAAATGAAACTCTGCCCCTCGAAAAATGAGGACTCACCACTGAACTCTGCTGATCATATCCGGAGAAAGACTACTGATGATGCTGAGATTGAGAACCTACGTCTGTATCATAATATGATACATCATAGAGAGTATGCATCAGTATCTTGAATGTACTGATTAAGTGAGATATGAAGTAAATATAAAGATACTGAGAATCTATAAGCTGAACTAACAGAATATGCAATGACCATAACTGGAATCATAAATACTAGAAGAATCTGGAAAGATGATAATGTTGTAAGTACTAATAACTATATGAAGGTCATGTTCAGATCCTGAAAGCTAAAAGACTGGAATGAACTGAAGACTATGATTGTACTGGACTAAGCTATTTTGTGCTATACTGTAGGAGAGACTTTTAACCGACATGTAACCATGTGAGCCAAACATGGAGTCCGATGTATACCCCCCATCGGAGAAGGCCCACTATACCTTCCCATGGTATAGTAGCTGAGCTGGATGATCACTATCTTATGCCCATTGGGGCTAATAACTTATGGTGGCAACTTAGTTCTAGGAACCTGGGTGCGCTGAATCCCGGCTCCACTCCATGCTAAGTTCTTCTCCCACTGGAAGTCCTAATTATGTTTACTAGGTTGATAGATCAAACTTAATGTCCCAAGACTTAAGTCAGAACTACTTGTCTGGAAGTATTCTAAGAGTCTAAGGACCTAAAAGCAACTATGTTATAAAACTCTTCAGATCTACTTTATCTGAAAGTGTCGTAACGGTCTAAAGAACGACTGACAACTGATAACTAGTACTACTGAGGTTTCTAAGTTCCTCAAGACTAAAAGTAGTCAAATTGATTAGCTGACATTTTCATTGAACACTAAGTTTACTGAGTGTTGATTGAGACTCTGAGACTGGTTAAATCAAAGACTAACTTCTAATCATGCATCTGTACTAACATTGGTAATTTAAAAAGAACTATTCTGTCAAACAATATTCATGTCTGAATTCTCAATTATGCAAGTCCCATTCAAATCATATCTAAAGATTAGAGTTAAAATACATATTGTATGAAATGAGATACCAAGAATAAATTACAACTGATAATAATCTTGGAAAAACATCAGGAGTTATAACAAAGAGGAAAATCGTAATTTGTCTGAAAACAACCCTAGTTTCGACTTTCTATAGGGATGGAATTAACAGAATTTTCTGTAAGAATTTTGGGACACAAGGGTGATAAAAAAATTCCTTGCTAGAATCTCACATGCCTAGAGTAGAAATTCCTTGAGAGAGCACCTGGAAATCTTAAGAAAGAGAGGAAATCCTAGTTCTTGCCTAGAGGGGTCTATCAGAGTTCTTTGATGAATTTCTGAGTTACTTTTTGGAAAGAATGAGGGGAGAGGGTGCACTAATCCTCTAAAATACTTCTGAATAATCCCACTACGACATAGTTTAGGAGTTAGGATAATAGATTTTTACAATAATACCCCTGGAAAGTGGTTTTAAAAACTCTACCTGTCAGGTGGTACAACTCAACCTACGAGTCATACCAGGATCATATGGTCTGCGCTGTAATATCCTGGAAGTGCTTAAGACTAGACCAGGGATTTAAAAAAATGAAAGTTGGCAGAATCTGAGAAAATTGTCATAGAACGGGCCACATAACGGATCGTTGGTCCAACCAACGACCCGTGGGAAGCATCCATGGTGAGGTCTTCCGGGTTGCTGTTGGAGGTAACGGGTCACGTAACGACCCTTGGTTTGATACCATGAGCCGTTCTTTGAAGTCATGGTGGGACTGGTCCTCAGCCTAAAGGGAAAGTAATGGGTCGTGGGACGACCCGTTGTGAGGAGCAACGGGTCATGGTAAGCAAACGTGGGAAGGAGTATTAAAACCTCCAGTCAAGGTATTGGAAGGAAACCATGACTCCTTGGAAGGAGGAATGAGTCGTAGTGTGGTTCGTGGGAAGGCTTAGTGCAGGTCGTCAAGGGGGAATTAATGGATGACAAAACAAATCGTCATCTAAAGCAATGACTCATCCTGTTGAGTCGTGGGATTGAATCAGAGAAAGTGAAGTCGGGCAGTGGACACGACGGATAGATACCACGAGTCGTGGTATCCAAGCACGACCCGTTCGGACGGTCATTGTTACTGCCAGTGCAAAAATTTCAGGAAATTCATTAAGGGTATTTTCATCATTCCTAAGTCCTAGGGTCCTAAACTACATCGTTTAAGGCTCGAAATACAGTGTTTTATGAGGGTAAAACCTATCCTAGGCTCATTCATATCCATGCAAGCATATTGAAGGGGTTTAGGAGGTTATCAAGTAAGAGTCCTTCAAGTTTTTCTTCAATTTTTCATTAGGCTTTCAAAGAGTGGTAAAATCCGATTTTTCCCAGGTATGTATGGTTATGAGTGGGTGAATTCTTTCATACCCATGCCCAATCTCTCTCAAAATCATGAAATTTCCTATGTAAATTCCATGGGATTTTTACCCAATGCATGAAATTTTGAATTCTCTACATGGGCATGACCTAATTGATTACTTTTATTGAAATTCAAATTATGGGAAAGTTTTATGTTGTTTTTCATTAAAACAATGTTTCAAGCTTTTAAAATTAAAATTCCCATTTATGAAAGGTTTATGAAAGTTAAGGTTTATGGTGAATGTTTATGTATGATGGATTATTTATGATGAAAAGCATGTTTTCAAATTACCCATGATTATAATCATGTTTTCAAGTAAATTGAGTATTTTCAAGCATGATAAAGTATTGGGCAATGCCCACATGTTCAAGAATGATTTATGATTTATGATATCGATTTCATGATTGATTGATTTATGATGTTGGCCAACTAAAGGGTCCTTGATTCATGGCTAAACATGTATTTAAATAGGGATCGAAGATGTTAAATGTTTATTTGACCATGAATCTTATGAATGATGTTTATGATTTATTACGAGCCTAATGTGTATGTTTTTGGGAGCAGTGTCTAGCACCGAGTAGCTCGACGTTTAAAGGACTACACTGGTGTCTCATAACTACGTGTCATCATAGGTTTATATTGATATATTACAATGTTAATGATCCCCGTTTTCGTGATATCACATAATGCACATCCCTTTCTTGGCAAGCCAGGGACGACTTTGCCCACTTGAGTGAGATAGTTGGGGAATCATGTAAGGCTCTACCATGATAGTGTCGGTTATGATGAGTCTTCCTATTGTTCCGCATGTTTTATGCATTATTATATTTATGTTATTTTGTCTCAAGTGATAATTTATAAAGTTTCTCTTATGACTATGGTAATGGTTGGATTACAAATGATTTGAAAACCTTGAGCCTTATGTAATCTTATGATATTTATGTTATGAGCATGTTGTCCCACTCTTATGATCTCTTACGAGCTTTTATGTATTTTTAAATGTCCATTTTTACTAACCTTGCATACTCAGTACATTTCACGTATTACACCTCGTAAATATTAGCGATTAGTAAGCATATGCGTGAACTTGTGATGAGTAAGAAGAGCTTGACGCATGTGGGAAAAATCCTCAGAAGAAAGGTCGGGAGAGGCTAGGTTGCGAAGGGCCAGCGTAGCGCGCCAGGCCCACTGGAGCAAGAAGAAGTGCGACGCGGAGGGCCTACTGGCGCTATGGCCGGCACAGGGCGCCCCCTACCACCGACCTCACATATATATAAAGGCCCCTTCACTTCATTTGAATCATTTTCCAAACATATTCGGCCAAGACAAGAGAAAATCGAGGAATCCTTTAAATTATCGTTGGATTACGCTATCAAACGCCATCCAATCTTAAATTAACTTTCGGTAACGAGTCTTGGGCCTAGGAGAAACATTACTATGGAGTTATTTCTCAAAAATACATTCGGTAAATCGAAACTCCACCGAGTATAAGTTGTCAGAAATTCTCCAAATTGATTCCTAAACTACCACAAGCTTTAGGTAAGCATTTCTCCCTTATGAACTCTCGGGAAATTATAGGTTTTCGGCCGTATTTTATGAAGTTGAATTATAGTTGCTATTATTATCAAAAGTTACTATTTTTGCTGAATTTAGTATTGAAATTAAGACCCATTCTTTCAGTATTAAAGTTACAGTTGAAAAGAGCTAACAAATACAAGTTGAAACTCGTCGGTTATTCAGGAAACGACAATTGAGGTATGTTAAGGCGAATTCCTTCGGAAAGGTACTTCCTATGGTATTGTAATACAACTTGAGCCTTCGAAAGAAATTCAGAAGTATGTTTATTGTGGTTAGCTGCTATTGTTAGTTGATCCCAGTACTTTATGTTTAGTTTGGGATTGACCCCGCCCTGTATAGCCTTCAGTGACCAACCCAAGGGTTACTAGCTATGTCATTGCCCGCCAAGGGCTATATGACATTGCTCCAAGGAGCGATATGCCATCCCAAGGGATGATGCAGAGGCCTAAGGTTCATATTACAGTCCATTCCATGGCTGGACTATTATTTTTTATGTCGTATCGGCATCACACCCTCATCGAGCCTGGTGCCTAGGGTGCAGTTATCAGGAGTCCACCGGACTCATACATAGCTACAGATCAGGAGCCGAGCGGGCTTAGTTGTAGACCCAGGGGACCGGTAGGACCGCTATAGTTACATGTTGACTCATTTGACCTGATTAGGGGTATGTAGATTGAAGTGAACTCGCCAAGGCTTATGAGGGACCCAGGCGGGTTATTCTATGCTGGATGTACCTTCCGAGCTTATGGGGTTCAGGTAAGGTTCTTGTTTGTACTATTTAATATTAGTTGTACAGAAGGTTATAAAGTTATATCAGGTTAACTCTTTATCCCTCCTATTGGATTGTTCAGTTTCATTATTAGTGTTATTTAGTCATTTTATTTTGCTTCCTTATATATTCGGTACATATTGTACTGACGCCTATCCTTGGGTGCTGCATTATTTGCCTGCAAGTGCGGATAGACGCGGATCAGGACCTTCTTAGATTTCAGCCAGAGTCAGCAGTACAATTAGCTCCCTTCCTCCGGAACTAATAGTTAGAAGGTTTACTCTTTTAATTTTATAGTTTATGGGTAGGTCGGAGACCTGTCTTGACCATTATTCCACTTCTAGACGCTTGCAGATTACAGACTTCCAGTTGTTCGTTTTGTTGTTGGCCATGTGGGGTCTATATATGTTTTATTTCATGTGATATTCGTGTAGGGCCTTGTTTAGCTGTTAGATATTGGCCTTGTTGGCTATAGTATAGTTGTAGTTGCCTAATTTGCATTCTGCTAAAACTAGACAGCATGTTGGTTTTGTCGGCCCGCATAAGACACCCTTTTATTGCTTGTTGTTGGTTAGCTGTTTCTTTTTACAGGTGGCTACGCGGCCTTGTCGGTTATAGGCTGTATTTACAGCCGAGATATAGCTCATCGTTTTCTTGAATTGAGCTGCAGGCATGCACCTGACATGCTTAAGCCTAGCCAAGTCAGTCAGATCCCACTGTGGCACTAGGTGCCAGTCATGCCTCCCAAGGTGGGGCGTGACAAAATTGATATTAGAGCAGGTTGTATCCCAGGAAGTCTGCAAGCCGTGTCAAGTAGAGTCTTGTCTATGGATGTATTGTGCACCACATTCTATAGACGGGATGCTACAAGGCATGATAGGGTGGTTACTCTTGTTTCTCTTCCAGTCGTGTTATAGAGCTATACTATATAGGTTGAGTCCCTAAGCTTACTATATTTTGCTTGTCTACAGAGAAATGTCGGACACGCGACAGACTACGATCAGTCGAAAGTTAGATACAACGATAGGAGAAGGCACTAGTAGGGTGCCTCAGTCAGAGCTAGCCCGATCTAAGGGCGATTGGGAGACTTCATCTCGATCTCCCCAACATTCTCTACCATGCCAGGAGCCGTCTAGATTGGTAGATATGTCGGCACCACCTCCATCAGTTCCTATACCGATACCATTAGATCAGGAGGTTAGGAGCGCTGTCTTCATGCTAGCTCAGATGATGGTTGCGTAGCATCATCCAGTGGCACCTGTGGTTGCTGAGTCTTCGGGAGGACTTGGTAGTTTGAGGTCCGAGAGTTCCTCGCTCTGAGTCCCCCACAGTTCAAAGGGACAGATCGAGATGATGACCCTCAGGACTTCTTGGACCAGCTGCAGTGGATTTTCAGGGTAATGCATGCCATGCCTGCGGAGTCGGTTGAGTTAGCGGTATTTTGACTACGGGACATAAAAGTGTTATAGTATGAGAGTTAGGAAAGATCCCGAGGTAGAGATGTTCCCCCTCCAACTTGGTCCAGCTTTTCAGAGCCCTTCGTAGATCATTATTTACCGCGAGAAATTCGACAGGCCCGAGTAGATCAATTTTTGCATCTAGAGTAGGGCTCGATGAGTGTTCAGGAGTATGCTATGAGATTTGATTCCTTGGCCCGATATGCACCAGCTTTCGTAGACACTATGCCAGCTAGAGTGCACCGGTTTATTATGGGGCTCTTTCTAGAGTATGTGGAGACTTGTGTTACGGCTACTCTGTGAGAGGACATCGATATTGCCTGTATTCAAGCATTTGCTCAGAGTATTAAGGGGATCAGACAGTGACAACTGGAGATAGAGAGGTAAATCAGGATCAGCGCTGCAAGACTAGACCTAGTGACACCCAGGTAGAGTTTCAAGGCGAACCTAGGCCACGATGATCAGGCAGACCACCTAGACCCCCACCTCCACAACAGCAGTTGGTAGATTAGAACATCGGGGCAGTCAGGACCCGGTGAGGGCTCACGGGCATCAGGTTCGCAGCAGTAGAGAGGGTCAGAGCAGAGCAAACTCACCGTGACACATTATCCTATCTGCAGTCGACGTCATCTTGGGGCATGCGGGTATGATTCTACTGCTTGTTACACCTGTGGACAAGAGCGTCACATGATAAGAGACTGTCCAGCTAGAGGTTAGGGTGATTGGGATCGACAGAATAGATCTTCAGTAGGGTCATATGCCCCAGCACCTCCAGCAAGGCGCAGGCCCTTAACTCCAGTCGGCAGAGGCCGAGGCAGGTTAGGGGCATCTAGTTCAGGCACCGGTCCGAATCGCACATATGCTTTACCGAGGCGACAGGAATTGAAGTTGTCACCAGATGTTGTGACAGGTATGCTGGACATTTGTTATCATTCAGTTTATGTTTTAATACACCCAAGTTCCACTTTGTCTTATATTACACCATTAATGGCCCGGAAGTTCAGTATAACGCCGAAATTAATTTAGCAACCCTTTTCAATGTCTACGCCCATTAGTGATTCTATTGTAGCTAAACGAATCTATCGGGGTTGCACGATAGAGGTTGTTGGTCGCCAGACTTTGGAAGATTTAGTGGAACTATAAATGATTGATTTTGATGTAATTATGGGTATGGATTGGCTGGCGCCATGTTATGCCAATGCAGAATGTCGGACCAAGACTATCCGATTTCACTTTACAGGGGAGTTAGTGCGAGAGTGGAAAGGCAATGTAGCTAAGCTAAAAGGTAAGTTCATATCTTATCTTTGGGCAAGAAAGTTAATAGCAGAGGGTTGCATCTATCATATTGTCAGGGTTCAGGATGTCCAAGATGAATCCCCAACTCTCCGGTCCATTCCAATAGTCAATGAATTTTCATATGTGTTCCCAGATGAACTTCCTGGTATCCCACTAGAACAGGAAATCAATTTCTCTATCGACTTGTTACCAGGTACTCAGCCTATATCCATCCCATATTCGTACCGAATGGCTCTAGCTGAATTGAGAGAAATGAAGGAATAGTTGAAAGATTTTCTAGATAAGGGCTTTATCAGGCCGAGTACATCACCATGGGATGCGCCAGTTTTGTTTGTGAGAAAGAAAGATGGCTCCCTCCGCATGTGTATAGATTACCACAGATGAATAAAGTTACCATCAAAAATAAGTACACACTTCCCAGGATAGATGACTTGTTTGATCAGCTACAAGGGGCGAAGTACTTTTCCAAGATTGATTTAAGGTCAAGATATTACTAGGTGTGGGTTCGGGAGAATATATCTCGAAGACAGCTTTCAGGACCAGGTATAGTCATTTCGAGTTCCTAGTCATGTCCTTCGGGTTGAAAAATGCCCCAGTGGTATTCATGGATTTGATGAACAGTATCTTCAGGCCATATATAGACTTTTTTGTGATAGTATTCATTGATGACATTCTGGTGTATTCCCGTTCAGAAGCAGAACACTGAGATTATTTGCGAACAGTGCTCCAGATTCTCAGGGATCGCCAGTTATATGCAAAATTTTCTAAGTGTGAGTTCTGGCTGAATTCTGTAGCCTTTTTGGGCCATATTGTGTCAGATCCTAGTGTTTAGGTAGATTCACAGAAGATCAAGGCAGTAAAGACATGGCCTAGTCCTATAACTCCAACTGAGGTACGCAGTTTCCTGAGGTTAGCTCGGTATTACAGAAGGTTTGTAGAAGGATTCTCTACTTTATCAGCACCTTTGACCAAATTAACTCAGAAAGCAGCTAAATTTCACTAGACTGAACTGTGTGAACAAAGTTTTTAGGAGTTGAAAAACAGATTGACATCAGCGCCGGCACTAACTTTACCAGAAAGGTCAGAGGGTTACATAGTATATTGTGATGATGCAGGCATTGGGTTAGGGTGTGTTCTGATGTCGCATGGTAAGGTGATTGCTTATGCTTCAAGGCAGCTAAGAAATCATGAAAAGAACTATCCCATTCATGACTTGGAGTTAGCTGCGGTGGCTCATGTTTTAAAAATATGGAGGCATTATCTGTATGGCATACACGTAGACATTTTCACTGATCATAAGAGTCTCTGGTATATCTTTACATAGAAAGAGTTAAATCTACGACAGTGTCGCTAGTTAGAATTATTAAAGGACTACGACATGAACATTTTATATCATCCAGGGAAGGCTAATATCGTAGCAGATACCCTTAGTCATAGATCAATGGGAAGTTTGGCACATTTGAGGCCCAAACAGCGAGAGCTGGCCCAATAATTGCATCAGTTAGCCAGCTTAGCCTTTCGAATAGTAGACTCGAGAGACCGTGGGGCAGTGATTCAAAATACTGCAGTATCATCCCTGGTTTTAGAGGTGAAAGAGCGGCAGTATGAAGATCATAACTTGGCACAACTCAAAGATAAAGTTCAGCGAGGTGAAGTATCAGCTTGTGAGGTAACCGAAGACAGGGTCCTAAGGTTTAACGGTCGCCTTTGCGTCCCAGATGTAGTAGGGCTCCGCCAGTAGATTATGGCCGAGGTACACTACTCTTGATACTCCCTTTATCCGGGTTTGACGAAAATGTATCATGATATAAAGGATATTTACTAGTGGCCTGGAATGAAAAAGGGTGTCGCAGAATTCGTAGCACAATTCCCTAACTGTCAACAAGTAAAAGATGAACATTAAAAACCCGGCGAATTGACACAAGAGATAGTGGTACTATGTGGAAATGAGAGGCAATCAACATGGATTTTGTGACAGCGTTACCCCGTACTAGGCGTAGATTTAATTCTATCTGGGTGATTGTTGATAGATTAACAAAATCAGCTCATTTCCTGCCAGTCAAGACCACCTTCTCAGCCAAGGACTATGCTGAATTGTATATCAAGGAGATAGTTCGATTACATGGTGTCCCGACTTCTATCATTTCTGACAGGGGGGCACAATTCATGGCTAGATTCTAGCAGTCGTTTCAGAAAGTCTTGGGAACACAGGTTAATTTGAATACAACATTCTATTCCCAGACAGATGGGCAGGCAGAACATACAATTCAGACGCTCGAAGATATGTTGCAGGCATGTATTTTAGAGTTTGGGGGCAGTTGGGATGAGCATTTACCCCTTATTAAATTTGCTTGCAACAACAGTTATCATTCGGCAATCAACATTGCACCTTATGAGGCCTTATATGGGCAAAAATACAAATCCCTATCAGGTGGTTTGAAGTAGGTGAGTCAGAGTTAGTAGGACCTGATATGATTCACCAGTCCGAAGAGAAGGTCAAACTCATTAGAGACTGCTTGCTGACAACTTAGAGTCACCAGAAGTCCTACTCCAATGTGTGATGTAGAGATCTAGAATTCAATGTTAATGACTGGGTATTTCTGAAAGTTTCGCCAATAAAGGGCGCAATGAGATTTGGTAAGAAGAGAAAGCTTAGCCCTAGGTTTATTGGGCCACATCGGATCCTCCGGAGAATAGGCCAAGTGGCGTATGAGCTAGACTTAACTCCATAGTTAGAATCTGTTCACCCGATCTTTCACGTGTCAATGCTATGAAAGTATTTAGGGGACCCATCCAGAGTGGTACCAATTGAGGACGTTCAGGTTACTGAGGAGTTAGCCTACGAAGAGTTTCCAGTAGCTATATTAGATCGACAGGTTCGTAGGTTGAGAACAAAAGATGTCACCTCTGTTAAAGTATTATGGAGGAACAGGAATAAAGAAGAGATGACCTAGGAAGCTGAGGATGATATGAGGTCTAGATATCCTCACATGTTCCAGGGTTGATCTAGATTATGCAGTTAAGGTAAGGTTGTTGTTCAGTTGTTATTTTACTACTTATGCTATCAGTACTGTTTCTTAGCTACCCCTTTTGTTGTGTAATGGTTGTTATAGCGTCCTGTGAGGCGCCTATATTGGACTCTTCTACATTTCAGGTATCTGGATAGTCCATATTACAGAGGAGACTCTGCCAAAATTTTTCTAAATCTTGGATAAGAGAGTTAACTCCTTTAAGCCTGAGAATGACATTCGAGGATGAATGTTCCTAAGGGGGAAGGATGTTACACCCCGTAAATTTTAACGATTAGCAAGCATACGCGTGGACTTGTGATGAGTAACAAGAGCTTGACACATGTTGGAAAAAGCCTCAGAAGCAGGGTCGGGCGAGGCTAGGCCGTGATGGGCCAGCACGATAAGCCAGCGCGGTGCACCAGGCCCACTGGCGCAAGGAGAGGCGCGACGCAGGGGGCCTGCTGGCGCTATGGTCGACGCGGGGCGCCCCCTTGCCATCAACCTCACATATATACATACATACATACATACATACATATATATATATATAAATAAAGGCCCTTCACTTTATTTGAATCATTTTACAAACATATTCGGACAAGACAATAGAAAAACTGGCGAATCCTTTAAATTATCGTCTGAATACGCTACCAAATGCCGTTCAATCTTAAATTAACATCGGTTAACGAGTTATGGGCCTACGATAAGCATTACTATAGAGTTATTTCTTAAAAATATGCTCAGCAAATCAAAACTCCACCGAGTAGAAGTTATCAGAATTGCTCCAAATTGATTCCTAAACGACTACAGGCTTTAGGTAAGCATTTCTCCCTTATAAACTCTTGGAAAATTATAGGTTTTCAACCATATTTTATGAAGTTGAGTTATAGCTGCTATTAGTATCAAAAGTTACCATTTTTGCCGAATTTACTATTGAAATTAAGACCCATTCTTTCAGTATTAAAATTATAGTTGAAAAGAGCTGACAAATACAAGTTGAGACTCATTGGTTATTCGGGAAAAAAAATCGAGGTATGTTAAGGTGAATTCCTTCAGCAAGTTGCTTCCGATGGTATTGTAATACAGCTTGAGCCTTCATAAGAAAGTCAAAAGTATGTTTATTATGGTTAGCTGCTATTATTAGTTGAGACCAATACTCTATGTTTAGTTTGGGATTGAACCTGCCCTATATAGCCTTCCGTGACCAACTCCAGGGTTACTAGCTGTGTCGCCGCCCGCTAGGGGCTATATGAAATTGCTCCAAGGAACGATATGTCGTCCCAAGGGACGATGTGAGGCTCAAGGGACATATTACAATCTATCTCATGGCTAGACTATTATTTTTATGTCATATCAGCATCACACCCTTGTCGAGCCTTGTGCCCAGGGTGTAGTTATCAGGAGTCCACTAGACTCAGACACAGCTATAAATCAGAAGCCGAGCGGGCTTAGTTGCAAACCCAGGGTACCAATAGAACGCATATAGTTACCTGTTGACTCATTTGATCTGATTTGGGGTATGTAGATTGAAGTGAACTCACCAGGGCTTATGGGGGCCCCAGGCGGGTTATTCTGTGTTGGATGTACCTTTCGGGCTTATGGGGGCCAGGTAAGATTCTTGTTTATACTATTTAATGTTAGTTGTACAGCAGGTTATAAAGTTATATCATGTTAACTCTCTATCCCTTCTATTGGACTGTTCAGTTTCATTATCAGTTTTATTCAGTCATTTTCTTTTGCTGCCTTACATATTCGGTACATATTATACTGACGCCCGTCCTTTGGCGCTGCATTACTTACCTGTAGGTGCGGATAGACGCAGATCAGGACCTTCTTAGCTTTCAGCCAGAGTTAGCAGTACAGTTAGCTCTCTTCCTCCGGAGCTAATAGTTAGAAGGTTTGCTCTTTTGATTGTATAGTTTATGGGTAGGTCAGGGCCCTGTCTCAACCATTATTCCTCTTCTAGAGGCTTGCAGATTACAGACTTCCAATTGTTTGTTTTGTTGTTGGTCGTGTGGGGCCTATATATGTTTTATTTCATGTGATGGTCGTGTGGGGCCTTGTTTAGCTATTAGATAGTGGTCTTGTTGGCTATAGTATAGTTGTAGTTGCCTGATTTTTATTCTGCTAAAACTAGACAACATGATGGTCTTGTTGGCCCGCATAGGACTCCCTTTTATTGCTTGTTGTTAGTTAGTTGTTTCTTTTTACAGGTGGCTATGCGGCCTTGTCGGTCGGAGGGTGTATTTACAACTGAGATATAGCTCATCGCTTTCTTGAATTGAGTTGCAGGCATGCACCAGACGTGCATAAGCCTATCTAGGTCAGTCAGATCCTAGTGTGGCACTAGGTTCTAGTCATGCCTTCCAAGATGGGGCGTGACACCACGTACTGACTGCATACTCTATGTTGTATCGTTTCATGATACAGGCTCCAATCTTCAGACCTAGCACCGTCATTAGCTTATCCCAGAGATTTGCATCCAGCTCTTTGGTGAGTCCTCATTCTCCAAGGACCAGTTTGATATCAGTTACCTTTTCATGTTCAGTTTTCTAGACTTGCCAGGTTAGTTGGGGTGTTGTCTCATCAACCCATCAGATATGTTAGAGGCTTTCAGATTATATGTAGTATTCAACTGTTATGGATGTAGTACGTTCCATTTTCCATGTTATGTTATGTTTATGCTTCCACTGTGTCATTATGCCAATTATTCCACTTTATTGACATTGAGTTAGATATATATTCATGCCATGGGTCGACTTAGAGTCTCTCGGGGCTCCTTATCCCGTGTTACGATCCGATCTACGTTCGGATCGTGACACGCACCTTCACCCGTGCTTAAGGGTCCTGCTCAACACCATCCTCTGAAGTTTTCCACGGAAGCCTCCTACGATTCGTATCAGGATCCAACGAGTCATACTACGATCCAAAGTTTCTCCCAGAACATCTCTCTGATTCAATTTACGACTGGGTTATACGATCCGTATCAATATGCCACGAGTCATACCATGGCTCGTAGTTACCCAGAAGTTCCCTAACCATTTCTCTAAACTTTTTCACAACTAGCCAGTACGATTCGTTCCGTGGTGGTACGAGTCGTAACATGTAATCGTTGTTTCTCTCAGTCACCCCTACTCATTTCCTTGATCTCCCTGTTATGAGTCCAGGTATGACTCGTACCTCCATTCTACGAGTCATATTGTGACTCTTGCTAAAGACCTTTTTTCAGTTTTATTTATGATCAAGTTTTAAATTCAAAGGCTAGTCCCAGGGATTTCTAGGGTATTACAAATACTTTATATAGTTACGTAAGGAGAAAGAGTAATATTGGAATAAAATATAAATCTCTCTTGATTTGTTAAAATGGACAAGTAAAATAAAAAATCTATTTTTGGTATAAGGTATAAGTAAAAAGAAATAAAGGGGGTAATAATTACTCAATCCATTTAAATTTATGTGAGATCTTTGACTAGGCACAATTTTATAATGATATATTTATATTATTTAATAAAGATGAGTCCAAGACTCAAAGCGAAGACGGGTGAAGAAGAGAGTACTAAAGCAAATTTGTTAGCTCATGATGATGCTTTTAATTAATCCCAATTTTTTATTCATCTGTCATCTATCCTGCTACTTTGGAAAGGTATATTTGGGTGTAGAACTTACATTTAGTAATGCAAATGATTTCGTAATTTCAAATTCTACTACTTTGAATCTCGACTAATTCAAGGATTAAATTGACTAACTGGACTTCAAATAAAAATGTTAACATATATTTTGCTTGGTGAGATTATAGGTATCCCAAGTTACTCGATCACATGCATGAAAGGGCGTATATACGCCTACAAATAAAAGTTGAGTTTTATACCCAAGTTGGGAATATACGACTTGTATCGTCGGTCAGTTTAGAATAAATTTAATTATTTCTTCCTTCCATTTTATTTAACACTATTTTCTTATCAACACTTATACTAAAAGAATGATACGTTTCTATATTTTTTAATGAGAATTTTTAAAACTACACAAATATTATGGCATGTTTAACACCACAAACTTAGAAGTACACTATGACAATATCATGACATGTTTAAAATAATAAAAGTTAAAAATCTTTTTTTTTAACATTTCGTGATGATTCGAACTATGCCAAAGATGGACAATTATATATTATTTACAGACATAATTTTATTTTTGCATATATACTTAAAATATCAAGTCGAATCAGTTAAACTCATTGAAACGATTGTATACTTTTATTTGTTCCCCAATGTTGTGAGGAATTTTCTAGTAAACAATCACTATGAAATAATTTTTATATCATATAACAATGATATATTTTTGACTATACGAAACACAATCTTGCATTGAACATAAAGAGTTGAATGAAGATATATGGTCAGTACATAATTCAAAACAGGCAACAAGTCGATATATAATTCAAAACAGACAATAAAGGTTATAAAAATTTTAACTTGATGATATGAAAATTTAAAGGAAAACAAAAGAAGGAGAATGTTCCACAATTGACTCCTTTTTGCTATTTATTCAAACTTTTGCATCACTTAGGCTTTGGATAATACCTACAATTATAAATAAAAGGATGCAAGTAACGTAAATATTAGAATTATAAATATTACTAGTAGTATTCTTTTATTTTGAGAATAAAATAGAAATAAAGCAAAAAATAACTAACCAAAGTTGGAATTTTGTATGAGCATACGCAAGTAAGGATCCACTGGTAGACCATTTGCAGCAAAGTCAGTATCATACAACTGATTTTTAATAGGTCTACCATCAAGTCACCAAAGAATAATTATTTTCATATTTGAATTCTTTTTTTTGTGCCCTACGAATATAGATTGATTATTGCTTTTGCAATTTGTGATATATAGTTTTCTGAGAATGATTTAAATAAATATCCCTTTTAATGTATTTTGATGTTTCCTTGCTATTTTTAAAAGTTGTGCAAATATAATAATTGAAAAAATACTAGATTATTTTCTATCTTTTACAAAAAATTATATTAAGATTTTTAGTTTGAAAAAAAAAGTTGGACGGTCACTTTTAAAAAAAAAAGAAAGAAGAAGACCATTATGCAAAACAGATGTCTCTAAAAGGGAAATCAATGAATTTTTTTTATTTTATGCATGGGACTTTTGTGTCGGGTTGTATAATTACACTATGACAAATATTATCCATAATTTGTGTGTCTGATTTATCTTTTAATGAGGGTTTTTCAAGAAAAACTATACTTTAATTTGAGCTTATTTTATGTTTTTGAAAAATATTTAGATTTTAGAAAAATAAATATTTTTTTATTTATCAATTTTTTAAAAAAAGATATTACCTATGACCCAGTGGATAAACTTCTTTTGATTGGGTACCCTGACTTGTATCTCCCTCAACAACCTGTTTCTGCATACATTCATTAAAAAATTATGATATATTACTACTGCACACATATTATACCTTACAACGCATACAAATTTTTTGCAAAATAAAATTTGATGAAATAGTACTGCAAGTAAAATAAAAAGATATTGAATATATATATGAGATAAAAACCTGCACCCAATATTTTATATCTAAAAAAAATCCATATTATTACCCTTTGTTGAGAGTAACATCATTTCCATTAGTTTAGGAACTAAAATTGCTCATTTATACTAATTGAAGATCAAAATAGATAGCTTGAATAATATGGGGACAAAAATTAAAATAAGATAAGTATACAGGGATCAAAACTACTATTTTCACTATAATTATTATTGTTGCTAAGAAGTTTATCTTTGAATAAAAGCTCTAGGATAGAGAAAAAAAAAATATATATATATATATATAGACACACACATACACACCCTTGTAATGTAGTATCCGCAGTTTTACCACAACCATGAGAGCCTGATTAGTATTAACATTGTATCCTCATAGCATGGGCAAATCTAAGGCTAGGTCTATGAGGCCAAAATTTGAAAGGACCCAAATTTATTTTAAACTACCACTACTACTACTACTACTACTATTATTATTATTATTATTATTATTATTATTATTATTTATTTTAAACTATTATTATTATTACTATTATTATTATTATTATTATTATTATTATTATAAGTGTTACAATATTTTTTGTTATTTGTTTGAGGTTATTTATATCAATAAGTTCATAAATTATGATAATTTTCTTCATTATTAATTGGTATATTTTCTTCACCCATCAATTTTAATTTTATCCCTTTTATATAGAAATTAAGTTATATACATCAACAACATAATAAATTTCTTTATAATCTTCTCTGAAATTGAATGAACACAAAAAATATTCATGCATCAATTTCCTTTTAGTGTATTTCAACATATTATATTAGGTTATTTATAATTTATTTTAGATATTCATTAATGAGTACTACTTAATAGAATGAAGTGTAATTTTCGTTTAAATTGATCAGAAGGTGTAAATATTTTTGACACCGTTAATGCTCAAAAATTAAACTATTACGTTATGTATGTTCATTTATTTTGCTTGTTTGTGATGATAATCAAATCAAAATTTTCACTTTGAGTTTCGAAACTCAACATTTAATAATCCACCACTTTGTTCTTTGTGATATTCTTTCTAGATATTTAAAAAAAATTCTCTATGTTTTGTCTTAAATGATTAATTTGTTGTTTAAAATAAATATATGGGTATCGGTGCATGTTTAGCTTAACGTACGTCATTGAGGTCAGCCATGGAAAAGGGGTATGCAAAACGACAAGCTCAAACTCAAGCTCAAGGGCAAGGATAAACGAGATGGAGACGACCTAGGAAAGTTACTATTGCTACGTTTGGCAGCTCAGTGGGGGTGCATATGCAAGCTCATTTCACCACTGATAGGAATATGAACGCTACTCTAGTGGGCTCATCAGAGGTAATATGTTAGACGACAAATGTGATAAATGCGGAGGGTACGACAGCTAAGACCCCAGAGATGTATTAGGGATTGAATTGAGTTCTGATCCAATTGACTCCATTGGTACCCAGATTCTAGATGTTAGCTCTCCTGTCATAACTTAAGGAATCTCGGAGGTTCATGAAGTGAGATTGAGGATTCAGGGAAACTTCCAGCGGCGCCATGGACATATTTGTTCCATAAAAATAGACTGGCTTCAAACGATCTTACTCTAAATTATATTCCTCCTCAAGTGACTGAAGGGAAGCCAGTGGCTCAACTGGATAAAATCGAAGTAGATAAGTAGGTATTGAAGTGGAAATGTGTCCTTATTGCATATGAGAATGGAGATAGTCCAGGATATGATGTTATTCATCACTATGTTAATCTAAATTTTTCATAAGTAGCACAACCAGATTTTTTCTTACATGAAGATGGATATTATATTAAATTAGTGAGTGATATGCAAGAAGTCTATTATGCTGGGCCTAACACCACTAGTAATAGACCATTAATACTCAAGCCTTGGATCGCAGATTTTAATTTCAATGTGGAATTTTCTTCAATGATCCCTATATGGATGAAGTTTTATAATCTACCCATGTCATGTTGTAGAATGGACTCTCTTAGTCGAATAACCAGTTGTATTGGAAATCTTGTTTACACTTATGAGTGCACAACCAAGTAGATTCGAATATCTTATGCAAGAATGCTAATAGAGATGAATGTCACGCAAACCTTTCAAACTGAGATAGTTTTCATGGATTCAGATGGTAGGAAATTCAAACAAATAATATCATATGATTGGAAGCCTGTTTGTAATGTTTGTCTTGTTGTTGGGTACAAATGTGCACCTCAAGCTAATATCAAGATTGATCATGACAAGCCACAAAGAAGAAGGACTGGTCAAAAAATGTGATGTAAGAGTGGAAGACTAAACAAATTGTACCATCTGTTGGGATGACTAAATCATAGATAAGTCGCAAAAGGGGATTCCTACAAGACTTGCTAAAGAGAAAGTGATTGAGAATCAAATCACACAGAGTTGGGTGTAAAATAATCTTGGAAGGCAAGATGACCAGAGAGGCAAAGTAATGCAATCTATTTTGGCCTTGGATTGAATAAATTTCCCTAGTCTGGGTAGCAGACCAATCAAAAACACTTTTGAGGTCTTATGTAATAAACAGGGAGCAAATCAAACTCCTCATGTGGATAAAAAGAGGAACCCCCCTCCCTCCAAATTGAATAATCTCATGGTTGTCAGAATATTAGAGGGGTCAAGAACATTGGAGACACGCTAGGTCAAATGGGAAGATGCAACAAGTCTGGAGCAATCATAAGTCTTTACAGCCTCATCTAAAGTATCTAAAAGTTAAGGAGTTCAAAGGAATTAGCCAAAAGATATTCCAGGCAAGAGCTAAATTAGTTGATGTATATAGGAGCATTGCAACTTCATACTCTGACACCTTAGTGGATTTTGAGAAAACTCTGCTACATAATCTGGAGAAATGATCCCTTGTAAAGAAGAGTGTGCTACAACAAAAATCTAGAGCTAGTTGGATTAAATTAGGAAATGCCAATACTAAGTATTTTTCTACAGTTATGAAGGAAAGATCACAAAGAAAATAGATATCTCAAATCACTGCTTAGCTGGTAGCATGCTTACTGACCTTGAAGATAGTAAAGCTGAGAATATTGATTTTTACAAATATCTTATGGGTAAGCTACTGTTTTACCAAGTATTAATAGAAGAATTACGCAGAATGGTCCAACACTAAATCAACAGCAAAAACTTGATCTATGTGCCCAGGTAACAGAACAGGAGATATTTATAAGTCTTCAATCTATTGGGGGTGATAAGGTATCGAGAATAGATGGTTATAATGTTGTCTTCTTTAAGAAAACTTGACCTATAATTAAACAAGATATCAATGCAGTTGCCTTGGATTTCTTTATCTCTACCAAGATGTATAAGGCTGTGAATTGTACTATCATTACCCTTCTTCCTAAAATTGACAAGCATAAAACTGCTAAAGACTTCAGACCTATTACCTACTATACTATTCTATACAAAATCTTATCAAAAAATCCTAGCCAATAGATTATAGAATTTTATGAGCTTAGTCATATGTCATACTAAGGAGGAAGATTGGGGACAATATTATACTGTCTCATGAGTTGGTGCAGTCCTACTCTAGAAAACATATCTTTCTCAAATATATGATAAAAATTGATCTCCAAAAAGACATATGACCAGTGGAGTGGATATTCCTGCAACAAGTAATGGTGGAAAATAGATTCCCTAGAAGGTTTATTGAGTGGATCATGGAATGCATTAGAACAGTTCACTATACCGAACTGATCAATGGTGAAACCACGCAACCATTTGATGTTGCTAAGGGTTTGATGCAAGCGGATCCTATCTCCCCCTTCCTATTTTCTATCTCCATGGAGTACCTAAGCAGAAGCTTAGAAGGGGTGAATATTGATCGTGAATTTGAATTTCATCTTAAGTGTGCTATATTGGAAATTACACACATAAGCTTTACAGATGACCAACTGTTTTTCTCAAAAAGGAGATTTACCATCAGTTAGGGCTCTATACAAGTGTTTTCTGGATTTCTCTGGAGCATCTTGTCTAAAAGAAAATTTTGAAAAAAGTACAATGTACTTTGGTGGGGTGCCTCAACTCACTCAGGATACTATTCTGAATCATCTAGGTGTTGGACTTGGAGAATTTCCTTTCATATATTTGAGTATTCCCCTTTCTACTAGAAAAGTTATCGTGCTGCAGTGGGAGCCTCTCATTGACAATATCATAGGAAAGTTGTCATTGTGGACTGCCAAAAAATTATTTTACGATGGAAGAGTTCAACTAGTCCAAACTGTACTCTTTGGTATACAATCCTTTTAGCCAACACTATCTATCATTCCTGCTAAAGTTATCAAACTAATTGAAAGGTACTGTAGGAGTTATGTCTGGTCTAGTACCAATGAAATTACAAGAAGTCTCTAATAAAATGATCTAGAATTTTCTACATAAAGCTTCTGGAGGATTGAAACTGATTAATCTGCAATTGTGGAACAAAGCAGCTATTGCAAAAACCAGCTGGAATTTATCGAACAAAAAAGATAGGCTTTTGATTAAACGGATTCATGCATATTATGTCAAAAAGATGAGGCTTCAGTAGATTACCATTCCATCTCAAGCCTGTTGGATGGTGAGAAAAATTTTGGAGGCCAGAAGTTCACTAATGCAAATGCAGCCTATTATTCAAACTAAAGGAGGTGTGATAAGACAGATATATCTACAACTATTGGGATTTACTCCTAGAATGTCGTGGAAAAGCTTAATGTTTCAAAATAATGCTAGACATAAAGCTACTTAACTATGCGGTTACACTTACATGGGAGATTATTAACTTTTGATCGGCTGCTTAAATGGAGAATAGTGATTGAACCAAAGTGTGTCTTATGCAATAAGATGGATGAGTCAAACGAGAACCTTTTCACAAGATGCCCCTTTATGCAAATGTTTATTGGTAAAAATTATGCTATGGTTGCCAATGGATGGACAAATATAGAGTTATTAGGACCAGTATATGGAATAGACTATATCACAAGCTAATGGAAAATCTCAAAGAGCTATCATATTCAGATGTGTTTATGCTGTTTATGCTGAGGTAATTCATGCTATTTGGATAAAAAGGAATCTGCAGACTTTTGACAAAAGATATAAAGATTGAAAAGGTATTGCGAGGGAAATTGCTAATATTTGCAATGTTAGGGTACCAGCTGGATGTGGCCACCTACAATCTAGTTTCACTTTCTGATATACTATTTTCTATCTTATGTAAATTTAGCTCTCAGTAGTTGGGGTCCGAGAATGTAACTATTTTAAATAGGCAATAGTGATATCACTAAGCTATAGATTTGTATTTCTTACTTGATGGTTGATATATAAGATTAGTTTCCAAAACAAATGATTTTTTCTTAAGTCATGAGATTCGTTGAGCAGCCTCCGCCCCATAGCTATATATACCAAAAAAATGATATACATGTTAACTTGAGACAAATTAGAAATTAGAATTTATTCATGTTATAATCATCACCCAAACAAGACATATATCCAAATTAAATACATACATAATAAAAGAAGTAGGATATCAAGGACAAAAAGAAGCATACCTCTAGAGATAAATTTTAACTTTGGGCTAAATTGAATGGGGTTTGTTGGTTAATCACAGGCCTGTCAAGAAAATAAATAGGAGTTAATAGAAATTTATTTTTACATTCACTATAAAAAAAATAATGATGAAGAAGTTTTATCGATAAATAACAAAAATCTCTTGCTAATCTTATTTAATCATGGATTATAAAGAAATCTCGTTATATACAATTTATTCAGCGAAAGATCAACAACTTATTTCATTAATAATTTTTTATAGTAATTATTTGATATTGCAGAGGAAATAAGTAAAATATATATCTACCTTGGTACACGCAGAGTCTCTTGTGATGTATTCCACATGTTAATTTGTTTGAACAAGTTTTCTAGTGGATTCTTGCCCTTTTGAACCTAATCGAATGAATAAATAAAATATTAGCTTGTAATTAAGCATATTAATTCAAATAAAATATTCATGACTATGATATTTGAAAGAGTAAAAATTTATATTCATTAATGGTAAAATTAAAAGATGAATAAATTACCGTAGTGGTTTCATCTAAGAGAAGTTGTTGTCGTTGCACGGGAGGAATAACAGATGCAGTTGCATTTGATGATTCAGTTTTCTCAAAAGATAAATCACTACTTTCATTATCTGTTGTGTTTTGAGAAGAAAAATCTTCAATACTTGACGACTTTTTTTCAAAGATTTTCTGTATAATAAAGTGAGGGTCACAAAATAAAGAAAAAAATTTACTAACATCATGCAATTTAATTATCGTGTTTGCAGTAATGCATTAGTTTTGTAGCACGTAGTATAACTTATAGTAAACATATCTTAGACTAATAAACTAAGGTTTGGTCTAATAATATGCTAATTGAAAAGATGTGCTAGGATCTAGATTATTAGAAAAGATTAATCAAGTGAAAAAGAAAAACAGGGATAGATAAAGTTTTATATTCCACATAAGAGACTAATATGGATAGTTCAATATTTTTAATATATATTTATGTCGCCAGTGTCACTAATTTTTTGTGCCTTGAAAAATCTATGTTGGATGTTGCTATCAAATGAAAAATTTTAAAATAATCACTCAATTAAGATTCAAATTTTAATATTTTAGCAATTAATATTTTGAACTATATAGGTATTCCAAATTTTTAATCATTAATTCTAATTGATCCATTCAATTATTCAAATTTATAATAAATCTAAAATGTAGTTTTCATCTAACTCTTGCTTACTTATATAATAATTATTTAATTTGAACTAAAAATTTCAACATTTATGATTTAAAAAAGTTATATATTTAAGGGCTTTATAAAATAGATATGTCTAAGTAAGATTGATCTACGTTTTCTAACACAATTGATACAGATAAACAATTTCATTGAAGAATATGCTATAAAAGTTAAAATCGATATTAGGTTAAAGACAATTTCTTTTTGTTGACTTTGTCGTATTAAATAATGCAACCTTAGCTTCACATGCAAATGCATACATAATAAAGAAATATTCACCCTAACAAGCTAAGTATATAATTAAATAATGATAAAATATAATTAGTCATGTGTCATCTGGATGTTAGAACCGATGAACCCCATTTCACAATTTACATCAGTGGTCATACAAAGATAATCCAAACCTTTAAAATCCATCAAAAACCTCCTAAATCCCATCAAATTGCTGATAAAAGCTCCCTAAACTCTTCTTTCTAACTCCTATGTTTCTCTTCACTTTTGCCACACCTTGTATCACGACCCTAATGACCGTGATTGACACCCACACCAATCTCCCGGTGGGCGAATCAATGCTTCCCAATAACTACCCCGTCAATAACCATTTCAATAAAAAGTAACACTAGTAATAAAATGAAATGAAATATAACATCCAAAAACTGTAATAACCAACTAAACCAAAACAACTAAATCTTCCCAAGATCCGAAAGTCATTGCACTTCAATGTCTAACTATAAGTCTAAGAATATGTAAACTAAAATGAAATAGAAGCCGCAATATCCGAAGGAGAGACATCTTTGAAGAAAGAGTGAATCAGCCCATTTCGCATCACTCACCTTTTAGAGGAATCTCTACTATTTATAGGTGAGGATGAGAGGAACTTCCTGAATCGTATTCTGAACTCAGAAAAAAGTGCAGGAGTAGGGTCAGTACAAACACGGTACTAGTTAGCATCCTCGACTGACTTACATAATAACATATAATTAAGGCAATAATAATATGAAACTAGTCACAAACACAAAACATAATTACAGTAACTTTACAAGTACACTAGCTCTGCACAGGTGACAACCGTCCTGCTCACCGGATTGGTCCTTTCCCTGCAGCGGCCACTTTCTCCGTGGTGTTACTGCTCGAGTCGGTAGCTTGACTTAGCTGCACCTTTCATCAATTCACCAGTTTTCAACAATTTACACATTCAAATATTCAATCAAATGACACACGAACTTTTGACACAAATTCACATCTACTCATCTTCACATGAGATTTAAGCATTTCATCACAAGGATAACAACATCAAAATCAATAATCGTTTAATCAATTCACACTTAACCTATTTCCACCATCCTCAATTCAAGTTACAGATACATAATTCAGAAACTCAACTCTACCACTTATGACATACTCATTCCGAATTGTTAATACGCTACAAAAACATCATAAAATAGAACAAAGAGTGACATGTTGGGTACACGCCTCCGTCATGTCCCCATAGACACTGCGTCATCAATATTAGTGTATATACATGCTAGAGGATCTTATTTTTGTCCTTCCAGTCATGACCTACAGGGGACTTTAGAAATCTATGTACTATACAAGTGCGGTACCCGCTCCTGCTCATATGCTCGTCCGGATGCTCCTCTCGGATACGAGCCACTCAACCAATATCGCTCGCCCGGATGCTCCCCTCGGGCAAGAGCTTCTCATCTTAGGGTATTATTACTATCCTTAACCATTCTCATTCAACTTAATATACATGGTGAATTCTTTAAACACTCAGGAGTTTACAATCTACTCCATCGCTTACATAAATACAAAACCATCAAACATATCAATAGGAATGCAAAGGAACTTCACTTAACCATTAAACACAACTTCATAACAGTTCACAGACCACATCATATCTACATTACTTGTACAGTTCATTCAACAGTAAAGTTTTATAATAGGTAATGTCCACAGACCAATCACATATCATCATTGCACAAAATATATATACCATTAAATAGGGTCTATTTTCCTTAAACCATACCCTACCTTGGTTTTTGGGTATGAAAGTCAGCTACTCCGCAGGAGCCTTGCCCTTTCTCAACGCCTTGAAAAGTTCGAAATCTACAATAATAATTTTGAGTAATTTCATTATTTACTCTTTGAATAAGGGTCTTAGAAGTTCAACCCCTTCCCTGCAGGACACTTTCAAAAGTAAAACCCCAATTCCACCTAGTTCTAGGTCCCAATTCCGGCGTAACCCACATTTTCAAGCAAGTAAACCTCGGGGAATGATTAATACCCCTCAAATCTCTAATCAAACCACCCCATTAACTCTCAATAATCCAGCCCTATTCTATCAACCTAGGTATTCTCAACTTAAAATTCCACCATTAAAGATTCTATATGAATTTTAGGGTCAACCACATCCATCATTAAGATAGGGGATCAAGAAATTTACCTTGGGAGAGGAATTCACTACTCTGGGTAGAAAATCGCCTTTAGACCTTTTTCTTCGATTTTTTTGAAATAATGGGGTATAAACCCATAAATCTTACTTAAACTCACTTTTTGATTCCCTTCATCTGCTGCAGCGGTTAGATTTTCGCTGCAGTAGACCCGCTACAGCTATAACACCCCAAAAGTTTCTAAGAACAGGCCCAGACTTAAGGAAAGAAATCCGTTGGAAGGGAAAAAATTTACCTTAGAACGAGTCATGTGACTCGTTAGGTGACCTAATGGGTCGTGGTCAGACCTGTGAGGAGAAGTCAGGAGGTGCAGCAAGGTCCAGTGACCACGAACGACCCAACGAGTCGTTAGGTAGGCGATGATTCATTAGGTCGGCCATTGGGGGATTTTGGAGATTAGAGACGGGGTCTTGAGTTAGTTAGTCATCGTGTCAAGTAACAACTCATCAGGTCAGTCGTGGGAAGGAGGAGCTGGTACCGTGGGCTTCAGTGGCAACGGGAGGAATCACGAGTTGTGGGATGGACAATGATTCGTGAAGTCAGTCACCGTCAGACCCAAGAAGAAATTTTGAGAAACGTCCAAGTGCATTCCACGACTGGGCACCATGAGTCGTTGCCAACCCTAAGACTCGCGGAGTTCCTCGTGTGGACTAGTAGGGGGATTTTTCCTGTGAATTTTCAAGGGTGTTTTCTTAAAATCCTATGCTTCTAACTTCTAAACTACGTCATTTTGAGTATTATTTGGGACTTTTTTAAGGATTTCTTCTAGCCTAGTTCCTTATTCCTTCAAAATTCCCTCTCAAACTCTTCTTCTTCCTCTCTCTCAAGACTCAAGGATTCATCAATGGTTTCTTCAAAGGCTTCAAGGTTCTAGTTCAAGTGGGGTTTTCTTCGAAGTAGGTATGTGGACTTTTAACAAGGACATCCTTTCATCCTTGTGCCCCAAATTTTTATTTAAAAAAAAAACTAAATTCATGATTCTAGAAAAGCATGTTCTAGGGTTTCAAATAATGCATAAACTCTGATGTGGTTTTTTTGTCTAATTCTAAAGACTCTCTCGATTAATAGTAGGGCATTTAATGAGATTACTTATATCTATCCTAAAGTATGTGTGTGATATGTGAATAACATGGATGTGGGATTTTCACCAAGAATTATTCTAGAATTTTAAATGGGATTTCAAAAATTAATCATATGCTCTTATCATGAAGTTATATCCTGGTTTAAAATATATGTAGATCACATGGGTTTTGCAAATCTAAAACATATGTCGCATTATATGTGTTGGAACACGATTAGAACCTATGGGCTTTGACCAATGTGAAGTTTGTGCATGTTTCACTATGATTACGAGGTAAATGTTTTGGGTATGATTTGAACCTATGATAATAGCATGATTATCGAATATTCATCATGAATTTGAGTAAATTCGAATTGGGGTTTCATGAAATATTTATGTGCTTCCACTATGATCTCATTGTGCATTGATTAAAGTACGATTTTGACCTATGGATCTTACATGAATCTAAGATATACGTTATATGCTATGCACTCGGGATTTGAATGTTGTGGATGTGTGTAAAGTATGATGTAATTTGTTGAATGCTCATGTCTCTAATTATTTGTTGCAATTTATATTAGTTCTAGTTTGTCGGGACTCTCATTAGCTGAGAATGTTTCCCTTAGTCTGTCGGGACTCCCATCAGCTGAGAATATTTCCCTTAGTCTGTCGGGACTCTCACCAGTTGAGAATTTTTTCCTTAGTCTGTCGGGACTCTCATCAGCTAAGAATGTTTCCCTTAGTCTTTCGGGACTCTCCTTAGCTGAGAATGTTTCCATTAGTCAGTTAGTGACTCTCTATATTAGAGAATACTCTCCCTTAGACAGTCAGGGACTCTCCACAGCTGAGAACATTTCCCTTCAACAGTCAGGGACTCTCCCTTAGACAGTCAGGGACTCTCCACAGCTAAGAACATTTCCCTTAGACAGTCAGGACTCTCTATGATATCAGTCACGACTTCGGTCCTCAGTATTTGTTTAGTATATAATATTTGCTCATCAGTTGACCATATTTCTGTGAATGTTTCTTATAAAAATTGTTATGTTAATATGCATATGTGTATCTCATACAAGGTTGTTGTATCTTCAGTTATGTTTCCATTAATGTGTTCAGTTTACTTTCTTCTTGTATACTTGTATGTTTTAGTTTATTTATACTTCTCACATACTCAGTACATTCCAAATACTGACCGCACGTCTTTATGTGCTATATTATTTCATGATATAGACTCGGGTCTCCAGACCCAGCCTCGTGGTTAGATACGCTTCATTCCCCTCTCAGCTGCTTGTGGTGAGTCCTCATCTCTCGGGGACGCGATTTATATTTTTATTATGTTTCAGTTTTTAGATTTTAGGAGTTAGCCGGGGGCTTGTCCCAGCAACTCATCAGTTTAGTAAAGGTTTTCAAAGTTGTCTAGATAGATTTAGCTTTGTATCAAAGTGTTGTTACATTTGTTCTTATGGTTTCTAATTAGACTCTTTCAGTTAGTTTCCACTCATTTATGTTCTATTAGTTATTTCGATTATTAAGTGATATGCTATGATTATGCCATGGGACGACTTGGAGCCTCTCGGGATTCCTTGTCCCGTGCCTCGATCCGGGCCTATGTTCGGGTTATGACAAACTTGGTATCAGACCAAAGGCTTAGAGTGTCCTGGGGTGTCTAAAAGCTGCGTTAAGTAAAGTCTTCTTCATGGGGGTGAAGCGCACCACACTTATCACGAAGAGGCTATGAGAAGTTTAGGAAATGTTCCCTTCTTTCATGATCTGAGTCATGCAATGAAATGTCTCTCCATTCCTTTAATTCGTGCTATACGCGTGTGATGAAACATGTTTCCTCAAGGAACCAACGGAAATCAGCCAGCCCTACTAACTCCAACGGATCCCATGTTCAGGCAAGTTGCGGATGCAAAACTCGAGGCCGCAATCCGAGTGTTGATATGGGCCATGATCACCTAGCCTAACCAGATGACTATTGCATCAGCGAACCCTACTAGTGAGGCGGTAGCTATTTGATAACGCTCAAACCACACTTCCAAATGAAGTATGAAGCAGATGTTGTCAATAAATAACCCAACTAGAGGTTGGGGTCGATCCCACAGAAAATATGAAAGATCTAGATTACAGCCGTTAGATGAACTTGTATGGTAATTACTTCACAAAGGGGGGATTTCTAATAAAAATCAATAATAGAAATAAGTAGAAGTCAAGATTATATTTGCGAATCAATAATTAAAGGAATAACTAGGGTTTATGTTCCCCATGGATTCATAATAGCTTTGGGTATACACTCGTGATCTTTACCAATACTTACATACAGAACTGATAACTTAGGTTCATTCAAACGATCGACCAATCCCTATTGAATGACTATCCTCAATTACTCAACCAAGTCTCATGAGTTTTGCAAATTAACCATTATCATTAAGTTCCAGATATAACTATCTTGCGACCACAGCTCAAGTTAATACAATGATCATCAAGATCAAGGCACTGTTATAATTCTCTTTTCCTAATCTCTACCTCTTCGACCAAAGCAAGTAAAGAATTCAGGCACTTCCTAACGTTGCGCACCGCTAGGAATCATAAAGACGAAGAGAATACAATATAAGCGTTTAGTATTGGTTTTAGACTCACTTTGTGCAACCCTAACTTGTTAATCCGCCATGGTTCCCACAACCCTAGCTATGGAGGTTTTAGCCTCTCATAGTTTCAAGGTTGTGAATTATATTCATGATTGAAAACATAAAACAATACTTATAAAGATGATTGAGAAAAATGATTCCTTCAATTAAACCACAAAATCTTGAATAACAAGAAGCAAGAACAATATGAGTTCAAGAAAAGGTTGATCACAAGGTTGAACCAACTCAATATTCTCTTTTAGTGATGTAAAATTGCTTACTACAATGTTTTCCTACTAGAATTAAGTTTATTCGTCGTCCTCTCTGAAGAATAAAACATAAAAAGTATTTATAGAGACACAAGAATCCTTTTCCTAAACTAACAGGACTGCTTTCCATATCTGTAGCCGACCTCATCAGGGTCCACCTACGACTCATAGGGGTTTCTCACGGACCGTGGTATCAACTCATGGCTTGAAGTGTTGGCTGAATTTTGGCTAAATATTGGGCCAAGGTACGATTCGTACCAACATCCTGTTACTCGTACATTGCACCCGTGGCTTGATCCTGATACTTTGAACTTTGTATTAACTTCACCACGACCAGTATGGTACGACTCGTACCTTCATCTCATGGGTCGTAGGGTACTCTCACACTGAGAATCAGCCTCCTGTGCAATTCTTTTGGATTTCATCACGACTGACTTACCACGACTGACTTACCACGACTTGTACCATCATGGTACGATCCATGACAAGTCTCATGGGATCAGTCTTCCAGGTTAAACTTTTAGCTTCTCATCAAGGCCCTCAGTACGACTCGAAGGTCCATCCTACGGATCGTACTGTGGACTGCACTTTTTACCCTTTTTTGCACACTTTTGGCTTCCTTTTGCAATTTATTGTTCCAACACCCATTTATCCTGAAATCAAAGGAAAAGTGCCTCATATCTACATAAATACACCTAAGTCCATGCTATTTTCTTAGTTTTGAGCGTCAATAGTGCTGTAAATCCACAACACATCAACACCCTCAACTTAAGACTTTTGCATGTCCTCAGGCAAAGAAAAAGAAAAACTAAACACGATGCTCAACTACAAAATAAACCTAAGATACTACAGCCAAAACTCAAACAAATTTGTGCACTCTATATACAAATTCTATTGACCCTTCCTCTTGAAACATCAACAGCTATTGTATTGCAAGCAACATCAAAACATCATATTCAGGGATCAAGACATGTCATCTAGCTATCAACAAGCAATCAAGTCATCACCTATGTGTCTCACACATACTAATGGTACAAAGCAAACATAATCCATGTACCTTCACAAAAAATGAAGTCCCTACTCTAGTATGAAGTATCAAATGAAACATGGGATTAGGCAAATGAAACACTCACTCTCTCAAAGAACTGCAAGTATTATGCATCAGATACCATAGGCTTGTCCTTATTTTTTCTGCTTTGGTTTGTTAGATGGTCAAATTAAGATCACTATAGGACTTGATATGGATTGTAACATAAGCTTAGGGTTGGACATGATAAAGATGAAAGATTTTATGAGTGACTATTCCTTCCTTGGCACTACATTCATTGGCTACACCATTCTCCTATTTTACCCTTCATTCTTTTTGTCTTCTTTTCTTCCCTTTTTCCATTTTAAGAATATTTGCATGGGTGAGGTGATTTTTCACATTTTTCAACAATTTCAAGCTATTTTTGATTTTTTTTCTTTTTTCTCAATATTCTCAAATTTTCAACTTTTTACTTTTTCACCTCACCACACCTTTTTTCACCATTTTTTTCTTCTCTTTCTTTTCTTTCTTTTTCTCCCGCTTCCACCATTTATGCACCCCTACTCTAGCCACCCTCAACTTAAGCATTTTGCTTATATTGAGGTTCACAATATCCAAGGAAGGACCAGGGCCAAACAGGTTCATTATTATTAAATGGGTACGGTTAATAGGTAAATTAAAGAAATATGGTTTATTAAGGCTCAAACTGGGATCAAGGGATTCATGAAACTTTGGTAGGGCAATATAGGCTAAAAGTGAGCTTAAAACAAAAATGACCTATGATCATATCCTAACCAACCATCCTCAACCTATGCAGAGACCAACCAGGCAAGTTCTAGATCTTCAACAACATACCGCAACAAATACTAAGACCTCACTCGCACATGCTACATGAACTATTTTTACTTTACCTGTCTGGTTCATACACGGCTTAACAAGACTAGCACTATTAATAACTAAATGACATAAAAAGATCCACAGAAATCATGCATTGTTTTCACAAATACATAGCAAAAATTTTTAAACAGGGTAAATTTTTCAAAAACAACAAAAGTAGTGCATATCCATTGGCTGAATATTCCTAAGTTACTTTTTAATCAAGCAAAAATCACAACTAAAAATAAAAATCCTAACACATACCGGTTCTACTAGATAGCATGCCTGAGGGAAAAGAAACACAGCAAGAAAAACCCTCAGACGAACAAAAATATCCCAAAAATAAAAGTACACCCCCTTTTTTTCAAAAAAAAATGAGCTTCGTCCCCGAAGCACAAAAGATAAGCATGAAGGGAAAAGGGACATACCTGTGGCTACTTAGACTTCGCCTCTGTCATCTCGAGAAGGTGGTACCTCCACGATAGTAGTGGCACTAGCTATGGCCGGCGCACTCAATGGTGTAACAATGGGGGTAGTGGTCCCCCCCCCCAGTGGATGTAGCCGTTTGAACAGTCTTTGTAGTAACTGGGCTGAACGTGGCTCACCCGAAGGGTCATGGCCACTAACAAGCTTGGGCTGAGCTGTGGTGGAGCTTCCCGCTCCTATAACTCTCTCATGCAGCTCCATCATATGCTCCTCATGAGCCCTCATACTCTCCGCTCTAGCCCGTTTGCGCTCTTTCTTCTCCTTCTTTCTCTTTTTCCTCAAACTCTCCTCACCAGCATCTTCAGCAGCTCTCTTCTTTCCTTTATCACCGGCTGCAGTTGGCCCCCAATATGCTGCCAAATCAATATCCTCATCAAGCTCTGCATCCAGGTCTGGAAGAGTGGGGGCTGTTATAACAGTTGGTTGACTCCAAAGGGCCCCCAGCTCCGCACAGAGACTGCCGGTGTCTCACTGCTCCACCATCCTCATGTTAAATCTGTTCTCAAAACTATCTAGGCGAGTATGAAGAGCCTGAGCTGCTGCATCTATCTCGGATTTGACCCATGGCTTTACATTCTCCATCATTGCCTGAATTTTGCGCTCGGCTATGGTCAATCTCTTTGCTAGCTTCTGGAGGAAATCCTGTAGTACCAAGATGTACCCTGCAAGAGACTGAGTCTGTACACTGGGTAGCGCATAGCTTAGGTACTGGGAGATGACTCTGAATGACCAGCATCTGTAGTCGGTGTCTCGCTCTGCTCCTGAGTACTGGGTACATTCACCTGTACGTCCCCTACTGGCTGAGCTGCTGGGATAGTTGTAGGCATCCTGGATCTGCTCACCGAGTTCATCTCATCCCGGATAAGGCTTATGTCTACAATTCTTTGGCCTCCAATCAATCTCTCATCACCTCGCTGAACTCTCGCCTCCCTGCACAAATTGTATACAAGGCTCGGGAATGGAATAGTAGTGCTTACTTCCACTGCTCGGTCTCGTATATCTGTAGCTATGATCCTGGATATGTTAAGAGGGTAGCGAGACATGAGGCACGCAACCAGCGCCGCTCTATCATCACTCAATGTGTTATCATTGACTGTGGGTGATAATCGTGTCTCACCAGTGTCCAGCAGGCCTTTGCTGTGAAGTTTAGTGAATTCTTTATCACCTACTTGCCACCTGTAATCCACTCAGCCTCATCCTTGTCTCATCTATCACTTCCACTAGCCATTACAGCTACCTTTGTCTCTCACCCCTGCTCAGACTCCTAATCTGCTTCATTGCCTCAACCCTGTAATCATACTCTGGGTTATCCTTGTTGGTCTGAACTGAGGTCCATATAATATCCGTGCAATAGTCCGCTCGGATACATCTACTACTCGCCCTCGGACTAGACACTCTTCAAGCAAGGATGCTCCTTTATCTTTTGCCCCTACTTTGCTTTCTCCTCCATTGTGGCCAGGTAGTTGGCGTAGAACTCCCTGACGATCTCCTCTGTGTATTGTGTAGGGGTCTTGGCCATCTATTCTAATGCATAGAATCTAAAAATATGCTTCATCTCCTCAACTTCATTCAAGGAATTAGTGAGGATCCGCGGTTCTTCTTGGATGATTCTTTTTGGTTTGTTTTTGGCGGGGAGAGTGATGCCTTATTCATATATTTCTCTAGCACCTGGCACTCTCCACTGCATTGTTCTATTTTCTCTGGCAGGGGTCTCCTCCTCCACTTCTTGATCACTACTTTCCACATCATTTTGGGGGCCCTTCTGACCCTTCCTCAGTGTTGGAGTCAGTTTCCAGCCTTTGTTGTTCCTCTCTAGCTCTTTCTTCAGACTGGGGAGCTTGAGCGGATGTAGCCGTGGTTTCTTCAGCTTGGGTCTTTGCTCTTTCCCTAGTGGTTCTAGTTCCATCTGTGTCTCAGGTGTCTACTTGATAATCCTCGAGTAAACCACTAGGTGAATCTCCAGCTTAATCAGACTCTGAGTCCATTGTTTCATCTATCAATGTCCTGGGGGCTTGTGTTTTGTCTTCCCTGCATTTTTAAGTTATCGTACCTGGTGAGAAAGAGGTTAGCGTTCCGTTTTTGAAAAAGAAAAATCAGATAGAAGAAGTTCAGTAACTCATCACGGGTCCTCACTACAAGTCGTACCTCGAAGGTACGACTCATGAGAAACCCTGATGATATCCCACGACTCGCAGGTACGACTCGTACCATGAAGGTACGGTTCGTACCTTGAGTCGTCTGATGAAGTCCCATTTTGAATAAATTCTACTTTTCACCACGACTCGTGGTACGACCCGTAGGTCGATTCCACGAGTCGTAGGGTGGGCTTCCAAGATTGATTTTTCATGATAAGTGGTACGAGCACTTAGTACGATTTGTGGTGTCAACCTATGACCCATACTGTGCTGCGTACCCTTTTTCAGACCATTTTTACGATTC
Source organism: Datura wrightii (assembly GCA_035772735.1). Lineage (NCBI taxonomy): Eukaryota > Viridiplantae > Streptophyta > Magnoliopsida > Solanales > Solanaceae > Datura > Datura wrightii. Next base: position 92,837,949 of record JASDFA010000018.1, read on the forward strand.
TTTTTGCTCAGTGTGTAAGTGCTTGTTTTGCACATTTTTGGGTACTCAGATTTCCCCCAGGTCTAGCATTTGGTAAACTCCCTTTTTACATTACTTAATCCTCCCCTACCCGTAACTCCCTTTAGGTGTTCCAGGGCCAAAATTCAATAAATTGCAAGTGGGTTTCCAGTCGAGTTGGTGGTTTTCGCACATACCCATTGATTTTCAAGTATACTCAGCGATTCTTATGGGTTTTCGATTCCCTTAAGTTCACTTTCAAACATTTAGAACTTGCAATGTCAATCACTTACTTGATTGTCGATTCATAGACTGGAAATCAACTTCTAGGGCTTTGCACACTTAGTTGAAGCAAGAATTTTGTGCTTACTTTCTTGATGATGGGAAGCTACGGGTGTTGGGAAGAAGATTCGCAAGTCGTGGGTCGTGGGTTTTGAGTTGTTCGTGTGGGAGAATGGTGAGTTTTGAAGTTTAAGTAGGTGAGGTAAAATTTAAAAATCTAGGCTGAATCGGGTAATTTTGACTCATCACGACTCGTACCACAAGTCGTAGGAGCAACCTACGACTCGTCCCCTGACCCGTAGTGACTTTAACCAAAGAGAACTAACCTAGGGACTTACGTCCTATGATTCGTACTATTGAGGTACGAATCGTAGGATGAGTCATAGGTCGGACTTTGCTTAGAATTTTCTCTGCTTTTCACCACCACTGTTGCCACTGCTCGTAGGACCTCACCACGAGTTGTACTGAGATCCTGTAGTAGCGGATTTTTCAGCCACCTGTTTTTGTTTCCCTGCACACTGAGCACACATTAGTTCAATAACTCAGGTTGCCTCCCAAGAAGCACTTGATTTAACGTCGCGGCACGACGCAGGTGTCCTGGTTACTCAGATTTCATCAAACCACCACTTGGGTTGCCTCCCAAGAAGCGCCTAATTTAACATCGTGGCATGACGCAAGTCTCTTGACTACTCAGAATTCGTCAAGTGACTCATACTCCTCCTCAAGTGTTGTGATCACACTATATTCCTTTGGTTGCTTCATAGTCCGACAGATGTTGAAAGTGACCTCTTCTTTGTTTATCCTGAACTTTAACAGGCCAGCTTCCACATCCATTAGAGACCTCCCAGTAGCGAGGAATGGTCACCCTATAATGATGGGGACCTCATAATCGACCTCGCAATCCAATATCACGAAGTCCGCTGGGAATATGAACTTATCAACCTTGACTAGCACATCAACTAGGATGCCCACTGGTCTCTTTTACTGTTCTGTCGGCCATCAGTAGTCGCATGTTGGTTGGTGTGGGAACTCCCAATCCTAGCTTTTTGAAGACCGCCAAGGGCATTAGATTAATGCTAGCTCCCAGATCACAGAGTGCCCTTGCGAACTCGACATTACCAATGGTGCAAGGTATCGTGAAGGCACCTGGGTCTTCCTTTTTCTGAGCTAATACCCTTGTTGCTATGGCACAGTAGTGATGGACATTGTCAACTGGCTCATAGCTTAAAGATCTTTTCTTCGTCACCAGGTCCTTCATGAATTTTGCATATCCCGACATCTGCTCTAGTGCTTCGAACAACGGTATATTCACAGAAAGTTGTTTAAGCATTGAAAGAAATTTTTTGAACTTACCATTGTCCGCCTTTTTCTTCATCCTTTGTGGGAATGGTGGCGGTGGTATTGGGATAGCTTTTTGCACTAGACTTGCCCCTTGATCAATGTCGCATTCCTTCTCACCTTTAGGGGACTCTTGCAACTCATCATGTTGTGTCTCGTCACCAATCTCTTCTTCCTCAATCATGCTCTCTCTCCTCCTTTCAACTTCAACAGGGAACAGGGGGTCAACTGTGGTTTTACCACTCCTAGTCATCACTGCCATGCAATGGGCATCATTCTTTATATTCTGGACAGTGTTTCTAGGAAGTGTTCCCTTTTGCCTAGGGTTCATTGATGTTGATAGTTGCCCAAGTTGGTGTTCTATCTGCTTGATGGCGGTGGCATGAGATTCCACTTTCTGACCCATGCTAGATAAGTCACTTCAAATTTCTTTTAACTAATCATCCGTGGACCTCACCTTTTTCAGCATTTCGGCCATCATACTCTCCAACTTTGATTGTCCGGCCTCCCCTTCTCGTGCGTTGGGAGGCACATATACTCCAGCCCGGTCATTGCGATATCCGTCATTTTGTCTCCATTCTCCCTCTCGCTCACGACCACGGCTCCTATCTCTGAATCTGTTCCTATTGTAGTTGTCTCTGTATTGGTTCCAACCTTGATTTCCAGAACCTTGGCGCCAATTGTCTTGTCCAGACACTTGGGCGTTGGCTCGGAAACCCATCACTTGGCTATCTAGGAAGTTTGCCTCTTCCTCAGAATCAGAGTGATCTGCTCCTTGCTCCCTTCCTTGAGTTCCCACTGTATTTACCTTTTTGGCTCCTGCTCCCATGATATGCTTTATCAGTAAATCCAAAGATGTGCATATGTGAGCCAACTCCTGATCGCGTTCTTCCTCCTTCCTTCGTTGGTCTGCATTCAAACCAACAACATATGTACCTGTTACTACATAAGGCTCCCTCGCATGCCAGGCCCTGTTTGTCTTACTCACCCTATCAAGGATAGTGGTTGCTTCCTCCCAGGTGTGACTCATCAATGCTCCTCCAGCCACCGTGTCTGCTACAACCTTGGTGCTATTATTAAGAGACTTGTAAAAGATTTCCAACAAACTCTCATCTGGGATTTTATAGTTCAGGCACTTAGTCAACTTCTTTTTGAACCTCAACCAGGTTTCATGAAGTGCCTCCGTCTTAATTTGCCGGAAATTATAGATCTCATCTTTTAACTATAACATCCTTGATGGGGGAAAGAATCTCTCCAAGAAGGCTTGTTTAAGCTCCCTCCAATTGGTTATGGAGTAATTGGGCAACTCCGATAACCAGAAAGTAGCTTCCCTGATAGAGAGAAAGGGAAGAGTCAGAGTCTTACTGCATCCTGGCTTACTCTGGGAAACTTTTATGCCTTGCATATTCCTACAAAGTTCATCAAGTGTAGGTTGGCGTCATCCGCTGCGTGGCTACTGAACACCCCTTCATGTTTAGCAATTGAATCATGGTGCTCGTAATGTCAAATGTGGCCCCAGCGAGCAGTGGTGGTGGCACAATTGCTCCAGTTGACCCAACCTCATCAATATCTGGGTCCTCATCATCAAAGAACTGAGGAGAAAATATCTAAGCTCGGTTGCCCCTTCCATGTCAACTAGAATTCACCACCTCATCTCTATTATCACCAGCCTGCTGAAGTGCAGCTAACCGAGCTAGCTCGGCTTGCCTATCTTCTTCAGCTAAGCGGGCTTCTCTCTGCTCAGGGTTTTCCATTCTATGCAGTGCTCGTTCGATTTCAGGATTTAGTGAATCAGGGGGGTCTCCTCTGCTCTGAGTGCTTGGCATTTACCGGAGAACATTTTGTGGGTATCAAAAACATAAAAAATAAATGTAATTAAGGAAATAACTACCAAAAAGTCATCTACAACCAAATAACCTAGTCTTAGCCGTATTACGGCCCCACTTTTTGATAATGCTCAAACCACATCTTCCAAATGAAGTATGAAGCGAACGTTGTCAATAAAGAACTCAACTAGAGGTTGGGGTCGATCCCACGGGAAATATGGAAGATCTAGATTACAGCCGGTAGATGAACTTGTATGGTAATTACTTCACAAAGAGGGGATTTCTAATAAAAATCAATAATATAAATAATCACAAAGTCTCATGAGTTTGCAAACTAACCATTATTATTAAGTTCCAACTATAACCATACTGCGACCACAGCTCAAGTTAATACAATGATCATCAAGATCAAGGCTTTGTTGTAATTCTCTTTTCCTAATCTCTACCTCTTCGACCAAAGCAAGTAAAGAATTCAGGCACTTCCTAACGTTGTGCACCGCTAGGAATCATTAAAGACGAAGAGAATACAATATAAGCGTTTAGTATTGGTTTTAGACTCACTTTGTGAGCCCTAACTTGTTAATCTGCCATGGTTCCCACAACCCTAGTTATGGAGGTTTTAGCCTCTCATAGTTGCAAGGTTGTGAATTGTATTCATGATTGAAAACATAAAACAATACTTACAAAGATGATTGAGAAAAACGGTTCCTTCAATTAAACCACAAAATCTTGAATAACAAGTAGCAAGAACAATATGAGTTCAAGAAAAGGTTGATCACAAGGTTGAACCAACTCAATTCTCTCTTTCAATGATGTAAAATTGCTTACTACAATGTTTTCCTACTTGAATTAAGTTTATTCGCCGTCCTCTATGAAGAATAAAACATAAAAAGTATTTATAGAGACACAAGAATCCTTTTCCTAAACTAACAGGACTGCTTTCTATATCTGTAGCCGACCTCGTCACGGGTCCACCTACGACTCGTAGGGGCTTCTCACGAATCGTGGCATCAACTCGTGGCTTGAAGTGTTGGCTGAATTTTGGCTAAGTATTGGGCCAAGGTACGATTCATACCAACATCCTACAACTCGTACATTGCACCTGTGTCTTGATCCTGATACTTTGAACTTTGTCTGAACTTCACCACGACCAGTATGGTATGACTCATACCTATATCTCATGGGTCGTAGGGTACTCTCATACTGAGAATCGGCCTCCTATGCAATTCTTCTGGATTTCATCACGACTGACTTACCACAACTCGTACCATCATGGTATGATCCGGGACAAGTCTCATGGGATCAGTCTTCTAGGTTAAACTTTCAGCTTCTCATCAAGGCCCTCAGTATGACTCATAGGTCCATCCTACGGATCGTACTGTGGATTGCACTTTTTGCCCTTTTTTGCACACTTTTAGCTTCCTTTTGCAATTTATTGTTCCAACACCCATTTATCCTGAAATCAAAGGAAAAGTGTCTCAAATCCACATAAATACACCTAAGTCCACGCTATTTTCTTAATTTTGAGTGTCAATAGTGTTGTAAATCCATTGCACATCACTATTAGAGTTCAAGACTTCATGAGGAGGAGTCCGACTAAGGTTGGTGGTTCGGGTATGGGGGGAGAGTTTAAGGGGGGAGAAAGGAAGAACAAAAGGCACAAGACCAAAAACCTTAAGGGTTCCCAATAGGGGTCTAGTAGTGGGAGTCACTCTCAACCCCAGTAGAGGTCTTTAGCTCAGGTTCTAGGATACCAACCCAGGGTGAGGGAGATTACTTATCCAGTTTGTGGGCGCTATGGGAAGAACCACCTAGGAAGGTGCTTGGTGGGTTCAGATGTTTGCTTCTATTGTGGCTAGCCCGATCATAGACAGAGAGATTGACCATTAGCTAAGCAGGATGGCTAGAAGGTCCGTGCCCCAGCTAACAGGTCCGCAGCCTGCCCATCTCAATAGCGTAGGTTACCTAGAGCAGGTGGCAAGCCAACCACAGAAGTAGTCACAGGTATGTTGTAAATTTCTTGTATTACTCTTTGCATGTTGCTAGCCCAGAACCCCGATATTAAATAAGAAACTCTAAGATGTTTGTTGAAAAGAGATTGTTGATGTGTGGTATGAATAGTTGTGAGTTTAAGGCTTGTAATGAATGTTAGAAGTGAAGGAGGAGCTAGGAGTTAGTGATTCAGCCTCGACCTTAAGATGGATTCAGGAGCCTTAGAATGATGGCTTTAAGCTAAGAGAGAGATGGTAAGTATGTGGGATAAGCCGGATCTTGAGTATGCTAGTAGGGGAGTTCTAGCCATAGCGGTTGCTGTATGTTGATCCCTTCAGGTTTGGATAACCTTTCTTGTATTTCAGTTGAAGATAGTCTCTACCCATCCGTATGTGCAGACTTCCAGAATTCCTTAGTAGCTAGATGTTTAATATTAATAAAAAATATTAAGTGTTGTAGCTGTAGAACAGAATGTCGTTCGCCCTTACTTTGACTTTCAGAGCTTAAAATAGCTATGCCGGTTTTACTCTATAAATCCTTAAGGCTCATATTCATGTTATAAACCAGTTATGTGTGTTGACTCATGCCTTCCAGTATGTTTAGCTCAAATTCAGTCTTTAAAAGTTTCTTAGTAGACTGATAGATGAAGGTACCTCCTATATGTACTCAGTTTTTGATGTCGTGAATGAATCACGCTCATGAATTCCTTACTCCAGTTAGACCAGATATCCTGAATCCTAGTTCAGTGTCAAAAAGCGATTTGAGAATGAAGACTCAGTCCGTATCAACTTAGGGCCAGTTAGAAGGGAAGAATCCTTCTCAGTGTTCTATTTAGTCCCATGTCCGCTTCATTGTTTCTTAGTCCCTCTTATGCCTTATCATGCATGTGCGATTTGGATATTCAGTTCAGAGATGTAAGATTAGCCCGAGGTCAAATACTCCATTGGTTTCAACTATAATTGATTGATATTTGGATTTCAGATCCGTCCCTATCCTTTTAGTATGTTTAGCAAACATTCGAGGATGAATGTTCCCAAAGGGGAGATATTGTAACACCCCAAAAGTTTCTAAGAACAAGCCCCAGACTTAAGGAAAGAAATTAGTTGGAAGGTGGAAAATTTGCCTCAGAACGAGTCATGGAATGACTCGTTAGGTGACATAAGGGGTCGTGGTTAGACCCATGAAGAGCAGTTAGGAAGTGCAGCAAGGTCCAGTGACCACAGACGACCCAAGAGTCGTTAGATAGGCGACGACTCATTAGATCAGCCGTCGGGGGATGCTGGAGATCCAAGATGGGGCCTTGAGGTAGTGGTGACCACGAATGACTTGATGAGCCATCGCATCAAGTAGCGACTCGCCAGATCAATCGTAGGAAGGAGGAGCTGGTATCATGGGCTTCAGTAGCAACGGGAGGAATCACGAGTTGTAGCATGGACAATGATTCGTGAAGTCAGTCGTTAGATCAGAGAAGAAATTTGAGAAATGTTCTAGTGCACTCCACGACTGGGCACCACGAGTCGTTGCCAACCCTATGACTCGTGGAGTGCCTCTTAGGGACTGGCAGGGGGATTTTTCCTGCGAATTTCCAAGGGTGTTTTCATAAAATCCTGTGCTTCTAACTCCTAAACTACATCATTTTGAGTATTATTTGGGATGTTTTTAAGGGTTTCTTCTAGCCTAATTCCTTATTCCTTCAAAATACCCTCTCAACCTCTTCTTCTTCCTCTCTCTCAAGACTCAAGGATTCATCAAGGGTTTCTTCAAAGGCTTCAAGGTTCTAGTTCAAGTAGGGTTTTCTTCGAAGCAGGTATGTGGACTTTCAACAAGGACATCCTTTCATCCTTGTGCCCCAACTTTTTATTTAAAAAAAAAACTTAAATCCATGATTCTATAAAAACATGTTCTAGGGTTCCAAATTATGCGTAAACTCTCATATGTTTTTTTTCTAATTATAAAGACTCTCTCGATTAATAGTAATGCATGTTAATGAGATTACTTATATCTATCCTAAAGTATGTGTGTGATATGTGAATGACATGGATGTGGGATTTTTGCCATGAATTATTCTAGAATTTCAAATGGGATTTCATAAATTAATCATATGCTCTTATCATGAAGTTATATCATGGTTTAAAGTATATGTAAATCACATAGTTCCACAAATCTAAAAGATATATTTCATTGTATGTGTTGGAACACTATTAGAACCTATCGGCTTTGACCAATGTGAAGTTTGTGCATGTTTCACTATGATTACGAGGTAAATGTTTTGGGTATGATTTGAACCTATGATAATAGCATGATTATCGAATATTCATCATGAATTTGAGTAAATTCGAATTGGGGTTTCATGAAATATTTATGTGCTTCCACCATGATCCCATTGTGCATTGATTAAAGTACGATTTTGACCTATGGATCTTACATGAATCTAAGATATACGTTATATGCTATGAACTCGGGATTTGAGTGTTGTGGATGTGTGTAAAGTATGATATAATTTGTTGAATGCTCATGTCTCTGATTAGCTGTTGCAATTTAGATTAGTTCTAGACTGTCGGGACTCTCATTAGCTGAAAATATTTTCCTTAGTATGTCGGGACTCTAATCGGCTGAGAATGTTTCCCTTAGTTTGTAGGGACTCTCATTAGCTGAGAATGTTTCCCTTAGTCTGCCGGGACTCTCATCAGCTAAGAATGTTTCCCTTACTCTGTCGGGACTCTCCTTAGCTGAGCATGTTTCCCTTAGTCAGTCAGTGACTCTCTATATCAGAGAATACTCTCCCTTAGATAGTCTGGGACTCTCCACAGCCGAGAACGTTTCCCTTCAACAGTCAGGGACTCTCGCTTAGACAGTCAGGGACTTTCCACAGCCGAGAACGTTTCCTTTAGACAGTCAGGGACTCTCTATGATATCAGTCATGACTTCGGTTCTCAGTATTTGTTCAGTATATAATATTTGCCCATCAGTTGACCATATTTTAGTGAATGTTTCTTATAAAAATCATTATGCCTAGATAGATTCAGCTTTGTATCAAAGTGTTGTTACATTTGTTCTTATGGTTTCTAATAAGACTCTTTCAGTTAGCTTCCGCACATTTATGTTCTGTTAGTTGTTTCTATTATTAAGTGATATGCTATGATTATTCCTTGGATTGACTTGGAGCCTCTCAGGGTTCCTTATCCTGTGCCTCGATCCGGGCCAATGTTCGGGTCGTGACAATAGCGATCTAGAAATCGCTACAGCAGATCTGGTGGTTAATTCCCTAGTCCATTATGGTGGAAATACGCCCATTACCACGGTCTCGCTGCAGCAAATTTCCTACCACTGCAGCGGTCCCCTAAAACCATTAGCTCCCCCAAAAGTCACCTTTTAACACTTAGCTATTTTCACAATCATTTTCTACAGATTCTAGCTTTTTGAGTGTTCTAAGCCTGCTCCCCTTCGTAACGACGTGTCGGTCGTTACATCACATACCAAGTGGTTTCCTCTACAGGACTATTTTCCACTAGACCTTTACTGTCAAAAATTTCTTTGATCTCAGCTTGTAGACCTCCCTAGCCAATATCGCCATTGGCTCTTCCTTATAAGACAAATTCTCATCTAGCATCACGGACTCCCATTTAATATTGTAAGTTCCATCTCCTTGATACTTCTTCAACATTGAAACATGGAAGGTCGGATGTACCCCAGACAACCCTGGAGGCAAACCCATCTCAAAGATACTTCTCCCTAATGGAGAAGTATTTCAAATGGTCCAATTTAGCTCAGGCTAAGCTTGCCCCTCTTACCAAACCTCATCACCCCCTTCATGGGAGATACTTTGAGCAGAACTTGTTCTCCCTCCCTAAAATCCATATCTCGCACATTCTTGTTCGCATACTACTTTTGGAGACCTACATTTTCTTCCATACAAGGCTTCAAATGGCGCCATGCCAATACTCAAGTGATAGTTGTTATTGTAGGCGAACTTTGCTAAAGGTAGAAATTTATCCCAATTGCCCCCAAAATCTATAACACAGGCCCGGAGCATGTCCTCCAATACTTGGATGGTCCTTTCTAACTGTCCGTCTATCTAAGGATGAAAAGTTGTGCTCAAGTCCAACTTGGTTCCTAACTCTGCCTGCAAGGTCCTCCAGAAATGAGAGCTGAACTGAGTACCCCTATAAAATACAATCGATACCGGCACCCCATGCAACTGAATCAATTCCTTCACATACAGCTTGGCCAACTTCTCGGCATTGCAAGTCACTTAGACAGGCAAGAAGTGAGCAGATTTGGTCAATCTATCAACAATGACCAAATGGAGTCAAACTTCGAGTCCATCGTTATTCTTTCCCATTTCCACTCGGGATAAGGCATCCTCTGAAGTACTCCCCTAGGCTTCTGGTGTTCGTATTTCACCTGCTGGCAATTCAAACACTGGGCAACATACTCTACATTATCTCTCTTCATCCTGCCCCACCAATAGTGCTGCTTCAAGTCATGGTACATTTTGGTGGTTCTGGGGTGAATGGAGTACCTCGAGTTGTGAGCTTCTGCCAAAAGGGTCTTAATTAGTTCAACGACTCGAGGAACACACGCGCGCCCCTTTATTCTCAGGACCCCTTCACCATCTAGCAATGCTTCCTTCGCTTCTCCTCACAAGATCTTCTCTCGGATTTTACCCAACTTCTCATCCTTGAATTGTCTTGTTTTTATATCCTCCAACAGAGATACTTAGCCTCCATGCTAGCTAGTATCCCATCTATTTCTGCCAATGATAGCCTCACCAAACTATTTGCCAGAGTATGAAAGCCATCGGTCACCAAGTAGTTTCCAAGCAAGCTAGACTACCCATACTCACTGCTTTCCAACTCAACGCATCTGCCACTACATTAGCCTTCCCAGTGTGGTACAAAATGGTGACATCATAGTCCTTGAGCAATTCCATCCAGCTCCTCTACCTCAAGTTGAGATCCTTCTAGGAAAACACGTATTGTAGGTTGCGATAATCTGTGAATACCTAGCAACGAGACCCATACAAGTAGTGCCTCCAGATTTTCAGAGCAAACACCACCGCTGCTTGCTCCACGTCATGCGTGAGGTAATTCTTTTCGTGCACCTTCAATTCCTTGAAGCATAAGCAATGATCTGTTCTTCCTGTATTAACACAGCACCCAACCGAGACCATGAGGTATCATAATAAACAACGAAATATTTACCTTCCACTGGTAATGCTAGGGTAGATGTCATGGTTAACAAAATTTTAAGCTTATAAAAACTTTCTTCACCCACTCCTCAGACCAAAAGCAAGGTACATCCTTCTAGGTCAACTTTGTCAGCACCTAAGCAATAGATGCAAAAGCCTTCAAAAACCGATGGCAGTAACTGGCCAATCCTATGAAACTTCGAATTCCAGTCAAAGTAGTAGGCCTAATCCAGTTCCTACCTGCCTCTACCTTCCATGGATCCACTTTGATTCCCTCCTAGGAGACCACATGCCCCAGAAAAGACACTGACTCCAATCAAAACTTACACTTACAGAATTTGGCATACAACTGTTTTTCCTTCAACAACCCCAACACTATTCTCAGATAATTCTCGTGCTCCTGCTTGGTCTTAGAATACACCAAGATGTCGTCAATAAAAACAATCACAAAGGAGTCTAAGTAAGGTTTGAAGATACCATTCATCAGACACATGAATGTAACTGGGGCATTAGTGAGTCTGAACGACATGACCAGAAACTCATAATGCCCATACCTGGTCTGGAAGGCTGTTGGGAATATCCTCAGTCCAAATCTTCAGTTGGTGTGTTACACCCCATAAGTATCTAATGATTAGACGGCCTATTCGTAAGTTGGTTAAGAGTTTTAGAATATAATACGTAGGAGAAAGGGGCCTGGGGAAAGGTTGAACAAGCGCGGAGTCGGGACCGCGCGGGAGGAGGCCGGGCCAGCTGCCCAAAGGGGCTCCATGGAACGCCCGTAAGTTGGTGCGACAGGGTCCGTGCCACGGACCTCGGTCCACCACCTCAAGTATATATAAGTCTCTCCCTTTGATTTTAAGTTATATTTCAATATATATGCGGGCAGAAGAGAGGAACCACGAGGAAGACAAGTAAAACTCGTATGTTTACGCTGCAAAACGCCGCCCGAATTCAAATTAACTTTGGGTATTGAAGTTTAAGGTTGCAGGGAGCACCGCCGCGGAGTTATTTTCACAAAATTCGCCTGGCAAATTGTAACTCCGCCAAGCTAAAGTTGTTGGAATTTCTTCAAGCTAGTGTCAATACGATCACAGGCTTAAAGTAAGCATTTCTCCTTTTTGGATTCTCGAGAAATTACGAGTTTTCGACCGTGTTCCATCAAGTTGAAATATAGTTAATATTTCTATATAAAGTTATCATTTTTCATCGAATTTAGTACTGGAATTAGCCTCATCCTTCTAATAATACGATTGCAGTTAAGAAGAGCAGTTGAATACGAGCTGAAGCTCACCAATTAATCAGTAATCGGCGAACGAGGTATGTTAAGGCAGTTTCTTTTGGCAAGTTAGTTTCCTTAGCATGATAACCCAGTTTGAATCCCAGTAATAGTACCAGAAGCATGTCTATTATGATTAGTTGTTTTTATTAGCTGAGATCAGTATTCCATGTTAGTTTGGGATGGATTATGTCTGTGTAGCCTTCATCACTGACCCTAGGATTATTAGCTATGTCGACGCCCGCCAGGGGCAAGATGACGTCGCTCTTACGGAGCGGTATGCCGTCTGCCAGGGACGAAGATAGGGTCCCAAGTCATCATATGCTGTGGTTGGCTTTATACACCCCCGTCGAGCCTGGTGCCCGGGGTGCAGATATCAGGAGTCCACCGGACTCAGACACAGTGACAGTCAGGGGCCGAGGGGGCTCAATTGCAAACACAGGGGATTGGTAGGACAACTATAGATATTAGTTGACCAGTGTGGCCTTGGATAGGGGTATATAGACTGAGGTGTACTCACCAGGGCTTATAGGGGCCCCAAGTGGGTTATTATGTGCTGGTTGTACCTTCCGGCTTATGGGGGCCAGGTAAGGTTTATGTTTTCTTTAGTTATTGATAGTTAGACAGTGAGACGTTCTATTACTCAGGTATGATCTCTATTCCTTCATTTTAGTTATGCTCAGTTTATCTCTTTGTTTCAGTCATTTACAGTTATCGCCTTACATATTCAGTACATATTGTACTGATGCCCTTTCTGGGGCGCTGCATTACTTACGTGCTGGTACAGATAGACAAGGAGTAGGTACCTAGTAGCTTTCAGCCAGCATCACCAGGGCAGTAGCTCCTTTCTTCCGGAGCTTGTAGATAGAAGGTTTACTTCTTTTTGATTTTAAATTTCATGGGTAGGTCGGGGCCCTGTCCCGACCGTCATATTACTCCTAGAGGCTTGTAAATTGTTTCTATTTCCCTGTGATTAGTTGTTGTTGTCTGTGTGGGGCCCATATGTATTTTAGTTTATGTGTTGGCCGCGTGGGGGCTTGTTTAGCTGATAGATTAGCGGCCTTGTCGGTCATAGTTTAGCTTAATACTGAATTTAATTTACAGTCATAACTAGAGATCATGGTGGCCTTTTCGGCCCACATAGGATTCCTTGTTCTTGGTTGTTTCTGGCTAGCTGATTTTCTTTTACAGGTGGCTATAAGGCCTTGTTGGCCGGGGGTTGTATTTACAACCGAAATATAGCCTGTTGTTTTCTTGAATTAAGAAGTAAGCCTGCACCAGGTGTGCACAACTTAGCTTAGTCAGTTCAGATCTTAGTCGGGCACTAGGTGCCAGTCACGCCTCCCAATGTGGGGCGTGACATAGTGATAACCTGATCTCAAGTCATTCTTTGAAAACACAGTCGCTCCCTGCAACTGATCAAACAAATCATCTATCTGAGGGAGAGAGTACTTGTTTCGAATACTTACCTTGTTCAACTGATGGTAATCAATGCATATCCACATGCTACCATCCTTATTTTTCACAAACAAGACCGGAGCGCCCCATGGAGAGACCCTCGGCCTAATAAACCTTTTACTAAGCAACTTTTGCAACTGTTCCTTGAGTTTTCTCAACTCAGTAAGTGCCATTCGGCATAGAGGAATAGAAATGAGTCGAGTCCCTGGCTCTAAATCTATACAAACATCAATATCTCAGTTTGGCCGGTATGCCGGATAGATCTGTAGGGAGCACCTCTAAAAAACTCACAAACTATTGGGACTGACTCTATGGAAGGATCCTCAGAACTAGTATCCCGAATATGCACTAGATATGCTAAGCAACCCCTCTCTATCAACTTACAAAAACAAATATAAGAGATGAGTTTCTTAGGACTACAATTCCCTTTCAACTCCAACCTGGATGACCCTGGCCCCGATATAGTGACGGTCTTAGCATGACAATCTAGAATGTCATGGTAAGGGGATAACCAGCTTATTCCCGGAATAATATCAAAATCAACCATATCCAAGATCACTAAGTCTACCAGAGTGTCAAACCCCATGAAATCAATAATACAATCACGAACAACCCTATCCACCACCACAGAATCCCCAACAGGAGTAACACATGGATAGGAGTATCAAGTACATCATAAATAAGATCCAAACCCAATGCAACATAAGCAAACACATAGGAAAATATGGAACCCGGATCAAATAACGCAATAGCCATGTTGTCGGACATGAAGATCGTACCTGTAATAACAGCTTCTGAAGCCTCTGTATTAGGCCTACCAGCAAAAGCATAAAAGTGGGTTGGTTACCTGCCTGCGAACTGCCCCAGTTGGGCTATGCCACCCCTCTACCTGACTGGGTGCAACTCCTACCCACCTGAGCACCTCATCTACTAGGCTGAACACCACCTCTGATAGTTGGCTGACTACCTCGCCTGAGGTGTGATCTCTGCTGAATGCACTACCTCTTCTTCCGGTAGGGGATGGAGCTCGAGGAGCTGGGTGCAGAATGATCTGTCCGCTCTAGCCGAAACTGGGACACTATCGGTGAATGTGGCCATATTCCCCATACTCGTGGCATACCTTCTCTATCATTGGCCTCTGAGCTGGAACAACAAAAGTAGGACGAGGCCCGATGTTTGAGCGGATAAGTTGAGTACCCTTGAATGCACCTACTGGTCAGGGAGTATTTCCTAATGGATCTATGGCTGAAACTTGCATAGCCGACTTAATAGGACGCCCAGAGAAACCCTGCGGTACCGGAGTCCCAACAACAGTGCCACTGTAGGAACCCACCCTCTAAGCCTTCTTCTCGGCACTCTTTGCATACCCCTCCTGTTTCACACCCTCTATATTTTTCACATATTATATCACCTCCTAAAAAGTTTTATCTGAGAAGACCATATGGAGAACTGATAACTAGAGACCCACATTCAGGCCTTTAACAAACCGCCTGATCCTCTCTTCCTCTGTGGGCAGTAGGAGTAAAGCATACCCGAGTAGTGAATGGAATCGAGCCTCTTAGGCTGCAACAAAAGAGCTTCTCTACTCGATAAAGGTAAACTTATCCCATCTCCTATCTCTCAAGGTACGCGATACGTATTTCTCCAAAATGTGGAGTAGAATTGGATCCAAGTCAATGGTGGTGATCCTTCTGGTCTGCACTCCACGAAATCCCTCCACCAGAGCTTTGCATCACCCATCAACTGAAAGGTGATGAACTTCACGTCGTACTTCTCCATTGCCCCTATCTTATGGAGCCTCTTGTGGAAGTCTATAATAAACTCATAGGCATCCTCCACCTCAGTCCCATAAAAAGTAGGAGGCTTTATCTTGGTGAACCTCCAGAACAAATCGTGCTCCTCCCTTATCAGAACAGGCCCAACCACCGGCCTGGGGAGCATGATTTCCTCGGACATATCATCAATGCGAGGAGCCACCACAATCGCATGTTGTATCACTGATCGTTGCCCTACAGGAGTTGCTAATGTTGTCCCATTACCTACGAGGCCACTCAAGAGATTAAGACCTGAGCCAAAACCTCGGAGGATGCTAGAGCGGCAGGAACCTCTCCCTGCAGCGGTACTTACACTTCTACCGCCACCCTTTCTTGAACTGCGGGCAGTACCTGAGATGCCGCACTCTCTCTTATAGGAGCACGAGCATGAGCCCCTTCCCTGGCTGCTGCAGGCCTTCGCCCGTGTCCCCGACCCCTTCCTCTACCGCGGACTGCTGCTGGCTCTGGTGCTGCGTCTCTGGCTCCATTAGCGCGTGTTTTCACCATATGTGGGAGAAAGAAATAAGAGTTGTTAGATACTAATTTGGATCACCTGATACCAATTGGAATCAAGTAATCGTATGAAAGAAAAAAAGAACGTAGTTTTTCTAAAGTCCTACAACCTCTCGAAGATAAATTACGAACGTCTCTGCACCCATCCGTGAGACTCTACTTGACCCGTCTTAGTGCAATGAGATCGACGAACCTAGGGCTCTGATACCATCTTCATCACAACCCTAATGGAAATGATTGGCACCCACACAATCCCCTGATGGGCGAACCAACACTTCCCAACAACTGCCCCGTTAACAACCATTTCAATAAGAAGTAACACTTACAATAAAATGAAATGAAATGTAACATCCGAAAATTGTAATAACCAACTAAACCAAAACAACCAAATCTTCCTAAGATCTAAAGTCATTGCACTTCAACGTCTAACTACAAGTCTAAGAATATGTAAAATAAAAAGAAATAGAAGTTGTAATGTCCGGAGGAGAGACATATTCGAAGGAGGAGTGGATTAGCTCATTCCGCGTCGCTCACCTTTCAAAGAAATTGTTGTTGTTTATAGGTGGGGACGACAGGAACTTCTTGGATCATATTATGCACTTAGAAAAGAAGTGCAGGAGTAGGGTCAGTACAAACATGGTGCTGGTAGGCATCATTGTTAACCTTACATAATAACTTATAATTAAGGCAACAATAAATGAAACCAGTCTCAAACACCAAACATAACTACAGTAACATTTCAGCTATACAAACAGGTGACAATCGACCTACTTACTGGATTAGGCCTTTTGCTGCAGCAGTCTCGCAGCGGCGAAAGTGGTTCCACTGCAACGGTACTGCTCGAGGCAGTAGCTCGACTTAGCTGCACCTTTCATCAATTCACCAGTTTTCAATAATTCACACATTCAGATATTCAATCAGATGACATACGAACTTTTGACACCAATTCACATCTACTCATATTCAAATGTGATTTAAGCATTTCATCACAAGGATAACAACATCAACATCAATAATCATTTAATCAATTCACACTTAACCTATTTCCACCATCCTCAATTCAGGTTACAAGTACAGAATTCACAAACTCAACTCTACCACTTATCACATACTCATTTCAAATTGTTAATAAGCTACAAAAACATCATAAAATAGAACAAAAGATGACATGTCAGGCACACACCGCTGCCATGTCCCAATAAATACTCCGTCATTAATATCAGTATACACACATGCTAGAGGATCTTATTTCTGCCCTTCTAGTCATAACCTACAGAGGACTCTAGAAATCCATGTACTGTACTGGCATGGTACCTACTCCCACTCATATGCTCATCCGGATGGTTCCCCTAGACACGATCACTCAACCAATATCGCTTACCCAAATGCTCCCTTCGGGCACGAGCCTCTCATTGTGAGTACCCAATGCGCGAGAGTCATTCTGGCTATGAGTCGAGCCCGGGGTTTAAAGCTGATCTATGGGATATGATTGCTTCCTCCAATAGGGTCGAGTTGGTGTATGTGCCAGAGTTATTGCGGTATATATGAACCTTCCCGTAGTCATGATAAATTCCCCACTAAGATTGAGCTAGTGTGAATCAGTAACAATCACATGAAAGTTGGTCCGACATGGTTATACTTGATGTGTATAGCCTCAGATCCTAGAGTTGTTGATTTCTAATGGTTAGACAATCACGACAAAGCTTGTGATTGATTTCTGATTGTTTTATTGCATTGTATTGCTTGAGTTGTTGATTACTCTAGTTAGTTGTGGATTATATATGTGAATTGGTGGTGGTCGTTGATTATCCTAGAGTTGAGTTGTATATGTGAACCGTTATGGTGCAGACTGAAACCGGTGAGTTGTATCACTAGGTGCCTTTTGTTTGTGGTCTTAAACTTGCCAAACTTATGAGGGCCAGGTAGGTTCTGTTTTCTTGAGGTAGGTTCTATTTTCTTGGTTGGTTCTGAATTCTTTTATCTTGATATCTTCTGTACTTCCTGTTGTTATCCTATATATATGTGGAACTGTAACTTGTATCTATCGTCTTTTTACCTTACATACTCGGTACATTTTTGTATTGACACTCCGAGCTTAGGGACACTGCATATATGTCTGTAGGTGTTGATCGATAGGTAGATCATGTATCTTGATCGCTGACTGAAGTTCCAGCTTGGTTTGTAAGCTCTAAATATTCCGGAATTGCCAGTTATTTTGATTTATGGGTAGTTCGGAGCTTTGTCCTGATCATTTGATATTAAAAGGGATATTAATGTCAATAAAAGTTTATGTCATGACAAAATAACTAAAATAGATGAAAGAAACATACTTGAAAATATCATTAATAAAGAAGTATTAGGTGAGTAACACTTCATTACATGTTTAACAATAAACCCCATAGATTTTAATGCTCACCATAATTAAAATCACCACTCTTGTCACTTTTGAAATTCACAACAATAACCATTATAAATTTTTATTATATTACTGTTAGTGTCTCCATCATAAATCATAAAGATATAATTATTAATTTGTCAACCCACCATTAAATATTACAGATTTGTGTGAGCTCAAGATGAAGAACGATTTTAATAAAGTGTGAAGAAGAAGAAATTAATTAGTAAAAATAAACAAATTATTAAAAAAATGAATAGTTGTGATAAGAAGAAAAATGAAAGAAAAGAGGAGAGAGATGGAATGAAGGAAACGAAAAGGAGGGATGTAGATGGAGAAGAAGTGTGGATGAAAGAAATAATTTTTTTAATTTTTATTTTGATTTAATCTAACTTCTACTCGCCTCTTTTTTGTTTTTGTTTATTTCTTTTGTCATGCTAGTTTTTAGAGTGGTGTTAATTACACTTTAAATAAGAATAAGGGGGTATTAGGTCGCCGATTAGTTAGAGTGTAAACACAACTTATTCGAACAACTTCAGAGTGTATTTGATGTCCCAAAAAAATCACATATGTCTAAGTCAACTTTGATTTTTCATCTTTCTGGGTTCAAATGATATCCAATTATCTTGATCTTAAAAAATAATTCCTCATATAGCTAATTTATATTGATCAATCATATAAACTTGTATTTGTTATTCTTTCATATCTAATTATGTGCTCAAATATTTATTTAGTAAAATTGATACTGAATTACAAAATTATATATTATATGACTTGAGTTCTAATAAATATGAACATAAAGTTTATTTGTCATTTTAAATGTTGGTGATGAGACACGACGGACCTCCCTTATGGATAGGGGATTTAGTAATAACTTTGCTAACGTCGATAATTTTTTCATTCAAAAAATTTAATAAAGATTAATTTATAAATTATTTTTGAACGTAAAAACGTATATTTAGCCCTTGCTTTTATAACGATAAAATTAGTAGGTGATGTTTTATTATTTATTTAGATTTTGATAAATAAAACTACTAATAAGTTAGTTGATTTGTGAACAACTTGATTTGGACATCATTATTACTAAAACAAAGCTTAGTACATCTTTTGTACCCTTGATTTGTATGCAGACACTCTCCAATTTCGTGGGCTATCTTTTTATGAACTCATTTGATATTTTGAGAATGAAAATATCAATTAATAGAAGTAGCATCAATGAAGTGTATAATAAATGAGACATAGATATATACTTGTAAAAAAAATAAAAATAAATGATACTTTCCATACTTCTTATACCAATATTGATAAGTCTAAGTCCATAATCACAATCAAGGTCTCATAAATTTTTCAAGACTATGACTTTCTGATCTCGACAAATTCATTTTCATTATTTTTTTCCACATATTTTAGATTTACTTTATAATATATATGTTAGAAATTTATGTATTTATTTATGCGCTAGTTGAAAAAAAGTAATTAAAATAATTTTGCTGAATTTAATTTGTAAAATGTATTAAAAGGAAATATAAATTTTAAAGCAATATGTATGATAAAGAAAGTTAAGAGGGAGATAAGAGAGAAGAACAATCAATTTTAAAGTTTTTACTATATGCTTTTTATTGCATAAAATACGCAAGTGCCACGTAACTAAAATATATTATATATTAGAAAACAAGTAAATTACACTTTTACCTTTTGAAAGTTTTTTCTATCATTTTTTTAAAAGTCAAAGTAAAAGATACTCCCCCATTTTAAAATAAGTGGTGCTTTCAGTTTGAACATATTCCCTAAGAAAACTACTTAGATAAAAAAATATAATTTTTACCTATATACCCCTAATAAATATCTTGAAAAAGATTGTAACTCTTTAATATTTTCTTAATTATATAAAAATCTCACCATTTAAGTAAGAGTAAAATTACAAAAATATCATTAATATCTTTTTAATTATTTAAAATAAAATTAAAATATTAAAATATTACTTATTTTAAAACGAAGGGAGTAGAAATTTATTTAATTTTTAAATCAAAAGACACATATGTATGACATTTAATTCAATGAACCAAATTTGGATACAACTTCGTTTGTAAACCAAACGACCCCTTAAATAGTATATTTTTCCGACCGTCGTAGCTTCACCCTGAAAAAGTAAAAATTTTGGTACTCAGCGCCGTTATTTTCATCAAATAAATCATCGGATTCTCAGCCGTGCACTCAGTAGAGAGAGAGAGAGAGAGAAAGTGTGTGTGTTTTATATATAGAGAGAAAGAAATAGAGATTTGGACAGACAGAGAGAGAGAGAGAGCGAGAGTTTTAGAGAGAGAAAGTGTATGTATTGGTAGAGAGAGAAAGCAGACAGCAATACTACAGAGCAAAGCTTTTTCTGAGAGAGAGAGAGAAGAAAAACCTCCAATTTTTCTCACCTTTCTTTATCATTTTCCTTTACAATTATTGTGTAATTTCTCTGGAAAATTCCAGGGGTTCAACTGTTATTTCTCGCATTTGAATCGGAGGATCTGAAACTAGGGTTTGTAATTGCAATCATTATTGAATTGAATTGAAAAATGTTGATTCAAAATGCAAATTGTTGACAAATTCATTTCTCATCTTGAGAAAAAGCCTTTGCAATTTAGGGTTCGGCGTTTTGGATTTCAGATATGGACTTAGATTCTTCAATGACGTCTGAATCCGATCATGATCCGACGGTTCAGAATAACGGCTAAATGTCGGAGCAGCATAAGGACCAGTCATCGGCAGGAGAATCTCCGGTTGAGATTCCTCAGCCTCAGAGTACTACTCCGGTAGCTGGGCCGAGGTGTGCTCCGACCTATACGGTGGTGCAGTCTGTTATAGAGAAGAAGGAAGATGGTCCGGGGCCGAGGTGTGGGCACACATTAACAGCGGTTCCAGCAGTTGGAGAGGAGGGTAGTCCGAATTATATTGGTCCTAGGCTTATTCTCTTTGGTGGTGCCACTGCCCTTGAGGGGAATTCTGCTGCAGCAGCAGCTCCTTCTTCTCCTGGAAGTGCTGGAATTCGTACATTTCCTCATTGAATACTGGATTCTCTTGATACCTTAATGAATTTGAGAGCCCTTTACATGCTGTGTTTTTAAGTTGATTGGGACTTTTAGATGAGGTGGTCACACCATTCAACATTCTCTTTGTCTTAGGGGGTTAAGTAGGAAAGACCCATTGTCTGCATCTGCTTTGTGACCCTCTAGTGTTTCTCTTTGATTGAATTGCTTACTAATTCTTTTGTTTTGTATTGAGCTGCATATTCAGCTTGACCAGATCCCTACACAAAATTATAGATGTTTCATGGCATTCTATTAAAAAGTTAAATATTAAACAAGGTTTCCTTTTATCACGTAGCATGCGTATTGTTGCTTTGAGAGCCAAATTTCACAATTTGCACAAGCTCATTAAAGTCTGTCATCACAACTTACTGTGTTTCCCTTTTGAGGCTTAGGTGCATTATGAGCATGTTTCCTACATATAGTATACGTAAGTGTGTTTCCATGGACAACATTTTAACTTAGGATATAGGAAATCCCTTTTGGATCATTTTTAAGTTTTTGGCTCTAAATAATTGTACATGAAACAATATAAGGTTTAAGGATAGTGATTTGCCTATCTTATCAACAAAGGGTGATACAATGTAACTATAGTGTCTCAATAATATCTTTGATGATTAAAGGTTGATGATGGTGTCTTAGTGTTGACTGAAACATGTGATATTTGTAAAAGAAGTGACTTCTGTTCATAAGAGACGGAAGTTTATTGGAGAAATCAATTTTTACGATTCAAAGTAACCAAAGAATTGAAAATGATTTCACCAAAGAATATTTTCCCTGCTTTTCCCGAAGAGAATTTCAGCCATACCAAACACAACACCCTTAATGACTGTTATCTCGAAGAACCTTCATGGAACAGTAGAAGAGGAGGCTTCTCTACAGCTAGTTCTGTTTACCATGATAAAGAGTGAAGTCTGGTTAATCTACAATAATCAGTTGACAGAGAGGGTCTGTCACTCCTCTTAAGTAGAGAAGCATGCCTTGATTGATAGTAAGACTGAAATAGGCACATTTTTAAGTTCTAGTAACAATTTAGCTTTCCATCTGATTTCAGGCTTAGCAGGGGCCACTGCTGATGTGCACTGTTATGATGTTTTGACAAATAAATGGTCTAGGTAAGTCTTGATTGTGAGTCCGGATCTGCTACATTCACTTTTGCGCTTTCCATAGAAAGGTTGAAATGTGGTTCTGTTTCTTTATGAAATTATAGGATCACTCCAATTGGAGAGCCACCGACGCCCAGGGCTGCTCATGTTGCTACAGCTGTTGGAACTATGGTTGTCATTCAGGTTTGAATTAACTGACAGCATGTTGTTTTCTTTGTGCTTGATCATCTGCCTCATTAAGTTTAAGATGCCTATTCTGATCCATCCCAGGGTGGAATTGGTCCAGCTGGTTTGTCAGCTGAGGATCTTCACGTTCTGGACCTTACACAACAACACCGACCGCGATGGCACAGGTTATCACTTGAAATAATTGTAGTTGTCTTTGAACTTGTATGCTGTTGACCTGTGAAAATGTATTTAAGGGCTGACAAACTTGTATTACAGCTACTGAAATAATTTTTATCATTTAGGGTTGTAGTCCAAGGGCCTGGTCCAGGGCCTCGTTATGGACATGTCATGGCTTTGGTAGGGCAAAGATATCTCATGGCAATTGGTGGAAATGATGGTTAGTCTAATAAAGAGGCTTCCCCATTTGTAAGCAATGATGTCGGTCAGAAAATCATAACATGATCCATTTATTTCAGGAAACGACCTCTAGTAGATGTTTGGGCTTTGGACACTGCTGCAAAGCCATACGAATGGCGAAAATTGGAACCAGAGGGTGAAGGTCGTCCTCTTTGCATGTAAATTTCATGCGATCCCTCTTGATCTCTCTCTTTAGGACTGCACTTTATTTCACTTGTTGCTCATTGCAAGCATTTCATGATTTCTTTTGTTTTGTTCTTTAGATGGTGGAAATCTAAATATCAGTATGCATGTCTATTTGAAACTGTAAACTTATCCCTGCAAATAAATAAAGTGATATGAAAATTTAGTATATACACCAAATGGTGGAAAACGTCATTAATGGTTTGATTAACTAACAAAGTGCATCTATATGATAGTTGATTTTAAGAATGTTTTACTCTATTTCCTTTGTGGGTATCCACTTTTCTAGTCTATGAACTATCTACACTTGAATGCAGTGCCATGGGTAGTTAGTGTACTTTAAATGAACTGAATGCACCTCTCATTCTGGTCAATATTGTTGCATAGCATTAGAACAGTAAGTCCCAAGTCTGAAGGACGGGTTTCCAAATTTGCAGGAAAATTTAGTGTGGTCTGATGTAGTTTAACTACTGCACCTGATTATTTCTTAATGATCTGGTTGTTTCCAGCTTTCTCCTTTTTCTGTTTTATTTCTCTTCTATTGTGTACAGAAGTACTTGCTGATTAAATATAGTTACGATGGATTAGTTTGTGTATAAGTGGCTTTTAATCTATGACCTAGCTGGACCAGAATGTAGCACTATTAATGGTGTTTGATGTAATATAAATAACTGAATGCACTTCTGAATGTGGAGAATCATGTTGCCTCATGCTAGAAAGTAGTTCCAAGTCTGAAGGCTGGGCTTCCAAAAATTGCAAGAGAAATTTAATGTGATATTTTGTAATTCCAGTACTGCACCTACAATGAGCTGACGTGCAAAAGTGGTTTATCTTCTTGTTTAGCTAGGGGTATTTAATGGGTGGATTGAGCTGGATTTGGGTGGTTCCAAATCGGGTGAGTTAATTAATGGTTGGGCTAAAATTGGCCCAAAAGTTTGCTTTTTGTTGGTAAACTGTGAAAGTATTACCATCGACAAACAAGTTAATACACTTGAGAGCACCTAGGAGCACAATCACCTTCTATGAAGGATGCTGTGTTCATCTAGGCCTCAAGAATAAAACCACCTCTAGTTAAAAATTCTGGAAATCAACCTTTGACATATATAAACTTTCTTTCTACCTTGTTTATCTCCTAAGCTAATTCTAATCTCCATCTGTATTTGTGAAAGTACAAAGCTGGTTTTTTACAGTAGTTTTAAACAGTATCCAATTCCTGGCCTGCCATGTGTAATAGAGCATTGCACTCCATACAGCAAATACTATCTCCTTCAGAAATTGCCTCCAATGTCTGGTTTTTATCCATTGAATAGTCTGCTTAATACTTCTCTGATGAAGCTGAATTCCTTACCAGTTGGAATGACCATCTCTAACTGCTGTAATCCAACTGTATTCTGCAAACAGATGGAATTGAGTTTCTACTCTTCCTTGATCACATAAACTGCAGTTATCATCAGCTATTGGAATCTTCAATGTTATAAGTCTTTCCTTATTTAGCAGTCTGTCCTGATTTGCTAACAAGATGAAAAATCTCTGCTTAGGTAGAATCTAACAGTATTTATTTCTTTATAAAGAGAGCACACTTTTTGTTACTTAGTTAATCTCAGCAGGCCTGGGCCTGATTCTTTTTCTTTCATTGGCAAGCACGTTGAAATTCTTTTTATAATGGGTGACAGTGAGACTCAAACCCAGGACTTTTGCCTTCTCTGATACCACGTTGAAGTGTGACCATCTCATCTAAATCTCAACATTTAAATTGATAGGGAGCACACTTTTATTTACTTAATTATATCTCAGCAGTGATTATGCAGGTATAGCACGGGATATTTAGTGGGACCTCAAATGCAGCTAAAAAGCTAGTCTTCTTATCTAAGCAAGATTTATCCATTTTTGGCAACCCTGCCTGTGTTCAGGAAACACATGATTACTAAAATGTAATTTGGTGTGCATTTGGGTTTGTTGGGTGTGGGTGCGGAAGGGGAGGTTGTGGTGGTTATCAAGTGGGCTCGGTGTAGTAAACCATTCTGTATTTAATGTAATTGATATTACGCTGACTTCAAAGAATCAAAGTAGAGAAATTCTTTTGAATAATGATATTATCATTTCTCTGGAATCACTTTTGTATTATGTGAAGAGTTAGACATGTTAAATATTGTATTAAAACTTTTGCAAGTTATGACGTTGGGAAACTAAAACTTCACATTCCACAATTTGAATTCAGACAACCATGTCCCATCAGTACTTGATTGATTGATGCAGTCCTATACTCCCTCCCTCTACCTATTAAGCACCTCTTTGTTAAAGAAAACAGCCATTCTAGCGAGATGACAAATCTTTATTAACAACAACTAGAACTGATGTGTTATTTGTTGGTATCTCCAAACCTGATGTGTAGAGCTTCTTTATTCTTCCCCTTACTTCGGGAGGGCTGTGGAGATTTGGCTGAGGGGTGAAGCTTGCAGTATAGATTAAACATAAGTAGGAAAACCTAAATCAGCTACATGTACTGTGAATATGAAAAAGCATTAGGGATACATCTCAAACTTACTTTTTTTGAAAAAGTATATCATAGACGGAGTTAACAAGAATCACATTAGAGTTGCTTCTGCTTTATTTATCATGCTTGCCTAAGTGCCAACGAAATGTTCGCAAAAGAAATGCATTCTTTCCTTATTGGGAAGATGGGCTTTGATGAACAAGTAGGGTCTGGTGACATACTACCAGATATATTGGCCATTCAGTGAGGAAATCCGTTTAGTGTTTGGTTCAAAATTTTGGCATTTCCATTTGAATTTTCTTTGTGGATTATCATGAGTTTCCTTGCATAAGATCGATGCTGAAATGAATTATTGCAATCCTGATCTGCACCAACCAATCGAAAGTATAAAGAAATGCTTATCAGCTTATGTTACTTGGCTAGGTACGCAACTGCAAGTGCACCCTCTGATGGCCTTCTTCTGCTTTGTGGAGGGAGGGATGCCAATAGTGTGGTGAGTGAATCATGTTTTATTGCAAACAAAAAAATGTTTCTTATGCTGAATTGCTGATAATTGTTCCTTAATGTCTTATAAATATCATTCTCTTTGGAAGGCTATGTTACCGTGAAGTTTACCTTTTTCTTGAAGAGGAAGTGTTTCAATTCCACCACCTTCACTGCCTCTTCTATAATCATGATTTCTCGCAGAATTTTTCTTTTTTACCTTCACGCACACATGTAGCCCATAACCTCGATGGTACATGATTCCCATCTACGTTACTAAGTTAGTAAGCTGTTGCCAATCACCTTCATGGATAAATACTGAAGTGGAGTTGTTTACATTCCCCAGTTTTCAATTATTCTCCCTTTTCATATGTATGGACAATATATTGCATATGTTAAGTTTTACCCTGACCCATTCACGTGCAGGTCTGATTTTTTTCCATGGGTCAAGTACGTGAAAAATATTTCTGTTAATTGTTGGAAGTTAGCCTGAAACCAGGGCCTCTTGCATGCTCTAGTAACATGTTCAATTGTATAAACTACGCAGTCCACAGTTTAAGCTGTTAGAGGGTGTAAACTACGCAGTCCAAAGTTTAAGCTGTTAGAGGGTGTAAACTACGCAGTCCAAAGTTTAAGCTGTTAGAGGTTTTTTTAAAAGATGTTGTAGGTTAGTAACAATTATGAATGGCCACACCTCCTCAGGTTTTAAGTTCCTGTCTGTCTGATCTCCGTTGATCCCTTGTGTTCCGTTGTCTTGTCATCTTGTTCTCCCCAGTGTCCCTCTCCTGATAACCACCAATTCTGGCTTACCAATTTGCAGCACCAGGTCATAAATGATTTGATGTCTAACTTTGAGTTTTATTAAACAAATGTAAACATTAAGAAGCTTCTTGAGGGATTTGGATCTGATTTGCAGTTAATTTGTACCATGGATGTTGGACTTGGATTTAAGTATATGGGTTCTAGCGTGATGGTTGTGTTTATCATTTTCTTTTGCTTTGGTGATTTATAGCCACTAGCAAGTGCATATGGACTGGCCAAACACAGAGATGGGCGTTGGGAATGGGCCATTGCTCCTGGTGTGTCACCATCTGCTAGATATCAGCATGCTGCAGTAAGTGGTTCTGATGTCTCAATTAATCCTCACAAATTATAAGATATTTATCGTTTGTATTCTGGTATTTTAGGTTTTTGTTAATGCTCGGCTTCATGTTTCTGGAGGGGCTCTTGGTGGTGGACGCATGGTAGAGGACTCTTCCAGTATAGCTGGTACTTTTTGATGCTATTCTGGTCAATTGTTTATGGACAACTGATTTTGCTTGAATTTTTAATCTATTGTTATTATGTTTTTTTTAATGTTAATCCCTAATAACCATGCATATTTCTTCCTTCCTTCCTTCCTTCCTTTAATGTTTGTCTGGTGGCAGTCCTTGATACTGCTGCTGGAGTGTGGTGTGACACAAAATCTGTTGTCACCAGTCCTAGGACAGGCAGATACAGTGCAGATGCAGCTGGGGGAGATGCCGCAGTTGAATTGACTAGGCGTTGTAGGCATGAGCTGCCGCTGTTGGTGACCTGGTATTTATCTATGGTGGTTTGAGTGGAGGTAATGCTAGAAGATGGGCATCTTGATCGCTTCTAATTTGATTTTCAGATGACAACTATTTTCACTTTTTTGAGTCTGATCTGAAGACATTACTTATTTAAAAAAGATAACTGAAGACATTAATTCTATATTCTTCATCCCTGGGGCTGTTGAGAATGTGCTATTTGGTTCATAAACATAAGTAGCCCAGCTAAATCCAGTTCTTAGTTGCTTGTAAAGTATAATATATAGATAGAAAAATCGAAGTTTTCCGGAATGCGTGAGCAACATCTCTTGCGTATTTCTCAGTACATATTTTTTTTATTCTATCCCTAGTTCCACTGATTATGGATCCCATTTGTATGGTAACTGTCTACTTTTCTTATGTTTCACTAATATAAAGGGTCTACAATTGAGTAGCTGGCTGAGGTAATTAAATAGTTATATACCTTATAATAACTAAAATCTTCTTGATGAACGAATACACATGCTAACAAGACTTAACAACTAGTTTTCCATGAGGCACTCTATTTATGGTTTTCTAATAGGTGGGTTCTTTGTCTTCCATAGGTTCATTGTGTATTTTGTTGTTGTGCCCAGACTGCAAGTCTAAGTGATGCTGATATAGCTAATACTAAATGCTGTTGAATACTGAAACTGATGAAACGTGTGTCCACCTTGTGTAAAGCTTAAACTGTTAAAGAGGAGGATTATTTTTATTTACTTTTACATTGGTTTGCAATACTCCTTACATGCGGGCTGCGACATCATTTTTTCTTCGGCAGAGCACTCTGAAATTCTCTTTGATGACGGGTAGCAATGAGGCCACATAGACCTCATTTGTTTGCACTTAATGGAGGTCTGAATCTGAATGGTTCATACCTTATACCATTAAGTGCATTTGTTTCCATTAAGATTAAAATACTTATTTGGTCTGTATAGGTCTTAATCATTAAGATCTAGAACAAAGTCTTAATATCATTAAGAGATATGTTTGTGTGGATAATTCTCACCACTTTGTCCACAACCACCAATCACTACCATTAACCAACTCTGTTATCACAATCACCGCCAACCACCTAGGCTGCCATTTTCAACCACCACTACCATAGTCAACCACCCCTGCCATCATAACCACTCATACCATCACAACAACCACTAGCAAGTCCGTCATTGTCACACATACCACCTCTATCATTATAATTATATCTACTATCACCGCTGCCACCGCTGCCGCCGCCGCTTCACCACTATTGCGACCAATCCCTACTACCAGTCACCTTCACCATCACAACTAACACCACTACCAACTACCACCAACACATTGTCTACCAGAGCTAAGGATTTGACAAAAATATCTCGGGTAACCGTTTCAAAATCTGACTGTCCAGATGTAATGGGCCTCTTCTAGGACTCCTCCCAACTCCAACATAAGCACATTCATCACCAAAACTAATCTCATCATAATCAGAAGATTTATCACTACAATATTCATCACAAATGTTATTTGTTTTACTCAAATCACAAATATAATATGATTCAACATAGATTTGGCTATTATTTGAGTCATCATAGCAGCCATTATCATCAGAAGAATTATCGTACATGTCCCTTCCATCATTCTTTGCATCTGATTCCCAATCATCCCCACTATAATCATCCAATTCTTTGCTCCAGTTGCTTTTAAAATCTGTAGAAGACATGCTTTAAAACAAAAAATTGTTAGTAGTAAAGTTGTCTCACATGCGCTCACTCACGTGTATCAAGTAATGGCTGTCAAAACTCATATATCACACAATTAGACTTTTACCCTCAAATAATCGCACCACTCTTGCCTTTTACCACTCAAAGGATGCTCCTCAAAGTTCTTCCATGAACCAACAACTCAAACACTTTAAAATAAGTACTAATAATTTGATCAAGAATGAAGTTGATGTCAAACAAAAAAAAGGACAACAAAACTATAACGGACTGAAAACAAAGAAGTACACAATAAAGAAAAGCATGAAAAAGTTCACAAGAAATAAAGAAATATGCACAAATCACTAGACTACACTAAGTATGAACAAATACTTAAAGTATCTAGCACGAGAATAATATGAAATTAAATGTAGTGTATAAACACTTTCAAGAAGACCAAGAACATGTTCAATGAGTTTTTGAATTCAAGGAGTTATGATGACATTTACAATCCTCCAAGTGACTTTTGAGTTTTTTGTTGACCAAAATTCAAAGAAGCTTCAAAACAAATAAGATTTTCAATAGATTGAATAGATTTCCAATAATTCAAAGTCACCAAATCACAAGATAAAGAATAGAACATGAACAAGTGAAGAGCACTAAAAGTTATTGTTCACGTCACTATTCAATTGAGAAAATATTTTTTTTTTAACTTTTTTTGGTTACTGTTCACGCTAAAGTAATATTTTTTTTTCCTTTTTCATTAAATTTTTTGTAGTTTTCTATGATTCAAAGTTGACTGGGTGAGTAAAAGGATACCCAACCATCCAAAACTCCGATATCACTTGATAACGACACAGAAAGTAGAAGACTCTAAAAGTTAGAAGATTAGAAAGGGGCAAGCAATTGATTCTTGAGAAGAGAAGAAACAAGAAATAGTGAACTAATTAAAAATAAGTAGAAGAAGAAAAGGGGGGAAAGAACTCAAATAAGGAATCTTACCATTGAAGAAATCCAATCTGTGGTTCAAAGTAGAACAAAAAGAGCATAATCCAAAGAGAACCTACAAAAGTCTCCACAAGCCACATGACTGCTACTAATATATTTTAATCAAACTTAGTTCCAATAAAGAGAAAGAACCCCCTTTATATAGAATCCTAGAAGGGGTTGGTCAAAGATAACATAAATAAATATAATACTTCATAGGGCCTAGAAGACTACCACACACATCATCCTATGAAGTCAATATAGAATAAAGTATCTATTAAATGGCATAGAAGATTGCCACACACAAAGTCCTAGGAAGTCAACATAGAAAAAAATAACTCTTAGATATAATTCTAGAAACTAATTAAAAAGTGTTGCAGTATTTTTTTCATTTGTGGGCTGATTTAGACCCTATTCTATCTCCTCTTGAACTTTAATTTAGGCATTTAAATAGATGTAAAACATGGAGAAATATCTTCATTATGCTTGAGATCTTCTTCCATCACAAGACCCTTTTTAATAGCTAATTGCAGTCCATTTGAGTTTGTCTTGAAATTCCTTATTCGATGAAACTTTCAAAATTTTATCCATGTCTTTTAATGACGTTGAGCTGTCATCGATGCTCTCAAATAAAGAGCATTTACAAAATAAATAATAACCTGAAGTGCAGCAAAGCAATGATCCTACCAGTGTACACCCCCTTCAGAGAATACGTTGTGAGGTGGGGCCTATGGGGGACACGAGGTCCATATACCCTCCCCCCCCCCCCAAACTCGAATAGGGACTTTTAGTATATCATGTCCAGACTCAAACCAGGACTTACTTTATACAATGTTTGTACACAAATTGGGACTTACTGTTGCTTGGACTCGAACAGGGACCTTTCATAAATTAGTATTACCATTAGGACAATAATACAATAAGCTTTAAAGAAATAAAGATATACAACGATATGACCCTCACACTAAAATTACCATAGGTTGCAACCTCCACAACCATGAATCTACTATCAACTCGTGCCCTTGGCCATGTTTCATCAATTTACATCACTTTCTATCAATACCATGCCTATTTTGGGAAACCACTCTCTCATATACAATGAGATGAAAAATTGAGTAGAACTCCATAACAAATGCAATTACAACTCCAAAACTGTCCATTAACTAATTCCCCGCCTCAAATTTCACAACCATAGTCACAATTTCATTAATCAACCCGATATTTTTCCTAATCCATAACATGCCTTGCATAATAAGTCACCATTCAAGCTAAGTTTGAAGAAAGCATGACATAACCTACCTCGAAGGTCGAGCAACGTGCCACGAACTTTACAACACCGTCTTTCCCTTGCAAGCCACCCTGAAAAACTCCCAATCCATCAAAATCACATTCTACAAGTAAATACAAGTGCAACAATACCCATATTACAATATAAAATTTTTGGATCAAAAATCAACTCCAAGCCTCGAGAATGAATTTGCAATTTTTTCACAATCAACTTACTACCCATGACGTAAAAGGCCTAAGCACCAAAAATAAGCAAAAGTCTAGCTTCATGCAACCCTCAATACATAAAAAAATCCACTTTCTTCACCTAAGGAAAAATCCCTAATTTCCTTTCTCTAATACGGATAAAAGATCAAAATCCAAGAATAAAAGAGAGGGGGGGGGGGGGGGGGGGGGTACTGAAATTGAATTTAGAAACTTACCCTTTTTTGAAAACAGAATAAATTTCTCCAAAAATTTTCTCAATCCAATCTTTAGAACTTTAAAAATGGTGACATAAAGTGGAAGATTGCGAAAATTTACTGTTTATCATTGATGGCACGGCTTGGTGCGATCGCAGTGTCATAGCGCGATAGCGCAAATCACGGAATCGAACTGCCTCGCGCTACTGATGCCCAACCAACACAATAGTGCCCAGTGTTGCCTACTCTCCGCACGCAGTTGCGCGCTGCTTGTGTTGCATGTGCTAGCGCGATGGCGCCTGCCTATGTGGCGATCCCATTGTGCGCGATTGCGCACCCATGGCGCTGGCCAACATGGCCTTTGAGTATGATTTAGCTCACACTAGATACTAGAAATTTCTACTATGTTTAATACTTAGTTTCAATACCCAAAACTCACCAGAGACCTCCAAAACATAAATTAATAATGCAAATTTATCAATAACACGATTCAGAATTGTTGGAATTATCAAATTACCATTCCGAGGTTGTCTTGACCAAATATTGACCATGATCAAATCTAAACTTACGAAATATTAAAATTCCATTGAATTGTCCAAATCACTGCTGAGTGCCTAACGACCCTTGACAACCATCCGACTAAGTCACAAATTACCCTCCGGACCTAGTGAAATCATCATAATTGAAATCAACCTCGTTAATTAACCCCAAATGTTGACTTTGGTCAAACTTCCTAAATTCCAAAATCAAAAACTCAAAAACTCACTCGAGACACGTCCAACTATCTTGGGACTCGTGCCACTCATCCCATAAGTTATAAATAGCACCAAATAAAACTAAAGGGAGGGTCAGATGGGGGAAAAAGGCAAAACATCACAAAACAACCTTGAGGATCGTTATAGAAAATTTCATAATTTATGTTGTAACAAAATTCTAGACAAATTATTTAAAAGACCAATGCAAAAGAATCTTTTCATTTTCATAAGGAATCTTTGTTAAAAGTTCTCCCAAGCAGAAGCGAGTTATACTTCTTTATTCTGGCATCTGGGAGAAGAGCTAAGTCTCTTTTTGTTATTCTTAGACTATGTATGTTTATAAAAAATGATATTTACATTTATTCATTTATTTATTGAATAGAAATCAACGTTGATATGCATCAGGTAACGTGAACTTACATTCTTTCAATAAGAAATCACATGGCAAGAATTTAAGATATACATCTTATAAATATGACCGACAAGGATTCATATAGTCGATCTAAAACTTGTTTTGGTCTAAACCTTATAAGTATTATTGTATTTGATGCTGGAAAATTTTAGTAAATCAGGGTCATGTCCAAATTGTTTATATGTTTTGCTCCGAAGAAATCCAGGCTTCAATCGCATCATCTTTATAATCCATCAGAACGATGATACTGTTGTATTCAAGTTCCATGGTGCTAAAAAGGATCCTTGCATCCAAAATATACATCATGATCAAATGCCATCCGACACCAACTATTATAAAGATACAACTCTATGTCATTTCTTGTTATCAAATACGAACATGAATTTGACGGACAAGTTGATCTAGAGATGAGAAATTGTAGGTTTCAAAAGTTTGAAAATTTATCAATTCTTGAGATATTGGGTGTGTTCGGTATAGAGGAAAACAATATTTCTTATTTTTTTATATTTGGTTATTTAAATATGAGAAAATATTTTTTTTTAGATAAATAAATTGTTTAAAGATGAGAAAATGACTTTATTAATGAAAGTAGGGAAGTGTCATTCTACATTGATTGTATTCTCCTCACCCTCCAACATACCTCATCTTTACCCCCACCTCCATAGCCCCCATCCCCGCCATCACACTGCCTACTTCTCATAATATTTTTCTAGATTATATATAAATAATTTTACAATAATATCTTCTACATATGTATGGAATATTAACAAATAAACAAGAAATTTACATATTTTCTTAAAAATTACTTTTCATCAAAACTATTTTCCTTACTGCTAACACAACCATTATCTCAATTTCCCTTTCCATGATTTTTAGGGATCATTATATTTGACAATACATTTATTGCAATTGATATAGGCATGGCCCTCTATTTATAAAACCGACGAACCCTTTTGGCTACATGATGTAGTACATTATTGCTGCTTGATCACAAAAAGGAGTGTGATAGGATAGATGTGTGAGATTTTTGTTAGGATCAAAATAGTAAGGCAGTGTCAAAAACTACCAATTGCAAATTTTAAGTAATTATAAATCAAATGATAAATTAAAATATATTAAAAGAAGTATAATATTTTAATATGATTTGATCAATTAATTTACATATTAAAAATAATATAAAATTATCAAAAGAATAACTTTTTCCTAAATAAAACTTTTTTAATAACTACACTATGAATGCTTTTTTATTATTGTGTTAGAAGTAAGGATTGTCACTTTATAGAATTTCAAAAAATTTCTTTCAAAAAAATAACTAGTTTTCTTTTTTGAAATGTCATGCCCCAACTTGGGAGGCATGACTGACACCTAATGTCATACTGGGATATGGGCAGACCTGGCTGGGTGTATGCACCTCATGTACCTACCAGCGATTGAAAATCAAGAAAATAAACTGCTATATCTCGGCTGTAAACACAGTATCGGGCCGACAAGGCCATACAATACTTGTAAAAGAAAACAGCTAACCCATCCAATATAATAATAAAGGGATCCTATGCGGGCCAATAAGATCACCATACTGTCTAGTTATAATAGGAATGAAAACAAGCAGTCATATAAGCACTACAGCCGATGAGGCCGCTAACTGAAAGCTATACTAGGCCCCACACGGCCAACATACAGAACCAAACACATATAGGCCCCACACGGCCAACACAGACAACTAACTGAAGACTGTAGTCTGCAAGCCTCTAGGAGTGAAAATATTGGTCGGGACAAGGCCCCGGTGTACCCAAATGCTCTATCAATAAAAGACTGATAAACCTCTACAACCTGGCAACCCCGAATGAAAGGAGCTGACCAATCTACTGACTCTGAATAGCTGCTAGGAGATCCCAAAATCTGTCTGTCTAAACCTGCAGGCAAGTATGTAGCGCCTCATAGTTGGGCGTCAGTCCAATATGTACCGAATATGTACGACAGTAATGAAAGGCTAAATAAACGCTGATAAAGAACTAAAAGTGAATAACAAGAAGGGGCAGAAATTGACCTGTAAGCTTTCTTATCCATAACCTGCATCTAGTAAAATACTACATGAATATGAGCTAAGACTGTACAACTATACATTCATAAGCTACAACTAGCAGGCAAGAATACAAACAAGAACCTAACCTGACCCTTATAAGCCTAGAAAGTACAACCAGCACAAAATAACCCGTTTGGGGCCCCCATAAGCCCTGGCGAGCACACTCCAATCTATCCATGCTCTGTTAACCTACTATAGCCTGGAGGTGATTTTGTTTTACTCTAGAGTTAGATGCTCGTGCCTTCCCCTTACTTTTATAGGCTGAGATCTGGGGTTTGTGCCCCCTGTATCATACTACAAGGATATTACTGACCAAGTTACTGACCTGCATCGTTCTGACCCACACTCGGGCCAATTTCGTTCATATGATCTCTCTGTCCTTCAACATAACAAACTAGGGTCACAGTCATTATCTGCAGGTATATCCTACTGTCATTAGCGCACTGCGATGGAATTAACCTATTTCTGACCTAAGCTTTACTATTACTGGGGGTTTACCGCTTATGGACTGTCACACATACTTAGGTGCTACTGGCAATCTTATCTGCCCTCCTGGTTTATTACCGTGAGGGTCTAGGTAACTTTTTAAACACTGGGGATCTTAAACACTTTTCTAATCCTTCTTGGAATCAACAGTTTTAAGCCTCCTTTACTATTTATTCTGGGCAACATGGCATCAATACTTGTGCTCTTTTTCATACTGAGAACAAAGCTGGGAGGCGGAAAATAGCCATATCTTACTACGGTAGGCTGAGGTATGGAACTTTACAACCTCCGAAGTGCTGGGGATAAGAATCCCGCAATTTCCTCCTTCTTTTATACCTTTCAGGTAATCCAACATCAACTTTCGCCCCTTTCTAATTCTAAATATCTACTAATTAAGCCAACTCATATATATGCTATACTCCTAACCTCATACTCTAAGGCTATAGAAAGAACTAGGGGACAGTGCTGGCATATCCATTACCTTATGAGGTTCCTGGTGCCCCGGGAGGATGCCGGGGGAATTAAAAGGACATTCCCCAACTGTGGCACCTCATTGGTACCTCCTGCTGTTGCTGTAACTAACTTGTGACCGGCTGGAGTTTGTCTTATATCATATATTACTCTAGACATACATAACAAGGAAAGCTTAGTGACCCATCTCTAAACAACTCGATTCTATAGCACGATTTGAGAAGGAGTAACCATACTATCATGCCTCGTAGCCTCCTATTTATAGGATGTGGTGCACAACACATTTATACATAATACTCTATTAGATATGGCTTACAGACTCCCTGGGATACGACCTGCTCTGATATCAAGTGTCACGCCCCAGAACTAGGGTAGGACGTAACTGGCACTCGACTCATGGTCGATCGAGAAGACGACTTTATAGCATCTATAAATGTAACACTAAGGCTGACCAAGCCACCTGTCACAACCAACCAAGATAAATACTGGGCCAATAATGCCTTGACAATTATAAATATGCAACCTGGAAAGCCGACAAGGCTACAATAAAGCTAAGCGAAGCAATGAAAAACCAATACGACTACACAACCTACACTACTGTACAAACTAGTCCACATCAGCCTCTACAGAGTAAACAAACTGAAATGCACGGGACAGGGCCCCGGCCTACCCATGCTGTACACAAAACTGAAAATAGTCCAAACTAGGACATGGCTCCTGGAACAGAGGAGCATACCACTATTCTGCTAAAATTTGGCTCCTACTACGTCTGATGATCTGAGCCTCGGCTCGATTGTAGGAAGGGTCCCAAGATGAAGGGACGTCAGTACGAATAAAATGTACTGGTATGTAAGGTTGAAAACTGTAAATATGTAAGATAAAAATGATAACTAGACCAGAAATAAGGAGTAGTAACAACCCGGAATCCTGAAAACAAAAACCTGACAATATATCATTGTTAAAGTGTAAATGCAACCATCTAATGCAAAACAAAGACTATAACTGAAATGCTAGCAGACAGTTGACCATACAATCTATATACAATTCGTCTAGCCAGTATACCACACCGGAGTAAAAATAAAAATGCCTCCATCCGGTGTACCATACCGGGATAAAATCCGTCCAGTTGGTGTACCACACCGGGGTAAAATAATAAGACCTCCAACCGATGTACCACACCTGGTAAAATCAATAAATCTTAGACAAAATCATAAATGGATCCGATATGGTTTATACTGGACCAGCTCAATACGTACAACATAGAAATGACGAATACTAAACATGTGGCCTGCATAGGCCTCCTTCGTAATGCATAACTGGAACTGAGTACATATAACATACAAAATTAGAAAATAGAACTTAAATGGATGTATTAAAAACTTGTATAAATCATAAGGAACTACGGTTGACCTAAGAGTTTCAACAAAATTTATAGATCGTGTTCAAGAGACATTAGAGCTCAGAAACTCCCTAGCTTGTCGTTCGGCTTAAGGGAAAGGGATTATGAAATCTCCCCTTGGCCTGACATATTTCATAATATACACATAATATAAAGGACAACTATAACCAGGTAATCCTAATTCGATAAGCTCGTTTACCCTCAATAGCTTGCGACATCTTTACGTGGCTTAAAATCGTTTACACGTCCTCATCTTGGCTCTTTCACCAATTTCAGTTAATAACCAGACCTTTCAACACATTTAACATCACATATATATACACATGGCATACAGTAAGGACCAGCTAACAATGCCCACGCTGAGGGGTCTCCAACTCAATGTACAACTATGACAACAATCAACACAATATCACACTTTAGATGTCTCACTTCGGCTAGGCATAATCTTAACATTTATACTCAATAAAACATGGAAATTTAAAGCTTAAATGAAGCTTCACATACTGCCTCAAGAATTTTAAATAGGTTGCTGTCTCATTCGATTCACAACACACGAATCGTGCTTAAAAGAATGATAGGCAGGGCGCCTTACATACCTTTCTCCGATGAACTTTTCTCGAGCCGATTTCCTATCTCAATGATCAGATTTCAACCTCCTTAATCCAGTAGTTTTACAGTCCAATGACAAGCTTAATCTATAGCAAAAAATTCAGCCAAAATAACTAACCATAGGCAGTCACAATAGCAACAACAACACACGGAAACATCAACAACATTTAGCCATTTTCTCAACTAGTTTTCACTAACTTTTGAGGGAGAAACAAGAGGAAAATTTTACCTTAGTTTTTCTGTAATTTACCCCTCAATATGAAGTATAATTCCAGCAAAAGAAACAGCCAAAAAGCCTAAGTAAAATGAGCAAAACTCAGCTCACAAATAGTCCATCGGCAGCTCACTTAGCTGCCAATTTTCTGATTTTTGCTTTGCAATTTGAGAGGTTTAAAAGAGGAGAAATCCTTACCTTTTCTCCTGATTTCAATACCTACTCAAAGATGGATATATAGGCAGTACAAATAGATTTTGAAAAGCAGAAAAACTTCTTCAAAACCTTGCCAAAACGAGCTGCAAAACAGCCCCTAACACACTTGGCAAGGTAATCTCAACTTATCTTGTGATTTTCTTGAACTTTTCTTGATGTTCCTCCTTGATTTTCTTTGTCCTAGCTGATGGAATTGAGAGAGAAATGGAATCATTAGCAATCTGGTCGATTTAGATTTAGCTGAAAATATTTTCTACAAGTGAAAAATTAGATTTTAAGTAAATAGGGCAGTGGAGGCGCTAGGGCATCATACCCGCGTCACTGCTCGCGATGCTTCGGTAAAATGATCATAAATTCTTACTCCGAACTCCGATTGTCAAGAAGTTTGATGTTCTGAAAATTAGAATCAAATACCTTTAATTTGATAGGTCGTGGAGCTTGTAACTCATTATATATTGGGAGATATGATCGTTTAAAGTTGACCCTTACTTATGAACTTCACATACTCTTTGGTTTTTTGATCGTACACATTTCCCTTTTCATCTACGACCAATATACAACCCGTACTTTCCTTAAACTAGAATAATAACACCAAATAATCACCAAAAATTTTCTGGGGTGTTATACCAAGTTTGTCACGCCCCACCTTGGGAGGCATGACTGGCACCTAATGCCATACTGGGATCTGGGCGGACCTGGCTGGGCGTATGCACCTCTGGTACCTACTAGCGACTCAAAATAAAGAAAAAAACTCCTATATCTTGGCTATAAACACAGCCTCAGGCTGACACGGCCACGCAACACCTGTAAAAAATAACTAACCCAGCCAATATAATAATAAAGGGATCCTATGCGGGCCGACAAGACCACCATGCTGTCTAGTTATAACAAGAATGAAAACAAGCAGTCATATAAGTACTACAGCCAACGAGGCCACTAACTGAAGCTATACTAGATCCTACATGGCCAACATACAGAACCGAACACATATAGGCCCCACACAGCTAACACAGACCAGTAACTAAACACGTAGTCTGCAAGCCTCTAAGAGTGAAAATATTGGTTGGGACAGGGCCCTGGCCTACCCAAATGCTCTACCAATAAAAGACTGATAAACCTCTACAACCTGGCAACCCCAAATGAAAGGAGCTGGCCAATCTGCTGATTCTGAATAGCTGCTAGGAGATCCCAAAATCTGTTTGTCTAAACCTGCAGGCAAGTATGCAGCGCCCCATAGTTGGGTGTCAGTACAATATGTACTGAATACGTACGACATTAATGAAAAGCTAAATAAACGCTGATAAAGAACTAAAAGTGAATAACAAGAAGGGGTAGAAATTAACCTGTAAGCTTTCTTATCCATAACCAACATCTAGTAAAACACTACATGTATATGGGCTAAGACTTTAAAACTATACACTCATAACCTATAACTAGCAGGCAAGAATACAAACAAGAACCTAACCTGGCCCCCATAAATCTGGAAGGTACGACCAGCACAAAATAACCCGCTCGGAGACCCCATAAGCCCTGGCGAGCACACTCCAATCTATATACCCCTAACATGGTCAATATGGGTCTACAAGTAACTATAGCCAACCTACCTGGCCCTTGGGTCTGCAACTGAGCTCGCTGGGCTCCTATTGCTGTGTTTAAGCTCGGACGGCTCCTGTAACTGCACCCTGGACACAAAAGGCTCAACGAGGGTCAGTGATGCCGATACGACATAAATATAGAAGTCCAGCCAAGGATGGACTGTAATATGGCCCTTGGTCTTGAATATAGTCCGTTGGGAGAACATATAGCTCCTTGGAGCGATCCAAATAGCCACGAAGGCGATGACACAACTAGTAACCCTGAGGTTGGTCAACAAAAGGCTATCCTAGGTGGGGTCAATCCCAACCGATATATTGCATCTTAACCTCAATCTAGCCACTCAGAAGGCATATCTGTCTCTTAAGGTCTAATGTGACCACTAATCACCCCTAAAATAGTCTATATAGCTGCCAACAGCCATACCCCGTGTGCCTATATATGATCAGAGGATCCTGATAGTGATCATAATCTCTAATGGTCTAGAATGGATAGGACGAGATCTGGAGTGGCCTAACGATACTCTAAACGTCAAACTAGGACAGTAATGGCTCATAAGCGAACCGTAAGGTCACAGATGACTACTATTTAGTTCCTTCGCTTAGTATAACTATAGGGCTGCTACTTAATCAGACATGCTCCTAAGCATTCAGCCCCTAACCTTCCCCAGACAATTTACTATAATCCTCAGCATGAAGTTAATATTGTACTACTATAGTTCTAGTCCCTTAGATCTTAACGTAGTATATTTAGATTTCATGTATCTTCATTGGCGATTCCTAACCTTATAGGCAAGTTTACCTACACCTGGACATTTGCGGCAACCTGTACCTGAGTATCTATAAGAGCAAGCTGGGGCATTGGCCCTGCATCCAACTACTAATAAGGTTCCCTCCTTAGGGTACCCATGAATCTGTCTGACTCGTATGACTGGAATGACCTCCTGGGCGGCTTGTATGTCAAACACTAAGTTGACTGCAACTAATAGCCACTAGCAGTGGCTAACCACATGGCAGGTTGTCGCTCATTTCACTTGGAAACCCTAGTGCCGCTGACTCTAGGGTAGGACCATCATATTCAAATTCTATCCCTGGAGGCGTGAAGGTACGCCAAAGGCCTCTGGGCGAGCTTTACTGTCTATACGGGTGTCAAACTGAAACTTATATTGCCCGTGTAAGCCCGATGTTGTCCAACTTACCAAATTAGGCCCAACAGCTAACCCTAAGATTTTAAGGCCTTGGCATGGCAGCAACACGTCAGAATCCTACTAATATAGTTAACAGAAGAACAGAGGGCTTACTATGATGCTTCTAGTATGGGTCATACCTAACATATTCTTTCCCGATGAGAAATACTGTAAACTATTCTTAATACATTTTCTAATTGCTAACCACAACATATGTAAGCACTATCCAATAGCAGCAGCTAATACAACACATTGCATCATTATCTACATTCAAAAACATAAGTCATATCATTATACGCCGAGAATAACTTGCCGAAAGAATAAGCCTTAACATACCTTGAATGCTGATTCTCATTTAACTGATGAATTTCAACATGTAACCGGCGATTCCATTTAGTTGCGGCCTTTATATTGAGAAAATAAGCCTATTTCAATAATAGGAATCAGTGAATAATAATATCTTTCAATAGGGTTAACTATACCTTCAACTCCATTTCATTCAACCGAAAACTTATAATTTCTCGAGACTTTAGAAGGAAGAAATGCTTACCTATTGCCTATGGCCATTTAGAATCCAATTTGGAGAAATTACGACAATCTTTACTCGACGAGGTTCCGGTGTACCGGACGAATTTTCAAGACATAACTCCAAAAGATGCTTTC
This sequence comes from Datura wrightii, assembly GCA_035772735.1. Lineage (NCBI taxonomy): Eukaryota > Viridiplantae > Streptophyta > Magnoliopsida > Solanales > Solanaceae > Datura > Datura wrightii. The sequence continues at coordinate 92,879,983 of JASDFA010000018.1, forward strand.
TGTAGGCCTAAAACTTGTTACCCGAAGTTAATTTGTGTTTGGATAGAGTTTGATAGCATAATTTGATGAAAATCAATTGAAACTCATGTTTCCTCTCTTATTCTGTCCGAGGAAAGTTTGAGAAATGATATAAATTCAACAAGAGGGCCTATATATAGGCATAGGGCGGTGTTGGGGAGGGCGCCTCACTCTGCCCATCGCACAGGCAGGACTGGCGCCTCGCACAGGCCCTCGCGGCCTGGCCTTGCCCGACCTTGCTAATCCACTCGATGATGTCTTCGCTCGTCCTGCCTCCGAGGCTCTTCCCGCACGCATCAAGCTCTCATTTCTCACCACAAGCCCATGCGCACGCGCACTAGCCACTAACATCTTACGGGGTGTAACATGAAATAAAATACAGTTATAATAAAATTTAAATAAAATAAAAAATTTAGAACTAATTCTAGTAATTCTTTCATCTTTAACTAAACATCTTGAATTCGATTGGAAATGAAAAAGACTCCTAATACAGAATGCTTTCCCTTTCCACGGAGAAACACATTAAGGGTCATTTAATTGGTGGAATAAAAAATTATAATCCCAAATAAATTTTGAGGTTCTTTTTATTAATCCTAGAATAAAATAACAAATGACACATTTGTCCGCCTCCATATCTTTTCTCACAATCTTTTTAAAGAAAGTTACGGTTATAATTGAAAATGAAAGTTCATCTCAATTTTAATAAAACACACTCCCTCATTTCAATTTATGTGTCACTTATTTCTTGTTAAGCAGTCCCAAAAAATGATATATTTTTATATTAGATAAATTTTTTTTGGTCATAATGACCCAAATATGATACTCCCTCTATTTCAAAATAAGTGGTGTTTTTAGCTTGGGCACACTCATTAAGAAAACTACTTATTTCTAGAAAGAAAAATGTATGTTTAACCATTTACCCTAATAAATATCTTGAAAAAGATTTAACTCTTTAATATTTTCTTGATTATGTAAAATTCTCTCCATTTAAATAAGGGTAAAATTGAAAAAACATCATTAATGTTTCTTGATTATATAAAACACCACTTATTTTAAAATAAAATCAAAAGGCTAAAATATCGCTTATTTTAAAACAGAGGGAGTAATATTATCTGTTCACATTATAAATAGGTTTTTTTTTGGACATTTTTATCCTTTTCTGCCAAATTTATAATCTCCTCATCAAATTTATTTATTAGTTATTTTCTCATATATGAGAACTTTTCAATACATGGGGAATGAATAAATTTAAAATCGCTCATCAATTTATTTATGGAAGTTCTTTATTTATTACTTTTTAATTTATTTATATAAGTATGTATAGGAAGTTCATATGCATATACATTACTCAAATTTTTATTAAAAATATTTTGCACGTGTATTATTAAATTAATTAATTTTTTTATAATTAATTATTTTTTTTAATTTTCATTGGTCAAACTTTAACCTTAATGGCTAGACAAATCTAGTTATTCCTTATAAATATACGTATTTCTTCCTCAATTACTTTCTTATGCTTAGTAAATATGACTAAATAGAACATTAATAAGTAATTCTCTTGGGTTGCAGTTAACTAGGGTCGACATATATGTAACTATATAATTTCTATGATTTTTATAATATGATGATATCTACCAAATCTAAAGTGTTTTGAGTTTTGACTGTTTTCATTGGAATATTTTTAAATTATATTTTGAAAGTTATTTAAATTTATTTAAACATAATAATTAATAAAATTAATTAATTAGATGTCATATTAATAATAAATATAAATAACGATTCACAAGTTATCAAATTGATATAACATAAAAATGCAATACTACAACATGAATGTGTGACTTTCTTGGGTTGTTGTTAACTAGGCTTTACATGAAAATCTACTACACATGCAAAAAAATTTAATGAATTTGAGTATGTATATATGTACATATGAAAATTTAAAAAATATATATACATATACACATATGGGAATCGTATAAATTTGATACACCATATATATAGATGTGTTGGAAAATTTTATACAATAGTTTTGTATATATAAGATCTGCTATAAATTTTTATTCATATGAAAAAAAAAGTGTACATATAAAAATATTTTTAAAAAAAATGTACATACAAATGTTGAAAATTTTCTACAACCATATTTATAAATATAGTGTTATAAGTTTTATGTTCATATGAAAATATATATAGAAAAGTATACGACAACAACAACCTAGTGTAATCCTACAAAGTGATGTTTGGAGAGAGTAGAATGTATGCAAACTATACCCCTATCGAGGTAGAGAGGCTTTTTTCGATAGATCCTCAACTTACAAAAATACAAGCAGAGCAATACCAATACTAATAATAATCATATAAAATAAAAATCTCAAATAAAAAAGAAAAGAAAATAAAAGGAAAGAAAAGAAACAGAAAAACGGAAGGAAAAGTAAAAACAATCATAAAATATTAATCACAATATGACAAACAACAATACATGAATCAAGACATAAGAAACAACACATAGTAACAGGACAAAGGACATGCAGCTATAAAAGCAATACTATGCTAAGAATACAAAAGCAAGGCAACACATTTCTACCTGCTATCCTAGTCTGTGTCCTCCATACCTTCCTATCTAAGGCCAAGTCCTCAACAAGATGCAACTGTGTCATAGCATGTCTAATCATCTCTTTTCATAGCATGTATAATCACCTCTCCTCACTTCTTCTTTGGTCTATCTCTATCTCTCCTAAAATTGTTCATATCCAATCTCTCACACCTCTGCACTGAGGCATCCATGCATCTCCTTATCATATGCTCGAACCACCTCAATCTCGCTTCACGCATCTTTTCCTCCATCGTAGACACTCCCACCTTGGGTTGGATATCATCATTCCTAATCCTCTCCCTTATAGTATGCCCACACATCTACTGCAACATCCTCATTTCTACAACCTTCATTTTCCAAACATGGGAGTTCTTGGCTGGCCAGAACTTTGTCCCATGTAAAATAGTCGGTCTAACCACCACTATAAAATTTTCCTTTAAGTTTTATTGACACCTTTTTATCATAAAAAATTTCAGATGCTAGTCTCTATTTCATCCAACCTGCACCAATACGGTGAGCGACATCCTCATCGATCTCCCCATTTCCGTGGATAATAGACCTAAGGCACTTGAAACTTTCTCTCATCTGATTAACATGTGATTCCAACACTATTCTCTCATCAGCCTCATGCATCACGTCACTAAATTTTCTTTCTATATATTATATTTGTCTTATTCAACCTAAATCATTTAGCCTCCAAGGTTCGTCTCCAAACCTCCAACTTTGCATTCAAGCCACCGCGAGTCTCGTCAATCATAACTATGTCATCCGCAAACAACATATATCATGGCACCTCACCTTGAGTCCCTCATGCCAATGTATCCATTACCAGGACAAATAAAAAAGGGCTAAGTGCTGATCACTAGTGCAACCACATCAAAACTGAAAATGCTCTCAGTCTCTTCCTACTATTGATGTGTCGTGGTTTTATGATACTTTTGGCGCCTAAAACATAAGAAAAATTCTTATAATTAGGTGTTTCTGTATGGTTATGAGGTTCTTTTACTTTGCTTTATGAAAATCAGTATCGAGAGTTGAATTATGGAAAAGGAGATAAAAAATGTAGAAAATGGCTTGCTATAATCTCAGAACGAGTCCTACCATCCTGGTATGAGCCTTACCTAGTACCCATAGCTGAAACTTCAGAGAAATTGCAAGATGCTGAGTTTAAGTACGACTGGTAGTACAAGTCGTACTAAGGAGCCATGATGGGGAATCAGAGAATGTGCACTTGCAGAAGATCATGGTATGAGCAATGGCCACTAGTCACGATGACAAGGTACTAACAGTACCAAGGACTCATGGTGAGATTTAGAGGATTGCATACTTGGCATACTCAGGGCACGAGTGGATTTCACGTGTCGTACCAACCTGGTACAAATCATATGAAGGACCCATAGGAGAAACATTAGAGATGCCAAGTTGTTGAAGTTCAGACCATGACAGGCTCCTATGACTCGTAGTAATATTGTAAGAGTCATACCAACGTACAGTACCTGAGAAGACTAGAAGCTGCAAACTCATACTACGGAAGCATACTATGACTCGTAGCAGCATGCTACGACTCGTAGGATGCCTCGACGGCAAAATCCCTATCAATTTAGGAAAGGATTTAATTAATTGCATAAATACTTTTAGGTTATTTTCCCTTAAAAAAGATCTGAAACTTTTTCATTGTAATAGTATTTTTGAGTTTTCTAACACTACTTGGAGAGAAAAATACACGAAACTTTGATCTAATTCATCATTGTGTTCTTGATTTTCGAAGTTGAATTGTGCAATTGATTATTGGCTTTTTCTTCCATCAATGTTGTAAGTGTTTTAATTATGATTTCTCCCATGAATTCTAATTTCTTACTTGTTATCATGAGTAACTAACTCCTCCACAACTAGATTTGTGAAACTATGGTAGAATAACAAACTAGGGTTAACACAAAATGATTCTAAACCAATATGAATGCTTGTATTGTTCTTTTCTTTATGATTAATATTTCTTAACGGTGTGCAATGTTAGGACTAGCCCATATTCTTTTCTTGTTTGAACCTAGAGAAGTAAAGATTAGGAAAAGAAAATAATGACAAAGCCTTGAAAGTAATTTTCATTGAATAACTTGGCTGTGGTTGAAGGAAAGTTAATTTGGAATTATTGATAAAGGTTAATTGAAATCGCTCATGAGACCTAACCCGGTGATTGAGAATAGTCATCTAATAAGGGCGAATTAGTCATTTTGATGAACATAATTTATCAATTATACAAGCTAAGTATTGGGATAGATCACGAGTGCACTATTCCAACCTAGTTAAGAAGCCATGGGGAAAACTTCCCTAGTTAATTGCATAACTTTAATAACAACAACATTTCAATATTTTCACCAGATTGTTTTCTCTTAAAAACCCCCATTTAGGAAATAATTGAATTAAAAGCATGAATACTAGCATTAGACTATATCTTGACCACATTCCCTGTGGGACCGACCCCAATCTTAGTTGAGTTTTTTTATTGACAATGTACGCGTTATACTTCTTCAGAGGTGTAATTTGAGCATTGTAAAAAATTGCGCCGTTGCCGGAGAATACGGCTTAGGATTAGATTAATTGCTTTTATTTAACTTTTAGTGTTTATTTCCTCATTTACATTTTCTTTTGTATTTTTTTACACAGGTGACCGCTTGGTAAATGCCAAGTACACGGAGTAGCGGAAACCCTGTAGTTCCAATTGACCAAGAGCTCGAAAAAATACTACAAAAAGATGACCAGTTTGGAGACCCCTGAACAGATGGAGGCTAGGTTAGCAACTGAAGCTCATCAAGCTAGTGAGGCCCACCAGGTAGAATTAGCTCGACAAGCTGCTCTTCAAGAGGCAGATGATGCCCAGGAAGAGGTTGACAATGCTAGACGGAACAAAAGGGAAATAGAGGCCGTGAAACTCACCAATTCCATAGATATGCTCCTCATATTGATGATTATGAGGATCCGGATATTGATGAAGTTGGGTCAATAGGAGCTATTGTACCCCAACCTTTTCCTGCAGGGGAAAAATTTGATATCACTAGTATGATGATTTAACTTCTTAACATGAAGATAGTGTTTAGTGGTAATGGATCCGATGATGCAAATATTCACTTAATGAACTTTGTAGGGATTTGCAAGGCTTATAGGTTGCCAGGAGTGAGTCAGGATACTATCAGGCTGAGGCTTTTTCTTTTTTCTCTAGCTAGTAAGGCTACTCTATGGTTGTTAGAGTTGCCACATGACTCCATCACCAACCGGAGAGAGCAGAAACATGCCTTTTTGGAGAGGTTCTTCCCACCTTCTAGGATGTTGTAACTCAAGGATGAGATCTATAATTTTCGACAGCTCAAGATGGAGGTACTTCATGAAACATGGATGAGGTTCAAGAAAAAAGTGACTAAGTGCCCTAATCACAAAATTCTCAATGAGAACTTGCTGGAGATATTTTACAGATCTCTAATTAACAACACTAAGGTCGTTGCAAAAACAATAGCAGGTGGAGCACTGATGAGTCACTCGTGGGAGGAAGCAACAACCACATTGGATTGAGTGACTAAGACTAACAGGACCTGAAATACCAGAGAACCCGAAATAACTGCTGGTACATATGTTATTGGGATGGTTGTGGAGTAGCGCAGGAAAGAAAAGGAGCGTGACCAGGAATTAGCTTATATGAGAATATCCATTGGCCTGCTCACGAAACATATCATGGGGTCTGGAGCGTAGAAAGTGAATGCAGTGGGAGAACAGGGTCAAAAGCAGGGGTTTAAAGACTCTGATTCTAAGAAAGAAGCAAACTTCTTGGATAATCAGGTGGCAGGTTTTCGAGCTAACGCCCAAGGATTTGGTCAAGCCACTTGGTTGAAAGGTTCTGGAAATTAAGGTCGGAACCAATACAGGGACAACTATAATAGGGTTGTACACAGAGATAGAAGAAAAGGACGATATCGGGAAGGTGATTGGAGGAAAAATGATGGATATCAGAATGATTGCACTGGCCTATATGTTTCTCCAAATGCTCGTGAGGGGGATGCTGGACCCTCAAAGTTGGAGAGCATGATGGTAAAGTTGCTGAAAAAGGAAAAATCCACTAATGATCACCTGAAGGACATTAGCGGAGATATATCTGACATGAACCAGAGCGTTGAGCCGTACACCATAGCGATCAAGCAGATTGAATAGCAATTGGGCTAGATGTCTGCATCCCTAAACCAGAGGAAAAAGGGCATACTTCTAACAAACACTGTGCAAAATCCAAAGAATGACAACCACTGCATGGTTGTAACTACTAGGAGTGGAAAAACCATAGTTGATCTGCCCATTCCAGTTGTAGTTGAGATGGGAGAACCGAAGGAGGTTGGTATAGATGAGGAGTCTGAGACTGCAGAGTAGGTAATTAATGTTAATGCAGAGTTGACCAAGCCTCTAGTTGATGCAAAAGAGCTTGCGGCTGACAAAGGGAAGGTGAAAGAGGCCCTATATATTTTCAAGCCTATCCCTCAACCACTCCACCATTCCCTCGGGGATTAAAGAAGAAGGTGGATGATGAAAAATTCCAAAATTTTTTATCCATGCTGAAACAATTGTCAGTAAATATTTCCTTGGCTGAGGCATTGGAGCATATGCTTGGGTATGCAAAGTTTTATGAAGGACCTGGTGACCAAGAAATGATCTGTGAGCTATGAGCTAGTTGGAAATTTGCACCATTGTAGTGCAATAGCTTCACGGGTCCTTTCACAGGAAAGGGAAGACCTAGGTGCCTTCACCATCCCATGCACTATTGGAGATTTTGAGTTTTCTAGAGCACCGTGTGATCTGGGAGCCAACATCACCTTGATGCCACTAGTTGTGTTCAAAGAGTTGGGCTTGGAGCCCCCACACCGACGACAATGCAACTATTGAAGGCGGACTGCACAATGAAGAAGCCTGTGGGTATTCTGTATGATGTTTTAGTGAAAGTGGACAAGTTCATCTTTCCGGCTGACTTGGTGATCCTTGATTACAAAGTGGATTTTGAGGTCCCCATCATCTTAGGGCAATCATTCCTTTCCATGAGGAGAGCTCTAGTGGACATTGAAGCCGGTCAACTAAAGTTCAGGATGAATAAAGAAGAGGCCACTTTCAACATTTGCAAGCCAATAAAGCAGCCAAATGAGTTCCGAGTAGTCTCATCTATTGATGTTGAGTTAGAGTTTCTTGATGAATTCTAAGTAGGAAAGTGACTCGTGTCATGCTGCGACTTAAAATCAGGTGCTACACAGGAGACAACCCATAAGGTGCTTTGCTGAAGCTTGAGTAACCAAACTACCTACGCTGTGCCGCGACGTTAAATTAGACGCTTCTTGGGAGTCAACCCAAGCATCTCGAGTAATGTATGGTGTAGTGTGCAGGTAAAATAGGGACTGAAGTTTGAAAATTATAGTGCAGTTCTGGACTATGAGCTTCAGTACGACCCATAGTATGATGGTATGGCTCGTAGTCCCGTGCGTACTAAGAAGCAGATACTTGACAAGAATAAAAAGTTCACACTACGGTTGGTCATTACGAACCGTACCTACATGGTATGAGTCGTAGTACCTACTATCGTGATAAATTATCTTAAGAGTCGAAGTGTAGAAACTCCAATCTACAAGTCATGGTACGGGTCGTGTCATCTTGGTACAGACCATACCACACACTCGCAGGTTCCCAGGTAAGTCTTCTGAGTCCCCAGATACGAATAGAAGGGACGAGTCATAGGTATGACCTACAACTCGTGGTATGAGTCATGATGGGCCAATGAAATGACAGATACTAGCCAACCCGACTCGAATCAGATTTTTAAATCCGCTCAGAACCTATTTAAAATACAAAATTTGGTCAAAAATTTCCTACATGAACCCGTGATTTCCTCCCCTCACTCTCCACTCACCCGTAACTCACACCCATTCCATTTGAGCTCAAGATTGTGCAATAAATTTGCACTATTGAATCAAATTCATACTCCAAACCCTAAGCAAGGAAGCATCACTTAAGAATTCGGCAAGTACGTTGAAAAATGTTCATCCTATTTTCTTGCTAGCAGTAGTCGTACCTTTACTGTGATTCCTCCTCTCATGAAAATGAAGTGGAAGAATATGATCAGTACGCTATATATGATCCTATACTAATGGGTGTTTGGAGTTAAAATTCTCAATGAACTTAATTTCTTGTGGGTAGTGAGTTAATGGAAAAAATTTATCGTGGGGACTGAGTGGGTAGTGAAATTGTGTGTTTTTGCGAATAAATAGGGTGGTGAAGTCTGAGTATCCACCCCAAAAATAAATGATTGCTTGCGCACTTATTGATGCACAAAGTGAGGACAGGCTTCACGAGCCATCCTACAACTCATAGGATGATTCATTGGGAGTGTCCCATAATCAATAAATTTGAAATTGATGGTATGGAACGTGGTATGGACCATGATATCACCCCACGAGTCGTACCAAGTGGTCGTACCAGAGAACCAAAAAAGAGTCATAATCAGAATCAAAATCATGACCCATGGTACGATTCATAGGATTCCACCATGAATCATAGTAACGAGTCGTACCAAAATAGCAGAAGTCACATATCTTCAAAAGTTAATACTACGACCATTAGTACGAATCGTACCACATTAGTACGAGTCATACCAGTGAGTTGTAATTATGGAAAGAGGTAGTACAAGTCTCAGTATGGATTATACCACCTTGGTACGACTCATACTGGTGAATTGTAGTGAGATTCTGCAAACACTCTTTCTTCCTCTCATTCTCTGATATCATGGACTAATTCCTTCCCCATAGGTACAATGGCACATAAAGGACAAACTAACAAAGATTCTTAGGACAAGAGGGCCAGAGATGAGATCGCAGCCCAGAGGGCATTGAGTGATGAAGACTGTGCATCTGAGTAGGAGGTAGACTCCCCTAACGGTTCAGTGGAGGAATATGATGTGGAAACTGATGAGACAGACGAGCCACGAACCACTAAGGAACAGGCCAAGTCTCAGGAGGTAACTACCTCAGCCCTTCTAGTAGAAGCTCCCCAGTCTGAGGAGGGAGATGATACTCAATCCCATAAGTCCGATTGTACTACTCCAAAAGTTTCTAAGATTAGATTTGGGATTTGAAGTGTCATTCCCCACCTTGTGGGACGTAATTGGCACCTAATGCCACACTGGGACCTAGGCTGACCTGGCTAGGCATATGCACCTCTGGTGCCTGCCAGCAACTCAAAACCAAGAAAACAAACTGCTATATCTCAACTGTAAACACAGCCTCGGGCCGATAAGGCCACATAGCAACTTGTAAAAGAAAACAGCTAACCTAACCGGCATAACAATAAAGGGATCCTATGCGGACCGACAAGACCATCATGATTTCTAGTTATAATAGAAGGGAAAAAGCATCATATTCATACTTTAGCGGAAAAGGCTGCTAACTAGCTAGCTATACTAAGCCCCACATGGTCAGCACACAAAATACACAGACATAGGCTCTACACGACCAACAATAACTAACTAATTGAAAATTGTAGCCTGAAAGCCTCTAAGAGTGGAATAGTGGTCGAGGTCGAGCCCTGACCTACCCAAAACTATACAATAAAAGAGCAAACTCCCACTACCTGGCAACTTTGAATGAAAGGAGCTGACCAATTTGCTGACTCCGAATAGCTGCTAACGGAGGTCCCAAAACCCGTTTGTCTGAGCCTACAGGCAAGTGTGCAGCGCCCCATACGTGGGTGTCAGTACAGTATGTACCGAGTATGTAATGTAGAAATAATAACTGGAGTAAGATGATAAGGAACTTAAAGAAATCAGCAGTAAGGACCAGAAGTTAACATATACGATATCACGACCATAACCTGCATCTAGTAAACAATTATACAAACAGGAACTTAAGCTGAATGATTACACGTTCATAAACTATATATAACAAACAAGGATACAAACAAGAACCTAACTTGGCCCCCATAATCCTGGAAGGTGCAAGAAACACAAAGATGACCTACCTGGGCCCCCATAAGCGCTGGCAAGTGTAAGAAAACTATTACTCCTATCTGTTTCACTGTAGCCCCGTAGGCAAACTGTAACTAAAACATACTCGACCTCTAAAACTGTATCCAAGCCTCCTAGGCTTCTGCAACTGTATCTGAGCCATCTAGGCTCCTATAACCGTATCTGAGCGTTCTGGGCTCCTATAATCATGTCTGAGCCTTCTAGGCTCCTATAACTATATATGAGGCATCTGGGCTCCTGTGACTATATATGAGCCATATGAGCCCCCCTAACCATATATGGGCCATCTGGGCTCATATGACTGTATGTGAACCATCTGGGCTTCTGTAATTGTATATATGAGCCATCTAGGCTCCTGTAACTGTTTGTGAGCCATTTGGGCTCCTATAACTGTATATGAGCCATCTGGGCTCCTGTAACTATATGTGAGCCATCTGGGCTCCTATAACATCTTAAAGAGAAGCTAACAGGCGTATTCTATGTGTCCACCACTAGTCAGATAGTCATGGAAGTAATTATAACTTAGCTGGCTCATAAAGGAAAAGGCAAGGTCCGAGGTGACCTGGCAACACTCTGAAGGTCATACTAGTATAATAGTCGTTCATCAGTGGACATCAAGGTCATAGGTGACCAACTGTGTGGTTCTCTCATCTAGAATGACTACAGGGCTACTAATAACTGGATGTGATACTAGGCGATTTGTCATAATAGTCGTGTGGGCAGCCACAACAATTATTAACCTGAAGGATAAACCATAATACTAAGGTTCTAGTTCATAGGCGCCAGTCTGGTCTATCCTGACAACATATAGCTCCTGTGAGCAATTTGTAGCCCCGTGGTAGGTATAATTAGACTTAGCCCTTGTAGGTAATATGTACGTGGGCATCTGTATGAATAGCTAGAGGTGTTAGCCCCACATATAATAGCTACTAAGATACTTAGGATATCACATAATTCATAAGACTTCTAGAAACTAGGGTGGTTTCCTGAGCGGCCGTTGCGACCAACTATAGGTTGAAAGAAGCTACACAGTCACTGATAGTAGGTAATTCATCTAAAAAGCTACCACCCAGTTCCTTAGGCAACCCTAGTGCCACTGACTCAAAGGTAAGGCCACTCTATCAAGATTCTAGTCTTGTAGGCATCAAGGTACACCCATGGCTTATAGGCGAGCTTTACTGCATATATAGGCATCTAACAGAAAGTTATATTGCCAAGCTACGCCTTATGCTGCCTAACTTAACAAAGTATGCTAACAGCTAACCACATGCCTCATTGGTCTCAGTATGGCAGCCAAACATTACTAGTCTTTCTAGACAGTAGATAACTAAACAGGGAATATCTATGTCACTTCTAGTGATAGTTAAAACTGAATATAATCTTTTTTGACAAGGCATAACATGTTACAACCTCAATTGGTCTCGTAGCAGCTAACCACAACATGTATAATCATAAACTACTACAAAAGTACAAGTCATATTAACTGTATGATGAGAATAACTTGCTAAAAAGGTTAGCCTTAATATACCTCAATTGCCGAATTCAGCTCAATCAATCCAGTTGCGATCAAGAACTCGTCCCTTCATATAGCCTTAACATACCTCAATTGCCGAATTCATCTCAATCAATCTAGTTGCGATCAAGAACTCGTAATCCCTTCATATTCTAGCTTTTACGCCAAGGGAACAGGGCTATCGTAATCCAAGAGTTAGGCCAGTAATTCATAGCCCACAAACATAATGATAATATATCAAAATGAGTTCAACTCGACAAAATCTTATGAATTCTTGTAGATTAGAAAGGTAGAAATACATACTTATCACTTGTAGACGCGTAGGACTTGATTAGAAGTGATTTCTACAACTTCAACTTGGAGGGACTCCGTCAAACTGGGCCAATTTTGAAGAAATAACTCCGTAGATATGTTCTTCATATGCCTAGGAATTATTACCTAAGAATAATTGACGTTTGGAGGTGATTTAATGACGTAATTTGACTTCTAAGTACTGACACCCTTGTGTAATAAGTTGCCCAAGACGTACCTTCAATTGGGAAAATTTTAAAATGAAACAGGCCTTTACACTTTTACATGTATATATATATAGGGAGGAGGTAGAGGCCGGTATGCGGCACGCCTCTCCTTGCGCTGGGACACTGGCGCGACGAACCACCCCTTGCACCGAGGGAGGGGCACGACGTGGTGCTTGGTGCACCCTTCCTTTGGCCTTAGCCTTCTGCTCGCTCGACAACACACTCGCATATTTCACCCTCAAGCCTTCTCCCGCACGCATCGTACCCTAAACTCTCAACATACGTACGCACGCATCAATTAAACAACGAAAACTTACAGGGTGTAACATGAAGTATGTTCAGCAAAAAATGTCTAGAAATTCTCTCTCAGTACGACTAAAGGTATGAGTCATGGTTAGGTGGTATGGGTCGTATGAAGACTCATGGTTCATTTCAGAGGCTTCTTTCCCCAGACCACGAGTCCACACTATGAGTAGTAGTTTAGTGGTACGACTCGTGGTGTGATGTTGGTCCTACGAGTGGTTGTACGACTCATAGTAAAGAATCATGAGTCATGGTAGGAGTCATGGAAATAATCAGAGAGTTATAAAAAATGGAATGGCTAGTTATGGGAAGAACCCATGAGTCGTAAGTTGATTGTATGAATCGTAGGTTGTGAGCATTTTTTCTGCGAAATTATTAAGGGTATTTTCATAATTCTTAAGCTCCTATGTCCTAAACTACGTCATTTTAAGCTATGAAAGGAGTGTTTTAAGAGGGTTTAACCTATATCAAGTCATTAGGCTTTCCATGCGTGCAAAACATTGTATTCTCTTAGAAAATCAATCTAGAAATTCTCTTCATTCTTTCCCAATTCTCTTGGGCCTTCAAAGACAAGTTAAGAATCAGTTTGCCCAGGTATTTAGGGCTATGAATGAGAGTGTCCTTTGATTTTCATTCCTAAATTTCTCCTCAAGTTCATGAATTCAAGTTCTCTTCAAATATATGATCTTATAGGGTTTAACCCAATTTTATGAAATTCTCTATGATATGTCTATGGGTCAATTCCCCTCATGTTCCAAAGCATGTTTTAAGATTTATGGGAAGATTTTATACACGAATTGATTATAAATTCATGATTTCAAGTTTTAGAAATCATGCCATATTGCAAGTTTTACGAAAAGTGAAGTTTATGATTCCTGATTTCAAGTATGATGAGATATCTATCATGAATGAATTTTTATAAATTCCCCATGTATGAATCCATGGTTTTGACTTATGAATTCTACTTCAAGTATGCATGATTTTAAGATTTGAGCAAGCCCACACTAGTTTAACTATGTTTTCATTATTTAGCCAAGACTAATAAGATCAGCTTATTATATGTTTTTAGTCAAGACTCTCACTACAGCTTATAATATGTTTGAGTCAAGACGCCCTATGTTCAGATTTCAGACTATCTATATAATTATGATTTCAGCTTCATTGAAAAATGCTGGGAGCACTATGAATGTTTTTGGGAGTAGTGTCTAGCATCGAGTAGGCTTGGGGTTCCAAGGTTTCCCAATCTCAAAAGTACGTGCCAATGTAGGTTTATATATTTACATTGAGATCTCTCTTGAGAGATTTCCCCACCTGAAAGGGGCCTTTATCTTGATATCAATATCATGGTATCATCCTTAGCCCTGTCAAGGTTTTGAACGGCTTTGTACACTTGAGTGTGATAGTTGGGGCATCACGTGAGCTCTATCGTGATGGTGTTGGTTATATGATGAGTCTCCTATTGTTCCTTATGATTTCAATTATTCATGTTTATGACTTAAGATGTTATGTTTTACAGCAGATTTGACCCAATGATCAGTTTATGAGCTCTTACTTATGATTTTAGCTATGACAATTCATATAATTTCTATTTTAAGCTTTGGGCCATTTTATTTAGACATTATATTCAGCTTATGACTATATATATTTCAAATTCATATTTCAGCATGCGGTCCCTACTCTCATGATCTAATGATTTATGGTTATATGCATGATTTCAATTAACAGTTACTCAACATGTTTTACTTACCTTGCATATTCAGTACATTCTAAGTACTGATCGCATACTCTATGATGTATTGTTTAATGATACAGGTCCATGTAATCAGACTCAGTTCCGCCATTAGTCCAGCTCCCCAGCAATTTAGCTATAACACCCTAAAAATTCTTAAGATCAGGCCCGAGAGATGAAATGGAGAAAATAGAAAAATCTGCACCAGGTCACAGAACGAGTCATCAAATGACTCATCGTTACGAGTCGTTAAGTGACTCTCCATTTACCTAATGAGTCGAAAAGTGACTCGTCGTTTGTAAAGATTAGAATTTATCCCAATGAGTCATCAAGTGGCTCGTCATTTGCCTAATGGGTCATCAAATAACTCTTCATTTAGGAAAATGCTATTGTTCAGACAGTCATGACAGATTAAGGGAAACGACTCGTCATTTGCCTAATGAGTTGTTAAGTGACCTGTCATTTGAGCAGCGAGGGGAAAGTGGGGAATTCTAGTGTACTTCACAGATTAATGGAAATGACTCATCATTTTTCTAACAAGTCATCAAATGACTCATCATTTGCATAACGAGTCGTCAAATGACTCGTCATTTCTGGCAGTATGAAATTTTTTGTTGAACCATTAAGGGCATTTTTATGATTTCTAAGCTCCTAAGTACTAAACTACATCGTTTTAATCTTAGGAAAGAGTGTTTTAAGAGTATTATCAACCCTAAAACCTTCATTCTCTTCCTCACACCCTAATTAAAAGATCAAATTCCCTCAAGGTTCTCAAGAGAAAAGCTAGGGTTCATCATATTTATCTTCATCAAATCTTCTTGGGTCTCAATCCAAGTCAAGAAATTAGTTTACCCAGGTATGTAAGGTTCATCAATGAGGGGTTCCTCCACCCTCATTCCCCTTCTCCAATTGAAATCATGATCTCCAGAAGGAAAGAAGAAGAAGGGAGCAAAAAGTATAAAAGGATATGGGAATGTGATGGAGTGTGTTCAAGGAAGGAAATGAGCCACTAACATACCATATATGTATCATACCAGCCTTTTGGACCAACATTACAAGCGTAGAAATTATGCAATTTTAACTCAGATATCTAAAAGTGAAGGCATTTGAGAATAAAATCAAGCATATGGTAGTGGTGGCCTAACTTGTGAATATCTTTGGGAGAGTTGAATGTCTTTCTCTTCTCCCTTGATCTTATGTCCATGTATTGTGTATGATTATTTCTTTTAAAAATGGATACTTTCCTTCATCTAAATGTGAAAGAGTGTAGATGATAATGGCTAGCATGAATTATTTCTCAATCTAGATTTTTTGCATGTTGAAATGATGTCATGAGTAAAGACTACATGCTTAGTCTTAATAGTTGTGAGAAAACTGATTTTGCATGATAGAGGAAGTGGCTTGCGTGAAAATGATGTGCTTGTAGCTACTTGTCAAAATCACCCTAGTCATTGCACTTTGTGATACTAGAACAAGAGTCTAGGTTTAGGTTAGATTTTCTTAATTTAGTTTCTTCATAACAAGTAAAAGCTTTAAGTTGAGGATGTTGATGTATTGGAATTTTGCAATACATTTGTACTTCATTTAAAAGTTTTATATGTCTTTAAGTGTTAATTTAAGTCAATACTAACACTATTTTGCTAATTTTCAGGAATCCCTGGAGTTGATGAAATAAGTCATAAAATCACTGAAGTCTACCAGATATAGGCCCAAGATGGACCACACATCCAAGATGCAATCTGCATTTCCAACCGCATGTTGATCCAGAGAATATTACAATTTGGTCTACAAGGAACAGCTCAAGATGCCGTTCGCACATCCAAATGAACTGTATATTCCAACCTCATCCACCTGGTGAAGCAATTGACGGAAGGAAGGATGGATCGTCTTTTCGATGGACTATCCATCAGTCAAAGGATGGAAAATAATCCAAACAGAATGCAATTTCAAGCAATAGTTCAAGAGACGGCCGACACTTTTAGGATGTCATCCGTCCCTGCAAAATGGGCCCTTCAGATTTGAATTTTAATGGGGGGGGGGGGTTTGGAGTTTAGTATAAATACATTTTCTTTTCATATTTTTTCAAGAGTTCTAGATAGTTTTGGTTTTCTAGAGTTAGTTTTCATAGTTTTTGCATTCCTTTGAAGATATCCATTGTAGTCGAAGGATTTATTTGAAGTTTAATAGATCAATTCAAGCTTTCTATCTCTTCTCATTGCTAAGTAAGTGATCATGCTCAATTCAATGCTTTTCTCTTTTTTCTTTTGCTATGGGTAACTAAATCTTAATCTAGGATTGTGAACCTAATGGGTTTGTGAACCTATTAATCTTAAGTAGGAGGAATAATTATGGGCTTACTAATATTTGATTGATCTATGCTTTGTAGAGTGAGATTGATGGTGAAAGTTATCCAATCATGCCAAATTTCTTTAATCATGATTGAAAGAGCCAATTGAGGTTTGGTTATTATTAATCAACAATCACATAAGGCTTTAAACCTTGTTTAATGGGTTCACCTAAAAAGTTGATGAATTTAATTGGCAAATTGCAATCAGTTTTAATTTGAATTCTAATTAGTTTGAGAAAATTAATTTGTATTGACATTGTTGGGATTGTTGAGAGACACCTAGAAAATACCTAAGTACATTATTTGCAGATTTATGAAAAGCCCATCTTTATTACTCTAGATTGAGTGATTTAGGGGGATCAACCCTATACGGGGACACTTTCTTGGAATTTCTCTATAATGTTTCAAACCTAATAATTGCCACTTTTAGTTTAATTACACTTTTTACCCCTAACATGAGCAGATCATCATCATTCAAATTATATTTGCATTCCTTTATATTTGTGGACCGAGACAAAGTACTTATGGATACTATCTCGACTCCTATTTGGGTAATTAGATTGCATCAATTACGTACACTCTCCATAATGAGGTGGATTTTAGGCGATATCATCAAACAAAGCAACTTTATTCAAAGTGTCCTCATATGTAAGATCATTATTATATTGAAGAACATCAACAAGCACATTATTAAGAATTAGGACACTCATAGAAGAAGTAACCATTTGAACAAAAGTATCACTTTCTTCGTCAATATCCCATAGTGGGTTATCATATAAGTAAAAGCCGTCGATAATAGCTACAACACTATCATATTGAACAACACTATGCTTGACACTAGGAGTGATTTCATCATCATCAAATAAGATATTGCAATTTAAGAGAAAACAATCAAATGATGAGGAAGAGGCAAAGCATGAAATATCAATCTTAAGAGATCAATGTCATTATTCAAAGTAAGTTTATCAACACAAGTTTCACATGACAATGTATTTACATTCAAAACCTATGTCGACACAAATTGATCTTGCTAGAAGAATCAATTCAGTCATCAAAAGGATTAACTAGTATTTTTTCACACTCTCAAGATTCAGGGTGGCAAGTGCTTTTCGAAGATAGATCTCAGGTCCAGATACCGTCAACTCAGGGTTTGGGAGAGCAACATCCCAAAGATAGCCTTCAGGATGTGGTATGGTCATTATGAGTTTGTAGTTATGTCTTTTGAACTAATGAAAGCTCCTATTTCTTTTACGGACTTGATGAACAAGGTGTTCAAGCCATACTTGAATATGCTCGTGCTCGTGTTTATTGATGACATCCTAATGTACTCTCAGAGCGAGGAGGAGCATGCCGCTCATTTGAAGGTGGTGCTACAGACTCTCAAGGATCACCAATTATATGTTAAATTTTGGCAAGTGCGAGTTTTGGTGGTGAGAAGAATTAACTCCTTTTTTTTGGAGGAAGTGTGGGAGTGAGGTTCTCATCTTGATTACCTTGGACAAGGTGCTTTTTGGTATCTAGCATGGTGTTCTTGTCCTTTGGATAATTAGGAGAGAAAGATTCCCCTTCGTTGTTGAAGTGCCAAGAGACCTTGAACCCTATTGACTTGTCAAGTTTCTCCTCTTAGAGCCCCACTTCTATCTCAATAGCCACTTCAAGGATTTCATCGATATCACAATAGTGGTGGAGTTTCATGAGGGAGGCAATCTCCTTATTCAACCCAACTTTGAACCCAGTCAAAGCATTCAAAGGATATTCAACAAAATCAATCCTTATTTTCAAAAGTTGGAACTCATCATAATATCATTCCACACTTTTGGTTCCTTTTTGTAAAGTGTAGATCTTTTTGAGTTGCTCTTGAAAGTACCTTTTGGTGACATATTTGTGCCTCAAGATTGCCTTCAACTTATTCAAAGAAGGGAGGGGAGTCAAACCATGCATCCTCCTAGACTTAACTTGAGATTTCCACCATATGGACGCAAAGCCCTCAAATTGAGCACAGGCATAAGAAGCCTTCCAGACGTCGGACATTTCATTAGTCAAGAAGATTCTATTATATTACATCACCCAATCAAGAAATACATCAGGGTCGCTTTCACCCTTAAAAGAAGGAATAAAAAATTTGATGGAGTTAAGACTCATGTATCAACCCTCATTCTTTCCATGAAACCCATTATGCATATATGGATTATCAACAAAGTGGTCATCATGATAACTCCAACATGGTGGCTATTTCTTCTATGATCACCCCATGCCTTCCCATTTAAGGGAGAGGAAGGATCATGTCGATCTCCTATTCCATTGTGAGGACCTTGAAAATTCATGTGCGGTCCCCTCATTTAGTTGTTATAATCATTGACAACATCATCAAACTCCTCTTGAAACTCCTCTTGGAACTCACCATCCAAAGGTTGCACATTTTGGATTGGAAGGTGGGTATTTGGTGGAGGATAAAGCATATGCAGTTATGGTGGAGGTATATATGTTGAAGGTACATATGGTGGTGGTGGAGGGACATGTGATTGTGGTGGAGATACATATAGTAGGGTAGTATTAGGTAATGGGGAGATCGAGGATGGTAGTGGAGTGGTGAAGTTGGGTTAGAACATCCTATGGAATATTCGAGGTTATATTGGTGAAGAATAGTTTTGATGGACTCCATTCTTTGCCCATTTTAGTGAAGTAAAGAAGTAGAATAAGAGTCTATATTTCTTATTTCAACGTCTACTAAACGTTTATCCAAGTTAGTCAACCACCCATCAATTCGAGAAGATAAGGCGGAGATCATATTCATCAAGTCAAGCATAGTGGGTACCCTTGTGGCCACTCAATTCTCTGTTTCTTGATTGGACTATTGTAACTACTAAAGACACAAAATAATAGAAATAAAATTCATTAAGTTAGTAAAAAAAACTCACAATCACTCAAGGGATGCTTACCTTTATATGCCTTAGAAATTGCCACAACCAAGGATTGTAGCTTATTTAGTCTGTTGAGTTGCAAGGGTCCAATCTCTACTTGAGATCAAAAATGGATTCTTTTTTGAATCAAAATAAATATCATGCTAACGAAAGGGAATCATGAAGATTCAACAAAATAATAAAGAAAAACTAAATAAGAAGAAGCACGAAAAAATTGGCTAAAAAAAATTAAGTAACAAAAAGTAGGAAGAATTACTTGATGTTAAGTAGTTTTGGAGATTTGGAAATTAATGAGATGAAAAGATGATGAAGAATTAATTAACAAGTAACTAAAAGTGTTAATTAGATATTAATTAGTTGAAAAATTAGGAAAAAGAAATTGAGTGTGGAAAAAGACTAGGAAGCTTGATACTTATAAAAAATTTTGGGGGTGAAAAGTCCTAACACTTAGAAAAAAGGGGTAGAAAGCAGTTTCTGCTCTTTGAAATTGAGTCACACGCACAGCTGGTGCAACTAGGCTTGCTGGCCAGTAAGCTCTGATACCAGATAATATGAAAAAAGTAAGAAAAGCTATACATAAGATTAGAAGCAAAGAGAAACCCTTGCTAAAGAACAAGGACCTCAATTCAATAATTTCAATAAGCACCTAATGAGTTGGTAATTTACCAACTCATTTGGCTTTTAAGCATGAGCTATTTCTTTTTTTTTTCATACAAATTAGGAAGGTTTTACGCTTTTTCTCTTTGTTTGTGCAGGCATTTAACTTAAACAAAGGAAAGAAAAGAACTGAACCAAAAGCGATCTACTGGAAGCAAAAAGAGGACATGCCTGCCGCATATGGGCACCTGCAAAATGCATGTGCCATGCAAATAAAATTGAAAGATAGGCTATATTGGACCTGCGAACCGCAGATTGGCATCTGTGGCACGCAGGTGCTATCGCAGCTGACACACAGAGGGCACTACCTAAGCCTACTGGAGAATCTGCGAGTCGTAGATGGGCACCTGTGCCTCACAAGTGACCGCACGACTACAAAGAGTAGAATCATCTAGAAATGCACAATTGTACCTAAGAAGCTTCCAAGTGAAATTTTTGGAAAGTTGTACACAAAGGAATTTGCAGATTTTTACCCCAACTGTACATTTATACATTATATCACATTAATTTTGTAGATAGAAGTTTATAGAGATAGAAAGTAGAGCATAATTACTTATTCCTCTTTAATTTCCATTAGGCAAGAACTCCATTGTTGTAGACCTTAAGATTGAAATTGATTATTTAATATGGTGAATGTGGAGAAATTCCTTATGGGTATTATTTCCCTCTCTTTACTTATGAGTAGCTAAATTTCTTGCTAGGGGTGTGTGTATGTGATGGATGTTTAGATTTGATTGGGTGTTGATGAATTGTTCTTAGATTTGAGTAGTAAGCATGAATCTATTGTTTCCTCTAAGTTATAATTCAATAATTGATGGTTGCAAAGATTGATTTAGCTTACTTATCTTGCTTTTGCTTGAAGAGAGAAGTGAGCTTTGGGTGAGGATTCAATAGTGAGGAATTAGGTGTATGATGCTTAGGCTTGAGCTAGAGATAGTCAAGACCTATATTCATACTCCATTAAAAGGTTAAGGGAAGAGATAGCTTAACCCTTCCTCAAGCTTTGTTGATTGTCTTTGGGGTTCGAGAAAACCCAATGTAAACACATCCTTTTGGTTGAGAAACATAGGGTGTAGCCATAATCAATGCTCTACATGCTCAAATCGCCTCTAAGGCACTTCAACCCCCCTATTAAGTAGATGCCTCATCAAATGCACACCCCTAGTCGCTTTCATTAATTGTAATTCGCAGCTTGCCCCTGCTTAGTTTTATAATTTGAAATTAATACTTGTTTTCTTTTTTCCTCAATATTTATATTATGTTGTCTAGACATGACGCTAGCTAGTTTGAGTTAATTTACAACTTTTGGATTATCACTTCTCAATCTCTGTGGGATTTGATTTAGAATTTATTTTTTGACAGCGATCACATCCACCTCCTTTAAAAGAGAGAGTTGTATTGAGCGTTATCAGCATCTAATTTATGAGAAAGACCTCAAGGGAAATGTTTCCAAGCAACCCTCCTTACTACACAAAGTAACAATCTAAGGCTTAAACAAGCACGCTAACACTCAGTGTATATTCACCATATCATTAGAATCTAACTATTGAAATAAAAAGAGGTACTATTTATACTAATCTAGGGAATGAAAGACTAGCTATTACATTTATACCCTTAATAAAATAAGGGTCCTATTTGTTGTCTTCCTTTTCTTGAATTCAAGAAATGGCCATTTGCAAAATTAGTCCATCTTCTTTATAAACATGGACACTTTGCGCTCCTATCTATCTTTCACCCTAGTTATAATCCACAAATAGGCACATTGGGTTGCATCAGCTTCAATAGTAAGCATCAATCACTTTAAGAACTTTAGCAGGAACGGTAAATTTGTATACGAAACAATACTAATTGAATCAATTAAGCTCTCCTTGTATAAGATAATTTCTTGGCTATCCAGGAAGATATTCTACTGACAATTTTTTCAATGAAGGGCTTGCATCATAACAAAGATAACTTCTTAGTGGAGAATGGGATGCCAACATACTTGAAGGGAAGTTCTCCATGTACAAATCCAAGGTGATGAAGTATTTTATCTTTCTATTTTTGTGAGACATCTAAATACATTGACCTTTTTCCTATACTGGGTTGGAGTCATAATTCATGGAGAATGTGAGAAAGAGGTGATTCAAGGCCGAGATTGATTGGAAATCACCTCTAGAAAATAATAAAAGATTATCAGTAAAACCAAAGGCGTGTTAGGCCAAATTTTGCACATCTAAGGTGGAACTTGAACATGTTGAAAGTCTTCAGGCTGTTGAGACATCTACTCAAGTACTTCATACTTATTGCAGAAAAAAAGGTGATAAAGGATCACTTTGTCTAAGTCCCTTAGCAGCATCAAAAGGTTTAATGGTATTCTCATAGAACAATTTGGCGTAATTGATAATCTTCACACATTGCATTATCTAATTAATAAATCTTAGAAGGAGACCACAATGGGTATTCTATTAGCATCCGGTGGATCAAAGGGGAAAATTACCCCTAGGGTTTTACAAGCCGTCACAAGCTATGTGGAAATAAGTGAAGCAACTCTGCCAACTGATCATGGAGCTCTATTTTCCGAGGATGACCATGACCTCGCTTGCCTCCTCCGACCATGGATGTCAAACCAATATAGTTTAGGTGAACTTCTGCTAGGAGCATGGGAAGAGAGGATTTTGATATGTTCAATGAAGATATGGTGTACAAGAATTAAAATGATGATTAGATATTTTGAAAGAAAGAAGAAAAACAAGAAAAGTGTGAAGGAGAAGGGGGTTGCAAAGAATTTTTTTTGTTACAAATCTCTTATAAGTTGTAATACACTTGCTTTATTTGATCAATGAAAAAATTTATCTATGTACTTAATAATATAAAATCTTATTTAACTTTGACGTAATTTTCTTATATGTAATTTAATATACCATCTCTAGTGGCATGAATACAATTAAATACTTTAATGCTAATATTGTATTAATCAAAATCAAAAGCATATTCATTACTCGAATATTGGAGTAGCTATTTAGTTAGTTACTAACAAGTTGTCCCGAACCTGATCTCGACTCTTGACCTCGAACCCTGATCCTTGATCTCCGACACCAACCCCGACCCCCAATATTCGACCTCAACCTCAATACCCCACGTTGACCCTGGCCTAGACCTAAATGTCGACCCCGACCCTATCTTCCGTCCTTGACCCCAACACCCTTCCCCCTTCTCCCGATCCCAATACTCATTCCCCAACCTCGACCTTGATCCAACTCTCAACCTCAACTCTGACCTCGATCCCTAACC
Organism: Datura wrightii; assembly: GCA_035772735.1. Classification (NCBI taxonomy): domain Eukaryota; kingdom Viridiplantae; phylum Streptophyta; class Magnoliopsida; order Solanales; family Solanaceae; genus Datura; species Datura wrightii. The sequence goes on from JASDFA010000018.1 coordinate 92,903,887, forward strand.
TTGACCCTGACCTTGATCCCAACACCCAACCCAATACTTAAGTCCTGACCTTAACATGGGACCAAACTCCCAACCCTCATCTTGAATCTCAACCTCTACGACTACCTTGATATCGACCCCGACCTAGGACCCAAGTCTCGACCTTGATCTAAGACGTCAATCCCGATCTCAACTTCTGACCTCGAACCCTGACCTATAATGTCCGATACTAACCTTGACCCTAAATATCTGTACTCGATCCAAATACCCGACCTTGACCCTGACCCTAACCTAAACCTCAACCCCAATACCCTTCCCCCTTTATCTGACCTCGATCTCAATTCCCCAACCTCGACTACCTATTCCACTCTGGACCTCAACGTCAACCCAACCCCTGACCCTTGACCTCAACTCCCAACCTCTATCCTAACCCTTAATCCTAATCCTTAATCCCAACCCCGACCCATAATTCTGACTCCCAAACTAGACCCCGACCTCTAACCCCGACCCCTAACTTCAACTCCCGACCTCGGCCCTAATCTTGATCTCGATCCCTACCCTAACCTCTACCCATGATTTTGACTCCCGACCTCGACCTAGACCTCTGATCCCCGACCTCAACTCCCGACCTTGACCCTCGACCCAACACCCTTCCCCATTTCCCAACCTCGATCTCAACCCTTGACTCTGACTCCTGACCTCAACCCCTATCCTAACCCCAATATCTAACCCTGACCTTTACCCCAACCTTAACTCCCTACTTCGATCCCGGCACCAACCCTGACACTCGAATTTTGACCCTAACCTAATGTAATATCCCAGAAACTCAAAGAATAGACTCGGGACTAAAATAAGATAAAACTGAAAAATCTGCACCAGGTCATAGAATGCGTCATTAAGTGACTCGTGGTGAGGCCTGAGAGTTTAGTTAGATATTTGGTGTTTGGGTGACCATGGGTGTGACCACGAGTTGTGGTCAACCCCCATGAGTCGTGATATAACCATGGTCAAGGATAATATGTAGCCAAGAAATGTTAGGTAGTGTACCCAATGGGCCCTCACCACAACTCATTTGGGACACCACGAGTCGTGGTGTCACCCGTGGGGACTCCTGGGAGTTTTGGGGCAGTGTGGTCCATGAGAGGTGACCACAAGTCGTGGTCACCAACCACGACTCATTAGGTCCCTTGTGGTGACTAGCAGTGTATTGCAGGTAGTGCACCTCACGAGTGTGACCATGAGTCGTGGTCACTGACCACGACCCATTAGGTGAACCGTGAGGACTGACAAGAAGTTTTTCCCTACGAGTTTTCAAGGGTCTTTCAGTAAATTCCTATTCTCTTAAACTTTAAACTATGTCATTTTAGATATAATTTCAGACTAATTAGTGGGGTTAAATGGTTTCTTTCCTCATTCCCCACTCCGACCTTCAGAGAACAGACCGTAGAACTTCTCTCAGAGTTTTCCATAGCAAGAGCTAGGGCAATCTTTTCTACTCAATTTCTCAAGTAATTCTTTGGGCTTTTTCACCAGGTATTTGGGAATTCAACAAGGGAATAGTTCTTCCATTGTATCCCTAAATTCCTTCCTATTTCTCTCTATCCATTGTAGCCCTAGAATTACTGAATGTCAAGAAATTGTTAGTCATAATTCGTGTAAATCATGTGAAATATCCTACCATGTTAATATTAGATATTTTCCATCAGTTTGTGGTAGAAATGATGTTAAATCTTGTGAAGTGAAATTTAGCCCTATTCTTGAGTTAGAAAATCTTGAATTTGCATTAGTGCTGGAATCTCGAACCTTAGCTTGATTCTATCAGTGTTGAGAATTCCCGTATTGTTAGTAGTAGTGAATTTCAATCAGAATATTTTCAATTCAGTTTTAGTAGGAAATGTTAAAACTCTTAGTGTCAATCAGAAAATGTTAGTTGATCAGTTTGACCACAGAATTTTCCGAGGTGTCAGTAATACCTCCCATTTATTAGAATTAGATTCATAATTTAGTTTATTGGTCCACTAGGCGGTAATGACACTTTAGATATATAGCTCTAATTAGCCTTATGACCCTAGTTTCATAGTACAGTTTGTTCTTAGACAATTACGATGCTTCTAGATAAGCAGCTCTAACCAGTCTAGAACCCAGATTTAGAATCCCATACAATAAGACTCTCAAGGTGCTTTCTGATATGTATAACTGACTAGTCTTGGGCCCCAGTTTTGATCTATCAGCTTAGTATTCAGTCTAGGACTATCCAGTGGGAGTAGGATTTAGCACCGAGCAGACTGTGGTTCCAGCGCATCTAGGTTCCAAAACTACATTGCCAGCGTAGGTTATAGTATTTATTGGCCTGATTGGCCTAGACTTTTGTGATAACCCATTTCATGCTTTTATACCCTGGCAAGATATATTGGGTCCTATCAATGGGGTGTACACATCGGAATCCACGTCTATCTCACGTGGTTACATGTGGGTTATAGACTCTCCCACTAGTCAGTAAAGTCCATTTTCAGTTCAGTTCAGTTTAGAAAAGTAGTCTAGACTTAGAACATGCTTTTACCATCAGACAGGGTCCATCAAACCATCCCAGTTATTTTAGTTTTTCCGTTCAGTAGTTTTATTTGGCCATTGCATGTCTTTTCAATTCAACATTTTCTTTTATTTATTCCATTGTGTTATGTTCCTCTCACTTACTTAGTACATTCAAAGTACTGACGCATACTTTGATGTTGTATCATTTTATGATACAACTGCAGGATCTTAGTCTCAGCTTCGTTAGTCGATCGCTCATCGAAGACCTCAGCCTTACTAGTTGGTGAATCCTTATCCTTCGAAGACGGAGATTTTTTGCTTCAGTTATACTTTCATTTCTTAGATTTAGATTTGGAGTTAGCTGGGGGCTTGTCCCAGCAACTCATTAGTCAGAGTGGCTTTCAGACTCAGATTGGTATTTCAGACTTGTAGTGTCTTTCTAATATTTTCAAATACGATGAACAAGCTTTATTTATTTCAAGTAGTTATATTTTCACTTTAAACTTCCACTGTATGTATTTTTATATTACTTAGAATGCTTGTGTATGATAGACCAGGGGTTGACTTGGGGTCACTTGTGACATCAAGTATCGTGTTTTGTGCAGGATGTAAACTCTGGGCATGACAAACTTGGTATCAAAGCACTAGGTTCAGAGTATCCTCGGATGTCTGAAAGCTGCATCGAGTAGAGTCCTCTTCATGGGTGTGAAGCGCGCCACACTTATGATTGGGAGGCCACGAGATGTTATTAGTAAAACTCCCTTTATTTCATAGTCCTTATCGTGCGTTGAAATTCAGTTCCAGAATCATTCTCCTAACTCATGCTCTTCTTTGTTTCAGTGAATGATGCCTCCACAACGCGGTAACGGAAAGAGGGCCAATAATGCTCAATGACCTGCCCCACCAGCAGCGACAACCTCTTAGGACGACTCGGTGTATATTGCAGAATTTAGGGCAGCCATTCAGTTACTCGCCCAAATTGTTACCAACCAGGTGAACCAACAGGTGGTTCCAATCAACAACAACAGTTCCGCAGTAGCTGCCCAAGTGCAGGAATTCACTCGGATGAACCCTCCATATTTTCATGGATCTAAGGTGGGAGAGGACCCATAGGGATTTGTGGATGAGATTAAGAACATCACTCAAATTGTGGGTGCCAGTCCCTCAGAGAGCGCCGACTTGACTGCCTACCAGGTGAAAGGGGTAGCCCAAGTCTGGTATGAGCAGTGGAAAGAGGGGAGGTCAGCGGAAGCAAAATAGGAGGAGTTCACTACAGCCTTCCTGGATAGATTCTTCCCTCGAGAGCTCAAGGAGGAAAAGGTAGTGGAGTTCATGAACCTGAGACAGGGAAATAGGACCATAGAAGAGTATGCTCTGGAATTCACCAGGTTGTCCAAATATGCTCCAGAGATGGTGGCCGAGCCAAGGGCTCGCATGCTGAAATTTGTAGATGGGGTGTCGAACCTGGTCCTCAAAGAGTGTAGGACAGCGATGTTGATCAAGGATATCGATCTCTCCAGTCTGATTGTCTATGCCCAGCAAATTGAGGCCAAAAAACTAAGGGACATGGAGAGAAAGAATAAGAGGACAAGGACTAGAGAATCAAATTATGGCCACCAGAGGTCTGGCAATAACAGCCGCCCACAGCAGCAGCAGCAGCAGCAATAGAGGGCTCCAACGCCCAGCTTAGCCAGCACCCCTACCTTTCGGTCCTGCTAGGATCGGAGGGGTGGAGCATCTGGCTCTCAGTCTTAGAGGTATAGTGGCAGTAATAGGTATCCATCTTGCCCCAAGTGTGGCAAGAACCAGTCCGGAGAGTGTCTTCAGGGTCGAGAGGGCTGTTTTGGTTATGGACAGTTTGGGCATCGGCTTAAGGAATGCCCGTCAGTAGGACGGGGGAGATCACAATCCACTACCTCAACATCTCCAGCAGGCGACCAACTCATTAGGCTAACACATCAGGTACAGAGGGAGGTCAATGTCAAAACCATTTTTATGCATTATCATCTTGTCAGGATCAGGAGAACTCACTGGATGTGGTCACGAGTATGTTATGTCTTTTCCATCTAGATATATATGCGTTGCTTGATCTGGGAGCCACACTATCATTCGTGACTCCCTACATAGTAGTCCAGTTCGATTTGAGTCCGGTGGTCCTCTCAAAACCATTTTCAGTCTCCAACCCAATTGGTGAGTCAGTTAGAGACAGCTGGGTGTATAAAAACTATCCAATCTCGGTCTGCAATAAAGTCATTCCAGCTAACCTTTTAGAGTTAGACATGGTCGACTTTGACCTCATTCTTGGCATGGATTGGTTACACTTCGGTTATGCCTCAGTTGACTGCAGAACTAAGGTCGTCAGGTTTTAGTTCCCTAATGAGCTAGCTCTAGAATGGTCGGGAAGTAGTTTAGCGCCTAAGGGTAGGTTTATTTCCTACCTTAAGGACAGGAAGCTTATTTATAAGGGATGTATCTACCATCTAGTTCGGGTCGAGGATTCCGACTTTGAGACCTCAACTATCCAGTCTATACATGTTGTCAGCAAATTTCCAGATGTGTTCCCCGAAGATCTTCTCGGAGTTACTCCTGAAAGGGAAATTGACTTCGGCATAGACTGTATTCCAGATACCCAGCCCATCTCTATCCCTCCTTATAGAGTGGCTCCGGCTGAACTTAAGGAGTTGAAGGAGCAGCTAAAAGACCATCTTGATAAGGGTTTTATCAGACCCAACTTCTCTCCCTAGGGTGCTCCAGTGCTTTTCGTGCGAAAGAAAGATGGTACCCTCAAAATGTGAATTGATTACCGTCGTTGAACAAGGTCACAATGAAGAACAGGTATCCCTTACCCAGAATTGATGACATGTTCGACCAACTTCAGAGAGCTAGCTATTTCTCCAAAATAGATCTCAGGTCGGGATATCACCAACTAAGAGTCAGAGAGCGTGACATACAAAAAATAGCTTTTAGGATTCGACATGGTCACTTCGAGTTTGTGGTTATGTACTTCGGACTAACAAATTCCCCTGCAGTCTTTATGGACCTGATGAACAGAGTCCTCAAGCAGTATCTGGATATGTTCGTCATTGTATTTATCGACAAAATTCTAGTATACTCCAGAAATGAGGAAGAGCATGCTAATTACCTGAGGATAGTGCTTCAGACACTCAGATATCGCCAGCTGTTCGCCAAGTTCAGCAAGTGCGAATTCTGGTTTAAGTTCGTGACTTTCCTGGGTCATGTGGTCTTGGATGAGGGTATTCAGGTTGATCCTCAAAAGATAGCAGCAGTGAAAGACTGGTCCAGACCTGCCTCTCCAACCGAAGTCAGAAGTTTCTTGGGTTTGGCCGGTTATTACCAATACTTTGTAGAAGGCTTTTCTTCTATAGCATCTCCACTGACTAGGCTGACTTAGAAGAAGGTGAAATTCCAGTGGTCAGATGCATGTGAGAAGAGTTTCCAGGAGTTAAAAACTCGACTCACTACTGCTCTAGTGTTGACTCTACCAGAAGGATCGAATGGATTTGTAGTATATTGCGACGCTTCTAGAGTTGTACTCGGTTGCGTTCTGATGCAGCGGGGCAAAGTGATAGCCTACGCCTCCAGACAACTCAAGGTTCATGAGAAGACTTATCCAACTTATGACTTTGAGTTGGCAGCGGTAGTGTTTGCATTGAAAATATGGAGACATTAACTGTACGGGGCTCACGTAGATTTTTCACCGATCACAAGAGCCTTCAGTATGTATTCAGTTAGAACTACCTAAATCTTCGTCAGACAAGGTGGATAGAACTCCTAAAGGATTATGACATGAGCGTGTTATATCACTCGGGCAAAGCCAATGTGGTGGTTGATGCCCTGAGGAGAATGTCTCTGGGTAGCATGGCTCATATTGAGGAAGACAAAAAGGAATTGGCAAAGGACATTCAGTGACTAGATCAGTTAGGGGTGCAGTTGGTTGACTTAGCTGAGGGTGGAGTGGTGAGGCAAAGCGGGTAAAATTCCTCTTTGGTTGTTGAAGTTAAGTCCAAACAAGATGAAGATCCCATTTTACTTAAACTTAAGGAAGCGGTCCTTCAGAAAGAGGTTGAAGCTTTCTCCAAAGGGAAAGATGGTGTGCTCCATTACCAGGGCAGGTTGTGTGTACCGAATGTCGGTGATTTGGGACAACAGATATTGGCTGAAGCTCATAGTTCGAGGTACTCCATCCACCCTAGTGCCATTAAGATGTACCGCGATTTGCAGGATATTTACTGGTGGAATGGCATGAAGAGAGACATCGCCGAATTCGTAGCTAAGTGCCTGAACTGCCAGCAAGTCAAGGTAGAGCACCAAAGACTGAGAGGTATGACCCAGGAAATCAGCATACCCACATGGAAGTGGGAAGAAGTGAATATGGACTTCATTATGGGTCTGCCTAGAACTCAACGGCAACATGATTCTATCTGGGTAGAAGTAGACCGGATGACTAAGTCAGCATATTTCCCCCCAGTTAAAACTACAGATTAAGCTGAATACTATGCTAGGCTTTATATCTGGGAGTTGGTCAGGCTTCATGGGGTGCCATTATCCATCATCTCAAACAGAGGTACCTAGTTCACCTCACATTTCTTGAAGTCTTTTCTGAAGGGACTTGGTACCCAGGTCAAGCTCAGCACAACTTTTCACCCGCAGATAGATGGGAAAGTTATGCGGACTAATAAGACCCTAGAAGATATGTTGAGAGCATGCTCGATCGATTTCAAGGGCAATTGGGATGACCATTTGCCTCTTATTGAGTTTGCGTACAATAATAGCTATCACTCCAGCATCCAGATGGTCCTGTTTGAGGTATTGTATGGTAGATGGTACAGGTCTCCTATTGGATGGTTTGAGGTTGGTGAAGCTACTATAATCGGGCCAGACTCGGTTCACGAAGCTACACAGAAGGTACAACTCATAAGAGAAAGATTGAAAAATGCTCAGAGCCGTCAGAAATCTTATGCTGATGTGAGGAGAAGAGAATTGGAGTTCACTGTGGATGACTAGGTCTATCTGAAAATTTCACCCATGAAAAGGGTGAGGTTTGGGAAGAAGGGAAAACTTAGTCCGAGATATGTGGGACCCTACAGAATTCTGAGGCGAATTGAAAAAGTAGCCTATGAGCTGGAATTACCTTCAGAGTTGGCCTCTATGCACCCAATATTCCACGTTTCACTATTGAAAAAATGCATTGGTGATCCAACTTCAATTGTTCCATTGGACAGTGTAGAAATAAAGGATAGTCTCTTATACGAGGAGGTCCCGTCCAGATCCTTGACCGTCAGGTTCGTAAGATAAGGAATAAGGAGGTAGCTTCAGTCAAGGTCTTATGGAGAAATCAGCATGTTGAAGGAGTTATATGGGAGGCTGAAGTGGATATTAATGCCAGATACCCCCATTTGTTCCCTTCTGACTCAGTTTCAATTTAAGGTATCAACTCCATTCCCAAAACTGCTTTTAGTTCATATGTCTCAATTTCTTTCATGTAAATGAACATGTGCATGATTAGTGAATTCAGTTCAGACTTATGATTCAGTTAAGAGATAGTCATTTCGCTAGTTTTCTGCTTTCATGATCAGTGTTTGGATATAAAGATTGCCAATCTCTGTTTTCTTGTGTGTTTTCCAGCATTCAAGGACGAATGCTCCTAGGGGGAGATATTTTAATGCCCTGAAAACTCAAAGACTAGACCCAGAACTAAAATCAAAGAAAATTAAAAAATCTGCATTAGGTCACAGAATGAGTCGTTCTGTGACCCGTAGGGAGTGACCACGAGTCGTTAAGTGACTCGTGGTAAGGCCTGGGAGTTTAGTTTGAATTTTGGTGTTTGGGTGACCACGAGTGTGGTCAACCCCCACGAGTCATGATATGACCCGTGGTCAAGGATAATTTGTAGCCGGAAAATGTTAGGCAGTATACCCAATGGGTCCTCACCATGACTCGTTTGGGACACCATGATTCGTGGTGTAACCCGTGGGGACTCCTAGGAGTTTTGGGGTAGTTTGGTCCATGAGAGGTGACCACGACAACCACGACTTGTTAGGTCCCTCATGGTGAGCAGTAGTGTATTGCAGGCAGTGCACCTCATGAATGTGGCCAGGGGTTGTGGTCACTGACCACGACCCGTTAGGTCACCTATGAGGACTAACAAGCAGTTTTTCCCTATGAGTTTTCAAGGGTCTTTCAATAAATTTCTATCCTCTTAAACTTTAAACTATGTCGTTTTAAACATAATTTTAGACTAATTAGTGGGGTTAAATGATTTCTTTCCTCATTCCCCACTCCGACCTTCAGAGAAAAGACCGTAGAACTTCTCTCAGAGTTTTCTAGAGCAAGAGCTAGGGCAATCTTTTCTCCTCAATTTCTCAAGGAATTCTTCGGGCTTTTTCACCGGTATATGGGATTTCAAAAAGGGAATAGCTCTTCCCTTGTGTCCCCAAACTCCTTCCTATTTCTGTCTATCTGTTATAGCCCAGAAATTACTAAATATCAAGAAATTGTTAGTCATAATTCGTCTAAATCATGTGAAATATCCTACCACGTTAATATTAGATATTTTCCATCAGTTTGTGGTAGAAATGATGTTAAATCTTGTGAAGTGAAATTTAGCCCTATTCTTGAGTTAGAAAATCTTGAATTTGCATTAGTGCTGGAATCTCGAACCTTTAGCTTGATTCTATCAGTGTTGGGAATTCCCGTATTGTTAGTAGCATTGAATTTCAATCAGAATATTGTCAATTCAATTTTAGTAGGAAATGTTAAAATTCTCAGTGTCAGTCAGAAAATGTCAGCTGATCAGTTTGACTACAGAATTTCCTGAGGTGTTAGTATTACCTCCCAATTATCAGAATTAGATTCAAAATTTACTTTATTTGTCCACTAGGCGGTCATGAAACTTTATATATATAGCTCTGACTAGCCTTAGGACCCCAGTTTCAGAGTACAATTTGTTCTTAGACGGTTACGACGCTTCTAGATAAGCAGCTCTAACCAGTCTAGAATCCAGTTTCAGAATCCGGTCCGATAAGACTCTCAGAGTGCTTTCAGATATGTATACCTGACTAGTATTGGGCCCCAATTTCGAGCTATCAGCTTAGTATTCAGTCTAGGAATATCCAGTGGGAGGAGAATTTAGCACCGAGCGTACCGGGTTCCAGCGCACTCAGGTTCCCAAAGCTACGTTGCCAGCGTAAATTACAGTATTTATTAGCCTGATTGGCCCCAGACTTTTGTGATCACCCAGTTTATGCCTTTATACCTTGGAAAGGTATATTGGGTCCTACCGATGGGGTATATACATCGGACTCCACGTCTAGCTAACGTGGTTACATGTCGGTTATAGACGAGACCACTAGTCAGTATAGTCCAATTTCAGTTCAGTTCCATTTAGAACAGTAGTCAGACTTAGGACATTCTTTGACCATCAGACGAGGTCTATTAGACCATCCCAATTATTTCAGTTATTCCGTTCAGCAGTTTTGTTTGGCCATTGGATGTCTTTTCAGTTCAACATTTTCTTTTATTTACTCCGTTGTGTTATGTTCCTCTCACTTACTCAATACATTCAAAGTACTGACGCATGCTTTTATATTGTACCATTTTATGATACAGCTTCAGGATCTCAGTCTCAGCTTCGTTAGTTGATCGTTCATCGAAGACCTCAGCGTTACTAGTTGGTGAGTCCTCATCCTTCGAAGAAGGAGATTTTTTGCTTTAGTTATACTTTTATTTCTTCTATTTAGATTTGGAGTTAGCTGGGGGCTTGTCCCAACAACTCATCAGTCATAGTGGCTTTCAGACTCATATTGATATTTCAAACTTGTAGTGTTATTCTAATATTTTCAAATACGATGAACCAGCTTTATTTCTTTCAAGTAGTTATATTTTCTCTTTAAACCTCCACTGTATGTATTTTTATATTACTCAGAATGCTTGTGTATGATAGACCAGGGATTGACTTGGGGTCACTTGTGACTTCAAGCACCGTGTTTCGTCCAGGGTTGTAAACTCGAGGCGTGACACCTGAAATCGGGCCTCGACTCGAGATCATACTCTCGATACCTGACCTTGACTTGCTACACTCAACCCCTAACCCCGACCCCCGATCCTGATCTCCAACTGCGACTTTCAATCCTAAATTCCGACACCGACTCAAGACCCGACTCTTGACCCCGACTTGATACTCCACTCTTAACACCGACCTGAGATCCGACTTCTAATCCCGACCCGACCTCTGACCGTGACTTTCGACCCAACCCTGATATAAAATGTGACAGTTATATATTTATTATTATTGCAATTGGTATTTAAGTATGCAACAAACAAAAATACTTTTTTGAAAAATGCTAAATAATATTTATAATATTTAGAGAAAAAAAAGTTTCAAATGATTAACTATAAAGATTAAAAAAATATGAAAAGGAAGGAAATTTATAACCTTTTTGTGATATTATGAATTTTGAGTGAATAAAAGTTGGAAGCATAACTAATTAAGCTGAGCCATATTTTATCCAAGAATATCCATATTTCTATGGGTCAAATATGGGCTTACATCCAAATTTTACCCATCTGAAAAGTCAATCACCCAATCCACTAAAATACGAGCAAGTTGGGCGGATTATTAAAATATGAACTTATTTTACCGGCACTTCGAACAACTAACCTTTAGTACAATAACATATAAATACAGGTTCAAATTTTGAGTTATTAGTTCATATAACAATCTCAAATTAGTATTATTTATATACATAACTTTTGGCTTAAAGATCAAATATTTATAAATATTTTATAAATTTCTTAATATAGATATCATTAGGAAAAAAATTATTAAGCTGAAATGAACCCATTACATGCATAATCAATTCTCCCTTGATAACAAGCACATTACACAGTCTAAAGTGATACTAACCGGGGATAAAAAAAAGTAAACATTCTCTTATTATATAATATAAAGGGAGTTAAAAGTTAAGCAGACAGCTCTCTGTTAACATGCTTGTTTGTCGACAGGAAAAATTTCATAATTTTAAATATTTAAAATTTTTATTTTAAAAAATATATTTCACATATATATATGTATCAGAATAATTTAGTAATTTTATATATTTTAATTTTTAAAATTTATTGATATTACTTTTTTTTTTATGTGCATCTGTTCATGTAAGATATTATATTTATAGATAATTATTTTAAACTTATCCACAACATAATATATAATTAATAATAGAATGTTATCATATTGGGCCGGGCATTGCCCGGCACAATCCTGACTAGTTTTAATATAAGTCTATATAAATATACATATTACAATTCTTTTACAATTTTAAAAAATGTGGTCCGCTTACCTAATATAGTCTATAAGTAAAGGAAAATAAAATAATGCATTTAAAGATATAAGAGAATTGATAGGTGCGTGTGTTCAGATGTTAGTTTTTATGATAAAATTATATAAAAATTACCAAAAAGATAATTTTAAAAATCTAAAATTATAGTAAAAAATTGTTGATTTTAAATTTTTGAGAATTTCCTGATTATGTAAAATTTTACTTATTTTGAATTAAAATAAAAAAATAAAAATACCACTCATTATGAGACGAATGAAGTACGGTAATTTTTGGGTTTTAAGGACTAACAAATTAAGAATTAATCAGATCCTTGTAAATAAAGTTCAATGCAATTAATTCAAAACAAATGGAGTGTTATAAAATAATAAAACAAGAAGAAGAATATCATATAGAAAGGTAAAGAGAAGAGAGAGATTATTATTTCGCTCGAGAGATGGAATACAATGAATGAGAATCCATCTATTTATAAGCGAAATAACAACTTGGTCCGATTTTGTCTCCAAATAAATAAAATAGATGTTCACAAAATATATTTATAACACTCCCTCTTGGATGTCTATTTGGTAGACAATATGAATCGTTAAAACCTTCCTAGAAAAAATTAGTAAAAAAAATTATAGTGAAGGAAAAATAGTACACATATCTAATAATACATAATTTGGTTGCCTCATTAAAAACTTTACAAGAAAAATTCAATGGGACAAATCTTGTAAGGAAAAAAGAGTACAACATGCATTAACTCTCCATGACGAGAACATCAATTCAAAAACTTGAATCTTCACATCCCAATCTTATGCACCATCTTTTCGAAAGTTGCACTTGATAGAGACTTGGTGAACAAATTAACCATATTATCACTCTGACAAATCTATTGCACGTTGATAACCATTCTTTTGAAGTGTATTTTGTTCTATCTCCTGTGATGAATTCTCTCTTTAATTAGGCTATGCATGTTGTATCTCCATTCTTTTGATAGATTTGCATCATCGACATATAATATTATTAGAATCAAGACAAGTACATTCCTGACTTGCATTATAAAATGATGTTGTCCTTGTATGATTTGACGGTTAGAATAATATCGTATAACCATAATTCCTCACAGGAATAGGTAACATGTCTAGATGTAACATTTTTGTCGATTAGATCAATGTTTTGTATATTCAAAAATAAATACATTCATATCATAGTTTGCAATGGAACTTATTTCAATATCTTCAACTAGGAGTAAAACTATATCAGGCTCATAATTATAGCAAGATATATAAATGTATCAACTGAATAAAAATATGATAGTTCGGGACTAGAGAATTCTACAAAATTTCTTATTCAACTAGAAAATAGTCTACTGTTATTGAAAACTCTTCAAGAGTCCTAACAATATTCAAGCTATCAACTTGCACAACAATATGACAAATATTGATTTCCATAAAGAGAGAACGGTAAATAAAGTCATTTGTATACTCTTGCACTAATGAGAATTAATTAAGACAATTAATACATCAACCTTAATATATTTAATCTATATAAAGATATAAATAAAATAAATTTCAATACTTGTGTATGCTTTAGACATTTTGAATCCTTAGGAAATTTTCATATAAATTTTGTCAAGTGACAACATGATCTATGAATATCATCCCAATTCAGGTTTTGTTCCACACTTAAATGGATAACTCCAGTATTAATGCGTGATATCTTTTATGTCTAGACTATTGGACCAACAAACTTACACTTACTAAGATGCATCATTTCACTTGATAAATATTATATATTATCATACGTAAATAGACGTAGAATTTAAATCCTCACAATCTTTTGCAATATTGTTATATTGTATCAAAGATATCGTCGATGATATATTATTTGTGTCGGTTTACAATGGGACATAACTTATTAAGATCTCATCACTTTCATTATTTTTCTAGGTACCTAACCCTCTCTTGAGGTTTCATGAAGTGTCATGTCGTAGCTGTTAGAACATGCGCAGCGGAAGCAAGTATATAATCGATCAACAATCTTACATGAATCACTAAATAACAACGATGAGTTAGATTGCGAAATACTAACCTATTGAATCTTTTACACAACGCGTTCAACTTGTTCTCTAGGTCTGCAGTCTTCTACTATGTCCTAAATAATCTCCGAGTGAGGAATACTTGTGTGGGCAAGTACTGCTTCTCAGAAAAAAAATGTATCTTTCAAGAAGGAAAAAACCCTATTTATAATCACGTTTTAGGGTATAAAACTCTAATTCCAAAACGTATAGGATTCCTTCTTTCCTTGTACATTCACACATTTTTAATGGTGTAGAACCCAAACGTGTACGACTTACCTTTTATGAAATTGTCCAAAATCTTGTAGGATTTTACTACTTCAAGAAAACAAGTTTCTTCCTTTTCCAAGTTCTTTAACAAATGAGGCATAGCAGGGACCACATATTTAATTAGTGAGGCTTCCAATTATGGTATTAATTTGAAATAATAAATGAATTAACCTACCATAATAAATTATAAATTATTTCACTAAAAATCCGTAATTGCACTCCTCGGTATAATTTCAAAATCATTAATTAAATTCTTATTTAACTCCCCAAGTTAAGATTACAGATACTAACCAATCAAATTAAATTTCTAACTATTTAACTCATTGATTAATTTAATCCGTCATTTAAATGCTTAATTTACTTCATGTGATGGATACTAAATCCACCTGTAGGGTTTTCACATGAAAACTTATAAGCAATCATAAAAGGGTATCATCAATCTCAAGGTCGAGACATGAATACCATCAACTAACTATTATTTCACAAATATCATTTGTCATCATCCAACCTATGAGGAATATTTTAACTCGGAAAAAAGTTTCACCCTTTGATAGATCAAAACAATAAACAAATCACATTGATCATAATAATTATATCAAGATTAAGAGTATAAGTACATTTAATAGTCTAAATAATTTATTTTACTAAGTCAGACAAAATACTCTTCTCTACTTGGTCCGTTCAATACATACGAAATGTACTAGCACAAGAAGTTGGAATAATACCATTCCCATAATAAAGATAAATTATATTTAATCCTGTTCTACAATCATACTGATGAATTTGTCCAATTCTCATCTTAGATTGTGAACATTTACAAACTTTATACTTATAAGAACCGATGATTTAATCTTCTTTGAATAAACTAAACTATATACACTAAACCATCTACTATATAAGTAAAGGACACATATGCAAAATCGATCTATTGAAAACAAGACTTTATTACCAATAAACAAAATCAAAGCCTTACATAAAACTGAAACATAATACTATACTAAACCACATGGTTAATAATATATCCTAACAATCTCCCACTTAGACTCATAACCATGCACCTACAACTTTAACGTCCATTCCTTCTACATGTTTATCAAAAGGATTCTATGAAAAGCTCTTTGTAAATGGGTCTGCCAAATTGTTCTCTTATGAAATCTTCAAAACCTTCACATCTCCTCTATGAGTTATGTACCGAATTAAGTGATATTTTCTTTCAATGGTGTTGCTTTTGTGACTTTGTGGTTCCTTTGAGTTTGCAACCGCACCACTATTATCAAAATAAAGTGTAATTGGTGCTTCAATCAAAGGAATCACTCCGAGCTATTCTAGGAAGTTTCGAAGCCAAACAGGCTCCTTAGCTGCCTCAGAGATAACTACATACTCGGCTTCCATGGTGGAATCAGCAACACATGATTGCTTGATACTCCTACAACTTATGGCTCCACTTCCTAAGGTAAATACATATCCCGAGGTAGAATTTCTTTAATCTCTATTAGACTGAAAATATGAATCTGTATACTCAACGGGCACCAGATCACCCGAGTGAAAAACCAGCATATAATTCCTAGTCCATTTCAGGTACTTGATTATATTCTTAACTGCAGTCCAATGCTCATTCCCAGGATTTGACTGATATCTACTAACCATGCCAACAGCAAAGCAGATGTCAAGTCTAGTACATAGAATAGCATACATGAGACTCCCAATAGTAGAAGCATAAGGGATCAACCTCATCCTCTCTATCTCGTCAATTGTTTTAGGAGACTGATCCTTCGATAGAGAAATTTCATGCCTAAAAGGAAGAAATCTCTTTTTGGAATTTTGCATGCTAAACCTGGTAAGAATCGTATCAATATAAAGTGCTTGATACAAACCTAATATCCTTTGCTTGCGATCTCTCATGAGCTTGATCCCAAGGATATGAGCCGCTTCACCAAAGTTGTTCATATCAAAACGCGAGGACAACCACTCTTTGACCGATTTCAGCATACTCACATTATTTCCAATGAGCAAACTGTCATCCACATACAGAATTAAAAATGCTACTTTATCTTTCTTCCACTTTTTATAGATGTATGAGTCTTTGTCACATTGATCAAAATCAAAAGTCTTAATCGAATTATCAAAACAAGTGTTCCATACTCTAGATGTCTGTTTCAACCCATAAATGGATCTTTTCATCTTACACAACATGTGCTCATTGCCACTTTAATGAAACCCTCTGGTTGTGCCATATATATGCACTCATCAAGACTTCCATTAAGAAAAGCCGTTTTGACATCCATCTGCCAGATATCATAATCATAATGAGCAGTAATGGATAAGAGAATTCTGATGGATTTAAGCATGGATACTCGCGAAAAAATTTCCTCATAATCAATTCCTTCTTTTTGAGTAAACCCTTTTGTAACAAGCCTAGCTTTAAAAGTCTACACTTTTCCATCCACCCCTCTCTTTTTCTTATAGATCCATCTATAGCCAATGGGTTTGACTTCTGCAGGTGGTTCTACAAGATCCTACACTTGATTGGAGTATATAAACTCCATTTCAGATTTCATAGCGACTATTCATTTTTCAGCATCTATATCTTGTAGTGCTTCAGTGTAATTCAGAGGTTCTGTATTAGGATCTTCAGGGATTCTATCATAAGATTCTCCCAAGAGCGCAAATCGAATGGGTTTTCTAATAACTCTCCCATTATGATGACTCACTACAAGATCATTAATCTGATCTTGCAGTGGAACCACAACATCACTTTCGGGAACTAAATCCTGATCCTGATCATTACGAACTTCTTCCTCAAGCATAGGCTTCTCAACAAGTGCAGGCTGGTTAACATTGCTCCCACTATCTTGAGGTAGTGATATGTTCGACCTTTGCACTTGCGCCTCCCGTTGCTTATTAACATCTCTCCCACTACAATAATGGAGTGGTATGTTAATATTTGCTTGTGGAATTTGCTTTGGAATATATCATTTGTTATTCCATTTATTCAATTCCTGTAAAACAAGTTTACTTCTTGGAACATGGTTCATTAGATAGCTCTCTTCCAGAAACTTGACATTTGTTGTAGTAATGACCTTCTTTTCTTTAGGACAATAAAACAAACCACCTTTCGTCCCTTTTGGATATCCAATGAAGACACATACTTTTGTCCTCGATTCTAACTTATCAGTTTTTGCCTTCAGCACGTGAACTGGACAACCCTATACCCCAATGTGTCTTAGACTAGGCTTTCGTCCAGTCCACAATTCTATTGGAGTTAAAGGTACTGATTTGGAAGGAACCAAGTTCAACAGATAGTTAGTTGTATCTAATGCATATCCCCAAAAGGAAGAAGGCAAATCCAAATAACTCAACATTGAACTTACCATTTCCAAAAGAGTTCTGTTTCTTCTTTATGCCACACCATTTTGTTGTGGTGTTCTCAGAGTAGATAATTGAGATGTTATTCCACAATCTCATAAGTATTTAATGAATTCAGCATAAAGGTATTCACCACCATGATCACAAGCTGTAACTAAGGTATACTCGACGTCTGAAGCTGTAACTAAGCCTTCTAGGCTCCTGTGACTGTGTCTAAGCCGTCTGGGCTCCTGTACTATATCTGAGTCGTCTAGCCTCCTATAACTGTATCTGAGTTGTCTGGGCTCCTGTAAATGTATCTGAGCCGACTGGATAACCAGAGGCATTAGTTCCACATATAACTGTTGATGGATTCCCCTCTTAGGACATCACATATTCTGTTCAGCTTCTGACAACTAGGGGGTTCCTTGAGCCAGCAATGCGACTATTTGTAAGTTAAAAGGAGCTATACGGTCGCTGACAGTAGGTAGTTCACCTAGAAATCTACCACCTGATTTATTTGGCAACCTCGGTGCCACTGACTCAAAGAGAAGGCCATTCTAACATGATTCTACTCCTATAGGATTCAAGATACACCAATGGTTTGTAGGCGAACTTTACTGTATATATAGGCGTCGAATAGAATATAGTATCACCAACTATGCCTTAAGCTGCCTAACTTAACCAAGTATGTTAACAACTAACCTCAGGCCTCATTGGCCTCAATATGGCAGCAAAACACTACTAGTCTCCTTAACCGGTAAATAACTGAATAGGGAATCCCTTCGTTGCCTCTGGTGATAATCAAAACTGAATACGAATCTTTCCGACAAGGGTTACTATGTTAGAACCTCGCTTCGTCTTGTAGCAGCTAACCACAACATTATAAATATAAGCTGCTACAAGGTATTGGTCGTATCAGCTAACATAGGAATAACTTGCCGAGAGGAGTTAACCTTAATACACCTCAATTTTTGAATTATGCTCAATTAACCCTGATGTAATTCAAGGACAAATAACTCCTCCAAATTGTAGCCCCTACATTGAGGGAATACGACTAGCAACTCCATTTGCAAAACACAACAACCACAAGTCATAACACGTTCAATTCAGCCGAAAGCTTACAAATTTTCGAGAACTTAGAAGGTTGAAATACTTACTTATCACTTGTAGATTTTTAGGACTCAATTAGAAGTGATTTCTATAACTTCTACTCGGCGGGACTCTGGCAATCCATGATAAATTTCAAGAAAGAATTCTATAGATACGTTCCTCGTACACCTGGAACTCATCATTCAAAATGAATTTGCATTTGCCCAGCCTCTCGCTCACTCAACAACGCGCTCGTCGATTACCCCCGAGCCCTTTTTCACATGCGTCATACTCTAAAACTCTCAACATACATATGCACGTGTCGGTTAAACGATAAAAGCTTATGAGGTGTAACATCATCCCCCCTTAGGAACATTCATCCTCGAATGTAATCTAATCTTAGGAGACTTAGTCCTTAGGCTTAGCTAGAAATTTCAGCAGAGTCTCCTCTATAATATGGACTATCCATAAACCTAAAATGCAAAAAAATCCAACATAAGCATCTCACAGGATGCTATAACAGTTATATAATATGGTTCCTCCATAAATAAGTGAACAATCAGCAACAATGATATCAAAAGCGGTAAAACAATATTTAACTATCTTACCTCAACTATACCACTTGTGTATATACTACTATCTAGAGGTCTGGAACAAGTGAGGGTATCTAGACTTCATTCGTCCTCAACTTCCTAAGTCATCTCTTTTACATTTCTATTCCTCCATAGGACATTAACGGAGGCTACATCCTTGGTTTGCAATCTACGGACATGTCGATCTAATAAAGCTATTGGAGTCTCCTCGTAGGAGAACTCCTCTGTAACCTAAACATCCTCGGCTGAAACAACTCGAGCTGGGTCTCCTGCATTTTTGTAGCATCAGTATGTGAAAGACTGAATAAGAAGATTCTAACCCCGAAGGCAATTCTAACTCAGAAGCCACTTGGCCTATCTTTTGAAGAATCAGGTATTGCTCGATGAATCTAGGGCTAAGATTGCCCTTCTTGCCCAATCTGATAATGCCCTTCATTGGTGAAACTTTTTAGAATACCCAGTCATTGACATCAAACTCTAAATCTCTACACCGTATATCAGAATATGACTTCTGATGACTCTGGGATGTCAATAAACGTTATCTAATAAGTTTAAATGACTCTGGGATGTCAATAAACATTATATAATAAGTTTAAGTTTCTCTTCTGACTGATGTATCATGTCTGGTCCAATTAACCCTGACTCGCCTACTTCAAACCATCCTATGGGGGATCTGTACTTCTACCCATATAAAGCCTCATACGATGCCATCTTAATGGTAGAATGATAACTATTATTATACGCAAATTTGATAAGAGATAGGTGCTCATCCCAACTTCCTCTAAGGTCTAGCATGCACACTTGTAATATATCTTCGAGCGTCTGAGTGGTGCGCTCCGCCTGGCCATCTATCTGGGGATTAAAAGTTGTACTCAAATTAACTTGCATCCCCAGACATTTCTAAAATGACTTCCAAAACCTAGTTGTAAACTGGGCCCCTCTGTCAAAAATGATAGACACTGGAATGCCGTGTAGTCGGACTATCTCTTTAATATACAACTCAACATAATCTTCAGTTGAAAATGTATTCCTGACTGGCAAAAAATAAGATGATTTCTTCAGCATATCGGCAATGACCCAGATAGAGTCAAATTTATGTCTAGTGCGAGGTAACCCTATAACAAAATCCATATTGATTGCTTCCCATTTCCACATAGGCAGAGCTATTTCCTGAGTTAGCCCACCAGGTTTCTAATGTTCAGCCTTTACTTGCTGGCAATTGGTACACTATGCTATAAACTCCACAATGTCTTTCTTCATCCCATGTCACCAATAGATCTCTTTTATATCATGACACATTTTTGTCGAGCCCGGGTGAAGGAAATAACGAGAATAATGTACCTCTTCCATAATCTTCTAATGGAGACCTGCCGTATTTGGAATGCAGAGTCAACCTATGAATCTCAAAACTCCATCCTTTGAATCTCAAAACTCCATCCTCTGTTATCTAAAAGGCTAACTACCCTTCTTGTCGAACCTTTTCCCTGAGTTGTGCCAGTCTTGGGTCTTCATATTGTCATTCCTTCACTTCCACCACCAGAGATGACACTGTAGTATTCTGAATCACTACCCCACTACCATCTGAATCCACTACTCGAACTACTAGACTTGCTAATTGGTGCATCTCTCAAGCCACTTCCCGCTTTTTCTAGCCTCAAATATGATAAACTGCTCATGGATCTACGGCTGAGGGCATCAACTACAATATTAGCCTTTCCTGGATGATATAAGATGTTTATGTCGTAGTCTTTCAACGACTCTAACCAACAATGTTGTCGCAAATTCAGCTCTTTCTGCGTAAAAACATATTGGAGACTTTTGTTATCCGTGAAGATGCCTACATGAACACCATATAAGTAATGCCTCCAAATTTTTAGAGCATGAATAACTACAAATAATTCTAAATCATGGGCGGGATAATTCTTCTCGTTTTTCCTTAGTTGCCTTGAAGCATAGGAAATAACCTTACCATGTTCCATCAGAACACATCCTAACCCATTGCCTAAAGCATCACAATACACAGTGTAGCCCTCTGAACCCTCTAGCAAGGCTAATACTGGTGCAGATGTAAGTCTGTCTTTCAACTCTTGAAAACTCTGTTCACAAGCCTCAGTCCACTAGAACTTAGCTACTTTTTGAGTCAACTTCGTTAACTGTGCTCAGAGGGCAGAGAATCCTTCCACAAACCTTATGTAATACCCGACTAATCCCACGAAGCTACAAACTTCTATTGGGGTTGGGGGTTTGGGCTAAGCTTTTACAACCTCAATTTTCTGCATGTCCACTTGAATGCTTGCATTTGATACAATATGACCCAAGAAAGCTATAGAATTTAACCAGAACTCACATTTCGAAAACTTCACATACAACTTGCGATCTATGAGGATCTGAAGTACTATTCGTAGATGATCTCTATATTCAGCTTTTGAACGTGAATATACTAGATCATCGTCGATAAACACTATAACCAATAGATCTAGAACTGGTCTGAATATGCTATTCATCAATCCATAAACACTACTGGGGCATTCGTCAACCGGAAAGACATAACAAAGAACTCAAAATGACCATATCTGGTTCTAAAGGCCATTTTTGAAATATCCTTCTTCCAAACCCGTACCTGGTGGTACCCTAACCTTAAGTCAATCTTTGAGAAGTATTTTTCCCCCTGCAACTGATCAAACAAGTCATCTATTCTCAGTAGAGGATACCTGTACTTGATAGTAACTTTATTCAGCTGTCGATAATCTATACACATTCGCAGCGAGGTATCTTTCTTTTTCACAAATAGGACTGGCGCACCCCATGGCAAAGCACTAGGCCTAATGAAACCTTTATCTAACAAGTCTTTCAACTGATCCTTCAATTGTTTCAACTCAAAAGGGGCCATTCTATATGGAGGAATAAATAATCAATGGCAAAGTCAATTTCCCATTCTGGTGGAATACCAGGAAGCTCATCCGCAAATACATATGGGAACTCACTAACCACTAGAATAGACTGAAGAGTTGGAGGTTCTACCTGTATATCCTGAGCCCTGACAATATAATAGGTAAAACCCTTTGAAATCAACTTTCTTGCCTGAAGAAGGATATAGACTTACCCTTTGGCATAGGTGCATCTCCTTTCCATTCCCGCACTACTTCTCCTGGGAAGTGGAATCTGACAGTCTTTTTCCAACATTCAACATTGTCATAACAAGGATCTAGCCAATCCATGCCCATAATTACATCAAAATCAATCATTTCCAAGTCTAGTAAGTCTGCAAAAGTTTGGCGCCTGCAATTTCCACCATACAACTTGCATAAATACTCCTAGCGACAATGGATTCCACAACAGGTGTAGACACAAAATTGGTTGCTGAAGTAATTCTGGTACTATATCAAACTTTTGTGCCACTAATAGAGTAACATACGACAAGGTAGAGCCTAGATCTATCAAAGCATAAACTAAATGGGAGCATACATTCAATTTACCTGTCACAACATCTAGCAACGCCTCATAGCCTTATCACCCTGCTAATGCATAAGTACAATCTGAGCCACTGCCAAAACTAGATGCCCCTGATCTACCTCTACCTCTACCTGTTGGAGCTTAAGGTCTGCACCCTATAGAAGGTGTTGGAGCATATGAACCTGCTGAGGACCTATCCAGCTGGTCCCGATCGCCCTAATTTATAGTCCGACAATCCCTCATCATATGTCCCTCCTGTCCACAGGAACAAGCAGTAGAGCCATATATGCATCTCCCAAGATGTTACCTATTATAGGTATTGTAATATGGTATAGCTGGTTTCATCTGATCTAGGCCCCTCTGCTGTTGTGAGCCTGACGCTCGTGAATTCTCATCGGGACCTGACTGCCACGACAGTCCGATCTGCTTCCCTGTTGCTGCTGAAATAGGGGCCTAGGTGGCCTACCTGACAGATGAGGCCTGGGCCCACCTTGGAACTCTTCCTGGAAGTTGGCGAGTCTAGCCCTCCGACACTGCTCCTGACTTGCCCTGTCAATCCCATACTGACGCTGCCTGATTTCTTCTATGTTCTAAGCAAAGGCCTGAATCCGTGAGATATCATAATCCTCTCGTAATGTAGCTGTAATACAAGATTCCACATACTTCGGAGCAAGCCCCATAATAAACCGATGTACCCTGACTGGCATAGTATCAAGAAATGCCGGTGCATAGCTACCCAAGGAATCAAATCTCAGCGCATAATCTCGTACGCTCATCCTGCCCTGCTCCAGATATAAGAACTTATCCACTCTAGCCTGTCGGATCTCTCGAGGCAAAGAGTGGTCTATGAAGGCTTCAGAGAAGCTAGGCCATGTAAGTGTAGGTGTATCTCTACCTCTGGTCCTTTCCCAACTTTCCTACCACGAAACTATTATCTCTCGTAATCGAAACACTTCTAGCTCAACTGACTCTATGGATGAAGCATGCATGACCCTAAATATCCTCTGTAGCTATTCTATGAAGTTCTGAGGGTCCTTTCTATGGTTGGTCCTTATAAACTACGAAGGACTCAAAGCAAGTAACTCACAAACTCTTAAACTACCGGGCCCCTCAGCAGGCTTGGCAATAACTGGTAGTATTGGTTGTGGCTGACGCTGAGAAGCCATCATCTAAACCAAAATACATACTGTACTCCTAACATCCTAATCTGAGGGTATAGGAGGAACTGGAAGTGATGTCGATGCTTCTGTTACCCTAGGAGGTTCCTGGTGCCCTGGGAACGCTGGGGAGACCAAGAGGATGTCTCTCTCTTGTCCTCAAGCTGGGCTGTCCGCAACTATGGCACCAGTTGGTACCCTCTCCTGCTGTGATCATGATTGGTTTTGGTTTGTCTTATATCCGACATCTCTGTAGACAAACATAGTAATATAAGCTTAGGGACTCAACCCTATTTAACTCAGTCTATGGCACGACCTGAGAAGAAGGAGGGGTAACCATACTATCATAACTCATAGCTTCCTGCTTATTAAATGTGGTTCAAAACACATTTAAAAATAAGACTACTAGACACCACTTGCAGACTCCCTAGGATAAAACATTGCTCTGGTACCAAGTTTGTCACACCCCAACTTGGGAGACGTAACTAGCACCTCGTGCCATACTTGACTTTGAGCTGACCTGGCAGGACATATGCACTTCTAGTGCATACCAACAACACATAATCAAGGAAACAAACAACTATATCTCGGCGGTAAACACAGACCTAGGCCGACAAGGCCACTACGCAACACCTGCAGTAAATCAGCTAACCCAACAGTTGTAATAGTAATATCATCCTATGCGGGCCGACAAGACTACCATGCTCCTAACAGATAATATAACTAGGCCCTACATGGCCAACAATGCATATCATATCGTATATAGTCTCCACACAGCCAATAACGTATAACTAACCAAAAACTGTAATATGCAATCCTTTAAGAGTAAAATATTGGTTAGAAAGGCCCCAGCCTACCCAAAAACTATACAACAAAATATAGTCAAACCTTTGACGTTTGGCAACTCCAGAAGAAAGGATCTAGCCAATCTATTGGATCCGAAAAACTACTGAGATGGTCTCGAAACTTGTCTGTCTAGACTTGTAGGCAAGTATGCAGTGCCCCATGCGTGGGCGTTAGTACAATATGTACCGAATATGTAAGGCCGTAAATAATAATTGAATGAAAGTTGATAAGGAACTGAAACTAATCAGTAATAAGGGCCAGAAGTTAACCTGAATAATCTTACTATATGGACTATAACTAGCAGGTAATGTACAAACAAGAACCTAACCTAGCCCCCATAAGCCTGGAAGGTAAAAGCAACACAAAATAACCTACCTGGGCTCCCATAAGCCCCAAAAAGTTTAAGCAATCCATACTCTTCCTATTTGTACTACTATAGGCCCGTAAGCAAGTTGTAACTAAGGTAACTCGACCTCTGAAGCTGTAACTGAGCCTTCTGGGCTCCTGTGACTGTGTCTAAGTCGTCTGGGCTCCTGTACTATATCTGAGCCATCTGGTCTCCTATAACTTTATCTGAGCCATCAGGCTCCTATAATTGTATCTGAGCCATCTGGGCTCCTGTAACTGTATCTGAGCCATCTAGGCTCCTGTAACTGTATCTGAGCCGTCTGGATAACCATAGGCATTAGTCCCACATATAACTGTTGATGGATTCCCCTCTTAGGACATCACATAGTTTGTTCAGCTTCTGACAACTAGGGGGTTCCTTGAGCAAGCAATGCCACTATCTGTGTGTTAAAAGGAGCTATATGGTCATTGACAGTAGGTAATTCACCTAGAAAGCTACCATCCAATTTATTGTGCAACCTTGGTGCCACCGACTCAAAGAGAAGGCCATTCTAACATGATTCTAGTCCTATAGGCATCAAGATACGCTAATGGTTTGTAGGCGAGCTTTACTATATATATAGGCATCGAATAGAACATAGTATCACCAACAATGCATTATGCAATGTAACTTAATCAAGTACACTAACAGCTAGCCTCAGGCCTCTTTGGCCTCAATATGGTAGCAAAACACTAATAGTCTCCTTAACAAGTAAATAACTGAACAGGGAATCCCTTCTTCGCCTCTGGCGATAATCAAAACTGAATACAAACCTTTCATCCAAGGGATACTATGTTAGAACCTCGCTTCGTCTCGTAGCAGCTAACCCCAACATTATAAACATAAGTACAAGGCATTGGTCGTATCAGCTAACAACAGGAATAACTTGCCGAGAGGAGTTAGCCTTAACATACCTCAATTGCAGAAGCTGTGAATAATTGGCTCAAACCCCTAAATCCTACAAAGGTTTGTAGCCTTCTAGGTTTAGCAGGCTATTATCATATATTTGTGGAAGATTTCTCTACTGTATCCATGCCACTGATGAAACTGATATACAAGGCCACTAAGTTTCAGTGGACAGAGGCGTGTGAGCGAAGTTTCCAGGTGTTAAAGGATAGGTTGACTTCAACACCTGTCCTAACTCTTCTAAAGGGAACATAGGGTTATGTTTTTTATGGTGATGCTTCTAAAGTTGGCTATTTTTTGATGCAATACAGTAGATTTATCTCTTATACTTTGAGAAAGCTGAGGAAGCACGAGAAAAATTACCCTACTCATGACATAGAATTAGTAGTAGTGGTGTTTGCATTAAAGATTTAGTGTCATTACTTGTAAGGGGTACATGTTGATATGTTTATAGGTAATAAAATCCTCTAATACGTTTTTCAGCAGAAAGAGCTGAACTTGAGATAGAGATGGTGGTTAGAGTTGTTGAAAGATTAAAACGTAAGCATCTTGTTCCATCCTGGAAAGGAAAATGTTGTGGCTGAGCTTTAAACCACAAGTCTATGGGCAGCTTGAGCCATGTTGAAACTAGCAGAATTGAAATGATGAAGGCTATATAGCAGTTACCTAATTTGCATATTCGGTTGCTAGATATCGAAGATGGAGGCGTTATGGTTCAGAATACTGCAAAATCCTTCTTAGTGTCAGTAGTTAAGCAGAGATAGTATGATGATCCAGAGTTAATGTGGCTAAGAGATAGCATATCGTAGTAGAAGCAGGTCCTGTTTAAGTATAGCCCAGATAGAGTTATCAAATAACAGACTCATTTATATATGCCCAATGTAGGCAAGTTACGAGATCAAATTATGACTAAAGCTCATTATTCCTGTTATTCAGTACATCCAGATGCCACGAAGATGTATTGTGACATGAGACAACTTTACTAGTAGCATGATTTAAAGAAGGATACTATGATTTTCATAGCTCAATGTCCTAATTGTCAATAGGTGAAGGTTGAGCATCAGAGACCAAGAGGCTTAACTCGAAACATAAAGATCCTCGTATGGAAATGGAAAGTGACCACTATGGATTTCATTACAAGTTTACCTCAGACGAGCAGGAAGCATGATTATATTTGGCTTATCATCGACAAGTTGATGAAATCAACTCACTTTCTACTACGCAGGACTACTTATACATCTAAGAACTATGCCAAGCTGTATATACATAAAATAGTTCGCCTTCAGGGTGTATTTTCATGCTCAAACACACACATAAGTGTACGCGGTCGTGCAAAGTAATACGGTGGCCCTTGTGATCCAAATGTCGAACCCACAGGGACTTGTGACTTAGAAAATATCTCATTTTAGTAATACTATTAAATTTAATGAGTGAGATTATAACCAGGAATAAGTTGATTTTTGTGTATTTCTAAATTTAAAGATGAAAGAAAAGACATAATGGAATGGTTTGTAAGAAATCTTAAAGAGGATTCTAGGGTCAAGGCATTAGTAATCATGTATAGAAACTCTTTCACATTGGTCATACTATTTACCTTGGTTGTTGATTTATAGGGTCAATAACATGACCATGGTCTTTCAAGCCTCTAATCATTTATTCGAATTGACCTCACAACTACATCGTTGAGTGGTGATGTGATAATCCTATTTCAAATGCATTTAGGTATCATCCCGTTTTGTAATCAAGTGAAGTGTATTGGGTATATTTCTATCTTAAAAGTGAATCTAGTCTCTAATTCATGTTAAAGACAATAACTCACTCCTCACATCTTCGTTTTGTTCTTGTGTTTCTCCTTTCAGGTTTGCACAAGAATTAAAGATATATTTTAATGGTCACGAATCATTAAAATAGCTAAACAAGAATGCAAGAACCACCAAATATGATAAAAACTCAAACCAATTTAACAATACACTATACAATCATGTTTAGTGACCTCCACCCTAGAATGAGGGTTCATAGCCACTCATAATCTTACACGACATTTACAAAGTTGTACTGGTTCAAGTAAAAATAAAGAATAAAAAAGAAAAGATAAAGAACCCCAGAATAAAGCCTCCTTGATGTTACTCTTCCCTCCAAGTCATCTATTATAATAATGAAAAATTCCTAAGTGTTCTATTTATACGGAGGTTATATAATGCAGCCGAATGGACACTCAACATGGCACGCTAGCCATCACTCCAATCTTACAATGTGACACGCTAGCCATAGCGCCAATCTTGCAACGTGGCACTCTGCTATCGCGGATGCTCACTGTTTTGCAGCCTTCCAAATTTCAATTTCAAACCAATGTTTCGTGGCACGTTGCTGAGCACATTAATTTTCCTCAATGGCACCGTATTGACTCCTAACACCACTTTTGGCTCATATAATATCCTATGATTTGTCTTTAACATTCATTTTTAAAATTTAGCTCAATCCAACTGCATTTTCAACCTGTAAATAGCCTAATCATGCTTGTTAGTCCTTGGGCATAATTTAATCAAAACGTATGAGATTATAATCGATGAAGGAATTGAGGAAATTTTTATATTGATCTTCCAAGATAATTCAAAGCTCTGCATGCATGGGAAAGCCTAATGACATGATATAGGCTAAACCCTCTTAAAAAACTCCTTTCAGAGCTTAAAATGGTGTAGTTTAGGACTTAGGGCTTAGGATTTACGAAAATATCCTTGATAATGTCGATGGAAAAAAGGCACTGCTAGATGCCACAAGCCATACCATGGGTCGTACCTCAAACCAACAACCCATGGTTTCCTCTCGCTGCCAGGCCTGCCTTGATCCCCCATTCTCTGATCTTAAAACGACGGCTAGACAAGACAGGTCATTACGCAATACAATGGCTCGTCACTTCCTCTCGTTTTCCCCCACTGACTTCATGCATAATTTCATAATCCTTCCAAAGGACCCAAACAATGGGTCATACTTTGTGACAATGACCCATTTGAACCATCCGTTCTACTTCTTACAATTCCTCTACTCTTTCCCATGAGTACCAACCATGACCCATTGTTCCCTACAACGAGTCGTACCACGACTTGTACCATCCAACCCTGACACCCCAGAGATAAACGATGACTCCAGACCATGACCTGTTACATCAACTAATAGGTCATTCCTTGACTCGTTAGTCCAGAATCTGCCAACCAGAAACTTACCACGACTCTGACCTATGGCCCTTTGCTGCTTCCCACGACTCATACCACGAGTCGTTCTGAGACTTTTTTCAAACTTTTTCTACTGATCATAATTCAAATTCTGAATCTAGTCTTAGAAATTTTTGGGGTGTTACATTGAGGATGTTTAAATTTTTGAGGAAATACCTATATGGAGGTCCCAATTGCTAAACTTGATTGAAAAGTCAGAAAGCTTAGGACTAAAGAAGTAATCTCTATTAAAATGTTATGGCGAAGTAATAATATTGAAGAAGTAACTTGCGAATAGAAGAAGAAATAAAATGAAGTATCCTCACTTATTTGTGATTCTGATCTGACCTTGATGTATGTACTTGATGAATTAACGTTCCATTTCATGAGTTTATAAATGTGTTTATGTAGAGTTGACCCCCATTCGAGGATGAATGTTTATAGGGAGGAGGATGTTACACCCTGACAAGTTTTTGACAATTATTTGTTGTTTGTGTGCGATGTTAAGGGATTTATGTATATAGAATGGATAATATACTATAAAAAAATAAGAACTAATCCATGTAAGGAGCATACATGGGAAGTACAGGTTGTATGTTTGTCATAGGTGAGGAGGGAAACATGTAGGGAAGAGCAAAGAGTATGTGAAGTTTATGAGTAAGGATCAACTTTAAACTATCGTATCTCCCAATTTATGAAGTGTCTTTGGGTGTTCTATCCATTAAATTAAAGCCCTATGAATTTAGTTTCCAATACATACAACCGTTCATTAATCAGAGTTCGGAGTAAAATGTTATGAACATTTTACTAAGGCACTGTCAAGCAGTGGCGGGTAGACAGGGCATGCAGGTGCACCGCACCCAACGCCTCCACCACTCCACCTCCCATTTATATTAAGTTGTTCGCTGCCTAAATCATTTTATCCTAATCCTAAAGCAATTTGGTAGCTTAGGAGCCTTATTCTCTCCATTTTTTATTTCAAGGAACCAAGGCAATCAAGCCAATGACACACCTTGAAATCTCAAGCAAAATACAGGAGGAAGTTTGTGAAGCTTCAAGAAACGTATCTACCGTACTGCCTTGTTGTGTTGCTGCTTTTTGAGCTTTTGTCAAGGAAGAGGAGTTGGAGAAGAATACTCCCATCTTTGAAAACTATATCTCCAAGTAAGGGTAATCAATGCTACCTATGATTTCTACGAGATTTGTGAAGGAACTTGGAGGAAGTTATGGTTTATGTATTAAACTTGTTATGTGTTCTTTTGGTATGTGTTACTGCCCAGTTTTTCTAGAATTTTGTGGAGTGAAATAGTTGATTATTGTGATTAAAATTTGAAGTTAGAGGAATTTTTAAAGTGTAATCTTGAAGGGTGATTGTCGGCTAAAAGTTGGAGTCCACGTGCTAAGGTATGTAAAGGGTGCTCCTTGTCCTTCTTTTAAACACAAATTTAGGTTCGTAAGTGAAATCGAACCAGTGAGACTATTGGTGTTGAAACCAGCATGCTATATATTTCTTAAAGATTTAAGTTATATATTAAAATGAGGTTTAAACAACAAGATTGTGTCTAGACCGAAGAGGCGGTTGAAATGTGATACTGTGTTGTTGTTGTCACAACTATACATTGAGTCTTAAGACCCCTTATTCTGGGCACCATGAACTAGTACTTACTTGATGTTATGTATATATATGTCTTTTTATGTGAAGTTAATGTATTTATGTGATTCTAACAAAAAAGCTAAGCAAACGACAGGTTAAACAAGTAAGATAAGACGCTAAATGGTTAACGAATGAACATGGCTAAGTTGTCATTATTGAAATGAGTTGTTGAAATGATATAGTCTTCCATTCTCTTAAGTATGCAAAATTATACATCTAGTTCCAAAGGGTGGTATTATGAGTCCCTTCATCGATGCTAAGGTTAAGCTTAATGAGGTTAAACGAATTTATACAAATGATGATTCCATGATATGGTTATTCTCCCTCATATATATATGTTTTAAGGTACTTAAACCTAAGAAGATATTCTATGGTTCCTCTCCCTAAATCTAAGTGATAAGTTATCAAGCTTCTAATTCCAAGTCAAGCAAAGTCGACTCTAAGTATCTAACGTTGAGTCCGATTACTCTAAACTTGAGTCTAAGCACTCTAGTGTGAGTCTAAGTACTCTGAAGTGCATCTAAGTATTATAAGGGAATCCAAGAACTCTAAATGAATCCTAGTATTCTAAAGACGAGTCCAAGCACTCTAAGTCAAGTTTAAGTACTCCAAAAGTTGAGTCTAAGCATTCTAAGTTGAATCCAAGCATTCAAAATTGGAGTCTGAGTATTCCAAGTTGGGTCTGAGAATCCAGAGTTGATTCCAATAATATGTAAGCGAGGTTAAGTTCTTTATTACTCAATACTCAAGTTTATGTTTAAGCTTCTTAGTCAAGCTATGTCTTGTGCCCCTCCTATCAGTTGTTAGAGGTAATGTGATGCTGATGTGTTTGGGATTAGCGACATATCTTTACTTCTTTTCATAGAATTTTACATGCCTTTATGAGTTAAAATTAAGTAAAAACTAACCTTAGTATGCTATGTTTCAGGATCCCAATACATTGAGGAGCTTAGGCTAGAAAATTTCTCAAAAGACAAGGCAATAGATAGATCGTCTGTCTGAAGGACGATCGGCTCCTCAGTCCAACCCTTCGAACTGTCTTCCAAAAAGACGGTCCATCAATTAAAGATTTGAAGAAAGTTCGGTAAAATGGGATTTCTAAAGCACGGAGTGATGTATGGGCCATCTTTCCAAAGGAAGGTTCGTCTCTCAAAGGACAACAAATCAAGGTACATAAGTAGAAAAGTAAAGATTGTTCAAAGGATGGTCTGTCCCTGCACACCTGATACTCTGAGGTTTAAATTAAATGGGCTTTTTGGGGCATATTATAAATATATTTTTGTTGTAATTTTTCATGAGTTTTTACATTATGTATTTCATACTTAGTAGAGAGAGTAGAACGTGGCTAATTTTAGCCCTAGTTTCTAGTAGATAGTAGATTGTAGATCTAGCATTATTATTGAAGATTCTCATTCATCAAGTGAAGATTTTAATTTCTTTTGGTAAAAATATCTTTTTTACTTTGCTTTTCTTCTTATTTCAGCCATGGGTAACTAAATCTAGATCTAGGGTTGTGAATCCTAATGATCCCAATTTGTTAAAATTGAGTTTGGAGTTATGAACATTTGATTGATTTTTGCTTTGTGGTGTGTGATTGGTGATTAGAGTCATCCAATCTCGTCCTATTACCTTTATGAGGCTTGAGAGAGAAAATTTAGATTGGGTTAGCATCAATCAATAATGACTCAAGGCATAACCCTTATTTAATGAGTTCTCCTAGACATAGGTTGAATTCCAAATTGGCAAACAAGCAATTGTGTATAAGGGAGTTCTCTTCAATTTGATAAAATTGAAGTAGATTGACACCTATAGTGCTATTGAAACACACCCATTGGTTGCCTAAATAAATTTCTTGCATGTTCAGCCTTACCCATTTTCAATTCTCTTATATTGGGTGATTTTGGGGGATCAACACAATGATTGACCCCCTCTAACAAATGCCCTAGAAATGTATTTATAAGCATGGTAAGAAATTCCTCTTTTGCCCTTAAGTGACTCAGCTTTTAGACATAAAAAAATAACTCTCAAACAAGCTCTGGCGCACCACTTCACCTATCTCGCTAGACTTAGCTTGAACTTCTTCTGAAGTTTTGCTTCTAGCGCGCTACTTCTGCTATCTCACCTAGTCAAAATTCTGCTGTTCATGACCTGACGCGCCACTTCTCTCAATGTACCAGAGTGTTAGAAAATTTTTCCAGGCTTGGATCCTCTTTGGCGTGCTACTTCTCTTATTTTGTCAAGGTGTTGATAAAAATTCGTTCGAAGTTCAATGCCTAGTGCGCCACTTCAGCCATAGCACCAACTTGAGCACAATTTCTCTGAAGTTTAGGCTCTAGCGTGCAACTTCTCCCATTTCACCAGGAAAAATTTTCCTCGAATTCTTCTTTCTTCACACCTTGCACCTTTTTTGAGTATCTTTTTCATGCATTACCTTCCAAAATCATCTAGAAACATCCATTAGCTCTTTTCTCATACACATTCATGAAACTTTGCATTTTATAAGAATTAGCTTCTCAAAACATGATAAAAGATGGGTAAAAATGTGATAAATGGGCATAAGAATATGCCCAACATCACCACCCCACACTTAAATCATTGTTCGTCCTCGAGCAATCCTTACTTTCATGAAACAAACACTTCTTTTCACACCATTTGTCACCTCTATCAATTCTCTCTCAAGTAGATAGAATAGAGCACATGAATAGGTGGTTCATCAATTCATAAACTATCCACAACAGATACATAAATAAGTTCTTCTCATTCAAAACTACATACTTTCTATAACTGACTCTTCTTTTTCAAAACAGGGCCAACATGATTAAATATGAATAATGTGACACATAATACACCGACTCTGACTATCTTGTGCCCTCACTTATTTAGTGATGTACCTTCCCTCAGATTATCAATTCAAGAACATGGAACTTAAGTCAACAAGGCACATTCACTCTCACAAATAATGTTTCATACATATGCAACATATTATAAGCTTGCCTCTCATGTACGCAGTTAATTCAAAAAGAATAAGATCATAAGGATTTTTTCTGGTTGTAATGTCGACTAATGGATGGGTAGGATTTTTTTTCAACAGTGACTACCAATCCTAATCACTTTAAGACATGTTTTCACTTGATCATTCTTGTCCACGACCTTCCCTTACTACTTACCTCTCCTTTCACTAATCCTCTTTTCTTGTCTCATGCCTCTTTTTTCACTACTTGACTGTTAGTTTCTGCTTATAAGATCAACTAAAATAATCAACTATTAAGAATCTTTTCTTTATGTTCTAGAAGCTAGTAAACATTTTATTTTGTGGGCACCCCCTCTTTCCTATTTTTCTCATCTTTCCATCCACATGTTTTTCTTTCCTTTCCCTTAATATTGTTACACCAGTGGAATCTTCATTCTTAAATCTCAAAGTGAATTATATGTCTTTGGATCAAACTTCTGGAGGTTACCCAACAAAGGGAATAGGCTTATTTTGTGGCTAGAAAAATATATAGGCTTACAACTCAATGGGGTTGACTAGGGATAATATTAAAGGAGGTACAAAAACAATGGACAAACATGGGTCTATCAAAGAAATGCCTTAATCATATCTTACCTCTTTGACAACTAGCTATCATGCACACATGTTGGAAAAGCTCTAGATATTACTCTATGTATAAAACACAACAATTTCAAGCTAACCCATCATAGCATCATGATTTGAGTCAGTTTCTTATGGCCACATATCTACACAATCATATTGAATGAATTTCATTATTAAGCTCGAAAATTTTTTCTTGAGTCAAGTTAAATAACCTATGAATTTCTCATAGAATTTTCATTTCTCATACATTCAAGATGAACAATTTATGCTTCTATCTTAACTTCTAAGTGGAATGCCAAGAGCACACAAGTGGTAATGTTTTACTCCGACCTAAAAATAAAAAGATTATGACTAATTTTCTCTTAAGAAGGTCGCCATCCATCCATCCATCATTGGGACCAGTCACTACACCTATGACGGACTCAAAAAAAATTTGACTCTTAATTAGACTAAACAAACAACTAAAGACAAACAAACACGTAGCATAACATCATTTAAGTTTCCACAACTGTTACACCCCGTAAATTTTTGACATTTAGATGGCCTATTCGCATGTTGGTTAAGAGTTTTAGAATGCCACATATGCTAGAAAAAGGCCCGGGGAAAGACCGGACAAGCGCCACATCGAACCATTGCAAGAGGATGCCGGGCAGAACCCCTCCGCAATGGCAACGTGCAACGGAGGAAGCCCCTCCGTGATGGCCAATGTGCCACGGAGGGGGGTGTCCAGGACCAACTATATAAAGCTCCACTTCGTTTTAAAATTCATTTCTCCACTTTTAAATTTTCAGAACGAACAGAAACATTAAGGGACGAAGGGTTTTGATAAATATTCGTCCGATTATGCCATCAAACGCAGTCCAAACTCAAATTAACTCCGGATAACGAGGTATAAAGCTGCAGAGAACATTCCCGTGAAGTTAGTTTCGTGAAATTCTACTGGAAAATCATCGTCCTACCGAGCTAAGGTAAGTGGAATTGCTCCAAATTAGTGTCAATATACTCCTAGCCCTAAAGTGAGTAATTCTCCCTTCTGGACTTTCGAGAAATAGCGAGTTTTCAGTTGTTTTTGGATAAGTCAAAGTTTGGGCTATATATATATTCAAAGTAGTATTTTCTTTCGTAATATTGATGAATTTAGTTCTAATTGCTATGAATGTGAATACAGTTGGAAGAAATAGCTGAATATTGGCCGAGTTACGCCAGTTAGCCGAAAAGCCGACAACTGAGGTATGTAAACCTAGTTTCTTCAGCAAGTTAGTAATTCTAGTATAGTAAAATAGAATAAACTCTAGAAGGAAGTTCCAGAAGTGTTAAGTATGTTTGTATTATTACACCATATTCAGAATAAAAGCCAGTAAATCAGTATCAGACAACAAGATCTTATTCCAGACTCAATTTAACTCAGGATTAGATTTAGTTTAATTCAGCAAGAGATTCAAAATAAAATATAAGAACATGGATAGTATTTTTAGATTTAATATACATGTTGTATGTGATTATTGTTGCTTGTTGAGACCTGATTGTGTTATATGGGCACCCTTAGAGCTTCCTTGCCGCCCCAGGGTTAATAGCTGTGTCGACTCGCCCGCCAGAAGGTGAGGATACGTCACTCCAAGGAGTGGCATGCCATCTGAAGTAGGACGAAAATGGGATGCAGCATTCCCCATAGCAGGCTGATCAGCATTACAGTATATCCTGTCGAGCGCTTACGCCCAGGGCACAAATTACAGATTACAGATTCAGATCTCAGATTACAGTTATAGGAGTCTTCCAGACTCAGATACAGATATAGTCAAGGGCCCAGAGAGCCCAAGCTGCATACCCAGGGGGCCAGCGGGACGCTCGTAGTTATTAGAGTGAGTGGAGTGAATTTATTTTTGGATGGTTTGACCCGGGTAGGGGTATATAGATTGCGTGTTGATTGGCACCTTTCAGCTTATGGGGTCTGGTATAGGTTCTTGTATGCCATATATATATATATATGTGTCTTACTTATTAAATTGATAAATAGCAGTACGACGTATCGACAGGTATGATTTTTATCTTCTTTCCAGTACAATTAAGCTCGGTATAGATTCTGCTATGCCAGACAGTTTTAGCTATCCCCTGTTATTTCAGTAACTACCAGTTTACTTTTTATCTTCAGTTATGTCAATTTGATGTGCATACTCGGTACCAGTGGTATTGACGGCCATTTGGGGCGCTGCATTACTTGCCTGCAGGTACTCAAAGACAAGGAGCCGATCCCTCGTAATTCCAGGCAACACACAGAGTCATCAGCTCCTTTCATCCGGTGCTAGACAACTAGAGATTTATTACTTTTCATTTGTTGTACAATATGGGTAGGCCGGGGCCCTGTCCCGACCATCTTATCAGTATTCTTAGAGGCTTGCAGATTGTATATTCCCTGTGGTTAGCTGTACCAGTCGTGTGTATGTTTTAGTCTATTTATGATGGTCATGTGGTGCCTTATTCAGTTGGTAGTGGTGACCTTGTCTGTCACGTAGCAGTTTAGCACTTGTTTTCTTGATTCAGAAATAACTAAACAGCATGGTGGCCTTGTCGGCCTGCATAGGTTCCCTATTGGTTCAGTTGTTCTAGGTAGCTGTTGTTTCCTTACAGGTGTCTATAGGCCTAGTAGGCCGGAGGCTGTATTTACATCCGTTATATAGCCCGTCATTTTCTTGAATATAGAGTTAGAGCCAGCCTAGCACCAGAAGTGCTTAGGCTCAGCTAGTCCAACAGTCCAAGTCTTAGTAGGGCACCAGGTGCCAGTCATGCCTCCCAAGGCGAGGCATGACAAACTTGGTATCAGAGCAGGTCATATCCCAGGGAGTCTGCAAGCTGTGCTAAGTAGAGTCTTGTCTACGGATGTGTTGTGCACCACATACCATAGGCAGGAGGCTGCAAGGCATAATAGGATGGTTACTCTTTCTTCATATTCAGTCGTGCCATAGAGCAGTACAGTATAGGGTTGAGTCCCTAAAACTTATCATACTCTTTGTTTACATATTAAAATTGCAGACCAGCGACACCTGCCACGGGTAGAAGACTGGATACCGTAGCAGGAGAAGGCACCAGCAGGATGCTTCAGCTTCATCTAGAATTAGCCCAATCTGAGGGCGATACAGAGACATCATCTTGACCTTCTCAGCGGTCCCCACCTCACCAGGAGCCACTCGGAACGACGCCGCCTCCGACAGTTCCTGTACCCACACCATCCGACCAGGAAATTCGAAGTATAGTAGTTATGTTGGCACAAATGATGGTTACTCAGCGCCAGTCAGTGCCACTCGTTGAGTTAGAGGTATTCTGGCTGTGGGATATTGCTGTGTTGTCGTACGAGAGTTGGGAAAGGTCCCGAGGGAGAGATGTTTCCCCTCCGACCTGGTCCAGCTTTTCAGAGGCCTTTCTGGACCGTTATCTTCCACGGGAAATCCGACAGGCCCGGATGAATTAGTTTTTACATTTGGAGTAGGGGGCGAGGAGTGTACGGGAATACGCCCTACAGTTCGATTCCTTGGCCCACTATGCTCCAGCTTTCGTGGACAACATGTCATCTAGAGTCCACTGGTTTATTATGTGTCTGAACCCAGAATATATTGAGGCATGCATGATAGCTACACTGCGGGAAGATACGGATATTGTGCGGGTGCAGGCCTTTGCCCAGACTATTGAGGGCCTTAGAGAGCGGCAACAGGATAGTAGATGAATAAATCAGGAGTAGCGCCATAGGGATATATCAGATGAAATACAGAGGGAGATTCATAGAGGACCCAAGCCCCGGTTGTCAGACAGGCCACCTAGACCCCCACCTCCATCACAGCAGTAGACGGGTAGATCCATTCACCGAGGACAGTTAGAGTCCGGCGGCAGTTCCTGAATGGTAGATTCACCTCAGTAGAGAAGGGCAGAGCAGAGCAGGTACACACCCCCACCTTGCCCTATTTGCAGTCGACCCTACACTAGAGCTTGCAGATATGGCTCCACAGGGTGTTATATATGAGGGCAGGAGGGTCACATGATGAGAGACTGTCCAGCTAGGGGTTAGGGTAGCTGATATAATTAGGATAGGGTGTCAGCAGGGCCGCGAGCTCCAGCAGCCTCGGCAGGGCGTAGGCCCTCAGGTCCAGCAGGTAGAGGCCGAGGTAGATCAGGGGCCTCTAGTTCAGGTACGGGCCCAAGCTGTACCTATGCATTACCAGGGAGGCAGGACTCAGAGGCGTCTCCAGATGTGCTAACAGGTATGATGACTATTTGCTCACACCCTGCTTATGTGTTGATTGATCGAGGATCTACTTTGTCCTACGTTACCCCATTTGTGGCTCGAAAGTTTAGTGTTGCACCAGAGTTGCTTCAGCAACCCTTTTCAGTATCCACACCCGTCGATGACTCCATTATAGCCAGAAGGGTGTATCGAGGGTGTATAGTAGAGGTTGCTGCTCGTCTAACTACAGTAGATCTAGTAGAACTAGAGATGATTGATTTCGACGCCATTATGGGTATGGATTGGTTGGTGCCGTGCTATGCCAATGTAGAATGCTGGACCAAGATGGTACGATTCCACTTTATAGAGGAGGCTGTACGAGAGTGGAAGGGCAGTACAACTACATCAAAAGGTAGGTTTATTTCCTACCTTCAGGCGAGGAAGTTGATAGCTAAGGGATGAATTTACCACATAGTCAAAGTCCAGGATGTTCAGGTAGAGCCTCCGACCCTCCAGTCTATTCAAGTGGTTAATGAATTCCCTGACATATTTCCAAATGAGCTACCTGGTATTCCCCCCAGAAAGATAAATATATTTTGCAATTGATTTTCTACCAGGCACTCAGTGCATATCAATTCCTCCGTATCGTATGGCTCCTGCTGAACTCAGAGAATTAAAGGAGCAGCTGAAAGATCTGTTAGATAAGGGCTTTATTAGGCTGAGTACTTCACCTTGGGGTGCGCCAGTTCTATTTGTGAGGAAGAAGGATGGCTCACTCCGCATGTGTATAGACTACCAGTAGTTGAATAAGGTTACAATCAAGAATAAGTATCCGCTTCCCAGAATAGATGATTTGTTTGATCAATTACAGGGGGTCGGATATTTCTCTAAGATTGACTTACGGTCCGGATACTATCAGGTTTGAGTTCATGAAAGGGACATTCCAAATACTTCCTTCAGGACCAGATACGACCATTTTGAATTCCTAGTTATGTCCTTTGGGCTGACTAATGCCCCAGCAGTATTCGTGGACCTGATGAGCAACATCTTCAGACCATACCTGGACCTGTTCATGATAGTGTTTATTGACGATATTCTGATGTATTCTCACTCAGAGGCAGATCACCAGGATCATTTGCGGACAGTGCTCCAGATTCTCGGGGATCGTCAGCTGTATGCCAAGTTCTCTAAATGTGAATTCTGGCTAAACTCAGTAGCTTTCTTGGGGCATATTGTGTTGGATGCTGGTATACATGTAGAACGCAGAAAATAGAAGCAATAAAAACATGGCCTAGACCCACCACTCCGACTGAAGTCCGCAATTTTCTGGGATTAGCAGGGTACAATAGAAGATTTGTTGAGGGATTCACCACCATAGCGACACCTCTGACTAAGCTGACGCAAAAAGCAGTAAAGTTTCAGTGGACGGAGGCATGTGAGCAGAGTTTCCAGGAATTGAAAGACAGGTTGACCTCCGCCCCAGTGTTAGCCTTGCCAGAAGGTACAGAGGGTTATGCAGTTTATTGTGATGCTTCAGGTATTGGGTTAGGATGTGTGTTGATGCAGCATGGTAAGGTAATTGCTTATGCTTCGAGACAGCTGAGGAAACATGAAAAGAATTATCCTACCCATGACCTGGAACTAGCCGCAGTGATCCACACCCTAAATATATGGAGACATTACTTGTATGGCGTCCATGTGGACATTTTCACTGATCATAAGAGCCTACAATATATCTTCACTCAGAGAGAGTTGAATTTGCGGTAGAGCCGCTGGTTGGAATTGATGAAAGATTATGATGTAAATATTTTGTATCACCTAGAAAAAGCCAATGTAGTAGAAGATGCCCTCAGTCGTAAATCTATGGGGAGTTTGGCATACTTGCAGCCTGAGCAACGGAAGTTGGCCAGAGGAATACACCAGTTAGCCAGTTTAGCCGTTCGTGTAGCAGAAATAGAGGATAATAGAGCGGTAATTCAGAACACCACAGTGTCGTCATTAATTGTGTAGGTAAAGGAACGACAGTATGAAGATCCTGACCTGGTTCAGCTTAAAGACCGAGTTCAGCAAGGAAAAGCGCCGGATTTTCAGGTAACTGAGGATGAAGTGTTGTGATGTAAAGGCCGCCTTTGTGTTCCAGATGTTTCAGGGCTTCGCCAGCAGATTATGAGCGAGGTACATTACGCTCACTATTCTCTCCACCCAGGCGCGACGAAAATGTACCACGATATCAAAGAAATCTACTGGTGGCCAGGTATGAAGAGGGAAATAGCAGAGTTCGTAGCCCAGTGTCCTAACTGCTAGCAAGTAAAAGCGGAACACTAGAAACCAGGCGGATTGACTCAAGACATAGCTGTGTCTCTTTGGAAGTGGGAAACAGTAAATATGGATTTTGTAGTAGGACTACCCCGTACTAGACATAGAAATGACTCGATTTGAGTAATTGTTGACAGACTGACAAAATCAGCCCATTTTCTGCCAGTAAGGGCTACTTTCTCTGCCGAAGATTATGATGAGTTATATATTAGAGAAAGAGTCAGACTGCACGGTGTTCCAATATCCATTATCTCTGATAGAGGGGCGCAATTCACAGCTAAATTTTGGCAATCATTTCATAGAGGCCTGGGGACACAGATTAACCTGAGCACAACTTTTCACCCTCAGATAGTTGGGCAGGCAGAACGCACTATTCAGATGCTCGAGGATATGCTGCGAGAGTATGTGCTAGACTTTGGAGATAGCTGGGATGAGCACTTACCACTTATTGAGTTTGCCTATAATAACAGTTATCACTCAGCTATCTAGATGGCGCCCTATGAGGCTTTGTATGTGCGAAAGTGCAGATCGCTGGTTGGCTGGTTTGAAGTAGGAGAGTCAGCACTAATTGGGCTGGATATTATTCATCAGTCAGAGGAGAAGGTAAAGCTTATCAGGGAACGCCTACTGACTGCTCAGAGTCGCCAGAAATCGTATGCTGATCTGCGGTGCAGAAACCTGGAATTTAATGTGAATGACTGGGTGTTATTGAAAGTTTCTCCAATGAAAGGGGTAATGAGATTCGACAAGAAAGGTAAGATCAGCCCAAGATTTGTTGGGCCTTATCAGATCCATCGTAGAATAGGCCAAGTAGCATACGAGCTGAACTTTCCACCAGAGTTAGAGTTTGTTCATCTAGTTTTCCACGTGTCTATGCTGAGGAAGTATATAGGAGACCCCTCTAGAGTTGTCCCAGTTCAGGATGTCTAGGTTACGGAAGAGCTGGCTTATGAAGAGGTTCTAGTAGCCATACTAGACAGGCAGATTTGCAGGTTGAGAACTAAAAATATTGCCTCTGTCAAAATATTATGGCGTAATAGGAATTGAGAGGAGATGACTTGGGAAGCAGAGGAAGATATGAAAGTCAGATATCCTCAACTGTTCCAGACTTAATCAGCCAGAGGTACGTTAGTATTGTTGTTTTATGAATTGCCTTATATTATGTGAATAAATGAAATAGTTGGCTTTGGTGATGAATACTAGTGTTGTGTGGAGTACCTGTATTGGACTTTTCTGCGTTTCAGGATTTTTGAGATAGTCCATATTACAGGGGAAACTCTATCGAATTTTTTCTAGAACAAGTCAAGTAAGTTGAAATTCTTGCAAGTAGAAGTCTACATTCGAAGACGAATGTTCTTAAGGGGGAGGATGTTACAACCCATAAATTCTTGACATTTAGATGGCCTATTCGCATGTTGGTTAAGAGTTTTAGAATGCCACACATGCTAGAAAAAGGCCCGGGAAAAGACCGAACAAGCGCCGCATCGAACCATCGCAAGAGGAGGCCGGGCAGACCCCCTCCGCGATGGCAATGTGCCACGGAGGAAGCCCCTCTGTGATGGCCAACGTTCCATGGAGGGGGGTGTCTAGGCCCAACTATATAAAGCTCCACTTCGTTTTAAAATTCATTTCTCCACTTTTAAATTTTCAGAACAAACAGAAACAGTAAGGGACGAAGGATTTTGATAAATATTCGTCCGATTACGCCATCAAACGCAGTCCAAACTCAAATTAACTCTGGATAACGAGGTATAAAGCTGCAGAGAACATTCCTGTGGAGTTAGTTTCGTGAAATTCAGCCGGCGAATCATCGTCCTATCGAGCTAAGGTAAGTGGAATTGCTCCAAACTAGTGTCAATATACTCCTAGACCTAAAGTGAGTATTTCTCCCTTCTGGACTTACGAGAAATAGCGAGTTTTCGGTTGTTTTTCGATAAGTCAAAGTTTGGGCTATATATATATATTCAAAGTAGTATTTTCTTCTGGAATATTGATGAATTTAGTTCTAATTGCTATGAATGTTAATACAGTTAGAAGAAATAGCTAAATATTGGCCAAGTTACGCCAATTAGCCGAAAAACCGACAACTGAGGTATGTAGAGCTAGTTTCTTCGGCAAGTTATTAATTCTAGTATAGTAAAATAGAATAAACTCCAGAAGGAAGTTCCAGAAGCCGAGTGTTAAGTATTTTTGTATTATTACGCCATATTCAGAATAAAAGTCAGTAAATCAGTATCA
Source organism: Datura wrightii (assembly GCA_035772735.1). Taxonomy (NCBI): domain Eukaryota; kingdom Viridiplantae; phylum Streptophyta; class Magnoliopsida; order Solanales; family Solanaceae; genus Datura; species Datura wrightii. The sequence continues at coordinate 92,947,082 of JASDFA010000018.1, forward strand.
GACAGCAAGATCTTATTCAAGACTCAGTTTAACTCAGTATTAGATTCAGTTTAATTCAGCAAGAGATTCAGAATAGAATATCATAACATGGATAGTATTTTCAGATTTAATATACATGTTGTATGTGATTATTGTTGCTTGTTGAGACCTGATTGTGTTATGTGGGCACCCTTAGAGCTTCCTTGCCGCCCAGGGTTAATAGCTATGTCGACTCGCCCGCCAGAGGGTGAGGATACGTCATTCCAAGTAGTGGCATGCCGTCCGTAGTAGGACAAAAATGGGATGCATCATTACCCATAGCAGGCTGATCAGCATTACAGTATATCCTATCAAGCGCTTGCGCCTAGGGCACAAATTACAGATTACAAATACAGATCTCATATTACAGTTACAAGAGTCCTCTGGACTCAGATACAGTTATAGTCAGGGGCCTAGAGAGCCCAAGCTGCATACCCAGGGGGCCGGCGGGACGCTCGTAGTTATTAGGTGAGTGGAGTGAATTTATTTTTGGATGGTTTGACCCAGGTAGAGGTATATAGATTGCGTGTTGATTGGCACCTTCTGGCTTATGGGGGCTGGTATAGGTTCTTGTATGTCATATATATATATGTGTGTACATGTTACTTATTAAATTGATAAATATCAGGACGCCATATCGACAGGTATGATTTTTATCTTCTTTCTAGTACAATTAAGCTCGGTACAGATTCTACTATCCCAGAAAGTTTTAGCTATCCCCTGTCATTTCAGTAACTTCCAGTTTACTGTTTATCTTTAGTTATGTTCATTTTGCTTTGCATACTCGGTACCAGTGGTACTGACGCCCATTTGGGGCGCTGCATTACTTGCCTGTAGGTACTCAAAGATGAGGAGCCGATCCCTCGTAATTCCAGCCAGCACACAGAGTCATCAGCTCCTGTCATCCGGAGCTAGACAGCTAGAGGTTTATTACTTTTCTTTTGTTGTACAGTATGGGTAGGTCGGGGCCCTGTCCGGACCATCTTATCAGTATTCATAGAGGCTTGCAGATTGTATACTCCCTGTGGTTAGCTGTACCAGTCGTGTGTATGTTCTATTCTTTTTATGATGGCTATGTGGGGCCTTATTCAGTTGGTAGTGGTGACCTTGTTGGTCACGTAGCAGTTTAGCACTTGTTTTGTTGATTCAGAAATAAGTAGACAGCATGGTGGCCTTGTCGGCCTGCATAGGTTCCCTATTGATTCAGTTGTTCTGGGTAGCTGTTGTTTCCTTACAGGTGGCTATAGGCCTAGTCGGCGGGAGGCTGTATTTACAGCCGTTATATAGCCTGTCATTTTCTTGAATCCAGAGTTAGAGCCAGCTTGGCACCAGAAGTGCTTAGGCTCAGCTAGTCCAACAATCCAGGTCTTAGTAGGGCACCAGGTGCCAGTCATGCCTCCCAAGGCGAGGCGTGACAACAACCATCCACTTTCTAGATATTACAATCCAAGCTAAGTAACAAAAAAGTTTTGATAACTATTACTACAGCCCACTCTAACAATCTAGCAAAGATAGAATGAAAAAAAATCTATTTCCTCCACCCTATATTTAAACAGTGTATTGTCCCCTATGCACAAACATGTCATAACATGTAGGGAGAGAAAAAGAAACTTCCTGGGCCTCTAAGCACAGTCATCATGATCAGGATTAGATCCTGATCATAATCATCATCTTCTACATCATCAACTAACATTTCTCCAGTGGTTGCATCATCCTCATCATCTACATCGGTAAGCACTGTAGGCTCATCATCATCTAGTGGCTCCTCAAAAGTCGATTCCAATTTGCATATCATCATAGCACTAACTATTAGTGGGTACTGATCCTCTAGTGCAGACATCTCCTTAGCAGTTGTAGTTCTACCCCCAATCTTCAGCTGCAGCTCAAACAGCCCAAACATAAGAGCTCTCTAACTGTCATCCCGAGCATGGCACTCAGCTGGAATGATAGCTGGATTGGATATGGTGTTTGGCTCCTTGACCTTTGTAACATCAATCATCTTTCCTGTCAAGTGCCCTTCTTGGGGTAGGTGGAGGTCAGCCTCCTCTTCCTCAATACGAAGCTCCCTCAAGAACTGTGTCAACAAGCTGCCATAAAAATACTTCCAATGGTAACTGTCCCTGGATTGCCACATGTTGTCCCTAAGCACTGCTCCGTAGTTAATTAGCAGCCCTTTCACCAACATGTACACCAATACCACCCTCTCTTGAGTGATCTTAGTGGTATGTTTCCCCAGGAGGAGTGCAGCACAAACCAACTTAACCTAAATTCTAGCCTCCTTAATCAAGTAGGAGAAGGAGAGTGTTGAATGAACACTAGTCTCACTTCGTGCCCACCGGATAACTAAATGCTCTCCGCAAAATGTGTGGAAAATTTTACGATATGGGGGCTTCTCAAGCAAAAAGAAATACATCTGTGGGTCCACCACTAGCATGCCAAGGAATGCATAGAAAGACCTAACAGTGAAACGCACCACTTAACCCCGCACTTTGATCTTTGTGCTCTCTCCATAAGAGGTGTTCCAATTGGCATAAAACTCCTTCACTAAGGTGAGGTTGGACTCCTTTGGCTCAGTAAACACATATCCTAGCCCCAATTCATAGACAATGTCATGAATGGTGAGGAACTCAAGTGCCAGACAACCTTCATCAATCCAATTCTCTAGAGCATACTTAGCTTCTTTTTGAGAATTGAACCATTTTTGCCCATGCTCCTCCACAATCTTAGCTCCAAACCTCCTAGCAGGGTGTGCCCTTAGGACCGAAGAACTTGGTGCAATTCCTTTTCTAAGCCTTTTGAACCTCTTGCTTGAGGTTTCTACCTCCTTGCCTTTGTTTGCTCATGAAGCCATAACACCTGCCAATCCAAATCAATGCCAACACAAAATTAATTCATGAACATCAAGGCTAGCTAATTAGGTATAGGAGACACAAAAGGACCCCACACTTAATTCGCTAGCATAGTTGTGAGAATTTATTAAATAGGATACTCAGACTTCCCCTATTATCAGGTTAAATCTCATCAACCCAATTCATTCACAGGCTTTACACCACAACTCACATTCATGATTTCACTACACTCCTTTTATTTTTTTTTCTATTTTATTTTCACAAAAGTGCTTCAAATTAGTTATTCACTTAACTTCCTCAATTCTTAATTCTCAATTCACATCAACTCAAGTGTGGAAATAGTTAAGATATACACTCAGCCAACAATTTACATGATTTTCACTAACTTTCCACAATAAGTTGGTGTAAATTTTCAACAACCCAATATTTTTAAAATTAAAATATCATACTATTCAAGCAACTTCATCCTCCACAACAGTACTCCAATTTCAAAAATTTCATGAAAATCTCTACCACCCATTCACCACCTCTCTTCACACCCATAACTTAAAACCACAAAAATTCATCCAAAATAATCAACCCAATCAAGTATACAACATTATTATGAAAGAACATATGACTTTTAAGCCATGGAAAACCCACATTATGAAGTTCAAGATTCTTGCCCAACAATGGTGATTTTGGATTTTTGATTTGGGGAAGAGAGGGTAATAGGAGCATGCTTACAAAAATAACTACTAAAGGAAAGAAGAATTTTACTTATTTGAGTTAATGAATCTTGCTTCACCAAGCTTTGGAGAAGACAACAATGGTAAAAATAAAAATAAAAGGGTATGGGTGATGGATTTATATTAATTTAGGATCCTTGGTTCAGATTTGACCCATGGACCCAAGAACGTTTCACCCAACTCACCCCTAGCGCGGCGCACCAATCATTGCATCAGACACTTAGAAAAAAAACTTCTTGGTAATTGAGGCCTGGCACGGCGCGCCAGCCACTACGCCCACCTAAAAAAAACTCTATGAAGTTTCAGAGCTGATGCACCACACTAAGTATTTCGCCCTAGACTTAAAAAATTTATCTTTCCTTTTTCAATTTTTCTACTCAAATTTCCTATTTGTCTCTGCAAAATAAAAATATATTAGAAAGATGGGTTTCCTACTACCAAGCGCCTTATTATAGTCTTGGCATGACATTCGCCGCGCGTGATTTAACATCGCAGCATGATGCAAGACTTCTCACTCCTCCAACTGAGCGAGATGATTTGCAACCTGAGTTCCCGATGGTTCTTTTCATGACACATGCTACTCTAATGTCTTCTTAGACATTTCAGGCTCAACCACTGTGATGGTCTTTAGCTCCTCATAGTAGGGTAGCAACCATGCTGCCCTAAATACATCAAAAACTGCTTCCTGACCATCCACCGTCATAGACATCTTTCCTGACCTCACCCTTATAACTGCATCTATTGTAGCCAAGAATCCTCTTCCTAATATAATGGGCATTGCTTCTTCAACTTCATCAAGGATGATAAAGTCCACCGACAAGATGAATGGTCCCCCTTTAATAAGAACATCTTCAATAATGTCGTCAGGATAAGTAATGGACCTGTCAGCCAACTGCAGTGTCATTGTAGTGGGATGTGGTTCTCCTAACCCCAACATTATGAACAATGATGCAGGCACAAGATTAATGCTTGCACCCAGATCACACAATGTTGAGCCAACCTTTCTGCTTCCAATGATGACTGGAATAGTGAAGCTCCCAGAGTCCTTCAACTTCGGTGGAATCTTGTTTCTCACCCAGGAACTACACTTCTCTATGAGAGACATAGTCTCAAACTTTGTGAGCCTTCTTTTATTGGCCACAATATCGTTAAGATATTTGACATACTTCAAAACCTCCTACAACAACTCTACCAATGGCAGATTTACATGCACCTGCTTCAAGACATCTAGAAATTTCTTACAAGTTGTGTCCTCCTTCTACTTTATAAATCTCTGTGAAAATGGAGGTGTTATAAATTCTATTACTTTTGTCTATGAATGACTCAACTGATAAACTGCCTACTTTGACTCTGTAACTTGTTCTACCTCTACCTTACTGTCTCTGGGTATCACTTCTTCACCTAACTCTTTTCCACTGCATAAAGAAATTTCTCTTAAATTCTCCTTGGGGTTCTTCTCTATATTACTCGAAAGTGCCCCTTGAGTTCTAGTTGTCTGCTAAATTTCCAATTGGCCCACTTGTCTCTGCAACTCATGGATTGACTTCTACATCTCATTAACAACCTGAGTCTGTTGAACCATCCATTGCTTCATGGTCTCCTCTAATAAACTACTAGGCAGTTGGCAATGATTTCTCTTAAAGTTATTTGGGGGTCTTTGAAAGTTCTATTTTCCTCCCCATGGAGGATTAGCTGCATTTCTATAATCCTAGTTATAATTGTTTCATGCAAATCCTCCACTACGATCTTACTTCCCCACAAATTAGATATATTCTTAGTTTAGCGAACAACCTGAATAAGTATGACTTTCTCAACATGCCTTACATGATGGCAGTGGAGTCTAAACATGCTGAACTTGATGAACTTGACTTACCGCTAGTGTGGTCACTAACTTGCTGATCATATTCACCAGCTAACTAATATTTGATCGAATTGCAGCCACACCATCAACCTCAAGTTTCCTTGGAACCTTTGCTGCTGCAAAACCTCTACCTGAGTTCTGATAGTCTTGACTCCCAATTGACATGAGATTCAACAAAGCCTCTATCTCATCATAGCTTTTTGAAAAGATTTGTCCATGTGTAGTAGCATCAAGTAGAATCTTAGACTCTAGCTTCAGTCCCTCTATAAAGTTATGCCCAATGATCTCCTTTGGCTACATGTATGGTGGGCATAAATACCAAAAATTCAGAAAATTGGACCAAACCGAACTAATTCGATTTTTTGATTTTGGTTTTTTAGTTTTTCGATTCAATTTTGGTTCTACTTTTTCTAAAATTTTGGTATTCGATTTGATTTTCAATTTTAGAATTTCATTTTTTTGTTTTTCAGTTTAACTAAAATTTTATATATTTTTTATAAAAAATAAAATTATAACTTAATTTAAAAAAATACTCTACCCAATCCAGTCTCAAAACCCATTTAGAGAATTATTTATATAATTGACACAATTGTTCAAGCTTCTCACAAATAACAAGTTTTATAATAGTTTAAGCATGTTAAGAAAACTCTTACGATTACTAATATGATTTGAAAGATGATGAAATATATAATATTTATTTAACAAGAAATTAGGGACCATAGATTATTGAAATCCTTAAAGGCCCTTAATTTTTTGTTGGGTCAGTTATAAGGATATTAAAAAGATGAGAAAAATTATTATGAAATATTATATATATGCTACTAAATATAAATCAACTAATCCAGCTAAGAATCTATGAATAAAAATTTAAAATATTGCCTACTTATATTTTTTTACTTAAAGTTAAGCTTAGTTTGAATTAAACTTTAGAACTCAAAACTTAAAATAATTTATTTTGAATAAAAAAATAACTCATTTTTAATTAAAAAAGGTAGTTCATTTTGTAAGCAGAAAAATAGCCCATTAATTAGGCCCATAACAGAAAAAAATCAAATTAGCCTATTATGATTGTTTGCATGTCCTTTATGATAATGGGGCAAGCATTAACCTGATGCCTCTTACTAGTTACGAGCAGTTCGGGTTGTCCATGGTGAAGCCTACTTCCATTCAGGTCTAGATGGTTGACAAATCCGTTAAGACTCCGGTGGGGGTGGTGGAGGATGTGCTTATCAAAGTTGGCAAATTTGTACTACCGGCAGACTTTGTAGTCCTTGACTGTGATGTGGATAGAGACATATCCATCATTCTTGGGAGACTATTCCTGGCTACTGGGAGAGCCTTTATGGATTCTAATAAGCATGAGATAATGTTCCGCGTCAAGGGTGAGAACATTACTTTCAAAGCTGGGAGAGGTCACTTTTTGCACATAGGAGTTGGGGACATTTGTGTGGTCAATGTTGAGCATGACGTTGGTAGGGTAGCTGAGTAGGCTATGGCTGAATCACCCAAGAGAAAGAAGGCTAAAGCAACATGAGTGAAGCTATACATCTGTGGAACCAAAGGCAGGAAATGGATGAGGAAGCCCTGTTGCAAGGACGGCTCACCAAATCCATGATCAGGTATCTTACATCGTGTCGCGATGTTAAATCAGCCGCTTCTTGGGAGGCAACCCAAGGGATGCTACACCATGTGAAGTATCCGCATCGTGTAGTGATGTTAAATCAAGTGCTATTTGGGAGGAAATCCAAGCATTTTTTGGACTACTAGGTGTTAATAGATGCAAGTACACTTAGAAATTTGGAGGAAAGTGGTCTAAAAAAGAAAGGAAGAAACTTGGTGCACAAAAGACGGTAGAACAGATGTACCATCCTTTCAAAGGACGGACCGCATGTCCCTCCGTCATCTGCACCTAGAAGCGAAAGGGAATAAGCAACAGACAGTCCAATGTACTGACCATACTCTGCCCAGAAGGATCGTCTCTTGGATCGTATCTGGTCACTAATGAAATAAATCAATGAGCCATGTGGAGAATGATATGTTGGGTTAGGTATTATTTAATTGGGTCAAGTCAGCCTTTAATTTTCCACCCCTGGGCTTGACTGACCTGACCCAATTGACTTTAAATAGAATTCGAGTGTGCGATTGACTGCTATTAAGCTCGACATAGGCATGACCCGTCTCTCTTTATCTTCTCCAATTTCCCACTTCTTCCTCACTTCAAAACTCCTCCATTTCTGCTACTTGTTACTTCAAGAACTTGCATTGTTGCACTGACTTCTCACAAGCACACACGGAGATGCACTACTAATGTTTTTCACCCAGTCCAGTGGCTTCATCTCACAGCGCAAGCATACACATGATTAGGTATTTTTCTTCACTTGTGCAGTAGATTTCATGTTTAATATGTTTTTGCACCATATATCAAAGTGGGATTATGAAATACCTTAACTTGGAGTATAATTGTTTTTGGGAGGGGGGGGGGGCTTAGGATAATATATGAATGTGTTTACATTCTTAATAATTATTCCTTGAACTTGAATCTGGCTTAGCCTCATCCCTTGCCTTACATTTGCTTAAAATTGAAAATGCCCAAGTGCTTCATTAACTGGGTACCCCAATTGACAAAAGAATAGACGGACCATTGATAATGCTCAATACAACTCTCCTTTTAAAGGAGGTGGCTACGATTGGTGTCAAAAAATAAATTCCAAACGAGTGTCAGGGTTGAATCCCACAGAGATTGAGGAGAGATTATCCAAAAGTTGTAAATCAATTCAAACTAGCCAGTGTCATGTATAAACAACATGTAAATATTGGGGGAAAAAGAAGCTAGTATCGATATTAAATTTATGAACCAAAGCAAGGGCAAGTAACTTGTTGCAATCAATGAGAGCGACTAGGGGTGTGCATTTGATGGGGAATCTAGGGGTTGATTAAAATGTCTTAAATTCAATTAGAGCATGTAGAACGTTGGGTATAGCTACACCCTATGTTTTTCAACCAAAAGGATGCTCTTAGCTTGGGTTTTCTAAAACCCTAAAGCTACACTCACAAATTGGCCAACAAAGCTTGAAGAAGGTAAATTATCTCTAGCCTTAACCCTTTAATGGAGTATGAACATGGGTCTTCACTATTTCTAGATCAACCCAAGTATCAAACACCTAATTACTCACTATTGGATCCTCACCCAAACCTCACTTACCTCTTTCAAGCAAAAGAAAGATAAGAAAGCTAATTAAATATTTGCAACCATCAATTATTGAATTAAAACTTGGAGGAAACAATAGATCCATGCTTACTACTCAAATCTAAGAACAATTCATCAACACCTAATCAAATCTAGACACCTATCATGAACACACATCCCTAGCAAGAAATTTAGCTACTCATAAGTAAAGAAAGATAAATTATACCCATAAGAAATTTCTCCAAATTCATCATATTAAGTAAGTAATTTCAAGCTTAAGGTACGCAACAATGGAGTTCTTGCCCAATGGAAATTGAAGAACACAAGTAAATTTTACTCTCCTTTCTATTTTTATCAACTTCTCTTTACAAACTCAATATCACATAATATGTGTATGTACAATTGGGGTAAAATCTCTAAATTTTCTCTTGCACAGCTTTTCAAAATTTCCCTTGGAAGCTTCCCAGGTACACTTGTTCTATATCTGGATGGAAGTGCCCTCACCTGTTACACCCCAAAATTTTTTTTGATGATTATTTGATGTTTATATGTCATATTAATGGAATTATGAGTTGTATGTTGTCCGTAGGTGAGGAGAGAAACATGTGCAAAGGGAAAAGCGAAGAGTATGTGAAGTTTGTAAATAAGGATCAAATTTAAATAGACACATCTCCAAATGTATAATGATTTAGAAGTCTCATAACCTATCAAATGAAAGGTATTTGAGTCTAGTTTACACTGAAAAGAACCGCTCGTCAATCGAAGTTCGGAGTAAAAAGTTATGCTCATTTAAAGACAATACTGTGGGCTGGAAAAGCACTCAGGTGCGCGGGCGCCGAGACAGGCAGGCAGTAGGCACGCGCGCGAAGGCATGCCGAACGGGCGCCGCCCAAGCCTTGGTCATCCCTCCTATATGAAGTAAAATTGAGCTAGAAAGCTCATTTCTACTCCATTTTAGTTATTTTTTTTCAAACTTCAGAGAATTCAAAGCCCTATCACTTGGTGAAAAGATATCCCAGGTAAGAAACTTTACTCTTGTCTCTTTTGGGCTTTGGGGAAGAGAACCTTGGATGAAAGTCATGGCTCGTTATTGTCTTGTTGTTGATTGTGGTGTTGCTGCATTTTTAGCTGGTTATAGGCAGGATAAAGAGTAGAAGTCTACACCTAATTTAGCTAATAACATCTCCAAGAAAGGGTAAGTAATTCCCTTTTTGATTTCTTTGAGTTTATGAGGTTATAACTTGAAGAATGTTGTAGTATTATGTTGTTGTTTCTTTGTGTGTTCTTGTGGCATGTTGCTGCCCAATTTTTCCAGAACTTTGGTGAAGTGAAGTTACTGATTTTTGTGTTTGTAAATTGTACTTGGAAGGATTCTTAAGGAGTAAGATTGAAAGGAAGATTTTCAGAAAAATTAGAGTCGACGTGCCAAGGTATGTAAAGGCGTCCCTTTCCTAGTTTTTCAAGCACGAAACTAAGTAATTGAAAGGATCAATATTCCTATGTCTTTAAAATCATATTGAGGCATGTATGATCCATCAAAAGGGTTGGAAGTAGTTGACATAAAGTTTGAATCGTTAATAATGATTGAAGTGAACAAGTGTGAAGCGAAAGGCGTAATTTTTATACGATTGTTGTCGTAGTTGTATATCGAGTCTGAAGTCCCCTTAACATGGGCACCATGAGCTGGTCCTTTGTATTATACTGTATATGTGATGTTGAATATATGTTAAGATCTGGTCACTTAGTGAAATTGGTAGAAAATGCTAAGACGATGACTTGTAATCGAACTTAAGCTAAGAAGATGACGCTAAGCCAATTGAGGGTAAACGAGCTTATTGAAATGACATTTTAATAATATGGTTACCCCTTACTATATGTTTATGTTTTAAAGAGCTCAAGGTAAAAATGATATTTTATGTTTTCCCTCCTTAAAGCTAAGCAAGCGACACGTAGCGAATACACTAAGTCAATAGATGTTAACGGGGAAAGCGTGGCTAAGTTGTTAATATTTTTGATGTTATAAAAAGGGAAGAAAAAAGTACATGTTATCCCTTTTAAGGTAATATGTGAGTAATATGCACTCTGCCCGTAATTTCTTTCTAGAACCTTTGAACGATGTTTAAATATAAGCAAGACGAGGTTTAACAAATAAAGTTGTCAATAAGGTAAAGAGGCAAGTGCGTATAAGAATTGATGGAATAGTGAACACGAGGGTAAAGACTTGAGTGTAGAGTGAATAATGTTTGGAAAAGAAGTTAATATGAACAAGGAAAGTAGAGCTAAATGTTGTTAAATTAGACGATACGGGTTACGATTGTGAACGAGTTAGGCAAACAGCTAGGAAGATTAACCCAGTTCTAAAGACGTTTAGTAAAAGAGTTATAAATTAAGTTGTTTATGTTCAATATGTGTTGTGTTGATGAATAGCTAGTAAATTGTTAACCTTCTATGAAATAATTAGAGTTGAACATCTGTAAAATAGTAACTTAAGTTGAAAAGCTCTCTGTTATACCCCTAAATGATTATGTTAAGTTATCTATTCTAAGTGTTGAAATTATCTACCATGTCTGAAAAAGGGAATCCTAAGATCTTCTAAGTCGCTTATAATTATGTAAGCTTTGTTAAGCTCCTCAGATAATTGCACATTTGTGTATGTCAATCCAGGATCATCTGAATTACAGCTATAAGTCCTTATTTGCCTATAAGGCAGCAATTAGAGAGTTACTCAAGAGTTCCCAAGTTACAGAGCTCCAAGACTCAGATCCGTAAGCTATGTATTCATGTCCCTATGTTATGTTGAAATGTGCTATGCTAATCTAAGAAGTTTTCAAGAAATCATATTTTGAGAATCATGTTAATGTCTCAGTCAACTATTTGAAGTTGCATACAAGTCATTATAAGAATTTCCGATAAGAAGTCTCAATGTATATGATTTACATGTTATAACATACAATTGATTCTTTTAGTTATATTCAAGTCATACATCCATATGTTTAGCTCTTGTTGAGTTATCATTTGAATTTTTTAAATTAAGAGGAGAGATTCTCCAATGTACTAATATTCCTAATGTCTAAGTTAGTATAAGCACATGCCATGATACTGATCAGTTAAGCTCAGAACTTTGAACACCAGGAAGTCTCCTAGAGGTCACTCAGTTAACTAAATACGAGTTTATACGTGATACAGAAATCTCATACATTGTATGTCTGTAGTTTAGCTCTCAACTCTATGTATATGCTAATCGTTATGACAAATAACTCCAAGTTCCAACTTATAAATTTCCATGTTTTCCTGCAAATAATATAAATGAATTAGGAACTATATATGTGCATCGACGTGATAAGTTTGATAAGAATTCCAGTGTATAGTTATCGATACATGTAAGGGAACCACCATGTGAGCAGTATATATATGTAATTCCCAGATGTTAAAGGACTGTATATAAATTAGAATCTATGTGCTTCTACTCAAGCGATACATTGAATTGTTAAGATTATTTGTAGGACATTGCTTCTAATCCTACTAAAGTTCTTATGTTGTCTAAACCTCCTGGAGGTACGTCGAGTCACAGAGTCGACATGTTTGTATATAATTTGACAGCTTTACGTGATATATGCACATATTTGCTAATTTTGCATGGTATATGTGCTCTCTTGCATTATATGTTACGAAAGAGACCTATTACGGCCACAAATTTAGCATTTGTCATTTCAATGCCATATGTGTTAAATTGACTTAGTATAAGCTCTATCGGCTCCGTTCATGATTATGATTGAGATATTTTTATTTTACCCAGGTATGGTGCACCGGCTGGAGATATTTTCATTTTACCCTGATATGGTACACCGGCTGGAGATATTTTTATTTTACCCCGGTATGGTACATCGACTGGAGATATTTTTTTTTACCCCGATATGGTACATCAGTTGGAGATATTTTTATTTTACCTCGGTGTGTACATCAACTGGAGGCATTTTTACATGAATTTTATCATCAACTGGCCGCCGACATTACAGTTATAACTTTGCTTGTGCATTACTTGGTTGGATTTGCACTTCAGAATTGAATTATTGTCAGTTATCATTGCTATCTTATATGTTTACAGTTTTCAGCCTTACAAACCGGTACATTTCATTCATATTGACGTTCTTTCGCCTAGGGACCTGCGTTTGTGCCGCAGGTGCAGGTAGAGGCTGGGATTGCTAGTTACAGTAGCGATTCATGAGATTAGCAGATGTATTGGTATGCTCCTTTCTTCTTGGAGCTAGGGCTTAGTTATTTCAGCTTGAGTTTTGAGTTATAGTTACGGGTAGGTTGGAGCCCTGTTCCGACCATCAATTCAGTTTACTCATTAGAGGCCTTGTGGACTTAGTATGTATAGTATTATTTAGTTTGTGGCCTTGTCAGCTTTTTTTTCTTGGTTTAGCATAGTCATGGTCGTATCAACATTTCAGCTATTTATTTGTGGTAGTTGAGACCTTATGGGTCCAGATGTTAACTCCAGTTTATTATGATAGGTGGCCTCGAAGGCCTAAGTGTTACAGTTACAGATGCTATATAGTCGGCTTCCTGGTCAGTCAGGTATCAGGAGCCAGTTGCACCCTCCCCCAGTTTTGGGGCGTGACAGACTTGGTATCAGAGTAAAGTCGTATCCTAGGGAGTCCACAAGTGGTTTCTAGTAGAGTCTTGTTTATGGGTATGTTGTGCACCATACTTATAATCAGGAGGCTACAGGGCATTTAGGGGTTGTTTCACTTTGTTCATTAATAGATCGTGCTATAGAGCAAAGATGTAAGGGCTGTTTGAAGTCTACATCGTGCTTATGTTTTAGAAATTCACCTGGATTAATTTAGATGGCTATGATATTTATCAACACTGATATTTGAAAGGGTCTTAGTCGCCCTCCCGTCGATTCAGGAAATAGATTATATGCTCAAAGTGAGTTTTGTTTTACTCCCGTGTTACAGTTCCTATGGTTCTAGTCAGAGCTACCGTGGGAAGGGATTCAGCCCCTCATGTTGTCCCAGTTTTAGTATAGCCAGGAGGAGGTAGAGTTGTTTATCCTCCAGCACATTCAGCTATATCAAAGGGACGAGATTTTGAGAAAGCATTTCAAATGCAAACCCGAATAGTGACGTTTCATAAATCAGTTGTTGAAATTAATGGTAGGGTCTAGGGGAATACTTCTAAGAGATTTAGTGCCTATGGGTTTTGAGTCTAAATCCCCTAGCCTTCACAAATTAGTACTTACCACGGGAACTTCAACGGGTTCGAGCTAATAAGTTTTTGTACCTAGAGCAAGACAACATGAGTATTCACGAATATAGTATCAGGTTTAATTCTTTGGCCCGATATGCTTCAGATAGGGTGCAGAATATGAGGTATAGAGTATATTAGGTTTGGGACCTCATCTGGTCCGAGAGTGTTTGGGAATGTCTACCCAACCAGATATGACTATTGCTCGGATACAAGCATTTTCTCATAGGATAGAGGATCTGATTCACCGTCTTCAAGTACCGACATAAAAGTAGAATAGAGTGGGGGAGACTAGGTCAACAAGATTATTTAAGTTCCCTTGTAGTGTTTCAAGGAACTGGGTGGCCAGACATTTAGTTTCTCTTGAAGATTTAATCCCCTTTTTTTTGTCCCTAGATCAAGATTTATTTTCAATTATTAGGACCGCCAATAATGGGTTGTGGTAAAAGCAGGGGTAAAAGCGCAGCTTTAGATTTAACACTGATCCTATATCTTAAGTAGTGAATGGAAAGTGGTATTGGAGTTAATCATCCGCCATGGTAGTGTATAAATTTGCTTACGGTTAGAAAAGTTCATTGATTATGTGGTGTTAAGGCACGTCTGTCTTATGTTAGATAAAAAGATTGAATTGAATAAGTATAGTTTGATAGAGATAGCAAAAGGAAAGGATATGTTTATGAATATATGGAATGTATGTTTATGGCAAAAGTCAAGGAAAAGTTAAAGATGTTGTGGCTAAAGTTACGACTACCGAGGTATAACCCTCATTCAAGGATAAATGATTTTAAAGGGGGGAGGATGTTACACCTCAAAATTTTTTTTGATGATTATTTGATGGTTATATGTCATATTAAGGGAATTATGGGTTGTATGTTGTCCGTAGGTGAGGAGGGAAATATGTGCAAAGGGAAAAGCGAAGAGTATGTGAAGTTTGTAAATAAGGATCAATTTTAAATGGAAATATCTCTAAACATATAATGATTTAGAAGTCTCATAACCTATCAAATGAAAGGTATTTGAGTCTAGTTTATAGTAAAAAACCGCTTGTCAATCGGAGTTTGGAGGAAAACGTTATGCTCGTTTCAAGACAGAACTATCGGCTGGGAAAGCACCCAGGCGCGCTGGCGCCAAGACAGGCAGGCAGCAGGCGCGCGCGCAAGGGCATGTCGCATGGGCGCCACCCAGGCCTTGGCCAGCCCGCCTATATGAAGTAAAATTGAGCTAGAAAGCTCATTTCTACTCCTTTTTGGTTGATTTTTTTCAGAATTCAGAGAATTCAAAGCCCTATCACATGGTGAAAAGATATCCCAGGTAAGAAACTTTACTCGTCTCTTTTGGGCTTTGGGGAAGAGAACCTTGGAAGAAAGTCATGGTTTGTTATTGTCTTGTTGTTGATTGTAGTGTTGCTGCATTTTTAGCTGGTTCTAGGCAAGAGAAAGAGTAGAAGTCTACACCTACTTTAGCTAATAACATCTCCAATAAAGGGTAAGTAATTTCCTTTTTGATTTCTTTGAGTTTATGAGGTTATAACTTGGAGAATGTTGTAGTACTGTGTTGTTGTTTTTTTGTGTGTTCTTGTGGCATGTTGCTGCCCAATCTTTCCAGAACTTAGGTGAAGTGAAGTTGCTGCTTTTTTTTGCTTGTAAATTGGACATAAAAGGAGCCTTAAGGAGTAAGCTTAAAAGGAAGATTTTCGACAAAATTAGAGTCGACGTGTCAAGTTATTTAAAGGCGTCCGTTTTCTTGTTTTTCAAGCACGAAACTAAGTCATTGAAAGGATCAATATTCTATGTTTTAAAAATAATATTGAGGCATGTATGGTCCTGTCCAAAGGGTTGTAAATAGTTGGCATAAATCTTGAATCATTTAGAATGGTTGAAGCGAAAGGCGTAGGATGGATATCTCATATCCGAAAGCTAGCAGTGCGACCTAATTTTTATAAGATTGTTGTCGTAGTTGTTAATCGAGTCTGAAGTCCCCTTAACGTGGGCGCTGTGAGATGGTCCTTTGCAGTAGACTGTATATGTGATGTTGAATATATGTTAATTCTGGTCACTTAGTGAAATTGGTAGGAAATGCTAAGACGATGACATGTAATCGAACTTAAGCTAAGAAGATGACGGTAAGCCGATTGAGGGTAAACGAGCTTATTGAAATGAAATTTTAATAATATGGTTACTCCCTCCTATATGTTTATGTTTTAAAGTGCTTAAGGTAAAAAGTATATTTTATGTTTTCCCTCCTTAAAGCTAAGCAAGCGGCACGTAGCGAATAAGCTAAGTCGATAGATATTAACGGGGAAAGCATGGCTAAGTTGTTAATCTTTTTGTGACGTCATAAAAATGGAAGATAAGAGTAAATGTTAGCCCTTTTAAGGTAATATGTGAGTAATATGCACTCTGCCCGTAATTGCTTTCTAGAACCTTTGAACGGCGTTAAAATATAACCAAGATGAGGTTTAACAGATAAAGTTGTCAATTAGGTAAAGAGGCAAGTGCGTATAAGAATTGATGGAATAGTGAACATGAGGGTAAAGACTTGAGTGTAGAGTGAATAATGTTTGGCAAAGAAGTTAAGATGAATAAGGAAAGTAGAGCTAAATGTTGTTAAATTAGACGATACGAGTTACGATAGTGAACGAGTTGGGAAAACAGCTAGGAAGATTAATCCTGTTCTAAAGACGTTTAGTAAAAGAGTTATAAATTAAGTTTTTTATGTTCAGTATGTGTTGAGTTGATGAATAGCAAGTAAAATGTTAACCTTCTACGAAATAATTAGAGTTGAGCATTTGTGAAATAGTAACTTAAGTTGAGAAGCTCTCTGCTATACCCCTAAACGATTATGTTAAGTTATCTATTCTAAGTGTTGGAATTATCTATCATGTCTAAAAAGGGTAATCCTAAGATCTTCTAAGTCGCTTATATTATGTAAGCTTTGGTCAGCTCCTCAGATAATTGCACATTTGTGTATGTCAATCCAGGATCGTCTGAATTACATCTATAAGTCCTTATTTATCTATAAGGAAGCAATTTGAGAGTTACTCAAGAGTTCCCAAGTTACAGAGCTCCAAGTCTCATATCCGTAAGTTCTATCTTCATGTGCCTATGTTATGTTGAAATATGCTATGCTAATCTAAGAAGTTTTCAAGAAATCATATTTTGAGAATCATGCTAATGTCTTAGTCAACTATTTGAAGTTGCATAAAAGTCATTATAAGAATTTTCTATAAGAAGTCTTAATGTATATGATTTACATGTTATAACATATAGTTGATTCTTTCAGTTATATTCAAGTCATACATCCATATGTTTAGCTCTTGTTGAATTATCATTTGAATTTCCCAAATTCAGAGGAGAGATTCTCCCATGTACTAATGTTCCTAATGTCTAAATAAGTATAAGAACATTCCATGATACTGATCAGTTAAGCTCAGAACTTTGAATACCAGGAAGTCTCCTAGAGGTCACTTGGTTAGCTAAATACGAGTTTATACGTGATACAAAAATCCCATACATTGTATGTCTGTACTTTTGCTCTATGTATATGCTAATCGTTATGAAAAATAACTCCAAGTTCCAACTTACAATTTCCATGTTTTCCTGCAAATAAGACAAATGAATTAGGAACTATATATGTGTTGGACGTGATAAGTTTGATAATAGAATTCCAGTATATAGTTATCGATACATGTAAGGGAACCACCCTGTAAGCAGTATATATATGTAATTCCCAGATGTTAAAGGACTGTATATAAATTAGAATCTATGTGCTTCTACTCAAGCAATACATTGAATTGTTAAGATTATTTGTAGGACATTGCTTGTAAGCCTACTAAAGTTCTTATGTTGTCTAAACCTCCTGGAGGTACGTCGAGTCACGGAGTCGACATGTTTGTATATAATTTGACAGCTTTACGTGATATATGCACATATTTTCTAATTTTGCATGGTATATGTGCTCACTTGCATTATATGTTACAAAAGAGACCTATTACGGCCACATATTTAGCATTTGTCATTTCAATGCCATATGTGTTAAATTGACTCAGTACAAGCTCTATCGGCTCCTTTCATGATTATGATTGAGATATTTTTATTTTACCCAGGTATGGTACACCGGCTGGAGATATTTTTATTTTACCCTAGTATGGTACACCGGTTGGAGATATTTTTATCTTACCCCGGTATGGTACATCGGCTGGAGATATTTTTATTTTACCCCAGTATGGTACACCGACTGGAGATATTTTTATTTTACCCTGGTTTGTACATCAGCTGGAGGCATTTTTACATGAATTTTATCATCGAATGGCCGCCGACATTACAGTTATAACTTTGCTTGTGCATTATTTGATTGCATTTGCACTTCAGTATTGAGTTATTGTCAGGTTTCAGTTTTCAAGATTTCAGGTTGTTACTATTCCTTATTTCTGGCTCATTTGTCATTGCTATCTTATATGTTTTCAGCCCTACATACCAGTACATTTCATTCATACTGATGTCCCTTCGCCTGGGGACCTGCATTCGTTCCACAAGTGTAGGTAGAGGCTAGGATTGCCAGTTGCAGTACCGGTTCGTGAGATTTGCAGATGTATTGGTATGCTCCTTTGTTCTTGGAGCTAGGGCTTAGTTATTTCAGCTTGAGTTTTGAGTTATAGTTATGGGTAGGTCAGAGCCCTGTTCTGACCATCAGTTCAGTTTACTCAATAGAGGCTTTGTGGAGTTAGTATGTATAGTATTATTCAGTTTGTGGCCTTTTCAGCTTTTCGTTGCTTTGTTTAGCATAGTCATGGTCTTATCGGCATTTCAGTTATTTATTTGTGGTAGTTGAGACCTTATGGGTTTAGATGTTTACTCCAGTTTATTGTGACAGGTGGCCTGGAAGGCCTAGGTGTTACAGTTACAGATGCTATATAGTCGGCTTCCCGATCAGTCAGGTATCGGGAGCCAGTTGCACCCTCCCCCAGTTTTGGGGCATGACATCAACAATGACCCGGGTCACTTGTGCGGGATCTGCATTCTGTAGGTATAAATCTGTGGCTCGCAGGTCACTCCTCAAGCCTAGACTGTGCTCTTATAAGTCATTTGTGGTGGCACCTACAGTCCGCAAATGCTAATTTGCAGCTTGTAAGTCTAGTTTCAGCATATTTCTAGATTCTCCTACACATGTGCCCATGTGCGGCACACATTCCCCTTTTTCATTCAACAAATTTCTTTTAGTTTAATTCTTCCATTTTCTTTATCTAAGTCAAATTCCTGTACACAAGAAGAGAAAAAAGGAATAAAACCATTCTAATTTATGTGAAAACAAAGCGCTAGCTCATGCTTAAAAATTCTAATTTATGTGAAAACAAAGTGCTAGCTCATGCTTAAAAATCTAAATGAGTTAGTATATTACCAACTCATCAAACCCCTATATTTGAACTATTGCTTGTCCTCAAGCAAAGCATTCATTCACAAGTAGAATTAACTTAAGCATATCAAATCATGAGCGCTTGTAACACCCCAAAACTTTTCTAGACCAAACTCAGACCTTGTAAGAAAAATCCAGAAGAAAACTAGAAAAGTTGCCTCAGAACTGTTACACCCCGTAAATTCTCGACATATAGATAACCTATTTGCATGTTGGTTAAGAGCTTTTGAATGCCATACATGCTAGGAAAAGGCCTGGGGAAAGACCGGATAAGAAATCCGTCGAACCATCGCGGGAGGAGCCAGGGCAGAATCCCTCTGCGATGGCAACGTGCCACGGAGGGAGGGCCTCCGCGTTGGCTCCGTGTCACGGAGGCCCTGTCCATGCCCAACTATATAAGCCCTCCACTTCGGTTTTAAAAGTTATTTTTCATATAATTTCCAGTAAGGTCGAGGGAAAACAAAGGGAGACGAGGTTTCTTGATAATTTCCTTCCGATTACGCCGTCAAACACTGTCCAACTTCAAATTAACTCCGGATACCGAGGTACTAAGCAGTAAGGAGCATTCCTACAGATTTAGTTTCGTGAAATTCAGCCGGTGAATCGTCGTGCTACCGAACTAAGGTAAGTGAAATTGCTCCAAATTAGTGTTAATATACTCCTATCCCTAAAGTGAGTATTTCTCCCTTCTGGACTTCCGAAAAATAGCGAGTTTTCGACCGTTTTTCGATAAGCCAAAGTTTGGGCTATATATATATTGAAAGTGATGTTTTCTTCCAGAATATTAGCGTATTTAGCTCTAATTGATATGTATATGAATGCAATTGGGAGAAATAGCAGAAATACTGACCGAACTGCGCCAGTTAGTCGGGAACTCCGAAGCGAAGGTATGTAACGCTAATTCCTTCGGCAAGTTAGTAATCCAGTACAGTAAATAGCGTGATGTATAGAAGAAAGAACTCAGAAGTCGAGAACTGAGTCCAATTTGAATTTAGCAAGCATGTTTTGTGATAATATGATATATATTAAGAATAAAAGTTAGTAAAGCAATATCAGATAGTCAGATAATATCCCAGATACAGTATAGCCAGATAGTCAGATGATATCTCAGTTACAGTATAATCAGACAGTCAGATAATATCTCAGATACAGTATAGCTCAGTATGAGAATCAGTATAACACAGAAAAGAGTTCAGAATGAGAAATTAGAGTACATATAGTATTTTCAGTTTAAACATGCTTGCTATATGTGTGATTATTGTTTGTTGAGACCTGTTTGTGTTGTGAGGGCACCCTTTGAGCATCCTCCCCACCCCTGGGTTGGTAACTGTGTCGGCCAAGTGAACCAACAGGTGAATCACAAACCAGGTGAACCAACAGGTGGTTCTAGTTAACACGAATGGGTCCGCAACAGCTGCCCAAGTTCGGGACTTTATCCAGATGAA
Organism: Datura wrightii; assembly: GCA_035772735.1. Lineage (NCBI taxonomy): Eukaryota > Viridiplantae > Streptophyta > Magnoliopsida > Solanales > Solanaceae > Datura > Datura wrightii. Next base: position 92,967,838 of record JASDFA010000018.1, read on the forward strand.
CCCTCCAGCCTTCCATGGATCTAACATGGGAGAGGACCCATAAGAGTTTGTGGATGAGATAAGAAAAATCACCCAGATTATGGGTATTATCTCCATTGAGAGTGCTGACCTAGATGCCTACCAGCTGAAAGCCCAGATCTGGTACGACCAGTGGAAAGAAGGGAGACCGGCGGGAGTGGAACTGATGGAGCGGGAGGAGTTCATAACAGACTTCCTAGATAGATTCTTCCCTCAAGAGATAAGGGAGGCTAAGGTGGCATAATTTATGTATTTGAAATAGGGCAACAAGATGGTGGAAGAGTGTGCACTGGAGTACACACGATTGTCAAAATATGCTATGGAGATGGTAGTCGAGCCAAGGGCTCACGTGCTGAAGTTCATCAATGGAGTATCGAACTTGTTCCTTAAGGAGTGCAGGACTGCAATGCTCATCAAGGATATTGACCTTTCCAACCTTATCATTCATACTTAGCAAATTGAGGCAGAAAAGCTAAAAGACTTGGAGCGGGAGAATAAGCGACCAAAGACTGGCCAATCAGATTATGGCCACCAGAGGTCTGGTGGTAGTAGCTACCCACAGCAGCAGCAGCAGAGGGCTCCAATACCCACTTCAGCCAGTGCCCCTACTTTTTGGTCCTACAAAGATTGGAGGGGTGGAGCATCTGGCTCACGATCCTAGAGTCACAGTGCTATCAACTGCTACCCAGCTTGCCTTAAGTATGGCAAGAACCATCTAGGGGAATGCCTTCAGGGCTAAGAGGGTTGCTTTGGGTGTGGACATCTAGGTTATCGGCTCAGAGAATTCCTATCAGTAGGACGAGTCTACCATTTTAGCAGCTCCAACAGGCCAATCAGCTTAGCAGGAAAACACTTCAGCTATGGATGGCGGCCAGCGCCAAAACTGTTTTTATATTTTGTCCTCTTGTCAGGATCAGGAGAGCTCACCTGATGTGGACATGGGTATGTTACATCTTTTCCATCTAGATGTGTATGCCTTACTAAATCCAGGAGCCACATTATCGTTTGTGACTCCCTATGTAGCTGTCCAGTTTGATATCAGTCCATAAGTCCTCTCAGAAACATTCTCCGTCTCTACCCCAGTTAATGAGTCAGTTAGAACCAGCCGGGTGTATAGAAACTTCCCAGTCTCAATAATAAATAAGGCCATTCCAGCTGATCTTGTAGAGTTAGACATGGTCGATTTACATCTCACTCTTAGCATGGATTGGTTACACTCCGCTTATGCCTCAGTCGACTGAACTAGAGTCATCAAATTTTAGTTCCCTAATGAGCCAGTTTTAGAGTGGACGGGTAGTAGTTCAGCGCCTAAGGGTCGGTTTATTTCCTACCTTAAGGATAGAAAGCTTATTTCTAAAGGGTGTATTTATCATCTAGTTCGGGCCAAAGATTCCAGCTCCGAGACCCCAACTATTCAGTATGTTCCAGTTGTCAGCGAGTTCCTTGATGTGTTTCTCAAAGATCTTCCCGGAGTCCCTCTTGAGCGGGAAATAGACTTCAGCATAGATATTCTTCTAGACACTCAGCCCATCTCCATCCCTCCTTATAGAATGGCTCTAGCGGAGCTTAAGATGTGGAAGGAGCAGCTAAAAGACCTCATTGATAAAGGCATCATCAGGCCCAGCATCTCTCCATGGTGTGCTCCAGTATTATTTGTGCGAAATAAAGATGGTACCCTCAAAGTGTGTATTGGTTACCCTTAGTTGAATAAGGTCACAGTTAAGAATAGGTATCCCCTACCTAGGATTGACGACTTGTTCGATTAGTTTCAGGGATGTCATGACCCGAATTAACACCCAAATCATAGACACGGGACAAGGAGCCCCGAGAGACCCCAAGTCAACCCCTGGCATAAGCGTACCTCTAGTTCAATCACATAAGCGAAAGACTTAACATAAGAAAATATAAACATTCCATAACAAAGAAGAAAAGACAATGTATGATCCATACATGACGGCTGAATACAACTTATAGTCTGAAAAGCCTCTAATCATGAAAGACGGGTTGATGGGAAAACTCCCCCAACTAACCCAACAATTCTGAAACTGGAAGAAAAGCATAGTGTCGGAACATATCGCCCTCGGAACATGAGGACTCACCAAATAAGCTGATAACAATCTTGGAAGCATTATTGAGGAGGGTGAGCCTGAGAGTCAGGTCCTGTATCATAAAACGAGACAGCATAGAAAGTATGCAGTCAGTACGTGGATTGTACTCATAAATGATCGTAAGAGTAGGACATCATGCTCATATCATAAATATTGTATTATAACATAAGGCTCAAGGTTTTCCAAAACACTCGTAATACAATCGTGATCATAATCATAACAGAAAAGCTTTATTCAACATGACTTGAGCCAATATACAAATCATACACATGCATAAATCATGAGGAACAGTTGGAGATTCTCTTAACCGACATACCCCATATGAGCACACATGAATCCCGACTTGTAAGCCTAGTCGGGAGGATGTCCATACCTTGATAAGGGTCGAACCATGAAAGTGTTACGCCACCATGAAAAAGGCCATTTGGGTCAGGGACAGTCCCATAGGAGGTACCGACATACCTACGGTGGCACGTACTTTATGAGATCCGGGGCAGAACCTAGGCCCCGAACCTGTTCGGTGTTCGATACTACTCCCTAAACATATGTACTGCTCATAGTATAACATACGTGAATTCATGGGCTAGTTAGATTATGGTAATCATAAATATACTTGTACATACGTGAACTAGCCTTGAAATAAGGCCCGTGACTCAGCCAAAACGTAATTCTGATTCATAAGGTTCATACATACTTGTAAATCATGCATATAGCTTGAAATTCATAAAATCATGATGGGTAATATCATAAATCCATAATTCAAATCGTAAATCATGTTGGGTTCGCAAATATCATTATTTGAAAAAAAGATCATAAATCGATTCATCATGGGTTATGCATAATTAGGCTTAATTTCATGCAAATCAAAATTGATAAAACTAATAAATGATTTGGATAAATAAAACTCATTAAAACCCATATATTATGATGAGAATCTAAAATCACAAAACCCATTATCAAATCATTAGACTTTTATAAAAACCATCATCGAAACCCCATGAGTTTTTATTACAATTTTCGTAAAAATTATAGAGGATGGGCATGGGTATGGAAGAAATCAGCCATTGTTAGCCTTACATACCTGAGAATAACTGGTTCTTAACTTCTCTTGATAACCCAAAAAGAAATTGCAATCAATTGATGAATACTAGCTTGAATCACTCCTTCAATTCCCTTACCTTGCATGCATGAATGAATGAAGTAAAAACTGAACTTAACCCCTTTAAATTTCCCTATTTATAACCCAAAACGTCGTAGTTTAGGCCTTAGAATCTTAGAAATTTATGTAAAAGCCCTTACTAATTCGAAGGAAAATAACTGCCAGGTGACCTAACAACTCGTGACGTGCCCAAACGACTCGTTACTTGGCTCGTCCAGTACACTGTCCCCCTTATACAAATTTATGTATATTTCACCCAATGACTCATACCACGACTCGTTGCCTAACATGACGAGTCGTGGTCTCCTCATGTGAAGTACACGTCCTTTCCCTTTTCTATTTTCATACACTTTCTCCCCACAGTTGTCCTAACGACTCATACCACGACTCGTTGCCTGACATGACGAGTCGTGATCTCCTATGAAGTACACTGCCTTGCCCTTTTCTATTTTCATACACCTTCTCCCCACGGTTGACCTAACGACTCATGGTGTCTGATCACGAGTTGTTCCCACGCCTGTGGGGACTCCTTTTGCTTAAATATTTTCCAACTCTCCCAGGCCTCCCGATGAGTCACCTGATGACTTGTGGGCATTCCTAACGAGTCATCCAACGACTCGTTCTGCACCTCCAACCTAGATTTTTAGTTTTTCCTCATTTCAACTTCTGTGTCCAATCTTTGAGTTCTCGGGGTATAACAATATCTACCCCTTGGGAACATTAGTCCTCGAATGTTAAAAAAAAGCAGAAAACTTAGAATCATACATTCATCATATGTAAATACTGATTATTTAAACCGAGCACTAACAGAACGACTACCTCTGAAAAGAACTACATAGCTAAACTGCATTCAGACATCATATACATCTATCATAACATAAAGCAAACTTGCGCACATGAACTGAACATGGAAACTGATTAAAGAATTTAGGACAAAACTGATACCTCAAACTGAAACTGAGCCTATAGAGAACAAATGCGGGTATTTATCCATCATATCCACTTCGGCTTCCCACGTAGCTCCCTCAATATGTTGATTTATCCATAACACCTTTACTGAAGCTACTTCTTTATTCCTCAGCCTCCGAACCTGGCGATCCAAGATTGTAACTGGAATTTCATCATAATTGAGGCTATCTCTCACACCAATACTTTCCACCGGGACAACTGAAGCTGGATCACCCATGCACTTTTTCAAGAGCGATACATGAAAGACGGGATGAACCGAAGATAACTCTGATGGCAAGTCCAACTCATATGCTACCTTACCAACTCTTCTCATAACCCGGTAGGGACCAATATAGTGAGGACTGAGTTTTCCTTTCTTTCCGAACCGGATGACTTCCCTCATGGGAGATACCTTCAGAAACACCCAATCGTCCACCTCAAACTCCAAATCTATTCTTCTCACATCCGTATATGACTTTTGAAGACTCTGAGCGGTTTTCTACTGTTCCCTTATCAACTGAACCTTTATTGTAGCTTCATGAACCAAATTAGGCCCTATCATAGCTGCCTCACCAACCTCAAATCATCCAATGAGCGATCTACACCTTTGTCCATAAAGAGCCTCGCACGGCGCCATCTGGATGCTAGAGTGATTGCTGTTATTATAAGCAAATTTGATCAAGGGAAAATGATCATCCCAGCTAGCTTTGAAATCCATCACACATGCTCTCAACATGTCCTCGAGGGTCTAGATTTCTCATTCGTCTTAACTATCCATTTGCGGATGAAAGGTTGTGCTAAGCTTAACCTAAGTACCAAGCCCCTTGTAAAATGACCGCTAGAACTGGGAGGTAAACTGAATACCTAGGTATGAAATAATGGACAAGGGCACTCATGTAACTGAACCAACTCCCGAATATACAACTTGGCATAATCATCCGCTGAATCTATGGTTTTGACCGGTAGGAAGTATGCAGCCATGGTCAACCTATTGACCACCACCCAAATGGAGTCATGTTACCGATGAGTACGGGGCAACCCAGTTATGAAGTCCGTATTGATTTCCTCCCACTTTCAAGTAGGAATGCTAATATCCTGATGTACGCCTCCCGGCCTTTGGTGCTCGACCTTCACTTAATGACAGTTCGGGCACTTGGCTACGAATTTTGCAATATCTCTCTTCATGTCGTTCCACAAATATATTTCCTGCAAATCATGATACATCTTGGTGGCACCCGAATGGATAGAGTACCTGGATCCATGTTCCTCATGCAATATCTGATCCCTCAAATCATCTACGTCTGGAACACACAGACGACCCAGGTACCGCAGCACACCATCTCCCCCTTGGGAGAAAACCTCCACCTTCTGACTCCAGATGGCTTCTTTCAGCTTTACCAACATTGAGTCCTCATCTTGCCTATCTTTCACATCAATCACCAAGGATGATTCGGATCCGTTTTGTACAACAACACCGCCATCGGTCGAGTCGACCAATATAACTCCCGACCTTGCAAGTCGATGGACATATTTCACCAACTCTTTCTTTCCTTCATCCTCGTGGGACACACTCTCCATAGAAAGCCCACTAAGTGGTCCACTACCACATTAGCCTTACCCAGTGGTAAAGAACACTCATATCGTAGTCCTTAAGTAGCTCCAGCCACCTCCTTGTCGAAGATTGAGATCCTTCTGCATAAACACATATTGCAAGCTCTTGTGGTCCATAAATACATCCACGTGGACCCCATACAAGTAATTCCACCATATCTTCAATGCAAACACCACCGAGGCCAACTCAATATCATGAGTCAGGTAACTCCTCTCATGGATTTTCAACTGTATTGAGGCATACGCTATCACTTTCCCATGATGCATCAACACACAGCCAAGTCCAATTCTCGAAGCATCACAATAAACTACAAAACCATCGGTATCCTAAGGAAGGGTCAACACTGGTGCTGAAGTGAGTCGAGTCTTCAACTCTTGGAATCTTTTCTCACAAGCCTTCAACCATTGGAAAGGGAAAGAAGCCATTGGCTACAAGTGGGTCTATAAAGTCAATAAAAAGCTGATGGACTTTACCTTCTTCTGAGTCAACTTGGTCAAAGGTGCTGCAATAGATGAAATTCCCTCGACAAACCTCCAATAGTAGCTTGTTAGGCCCAAGAAACTCCAAAATTTAGAAGGATTCACCGGTCTGGGCCAATTCTTTATCGCTTCAATTTTATGAGAATCCACCCTTATGCCCTCACTTGATACCACATGGCCTAAAATGCCACGGAGTCAAACCAAAATTCACATTTGCTGAACTTTGCATACAACTGACGATCCTTGAGGGTCTAAAGCACTACTCTCAAGTAAGCGGCATGCTCCTCCTCGCTCCGAGAGTATATAAGGATATCATCAATGAACACGATCACGAACATATCTAGATATTGCTTGAACACCCTGTTCATCAGGCCCATAAAAGCTGCAAGGGCGTTTGTTAGTCCAAAAGACATAACTACAAACTCATAATGGCCATACCGGGTTCTGAAGGCTGTCTTCAGGATATCACACTCCCGAACTCTGAGATGATGATACCCAGACCTGAGATCTATCTTCGAGAAATATCTGACACCTTGGAGCTGGTCAAACAAATCATCAATCCTGGGTAAGAAGTACCTATTCTTGACGATGACCTTATTCAACTGCCGATAATCAATGCACATCTGTAGAGAACCATCTTTATTTTGAACAAATAACACTGGTGTACCCCAAGGAGAGTTACTCGGCCTTATAAAGCCCTTATCTAACAGGTCCTTCAACTGATCCTTCAACTCTTTCAGCTGGGCTGGAGCCATTCTGTACGGATGAATAGAGATAGGTTGCGTATCAAGTAAGAGATCAATCCCAAAATCAATTTCCCTCTCAGGAGGAACACCTGGCAAATCATCGAGAAAAACTTCTGAATACTCAGACACTACCGGAACTGACTTGATAGTCAGGGTTTCAGACTAAACATCCTTAACCCTAACTAGGTGATACATGCCGCCCTTAAAAATCATTTTACTGTCCTTAATATATGAAATAAACCAATCGACTGGTACAACTGAATTACCCTTCTACTCTAAAATTGACTCACCTAGAAATCGGAATTCCACCGCACAGGTCCTATAGTTCATCGAAGCATAACATGCAAACAACCAATCCATACCCAAAATGATGTCAAAGTCAGTCATAGCTAACTCTACTAAGTCTGCGGAGGTAACCTTATGCAATACTGTAATGGGACAACCTCTATACACCCGCCTAGCTACCACTAAATCACCGACTAGAGTAGAGACTGAGAACGGTTCAGACAAGATTTCAAGGCTAACCCCAAAACTACTAGCAATATAGGGAGTCACAAAAGAAAAAGTGGCTCCTGGATCTAACCGGCATAAGCATCAATATGGAAGACTTGTAACATACCAGTGACCACATCTGGCGAAGCCTCCTTCTCCTGCCGAGGTACTAGAGCATAATTTGTTTTGGTGTTGACCGCCTGCTAAACTAGTAGAGGCACCCTGCTGAGGGGGATGTGCTACTGGAGAGATAAAATTGGCTGTTGTCACACGGGCCCCACTGACCCCTGACCTAGCTGAGGGGCAATCCCTAAGTCTGTGCCCGGGTTTGCCACACCCGAAACACGCATTTGATCCAACTAAGCACCTCCCAGGATGATTCTTGTCGTACTTCGTACAAGCTGGAAAAGTGCGCTCCACCTGCATGCTACCCTGATCCCTCGAGCCTGAAGCCCTACTCCTTTAATCTTCTCTGAACTTAGATGGCGTGCTGGCCGATGATGGAGCTGGAGCGATAGACTTGTGCTGAGACTGCTGATGTTGTTCACCCCCTGACCTGACCTGAGAAACCCCATAATTACTAGTCCTGGCTCTTTTGGACTCCCTCTGCCTCTGGTAGACTGACTCTATCTACTGTGCATGCAATATAATACGGGGGAAGTCAATATCCTGATGAAGCATGGCGATCCTTCAATCCTTTATCCAAGTAATCTGCCACCCCATGTACAAAATGGCTCACCCAAGCCCTCTAATCCACCACCAACTCTAGAGAATACTTGGATAATCGAGTGAACTCTAATGCATACTCCTAAACGGACATGTTACCCTGCTTCAAATTAACAAACTCGGCCGCCTTGAGCTCCCTCATCTCCCGAGGGAAAAACCGATCCAGAAATGCCGCATGGAACTCTTCCCAACCTATCGGTCCTGCACCCACTACCTTGGCATATCTCCACTGCTTATACCATATATGAGCCAGCTCCTTTAGCTGATAAGAGGTCAATTCGACACACTCTCCATTGTTCACCCCCATAACCTAGGTGATCTTCAAAATTTCCTCAATGAGGTCATGGGGATCCTCATCTACCTTTGACCCCCTGAACTCAGGAGGGCTCATCCTCAAGAAATCCCTCACCCTGGCTATCGCCGCATTCCCATTCTGAGGGTAATGCGCCACTGTCTGATTTTGAACATGTGCCTTCATGGCCGACGCCAACATCTGAATCACTTTCCTAAACTCAGAGTGGGCAGTTGGCTCTGGTGCATGCTCCTCGTGAACGGGTGGGGATGGATGATGCTCCTCACCATTGGCACCCTCATGATCATTACCATTACCATTTCTTATGGGGTTCACTTGGCGTGGAGGCATGATGCTGCAAACATGAATAGCATGAATTAGAAGGGTAAAAGACTTCATCGCACGACATGGATCATGAAGAAGGGAACATTTTCTAAAAGTCTAGTAGCCTCTTCGTCATAAGTGTGGTGCGTTTCACACCCATGAAAAAGACTCTACATAACGCGGCTTTTAGACTCCCTAGGAAACTTCAAAATCTATGGCTCTAATAGTAAGTTTGTCACGACCCAAACATACACCCGAATTGTAGACACGGTACAAGTAGTCCCGAGAGACCCCAAGTCAACCCCTGGAATAAGCGTACCTCTAGTTCAATCACATAAGCAGAAGAATTAAGATAAGAAAACGTAAACATGCCATAAAAACGAAGAAAGACAATACATGATCCATACATGACGGCTGAATACAACTTATAGTTTGAAAAGCCTCTAATCATGAAAGACGGGTTGATGGGAAAACTCCCCCAACTAACCCAACAATTCTGAAACTGGAAGAAAAGCATAGAGTCAGAACATATGGCCCTCGGAACATTAGGACTCACCAAATAAGATGATAACAATCTCGAAAGCACTATTGAGGAGGGTGAGCCTGAGAGCCGGGTCATGTATCATAAAATGATGCAGCATAGAAAGTATGCGGTCAGTACGTGGATTGTACTAAATATGAAAGGTAAGTAAAACGGACATTTAAAACATAAAAAACTCATAAATGATCGTACGAGTAGGACATCATGCTCATATCATAAATATTTTCCCATAACATAAGGCTCAAGGTTTTCCAAAACATTCGTAATAAAATCGTAATCATAATCATCAGAGAAAAGCTTTATTCAACATGACTTGAGCCAGTATACATAATCATACACATGTATAAATCATGAGGAACAATGGGAGATTCTCTTAATTGATATATCCCATATGAGCACACATGAAGCCCGACTTGTAACCCTAGTCGGGAGGGTGTCCGTACCTTGCTAAGGGCCGAACCATGAAAGTGTGACGTCTCCATGAAAAGGGCCGTTTGGTCTGAGGACAGTCCCATAGGAGGTCCCGACATACCTACGGTGGCACGTACTTTATGAGATCTCGGGCAGAATCTAGACCCCCGAACCTGTTTGGTGTTCGATACTACTCCCAAAACATATATAGTATTTATAGTATAAGATACATGAATTCATGGGCTAGTTAGATCATGGTAATCATAAATATACTTGTACATACGTGAACTAGCCATGAAATGAGGCCCGTGAGTCAGTCAAAATGTAATTCATGATTCATAAGGTTCATACACACTTGTAAATCATGCATATAGCTTGAAATTCATAAAATCATGATGGGTAATATCATAAATCCATAATTCAAATCGTAAATCATGTTGGGTTCGCAAATATCATTATTTGAAAAAAAGATCATAAATCGATTCATCATGGGTTATGCATAATTAGGCTTAATTTCATAGAAATCAAAATCAATAAAACTTATAAATGATTTAAATAAATAAAACTTATTAAAATCCATATATTATTATGAGAATCTAAAATCACAAAACCCATTATCAAATCATTAGACTTTTATAAAAATCATCTTTAAAACCCCATGAGTTTTTATTACAATTTTTTGTAAAAATCATAGAGGATGGGAATGGATGTGGAAGAAATCACCCATTGATAGCCTTACATACCTAGGAATAACTGGTTCTTAACTTCTCTTGATAACCCAAGAAGAAATTGCAATGAATTGATGAATACTAGCTTGCATCACTCCTTCAATTCCCTTACCTTGCATGCATGAATGAATGAAGTGAAAACTGAACTTAACCCCTTTAAATTTCCCTATTCATAACCCAAAACGTCGTAGTTTAGGCCTTAGGATCTTAGGAATTTATGTAAAGGCCCTTACTAATTCACAGGAAAATAACTTTCAGGTGACCTAACGACTCGTGACGTGCCAAACAACTCGTTACTTGGCTCATTGAGTACATTGTCCCCCTTATACCAATTTATGTATATTTCACGCAACGACTCATACCACGACTCTTTGCTTGACATGACGAGTTGTGGTCTCCTCCCATGAAGTACACTGCCTTGCCCTTTTCTATTTTCATACACCTTCTCCCTACGGTTGGCCTAACGACTCATACCATGACTCGTTGCCTGACATGACGAGTCGTGGTATCCTCCCATGAAGTACACTACCTTGCCATTTTCTATTTTCATACACCTTCTCCCCATGATTGACCTAACAACTCGTGGTGTCTGACCATGAGTCACTCCCACGCCCGTGTGGACTCCTTTTCCTTAAATATTTTCCAACTCTCCCAGGCCTCCCCACGAGTCACCTGACGACTCGTGGGCTTTCCTCACGAGTCGTCCAATGACTCATTCTGCACCTGCAACCCAGATTTTCAATTTTTCCCCATTTCAACTCCCGGGTCCGATCTTTGAGTTTTCGGGGTATAAAAAGGGAGCTAGCTATTTCTCCAAGGTAGATCTCAGGTCGGGATATCATCAGCTAAGATTTAGAGAATGTGAGATACCGAAACAACTTTTAAAACTCGGTATGGTCACTACAAATTTATGGTTATGTCCTTCGGACTGACAAATGCCCCCGCAACTTTCATAACCTGATGAATAGGGTTTTCAAGACATATCTAGACATGTTCGTCGTTGTATTCATTGATGATATTCTTGTATACTCCAGAAGCGAGGAAGAACATGCTAACCATCTGAGGATGTGCTATAGATGCTCAGAGACTGCCAGTTGTTCGCTAACTTCAGCAAATGTGAATTCTGGTTAAAGTTTGTGACTTTCCTTGGTCACGGGGTCTCGGGAGAGGGTATTTAGGTAGATCCTCAAAATATAGCGACGGTGAAAGACTGGCCAAGACCTACTTGCCTAATCGAAATTAGAAGTTTCTTGGGTCTAGTCGGTTAGTACCGATATTTTGTGGAAGGTTTTTCCTCTATTTCATCTCCCCTAACTAGGTTGACTCAGAAAAAGGTAAAATTTCAGTGGTCATATGCGTGTGAGAAGAGTTTCCAGGAGTTGAAGACTCGACTCACTATTGCTCGAATATTAACCTTGCCGGAAGGAACCAGATGGGTTCGTAGTGTATTGTGACGCTTCCAGAGTTGGACTTGGTTGCGTTCTGATGCAGTGGGACAAGGTGATAGCTTACACCTCCAGATAACTCAAGGTTCATGAAAAGAACTATCCGACTCATGACCATGAGTTGGCAGCAGTGGTGTTTGCATTGAAGATATGGAGGAATTACCTTTATGGGGCTCACATGGATGTTTTCACCGATCACAAGAGCCTTCAATATGTGTTTAGTCAAAAATATTTAAACCTTCTTCAGATAAAGTGGTTGGAGCTATTGAAAGATTATGGCATAAGTTTGATGTACCACCCGGGCAAAGCCATTATGCTGGCTAATGCCCTAAGCAGGATGTCTATGGGGAGCGTGGCGCATTTTAAAGAGAGAAAAAAAGGAACTGGCAAAGGATATCCACAAGTTAGCTCGGTTGGAAGTGCAGTTGGTTGATTCAGTTGAGGGCGGAGTAGTAGTGCAGAGTGGATCAGATTCCTCGTTAGTCGTTGAAGCTAAGTCAAGGCAGGATGAAGATCCCATATTGCTTAAGATCAAGGAAGCAGTTCTTAGAAAAGAAGTGGAGGCTTTTTCCAAAGGGGGAGATGGTGTACTCTGTTACCAGGGTAGGCTATGTGTGCTGGATGCGGGTGACTTGAGACAGCAGATACAGGATGAAGCTTACAGTTTGAGATATTCTATCCACCCAGGTGCTACTAAGATGTACCATGATTTGCGGTATATTTATTGGTGGAACGACATGAAAAGAGACATAGCAGAATTTGTGGCTAACTGCTCGAACTGCCAGCAGGTTAAGGTGGAACATTAGAGACTGGGAGGTATGACTCAGGATATCAGCATACCCACATGGAAGTGGGAAGAAGTAAATATGGATTTTATTACAGGTCAACCTCATACTCTTCGACAGCATGACTCAATCTGGGTGATAGTAGACCGGATGACCAAGTCATCACATTTCCTCCCAGTAAAAACTACAGAATCAGTTGAGGATGCTAGGATTTATATACGGGAGTTGGTCAGACTGCATGGGGTTCCCTTGTCCATTATTTCAGATAGAGGTCCCCAACTCACCTCACATTTTCAGAAGTCATTTCAGAAAGGACTCGGTACCTAGGTCAATCTCAGCACAACTTTTCACCCGCAGACGGATAGACAAGCTAAGAGGGCTATCCATAACTTGGAAGATATTCTGAGAGAATGTTTGATCGATTTAAAGAGCAATTTTGATGATCACCTACCCCTTAGCGAGTTCGCATACAACAACAGCTACTACTCTAGTATCCAGATGGCCCCGTTTGAGGCATTATATGGTAGGAGATGTAGGTCTCCTATAGGGTGGTTTGGGGTTGGTAAAGCTACCCTGATAGGGCAAGACTCGGTTCATGAAGCTATGCAAAAAGTGAAACTTATTAGGGAGAGGTTGAAAACAGCGCAAATCCGATAGAAATCCTATGCTGATATAAGGAGAAGAGAGTTAGAGTTTGTAGTAGATGATTGGGTTTTTCTAAAAATTTCACCCATGAAAGGGGTGATGAGGTTTGGAAAGAAAGGAAAACTTAGTCCGAGATATGTGGGACCTTATAGAATTTTGAAGCAAATTGGCAGTGTGGCATACGAGTTAGAGTTACCTCCAGAGTCAGCATTTGTGCACCCAGTCTTCCATGTATCACTATTGAAGAAGTGCATCAGTGATCCAACTTCAGCTGTGCCACTAGACAATGTGGGAGTGAAGGATAGTCTCTCTTACGAAGAGGTTCTAGTTTAGATCTTGAACATCAGGCTCATAAGCTGAGAAATAAGGAAGTCACTTCGGTAAAAGGTTTTTGGAGGAACCAACTAGTTGAGGGATCCACATGGGAAGCATAAGCATACATGACGGCCAGATACCCTCACATATTCCCTTCCAGTTGAGTCCCAGCATCAGGTACTAAATCCCTCCTCAGTACTCTATTCAGTTCCGTACTCATCAGCTCTATTCAGATTTTCAATGTGCATTCTAGTTGCACCAAATCTGTTTGCATGGTTAGCTCAGTTTGAAGTCAGTTACTCCTTCAGAAGCCAGCTCATAGTCTCAGTCTGGGAATTACAGCAATTCCCAAGGGGGGGATATTGTAACATCCTGAAACTTTTCTAGAGCAAACTCAGACCTTGCAAAAGAATCAAGAAGAAAACAAGAAAAGTTGCCTCAGAATGACTGAGACAACTAGTCGTGGTCAGCTCCAATGACTCGTTATGTAAGTCGTGGTCAGCCCTGTTTGGTCCTTTGGGAACCAACGGGACATGGAACAACCTGTTGTGAGGAAAGATGAGTCATCCCATCACTCATTGGTCACTAGCTCAGAAATCATACTTCTAGGACCCCACTACTCAAACAACGAGCCATCGTGTGATACAATGACTCATAGTGTGAGTCGCTGGTTGAGAGTCCCAAAAACTCCCTTCAGTGATGACGAGTGGAAACAACAACCTGTTGTATCCCACAATGAGTCATTGTGACCACCCATCGTGTCAAGTCAATGATTTTTACAATTTTTCCAGTGAAGGTAACGAATGGACATAATGACTCGTTGGGTCCACCAACGAGTCGTTGTGTTGCTTGTCATCAAGCCTCCCAGTTTTCTCGTCCAGTGACCACGGGAGGAACTAACGACCCGTTGGTTCTCCCAACAAGTCATTGTACCTCTTGTTGTCAATTCCAATGAGCATGATTTTTGGACCCAGGACCAACGGTTGGTTCCAACGGGCCGTGGTTTCGACCAACAACCCGTTGTGAGGCTCGTTGGATCTTATCGGGCAGTTTTCCAAATTTTCTTTCAGGATTATTTTTGTAACTTCCTAGCCTTTTTATCTTAAAACCTTTTCATTTTGCGCTCGTTTAGGAGGGAGTTAAAGCGATAGAACAATATTCCCCCTTCATTCCACTCATTCCCTCAAGTCTAAAGTGAAGAAACAGTCAGGAAGCACAGAACAGAGCTAGGGCATTCGACTACTTCTTCTCAGAATTTCTCAGGATTTCCTCAAGAATTATTCATCAGGTATGTGGGAATCCAACAAAGGAATTGTTCTTCCCTTGTATCCCCAAATCCCTTCTCTAATTCTTCTATTAGTTACAGCTTTGTGGATTTGAAATGTAGAAAGTTTTCAGACAAAATTAATTAAGATTTCAAGTGGAATATTATTCATGATATTAGCTGCTTTATTCCAAATTTCTAGAAATTTTGTGGAACTAGAATCTAGTAGAATGATTTTGCCCTAGTTTCTCAATTCAGTAAATTAGAATCTTGTATGTTGGACTAGTTTTCCTTGTGGCTTGATTCTATCAGTTTTGGGATTCCCATATTGTTAGTATATGTTGAAATCTCAGTCAGATTATTAGCCTACTTAGTATTGTCCAGAAATGTCAGCTGATCAGTTTGGTTACAGTCTTTTCTTGAGGTGTTAGTGGTGCCTCCCAGTTATCAATTATTAGACTCATATATCATATTTTAGTGGTTCTTTTGACGGTTATGACACTTCTAGATAAGCAGTTCTGACCATTCTTAGAACCCCCAGCTTCAGATTTAAGTTTGTTCTTTAGACGGTTGCGACGCTTCCAAATAAACAACTCTGGCTAGTCTAAGAACACTAGTTACAGAATCTGGTCTGATAAGACTCTCAAGGTACTTCCAGATAGGTATCCCTGACTTAGTCTTGGGCCACAGTTTTGAGCTATCAGCTTAGTAGTCTATCTAGGACTATCTAGTAGGAAAAGGACTTAGCACCGAGTGGACTGGGGTTCCAGCGCACCCAGGTTCCCAGCACTACGTTATTACTGTAGGTTATTTTATTGGCCTTATGGCCCCAGACTTGTGATTACCTAGTTCATGCCTTTATACCCTGGAAAGTTATATTGGGTCCTACCGATGGGGGTGTGTACATCGGACTCCACGTTTAGATCACGTAGTTATGTTTAGGTTATAGACTCTCCCACTAGTATGTTTAGTCTCAAATTAAAACAGTTTTAGTTTACTCAGTTCAGATCTATTAGTTCAGATCAGTATCTCTGATTCAGGGCATTGTCTATGACCATCAGACAAGGTCATTTTGACCATTTCAGTTATATTTCAATTTATCTAGTTTTAGTATTTCAATTATTCATTGCATGTCATTATAGTTCAGTTATTTATTCCTTTACGTTATGTTTTCTCCCACTTACTCAATACATTCGAAGTACTGACGCATACTTCTATGCTGTATCGTATTGTGATACAGGCGTAGATTCTCAAACTCGGCACCGCTAGTAGATCTTCGGCACGTGATATCAGCTATACCAGTGGTGAGTCCTCATCTTTCAAGGATGATGTTTATTTTTTTCAGTTACTTTCATACAGTTAGACTTTAGAGTTAGCTGGGGGCTTGTCCCAGCAACTCATCAGATATAGATGGCTTTCAGACATAGATTCAGACTTTCAGTTTTGTTTTCATATGTATGAACTTTTATTATTCAGTTTTCTTTAAATGGTTTAATTATTTTAAGCTTCCGCTATGATTTACTTATTTTAGCGGTGTTATGATAGATCATGGGTTGGATTGGGTTACTTGTGACTCTAAGTACCGTGTCTCAACTAGGGTATAGACTTGGGTTGTGAAAGAGCTGCACACAAGACCATTAAGAATCAAGACAACCCCAAAATCATATACCGATTCAAATTTCAAAAAAGACTCAAAAAAGGTCACAACTCAATTAGAACCACCACAAACACTTGGCCCTATCACCATTATTCTTTTAATTCAAAACAACAGAAATTTTCATGCAAATCAAGATCAACAATCATCTCAAGACATTGACAATCAACATTCAAGGTTTGTCCGGAAATTCACTTCACAACTTGTCGCATTCATACCTCTCAATTAAAATCACAATTTTAACATTCACTCCAAGGATGTAATCCCACTCACCAAAAGAGATAATCCCACTCATATTCTAGAAATTACCAATAATTTCTAAGATAATGCAAAGATGCCCACTCTCTTCAAGACATTCAAGTGCACACACATTGAACCATAGGTTTGCCCTTCATGTAACTCGCCACTATTGTCGAGTTGTTGTTCGTGCTTCAGCGCGTGCACTTGCACAAGTAATACAGTGGCTCTTGTGAGATGGATGTTGAATCCACAAGAACTACAACTATTAGTGAATACTCAAGTTCAAGTATTAATCTCAAATTTTCACAAGTGCAAGTAACCAAGATTTTGTAGTTTATTCTTTACTAAA
Source organism: Datura wrightii (assembly GCA_035772735.1). Lineage (NCBI taxonomy): Eukaryota > Viridiplantae > Streptophyta > Magnoliopsida > Solanales > Solanaceae > Datura > Datura wrightii. The sequence goes on from JASDFA010000018.1 coordinate 92,985,119, forward strand.
TCTAAGAGTGATCATAATTTAAGCTGAAAAAAATAAGGAGAAGGATCCAGAGTTAAGGCCAACAATCACGCGTAGCATTCATTCTTATTGGTTTAAGTAATTATCTTTATGGTTGAGTTACAAAATTAATGACATGTTAATTATCTTTCGAGTCTCGAAATATCTATTCAAATTAGCTGCACAACTACATCATTGAGCGGTGATGTGATAACCTAATTCATATGCATGTATCTTGAGGAGTGGTTTACGGGGTTAGTTCCCTTGATTATGGCCTTTCGAACCTCTAATCATTTAATCTAAAATTGACTTCACAACTACATCTATGAGTGGTGATGCGAAAATTCAATTCCAAATACATCTTCCCATTTAATATCCAAGCGAGGTGTATTAGGTATATTTCTATCCTAAATACAAATTGAGTCTGAAGCCAATATCTCACTTCTTACATTCCTTTCTCTATTCTCTTTTTTTTTCCTTTCAGGTTTTACGCATAATCCTATATATATTCTAATGTTGACAAGTAGTAGAATATTAAAGCAAGAATGTAAGACAGTCAACAATGGAGAAACTCAAACCAACATGCGAATTACGCTACTATGTTCATGCCATGTGGCCTTAACCCTAGAATTAGGATCTTAGCCACTTATGCTTTTACAAGAAATCATAGTATACATACAATTCATGTAGAAACAAGAGTGAAAAGGATAAGAAAAGATAACCCTAGGAAGAGTCTTCTTCATTCCCCTCTGCTCCTCTGCATTTTTCTAAAATATGACGTGAAAAAATGAAGTAATGTCTAAGTGTTCCTTTTATAAGTTAAAAATTTTTCCCATGGTGGACTGCCTCCATGTCACGTTGGCTATCGCACATCTTGCCTGACCTCAACCTTATAACTGCATCTGTTGTAGCCAAGAGTCCTCTTCCTAAAATAATGGGTACTGCTTCATCAGCTTCATAGTCAAGGATGATAAATTCCACCAGCAAGATGAATGGTCCCCCTTTAATAAGCACATCTTCAATAATGCCGCCAGGATAAGTGATGGACCTGTCAGCCAACTGCAGTGTCATTGTACTGGGACGTGGTTCTCCTAACCCTAACGTTCTGAATAATGATACAGGCATAAGATTAATGCTTGCACCCAGATCACAAAATGTTGAGCCAACCTCTTTGCTTCTAATGATGACTGGAATAGTGAAGCTCCCGGAGTCCTTCAACTTCAGTGGAACCTTCTTTCTCACCCAGGAATTGCACTGCTCTATGAGAGCGATAGTCCCAAACATTGTGAGCCTTCTTTTACTGGCCACAATATCCTTAAGATATTTGGCGTTCTTCAGAACCTCCTGCAACAACTCTAGAAATGGTAGATTTACATGCACCTACTTCTAGACATCTAGAAATTTCGTGTCCTCCTTCTGCTTTATAAATCTCTGTGGAAATGGAGGAGGTGTTCTAACTTCTACTGCTTTTGGCTATGAATGACTCAACTCACCAACCTCCTGCTTTGACTCTGTAACTTGTTCTACCTCTACCTTATTGTCTTTGGGTATCACTTCTTCACCCAACTCTTTTCACTACGCAAAGAAATTGCGTTGACATTCTCCTCGGGGTTTTTCTCTATATTACTCGGAAGTGCCCATTGAGGTCTAGTTATCTACTGAATAGCCAATTGGCCCACTTGTCTCTACAACTCATGGATTGACTTCTGCATCTCATTAACAACCTAAGTCTACTGAACCATCTGTTGCTTCATGGTCTCCTCTAATGAACTGCTAGATTGCTAGCACTGATTTCTCTGAAAGTTATTTGGGGGTTTCTAAAACATCTGATTTCCTCCCCATGGGGGATTAGCTACATTTCTATAACACTAATTATAATTGTTTCCTGCAAATACTCCACTGCGACCTTGTTGCCCCACAAAATAGATGGATTCTGGGTTTAGTGGACCACTTGAATAAGTTTGACTTTCTCCATATGCCTCACATGACGGCGGTGGAGTCTGAACTTGTTGAACTTGATAAACTTGAACTACTGTTGGTGTGGTCACTAACTTGCTGATCATATTCACCAACTGACTAATTTCTGAACGAATTGCAGCCACACCATCCACCTCAAGTTTCCCTAGAACCTTTGTTGTTGCAAAACCTCTGCGTGAGTTTTGATAGTCTTGACTCCCAACTGACATGAGATTCAACAAAGCCTCTATCTCATCATAGCTTTTGGACAAGATTTGTCCCTGTGTAGTAGCATCAAGTAGAATCTTAGACTCTGACTTCAGTCCCTCAATAAAGTTATGTCCAATGATCTCCTTTGGCTGCATGTAGGGGTGCGCATAAATATCAAAATATTAAAAAATTAAAAAAACCGGACCGAACCAGACTAATTCAATTTTTTTATTTTGGTTTTTTAGTTTTTTGATTCGATTTCGATTCTATATTTTCTAAAATTTTGGTATTTGATTCGGTTTTTAATTTTAAAATTTTGGTTTTTTGGTTTTTCAGTTTAACTGAAATTTTATGTATTTTTGTAATAAAAAATCAAATTATAACTTAATTTTTAAAAAATAAAAATAGTATACCCAATCCAATCTCAAAGTCCATTTAGAGAATTGACACAATTGTTTAAGTTTTTCACAAGTAATAAGTTTTATAATAGTTTAAGCATGTTAAGAAAAATCTTATGATTACTAATATGCTTTGAAAGACGATCGAATATGTAATATTTACTTAACAAGAAATTAGGGACCATAGATTATTGAAATATTTAAAGGCCCTTCATTTTTTATTAGGTCAGTTATAATGATATTAAGCAAATGAGAAAATTTATTATGAAATGTTATATACGTGCTACTAAATATAAATCAACTAATCTTTCAAAGAATATGTAAATAAAAATTTAAAATATTGCCTAATTATATTTTTTTACTTAAAATTAAGCTTAGTTTGAATTAAACTTTAGAACTCAAAACATAAAATAATTTATTTTGAATAAAAAATAAAATAACTCATTTTTAATTTAAAAAGTAGTTCATTTTGTAGGGTAGCTGGGTATGCTATGACTGAATCACCCAAGAGAAAGAAGACTGAACCAGCATGGGTGAAGTGATACATCAGTGGAACCAAAGGAAGGAAGTGGGTGAGGAAGCCTCGTCCCAAGGACGGCTCACCAAATCCATGATCAGGTATCTTACATCGTGTCGCCATGTTAAATCAGCAACTTCTTGGGAGGCAACCCAAGGGATGCTACACCATGTAAAGTATCCACATCGTGCCATGATGTTAAATATCAAGCGCTATTTGGGAGGCAGTCTAATCATTTTTTGGAGTACTAGGTGTTAATAGATGCAGGTACACTTAGAAATTTGGAGGAAAGTGGTCTAAAAAAGAAAGGAAGGAACCTGGTGCGCTGGAACCCCGGTCCGCTCGGTGCTAAGCAGGTAGAATAGATGGACCATCCTTTCAAAGGATAGACCGCATGTCCCTCCGTCATATGCACCTAGCAGCGAAAGGGAATGGGCAAGAGACATTCCAATATACGGACCATACTCTGCCCAGAAGGACCGTCTCTGGTCACTAATGAAATAAATCAATGAGCCACGTGGAGAATGATATGTTGGGTTAGGTATTGTTTAATTGGGTCAAGTCAGCCTTTAATTTTCCACCCATGGGCTTGACCGACCTTACCCAATTGATTTTATATAGAATTTGAGTGTACGATTGACAGCTATTCAGCTCGACATAGACACGACCCATATCTCTTCATCTTCTCCAATTTCCCTCTTCTTCCTCACTTCAAAGCTCCTCCATTTCTTCTACTTGTTACTTCGGGAACTTAAATGTTGCACTTACTTCTCACAAGCACACACAGTGACGCACTTCTAAGGTTTTTCACGCAGTCCAGTCGCATCATCTCACGACACAAACACACACATTATATGGATTGTTCTTCACTTATGCAGTAAAGTTCATGTTTAATGTGATGTTGCACTATATATCAATGTGGGTTATGAAATACATGGACTTGGAGTATAATTATTTTTTTTGGGGGGGGGGGAGGGGAGAGGGAGGGGGGAGGAGGGGAGAACTTGGGTTTAAAATGCTAGTTTGATTGCACGAGGCTTAGGATAATATATGAATGTGCTTACATGCTTAATAATTATTCCTTGAACTTGAGTTTGGTTTAGCCTTGTCCCTTGCCTGAGATTTGCTTAAAATCTAAAATGCCCAAGTGCTTCATTAACTGGATACCCCAATTGATGGAAGAATACATGGATCATTGATAATACTCAATACAACTCTCCCTTTTAAAAAGGTGGCTACAATTGGTGTCAAAAAATAAATTCCCAATTAGTGTCGGGGTTGAATCTCACAGATATTAAGGAGAAATTATCCAAAAGTTGTAAATCAAACAAAAACTAGCTAGTAAATCATGTCTAAACAACATAAAGTAAATATTGGAGGAAAAAGAAGCAAGTATCGATATTAAATTTATGAACCAAAGCAAGGGCAAGCGACTTGTTGCAATCAATGAGAGCGAATAGGGGTGTGAATTTGATGGGGAGTCGACTTGATAGGGGTTGATTAAAATGCCTAAAATTTGATTAGAGCATGGAGAACGTTGGCTATATCTACACCCTATATTTCTCAACCAAAAGGATGCTCTTAGCTTGGGTTTTCTAAAACCCTAAAGCTACACTCATAAATTGGCCAACAAAGCTTGAAGAAGGTAAATTACTCTAGCCTTAACCCTTTAATGGAGTATGAACATGGATCTTGACTATTTCTAGCTCAAACCCAAGTATCAAACACCTAATTCCTCACTATTGGATCCTCACCCAAACCTCACTTTCCTCTTTCAAGAAAAAGCAAGATAAGAAAGCTAATTAAATGTTATCAACCATCAATTATTGAATTAAAACTTGGAGGAAATAATAGATCCATGCTTACTACTCAAATCTAAGAACAATTCATCAACACCCAATCAAATCTAGACACCTATCATGCACACACAACCCTAGCAAGAAATGTAGCTACTCATAAGTACAGAAAGATAAATTATACTCCTAAGAAATTTCTCCAAATTCATCATATTAAATAAGTAATTCAAGCTTAAGGTATGCAATAATGGAGTTCTTGCCCAATGGAAATTGAAGAACACAAGTAAATTGTACTCTCCTTTCTATCTCTATCCACTTCTCTCTAAAAAATCAATATCACATAATATGTGTATGTACAATTAAGGTAAAATCTCTGAAATTCCTTTTGCACAGCTTTTCAAAATTGCCCTTGGAAGCTTCCCAGGTACACTTGTGCTCAATCTGGATGAAAGTACCCTTCAACAATGACGCAGGTCACTTGTGCAAGACCTACGTTCTGCAGGTACAAATATGTTGCTCGTAGGTCACTCCTCATGCCTACACTGTGCTCTTATAGGTTATTTGTGGTAGCAACTCATAAGTCTAGTTTCAGCATATTTCTAGATTCTCCTACACAGGTGCCCATGTGCAGCACACATGTCCCTTTTTCTTCCAACAGATTGCTTTCAGTTCAATTCTTCCATTTTCTTTAGCTAAGTCAAAATTCCTATAGATAAGAAGAGAAAAGGCATAAAACCTTCCTAATTAATGTGAAAACAAAGCAATAGCTCATGCTTAAAAAGCCAAATGAGTTAGTAAATTACCAGCTCATCAAACCCCCAAACTTGAACTATTGCTTGTCCTTAAGCAAAGCATTCACTCACAAGTAGAATTGACTTAAGAATATAACATCATGAGAGTTGCACACAAGATCATTATGAATCAAGACAACACCAAAATCACACACCAATTCAAACATTAAAAAGAATAAAAAAATTGCACAACTCAATTGGAACCACTACAAAGCTAAGAAAGGAAACAATGATGTGATACGCTCTGCTCTCTATATCTCTCCCCCAGTACACAGTACTTTATCAGTCTTTATATCCAGGAAAATAGGGCATCCTCTATCTCTTTTTCCATGCTGGACAATTTTACCCCTGAGCATCATTTTGGAATCGACAGCGACACCGACGAAATGCCGGTTCCAATTCGTGAATGGACGGGTATCTTATCTGAGCCATCACTCAACTCCAGTGAGCATCGGCGGCTCATCTGGCGTTTAGCCGATCTCAATCCATGAACTGTCGGGTCTTTGTTCTTCATTCCAAAGAATCGGGCGTCTTTTCGTGAGTCACCGTTGGCAACTCGCGATTCTCTAGTGGCATTTTTCTTCAGAGGAAGTGATAATCAGCTTTTGACTGGCGTTTCGCTGGTTTTCATCGGTGGACCACTGATTTGTTCTAACTTCCTTCTTTTTGCTCTATATTTGCTCTTTTCTACACATTTAGGCATCTGCACACAACAAAAGTAAAAAGGGCATAAAATCCATATAATCAACTCAAAAACTAAGCAAAAACTCAAGCTTAAGAGCCTAATGAGTTGGTAATTTACCAACTCATCAAACCCCCAAACTTGAACCATTGCTTGTCCTCAAGTAATGTAATTCTCATTCATTGAAACATATGCCACTTCTACACAAAATTAAACATCACCAATCACTTGAACTATGAAGACCCAAAAAAGATTGCTCGCCAAGCTCACCGAAAAAGAGAAGTAAATACCCCAAAAGACCAAAATAATGAAGATGTTTTAATAGGCTACCACTTTTCACCAACAAGGTTCATGAAATAATTCATTTAGTAAAACAAGGGCATTTCTTAATCATCAAATACACATAGCATCTCAAATCATAATCAGTGCACATTCAAAGCTTGCCTTAGAGTTTACGCTTCTCATGCCCTATTCACACATTAATTTTGAATGCCCTTGTGTCCTCAAAAAGGGATGACGCCACTCACCGAAATAAGAATCCCTATTTTTCTGTCATGTAATCATTAAATACACATAAGGGGTTGTATGGAAGATACAATCACACTCACTCTCCCAAAAGAAATCTTCATGCACACACTTGACCCATAAGTTTGCCCTTCATGTAATTCGCTACTAATGTAGAGTAGTTGCACTTGGAATCATTTAGGGCTTGCGGGTTATGATGTAGGCTCGGGTTAAGGATAGGATGAAAATTTGGTTGTAGTGACTAGATCCTCCATAATGCTTTTTGTACACATACCTCCCATCAACTCCTTCACTCGCTTCACTTTGTTTTAAATCTTTCATTGTTTCTGACTTTCATTTCTTTGACAACCCTCCTTATAACCCCTTTGGCTTCTACAACTAGCCTTATCACCTCAAGAGGAAGCACCAGTTCACACAAATTGTTTTTCTCTTTTCGGTTTATTCTTTTGTGCATTTTAACACAATGTGGTGCTACCTCAAACCGAAATTCTTATTTTCCCCTTTTTGAATACCCCCAAACTAAGGCTTTTGCCTCATTTCTCATTTTCTTATCACTCCCTTTTTCTTAGGCTTAAAGCCTCATTTCATCACTCACTAGTCACTAGAATTTAGGGAGAATGGGTGCCAAAGGGTCTGCAGCTCAACATTGGCTGACAAGGATCAATGCTTAAGGAGGGTATATGGGTGAAGTGGCTAGACAAAGGAAAGCCTAAAATCATGCTCTCAGCGACTACATCTAGGATTTCACCTTGAATCACATTTGAAGCAAGTTCTAGACAAGAAGTCATGCATGAGACTCATCAAAAATTTCTGACTACACAAGGCATCACCCTTAAAGAGTCCACAAGAGGCATTATCATTAGAAGATTTCAAGTTAGGACATAAGAGACTCAAAACAACATGGCCTTTTCCCTTAAGAATATCTATCACTCAATCTATCATCGAGAAATGCCAACCCAGTTCAACAAAGAAAACAAAAAGAAATAAAAGAATGCTCCTCGAGAAAGAACCGTGGACTAAACAAAACCCTAATAGTTTTGATTACTACACTACTATTTACAAAGGCAAAAAATGAAACAAGACTTTGGGTCATTTCATGCAAAATTTCGCAATTTAAAGCAAAGACCTCATTTAATCACTAACCATCACCAAAAAAACAAAGATGTCAACATCCCAAACACAAAAATCATCCCACCCCTAAACTTAAATTAGACATTGCCCCCAATGTATCCAAAAGGAAAGACAAGAAGGTGAAAGAGGCTTCCTGACTAAATTATTGATTGGGCTGCGTCTTCCAAGTATATGTGGAGGCATCAAAATGCCAAGAAGTCGTCTCTTCAGCCGTAGGTTGTTGTGGATCGGGTGGGAGTGCCACAGGTTGCCCGGGGCCTAGCACCACCCAATTGTTCGGCAGAGTGTGAAGCTCATGGTAAGACGTGCCACTCCGCGTGGTGTCCAGGAAGGATCAACATCATACACTGAGTGCATTGGAGGTGGAGAAGGTCGTCTATGATAGGTTTCCTCATCAGACACTATCTCTAAATCACTTTTATATCCCACCCACCAATCATCTGGCGGACTTCTAGGTGCTTCGGGCTGCGCGAGCATCGCTTCCGGTTCACAAAGGGTTAGGTGGCTAGTGGATGGAAGTGTAGTGAGTGCAGCCACCTCTTGTCTTAAAGTACCCACTTCGCTTTCAAGGACGTCAACTGTAGAGCATAGGCTTGTCAACTTGTCTCTAGAAGGCTGCAATGCTTTCTTGATGGCAATTTGTATCATGGATGGAATAGCCTTGGCTAACCGCACAAGCTGACTGTCATGCATTTTGGCCCTTTGTGCAATGTTGAGAAATCAGGAGGGGGACTGTGGAACTCATCTGTATGGAGTGGGGCAGTTGATGCGTGAGTGGATGCCAAAGGTGGTGGCAGGGTCTTATTCCCTATATACTTTGCCCGCTTCATAACTGGAGCTTCTTTGTTAGTTTTGGTGCCCAATGTAATCACACTGTTGGCCTACACCATCCTATCCAATAGTGGAAACAAAGGACAAGCAGCATACATACACAATATACTCACCAGGTTGGGGAATGGCAATGTTGTGGCTTCTTGCTTGTCCCTTCATTTGAACTGATCGGCAATAATCTCCCCCACACTGATGTGTATATGATCCTTTATGCAAGCAAGGAGAATGGAAACTTCAATTGGGACTTTTGACGTATTTCGAGAGGGTATCAACCTTGGACAAACCAAGTCTAACCACATGCGGGCTTTGAATTTCAAATCACGCCTATGAATTAGGCCCCTAGAGATAAACCATTCTGGTCAACCTTTTGAAATCAAGTTGGCTACATAAAATCACATGAGAATGTAAGTGTATAAATAGACAAACATGACTAAACTAATTTATAAAATAGCACTTGGGCACTTAATTATGCCCAAGATCACTACCCTACACTTAAAGCCTTGTTCTTCCTCGAACAACTCTTTTACATCTCATGCACATGAATACTCCCATATAGCTAATTGAGCAAGACAAGTCAAGCTACGGCTACAACGATTATATTAGATAGCAAGTTAAAAATAGAGCATGCAAGATTTAACCATTAAAATAAAATATAACTATGTTAAGACTTCCTAACCTAAAGAATCGACTCTTAATCTCAACAACCTCATGCAAATTAACTAATCAAGAAATTCGACATGAATTGTATCCTTCATTAAACATGTGCCCTCACAACAAGAGAGTTACCCATTTTTACTCACAAATTTTCAAATCATACCGTGTATGGGTATATAATTAAGAATTAAGCTCACTCTCACAAAAAATTCACATGCCACGTGTATTGACCCATAAGCTTTCCCTTAGTGTTTTACTCCACTAATTTAAGGATGTTTGAACGTAAGATCAAGTAGGACTCATTGGATTGTAATGTAAGCTAAGGGCAGGTAGGTACTGGTTATGGCTAATAATAGTGACTATCTTCCCTAAGGGCTTTTAATACACCACACTCTCCTTACGAACTTCCCTCCTCTTACTTCACCTTTACACTTTTCTACTCCCATTTTCATCTTTTGCTTCCCCATTTCTTTATGCACACTTAGGTTATTAGTAAGGGGTACTTAAACAACTTTTCCATTTATTTGTTCTCTTACTCCCTGCTAATACTCAAGCATTTTCAAACACGTACACCTCTAATCCTTTCCTCAAATCCCACAACCAGTATTTTTCCTTCTTTTTCGCAATTCTCACTCCTTTACTCTTTTGGATTTTTCACTTAAGCGCTTAGGAGTTTTGGAGCAACTTCAAAGCTATTGAAAGAAAAGGATTAAGCTTATGTTGTAGCTATCAAAGAATGGGCTTAAGCCTCAACGGAAACTAGGATCAGACATTCAAGGTAGGTAAAGTGATGGATAAAAATTAGGTTTATTCAAAGAAATGGTTCAATCATCTCCTACAATCTACATCCTTCATTTCGCTTTGTATACACACCAGGCAAGTTCTAGACACTACACAATAGCATGGAATATTCAAAACCCTTACACTCATAGCACATGCTCAATTCAAGACAAATTCAGCAGACTCTTAACTCAGCTAAAACAAAAAGTCATAATTAAGCTTTAAGCACATAGAGTCCAATTCACGAGCCTAGGTGTCTCAAACAGAGTCATACAACTTGCATGCTTCAACACTACCCATAATTGCATCTCCCAATCATATATAGCACATAACAAGAATATCAAGCCATCAATTAACTAGGGGTTCAAAAACCAAATCTGTTGACTAATTTTCCCTCAAGACGGTCGTCATCCATCCATCGTCGGGAATAGTCCCTAACTATGACTAAAAAACTATGTACAGACAAAGAAAATTTTTATTCTTCGGTTCAAAGTGCCCCCATCAGAAAAGAACCGAAAAGAAAAATCAACGGGTGAGTGCATCATGCTCAAATCAAAAATTCTCCCTCAAATAATGCCTATCAAGCACTAAATTCACCCAAAAATCATTAAGCACAAAATTTTGAAATTTTGACATTTTGAAATTTTCCTCACCCCACACTTGAATTTTTCTATGTCCCAAAAGCATCAAATTAAAATTCAGAAAGGGTGAGAATTACTCCCTGAAGCCTCTAGGCCTAGTTAAGAACATGTTTTTCACCATTTTAACCAGTGGGTATACGACCCCACACTTTTCCTCTTTCTCACTTCTTAGCTTCCTCCTTCAAGGGTTCTCAGACTTCCCCTCCATCTGTGCTTAATTCTCCACCAAAAACAACAACAAGATGAAAACAAACAAAATCGACAAAATCATTAAAAAAATAAAAATTTTACCTGTGGTACCCTTGGGTTGCCTCCCAAGCAGCGCCAAATTTTACATCACGGCACAACATGGACTATCCTTTTCAAGATATCCTCATACCCGTGTTCCCTTTCGAGAACCATCTTCTTCTCATTTTATTTTTTGAGGGAACAACCGCCACTCTGTCCCTCTCTTCCTCCAACTTCTTCTCTAATAAATGCCCTCCATCAGATTCGGGCTGACAAGTAATCATCTCCTGTGGCCGTGGACCTATGGAATCTGCCATCCCACCCTTAGCCTCTGGTAACACACTGACCTTACAAAGGTCTCTGTAATGTGTGGGTGGGTTAATCTCTTGGTAGACCCGGAAGAGTTCTTCTTCATCATTGACCCTCATTTTCAATGTCCCTTCTATTACATTAATAATCGCTCCTCCAGTGGCCAAAAATGATCGTCCCAAGATCAGGGGTACCTTGTCATCAACTTCAAAATCCAATATAATGAAATCAGCGGGTATAATGAACTTACCCACTTTGATGAGAAGGTCCTCGATTATTCATCTGGTGTCACTTGCGACTTGTCTGCCAGCTGCAGCATCAATCGTGTTGGTCTCGGTTGAACCAACCCCAAGGTGTTAAACAAAGATAGGGGCATTAGATTAACTGCTGCCCCTAAGTCACACAGATCTCTTATCACCTCAGCTTTACCAATTTATATGGGGAGGGTAAAACTCCCTGGGTCTTTGAGCTTTTTAGGTATCTTGCTCATTACCCTGTGGCTGCACTCCTCAATCAGTGCTACTGTCTGAACATCCACCAATCTGACTTTGTTGGCTACCACATCTTTCAAGTATTTAGCATACTTGGGCATTCCCTGCAAAACATCAAGCAAAGGCAAATTTATGTGAAGATCTTTGAAAATATCAAAGAACTTTCTAGAGCATTCCTCCTCCTTGCTCTTCTTGAATATTTACAGAAATGGTGGTGGTAATCTTTGTGCTAGCTGCAATGATGATTTGCATTTTGTTGCACAACACTTTGATTCTCTCCTTCTTCAGTGGATGGTCCATTTCTAACCAACTCCGGCTGCACCTCATTTCTCCTCACTTTCGGTGTTGCATCAGCCAATTGCTTGCCACTCCTCAGACTGATGGCATTGACCTGTCGGGGGTTTGTGTATGTGTCACTGGGTAATCCTCCCTGCGGTCTAGTGTGATGAGCAGTTGCTATTTGACCCATCTGCTTCTCTAGATTGCGGGTGGCCAACTGCTGATTTTTCAAGTTTGATGTCATCCTCGCTTGATTCTCTGCTAATTGAGTTTGTGTCTCCATAATCTTCTGCAACATCTCCTCAATGTTGCTGCTCAACTGGCCATTATTCTGCCTATTCTGCTGCTGATACTGTTGTTGCTGAGGTTGCTGGTATCTTTGCCTTTATTTTCCACCCCAAGAAAAATTCGGGTGGCTCTGCCAATTCTTGTTGTAAATGTTCCCAAAATTCTAATTGTTCCTCTGAACATTCCCAACAAAATTGACCGATTCAGGATTTTCCCAGCATGATTCTGCATTGTGCCCATTATTACCACAGATTTCACACCAACTCAAAGGTTGCTGAACTATATTTACTTGTCCTTGTTGTTGGTTCATACTCATTTTATTGAACTGAGTCATCATCTGATGTTGAAATGATGCTAGCTGGGACGCCAAGGCATTTACACCATCTATCTCTATCAGCCCTGCTATTCTCTTTCCTGCCCCTCTCGATGACTCGTCGTGCCACTCTGGATTTCCCTGAGCAATCCTGTTCAACAAAGTGTACAGCTCATCATATGTCTTCTCTAAGGCTTGCCCACCCGATGCAGAGTCTAGTAAAATTTTTGTGTGTGGGTCTAGACTTTATACAAAGGTATGGGCTAGCACTTCATTAGACTGCTGATGATGGGGACAGTCTCTCAATAACGACTTGAATCTCTCCCAAGCCAAATACAAGTTCTCCTCCGGCCTCTACTTGAAGTAATATTTCACTCCTGAGTTGGCAGTCTTGCCTGAAGGGAAGAATCTGATGAGGAACTTCTTTGCCAAATCATCCCAAGAAGTTATGGAATTCGATGGATCAGATTTCAACCACCTCTTTGCCTCTCCCAACAATAAGAATGGAAAGAGGGTAAGTCGGACATAATCTGTGGACACTCCGGTGGGGACGAACGTGTCACTAATATCAAGAAAGCTCTGTAAGTGCTGTTGTGGGTCCTCATGAGTCATCCTAGTGAACTGGCCACTCGAATCTAACAGCTTCACCATATTCTATTTCAATTCAAAGTTCCCTCCAGGTTCCGGTTTACAGATACTAGAGGTCACATTTGTCGCTAGTGGGATAGCCACTTCACGAACTTGTCGGGCTGCCATGATATCAGGTAACAAAATTTCTTGTCCTACCGGTGGTTGTTGTAACCTCTCCTGAAGTCTCGTTAGCTTTTTCTCTAGAGCTTCCCTCCTGTGTAAATGAATTTGACGTTTAGGTTCCATCAACGGTTCTACTAGCTCTCTATTCCTTGCCAACTTTGGAAGGACAACCTGTCACCTGCAATATATCAGACTAAGACCAAGTTTCTCAACACTTAAGGAAATTAAAAATCACAGAAAAACAGAAAATTTTACTAAACTTCGCCAGTCCCTAGCACTGACACCAAAAACTTGTTGCGCTCCAGCGCACACGCAAGCGTACGCGGTCGTACAAGTAATACAGTGACCCTTTTAAGAGCCGGATGTCGAATCCACAGGGACTGGACCAATTCAGCAAATTATGAAGTTCAAGTGTGAGATTAACCTTCACAAGTGTTGATTATAGAAGTTTTCGGTAAATTATAATTAAGTTTTGGAGTGGTCACAAAATAATCTGGAAACAATATAAGAGCAACTAGAGCTAAGGCCAGATAATCATGCAACGCCACACTTTGTAGTGGTTCAAGTATGATATTATCAATTGTTGTCTCACATAGTTGGAATATGCGATGTTCATGGTCTTTCGAGCCTCTAAACACGACAAACTAGCCTCACAACTACATCGTTGAGCGGGGATGTGAAATCCTAGTTCGTGGGCAATTCAACTACATGGATGTGGTTTACGGGGTTTGTGCTCTTGATTAGGGACTTTCGTCCCTCTAATCATTTAATCCAACTTAGCTTCACAACTACTTCTACGAGTGGTGGGGTGATAATTCTAAGCCGGTGTCTTGCTATCATCCCGTTTTATCAACCAAGCAAGGCAATTTAGGTATATTATGTATCCCAATTGCGAATCATATCAAAAGATAAGAACTTGCTCCCCACATTCCTATGTTCTTTCTTAGGGTTACTCTTTCAAGCTTTTACCTAAGCTTAACGCATTTTTTTTCATGGAGATCAAGCATAAAAACACCAATAATGAACAATATAATACGAAACAACAATTAACAACTCAAACAAAAACGCATTCATGCAATTACAATCATATCACGTGGCCTCAACCCTAGAGGAAGGATTTTAGCCACTCATGATCGTACAATAACTTAAAAACATCGTTAAAGTAGAGTACTTACAAGAATAAGTAAAAGAGAATGTAAAATTGGTGAACCCTAGGTGAGTTCTTCATTTCTCCCTTCGCTCCTCTACGGTTTTCAGAAAATATTTCGTGACAAATGATTTTAGAAGCTAAGGGTTTAATTTATAGTAAATAGGGAATTTACAAATTTTGGCCGGTCATGGAATGACTCCGTGGCATGGAGGTGAATGCACCAATTTGCCTCCGTGCCACAGAAGTAATGCGTAGGCTCATTGGAATTTGCATTGAAATAATACTTCGCCGAGGCATGGCGCAATGGACAGCGTGGCACGGCGCTGGCGCGCGGGCGCCCTGGTTTGCTGTCTTCTTCGCGCGCATGGCCTTGGCATGGCACGGCGCTGGGCACGACACACGTATAGCGTGGCACGCTGCCTGGCGCGGCCAGCCTTTCCATGGCATGCTTTCTTGCCATTTTTTGTAATTTGCTTCCAACTCCATTTCTTCACTTCACCGATCATCATTTAGTCCCTCATATGCATTTCACACCTACAAAACAAGGACTAATCATGTTGGTTAGTGCATACCCAAATTTATATAAAATCACATGAGAATGTAAATTTATAAATAGACAAACATGACTAAACTAAGTTATAAAATAGCACTTGGGCACTTAATTATGCTTAAGATCAGAATCCTCCTGTTACTTCCCCCTGACGACCTGCACCTTGATTTTCCCACGAGCCACACCACGACTTGTGTACTTCCAGTGAATAGTGGTTTCCATCCGTCACCTCAACTAGAGATTTTCCTACTCCCTCCCATAGTTACTTACCACGATCCTTTGTTACTCACAATTAGCCATTCTACGACTTGTTACTTCCTCCTAGACTAAGAACCAGTCTCACAACGGCCACAAACAACGACTCGTGACATCAAACCACGAGTCGTTCCTAGACCCGTTACTCCCGACTTCGACCTTGCAGTACCTTACCACGAACACCTCCTACGAACCGTTGGTGGAACCAACGGTCCGTACCTTGACCCCTTCTGTGAAAATTTTCTAGATTTCTGCCACTTTCCACTTTAACATCCCGGGTCTAATCTTGGGCACTTCCGGGGTATTATAATATCTCCCTCTTGGAACCATTCGTCCTCAAATGTGGGAAACATACAGAAATAGAGAAATGCAATCATCATACTCAATTACTGATCATACAAGCTAAACTGATGGAATGACTAACTCAGATTTAAACAACATGGATGAACTAAATTCCTGAATCATATGTACATCCATATACATGAAAGAAACTGGGGCACATGAGCCGAACATGAAACTGAATAGAGGTTTAGGGCAAAAACTGATACCTCAAGCTGGAACTGAGCCGGTGGAGAATAAATGTGGGTATCTAGCCATCATGTCTGTTTCAGCTTCCCACGTAGCTCCTTCAACATGCTGATTCCTCCAAAAAACTTTAACTAAAGCTACTTCCTTTTTTCTTAGCCTTCGAACCTGATGATCTAGTATTTCCACTGAAACCTCCTCATAACTAAGGTTGTCTTTTACACCAATGCTATCCATCGGGACAACTAGAGCTGGATCACCCAAACACTTCTTTAAGAGCGATACATGAAAACGGGATGCACGGAAGCAAATTCTGAAGCCAACTCCAATTCATATGCCACTTTGCCAACCTGCTTCACAATCCAGTAGGGTCCAACATAATAAGGACTGAGTTTTCCTTTCTTTCCAAACCTCATCACTCCCTTCATGGGAGACACCTTTAGGAACACACAATCATCAACTTCGAACTCCAGTTCTCTTTTTCTCATATCGGCATAGGACTTTTGGCGACTCTGAGTTATTTTCAACCTGTCCCATATGAGTTGCACTTTCTCCATGGCCTCATGAATTGATTCTGGTTCTATCACCGCAGCTTCACCAACTTCAAACCAACCAATAGGCGATCTACATCTCCGCCCATAGAGAGCCTCAAACGGGGCCATCTGAGTGCTGGAATGGTAGTTTTTATTGTATGCAAATTCGATCAGAGGAAAATGATCATCCCAACTACCTTTGAAGTCAATCACACATGCTCTCAACATGTCCTCGAGATTCTAAATTGTCCGCTCCACTTGACCATCCATTTGTGGGTGAAATGTTATACTAAGCTTAACTTGAGTACCCAATCCTTTTTGAAACGACCTCCAAAACTAAGAGGTAAATTGGGTACCTCTGTCTGATATGATGGACAAGGTCACTCCATGCATTCGGACCAACTCCCGGATGTATAGTTTGGGATAATCCTCCGCCGAATCATTGGTTTTGGCCGATAGAAAATGAGCGGCTTTGGTCAACCTGTCTACAACAACCCAAATGGAGTGATATTGCCGACGAGTGTGAGGCAAACCTGTTACGAAGTCCATATTGATCATTTCCCACTTCTAAGTAGGAATGTTAATATCTTGGAGCACACCTTCAGGTCTTTGGTGCTCAACCTTCACTTGTTGACAGTTTGGACACTTAGCCACAAATTCTGCTATGTCCCTCTTCATGCCATTCCACCAATAGACTTCCCGTAAGTCACGGTACATCTTGATGGCACCTAGATGGATAGAATACTTGGATCCATGAGCCTCGTGCAATATCCGGTTTCGCAAATCATCAACATCTGAAACACATAAGTGACCATGGTATCGGAGCACACCATCACCCCCTTTGGAGAAGACCTCTACCTTCTGATTCTGAACGGCTTCCTTTAACTTTACCAAAATAGGGGTCCTCTTCTTGTGTAGATTTTACATCGGTCACCAAGGACGATTCTGATCTATTTTGAGAAATAACACTGCCATCAGTCGAGTCAACCAACCGAGCTCCAAACCTTGCAAGTCGATGCACATCCTTCACCAACTCCTTCCTTCCCTCATCTACATGGGACACACTCTCCATAGAGAGTCTACTAAGTGTGTTTGTTACTATATTAGCCTTGCCCTGGTGGTAAAGGACACTCATATCATAGTCCTTGAGTAGCTTCAACCACCTCCTTAGACAAAGATTGAGATCCTTCTGGGTAAACACATATTTTAGACTCTTATGGTCCATAAACACATCTATATGGACCCTGTACAAATAATTCCTCCATATCTTCAAGGAGAATACCAACGCCGCCAATTCAAGATCATGGGTCGGGTAATTCTTCTTATGAACTTTCAGCTGTCTGGAGGCATATGTTATGACTTTGTCATGCTGCATCAATACGCAACCAAGTCCCATCCTCAAAGTATCTGAATACGCCACAAACCCATCAGTACCCTCTGGTAAAGTTAACATCGGTGCTGAGGTAAGTCTAGTCTTCAACTCCTGAAAGATTCTCTCACAAGCCTCCAACCATTAGAACTTCACTTTCTTTTGGGTCAATTTAGTCAATGGTGTTGCAATGGATGAAAAGCCCTCAACAAACCTTCGATAGTATCTAGCTAAACCTAGAAAGGTCCGAATATCTGAAGGATTCACTGGTCTATGCCAATTCTTCACCGCTTCTATTTTCTGAAAGTCCACCTTTATGCCCTCACTTGATACCACACAGCCTAAAATGCCACTGAGTTCAACCAAAATCCGCACTTGCTGAATTTAGCACATAACTGGTGATCCTTGAGAGTCTGTAGCACCACTCTCAAATGAGCGGCATGCTCCTCCTCACTCTGAGAGTATATCAGGATGTCATTAATGAACACAATCACGAACATATCCAAGTATAGCTTGAACACCCTGTTCATCAAGTCCATAAAAGCTGCAGGAGCATTTGTTAGTCCAAAATACAAAACTACAAACTCATAATGACCATACCGCGTCCTAAAGGCTATCTTCGGGATGTCACTCTCCCGAACTCTGAGCTAATGGTACCCAGATCTGAGATCTATCTTCAAAAAACACTTGGCACCCTAAAGCTGGTCAAACAAATCGTCGATCCTGGGAAGAGGATACCTGTTCTTGATGGTGACCTTGTTCAATTGCCGATAATCAATACACATACAAAGAGAACCATCTTTCTTTCGGACAAAGAGAACTGGTGCACCCCATGGGGAATTGCTCGATCTAACGAAACCCTTATCCAAAAGATCCTTCAACTATTCCTTTAACTCCTTTAGCTCGGTTGAAGCCATTCTATATGGATAAATAGATATAGGTTGTGTATCGGGAAGAAGGTCAATACCAAAATCAATCTCCCGCTAGGGAGGAATTCCAGATAGATCATCTGGGAAGACTTTTGGATACTCACATACTACTGGGACTAACTAGATAGTCGGGGTCTTGGAAATTGCATCCTTAGCCCTAACTAGATGGCACATACAACCTTTGGAGATCATCTTTCTGTCCTTAAGGTAGGAAATGAAATGACCTACAGGCACAGCTGAACTATCCTTCCACTCTAAGACTGTCTCACCCAGAAATTTGAACTCTACTGCCCGGGTTCTATAATTAACTGAAGCATAACATGAAAATAGTTAATCCATGTCGAGGATAACATCAAAATTGGTCATGGATAACTCTACTAAGTCTGCTGAGGTGACTTTGTGAAGGACTATGACCGGGAAACTTCTATACACCCGTCTAGCTACAATTGAATCATCCACTGGGGCAGAGACTGAGAAGGATTTTGACAAGATCTAGGGGATGACTCCAAAACTACTAGCACGTAACGTGTCACAAAAGACAAGTTAGCCCCTGGATCTAACATAGCATATACATCAAGATGGAAAACTCACAACATACCAGTGACTATATTCGAGGAGACCTCCTGCTCCTGGCGGGATGCTAAGACATAGAATCTGTTTTGGCATAGGCCGCCACATGTGCTAGTAGACGCCACCTGCTAGGATGAGCATGCGGGTGGAGCGGCTAAACTGGAAGCTAGGCCTCGGCCCCCATCATGTCCCTGTCTAGCTGTTGGTCAATCTCTGAGCATATAATCAGGCTTCTCACACCTGAAGCAAGCACCTATACCCGCCAAGCACTGATCCCTGTTCCCTCGACCACACCTACGTCAAGCTGGGATGCTGGAATCTATGGGCCTACTACTCTGACCCCTAGAGCCTGATGCTCGTCCTCTCTAGTTGTGCCTAGGTCTGGATGGCACACTCAATGCTGAAGATGTTGGGGCTGAATATCTCCGTTGGGTCTGCTGTCGGTGCCCACTACCTGACCTCGGCTGAAAGAATCTATAACTATTAGTCCTTGCCCTCTTGGCCTCTCTCTCCCTTATATGCGCTGCCTTCATTTGCTGGGCGTACAAGACTATCCGAGGGAAATCCATATCCTGATTTAGCATAGCGGTCCTGCAATCTTTGTCTAAATAATCCGCCACCCCATGAACAAATCTGCTCACTTGCGCCCTCTGATTAACCACTAACTCAGGGGCGTACTTTGATAGACAAGTGAACTCAAGGGCATACTCCTGCACCGTCCTCTTCCCCTGGTTAAGATTCACAAACCCATCTTCTTTCAACTCCCTCATCTCATAAGGGAAAAATCGATCTAGAAAAGCAATTTGAAACTCCTCCCAAGTGATAGGGCCTTCTCCGGCTGCTCTACTATCTTTCCACTATAGAAACTAGATGTGTGTGACCCCCTTGAGCTGATATGAGGCCAACTCAGCACACTCAACTCCATTCACCCCCATGACCTAGGTGATCTTTACAATCTCATCGATAAACTCATGTGGATCCTCCTCCACCTTGGAACCAAGAAACACTGGCAGGTTCATTCTTCTGACTCGATTTTCCATTGCATTTCTGTTTTGCGAAATGTGCGCCACTGTCTGCTGGTTGACCTAAGCGGTCAAGGCCTGCGCCAGCATCTGCATAGCTTCCCTAAATTAAACATGGGAAACCAGTTTCGATGCATGGTGCTCCTGGATTGGTGGGGCTTGTTGGTGTCGTCTCCATTGCCATCCTCATAGCCGTTTCCATTTTCATTCCTCCTACCATTAACTCTGTAGGGAGCGATGATTCTGCAATCGCGAATAGCATGAGTTATAAGGATAGGGAGACATTTCATCGCATGACATAGATCATGAAAGAGGGAACATTTCCTAAATGTCTCGTAGCCTCTTTGTCATAAGTGTGGCGCGCTTCACATCCTTGAAAAAGACTCTACTTAACGCGGCTTTCAAACACCCTAGGACACTTCAAAACCTAATTCTTTGATACCAAGTTTGTCACGACCCAAACGTAAGCCCGGATCGAGACACGGGACAAGGAACCTCGAGGAACTCCAGGTAGACCCATGGCATGAACATACATCTAACTATATCATAACAATGATAGGTTAACATGATAAACTTAGAGGAAGTTTGAAATGATCATAACATCATAAATACACATGAATCTGAAGTTGATTACATTCTTTTGTTTGAAAAGCCTCTAAATCTGATGAGCTGATAGGACAAGACCTCAGCTAACTCTTTAGAGCTGAAACTGAAAATACTCAATCATAACTGAAATAAAGAGGGGCCCTCGACATATGAGGACTTATCAACAGGGACTGATGTAAACTCTGAAAGTTGGCTAGTGGCGAGGTTGAATCTGATGATCGGAGCCTGTATTATGAAACGATACAGCATAGAGTATGCGATCAGTACGTGGAATGTACTGAGTATGCAAGGTAAGTAAAACTGCTTAAACTAGTAAAATCATTTAACACATGCATAATATAAATCATGATCAAGATAAGAATCTGAGAGTAGGGCTCGCATGTTATTTTCTGAAATCATGATCTCAACATAACATAACATCATAACTAAATCGAATGACCCAAAGCTTGAATCTGATAATCATAAGTAAAACTGAACATTGGGTCAAACCTCTTTTATAACATTTATATAAATATATATATATATATATATATATATATATATATATATATATATATATTGAGTGATAAACATGCATGACTGAAACCATGAGGAACAATGGGAGACTCATCATGTAACCGACATACCACGATAGAGCTTACGTGGTCCCAACTATCACACTCAAGTGGGTAGAGCTGTCCAAAGCCTTGCTAGGGTAAGGACAATACCATGATATCGATATCAAGCTCGAGGCGCAATCGGGGCAGGGGATAGCTCACAAGGGAGGTCCCAAGTAGTATATATATGTATAAGTAATAACACACATTGGCGCATAGTTCTGAGGCACAGGGTGATCGACCCTTAGCCTACTTGGTGCTAGACACTACTCCCAAAAACATGCATATGCTCTCCATTATTTTTCAACGAAGCTCGATAATCAAATACATCTCAAATCAGAAATCATATATAAGAAGCTTTAGCTCAAACCATACCAAAAGCTAAAAATAATTGGGAGTCTTCTCTCTAAAATCATGTGGTAAGCTTACTTCGGAAAATAATAAATCATACTTTAACATGTGGGCATTTCCCAGTACTTCAACATGCTTGAAAATACTCAACTCACTTGAAAACATGATTATAAACATGGGTAACTTGAAAACATGATTTTCATCAATAATATCTCATCATACATGAACATTCATCATAAATCTCAACTTTCATAAATTCCTCATAAATGGGCATTTTGATTTTTAAAGCTTGAAACATGATTTTTAATTCAAAATAATGTAAAACTTTCCCACGAATCATAATTCACTAGTAAAAACATATTTAAATCATACCCATATAGAGAATTAGGGATTTCATGCATTGGGTTAAAACCTCATAGAATCAACATAGGAATTTTCATCATTTAGAAGAGATTGGGCATGGGTGTGAACAGATTCACCCATTCATAACCCTACATACCTAGGGAAAATCTGATTTTACCACTCCTTGATAGCCTAATGAAAGATTGAAGGAAAACTTGAAGAAAACCTACACTTGATCACCACCTAAGACTTCAATTTGCATGCATGGATGTGAATGAGCCTAGAATAGACTTTCCCCTCATAAAACATTGCATTTCAAGCCTTAAATGACGTAGTATAGGACCCTAGGACTTTAGAATGACAAAAATATCCTTAATAAATTTCCTGAAAATTCTGCATTGGAAGTGACAACGATCAATCCTACTGGTCGTACCAGGAGACCACGTCTCGTGGTATCCGTCCGTTACATCCACTGTGATTTCTTAACCTTTCAGATTCTAATACCACGACTTGACAGGACGAATCGTTACATCAAATGACGGTCCGTTGAATCCTCCTGTTACTTCCCCTTGACGACCTGTACCTAGACTTTCCACGAGCCACACCACGACTCATGCCTACTTCCAACGAGTCGTGGTTTCCATCCGTCACCTCGACTAGAGATTTTCCTAATCCTTCCCATAGTTACTTACCACAATCAGTTGTTACTCACAACAAGTCATTCTATGACTCATTACTTCCTCCTAGACTAAGGACCAGTCTCACCACGACCATAAACAATGACTCTTTACATCAAACCACGGGTCGTTCCTTGACCTGTTACTCTCGACTTTGACCCTACAGTACCTCACCATGAACACCTCCTACGAATCATTGGTGGAACCAACGATCTGTACCTTGACTCATTTTGTGATAAATTTCCAGATTTCTGCCACATCCCATTTTAACATCCCGGGTCTAATCTTGGGCACTTCTGGGTTATTACAAGGAAAGACATCGTTGATCTCTTCCTGTGTTCCTAGCTGCCAATTTGTATCTAGGCACGATAGATTGTCAACCACTTGATTCTCACATCCTTTACGGTCCTTCACCTCAAAGTCGAATTCCTGCAATAACAAAACACTCCTGATCAATCTTGGTTTAGCATCTTTCTTGGCCATTAGGTACCTAAGCGCTGCATGGTCCATGTGCACCACCACTTTAGTTCCTAGCAAGTATGCTCGGAACTTTTCAACTGCAAACACAACAGCTAGTAGCTCCTGTTCTGTTACTGTGTCGTTTGTTTGTTCATTGTTTAGGACTTTGCTAGCATAGTAGATAGAGTGAAATATCTTGTCTCTTCGCTGACCAAGGACCGCTCCTAATGCCACCACACTTGCATCGCACATGAGCTCAAATGGTTTTGACCAATCAGGTGCTAAATGATTGGAGAGGAAATCAACTTGTCCTTCAACTCCACAAAAGCCTTCAAATAATCTTCATCAAAATTGAACTTTGCCTCTTTCTCCAACAACCAAAATAGGGGATGATCTAGCTTAGAGATATATTTAATAAAACGGCGTAGAAACCTTCACGGTACATGGTGGAGGTAACTAAGAAATGGCATCCACTTTGGCTTGATCCACCTCAATCCCTTTTTCAGAAATTTTGTGTCCCAACACAATCCCTTCTTTAACCATGAAATGACATTTTTTCCAATTAAGGACCAAATTTGTCTCAGTACATCTATTTAATACCTCGTCTAAATGTGTCAAACAGTCATCAAATGAGTACCCCACAACTGAAAAGTCATCCATGAAGACTTCCACAGTATCTTCCACCATGTCAGAAAAGATGGACATCATGCATCTCTGGAAAGTGGCATGGGCATTGCAAAGACCAAAAGGCATCCTCTTGAATGAGAAAGTGTCATAGGGATATGTAAATGTGATTTTTTTCTTGATCCTCGAGTGCGATTGAGATTTGATTGTATCTCGAGTATCTATCCAAGAAATAATAATACTCTTTACAGGCCAGTTGCCTAACATTTGGTCAATAAATGGAACTAGGAAATGATCCTTCTTTGTCCAGGAGTTTAACTTACAGTAATCCATGCAAACTCTCCATCCCATGACTGGACGAGTAGCTATCAATTCATTCTTTTCATTTGAAACAACCATGATGCCTCCTTTTCTTGGGCAAGCACTGTATCAGGCTTACCTAGTCACTATCTGCGATAGGATATACCACCCCTGCATCTAGCCATTTAATAATCTCCTTCTTGACCACCTCTTGCATAGGTGGATTCAACATCCTTAGATGTTCAACTGATGGGCTGCAATTTTCTTGAAGAATGATTTTGTGCGTGCAAATCCCCGGAGGAATACCAATGATATTAGCTATTGACCATCCTATAGCTCGAATGTGCCTTTTCAACACCTCAATGAGTTTATCTATCTGCAATGGGTTGAGCTTCACTGAAACGATAACCGGGAGCATTCCATTCTCCCCCAGGTATGCATATTGTAGGTGAGTGGGCAAGGGTTTGAGCTCCAGCTTTTGTGGGGTCACAATCGATGGCTGTGACGGAGGAGTTGTACGATTCTTTATATCAAGGTCCAGGTTTCTTGGTGGGAAAGGATAATTGCTTATCTCCTTACACATATGATGAACCTCCTCGAGTTCTTCACTTTTCAAAAAAACATCGACAATAAGTTCTCCAACAACCTCTTCCTCAATTATCCACAATAGCCTGCATTGGGGCCGTATTGTTTTCTGTTGTTTGAGCTGCCACCCGAGATGCTAACTCGTTCACCCGCTCCTCTAATTGTTAAATTATGACATCATGACTCTTTACAGTGGTTTTTAGGTGCAAGAGTTTACTCCATAAATCTTAAACTCCCTCTTTAGTTGAAAGGACCTTTTCAAGCACCACTTTGAGAGTACTTTCCATATGGGATGGAACTGACTCATTGCTCTCCTGACTACTCGTATCGACTGACTGAACATTGTTCCAACCTTGGTTCCATAATAAACATACTCATAGTCTTGGTTGGCTTGGTTGTATCTTGTATGGAAACCCTTCATATAGTTCATCAACAACTCCATCTACTTCATCATGACTAGCAACATTGCATCTTTCTTCCCCTCTCTACACCACATCTTGTCCACTCGCTTGATGATCTCCACACAAGGCACCCCCTCCGAGTCTGGTGATTATCCTCTCAAAACTACTCATGAGCCACACACGATAGGTTAGTAGCAACCACTATGATATGGAACTAATTCAAGTTAACAATCAACACAAGAATATCAAGCGTTAGTCCCCGGTAATGGCGCCATTTTTTATAACGTCCAAAATATATCCTTCATGCAAAGAATATATATGACTGAAGTATCAAAACAAGTAACCCGATGGGTGTTGGGTTCGAATGTCACAAGGACTAGTGAATGATAGTTACAAGTGTTGGTTGAGAAATTGAAGTTAGCTTGCACCATGTAGACTTAACATAAAAACAAATAAATTTGGGGGGATTAGAATTTGTAGTGAATTATGTTTGGTAATTCAGTGGAATAAAATAGCAAGATCATCAAGGTTGTCAACAAGAATGTGAAAGACTAGAGGTGTGGTGTAGATGATATACTAACTAGATAGGGACATGCTAGGTCATCTTATAAGTT
This sequence comes from Datura wrightii, assembly GCA_035772735.1. Taxonomy (NCBI): domain Eukaryota; kingdom Viridiplantae; phylum Streptophyta; class Magnoliopsida; order Solanales; family Solanaceae; genus Datura; species Datura wrightii. The sequence continues at coordinate 93,011,147 of JASDFA010000018.1, forward strand.
CAATTAATGTAAATAATCTCGGGAAGTGGGTAATTACAGCTTTTTATCCTTATAACTACCTCTTACTAGAGTTTTATCAAACCTCTAGCCATTATTTAGCTCAACCCGATTAGATTTGGATTAGAAGTTGCACTAATTTCTAGCTATTAGCTACTAATGAGGAATGAGACTGCAATTTTATCTATTTCTAGCCCAATTTCACAATCTCTCATCCATAACCAGTATTAAATTCTCTCCCAATACTTAATTATTCTTTTACAAGCAACAATCAAACAAGAATAAATAAACCCATATCATAATCAATGGATCTTCCTTTATAGACTAAAGAGCATCTAACAGATTTATACTTATTTAAACAATATGAAGATGACTCTAGCAGTACCCACTCTAATTAAATATTCATCATCACACACCTCTAGTTAATGATTTAGCTACTCATGATTAAGAAATTAAAAAGCACATTCATCAATAAACCCATTGAATTTAATAACAAGAGTAGTAAAATCAAATTCACAAAAATAATCTCCAACAATGGTTGTAAGTTACTATTAAGAAGAAGTAGAGAAGAGTACTTTTTTAATGTTTATCTAACAAAATCTCTTTTTCTCTGCTAAGAGAATGTTCTAAAGCTAAGAAAGGAAATAATGACATGATATTCTCATCTCTCTATATCTCTCCCCCAATACACAGTACTTTATCTAGTATTTATATCCAGGAAAATAGGGCATCTTCCATCTCTTTTTTTGTGCTGGACAATTTTACCCCTAAGCATTGTTCTAGAATCGGCGGTGATACCGGCGAAACGCCGGTTCCAATTCGCGAATGTCGGTTATATTATCTGAGCCATCACTCAACTCCAGTGAGCATCGGTGACTCATCCGTCGTTTATCCGATCTCAATCCGTGAACCGCCGGGTCTTTGTTCTTCATTCCAGAAAATGGGGTGTCTTTCGGCGACTAGACAAGAGGTAGTTACAAGGCTGAAAAGTTGTAATTACTCACTTCCCAAGATTATTTACACTAATTGAACTTATAAGATGACCTAGCATGTCCCTATCTAGTTAGTGTATCATCTACACTACACCTCTAGTCTTTCACATTCTTATTGACAACCTTGTTGATCTTGCTATTTTATTCCACTGAATTACCAAACATAATTCACTACAAACTCCAATTCCCCCATATTTATATGTTTCTATGTTAACTCTATGTAGTGCAAGCTAACTTCAATTTCTCAACCGACACTTGTAACTATCATTCACTAGTCCTTGTGGGATTCAACCCCGACACCCATCGGGTTACTTGTTTTGATATTTTAGCCGTGTATATTCTTTGCATGAAGGATATATTTTGGACGTTATCAACTTTTCACAGGCATCTGCATTACATATATGTTTTGCAGATGGAGATCTCCACAGGTATGAGACAGTAAGCCTATAGCCTATTACCTATACCTACATTGAACCTACATTCCGTAGAGCTATATCTGCAGCATGCAGTTGCTCAACAATGCCTCAACTTCCACACACCTGCTTTCAATTAAATTTTCAAGAAAGTTTGAATACATTCAAAATCTAACGAGTACTTAGACTTCCCCGAAAGATATAATAACAACATCACACCAACTTGACCATTATGACTACTCAATGACTTCCCTTAAGAAGGACATTACCCCATCAATCATCGGGAAACGTCAAGTCACCATTTCTACGAACATTAATCAATTCATTTTCAAAAACTCAACACACTCACTATCATGACTACATTTTATCCAGATTATCAAAAAAATAAGAAGTAATGATGATTTTCCCTTAAGAAAGACGTCACTCAATCCATCATAATGAAAAGTCAATCATCACAAGTAATTGGGATACTCAGACATCACCCTCAATCTACAATTTCATGGAATTACATTGCACTAATCATATAGAATCAAATGAAACAAGAATTTTTACTCATTTTGCAATTTCAAAACCACCCATAAATACCTACAAGAATTCAATTTTAAAATAGCATGGAGAACACACATTAAGGAAATAGGGGAAATGTCATTTTTATCGAACAGCAATAATGCTCCACAACTCATAAGCAAAAATAAAAATTGAAGCATAAGAGTATACCCAAATAAGGTGAGGAGAAATTAAAAGTTGAAACTTTAAGCGCTTCACAAAATAAGGATGGTAGTAGCCAGCCCACGCTTTTCTTCTATAGTGTGAGATTTTCTGATGAAAGAAAAGAGAAAAAGTGGTGAGTTTTATAGGTGGGAGAAAGGTGAAAAGGTTGTATGGAGTTAATGGGGGTAGTATAGAGATAAAGAGGTGGAGAAAATAGTGTAATGGTGCAAACGTTAGGGGTTTTGGGAAGTGGAGAAGAAGGTGTAAAGTCATGGGTCGAGCCCAGGTCGGGTCAGTCAAAATGGGTTGGTCAACTTTTAATATTCTGTATACCTGCGCCTACGATGGACTTGCGACCGCAGAATGGGATCTGCGAGATGCATGCCTAACATAGGTGTGTCTTAAATTGCCTAGTGCACTGCCTGGAGTCTACCTTACACCTGTGTCTCGCAGATCTATGTCTGTGTTTCACAGCTGAGACGCATGTCTCCTATTTTTGAATAATTTGTCCCAGGTATTCTGCCTCTAATCTGTGTCACACCTGCGTCTCACAGATCCATGACTGTGTTTTTGCAGAAGAGGCAGAGGTGAGGCATTTTCATCCTCTTTTACTCAGGTATTCTAGACCTAACTTGTGAGGCACCTGCGCTCTACACATCGAGACCTGCATTTCGCAAGTCCTGCGTAGATGCTCTTCTATGCTTCCTTCAACTTTTGTTCACAATCCAACTTCCTACAACAACAAAAACAATAAAAAAGTGAAGTGGGGTTGCCTCCCAAGAAGCGCTTGATTTAACATCGCGGCACAATGGTTTCACCTCACTATTCAACATCAATTTGGAGGTTCAACCTCCTCATAAGGTACATCCACCTGCTCATCCCTATCATCGATAACGGCCACCACCTTGCACTCATCTAGTGGTTTCATTGGTTGGCACACATTGAATGTAACCTCATCACCACCGACTCAAAATTTGAGCTCATCTAGCTCGACAACCACTAGATTGTGCCCCGTGGCCAAGAATTGGCACCCAAGATAATGGGCACCTCAAGGTCCACATAACAATCTAACACAACGAAGTTCGCTGGAAGGGATGAACCTTTCCACTTTAACTAGCACATCAACAAGTATCCCTACGAGGCACTTGATAGATCGATCTTCCATGAGCAACCTCATAGTAGTCGGATTGGGATTTCCTAATCCTAACTTTTTAAAGATCACGAGGGGCATCAAGTTGTTGTTTCCCCCCGGGTCGCATAGATCCTTATTGAACAAGTACACCCCAATGGTGCAAAGAATGGTGAATTCTTTGGGATCATCTCTTTTTGAGCAGCCATGACTGCACTACAATGATGTGACACCTCCATTGTGCCCATATCAACAACCCTCTTCTTTTTCAAAAGCTCCTTCATAAACTTGGCATATCAGGGCATATGGAACAAAGCATCGACCAGCGAAATGTTTATAGACAACTTGCTGAGGATATCAATGAACTTTTTGAATTGGTTATCCTCTTTTTTCTTGATCAACCGTTGGAGGTAAGAAGGTGGACACTTAGGCACTTGTCCTTTAGCACTTGGGGCATTCTTTCCCTATTCATCATCACATATAACCTAAGGAGGATTATCAACCTCTACCTCCTCCACTATCTTATCATCATCAATAACAATAGGTGCACTTGGAACCCATCATGTAGTTCCTCATCATTTTTCTTTGAACCCACATCCACATTAGGATTAGCACCAGCATTTGCAACTACCTTTCCACTCCTTGTGACAATTGCCATACAATGGCCTTCATTCTTTGGGTTACGCATCGTGTCACTTGGAAGAGTGTCCTTCATTCTAGGATTCATTTGTGCGGGTAAATGATTCATCTGGGCCTCAAGGTGTTTGATGGAGGCCGAGTGAGAGCTCACTGTTTGGGCGAGATTGGATACCTCCCCTTTTAACTCCTGTACTCCATTATCCATTGACTCCACTTTTTTCAACACCCGAGCTAACATGTCCTCAATCTTAAAATTTGTTGGGTCACTAAAACTTGCTTGCATTGGCATTACATCAACCTTTTGAGGAGGGATGTACGGATTTGAACTTCAATGATTGTACCTATCCCCTTCTCTTTTGGTCTCATGATTTCTCCATCAATTGTCCCTGTCCTCAATCTTAGAATTTGTTGGGTCACTAAAACTTGCTGGAGTTGGAATTATATCATACTTTTGAGGAGGGATGTATAGATTTAAACTTCTATGATTGTATCTATCCCCTTCTCTTTCGGGCTCACGATTTCTCCATCAATTGTCCCTCTCTCTCCAACCTTGGTCTTCCCTATCTCTCCAACCTAGGTTCCCATCTCGAGGATGCCAAGGGCCTTGATTGGCACCTTGGTACCCAAGATTAGAACCCACTATCTCATCATGTATTGAAATTCTTCATTATATCTAGCTTGGGTAACATCTTCCTCAAATGAGTTGCGTCCTTGGGCTCCAATAGTGTTAACACTTTGGTTTTGGACCCTATCACATGTTTTGCAAGCATCTCCACTTGAGTCATCATTTTCTCCAACATTTCATCTCTTCTCTGCATTTCAGTTATCATATGGTTGAAAGATGCATTTAGGGACACCCATGTCTCCCTGGTGTGCCATGCCCGATTGGTCTTAGTCATTTGATCCAAGAGTGCCTTGGCAAGTTTGTAGGTCTGGTCCATGATTGAACCACCAGCCAGATTATTTCCCACAGACTTATTGATTGAATCAAGGGACCAATAAAAACTTTGAAGAAGTACCCATCCGGCAGTCTGTGATTTGAGCAAATGGCAAACTTTTGTTTAAGCCTCAGCCATACCTCATGAATGGTTCTCGGGGGAGTTGTCAAAAGTTTGTGATCTCATCACGTAGTTGAAGCATTTGAGAGGATGGAAAAAATCTATCACGGAATGCTTCAGTTAACTTGTTCCAAGATGTAATGGACCTAGGAGGCAGCTCCTCCAACCATGTCATAGCCTCTTCCGTTAAAGAGAATGGGAATAACCTCAAGCGTATTGACTCTTGCCTGATATTAGATATGTTGGATGGTTGATAAATTTCAATGAAGCTCCGAAGATGCCGATTAGCATCCTCGCTAGCTAGTCCACCAAATAGTCCTTTCATTTGCAAAAGATGTAACATGGTTCTTGTCACATGGAATACGACATTCCCTACCGTTGGTGGTAGATGAATGGCACCAGCTATATTCTATCCATGGTCTCATCTTCCATATCCATGAACCTATCCACGCTACCAGCATCACTAGTGTGGTTCATCTTTGCACTCCTAAACAATTAACAAAAGCACAAAACAAAATAAAAACAACACAAGATGCAAAATAAATTTGAATCAATAAACAACAAATGCCAATCCCATCTCAATCCTTGTAAACGGCGTCATTTTTTTGATAAAGCTCAATACGACTCTCCCTTTTAAAGGAGATGGCTACGGTCATTATCAAAAAACAAATTTCCAATGAGTGTCAGGGTTGAATCCCACAGAGCTTGAGGAGAGATTATCCAAAAATTGCAAATCAACTCAAACTTGCTAGAGTCATGTCTAAACAATATAAAGTAAATATTGGGGGAAAAGAAGCAAGTATTGATATCAAATTTGTGAAACAAAGCAGGGTCAAGCGATTTGTTGCAATCAATGAGAGTGACTAGGGGTGTGCATTTAATGGGGCATTAACTTGATAGGGGTTGATTAAAATGTCTTAAATTCAATTAGATCATAGATAGCATTGTCTATAACTACACCCTATGTTTCTCAACCAAAAGATTCTCTTAACTTGTGTTTTCTCAAACCCCAAAGCTACAATCACAAATCAGCCAACAAAGCTTGAAGAAGGATTAAACTCTCTCTAGCCTTAACCCTTTAATAAAGTATGAATATGGATATTGACTATTTCTAGCTCAAACCCAAGTATCAAACACCCAATTCCTCATTATTGGATGCTCACCCAAACCTCACTTCCCTCTTTCAAGCAAAACCCAGATAAAAAAGCTAAATCAATGTATGCAACCATCAATAATAGATCCATGCTTACTACTAAAATCTAAGAATAATTCATCAACACCCAATCAAATCTAGACAGCCATCATGCACACACACCCCTAGCAAGAAACTTAGCTACTCATAAGTAAAGAAACAGAAATTATAGCCATAAGGAATTTCTCCAAATTCATCATATTAAGTAAGTAATTTCAAGCATAAGATCCACAACAATGGAGTTCTTGCCCAATGTAAATTGAAGAAGACAAGTAAATTGTACTTTCCTTTCTATCTCTATCAACTTCTCTCTACAAAATCAATATGAAATAATGTGTGTATGTACAGCTGGGGTAGAATCTCTGAAATTCCTTTTGCAACAGCTTTCCAAAATTTTCCTTGGAAGCTTCCCAGGTACGCTTGTGCTTAATCTGGACGAAAGTTCCCTCAACAGTGACACGGGTCACTTGTGCGAGACCTGCATTCCACAAGTACAAATCTGCGGCTCGCAGCTACTCCTCAAGCCTAGACAGTGATCTTGTAGGTCATCTGTAGTGAAACCTATGGTTTGCAGATGCTTATCTGCGGCTCACAGGCCTGGTTTCAACACATTTTCAGATTCTCTTCCTTGGAAACTGCATTTCGCAAGTGCCTATGTGCAGCACACATGTCCCTTTTTTCCCAATAGATTGCTTTCAATTTTATTATTTCATTTTATTTGTTTAAGTCAAATTCCTTACACAAGAAGAGAAAAGGCATAAAACCTTCCTAATTTATGTGAAAACAAATCAATAGCTCATGCTTAAAAATCCAAATGAGTTGGCAAATCACCAACTCATCAACAGTCTTTCGCAAAGATGGACCGTATTTCGTTCCATCATTTGAACCCATGAGTACCAACCTTTTGAGTGAAAGTACGATTCAATGGATGGACCATCCTTTCAAAGGACAAACCACACCTTGAACCATACATTGATGCACTAAGTTGGAACATTCGGACTCGAACAGGGTACGGTCCATCCTTTGAAGGTATGGACTGTCCCTTCAACCATCCCTTATTAATTTTCTATTGTTTACGTGATACCCTGAGTCCATGTTCTAAAAACTTTGTGCATGATTATAGGTAAATGGGATGCAAAAAAGCACTACAATGAGGAGGCAAGTCAAGTACACCCAAGAGGTCCCGCTTAGTGGACGAGGACGAGGAGAAATACTTGCCTCCAAGTAGAAGGAGAGTAGAGGTGTCACCCATTCCATCAGCTTGGGTGGCATCCACTGAGACACCGGCTTCAGATCTTCATCCTAGTCTGATGATGACCATGATCAAGCCCAATCTCAGGGGCCCCAGATAGAGATTTCCTCCAGCAAGGCCGTTGAGGAGGAATCATCTGGTCAGACCTCATCTGCCCCAATAGTAGATTTGAGACAAAAATAGGGGAGGAGATATTCATGCTTATGTAGGCAGTCCAGGGTGCTCGGGAGCCCTATTTGCAGGGCCCAACATGATTAGTGGCTAATTTGTTGGGGGATCACAGAGGAGAGGACTATTAGCTCCACTAGGTTGGAGTCATATCCTAACATTATAGAGCAGCTCAAGTTTCAGCATTGGGAGTTTCTGTTTCGGCCAGTGGGTAAGTATATCTAGACACTGGTTCAGGAATTATATACAGTCTATGGGGCGACCCTCTTAAGGTCGAACCCAATGTTGAAGATGCATATAGAGCTATTAACCTCGGTGGTGATCCATAGGGTATTGGTTGACATCATCCCAGAGGTGATCAATCAATTTTACTTGGGTGATGATTATGAGATGGTGGATTCTTCAGCTTATGATAAGGTTGTTGATAGAGGTAGACTGGCTAAAGGATGGATAGCCGACGTGATAGCTAGAGGTACACCGATTTGGGTTGTGTCTGGTACAGCCAACATCTTCAAAAGAGACATCTGGCTTTCCACCAAGTTTTGGTGGAATGTGGTTTGCAGTAGAGTCTGCCCAACAAAGAGCGATAACAAATTACCACTTAGACAGGCTCTTGTCGTGACATCTACCGTGCCAAGAAGAGTATTGACATTGGTTAGATGGTCAGCATGGAGATGAAGGATAGGGAGATACAAAATGCCACCTCCCTCTCATTTCCCTGCCTTATCACAGCCCTATGTTAGCGGCAGGGGTTTTTATCTTGTCGGGGGAGGATATATTTATGGATGCTCTCTAGGTGACTGATATCACCAAGATGAGGGACGACACCAAGGTCATCGCGAGGAGCCATCCATGCTCCATCTTGCTGGGCAGGCCCGCTACAGAGGGTCAAGACTCCATACTGAGGAGCTCGCATCACAGCCCGTTGGTGAGGCCGACCCACCAACAAGAGCAGATTCAGCCACCGCAGCATCCATGTCAGCCGCTCCACCTAGACCACCACTTATATCCAGAGATTCACTTACTGGGTTGGCCTCGTGGGTAGTAGAGAGGAAGACAACTTGCCTGACTGATTGAGGATCTACTAGCCTTTGTGGCCACTATTGTTGAGTGAGATCTTCAGCCACTCCGGAACATAGTGAGGACCTCGCATGAGGCCTTGAGCATATGACTGGAAACCATGGATGCCCAACTACACTAGCTAGGAATAGGTGCCAGTTCGTCTGATATTGCTAGCCTCCGAGCAAACTTAGAGGAGACTAAAGCTATTGTTCTTGATATGCAAATCCATGCGCAGTAGTCAGTTGAGGTGCAGATATCTCTGGTGTAAAGGACACCGCCTATAGCCAGCATTATAAATTTTATTCAATGAGCGGTGCCTGTCCCATCAGCTCAGACTCAGCCCATACCACCACTATCAATCTCAGTTACCAGGGCCAGTACTACACAGGAGCAGGTTCCTACTCAGACTCTGGCCCAGATAGCAGTTCATGCCTCAGCAGCAGTTAAGGGCAAGGCTCCAACCTTGGAAACTCCACCAGTAGAGTTAGAGTTATCCACTGTCGAGGCAGAGGCCCTCAAGAGAGCGATAGCGACATCACTATTGCACACCCAAGGTTGTGCTCATGATATAAGCATAGCACCTTATACCACCACAACATAATGAGCAGTAGCGCGGTCTGAGTGCTATAGGAAGTTTGTAATACCTTTTTTGCCCTTTTACTTTGTTTTGTATATGCATTGAGGACACTGCATTCTCTTTAGGTGGGGGTGGATATTGTGGATGTGTGTATAATGATTGATTGTCTCAAAAATTTGATTTGTATGGTTGTACGCATTTGATGAGTTATTGATGTATGGATTGTGATCTATGTAGTCCATTTTTACAGCTTTCTTAATATAGCTTCTTCTTTTTCATTATTAGATTAGCTTCTTTTTGCTTTTATAGTGTAGAGCCCTCCTTGGTTTTCTTAGTCATGGTTCTTTCCCGAGACGGTTACTTTCTGTTGAATCTGGCAAAACTAAGGTAGTTAAGTGTCGTAGTGCATGGGCCCGATGATGGATTGCTTAGGTAACTTTGTTAAGGGTACCAACCTGCTTTGTTAAGTCATCTTCGGATAAATAGATTGTTTTTGACTTAGGTGGTGGTGGCAATCTAGCTATTTGCATACTTGAGCTGATTTTTGAAAACAATGCCCCCCCCCTCAAAATTCTTTTACCGTAATTGTTGGATATTAAGTTGTATATCTCCATTAGTGACATGACATGTTGTCAATGTGTTCCTAATTAAGAGTAATTTGTTAGTCATTTTTATATCAATATGCCAATGTGGGAGAGGAAAATTTCTCTTTCACTTGATTTGATCACCTCTAGAACTTGCCTTGCTACTTGTGCTTGAATCTAGGATTGACTATGGGTTGTAGAGATGAACTTATACCTTCTTTGTGCTTCACAAGCCACTTAGGGCTAAAGAGACCTACCAAATGATACATGTATTCATAGTCTCCCTCTTTGAGCCTTTTGACCCTTTTTCTTGATCAACCGCAATTGAACGTAAAATCGATTCTGAAATTGACCCTCTTCTGAACCCATCCTCCTTAACACATTGAAAAGAAATGAAAAATGAGCAAAATGTTGTGATTTGGTGATGATAAGGAGGGCAGGAAAGAAATAGGCTAAAAAGATGTGGTATGAGCATACCCCAAGGTGTAATTGAGTAATGAGCTAAAAAAAGAAAAAGAAAAGAATACAAAAGAGAAAAGAGAAAAGTAAACTTTGAACTCACAAAAATACTTTGGGGTGTGAAAAGTTGTCAAAAGAGAAGGGATCAAAAAGGTAAAAAGGTTGTTGAAACGTGATGAAGTGGTCAAGTATGGTAAGTGAGTCACTAAAATCTTAGAAAAGTCCTTATGTGATCTCAACCCGGATATCCGAAAAGAAAGGCACTTGAGTAAATGACAGGGCATATGGTAGTTGTGAGCTATCTTGTGAAATTTGTTGTGAGGGTTGAGTCCATTTCTCTTCTCTCTTGATCTTGTGTGTCCTTATTATGTGTGTTGCCATTACTTCAGAAAAGGACACTTTCCTTGGTCTAATTGTGACTGCATGTGGATTTGAATGGTAGCATGTTTCACTTCTCTAATTTGGGTCTATGCATGTTGAGATAATTTCATAAGTAGAGGTGCATGCTTAGTTTAAATGGTTATGAGAAAACTTTGTTTTGATTGATGGAGGGGGTGGTTGGACTGAATTTTATGTGTTAGTAGTTGTTGTTGACAACCACCCTAGTTATGATAATTTATGAATCCGAGACATTAGTTATGCATAGGATAGTTTCTCTCTTAATTTGCTTAAGGACAAGTAAATGCTTTAAGTTGGAGGTATTGATGTGTCGGAGATTAGAGACACATATTTGCTTGTTTTCTTAGCAATTTACATGCCCTTAGGAGTTAAAATTAAGAAGAAACTAACATTATTACTCTATGTTACAGGATCCCAAGACATTGGAAGAAGAAAGGAGTTTAGGCTATAAACTACTCGAAAGACGAGGAAATAGATGGATCATCTGTCTGAAGGATGGTATGCCCCTCAGTCTGTCTCTTCCCAGCTACAGATTCCAGAAACCCAGTAAAATGGGTCCTTAAAGTACGGTAGAAAGGACTGACCGTCTTCTAAAAAGACAATCCGTCAATTGAAGATTTGACCAAAGCTCAGTAGAATGGAATTTCTAAAGTACAGAGTGATGTACGGGCTGTCTTTCCAAAGGATGGTCCATCTTTCAAAGGAACACAGGTCAAGGGACAGAAGCTGAAAAGTAAAAGATGGTTCAAAAGACAGTTCGTCCTTCAAAGGATGGACTGTCCCTACACACCTAGCACTCCGATGTTCAAATTAAATGGGCTTTTCAAGCATAGTGTAAATACATTTTTCTTGTAATTTTTCTAGGAGTTTTTACATTCCTTAGTTCATACTTAGTAGAGATAGTAGAACTTAGCTAATTGTAGCCCTAGTTTCTAGTAGATAGTAGATTGTAGATCTAGCTTTGTAATTGAAGATTCTCATTCATCAAGTGAAGATTTCAATTTCTTTTGGTAAGAAAGTCTTATTACTTTGCTTTTCTTCTTCTAGCCATGGGTAACTAAACCCAGATCTAAGGTTCACAACCCTAATGATCCCAATTTGTTAAAATTGAGTTTGGGCTTATGAATATTTGATTGATTTTTTCTTTGTGGTGTGTGATTGGTGATGAGAGTCATCCAATCCTGCCCAATTACCTTTTGAAAGAGAAAATTTAGGTCAGATTAGCATAAATCAACAATGACTCAGTGCATAACCTTTGTCTAATGGGTTCTCCTAGACATAGGTTGGATTCCAAATTGGCAAACAAGCAATTGGTTAGAAGGGAGTTCTCTTCAATTTGATAAAATTAAAGTAGATTGACACCTATGGTGCTATTTAAAGATACGCATGGGTTTCCCAAGTAAATTGCTTGCATGTTCATCCTTAGTCAACTCTCAATTCTCACATATTGGTTGATTTAGAGGGATCGACCTAATATTGGGGTCAATTTCCTAGAATAATCTCTACTTACTTAAAACCCTAGCTTAGTGCAGTCTGTAGTCGTAATTGATTTCTATTACTTACAATCCAAATAGATCCTAATCTTGCAATACTTTACTATTTAGCACTAGATAGTTTGGGTTAAAACTGGTCTATGGGATTTGACCCCAACTCCTTGTTGGGTTCTATATTTGCATCAATCATTTACACAACCCGATACTGGGAGTGGATTTGAGTGACATCAAATGTGTCCAAACGGACACACAAGTGTACATGGTCATCAATTAATATAGGATTTTTAAGTCCAAATAACGTACTCACAGGGACTTGTTAGATTATTTGTCCAAATTAAACTCTTATTCAAACTATTCAAAAAAACAAATGTTTCTTAGAGAATTGTTTATACTACTAACTAAATAAATTCAAGACTTAAGAAAATATATAAATGATTGGTTGGTTCTCAAGTGATATAAAAGATCCAGAGTCTTGGCAAATTTTGGCAATCCAGTTGAAGTATTAAATTGCTATACTTATTCGCTTTCCTGAGTTACTAGTTGCAGGTTGATATTACTTAATTGAATATCATTTCCAATAACTCTAAGACTCTTGACTACTCCTACATCTATATTTCTATGGTCATAAAAAAATAGTGAAGTGCATGTAAGATTTCGTCTGTATTAACTAAGCAAGACTAATGGGTATATTCCTATTCACATTAGCGAATCGCTCCCCTTTCCCTATAAGGCTCACAAACAAGCCCTATTTCTTCTTATTTCCCTCGCAATTCTCTTTTCCAAGTTCAATTAATAATTCGTATATAGTGATTATTTATTTCGTCAACTAATCAAATAATTCAGACCAAGAAGAAATAAATAACTCAATAATAGAAAGATTTGATAAATATAAAAAAATAAACATTCAACCTTTATGTTCATGCCGAAATAATATAACTAAAGTGTTTAGCCACTCATGATTCCCAAAATATTAAGGAAATTAATGATTTTACAAGAGAAAGATGATAAATAGTTAAGAAAAGAAGTAACCCAAAGAGAGAAACTAGTCGTGCCCTTGCTCTCCTCTCCAATTTAGTCTAACTAGCAAAATAATCCTCTAAAAAGTCAGGGTTCATATATGTGGTAAATGGAAAATACCCCCTTAGCCCTGCTTAATTTTCGCTTAAAAGTTCCAAAAATTTGGGTTCCGAGATGGCCCTGGCGCACTGTGCCAGCTGTTGCACCATCCTGTTGACTTTTGATTTTTCTGAAGTTATACCTCTAGTGCACCATGCCAGTTATGTCTCCAGAGTGTTAGAGAAAATTATGTTGAACCTACCTCTAGCACGCCACGCTAGCTATCTCACAGAGTGTTAGGAAAAATTTTGCTAAAGTTTATGGCTGCCACTCTGCGCCAACTATTTCGCCAACTTGCTGGAATTTTTCGTTTTAAGTTTTGAGCTAGGTGCGTCATACCAGCCAGTGCACCAGTTTCTAGACTTGTATTTTTCTAAAGTTTGGGCCCTGGTGCAATACGCCAACCAATGCACCATCTTGGGTTTGTCCAGGAACACCTCTAAAGTTGCTCCAAAGCTCCGGACCTTCCTTTATAGCTCTTTTTCGATCGATTTCCACTAAATTCACTTATTAAGAACCTATAAAGTCAATCATAGGAATATAACCATAATCCATAAAAATGATACTCAAAGAGATGACAAAAGTACTAAAATGTGAGGAAAATAAAGACTAAAAATACATACTTTTGTCCTCTCATCAACACCCTACACTTAAACCCTTGCTCATCCTCGAGCAAGTAACTTAATCTCTATACCTTATCTCTATATGGACTTACACCAATTAAATAGGTCTACTCAAGCTACAACTAATATGACGATATCGACATTGCAAGTTTTTAACACAGCATGCCTCATCTTTCAAAATAAGCTCAAGAACAACCTTTTAAGATGACCTAACCTCAAGAATTGACTCAAGCTCTATGAATATTGGTAACAAAAACTTGTCAGCTAATCAAGCGATCCAATATTTTACCTATCCTATGTCAACCATGTGCCCTCACAAACAAGAGAGTTGCTCACCTTTTTTTCACAAGAATATGAAAGAATCATATGTACGGGCGTATAAATTAAGAAATTCATGCTCACTCTCACAAAGAATTTCATGAAACATATGATGAACCGTAGGTTTGCCCTTAGTGTAAATACTCCACTAATAAAAGAATGTCAAAGCTACAATCAAGTAGGACTTAAATGGTTAAAATGTAGGCTAAGGGACGAGTAGAGATTATTTATCCAGAATAGTGGCTAACCTCCCTACACTTTAATACTTTACTACTTTTTTTCAATTTTAGCACACTCTTTGATCTTCTTACTTTACTCCCTATGCCTTCCCTAGATTGAAATTCTTGCAACTTGGGATAGTAGTAGGGAGTTCTTGACAATATTTATTCATTTCAGCTTATTCATTCTCTTTTCTCATCTTTCTACTAACATCACCTTCCTTGGTTTACATTTTTCACCTTTTTTCTTCTCTTCTAACTTCCGTACTTATATTCCCCCTTTTTTATTCAGTTGTGCTCCTTTCATATAAAATTTCTCTTTTTTAAATTTTAAAGTGTTTTAGAAGTTATTTGGATCAAATAAAGGTTATTAGAACAAAAAGGGATTTAGCTTCTAACATGGCTACCAAAAAAATAGGCTAAAGGCTCAACATGGCTAACTAAGGATATCATGAATGGGTAAATACTTCATATGATAAAAGTAGGCTAATCAAGAAACGCCTATATAATCTCCTAATTCAACACCCTTCATTTCGTTTAGCACACATATTGGCAAGTTCTAAACATCAATATAAAAGTACGGAATATATGGAAATTATCTCACACACACATGGCACATCTTCAACTCGATATGGATTCACGTAGACCCTCAATTAGGCAAACAATAAAAAGAAATCCATATCAAACCAATACCATCACAGAAGAGTCTAGAAAATGAGTCTAGGTGTCTCAAAAAGATGTCATTCATATTTTTGCACAGCATGTTTTCAACTTTCAAAAACCAATACTTTCATTATTTGGTCAAATTGGCACATAACCTGAGAAACTAGCATTCAAATGGGTTCCTAATGACTAACTTTTTGTAAGACGATTGCCAACCATCCATCATTGGAAAAGCCTTTTCTTCTCATAAAAAAGTTAAAACTACTCCTAAAAAATAAAATATTTATCCAATTCAAAGGTCTCCCCTTCGAAAAAGAACCGAGGACATAAGAAAAATTGAAGGGTAGATGAGCCATGCTATTTTTTGAAACTTTTCAAATAAAAACTTGATGGAATACTCACCTTTAACCTCAAAATTTCAAAAGATATCCCCTAATCCCACACTTAAAGTTATGTTATGTGCTCGGAGCATCTATAAAATAAAATAAAACATCGGTGAGAAATATTCTCTGAGACACTCTAAGGCCTAGCTAGCAACATATTTCTATGACTCATGGGTTGCACGACCTCACACTTAATCTCAAGACGTGCTCCTTATCTTTAATTTTGGGTACTCAGACTCCCCTTCTCTGCACACAAAACAACCAAAAATGATACTATAAAACTACACTATTACAAATTGTATTGCCTTCCAATAAGCACCTCATTTAACATCGCAACATGATGGAAGTCTCAGCTCAAGAAACCCTCAAACGTTTTCTCCTCCTTTTCGAAGGCTTCTCAAATTCCTTTCTTCTTTTCTTTTACTCTATCTCATCACCACTCAGCTTATGCTTCAGCCACATTCAAAATATGAGCAACTTGACATGGCTCTCTCCTATCACTTCTCCACAGAGTTTCTCAGCTTCCTCTTACTCCACCCTACACTTATCATGGACCACCTCTGTGATCATGTATAAGTCTTTGTAGTGTGAAAGTGTGGAGATAGATTTATCCACATTAAAAGTGGCCTCCTCATCATGTACTCTTATCTTGAGCTTTCCCACTCTTATATTGATGATGGCCCCTCCAGTAGCTAAGAATGGTCACCCCAATATGAATGGAACCTTTTTATCTGCTTCAAAATCAAGAATTATGAAGTCATCGGGAATCACAAACTTACCAACTCAAATGAGAACGTCCTCAACGATGCCGTTTGGAGTGATATACAATCTATCGGCCAGCTGTAGAGTGATTACAGTGGGTCTCGGTTCTATCAAACTAAGTGTATTGAACACAGATAAGGGCATCGAATTGATACTTTCCCCCAAATCATAGAGAGCTCGCCCCACTTTATTTAACCAATTTGTATAGGGAAGGTGAAACTCCTTGGGTCTTTTAGCTTCTAGGATATCTTGCTCAACACCCTTGAGCTGCACTCTTTAGTAAGTGAAACTGTCTCAAACTTGTTCAATCTCCACTAGCAAGCAACTATATCCCTCAGATACTTTGCATATTTGGCATCTCCTTTAGGGCCTCAATCAGAGGAGTGTTTATGCGTAGTGATCTTGGGCAGATTTATATGCCCAAGTGATACTCAAAAGTATCATTTTCGCCTTGTTTATCTAGCAATGTGTATACATTTTCATGTAATTGGTAATAAAATGTGAATTTATACTAACCAACATGATTAGCATTGTTTTGCAGGTAAAATGTGATTTCGAGAAGCTAAAATGCATGTTGGATGATATCGGAGTTGGACTTGGATGCGAGCAAGGGAAAAGGCATTGGACAGCATGAATTAAAGGGGCTCCGCGATGGATCCGTGTCACGCTGCCATCGCGGAGGCATTCTTCCTGGATGGGAAAATTCATCCAATTTCTAGTGGAGGTCCGCGTTTGATCCGTGGCACGGAGCCAGTGCTCCGTGATGCACGTCGTGCCACGTTGAGCTTGAATTCCCAGACCCCCAGTTCCAGTGAGGGTCCGCGTTCATGGCGTGTCACGGAGGCAGTGCTCCGCGATGCACTCCGTGACACGTTGCTCATTATTCCAGGAAAAATTCCCAGCAGTATAAATAGAACACTTAAGTTCATTTTTCATAATTCAGACTTGGTGGAGCAAGGACGTGGGTTATAGCTAGTTGAGGGACGAAAAGTTCAGGGTTTTTTCTCTCTTTCTTTCTTCTTTAATTCAATTGCTTGTATGATTAACACTCGTTTTATGATGATTAATCCACAAATGAGTGGCTAATTCCTCTCCTTGCTGAGGTTATGAACAATTGTGATGAAATTTGATTATTGATTATCTGGTTTTTCATCTTTTCTTCCATGTTGTTCTATTAATTCTTGTTCTTACTGCATTGGTGTGTGGCCTACATTAATGCACATCTAAAAAGTCCGGTTTCACTCGAGAGAGCACGAAATTGGAAAGTTGTGAATTAATAGGATATGTTCTTTACTTGATTTGGGAAAATTGGGTCTTGATTTGCTTTCAGGATAGAAATATACCTGAAAGTCGTATTAGTCAATTTAGGAACCGGAATTGTATGGCTAGGACATGAATTGCATTTGATCACAGAAATGTAGACGGATGGTTCATGATTCTTAAGTGAGATTAAATACGAGAGTTTTAATCTCTTGGCAATTGTTCTTGGCTAGCAACAGGAAGAAAAGATTAACCAATTTATGATGATAATCAGTTTCATTACATGTTCGTTTAATCTCAGCATGCTTTCATCCATAGTTCAGATTCAAAGTAGATAATTGTTCTTAGTTTTAGTATAAAAATTTATAAAACAAACTATTAACTTTTTGGTTATGTTGTTTTTGGCATATTTAGAAGTAAAATATAGTATACTTGAGCAAATTGCACTTAATCCAAGTCCCTGTGGGATCGATACTTGGCTTACTAAAGCCACTTACTACTTGTTCGACGCACTTGCGTGTCGGTTTTATAACCCACAAAACCAACCGAACAAGTTTTTGGCGCCTTTGCCGGGGACTTGGCAATTGGTGAATTTGTTTTAAGTGTAAATTACTGTATTTTTATTTTTCTTAGTGTTGACAACTTGGTCTTAGCCTGTATTTTGCAGACTTAATTGCTGTGAACACTGGCAAGAGACAAAGAGCTGGTGGAATCTTATACAGAGCCTGAAAGAATATTTCACAGTAATAGAAGAGAAGCACTACAAAGAAAGTTGCAGTTGCTCAGATAGATGATCATGGAGCAACAACAGAATCCACTAGTAGTAAGGGCAGTGTTAGTGCCCGAAGAAGCAGCAGCACGGCCGGTTCGCGAGATGGCAATCCCATATGCCAATAATGTTACATCAAGTATCCGCAAACCAGAGCCTGGAGGGAGATTTGAACTTAAATAAAATATGGTGCAATTGTTGCACACAAGCGGGCAATTTACTGGTCTCCCTCATGAAGATCCACAACAGCATCTCCAAAACTTTTTGGAGATAAGTGACACTTACATACCCGCTGGAGTGTCACCAGACTATGTCCGGCTTACATTATTTCCATTCTCATTACTAGGAGAAGCCAAGAGGTGGTTGAAAGCTGAGCCACCGAATTCTATTTCTACGTGGGATGATCTTGCACGGAAATTTTTGATAAGGTTTTTTCCCTCTGGTAAAACAGCAAGACTTAGAAGTCAAATTCTAAGTTTCAAACAGAGAGAGGGAGAAAATTTATATCAAGCCTGGGAGAGATTTAAATCCATGTTGCGGGACTGTCCTCATCATCATCAGTACAATGATGTGCTGGTGCACACATTATTGAGGGTTTGGAACCCCACACCAAAATATTGCTAGACTCAGCAGCTGGAGGGCAAGCGCTGGAAAAGACTTATGAGGAGCTGTATACCTTGTTGAACCGGATTTCACAGGGCAATCCAGAATGGAATGCTGATTCATCAAGAGGTGGGACAAGGAAAGCAGCAGGAGTACTTGAAGTGGATGGATTCACAGCTATCGCTGCACAGATAGCTGCCTTGCAAAATTAATTGAACAACCACTTCAGCAACATGACGTTGAACCAGCCTCCAGCCCCAGTTAATGCAGTCCAACAGATGTGGTGTGAAGTGTGTGGAAGCAGTGAGCACTCAGTTGAGTGTTGTGGAGCCAATCCTGACTTGGTAAACTTTGTGGGTAATGCACAAAGAAATCACCAGCAGTATGGTAGTAGCTACAATTCAAATTGGAGGAATCACCATAATTTCTCATGGGGTAGCAACAACCATCAAGGCCAAAGTTCGGGTCAGGGTGTGCAAAGGAATCAAGGAGGGCAACAGAACTACCAAGCTCAATTCAGAAACAACAATGCACCTCCTCCACCACCATCACCCAGCATTGAGGAGATGTTCAAGACCATGATAGCTAACCAAGCTCAATTGCAGGCTGACTATGTGAAATTGGCAGCCGAAGTGAAAAACAATCAGTTAGCTACCAAGGCACTTGAATATCAATTTAGGCAATTTTCTAGTGCCCAAAATACAAGGCCTAGAGGAGGACTGCCGAGCGACACGGATCCCCATCCCAAGAAGGTAAATGCAGTGACCACAAGGAGTGGTTTGCAGCTGAAAGAGGTAGAACCAGAAAGACCACCTCAACATTCGGGAGCAGCAGAAGTTGAGAGGGAGCAAAGTTCTGAAAGGGGGAAAACCAAAGAAGCTGAATCAGAAAGACCTCCACCCCCGTTCCCTCAACGACTCAAGAAACACAAGGAGGAGGCGTGTTTCAAGAAATTCATGGAGGTGCTTAAACAGGTACATGTTAACTTACCTCTTGTTGATGTCTTGCAGGGAGTGCCTAAATATGCCAAGTACATAAAGGACATCGTGGCCAACAAAAGTCGGTCGACTGAGTATGCTACGGTGGCTCTAATGGAGGAGTGCACTTCCCGGATCCAAAATAGACTGCCCACAAAGCTAAAAGACCCTGGGAGTTTTACTATCCAGCTTACTATTGGGCAGAGCATCCGAACTCGTGGATTGTGTGACTTGGGAGCGAGCATAAATTTGATGCCATCTTCGGTATTCAGAAAGTTGGGTCTAGGGAGTCCTAGACCCACAATGGTAATCTTGCAGTTGGCGGATCGATCCTTAGCCAGACCGGATGGCATTGTTGAGGACGTTCTGGTGCAAGTTGGCTCCTTAATTTTCCCGGTAGATTTTGTCGTGCTGGATTTTGAACCAGACGCAGAAGTCCCATTTATTTTGGGACGTCCCTTCTTGGCAACCGGGAAAGCACTAATCGACGTAGCTGCGGGGCAACTCACAATGCGAGCACATGATAAGGTAGAGGTGTTCGATGTGTATAAAGCACCCAAGCTCCCGACGGTGCATGAAGAACTCTCGGTGATCAGTGTGATTGATCATGGTGATGACAAGCAGATGAAGGATTCCCGAGAGTTAATGGGAAAACCACTGGAAAGGTGTAAGCACTACTGGGGGGAGGACGGTGATCGAGAGAAATCGTCCATCACCCTAGTGGACAATTGAGCCTAAACGACGTTGAGCCGCGACGGTAAACCAGGCGCTGCACGGGAGGCAACCCGTGAAATTTTTTCTTTTAGTTTGTAAAGTGAAAATAGATCTTTCATTTTTTTTTTCTTTTTCTTGATTTACTACAAAAATTTTCGTTTTAGTTATTGTTTTTATTTTTAGTTAGGTGAAACCTATAATTCTAACAATTTTGTATAGTGAGCTGAATTTCAGGTCAAACGGTGGAAAATGTGCACGGAATCGAGAAGGAAAAGTCGAGGTATGAAAAATTAATAAAAAGTGGAAAACAGTGAGCTGGGGCGATAGCTACGTGTCACGGAGGAGGACCTCCGCGTTACCCTCCGTGACACGTTGAGGTATAACCCAAAAATTTTAAAATTTCCAGAACAGCCTCGCGATGGCTCCGTATCACAGAGGCAGTGCACCGTGATGCACTCTGTGACACGTTGCCGTGTATATCGCGACGGGTCACACCGGGTTGCCGGGTGACCTGCGCGATTTTGTTCCTCTTTAACCCCGAAACCCTCCCTATTTCCCTCATTTTCTACTCCCTCCGCGACCAAACCCCCCAAAAACCATACCCCATCAACGTGCCACGGCGTAAGGCAACAAATTCACCGAGTTTTCTTCGATTCTTCAACTTCAAGGTATGTTTTCCGATTCCCTCTCAATTTCTTGCCAATTTTCTTCGAAATTAAGCACGGGAGGTGAGCTAAATCGCCCTATGTAGTAATTAAGCATGAATTTGAGTTATTTGTTGTTGATAAATATTCGGAATGTCGTTAGGATTATTTGAACTTGTCGATTGCATAAATTATTCGAATTTGATTGATAAAATCAATTCTACGGCTTGTTGTTGAATTTGAAGTTGGAAATGTGTTTAAATCGTGAATTTTATGCCGGGGTGTATGTGTTGAATGAGATGAGTCGATGTACAAATTGTTAGGATGTTAATAGACGACGGATTCTCGGGTTTGGGGGAAATGTTGAAATTTGTTCGAATTTGGTTGGTTGGATAGGTTCATGTATATAAGTTTTTGTTGTTATTTTTGTTTCTTTGTTTTTCTTGGCTAAGTGCGATGGTTAAAATTCTAGCGATGGTAGTGATTGTGATTAGCTGTACGATGTTTGAGTAGTACGCAGAAGTTATACCATCGAATTTTTCGAATGCACTAAGCATGATTATATAGTTGGTTGTTTTGTGTAAATAAAGATATTCTTGCCGTATTGTTGTAACCGTAGCTAAGGACTAAGTGTGGGGTAACCTAGCGTAACCCAACCTTAGCCGAAGTTAATATCCGTTAGCTTAACATTGATGTTGTTTACTTGGGTTGACAGGTGAAATGGCAAGCCGGCAAGATAAAGGAAAAGGCGCATCAACTTCAGGCGCCGGAAGGAAACAGATCAGACTGGGCACAGCAGTCCCAGCTGCACCAGCAGTTCCACGCGGCCAACGCCGCCAGTACGGAATGAGATGGGTGACCGATGAGGGGAAAAAGTAGTACGCGAAGCATAAGGAAAATAAATATTTCCCCGAGGAGCATATAGCACGGGAACCATTGGCACAGGAGTTCCCCAGAATGGTTCACCGGATCGAGGCAATTGGGCTCAAGTTCATCTTTGAGGAGCCCAAAGAATGCAATCTGCACTTGGTTCGGGAGTTCTATGCCAATTGGAACCCGACGATCAGGAGTCACACCATCAAGATCAGAGGGCAAATAGTCACTCTGGAGCCCCACCACCTCAATGCCATCATAGAAGCGTAGGACACAGACGCCCACGTCCTCCGACAGCTGAACATTACCCCACCGTATGCGTACATCAGACGCACACTGTGTGGGACCTGATCAACAGCTAGATGGAGCAGACACAAAGAGAGGGGCTACCATCAGACTCTGCCCTATTCACAGATGAACAGGGAAGCCCGAATCTGGCTGAAGATAGTCTGCTCATGCCTCATCCCGGGGGTACATATGACTGATGTAACCCGGGATCGTGTTTGCCTAGTGTACGCCCTGATGAAAGGGCTGGAGATCAATGTAGGGGCGGTTATTATATCCGCCATGAAGAGAGCCCGGTTGCACCAGGGGCACAGGTATGGTTTTGGGGGATTACTGACCACCTTTCTCAGGGGCCTCGATGTTGAGGAGGAGGCCCTCGATTATATCCCACAGTTGGAGCGGCGGGCCTTAGACGTTACTAAAACTAAGGCTCCCGACAACACCCACGGACCAGTGCTTACACTTGGCGAGCGACACGCTCGTGATGACCAGTACATGGCACGGATGTATGGGATACAGATGCTCCAGCTAAGGATAGGTGGGAGGCCGGCGACAGAGGAGGAGCTATGGCAGCTAGAGCCAGACTACCCTTTTGGCGAGAACGCCAGGGCTCTATGCCGAGTAGGGTCGGCATTTGTACAGCCCATAGATGATGACGTCCCACGGACAAGGAGACGCGTCGGGAGGACTCCGATGTGGAGTCTGATGATGACGACGGAGGTGACTCGGATATGGGAGATGAAGCAGCAGCACCCGACGAAGAAGTGGAATACTTTGACTTATCAGCGAGTTCCACCACCCGAATTTGTGCTATTTTGAATTTTTGTGAACACTGGGGACAGTGTTCGGACTAAGTGTGGGGTGGGAGTAGTTAGGTGCTGGGCTGGGCTCTGTTTTGTTGTATGCTCTCTTCTGTTAGCATGTATGTTGTGTGTCCCTGTGTTTGTGAATTTTCAAATTGTTCTGTTTCACATTGTTCTGTGTTTGTAAATATTTGTGAAATTGATGTGTGTTGCTGAATGGTTGTTAGCTGATTCTGATTCTGTATATATTTTTGTTATTTTGTTATCGAAATGATCGATTTTTTTTTGAAAATTTTAAAATTATAAAATATCTTATAAATAATTTTTCTATCGAAATGATCGATATTTTCGACATTTTTTATTTTGGGTTTCTCGGCGTTTGTTTTCAGTTCTTTTACCGAGAATGGTCCCATTGAACCGACGTCTTAAGTAGTGACCATTCCCTATGATGGATGGATGACGACCGTCTTAAGGGAAATGTAGTCGTTAGGAGTAGTTTTTTTTCTCAATTATTTTCTTTTAGTTTTTCTTTGTTGGATTGCATCCCGGAACCTGTAGTTACTATATGGTTGCAAAATTTTGGTTGCGTGTTGTACATGATAATCAAAATGCAAAGGTGATTTGTATGAAAGCATGCAAATTTGTAATTATGTTGAGATACCTAGGTTGTAGAGTTTGATTCATTGTGATTGAGGCTTAATGTTTGAATTCATGTAATTAGTTGATTGAAGAGTCTGTGAATACATCTTGAATCGAGCATGTGCATAAAGTGTGAAGTGAGGTGTTGACATTCCATGCTATTGTGAAGTGTCTAGAACTTGCCTGGTGTGTGTATAAAATGAAATGAAGGAGGTGTATTGTAGGAAAGGATGTAGGCATTTCTTTGTTTTAACCGAGAGTTTCTATTTTTTTCTTGGCATACCCCCCTTTCTGTGATTGTATACCCTAGTCAGCCCTTTGAGCCTTTAGCCTATTATTTCTTTCTTTTGTCCAAAAAGTGTAAACCGAGCTTAGTTCCTTCTTTTCATTAGCCGTAAAGTCTATACAAAACTCTTAAGCGCTTAAGAAGAGAAAATCATTTTCCCAAAGTGTCAAAGAGTGAGAAAGGTGAAAAGAAAAAGAAAAGCAGAATGAGGAAAGGAAAAGAAAAGGTTGAAGGTGCACTGGTTATAAATAAACAATAATGAAGGTGCATGAATAATCTTTGTTGTTGTGTCAAGTGTGCTTAATGAAATGGGCCATACTAAAGAAAATCATCAAGAATGGGATGATGAAAAAAAAAAGAGAGAAACAATGTCCATGAGTTGATGGGATGTGTTGAAAAGGCGCTTAAGGATGCTAGTGGCTATTATTGGCTAATCCAATATTTACTAGTTCCATAGCTTCCATTACAACCCATTAAAGTCCTACGTGATCTTACATCGCACTTCTTTATATTAGTGGAGTAATACACTAAGGGCAAGCTTATGGGTCATGACATGATGTATGTGAATTCTTTTGGGAGAGAGAGTGAAATTGTGTGTACATGCCCCTGTTTGAATGTTTGTGTGTCATATGAGCAAAAAGGGGAAGATTCTCTTGAGTTGTGAGGGCACATGCTTGATGAAAGATTCATTTTCGTGTCGGATATCTTGATCAGCTGATTTGCATGAGTTTGCCGATATCGAGAGTCGATTCTTAAAGTCTAGGAGGTCTTAATGTATTGAAGGTCATTGCATTGATAAGACCATGCATGTTTTCTTGATGATTTGTTGTATTGAGTAATCGGTATGACCGTAGCTTAAATTGTTGTACCATAGTAGCGAGGTTGGGATGTAAATTGCATGAATTGTATGTTTGTTGTTCGAGGACGAACAAGGATTTAAGTGTGGGGTAAGTGATCTTGGGCAGATTTATATGCTCAAGTGATACTCAAAAGTATCATTTTCGCCTTGTTTATCTAGCAATGTGTATACATTTTCATGTAATTGGTAATAAAATGTGAATTTATACTAACCAACATGATTAGCATTGTTTTGCAGGTAAAATGTGATTTCGAGAAGCTAAAATGCATGTTGGATGATATCAGAGTTGGACTTGGATGCGAGCAAGGGAAAAGGCATTGGACAGCATGAATTAAAGGGGCTCCGCGATAGAGCCGTGTCACGCTGCCATCGCGGAGGCATTCTGCCTGGATGGGAAAATTCACCCAATTTCCAGTGGAGGTCCGCGTTTGCTCCGTGGCACGGAGCCAGTGCTCCATGATGCACGTCGTGCCACGTTGATCTTGAATTCCTGGACCCCCAGTTCCAGTGAGGGTCCGTGTTCATGGCGTGTCACGGAGGCAGTGCTCCGCGATGCACTCCGTGACACGTTGCTCATTATTCCGGGAAAAATTTCCAGCAGTATAAATAGAACACTTAAGTTCATTTTTCATAATTCAGACTTGGTGGAGCAAGGACGTGGGTTACAGGCAGTTGAGGGACGAAAAGTTCAGGGTTTTTTCTCTCTTTCTTTCTTCTTTAATTCAATTGCTTGTATGATTAACACTCGTTTTATGATGATTAATCCACAAATGAGTGGCTAATTCCTCTCCTTGCTGAGGTTATGAACAATTGTGATGAAATTTGATTATTGATTATCTGGTTTTTCATCTTTTCTTCCATGTTGTTCTATTAATTCTTGTTCTTACTGCATTGGTGTGTGGCCTACATTAATGCACATCTAAAAAGTCCGGTTTCACTCGAGAGAGCACGAAATTGGGAAGTTGTGAATTAATAGGATATGTTCTTTACTTGATTTGGGAAAATTGGGTCTTGATTTACTTTCAGGATAGAAATATACCTGAAAGTCGTATTAGTCAATTTAGGAACCGGAATCATATGGCTAGGACATGAATTGCATTTGATCACAGAAATGTAGACGGATGGTTCATGATTCTTAAGTGAGATTAAATACGAGTTTTAATCTCTTGGCAATTGTTCTTGGCTAGCAACAGGAAGAAAAGATTAACTAATTTATGATGATAATCAGTTTCATTACATGTTCGTTTAATCTCAGCATGCTTTCATCCATAGTTCAGATTCAAAGTAAATAATTATTCTTAGTTTTAGTATAAAAATTTATAAAACAAACTATTAACTTTTTGGTTACGTTGTTGTCGGCATATTTAGAAGTAAAATATAGTATACTTGAGCAAATTGCACTTAATCCAAGTCCCTGTGGAATCGATACTTGGCTTACTAAAGTCACTTACTACTTGTTCGACCACGTGCACTTGCGTGTCGGTTTTATAACCCACAAAACCAACCGAACACGTAGCTCCTTCAAAATATCAAGGAACTTCTTGAACCAAGCTTCATCCTTTATTTTCTTATTATTATTTTTTTGTAACCTTTATAGAAATATGACGGAGGTCTCTCAACTACATTCATGTTGGGCAGCAACCTTTCCCTGAACTTCTTTTTTCTGTTCGGACTCTATGGTAGGTACTGGAGTTAGCCTCTATGGGAATGGTGGGGGAGGTGTACTTTCCTTCTGCACTCTAGCTCCTCTTCTAGCAGCACTTCATCTTCTTCATGTGGAGGTGGAACTATAGATAACTCCCTTTCGCTTCTCAATGAAATGGCCATCACCTACTTAGAATTCTTTTTTGTCACTTGGTAAGTCACCCGCAGGCCTACCATGCTACAAAGAAGTAATCTAACCCATTTGCTTCTCCATCTCATGTATGGACATCTGTATCTCATTTATAATGGCCTATTGTTGAACTGCAACATGTTGTTGTGCGTCACAACCCGAACGGAGGCTCGAATCGCTACACGGGACAAGAAGCCCCGAGAGATCCCAAGTTGATCCATGGCATAAGCATACATCTAAATCAACTAAGAGACTGAATAATCTACAATACAATCATAGCGGAAGTCCAGCTTGAATATAACATCAAAATATAAAATTCGAAACAAAATACAAACATATGTCTGAATAGCCCCTAAACATGACGAGTTGATGGTACAAGACCCCAACTAACTCAACAAGCTGAAAACTGAAATACATAAAGAAAAGGATAGATAGCCTGGTCCTCGAAAGATGAGGACTCACCAATAAGAGGACGCTAACTCCGATAAGCTGTCTAAGAGTGGGGCTGAAGCTGAGAGTCGGGTCCTGTATCATGAAATGATACAGCATAGAAAGTATGCGATCAGTACGTGGAATGTACTAAATATGCAAGGTAGGGAAAGAACTCTAAAGTAAGTAAAAATTCTTTTAAACACAATGCGTTAATTAAATATAAACAACAGTAAACTGAGAGTAGGGCTTGTATGCATTCTTTCTGAAATCATGGTCTTTTCATAACATGACAATACATATCTTTATACGTCAAACTAACTCGAATGACTCAAAGTTGCAATATGATATTTATACAAAAGCTGAACATTGAGTCAAACCTTGCTTTTAGAACATGCATGTGTATATAATAATCATGAGTAATGAATATGCATATTTGAATCATATAGAACAATGGGAGACTCGTCACATAACCAACATACCACGATAGAGCTTACGTTGTCCCAACTATTACACTCAAGTGGGCAGAGCCGTCCAAAACCTTGTCAGGGCTAAGGACGCTACCATGATTCGATATCAAGCTCATGGGCATTAGGGCTGGGGATAGCTCACAAGGGAGGTCCCAATAACATAATAGTATCATCCTACGTTGGCGCGTAGTTTTGGGGCATAGGATGATCGACCCTTAGCCCACTCGGTGCTAGACTCTTCTCCCAAAAACATGCAAATGCTCTATATCATATATAATGAAACTAAACCTTGTCTATTGACGAAGCTCAATGACCAAATACATCCCAAATACGAAATCATGCATATGAGAAGTTTTAGTTCAAAACATACCACAAGCTGAGCTTGGCAGCCTTTGCTCCAAAATGATGTGGTAAGCTATGCATAGGAAGATTTAACTCAAAATATACCACAAACTGAAATATAAAATTTGGGAGTCTTTGCTACAAAACAATATGGTAAGCTTAGTTCGGGAAAATTCTCATTTAAGCTTAACATGTGGGCATTGCCCAAGGCTTTATCATACTTAGAAATACTCAATTCTCATTGAAAATACAATTATAAACATGGGTAGCTTCAAATCATATTTTTCATCATAATATCTCATCATTATCACATTTACTTCAAAAATCTCACTTTTCATGATCTATCATCAATGGGATTCAACATTCATAAGGCTACAAACATAATTTTAATTGAAATCATTATAAAATCAATCCATGCTTCGCAATTCGATAATAAAATCATAATCAATTCATACCCATGTAAAGAAATCGAAGATTCATGCATTTTTCTAGAAACCCCATAACTGAATCATAGGAAATTCTCATATTTAGATAGAAATTGGGTATGGGTGTGGAAGGAAACACCCACTCATAACCCTGCATACCTGGAAGGGATTGATTCTACCACTTCTCTGATTGCCCAAGAAGGATTTGAATGAAAACCTTGAAGACTTGCTCTAGATCACCTCCTCAACCTCTCAAGTTTGCATGCATGGAAGGAAATAACTTAGAATAGGTTTTCCTCTCCTAAAACCCACTAAAACGAGACTTAAACGATGTAGTTTAGGCTTTAGAAACTTAGGAATTACGAAAATGCTCTTACTCGATTCGCAGGAAATTACTGCCAGGTGGGCCTAACGGACAACCTGACGACTCGTGGTCCATGGCAATTACTTGTCACCCTGCTCGTCAAGTATACTGCCTTGTCTATCCTCCTGGGCTTATAACGGGTCACTTCACGACTTGTCAGGGGTGACCACCACTCGTGGTCACTAGTCGTTGGGTACTCTATCTTACCTCTTCATTTTCACTCACCTCTTCCCATGACTCTCACCACGACTCGTTACTTCCTCCAACGAGTCGTGGTCAGCTTCCGTCGGGTACACTTCCAATCCAATTTCCCAACTATACTTCCTTCCCCCACAAATCACCTGACAACTCGTGCATTGTCCTCACGAGTCGTGAGATGACTCGTCCTGAGGCTGCAACAAAATTTCCCACTTTTTCCCCGTTTCAACTCCCAAGTCCGATCTTTGAGCTCCCGGGGTATAACAACATCTCCCCCTTGAAAACATCTATTCTCGAATGTTGGAAACAAGTAGAAAACAGGACATTCACTACCAGTCACTCCTAAATCTACCTGGTATGGACTGCTAAATCGATTCCTCTTGGCTTGATTAAAAAATCCAAATTTACGGAATGACTACCTCCGATTCAAAATATACAGCTGAACTGAATTCGCAAATCACATACACACCGATAGACATAAAAGAAACTTGAACACATGAACTGAACATGAAAACTAAATGGAGTCATAGAGAAAAATTGATACCTCAAGTCGGAACTAAGCCAGTAGAGAATAAGTGTGGGTATTTAGCCATCATATCCACTTCGGCTTCCCACGTAGCTCCTTCAACATGTTGATTTCTCCATAATACTTTAATTAAAGCTATTTCTTTGTTCCTTAACCTCCGAACCTGAAGATCCAATATTTCCAATAGGACCTCCTCATAGCTAAGGCTATCTTTCACCCCAACGCTGTCCACCGGGACTGCTAGAGCTGGATCTCCCAAACATTTCTTCAAAAGCGACACATGAAACACAATATGCACGGAAGATAACTCTGACGGCAAGTCCAACTCATATGCTACGTTACCAACTTTTCTCATAATTCGGTAGGGACCAACATAACGGGGACTCAGTTTGCCTTTCTTCCCAAACTGCATGACTCCCTTCATATGGAGATACCTTCAGAAATACCCAATCATCCACCTCGAACTCCAACTCCCTCCTCCTCATACCAGCATACAACTTTTGATGAATCTGAGCGGTTTTCAGCCTGTTCCTTATCAACTGAACCTTCACCATGGCGTCATGAACTGAATCAGGACCTATCATAGTTGCTTCACCAACCTCAAACCATCCGATGGGCGATCTACATCTCCGTCCATAAAGAGCCTAGAACGGTGCCATCTGGATGCCAGAGTGATAGCTGTTATTATAAGCAAACTCGATCAGAGGCAAGTGATCATCCCAACTACCTTTGAAGTCCATCACACATGCTCTCAACATGTCCTCGAGAGTCTGGATTATTCGTTCTGCTTGGCCATCCGTGAGCTTAACCTGAGTCACAAGCCTTTTTTGGAAAGACTGCCAAAACTAGGAGGTAAACTAAGTACCTCAGTCTGAAATAATAGACAAGGGCACTCCATGTAGCCGAACCAACTCTCGAATATACAATTTGGCATCCGTTGAGTCTGTGGTCTTCACCGGTAGGAAATGTGCAGCCTTAGTCAACCGGTCCACCACCACCCAAATAGAATCATATTGTCGGCGGGTACAAGGTAATCCTATTATGAAATCCATGTTGATTTCTTCCCACTTTCAAGTAGGAATGTTGATGTCCTTAAGTATTCCTCCCAGCATTTGATGCTCCACCTTTACTTGCTGACAGTTCGGGCACTTCGCGACGAATTTTGCAATATCCCTCTTCATGTTGTTCCACCAATATATTTCTCGCAAGTCATGATATATCTTGGTGGCACCTGGATGGATAGAATCCTTGGTTCTGTGTGCCTCAAGAAATATTCGGCTCCTTAAATCATCCACATTTGGAACACACAGACGACCCTGGTACCGCAGCGCACCATCTACCCCTTGGGAGAAGACCTCCACCTTCTAACTTAGGACGGCTTCTTTCAGCTTTACCAACATCGGAACCTCATCTTGACTAGCTTTCATATCAGTCACCAAGGATGATTCTGATCCATTTTGCACCAACAACACTGCCATCGGTTGAGTCGACCAACCTAACTCCCAACCTTGCAAGTCGATGGATATCTTTCACCAGCTCCTTCTTTCCCATATCCACACGAGACACACTCTCTATAGAGAGCCTACTAAGTGTGTCATCTACCATATTAGCCTTACCCGAATGGTAAAGAACACTCATATCATAGACTTTGAGTAGCTCTAACCACCTCCTTTGCCGTAGATTGAGGTCTTTTTGCGTGAACACATATTGTAAAGTCTTGTGGTCCGTGACATCCACATTGACCCCATATAAGTAATGTCGCCATATCTTCAATATGAACACCACTGCTGCCAACTCTAGATCATGGGTCGGGTAATTCTTCTCATGGACTTTCAATTGTCTAGAGGCATATTCTATCACTTTTCCTCGCTGCATCAATACACACCCAAGTCCGATCCTTGAAGCAACGCAATACACCACGAGTCCATCGGTACCCTCGGGTAGGGTCAACACCGGTGTTGAAGTGAGTCGAGTCTTCAACTCTTGGAAGCTCTTCTCGCAAGACTCCGACCATTTGAACTTCACCTTATTCTAAGTCAACTTGGTCAACGGTGCTTCAATAGATGAGAAACCCTCAACAAACCTCTGATAGTAACCAGCTAAACCCAAGAAACTCTGAATATCCGAAGGATTCACCGGTCTAGGCCAATTCTTCACCACCTCAATTTTTGAGAATCTATCGTTATGCCCTCACTTGATACCACATGGCCCAAAAATGCTACGGAGTCCAACCAAAACTCACACTTGCTGAACATGGCATACAATTGGCGATCCTTGAGAGTCTGAAGTATTGCTCTCAAGTGAGCGGCGTGCTCCTCCTCGCTCTGAGAGTATATAAGGATGTCATCAATAAACATGATCATGAACTATCCAGATATTGCTTAAACACCCTGTTCATCAAGTCCATGAAAGCTGCAGGAGCATTCGTTAGCCCAAAAGACATAACTACAAACTCATAATGACCATACCACGTCCTGAAGGCTGTCTTCGGGATATCACTCTCCCGAACTTTGAGCTGATGATACTCGGACATGAGATCAATCTTGGAGAAAAAATTGGCACCCTGAAGCTGGTCAAACAAATCATCAATCCTGGGTAAAGGATACATGTTCTTAACAATGACCTTATTCAATTGCCGATAGTCAATGCATATCCGAAGCGAATCATCCTTCTTCCAAACAAATAACACTGGTGCACCCCATGGAGACTTGCTTGGTCTAATGAAGCCCTCATGTAACAGGTCCTTCAACTGCTCTTTCAACTCTTTTATCTCGGCTGGATCCATTCTGTAAGGAGGAATAGATATAGGTTATGTGTCGAGAAAAAGGTCTATACCGAAATCAATCTCCCGCTCGGGAGGAACACCTAGAAAATCATCAGGAAAGACCTCTGGATACTCACATACTACTGGGACTGACTGGATAGTCGGGGTTTCAAACTCGACATCTTAACCCTAACTAAATGGTACATGCAACCCTTAGAAATCATCTTACTGGCCTTAAGGTAGGAAATAGATCGACCTACAGGCACAGCTGAACTACCCTTCCATTCTAAGACTTGCTCACCCAGAAATCTGAACTCTACTGCATGGGTTCTACAATTAACTAAAGCATGGCATGCAAATAGCCAATCCATGTCGAGAATAACATCGAAATTGGTCATGGCTAACTCTATCAAATCTGCTGAGGTGACCTTATGAAGGACTGAGACTGGACAACCTCTATACACCCGTCTAGCTATAACTGAGTCACCTACTGGAGTAGAAACTGAGAAGGGTTCTGACAAAACTTCGGGACTAACTCCAAAGCTACTAGCCACATAAGGTGTCACAAAAGACAAGGTAGCCCCCAGATCTAGCAAAGCATAAACATCAATATGGAAGACTCGTACAATATCAGTGACCACATCTGGGGGACCTCCTACTCCTGACGGGATGCTAAAGCATAGAATCTGTTCTGGCACTGACTGGCAGCTATGCTAGTAGATGCCCCCTGATATGTTGAGCGTGCGGGAGGGGCTGCTGAGCTAGAAGCTGGGCCTCGGTCCCCAACCTGATCCTGGCTCACAACTGGAAAATCTCTTAGCATGTGTCCGGGATGCCCACACCTAAAACAAGCACTTGAATCTGCCAAACACTAGCCTGTGTACCCCCAACCACATTTGTGACAAGTTGGGATGCTAGAATCTATGGGTCTACTGCTCTGACCCCTCGAGCCTGATGCTCTCCCTCTCTGATCATGTCTAGGTCGAGATGGCACACTCAATGCTGAAGAAGCTTGGGCGGATGATATCTGGTGAGTCTACTATCGGTGCCCACCACCGGACCTCTGCTGGGAGAATCTGTGGTCCTCGGTCCTAGCCCTCTTGGCCTCCCTCTCTCTTGAATGCGCCGCCGCCATCTGTTGGGAATACAACACTATCCGTGGGAAATCCATATCCTGATGGAGCATAGCAGTTCTAAAATCCTTGTTCAAATAGCCTGCTACTCCATGGACAAATCTACTCACCCACATCCTCTGATCGGCTACCAACTCTGGGGCGTAATTCGATAAGCGAGTGAACTCAAGGGCCTACTCTTGTACACTCCTTCTCCCTTGCTTCAAATTCATGAACTCAGTTGTCTTCAGCTCCCTCATCTCCCGAGGGAAGAAACGGTCTAGAAATGCAACATGGAACTCTTCCCAAGTGACCGGACCTGCTCCTGCGACCCTGCTATCCTTCCATTGGCGAAACCAGATGTGCGCGATCCCTTTTAGCTGATAAGAGGAAAACTTAGTGCACTCGACCCCATTCACCCCCATGACTTGGGTGATCTTGACAATCTCATCCACGAACTCATGTGGGTCCTCATCCACCTCGGACCTAAGGAACTCCGGTGGGTTCATCCGCAAGAAGTCTTTGACTCGAGTCGTCGCTGCATTCCCTTTTCGCGAAACATGCGCAATGGCCTGCTGATTGATCTGAGCGATCAAGGCCTATGCAAGCATCTAAATCGAGGCCCAAAACTCAACATGGGCAGCTGGCTCCGGTGCCTAGGGCTCCTGAACTTGTGGGGCTTGCTGATGCCCATGACCATTGTCATCCTCGTGGCCTTCACCATCTCCATTTCTTCTTCCGTCCACTCTTCGAGGAGCCATAATTCTGCAATTTTGAATAGCATGAATTAGAAAGGTAGAAATACTTTTCATCGCCCGACATAGATCATGATAGAAGGGAACATTTCCTAGACCTCTCATAGCCTTTCGTCATAAGTGTGGCGCGCTTCACACCCATGAAAAAGACTCTACTCAATGCGGCTTTTAGACACCCTAGGACACTTCAAACATGTGGCTCTACTACCAAGTTGTCACGACTGGAACGAAGGCCCGGATCGCGACACAAGACAAGGATTCCTGAGACACCCCAAGTCGACCCATGGAATAAGCATACATCTGAATCAACCAAGAGACTGAATAATAGACAATACAATCATAGAGGAAGTCCAGCTTGAATATAACATCAAAATATAAAATCTGAAGCTAAATGCATATATATGTCTGAATAGCCTCTATATATGACGAGTAGATGGGACAAGACCCTAACTAACTCAGCAATATGAAAACTAAAATACATAAAGAAAGGGATAGATAGCCTGGTCCTCAGAAGATGAGGATTCACCAATAAGCAGACGCTAACTCCGATAAGCTGTCTAAGAGCGGGGCTGAAGATGAGAGTCAGGTCCTGTATCATGAAACAATATACCATAGAAAGTATGCGATCAGTACGCGGAATGTACTGAATATGCAAGGTAGGGAAAGAACTCTAAAGTAAGTAAAAATTCTT
Organism: Datura wrightii; assembly: GCA_035772735.1. Classification (NCBI taxonomy): domain Eukaryota; kingdom Viridiplantae; phylum Streptophyta; class Magnoliopsida; order Solanales; family Solanaceae; genus Datura; species Datura wrightii. Next base: position 93,045,977 of record JASDFA010000018.1, read on the forward strand.
TTAAACACAATGCGTTAATTAAATATAAACAGCAGTAAACTGAGAGTAGGGGTTTCATGCATTCTTTCTGAAATCATGGTCTTTTCATAACATGACAATACATATCTTTAAACGTCAAACTAACTCGAATGACTCAAAGTTGCAATATGATATTTATAGAAAAGCTGAACATTGATTCAGACCCTGCTTTTAGAACATGCATGTGTATATAATAATCATGAGTAATGAATATGCATATCTGAATCATATAGAACAATGGGAGACTCGTCACTTAACCGACATACCACGATAGAGCTTACGTGGTCCCAACTAATACACTCAAGTGGGCAGAGCCGTCCAAAACCTTGCCAGGGCTAAGGACGCTACCATAATATCGACATCAAGCTCATGGGCCATTAGGGCCGGGGATAGCTCACAAGGGACGTCCTAATAACATAATAGTATCATCCTACGTTGGCGAGTAGTTATGGGGCATATGGTGATCGACCCTTAGCCTGCTCGGTGCTAGACTCTTCTCCCAAAAGCATGAAAATGCTCTACATCATATATAATGAAGCTCAACATCTTCTATTGACGAAGCTCAATGATTAAATACATCAAATACGAAATCATGCATATGAGAAGCTTTAGTTGAAAACATACCACAAGCTGAAAACATACTTGGGAGCCTTTGCTCCAAAACCATGTGGTAAGCTATGCATAGGAAGATTTAACTCAAAACATACCACAAGATGAAATATAAAAAATTTGGGAGTCTTTGCTCCAAAACAATGTGGTAAGCTTAGTTCGGGAAAATCCTTATTTAAACTTAACATGTGGGTATTGCCCAATGCTTTATCATACTTAGAAATACTCAATTCTCATTGTAAAACACAATTATAAACATGGGTAGCTTCAAATCATGCTTTTCATTATAATATCTCATCATTGTCACATTTACTTCACAAATTTGGCTTTTCATGATCATATCATCAATGGGCTTCAACATTCATGAGGCTAGAAACATATTTTTAAATGAAATTATTATAAAATCAGTCCATGCTTCGCAATTCAATAATAAAATCATAATCAATTCATACCCATGTAAAGAAATCAAAGATTCATGCATTTGAGTAGAAACCCCATAACTTGATCATAGGAAATCTCATATTTAGATAGAAATTGGGCATGGGTGTGGAAGGAAACACCCACTCATAACCCTACATACCTGAAAGGGATTGATTCTACCACTTCTCTGATTTCCTAAGAAGGATTTGAATGAAAACCTTGAAGACTTGCTCTAGATCACCTTCTACACCTCTCAAGTTCGCATGCATGGAAGGAATTAACTTATAATAGGTTTTCCCCTCCTAAAACCCACTAAAACGAGACTTAAACAATGTAGTTTAGACTTTAGGAACTTAGGAATTACAAAAAGGCCCTTACTAGATTCGCAGGAAATTACTGCCAGGTGGTCCTAACAAACGACCTGACGACTCGTGGTCCAAGGCAACGACTCGTCACCCTGATCGTCAAGTACACTGCCTAAATCTATCCTCCTGGGCTCGTAACGGGTCACTTCACGACTCGTCAGGGGTGGCCATGACTTGTGGTCACCAGTCGTTGGGTACACTATCTTACCTCTTCATTTTTCACTCACCTCTTCCCACGACTCGTTACTTCCTCCAACGAGTCATGGTCAGCTTCTATCGGGTACACTGCCAATCCAATTTCCCAACTATACTTCCTTCCCCCACGAGTCACCTGACGACTCGTGGGTTGTCCTCACGAGTCATGATGTGACTCGTCCTGAGGCTGCCATAAAATTTCCCATTTTTTCCCCGTTTCAACTCCCGGGTTTGATCTTTGAGCTCCGGGGGTATAACTTTGTGATGCAGTCTACTATTGTTATTCCATTATCTGCTTCATCATCTCCTCTAGAGAACTGCCACTTGATAAGGTGGAGTCTGCTGAAAGTTTTTATGATGTCTGTAACAATTCTAAGTTCCACCCCAAGCTTGGCTCTTTGCATTCTGATTGAAGTTGTTGCCAAAGTGGTGTCCTTGGTTACCATAACCTCTATTCAGTTGCCCCACATAGTAAACAGATTTAGTGGATTCATAGGGCAAATCATATAATCATGACCTTCACCACAAAGCTCGCAAGCTATTTGAACCTGCTTAACATGTTGAACTTGTGGTGCACTACCAATTTATGTATTGCGCTCGCCAGCTGACCAATATCTAATCGAATGATTTTCACACCATCAACCTCTAACATTCTTGGGCCCTTCTAAGTGGTGAACACTCTGCTCGCCTCCTGATAATCTTGATTACCTACAGACATCAAATTTAAAATTCCTCAATTTCATCATAAAATTTTCCCCTTGAGTTGTAGCATCTAACAATATCTTGGACTCATGCCTCAATCCTTCGATAACATTATGCCCAATAATTTCCTTAAGTTGCATATGATGTGGACAGTCTCTCAAATAGCCCTTATATCTCTCAAGCCTGAGCCAAAGACTCTCCATCCTTATGAATGAACCCTTAGATCTTCCTTCTCAACTCTTTTATTCTTCTTGAAGAGAAAAATCGGTTGAGAAATCGATTCGAAAAAATCTGCCAACAGGTAATAGATACTGTAGGCTCTCTCTGTAGCCATTCTTTTGCTTCCCCAATCGGTTAGAAGGGAAAGAACATCAACTTTACATATTCCTCTGAGACATTCTGATAGTGAAAATTTTCGCTCAACTCAACGAATGTGATCAAGTGCTTATGAGGGTCTTCAAGTGGTTTACCCCAATACTGGCATGTATTCTGCACCAGTCGCACTGTACCTTCTTTCAGCTCAAAATTTCATGTGATCATAGGCTTCACAATAGCCTTTGATCTATTCTCTAGGCAAGTCCTGGCAATGTTTAACACAGGAATCCTCTCCGATGCTACCTAACGAGCCAATCTCGCTTCCCTATTCTCAACAAGGTTAGGATTACGAATTTCTTCTGCCATTTATCTCCACTCTCAAAGTGTTCTTTCCATTTCAGGATCAAGACAAATCAAGGGATGGTCTCCAAGTATCTAGCATACACTAACCTATGATCGGAGAGGCACCAAAAACAAGAAAACAAGTAAAAATTGAATAGCTACAGAAAAATTCAAACTAGAAAAACAATTTTCACCAAGTTTTCGGCAACGGCACAAAAAAACATGATGCATCCAAATGCACACGCAAGTGTATACGGTCATCAAATAATATAGAATGGTGGAGTCCAGATATCATATCCACAGGGACTTTTTAGATTGTTTGTCCTATTTAAACTCTTATTCAAACTATTCAACAATAAAGATATGATTCTTGGAGAATTGTTTATACTAGTAACTAAACAAATTCAAGACTTAAGAAAATATGTAAATGATTGGTTGGTTATCAGATAATATAAAAGATTCAGAGTCTTGGCCATTTCGACAATCTAGTTGAAGTATCAAATTGTTATACTTATTCAACTTCCTGAGTTACTAGTTGTAGGTTGATATTATTTAATTGAGCATCATTTTTGACAACTCTAAGACTACATGACTTCTCCCACGCCTATATTCCTATAGTCATAGAAAAACAGTGAAGTGCATGTAAGATTTCATTTGTATCAACTAAGCAAGGCTAATGGGTATATTCCTATCCACATTAACGAATGATTCCCTTTTCCTATAAGGCTCACAATCAAGCTCTATTTCTTCTTATTTCCCTAGCAATTTTCTTTTCCAAGTTCAATTAAAAAGTCGTATGTAGTGCCTAATAATTTCATCAAATTATCTAACAATTCAAAGCAAGAAGGATTAAAGGAATTCATGAATTTACAAGAGAAAGATGATAAAAAGTTAAGAGAAGAAGTAACCCGAAGAGAGAAACTCATCGTGCCCTTGCTATCCTCTCCAATTTCGTCTAAAACTAGTTGAATAACCCTATAAAATGTCTTATGATTCATATATATAGTAAATGGAAAATACCACCATAGACCTACTTAAATTCGGTTTAAAACTTCCAAAAATCGGGTTCCAAAAATTGAAACTTGAAGAGTAGAGATCATGAGATTGAGCTTGAAAAGGGAATCAGGATGGAAGAATTTCCCCCATTCATAATCCTACATGCCTGGGCTTGAAGAATCTTTAACTTTATTGGAAACCCAAAGGGAATTGAGGGGAAGATTGATGAAGAACCGTAGCTTCTCTTGAGGGGATTTGATCTTCACTTAGAGGTGTTAGGAGTAGAATGAGGGTTTAGGATTAGTAAAACCCCTTAAAATATCCTTTTAGGAGCTTAATACGACTTAGTGTAGGAGTTAGGAACTTAGGAATTATAAAAACTCCCTTAATAACTCGGCTGAAAAGTGGACTCTGCCAGACCTAGCGGATCACACAACGATCCGTCAGTCCAATTAACCGATTGTTAAGACCACTCATTGTCACTAGAGATATTTTCCAACTTTTTGATCTTTTCTTGACGCTTCTACTTATCAAAAATGATTCATCATGACACTTAATGGATCACTTCACTAGTCGTCAAGACTCTTTAAAATTCAAGTTTTCCACCAATTTTTCCCTCTTAATGGATCACCTAGCAATTTGTTAGGTGACTTAACGACTCACCTGACTAATCGTTCTATTGTCTGGTGCAGTTTTTCCTGTTTCACTAAACTACTCATAACTTTTTACTCTAAACTCTGATTGACACAAGGTCAGATATGTTGGAAAGAAGACCCAAAGGCTTTAGTTTGATGTGTTGAATCACCCAAAAACACTTTTTAAAAATGGGGATTATGGTCATTGAAGTTGACCCTTGTAAGAACTTATACGAGAACTCGATCAGTAAGAAAGCTCTCAACTCAACTTTGTGCTAGAGATTCCTTATGACCCTAATTTGTATCCAATGCACTTATCACACTTAAGAATTTATCTTAACACCTAGTTTCCATAAAATTCATCGGTATCAATTCTTTGCACATACCTATAATGGTTTCAAACTTAGCTTGAAAGTCTGAGGCGTTATAATATCTCAACTCACGACTGAAACGACAATTTGCACCATCATCCACAGACCATTTTGGGGTGTTACATTATCTCCCCCTCGGGAAAATTCATCCTTGAATGTAGAGTAAGCATACTAGAAGGCTAGGGAAGTAACTACAATCCCAGAAACTGAATAACTACAGATGAAAACTGATAGAGTGACTGACTCCGAACTAAAACACATGACTTAACTAAATTCATGAAATGTACATGCAAACAATGACATGAACGAAACTGAGAGACATGAACTTGGCATGAAACTTAATAGAGTATTAAGGAGGAAATTGGTATCTCATACTGAAACTAAGATGGAAGGAAAAAGATGCAAGTATCTAGCCATCATATTTTCTTTGGCTTCCTATGTAGCTCCCTCAACAAGCTGATTTCTCCAAAAAACCTTCACTGAAGCTACCTCCTTATTTCTCAACTTCCAAACCTGACGATCAAGGATCTCAACCGGAACCTCCTCATAGGTAAGGCTATCTCCCACACTGATGCTCTCTATCGGAACAACTAGAGCTGGATCACCAATGCACTTCTTCAACAAGGACACATGAAAAACTGGATGCACTGAAGCTAACTCCATTGGTAGCTCCAACTCATAAGCCACCTTGAAAACTCGGCTTAGAATCCTATAAGGACCAACATATTGGGGAAATCTTCCCTTTATTACTGAACCTCAAACTCCCTTCATAGGAGACACCTTCAGAAACACCCAATCATCAACCTCAAATTCAAGCTCTCTCCTCCTAATATGCGCAAATGATTTCTGTTGACTCTGAATTGTCTTCAGCCTTTCCCTAATAAGTTGAACTTTCTCCATAGCCTCATGAACTGAATCTGATCCTACCAACGTAGCCTCACCTACCTCGAATCATCCAATAGGTGATCTACATTTCCTCTCATAGAGAGCCTCAAATGGAGCCATTTAAATACTGGAATGGCAGTTGTTGTTGTAGGCAAACTCGATAAGAGACAAGTGATCATCCCAACTACTCTTGAAATCAATCACACGTGTCCTCAACATGTCCTCAAGAGCTTGAATGGTCCGCTCGGCCTGACCATTTGTCTGCGGGTAAAAAGTTGTGCTAAGTTTCACCTGAGTAACAAGGCCCTTCTGAAATAATCTCCAAAACAAAGAGGTGAACTGAGTATCCCTATCTGAAGTGATGGACAATGAAAATCCATGCAACCAAACCAACTCCTAAAGGTAGAGTCTAGCATAATCCTCGACTGAATCTGTAGTTTTGACCGATAAGAAATGTGTTGATTTAGGCAACCTATCTACGACCACCCATATAGGGTTATATTATCGACGTGTATGAGGCAACCATATAATAATGTCCATGTTGGTCTCTTCCCACTTCCAAGTAGGAATTTTGATGTCCTGAAGCATACCTCTAGGTCTCTGATGTTCAACCTTCACCTATTAGCAATTCGGACACTTAGCCATAAATTCTGATATGTAACTTCATATCATTCCACCAATAGACTTCCCGTAGATCATGGTACATCTTGGTGGCACCTGGATGGATAGAGTACCAAGAGTTGTGACCCTCTCTCAACATCTGCTCTCTCAAGTCATTCAGAGCTGGAACATACAATCGGCCCTGATATTGGAGCACACTATCTCCCCCCTTGAGAGAAAACTTCCATTTTCTGATTCCAGAAAGCTTCCTTCAACTTCACTAAGATAGGTTCCTCATATTTCCTTGCTTTAACTTCCATCACCAATGAAGTTTTCGACCCATTCTGCGCAATAACACCATCATCCATCGAATCTGTAAGGCGAACTCCTAAACAAGCAAGCCTTTGGACATCCTTCACCAACTCCTTCTTCCCATCCTCAACATGGGACACCATCTCTATGGACTTCCTACTAAGAGCATCCACCACTACATTAGCCTTTTCCAGATGATAAAGGACACTCGTGTCATAGTCCTTGAGAAGCTCTAGACATCTCCTTTGCTGCAAATTCAGATCCTTCCGAGTAAACACATACTGAAGGCTCTTGTGGTTTATGAACACATCCACATGCACCCCATACAAATAGTGCCTCCAAATCCTCAAGGCAAATACCACCGCTGGCAACTCTAGGTCATGCGTCCGGTAATTCCTTTCATAAGTCTTAAGTTGTCTCGAGGCAAAAGCAATGACCTTCCCAAGCTGCATAAACACAAATCCAAGGCCAATCCAATAAGCATCACAATACACAATAAATCCACCATGCCCTCCGATAGGGTCAAAACTGGAGTTGAAGTGAGTAGAGTCTTTAACTCCTGAAAACTCTTCTAGCAAGCATCAGACCACTGAAGTTTGACCTTCTTCTGGGTCAAGTTAGTCAAAGATGCTGCAATGGAAAAAATTCTTGTATGAACCTCTTGTAGTAGCTAGCTAAACCTAAAAAGCTTCTAATGTTAGTAGGGCTAACAGGTCTAGGCCAGTTCTTCACCACCTCAATCTTCTGAGAGTCTACCTGCACACCTTCACTAGACACCAGATGACCCCAAAAATGTCACTGAGTTCAATCAAAACTCACACTTGCCGAATTTAGCAAACATCTAATGATCCTTAAGAGTTTGCAACACAATCCTTAAATGAGCGGCATGCTCCTCTTCACTCCAAGAGTATATGAGGATGTCATCTATGAAGACAATGATGAACATATCCAGATATTGCTTGAACGCCCTCTTTATCAAATCCATGAAAGCTTCAAGAGCATTCGTTAGTCCAAAAGATATAACTACAAACTCATAGTGACCATACAGAGTTTTGAAGGCTATCTTCGCAATGTCACTCTCTTTCTCACCCTGAACTGGTGATAGTCGGATCTAAGGTGTATCTTCGAAAAGGACTTGGCACCCTGAAGCTAGTCAGACAAGTCATCAATCTTGGGAAGGGGATACTTATTCTTGATTGTGACCTTGTTCAACTAACAGTAATCAATGTACATCCTAAGGGAACCATCCTTATTCCAAACAAATAGAACTGGAGCACCCCATGGGGACTTACTAAACCTGATGAAACCCTTATCCAAGAGATCTTTTAACTGCTCCTTCAACTCCTTTAGCTCGGCTGGAGCCATTCTATAAGGAGGAATGGATATAGGCTGCATATCAAAGAGAAGGTCAATACCAAATTCAATCTCCCGCTTAAGAGAGACTCTTCGTAGATCCTTTGGGAACACCTCCGGATACTCACATATAACAGGAACTGACTAAAGAGTCACGGTGTCAGGCGTAGAATACATAACCAAACTAGATGATATACATAACCCTTAGAGATCATCTTTCTGGCCTTAAGGTAGGAGACAAAGCGACCTACAAGTACTACTGAACTACCCTTCCACTCCAGGATTGGTTCACCTGGAAATCAAAACTCCACAGACCAGGTTCTACAATCAACTGAAGCATAACAGGCATACAACTAGTCCATACCGAAAATAATATCAAAATCGTTCATATCTAACTCCACTAAGTCAATTGAGGTAACTTTCTAAAGAACAGTGATAAGGCAATTTTTATATACCTATGGAGCTATGACTGACTCACCGATAGGAGTAGACACTGAGAAGGATTCTGAAAGAATTTTGGGACTGACACCAAAAATGATAGCAACATAAGGAGTCATGAAGGATAATGTGGCCTCTGAGTCTAACAATGCATAAACATCAAGATGGAAGACTCGTAACATACCTGTGACCACATCCTGGCGAGATGCTAATGCATAGAACCTATTCTGGCGCTAACCGCCACCTGCACTAGAAGATGCACCCTGCTGAGATGGGCAAGCTATTAGAGTTGTTGACGTGGTGGCTGGGGAACAACCTCTACCGTCATGCTGCCTAGATGAAGAATAATCCATAAATCTGTGCCTGGGCATGCCACACCCGAAACAAGCTTCCCTACCAATCAAACACTCTCCTGGGTGGTTCCTACAACACCTCCTACAAACTAGGAAAATGTGCTCCCCAAACACGCTCCCCTAAACATTAGAGCCTAACGCTATACCCCTCTGATTGCCCCTCGGTCTAGATGGAACACTGGCTGATGATAGAGTTGGGGCTGACGACCTCTGATGGGACTGTGGGCAATGTCCACCACTGGGCCTCTACTGAGAATACCCGAAGCTCCCTATCCTAGCCCTCTTTGCCTCACTCTCCTTCTCTTCATTTGCTCCTCCTCTATCTATTAAGTATAAATCATCAATCGAGAGATATCCACATCGCTAATCAGTATAGTGGTTCTGCACTCCTTGACCAAGGAATCTACGACCCCATTCATGAACTAGCTCATGCAAGCTCTCATATTCACCACCATCTTCGGAGCATACTTGGACAGCTCGGTGAACTTCAGGGCATATTCTTGAACAGTCATATCATTCTGCTTCAGATTAACGAACTTGGCTGCCTTTGCTTCTCTCAACTATCAGGAAAGAACCTGTCCAAGAACGTCGTCACAAGCTCATCCCAACTAATAGGAGTTGAACCTACTCCACGGCCCTCCTTACACTATCGAAACCAAATGTAAGCCACCCCCTTTAGCTGATAGGAGGCCAGAAGTATGTACTCTCTTCTCCCGTAACACCCATAATCTGGATAATCTTCTGATCTCCTTTATGAACTCCTGTGGATCCTCGTCCTCATTCAAACCATGAAACTCAGGCAGGTTCATTCTAGTGAAATCTTGCACCCTAACAGTTGCCACATTCCCATTCATGTGCACATGAGCCACAGCCTGTTGGTTGACAAGCACTGGCATGGCCTATGCTAGCATATAAAAAGCATCCCTGAACTCAAATTAGTAACCTAGTCATGCAAAGGGTCAGCTGGAGCTGGTGGGGCTGGCCGATGCCCATCTCCATTTCATTCTCATGGCCATTGTCGTTGGCATTTCTTCTTCCATTGACTCAGTAAGGAGGTATATTTCTACAAACACGTATAGTATGAGTTAGAAGGATAAAGAGAGTTGAACTTCATAGCATGAGATAGAATCACGAAAGAAGGAAAGTTTCCTAAAATGTCTAGTAGCCTCTTCCTTTTCCTCATAAGTGAGGTGAGCTTCACACCCATGAAAAAGACTCTACTTAATACAACTTTCAGACACCTTAGGACACTCTAAACATGATACTCTGATACCAAGTTTGTCATGACCCGAGCATGGACCCGGATCAAGACACGGGACCTAGAGCGACGAATGATCCCAAGCTAACCCATGGCACATACATAGAATGATTAAGAGCATAACTAAGCGAAAATAAAACCTAAACATTATATAAGCAGAAGTCCAAATAACATAAATCATAAGCAAGAACAATAAGTCAACATGCTGAATCATCTAATACATAGTAGTCTGAAAAGCCTTTAGTCATAAGATGAGTTGATGGGATAACACCCCCCCCACTAGCTCGCTAAGTCTAAAACTGAAAGACATAGACATAAAATGTAAAGTTGATAAGTGTCATTGGAATATGAGGACTCAACCAAGCTGGGGATAAACTAAACTGGATTAGAGCGGGAGCGCTGTTACGGTCAGGGCTGAGTTTGTCACCCAAACCTATATCATGAGATGATATATCATAAAAGTATGCAATCAGTACGTGATATATACTAAGTATGTAAGGTAAGTAAACCATGCTAGTAAAATAATAAAATCAGATCATGAGTATGAGATAAACTTAAATCATGAGTTTCGGATTATAAATGGAGTATAAAGCCCCAAGGTTTCTCAAAACTTAATCATAAAGCTAATAGTGACTGAATTCATAAGTAAAACCTCTTAAAACATATATTGAGCCAAGATATCATAGTCGTAAGTCATAAATCATGAACATAGGCATATATATTGAGAGAGAAAATCAAGGAACAATAGGAGATTCTTATAACCGACATACCCACGTGAGCATACATGGAACCCAGCTTGTAACCTTAGCTAGGAGGTGTGTCCATACCTTTCCAAGGGAATGGACCATGAAGGCATGATATCACTCATGGGTGATCCATTCGGGCATGGGAGACACTCTCATGGAGAACCCCATCATGGCTATGATAGCACGTAGTTCTGGGACCTGGGTGCGCTGGAACTTTGGCCTACTTGGTATTAAATACTACTCCCAAAATATATATATTGCTCCATATCATAATCATGATAATAGGTTTACATGGACTAGTTTAAATCATGAAATTCATAGCACCTTTACTATACTTGAAGTAGCCATGAAAACAATGCCGATGGACGGGCATGATGCATAAGCTTGAGATTCGTGAAATTCATGCATACTTAAATAAATATCCATAACTTTAAATCATAGGTTCATAAGTTTGAAATTCATAAAATAATACATAATTGAGAAAAATCATCATAAACTTGAAAACATAGATTCATGAGATATTTTAGTAGGAAACATGCATCCATAATCGTAAATCATATTTGAATCATAAGAGACTCGAGTTCATAAGAGATATATTAGATTTGGGTCTAACCCTAGAATTTACCACTTTGGAACTTAAAGAATTGAGATCTTGAGATTGAGCTTGAAAAGGGAATGAGGATGAAAGAATTTTCCTCATTCATAACCCTACATATCTGGGCTTGAAGAATCTTTAACTTAATTGGAGACCCAAAGGGAATTAAGGTGACGATTGATGAAGAACACTAGCTTCTCTTAAGGGAATTTTCTTTCTTGGGAAACAGACCTAACCCAAGACTTTCACCCCTCGTGGCAGTCAGGGTCAGAGCAAAACCCCCAGGTCTTAACATAAATAAATAATAAAATAAGTACAAGGAGGGGGACATAAACCTTACCTCCTATCCTATAGCGATTCATAAGTCAGACATCCTACTAAGGATAGCCAACTCATCCCCAATACTAGGAAGAAAACCTAGATACTAAGCACCTAATAATAGAGGACTTCTCTCAAATACAAATAAACTAGGAAAGCATAAATAAGGGAGACTCTCCCCTTACATAGTAAGAAAGGAAAATCACACAAAAGTTATGACCAATTCAAAGAAGCTAAAACATAAAAAGAGATAACTTAGATGAAGAGGATGGAGCAAAGAGAAGGTGATACATAGGAATCTATACCAGAGCTTGGTATAATCAAGGTGGTTTCTTTGTTCTCTTTAATCATCTCCTTCTAAAGTTTGCCACGCCCATTTTGTCAAGCTTATAATAACCTCTTGCTTCTTCTGGTAGCTGCTGCAGATTGTAGAAATGTTGTGGTGAGTCCAGTTCATGACTATATTTTGAAAGGGAGTCAATCGTAAGTTAGCTTCTATACTTGTGTTTTCCTTGAAAAAATTCCATCGTACTGATGAGGTGTTGAAGTTCTATGATGTATTTCTGGATATTCTATGGATGTTTAGAGTTGTTATTAAGCCACTTCATTAGTAGTTCAGAATCAACCTCTAGAATGACCCCACTATAGCCATTTTGAATACACCAATGAAGCTCATAAATAGCTGCTTGGATGTAATGCCCCGGAAACTCAAAATTTAATTCTGGGACTAAAATTAGAAAATCTGGAAAAGCTGCAAAAATGCTACAAGATGGCTCACCTAACGAGTCGTTATGAGAACCAATGACTCGTTAGGTCAGTCATGAGAAGAAGGAGTAAATTTTGCTAATGAGAGGGCATGCACCCAACAAGGGAATTTATGAGTCGTGGTCACTGACCACGACCCGTTAAGTCACTCGTGGTCAGGCCTGGGTTGAGAATTTCATTGGTGGATCAGTGTACTTGACGGGTAGGGGCAATGAGTTGTGGTCCCTAGTAATGACTCGTTATGTCCCCCGTTACAAGCCCTACTGAGTTTTAATCAATGCACCTAACGAGTGTCACAACGAGTCGTCGTCAGTGGTAACGACTCATTAGGTGACTCATTACCAGCTTAGCACTTAATCTTCAGCAGTGAGCCACTGTGGTCCACGATTGATGACCATGAGTCGTGGTCAGTGACCAAGATTCGTTAGGTCCCTCGTGGTGACCTACTGAGGAACCTATGCAGTGAACCTAACGGGAGTGACCACAAGTTGTGATCTGCCACCATGAGTTTTCCCAGCAAATTTCTAAGGGTTATTTAGTAATTTCTTATTCTCCTAAGCTCTAAACTACATTGTTTTGAACGTAAATTCGTACTTATTAGAGGGTTTGGGCGGTTCCTCCCCTCATCCTCACGTTTACACTAAGAAAATTTATCGAAACTCCTCTCAAAAAACTCTCAAGAAAGCTTAGGGTTGGCCTCCATTGCAGTAGTTCAAGTCCTTTTCTCCGGGATAATTTTAGTTAGGTATGTGAGAATTCAACAAGGGAATTGTCCTTCCCTTGTGTCCCCCAAAATCTTCCCATAACTTTCCTATCAGTTTTAGCCCTGAGCTTTCGAATACGAATGAATTTCATGTTATTTTTTGTTAATTTCACCTGGAATAATATCCATGTTGATTGTCCATATTATCTTTATTAGTTCCTAATTAAATTGTCAAATGTTCGTACAAAAGTGAATTTAAGCCCTAACTTTCGAGTAACGATTTTTGCTTATTAAATTTCATCTAGTGAATGAAGAATGTTTTGGGATGAATTTCCTAGTAATTCTTATTATATATGTTGAGCAAATATTCCATAGATAAGGATGATTTTAGCCTTGTCGGATGAAATTTCTTTCATTCCTGAATTTTTGTCATATTATGAAATTCCTATGTTGTTGGAATGAGTTGTGTTTTCTATTAGCTACTTAGTAGTTTAGTTCAGTTAGAACGTAGAACCTCTTCAACACTATTCAAAAAGTGTCAACTGATCAGTTTGACTTCAGTATTTTTTTTCTGAGGAGAATCAGACTCAAATTATAGTTATTTGGTCCATTAGGCAGTCATGACATTCTAGTTATATAGCTCTGACCAAACCCAGGACACCAGTTCAGTTACAATTTATTCTTAGACGGGTACGACACTTCCCAATAAGTAGTTCTGACCAGTCTAGAACCCAATTTCAGAATCTAGTCCGATAAGACTCTTAAGGTACTTTCAATTTTGTGTCCCTGACTAGTCTTGGGCCCCAGTTTCGAGCTATCCACTTAGCAGCTCAGTATAGGTTTCCAGTGGGAGTAGGACTTAGCACCGAGCAGGCTGGGGTTCCAGCGCACCCAGGTTCCCAGAACTACGTTGCACTGTAGGTTATAGTATTACTTTGCCTGATTGGCCCCAGACTTTTGTTATCACCCAATTCATGCCTTTATACCCTGGCAAGGTATATTGGGTCCTACCGGTGGGGTGTATACATCGGACTCCACGTCTAGCTCACGTGGTTATATGTCGGTTAGAGACTCTCCCACTAGTCAGTTCAGTTCAGTCACAGTTACTTTCAGTTTAGTTCAGATCAGTTCAGTGTAGTCTCTCATACTCAGTATTTCAGACTCAGGGCATGTCTTTGACCATCAGACAGGGTCATCTTGACCATTTCAGTTTACTTTAGTAGTTTAGTTTAGCTTATTTGTTGGTCATTGCGTGTCATTTCAGTTCAGACTTTATATTCAGATATGTTTTCTCCCACTTCCTCAGTACATTCAAAGTACTAACGCATACTTTTATACTGTATCATTTCATGATAGAGTTGCAGGTTCCAGACTCAACATCGTTAGCCGTTGCGGTTCAGATCCTCCTCCGCTGCAGCCGAAGTGTGAGTCCTCATCATTCGAGGACCTTGCTTTACTTTCTTTCAGTTGAGTTATTATTTTTAGTTAGACTTAGAGTTAGCTGGGGGCTTGTCCCAGTAACTCCTCAGTTAGACGACTTTCAGACCAGACTTAAATTCAGATTCTCAGATATTTTAAATCTCTATATTCAATTTTTAATTCTTATAAATGCTATTATGTATTATTTCAAATTTCCACTGTGCATGATTACTCAGAATACCAGTGTATGATAGATCACGAGTTGACTTGGAGTCACTTGTGACTTCAAGTACCGTGTTACATCCAGGGTGTAGCCTCAGGGCGTGACAAACTTGGTATCAGAGCACTAGGTTTAGAGTCTCCTCGGAAGGTCTGAAAAGCCAAATCGAGTAGAGTCCTTTTCATGGGTGTGAAGCGCGCCACACTTATGACGAGGAGGATACAAGATGTTATAAGGAAAACTCCCTGTTGTTCATACTCCTTATCGTGCGTTAAAGTTCAATTCTAGAAATACCCTTCTAACTCGTGCTCCATTACGTTTCAGTGAACCATGCCTCCCCGACATGGAAATGGAAGAAGGGCCATTAACGCCAATAGACCTGCCCCACCATCCCCAAACAGCACCTCAAGATGATTCAATATCTACCGCCAAATTCGGGGAAGCCATTCAACTGCTGGCCCAAACAGTCACCAACTAGGTGAACCAGCAGGTGGTACTAATGAACACCAATGGGTCCGCAGCGGCTGCGAGGGTGCGGGACTTTACCCGTATGAACCCTCCATCTTTTTAGGGATCCAAAGTAGGGGAGAATCCTCAGGAGTTCGTGGATGAGGTCAGGAAGATCACCCGCATTATGGGTGTCAGCTCCTCAGAGAGTGCTGATGTGGCTGCCTACCAGCTCAAAGGGGTAGCTCGGTCTGGTATGACCAGTGGAATAGGGGAGGCCAGCCGGAGAAGGACCAGTGGAGTGGGAAGAATTCCACACAGCTTTGTTAGACAGATTTTTCCCTTGGGAGCTGAGGGAGGAAAAGATGGCGGAGTTTATGAACTTGAGACAGGGCAACAAAATGGTCGAGGAGTATGCTATGGAGTTTACTAGGCTGTCTAAGTATGCTCCAGAGATGGCAGTCGAGCCAAGGGCTCGCATGCTAAATTTAGTAAATTGAGTGTCAAATCTGGTCCTCAAGAAGTGCAGGATCGCGATGTTGATTAAGGACATGAAACTTTCTAGCTTGATTGTTTATGCCCAACAGATTGAGGCTGAAAAAATGAAGGATATAGAGTGAAAGAATAAATGGGCAAGGACTTACCAGTCAAATTTTGGCCATCAGAGGTCCAGCGGTAGTAGCTGCCCACCACAGCAGCAGTAGAGAGCCCCAGCACCCAGTTCAGCCAGCCCCCCAACATTTCGGTCCTGCCAGGATTGGAGGGGTGGGTCATTTGGCACTCAGTCTCAGGCTCATAGTACAAGGAACAAGTATCCAGCTTGTCCCAAATGTGGTAGGAATCACCCAGGAGAATGCCTTCAGGGACGAGAGGGCTATTTTGGGTGTGGACAGCTTGGACACAGGCTTAGGGAGTGCCCATCAATAGGGTGAGGGATATCACAATCTACCACCTCATATCAGCTCCAGTAGGCTGACCAGCTCAATAAGCCAACACATCAGGTATAGATGGCGGTTAATGCCAAAATCGCTTCTATGCTTTATCTTCCCATCAGGATCAGTATGCTATGTCTCTTACATCTAGATGTGTATTCCCTCTTAGATCCAGGAGCCACTCTTTCATTTGTGACTCCCTATATAGCAGTCTAGTTTAACATCAGTCCAGAGGTCCTCTCAGAACCATTCTCAGTCTCCACCCAAATTGGTGAGTCAGTTAGAGCCAGCCGGGTATAGAAACTACCCAGTCTCCAGTCCTAAATAAAGTTATTCCAGTCGATTATTTAGAGTTAGACATGATCAACTTTGACCTTATTCTCGGCATGGAATGGTTACACTCCTGCTATGCCTCAGCTGATTGCAGAACTAAAGTTGTCAAGTTTCAATTTCCCAACGAGCCAATGATAGAATGGACGGGTAGCAATTCAGCTCCTAAGGGTAGGTTTATTTCCTACCTTAAGGCCCATAAACTCATTCCCAAGGGATGTATTTATCATCTGGTTCGGGTCAAGGATTCCAACTCTGAGACCCTAATTATCCAGTCAATTCCCATGGTCAGCAAGTTCCAAGATGTTTTTCCTGAGGATCTTCGTGGAGTTCCCCCTGAACTGGAAATAAACTTCCGAATAGACCTCCTTCCAGATACTCAGCCCATTTCTATCCCTCCTTACAGAATGGCTCTAGCTGAGCTTAAGGAGTTGAAGGAACAGCTAAAAGATCTTCTTGACAAGGGTTTTATCAGACCCAGCATCTCTCCTTGGGGTAATCCAGTGCTATTCGTGTGTAAGAAAGATGGTACCTTCAGAATGTGCATAGATTACCGTTAGCTGAACAAAGTCACAATTAAGAACAAGTATCCCCTACCTAGAATTGACGACCTGTTTGACCAACTTCAAGGAGCCAGTTGCTTCTCAAAAATCAACCTCAGGTCAGGGTACCATCAGTTAAGGGTCGGAGAGTTTGACATACCAAAAATATCTTTCAAAACTCGGTATGGTCACTACGAGTTTGTGGCGATATCCTTTGGACTCACAAATGCCCCAACAGCCTTTATGGATTTAATGAACAGGGTCTTCAAGCAATATCTGGATATGTTCGTCATCGTATTTATCGATGACATTCTAGTATACTCTAGAAATGAGAAAGAGCATGCCAATCACCTAAGATTAGCCTTACAGACACTCAGGGACTGCCAATTATTCGCCAAGTTCAACAAGTGTGAATTTTAGTTAAAGTCCGTGACTATCTTAGGTCATGTAGTCTCAGGTAAGGGAATACAAATAGACCCTCCTAAGATAGCAGCAGTGAAGGATTGGCCCTTACCTACCTCTCCTGCTGAAATCAGGAGTTTACTGGGATTAGCAGGTTATTACCAATGGTTTGTGGAAGGTTTCTCCTCCATAGCATCTCCTCTGACTAAGTTAACATAGAAGAAGGTGAAATTTCAGTGGTCAGATGAGTGTGAGAAAAGTTTTCAGGAGTTAAAGACTCGACTCACTACTGCTCCAGCGTTAAACTTGTCGGAAGGATCATATGGGTTGGTGGTTTATTGTGACGCTTCCACAGTTGGACTCGGTTGTGTTCTGATGCAGCGGGGCAAAGCGATAGCCTATGCCTCTAGAAAGCTCAAAGTTCATAAGAAGAATTATCCAACTCATGACTTGGAGTTGGCATCGGTGGTATTCCCGCTAAAAAATGGAGACATTACCTTTATGGGGCTCATATGGATGTGTTCACGGATCACAAGAGCCTTCAGTACATGTTCATCCAGAAGGACCTAAACCTACATCAGAGACGGTGGATGGAGCTGCTAAAAGACTATGACATGAGTGTACTGTATCACCCGGGTAAAGACAATGTAGTACCTGACGCCCTAAGCAGGCGGTCTATGGGGAGTGTGACTCATATTGAGGAAGACAAAAAAGAGTTAGCAAGGGATGTTCACAGACTAGCCCGGTTAGGGGTGCAGCCGGTGAATTCAGCCAAAGTTGGGGTGGTGGTGCATAATGGGTTGGATTCATCCTTGGTATTTGAAGTTAAGTCCAGACAAGATGAAGATCCAGTTCTACTTAAACTTAAAGAAGCAGTTCTCAAAAAGGAGGTTGAGGCTTTCTCCCAAGGGTGAGATGGGGTGCTTTGTTACCAGGGCAGGTTGTGTGTACCGGATGTTGGTGAGATTAGACAGCAGATACTGGCTGAGGCACAGAGCTCGAGATACTCTATTCACCCTCGTCTGACTAAGATGTATCGTGATTTATGAGATATTTACTGGTGGAACTACCTGAAAAGAGATATCGCTGAATTTGTAGCATAGTGCTCGAACTGCCAGCAGGTCGAGGTAGAACACATGCGACCCGGAGGCATGACTCAAGATATCATTATACCCACATGTAAGTGGGAAGAAGTAAATATGGACTTCATTATAGGTCTACCCCGAACTCGTCGGCAGCATGACTCAATCTGGGTGGTAGTAGATCAGATGACTAAGTCAGCTCACTTCCTACCAGTCAAAACCACAAAATCAGCTGAGGACTATACCAAACTTTACATTCGAGAGTTATTCAGACTCCATGGGGTGCCCTTGGCAATCATTTTAAACAGGGGAACGCAGTTCACTTCACACTTTTAGAAGTCCTTTCAGAAGGGACTACGCACTCAGGTCAAGCTCAGCACATCTTTTCACCCGCAGACCAATGGACAAGCTAAGCGGACTATTCAGACCCTAGAAGATATTCTAAGAGCGTGCGTGATCAATTTCAAGGGTAACTGGGATGACCATGTGCCTCTTATCAAGTTTGCGTACAACAACAGCTACCATTCTAGCATCCAGATGGCTCTATTTGAAGCATTGTATGGTAAAAGGTGTAGATCTCCTATAGGGTGGTTCAAGGTTGGTGAAGCTACCTTGATAGGGCCATACTCAGTTCACGAGGCAATGCAGAAAGTTTAGCTCATCCGAGAAAGGTTGAAAATAGCTCAGAGCCGTCAGAAATCTTATGCAGATGTGAGAAGAAGAGAGTTGGAGTTTGTAGTTGATGACTGGGTTTACCTGAAAATTTCGCCCATGAAAGGGGTGATGAGGTTTGGCAAGAAGGGAAAGCTCAGTACCAGATATGTGGGACCTTAAAAAATTTTGAGGCGTATCGGTAATGCAGCGTATGAGCTAGAGTTACCTTCGGAACTTGCTGCTATGCACCCAGTTTTCCATGTGTCACTTTTGAAGAAGTGCATCGGAGATCCAACCTCAGTGGTGCCATTAGACAGCGTGGGAATAAAGGATAGTCTCTCATATGAGGAGGTACCATTCCAGATCCTGGACCGTCAGGTTCGTAAGTTGAGGAATAAGGAAATAGCTTCAGTCAAGGTCCTATGTAGAAATCAGCAAGTTGAGGGAGCTACGTGGGAGTCCGAAGCAGATATGAAGGCCAAATACCCGCACTTGTTCCCTACCGGCTCTAGCACAGCTTGAGAAATTAGTTTTGACCCTATAACTCAATTTAGTTTTCATTACTCAGTTCAGATGTTCAAGTCTCTTTTACGTTTTTAGAATGGATGTATGAAAGGTAAATTTTGTTCAGTTATGTATTTTGAAGCGGAAGTAGTCATTCAAGCAGTTTAGGAGTTGAATGAGCAGTTTTTGGAAAGTTTGATTGTTATTTTATGCTTCATGTGTGTTTTCTAACATTCAAGGATGAATGTTTACAAGGGGGAGATATTGTAATGCCTCGGAAACTCAAAATCTAATTCCGGGACTTAAATCAGGAAATCTGAAAAAGCTGCAGAAATGCTACAGGTCGACTCACCTAACGAGTCATTATGAGACCCAACGACTCGTTAGGTCGGTCGTGAGAACAAGGAGTAAGTTTGCTAATGAGAGGCAGTGCACCCAACGAGGGACTTTACGAGTCATGGTCACTACCACGACCCGTTAAGTCACTCGTGGTCAGGCCTGGGTTGAGAATTTCATTGGTGGACCAGTGTACTTGACGGGTGGGGGCAACGAGTCATGGTCCCTAGTAACGACTCGTTATGTCCATCGTTACCAGCCCTAGTAAGTTTTTTAGCCAGTGCATCTAACGAGTGTCACAACGAGTCGTCGTTAGTGGTAATGACTCATTAGGTGACTCATTACCAGCTTAGCACTTGAACTTCAGCAGTGAACCAGTGTGGTCCACGACTGGTGACCACAAGTCATGGTTAGTTACCAAGACTCATTAGGTCCCTCGTGGTGACCTACTGAGGAACCTATGCAGTGAACCTGACGGGAGTGACCACTAGTTGTGGTCTGCCACCACGACCCATTAGGGTCACCTGGCAGTTTTTTCTAGCGAATTTTTAAGGGCTATTTAGTAATTTTATATTCTCCTAAGCTCTAAATTACGTCGTTTTGAACGTAAATTCAAACTTATTAGAGGGTTTGGGTGGTTCCTCCCCTCATCCTCACGTTTACACTAAGAAAATTTATCGAAACTCCTCTTAAAAAATCTCAAGCATGCTTAGGGTTGTCCTCCATTGCAATAGTTCAAGTCCTTTTCTCTGGGAGAATTTTAGTCAGGTATGTGGGAATTCGACAAGGGAATTGTCCTTCCCTTGTGTCCCCCAAAATCTTCCCAAACTTCCCAATCAGTTTTAGCCCTGAGCTTTCGAATAAGAATGAATTTCATGTTATTTTTTGTTAATTTTACCTAGAACAATATCCATGTTGATTGTCCATATTATCTTTATTAGTTCCTAATTAAATTGTCAAATATTCGTACAAAATCAAATGTTCGTACAAAAGTGAATTTAAGCCCTAACTTTCGAGTAACGATTTTTTTCTTATTAAATTTCATCTAGTGAATGAAGAATGTTTTGGGCTAAATTTCCTAGTAATTCTTATTATATATATGTTGAGCAAATATTTCATAGATAAGGATGATTTTAGCCTTGTCGGATGAAATTTCTTTCATTCCTAAAGTTTAGCCATATTATGAAATTCCCGTGTTGTTGGAATGAGTTGTTTTCTCTATTAGCTACTTAGTAGTTTAGTTCAGTTAGAACGTAGAACCTCTTCAACACTATTCAGTAAGTGTCAACTGATCAGTTTGACTTCAGACTTTTTTTTTCTGAGGTATCAGTGGTGCCTCTCAGTTATCAGAATCAGACTCAGATTATAGTTATTTGGTCCATTAGGCAGTCATAAAATTCTGGTTATATAGCTCTGACCAGCCCCAAGACCCCAGTTCAGTTACAGTTTGTTCTTAGATGGGTACGACGCTTCCAGATAAGCAGCTCTGACCAGTCTAGAACCCAATTTCAGAATCTGGTCCGATAAGACCCTCACGGTACTTTCAATTTTATGTCCCTGACTAATCTTGGGCCCCAGCTTCGAGCTATCTACTTAGCAGCTCAGTATAGGTGTCCAATGGGAGTAGGACTTAGCACCGAGCGCGCTGGGGTTCCAGCGCACCCAGGTTCCCAAAATTACGTTGCCAGCGTAGGTTACAGTATTACTTGGCCTGATTGGCCCCTGACTTTTGTGATCACCCAGTTCATGCCTTTATACCCTGGCAAGGTATATTGGGTCCTACCAGTGGGGTGTATACATCGGACTCCACGTCTAGGGATCACGAAGTGACTCTTTTCCTTGTTGATGAGTTGGCCAGACACTCCCTCATATGCAAATAAAACTTCTGTAATCAGTTGCGGTGAAGAACTAGTCACTGAGGAGAAATTGATGACATCATCTGCAAAACTTAGGTGGTTTATCTGAGTCCATTTCTCTCCATGTGAAACCCTTTGTACAAATGATGTTGATGAAGGTGGTTCATCATTCTAGATAAAACTTCAGCCTCGATGATGAAAAATGTTGGAGACAGTGGATCTCCTTATTTGAGACCTCTAGTAGATTGAAAAAATCCATGTCTTGCACCATTTACTATGATAGAATACCAGTTTTTAGCCATAATTCTCCAAATTAAATTAATGATAGTCTCACCAAAACCCATCCTTCTCATCACTAGGCAGATGTAGGACCAAGAAATCCTATCGTATGCCTTGGCATATCTAACTTGATGACTACATTATCTCCCTCGTTAGGCTTCTTGATACTATGAGTGATCTCTTGAGCAAGCATAATATTTTCAGAGATGTTTCTACCTTTAACAAACCCAAATTGATTATCAGAAATGAGGTGGGGTAGAATAGGGGCTAGTCTGAGACTAATAAGTTTGGAAATAATCTTGTTGGTGAAATTGCTAAGGCTTATAGCACTGAAATCTGAGAGTTTATTAGGATGGTCTACTTTTTGGAGTAGAACCAAACAAGCAGGGAAAAAATATTTGGGCATAGTGTGATCACAAAAGAAGAATTGAACAACAATCAAGAGGTCAATTTTTATGATTTCCTAACAAGCTTGGAAAAATTTTCAATTCATACCATATGGTCCTGCAGGAGAGTGTCGACTCATAGAAAACATCACCTGTCTTAACTCCTCCATAGTAGGCATGGTTTGAAGAGTGATGTTCTTCTCATCAGTAATCATCCTAGGAATGCAGTTAAGAACTTCTTCATTTATAAGCTTCTCTTATCCAGTAAAGATTTTCTTGAAATGGTCACAAATGCTTTGGCAATAGCTTTATCACCTTGTAGTTCAACCACACTATCATCACCAATCTTATGAATGAACAATCTTCTTCTTCTACCCCTCATCAAAGCATATAAGTAACTTGTATTTGCATCACCCTTTTTAAACCAATGAAGTTGAGATTTCTATTTGACAATAGATTCTTCCAACTTCATATATCTAATGTATTCAGCATTCAATCCATATAGTTTAGCTCTATTTTTCTCATTGTTGTTGGTCAAGATTTCTTGTTCTGCAACTCTGACCTTCTCTTCAAATTCTTTCACAATAGCATATATATTCCCATATTCAGATTTTGACAAATTGCTAAGTGTGGATGAAATTCTCATCATTTTCATGTGAAACATCCATATTGGATTGCCATCCATATCTCTATTCCAGCAATTTTCAACAGTAGGTAAAAAGGACTCATTTTCAACCCAACAATTCAAGGATTTGAAACATTTAGTGATGTTTTCCTATCTAACAGTGAGCTCCAGCAACAAAAGGCAATGATCTGAGCCCACCGCGGGTAGGTGAGTAACAGAAGTGTGAGGCATGAATTCTAACCATTTATCATTTACCATAGCTCTATCTATCCTTTTCCATATTCTAGCATCTGCATCTCTATTGTTGCACCAAGTAAACTTATATACATGAAACCCAAGGTCTATAAGTCCACAAGCTTCAATGACTCCTATGAAATCCAAGCTCTTGTTCATGTTATACGGTAGACCCCCATTTTCTCCTCAGGATCAGTAATAACATTAAAATCTCTGACCATACACCAAGGAAAATTAGTGTTTGCATAACTCAATAACTTTCCCAAAGAGGTCTTCTGAGGTGATCTCTACACTTGGCATAAATGAAGGTATTGAGAAAAGAAGTAGGATGTCCCACATGTTTGATCGCACAGGTAATCTGTTGGTCATCCGATTTCAAGACTCTGCAACTAACACCCTGAGTCCAAAAAATCCATATTTTTCCATTAGGATTGCAAGGTGCCTCCTTCATGTTGAGATGCATTCTACAAATGTTGATTTGGGAGTTATCTGTGAAAGGTTCCAAGATAATAGCCATAGATAACTTGTGAAGCTTAGAAAGATTTTGAATTCTTTCCATAGAACCCATGGTATTAATACTTCTAGTAGTCCAAATGATTGTACTAATCATTATAAATCCTAGCTTTGTGATCTGGTGATTGGTCTGCCTACTTTGACAGAGATACTAGTATTAGCATATTTTTTGGATTGAGCTTTATTCTGGTGGTGTCTTAGGGATAAACCCTAGCTGTCAGTGACGTGTTCAACTTCCTTATGCAGATTAGAATCAATAATGGAGACAATTTCCTTAATCAATTGGTCACTAATTTCTTCCTCTTCTTCATCATCCTCTTCTTGAGCCCCAACCGATTAAGTGTCTTCATCAAAGTCATCTTCTAAGTGAATACTCTATATTCATTATTGGTATCAGTAGACATCACAGGAATGGAGTTGAGAGTACAATCCCTTAGAGGGCTTTCATAAACTTATAGAGTATGTACCCCCTCCTTGTGCATTGCCTCATTTTGTTGACCTCTTTTGAGAGTATCACTTGGCTTAAAACTGGTAGCATCTTGAAACTTTTCATGAGGGTTCTCTATTTGTAGGGGAAAACCATAAACATCTTCCTGAATACTTTCAAACAACAAACCTCTGATAGGAGAGCATTGAGCAGTGAATAAGGTATGTTGATTATCCATGTCTGTATTGATATTTTGTTTGGATTACTGGGAAGAGAATTTGGATTGCTGGGAATTGATTTTGGAGTTTTGGGAAACTGTTGTATCCTGATTTGAAGAAATAGGCGATCCTAAGTTGTCATCAATAAGAGAGGGATTTCCTTTGGAATTTTCTTTTTGTTGTTCCATCTTCTTTTTTAGCGCATCTCTTCTCTTTTTTCTCAATTTTGTTCTTGGATTTGGACTTAGAAGACTGATCATGTTCTTTACCATCTTCTAAAGTCCTTTCTCCAGACAAGGACCTTTGAAGTTGAATCTGTTGAATGTCCTCATCTTTTTTATGACTTAAATTCAACTTCTGAGCTTGATCAGTTTCAAGGACCTGAACTTGAGATGAACCCCTGTTGATAGCCTGTTTCAATCCCAATGTCTCAACCTACTCTGAACACTTATTATGAACCCCAACAGAACTAAAGTCTTGAATCTTATTTGCAGTAGTACTCTGAACCGAACTAGTACTCAACCTCTGGACCTTCTCTGAACTAGAATTCTGAACAAATTTAGACCCCATTGGAACCATATTCAACCTTTATTTTGACCTGAACCCGAAGATTGCTTTTGAAAACTCTGAATTTGATCAAAACCAATTTGTTGGGCCATATGAATTTGATCTAAACCCAAACTTTGATTCTGGACAGAATTTATCTGCTTCTGCAGGATAGTGGTTACAGGGGATAGGGTCAATTAATTGGTTCTCATGAAAAACATGAGACAAATCCCCCCTTTGGATACCCCTACCTGCAGGTTAGTGATTTTCTCCTTCACACCATCCACACCTCCATAAAATTCATCATCATCAATAGAAATAACAATAGGGGGCCCATGGGGGAGGGGAGCATTGAGTCAATACCTGATCCTTTGCAATTGTCCACTTAGAGGTGTTAGGAGTAGAATGAGGGTTATAGGATGAATAAAACCCCTTAAAACACCCTTTTAGGATCTTAAAATGACTTAATTTAGGAGTTAGGAACTTAGAAATTATAAAAATGCCCTTAATAACTCAACCAAAAAGTGGACTCTACCAGACCTAACAGATCACCCAATGATCCGTCAGTCCACTTAACGGGTCGTTAAGACCACTCATTGTCACTGGAGACATTTTTCAACTTTCTGATCTTTTTTTGACGCCTCCACTTAATGATTTGTTATGACACTTAACGGATCACTTCACCAGTCATCAAGACTCTATAGCACTCAAGTTTTCCACAAATTTTTTCCACTTAACGGATCACCTAGAGATTCATTAGGTGACTTAAAGACTCACCAGACGAATCATTTTGTGGTCTGGTGCAGTTTCTCCTGTCTCACAAACTACTCATAACTTTTTACTCCAAACTCTGATTGACGCAAGGTCAAATGCTTTGGAAAGAAAACTCAAAGGTATTTAATTTTATGTATTGAATCACCCAAAAACACTTTTTTTAAAATGGGGATTATGGTCATTGAAGTTGACCCTTGTAAGAACTTATACGAAAACTCAATCTGTAAGAAGACTTTCAACTCAACTTTATGCTAGAGGTTCCTTATGACCCTAATTTGTATTCAATGAACTTTTCACACTTAATAATTGATCTTAACACCTAGTTTTCATAAAATTCATTCGTCTTG
Source organism: Datura wrightii (assembly GCA_035772735.1). Lineage (NCBI taxonomy): Eukaryota > Viridiplantae > Streptophyta > Magnoliopsida > Solanales > Solanaceae > Datura > Datura wrightii. The sequence continues at coordinate 93,072,344 of JASDFA010000018.1, forward strand.
AGTCTTTCTACATACCTAGAATAATTTCAAACTTAGCCTGAAAGTTCGAGGCGTTACAATATATCAACTCACGACTGAAACGATGATTCACACCATTATACCATGAACCATTTTGGGGTGTTACACTCATGGTATTTTTGGTGTTGAAAGGGAGTGGGGAATCCATGTACATATTGTGGAACGATTAGTGTCTCTTTAATGGCATGCACTTTCTTGACCTCGATCTCGGTCAATTTCTTGGTCAACAAGGCAAAGTTGGTGGCCATGGTAGCCATCATCAAATCTCTATCTTGATTATCCTTTATCAAATGGGATAATGAGGGATTTCCAACATTCACTCCACCACTTTGGTCCCCAGAATTCCATGCTTGGTGATCTTGTCAAGTAGTCCAGCAATATGGTTGTAGGTTTTGTTCATAAAGCTACGTCCAATTAAATTGTTGGCAATAGATTAAGTGAGTGGGTCAAGATCGTTGTAAAACTTCTCAAGAAAAATGTTCATAGGGAACCTATGGGTGGGTGTCCTAAGGACATATTTCTTGAAATTTTCCCACGCTTCAAACAATTGTTCCCCTGAAAGCTATCGAAAATAGAAAAGCTTATCCCTTTGTTTGGACTTTTTGCTCGGCGAGAATCACTTATTCAAAAAAAACATTGACAAGTTCCACCCAGATATAGAAGGAGTTGGGGGATAGGCAGTGAAACCAATCTCGGGCCTCCCCCACCAAAGAGTATGAACACACACAGACGGGTGGCGTCATTTGAGACATTATTCTACTTATGCATATTGCATACCTCTAATAAATTTTTGAGATATTGGTGTGATCTTGGTCAGTCAAATTATAGAATTATTTCGATTTCAACGTTGTGTAGATGCTACTGTCAATTTTGAATAAGATGGCCTTTACTCTTGTAAGTATGATTGCACCAGCATAATCCATATCATTATTGACTTCCATGAAGATATTCTCCACCCCACCTTGAGATTTTCCATCTTGTACTGGTTTCACAATCACAGTAAAACAAGTGTGATAGAGTAGACTCAAACTAAAAAAACTAAAATCTAAATTCCTAAATATGACTCAATGCCAAAGTCTCCGGCAACGGCGCCATAAATTGTTATCTCCCGAAATCCACCTCACTATGGAGTGCACACGATCGATGCAATCTAATTACCCAATTCGGAGTCGGCATCATATCTACAAGGACTTTGTTTAGGTCCACAAATATCAAGCAAAGCAAATATGATTTGGATGATGATGATCTGCTCATGTTTGGGATAAAAAATGTAATTAAACTAAAAGCTAATATGATTAAGATTGAAACAACATAGAGAAATTCTAGGAAATGTCCCCTTATAGGGTTGATCCCCTAAACCACTCAATCAGTAGTAGTGAAGATGGGATTTTCACAAATATGCAAATAATCTACTTAGCCAATTTTTAGGTATCTCTCAACAATCCCAACAATGTCAATCTATAATTCAAATTAAAACTAATTGCAATTTGCCAATTGGATTCATCAAATTTCTAGGTGAACCCATTAAACAAGGTTTAAAGTCTTTGGTTCATTGTTGATTGATACTATCGAAACCTCAATTGACTCTTTCAAGCACAGTTGAAGCAATTTGGCATGATTGGATAACTTTCACCATCAAACTCACTTTACAAAGTGTAGATAAATCAAATATTAGCAAGCCTATAATTATTCCTCACAATTAAGATCAATAGAGTTCACAAACTCATTAGGTTCACAACCCTAGATCAGGGTTTAGTTACCCATAACAAAAGAAGAAGAGAAAATTATTGAATTGAGCATGATCACTTACTTAGCAATGAGAACAGATAGAAAACTTGAATTGATCAATTAAACTTTAATGAATCCTTCAACTACAATGGGTATTTTCAAAGGAATACAAAAACTATGAAAACTAACTCTAAAAATCCAAAATTACCCAGAACTCTTGAAAAGATATGAAAAAAACTATTTATACTAAACAGCAAAACCCCTATAAAAATTCAAATTCGGAGTGCCCAGGTTGAAAGGACGGACCGCGTCTTGAAAGTATGGACCGTCTCTTGAAATTGCATTCTTCCTGGATTTGTTTTCATCCTTTGACTGATGAACCGTCTATTGAAAAGACATTACGTACTTTCTTTCATCAATTGCTTCACTAGGTGGATGAGGTTGAACATACGGTTCATTTGATGATCTATGTGCGGACTGCATCTTGAGCCGTCCCTTGAAGACCACTTTATGATATTCTCTGGATCAACATGCAGTTGAAAGTGTGGACTGCATCTTGGATGTACGGTCTGTCTTTGACCTGTATCTGGCAGACTTCAGTAATTTTATGTCCCCTTCCATCAACTCATGAAATTTCTAAAACTTAGCAAAATAGTATTAAAAATTAGCACTTAAAGACGTACAAAACTCTATGAAACAAAATACATGTGTCACAAAATTTTGGCACATCATACGACACCTTTCTTTATTACCTCTTTGCTTTTGATGATACGCTTTCTTGTGTTGAGGGTTTGTCTTCTGTGGAAATGGGTTTTAATAAGGTGATTAGTTGTTCTTTTGACCAACAAGGTTGGATAAACTTTCTTTTTGACCTCGGTGGCCCTTTGGATGTGTGTGTGATTGTTACCATACCATCTTGGCCTACCCAAGTTCTTAGTACCTCTTGCGAAAGCTTGTCATTCATGCCAATAGTTGATGTTTGGCTATATCACATATTTTTGCATCCTTGGCATATTGGTAAGTTTAGTTACAATTGTGCTAACCCTCATAATATGAGGTCCTTGTTATTGTTTGTCTTCTCTATGTTTTTGCATGATTTAGATTCAAGGACGAATCCTTTTCAAGAAGGGGAGAATGATGCATTCCAAGGTGCCTATGCATGGATGATAGCTTGAGAGGATGAAGGATGGATGGGAGTGCAAAGTAGCCATGTTGATAAAGAAGATAGGCTAATAATACAAATGGTCATTTCTTGAATTCAAAAGAAGGAAGACAACCAAACAAGACCCTTATTTCATTAAGAATATAGTTGTAATAGCTAGTCTTTCATATTCTAGCTTACTATAAATTGTAGCTCTTTTTATTTTAATAGTTAGATTTTGATGATATGATGAATATACACTTTGAGTGTTGATGTGCTTGTTTAAGCCTTAGATTATTACTTTGTGTAGAAAGGAGGGTTGCTTGGCAAATTCATTTTTCTTGAGGTCTTTCTCATAGGTTAGGTGCTTATTGAAATTATTGAATTAATGTTCTTGTTCTTTAGCAAAGGTTGCTTTTTACTTCCAATCTTGTGTCTAGTTTCTCTATCTTACTTTTCTTGTATCAAAAGCTATATGTGATCTTGGCACAAACATAATCACAAGGAAAGCCTTATTAGTATGGGATAAAGTGTGCTCACCAGTAGCTATGGGTGAGCTAAACTTGATTAATCTGAAATTATGGAATATAGCTGCTATAACCAAAAACTGTTAGGAAGAACATTATTAGTATGGGATAAAGTTTGCTCACCAGTAGCTATGGGTAGGCTAAACTTGATTAATCTGAAATTATGGAACATAGTTGCTATAACCAAAAACTGATAGGATATGGCCAATAAAGCAGATAAATTATGGGTAGGATGAATACACGCATACTATATAAAGTATAGACCTCTGAATGAGATCATTATTCCCCAACAGGCTTCCTGGATTGTCAAATAGATCATTCCACTGATACTATGACACTGGTCCAGCATCCTATGTCTTCCTCTCAGAGCTTAATCAAGCAGTTCTATCATATGCTCATCCTTGAAGGACCAAGTGTACTTTGAAAATGTCTTATGTTTGATAATTATGCTAGACCCAAATTAAAGTTTACTATGTGGCTCTAATTCCACACAAAAAATTGCATACTACAAACAGACTCTTAAATGGAGTCTTCAATTATCACCTACTTGTTCTCTATGTCAAATGCATGAGGAAATCAGGAACCATCTCTTCCTTAACTATTTATTTGCAAAGACTATTTGGGCAAGAGTACTTCACTGGATACAGTAGGATACTATTACAGCAATCACATAAGAAGACTACATTGCCTAGGCTATAAAGAATGCTAAAGGAAAATCCCAAAATGCCAGAATCTTCAAACTTATTTTTGTTGAGTGTGTACATACCCTCTATACGGAAATAAATCAGATAATATTTCAGGAGAAACAAAGATCATGTAACAGCTTTACTTAATAAATTCCCTACACCCGCACTACCAAAGCTAAATTAGGAATCAACACCCTTCTTCGTAGCATTGTATTCTAGCTTGGGCCTAAGAGAACTCTAGAACAAAGTTGGGTTGAAAGCTTTCCCACTGATGAAGTTTTTCGTATAATCTTGTGCAAGGTTCAACTTCAAACAAGCATATCTCTTATAATGTAAAGATTTATGTGGTTAATCTATAAATTTTACTATTTCGTTCTTATGTCACAGTGAAATACCTAAAATAATAAAAGAAAAAATCGTGGTCGAGAAGGTTAGAGTAGCCAACGCCATTGGAATTTTGATTTTGGATAGTATATCTAGGCCTTTTGTTCTAGCATTTAGTTGGAAACCAGTTTCCTTTCTTCTTTTGTAAAATAGCCAGCTGAGGATTAAGTTGTGCCAATACTATGTACTGTCCTATTTGGTGATAAATACAACAAGTTCAGTTACCAAAAAAATAATAATGAAGTGCTCCAACCGAGATGAAGTTATTCCTTTTTGGTAGTTAGATTTTGAATTATCTAACAACTAAGGGCTATAGAAGTCGGTGCGCCTTACTGATTATTTTGAAGTGGGAGTTTGATGAAACTATGAAAATAGTGATTGTTGTTATAGTTGGTGTGGCTGGCGATGGAATTGGATGGTTGAAGGATGACAATCATAAGTTAACTCTATTGTCAGCCGTTAAAGGATCTAGAAGCTCAAGTTCGAAAATCAATTTGTTGCAAATGAATTCGTTTTGACTGGGTGATATCTTAAAAGAATTAGAACATCAAGGAGAGTTTGACTCTAAAGTTTGGAGCTATTTAGGGTAAGATTTGATCTAGTTTTGGATTAAATTTCAGTCCTCATTGTTGAAGTTTGAAGTTTCAGTTGAATTATATCAAACAGTATTAAAATCGTATTATAATTGTATGTTGAGTTGTATAAAAATTGTATTTTTAAGTTTGTATGTTGTTATAGTTGTATTAAATTTGAATATTGTACAAAAATTGTAATTAAGTTATACAGTGTATCTTAGGTCTGTGAAACTTTTATTAAGATGTATATTGTTGTAGATGTTTGAAGACTATAATCTTAATATAGATTTATATAGACTTTATCGGAATTTATACATACTTTAGCAAATTTTGTATATGTTTTGAAATGAAATTTATACAGTTATATATATAGTTCATACAGAATATATACAGTTTTTCTTCAGAGACCAACTTGCTGCTTGCTTAAATTGTTTAACTCCCCGTTGTAGTACGGGTATTCCATTAGAAAGAACTCTCATTTCGTTCTCTAAAATAGCTAGTAATTAGCAACCTTAATTCATGTAATGCAGCCTTCCAGCTATAAATGCATCAATTTTCTCAACAAAAAGTTATAGGACAATCAAAAGTTAATGGATTCCATTCTTTTCAGAAAAATTGCATATTATTCATTTTTATTTAAAGAAAAAATAATATAAATATAAAACTTTAAAGTACAACAACACAAAAATACTAAAATATACCCTTATATGCTATAAAAGCAGGGACGAATCTATGTAGTGAATTGAAGGTGTCACGGTATACGAACACTTGAATAAAAATTAATATACGTATTAGTATTTCATATAAATATATTTATATAAATAGAGAGTGGCATCCAAAATCACAATGATTGTGAGTGCCATGGCTAAGGTGTCACATTTTAACCTATTAATCTTGTGATCGATACTCCATGAGGAGCCAAAGCCTTTTTTATTACAATTTATCTTTGTCCCCTTTTCTTTTCGTTATTTTTTCTTAAGTTCTTTTATTTTATTTTCTCTTTTAAAAATACTATTTTATTTAAATTATGTAATTTCTTTTTGAATCTTTAAGTTATTTATTTGAATATAATTTTAATTATTTTTTTCATCCATTTAGTGCTTTCTTTATTTTTTTCATTTTGAATGATGATATGAAAGGACGTAACATTAATCTCCAGTGGGGTATATTTGTCTTGGTAATAAAATTTGCTTCTTTACCAAAAAAAAGGGATGTATTTGCTAGTTGAAAATTTTATCTTATTATATTAATCACTTAATTCAATACAATTTGCATAGAGAAAATTAGTTGAATTGGACAAAGCTTATTTAGTTTGATGATCTCAATTTATTTATGAAAGTTTATAAGTTAAACTAAATTAATTATTTCAAAATGAATCGAGTCTATTAAATGGAGACCTTAATTCAGTCTTATTAATTACTGGTAAGTTTACATTAAAGATAGTGCTCTACTAATAACATATTTTTTTCGAGGGATAAATACGACGAAAATCTGTCACGTAAGAGGAATTACCGTGATACAAAATTAATGTATAGTTATTTATCAAATATTAACATCCCGAAATAAAATATCTATGGACTCGTTTGAATTTTTTGATAGCCCTAATTAATTAAAGTGGAGACGATATTAGAATGTGTGTGTGTGTGTATGAATATCTGTTGATTTTACTAAACAAGTAAAAACTATCAGTGGTCTGTCAATTTCTAACTAAAAAAAAGTTTCATTAATTTTTTAATAGTATATGTTGATTATCTTAATAGAATGTAGAGCAATATCGTACGTTATTTTTAAAAAAATTAATAATACTAATAATACCCGTAATTATTAAATTCTAAATTTGCTTCTAATTTTTTTATAATAATAATAATATCAGTGATTATTAAGTTTTGAATTCATTTCAGTATAAATGAAAATTAAACAGCTTAAATAAACATATTAACCGGCCGCCGGCTTAATGCTTTTAAACTCCCTCTTATAGTATAGGATAGTTAAGGGGCACATCACATTACAGTATATTACTTTTTTATGGGGGCGATTTATCTTTAGGACATAATTATAAATTACTCTTTTGTAAAGATTAAATGTTTAAAAACATGTGCTTGTACATTCTTCTTTTAGGTTATGAAGTAAGTTTAATTAGGATTGTGGTTACTAATATTATTTAGAGGTAAGGCTTTATACATCCGACCTCAAAAGTCGTATTATTTTGATCAAAGTTTGTTTGTAGAGCAAGCGAGAGTTAAATTTTCAAAATATTCCTTTTTTAAGCTATTTGATGTAATTTATTGGGTGGGATTCACGAGTCTGGGAGATCCTTTAACTTTTAAAATTAGATAGACTTTATATATACCACGCTTTGAATTTTGTGCAAAATGTCATATTTAAATTTTGTGTGAAATATATCTATAATCATATAAATTTTGTATAAGTTAGGTGTTTGAAAAAATACATATATTTTTTATGTAAAAGAATATGTATATTGCGATTCTTATGAAGTATATATAAATTATATAAAATCTAATAAAGTATATATAAAATTTATGTAAAATTATATCAAAATTGGCAGGAGACTACGCACAAAAGGAAAGAGTTGCGCACAAACAGTGTTTTACAAGGTCATTGTTTCCGGCTATCTCATCCTTGTTATATTTCTGCAGGGGGAGCCCACTAATGCCATGTTTTATGGTTAGAACGAGCTGACCACTAAGAGGCTACATTGAAAATAATGTTCGCTATCTTTCCGGCCATAGGCATAAGGCCTAAGCCCATGAATCTTTAATTTTTTAATTTATAATAGTATAATAGCACAAAAATTATAAAGAATACATTAACAGTTTACAAAAATAAAAAATATGATTAAAGAACTCAGAGGAAATAATACTTCTAACATGATTTTACAAGTATAAATAATCAAATCAACTCTAGCATCTTAACTTTTAGAAAATAAAAGAATCACAATCTCTTAAAATATATTACTATTATATTATGCAATTTACCTCTCTAAAAAATATCAAAAAACTTTATTAAGTATTATAATTAATGTATCACTCCTTCATGAATAAAATAAAATTACTTCCAAATAACGAAATAATAAAATGTAATAATTTTTAGTCATCAAATGACAAGTGTTTAGGGTGTATAATCAAGCGCTTAGGACATAAACCCCACATATGAGCTTTGCCAACGCCCCGCTTTGAGGCGAGTCCCAAAACTGTCTTTAAAAACCGGACACAAGCTCTCTTTTATTTTTAATCTTCTATAAATCATTAAAAAGAATATTGATATATTTGATAAATAAGAAAACTCCCAATACGTCTGGTGATATAGAGTGTTATTTAGTAATATGGCGTGATTTTCTCAATTGTGTGAATATGGATGAGCCCATATAAGCCCAGTCCGTTGTTTTACTCAATACAGCACATCTCGGTATAATTAATTAAATTGTTTTATACAAGTTTCTAAAATCAAACCTTTTTCTAGAATATTTTATAAGTGGCAAGAAATCAATAATCCAAATACACATAGGAGAGGAATCCACAGTACCACAACACACTTTTCCTACTTTCACCTGACATAAGAAAAATATTCTAAGCCGTTTCCTTTTCGGTTTAATTCTTTCAAATATATATATATATATATATGCCAAATCCCATTCAAAGAAGGAAATCTGAAAGAAACATAAATAATTTTTTTTAAAAAAATAGAGTCATAACTCAATTGCATTCATTGATTGCAGTAACCTGTTAAAATGGTGCTCGGATTTCATTCAAGAAAACTAACGAAGAACACAGGAAGAAGAAATAACAAACTCATAAAAGAGAATTTTTCTTCTTCCATTGAATCACTTCCTAATGAACTACTTACTGAAATTGTTGCCAGGGTTGCTTCTGCTTCTTTTAAGAATTATATCAATGTCAAGCTAAGGTATTTCATAATTATATTAATCTTTTTACGAGGAGCAATTTCTTTTTATCTAATTAAATTTGATATTTCAGTTGCAAGATATTTCATGAAGTCTCAAATGAAAGATACGTATATCAGAATGCAACGTTGGCAGGCTTTCCGATAGAACCTTCCTGGCAAAAGCGGAAACAAGAGAAGATAAAAAAACTCACTTCTTTCATGGACTTTTGCAGAGAATGTGGAAATACAGAAGCTTTATATCGAAAAGGCGTGGTAAGAATTAATTTTATTTACACTTTATGCTAAGTTTTTTAATCCTTAATTTTTTATACGACTGGTGAATCAGTGTTCTTTCTTTCTTCTAAAAGTTTTCTCATGCTGATCAATATGCTCGAATAATTAGGCTAATCGTGAATATTAAGTTAGACAAACCAGGGGCATTCATAATAAAGGACTACTATATTAACGAACATGTAATTTGGCGGCTCAGTTTTTGTAGCACATAGCTATTTATATACATGTAATTTTCACAAAAGTAGGCTATTGTTAACGCAAAGCAAACATAGTGAATAAAAGAAAACTATGGACACATATGAAACGGGAAAAAGTATTCTATCACAGTTAAGGGTCTGCACCTCATTAACCTTAATTAATCAATTCATTCAATATTTTATTGATCTCTTGTTTCGAAACCGAACTTATATGGTGAACGGGGACGGATCTAGAAGAGAATCTACGAGTTCATGGAAATCCAATAGCTTTTTATTATATACTATATGCATATTAAGAAATTCAATAAATATTTATAAATGTGATTGTCAACCCAATTATTATTATATATTAACTTGTGATTGTTGAAGGAATTCATAAATTTTAAACCCTAAATTCACCGAAGTATCTATATTTCACTAACGATTTTCAAATGGAGGTGTAATTAGTGCTACTAATAACCTGTTTGGCCAAACTTCTGAGAGGTCAAAAGTGCTTATTTTTTCTAAAAAGCACTTATTTTAAAAAAAAAAGGTGTTTCCAAGCTTTTGAGAGAAAACAAATGCTTTTAAGGAGCAGCAGAAACTATTTTTCAGAAACTAAAAAAAATAATTTCTTCCCAAAAGCACTTATTTGAAAAGTACGTTTGTGAAAAATACACTTAGAAGCACTTTTCAAAAGCTTGGTCAAACACTAATTGTTACTCAAAAGTGTTTTTTAAATTTATTGGCCAAACATAAATTATTTCTCACCAAAAGTACTTTTTTGATAAGCACTTTTAAAAAAAGCATTTCTCAAAATAAGTTGATTTAAGAAGCTGATCTATCTATAATATATTGTGTAATGTGCTTGTATTCTCAGATGGATTTCTTTAAAAACGACAGGCCAGAACTTGCAGTGAAATTTCTGAAGAGAGCAGCAAAAGGAGGCCACATTGGAGCATTCTATGTGATGGGCATAATTATGGTCTTCATTGGGGGCGACTTCAAGCGAAAAGGAGTAACGTTGATTGGCAGCATGAAAGAAACAAAGCCACTAAGGAAAATAACAAAAGAGTGTAGACAGAAGTTAGTCGAAATCTTGGCACATATTTGGGTGAGAAATCCTTTAGTGTTGGAACAAAGACCCACTCGTTGCGCAATTCAGCATCAACGCATTCGCAGAAATGGCTGGCCTCTTGACAGTGACGATGAAGACGAAGATATGGATGTTCATTGTGATGCTTGCAGTTGTGATGAAGAAGTTGCTTATATCGTCAATGTGCTGCCTAGGTTGTGATGTATTAGCTTTTTTGCCCTTTTCCTTCTTTTGGACTCTCAAATATTATCTTGACTCCAAACTTTGCGCGTAACTTAGTTCATTCTTCATCAGGTCTAAACTTTGTGCGTCTATTACTTCAGATTGAAGTTTCCAAACTGAGTTCATCTTGTCACCAGTTAACTTCGTGAAAAGAAAAACAAAGTCCATCACAGTAACTAAATTCGAAGAGTAGACTGATAGACTCCAATCGAGCTGAATTCCAGTTGTAGTAATGAAATAAAGCCATCACTTTGGGTAACTCAAAGTATTATGCGCTTTAGATCCACATAAACAGATACTATCCTATTAGCATTACCTGTGTTTAGCAGTCTGAACTTTTTCAGAGTCAAAACTCGTTTGGTATTTAAGCAAAACCACGCATGCTTCGAAACAATAAAAAAGATACCTACATGATGGCTCAAGAAAATCAATCCAGTGGTTCCACTTAATGTGGTATTCTTTCTTCTTTTGTTCCTTCTGATTTACCTCATAAAACCAAATCTAGGACCACAACTGTAGTTCTATCATCAAACACTGAGAAAATATCCAACAAATATACTTAGAATTACCGAGCAACTCGGATTCAAGAAAATGTACAAAAGTTTTCCCAGAAAGTATTCAAATCACCCCACACCTGCCCATAGCAACCAGAAAGAGAGAATATATTATCAGAGCTGAGGTCATCAAAGGTTTCTGACAATGTACCCAGAAAGAATACCAAGCAAGCCAACCAGCAAGATGTACAAAAGTTGAACTCCAGAACGATGTTGACGTCCATGCCTAAGAAGCTCCTGGACAATGGTTTCAAATAGCACCAAATGATAAAAATCATCTTTAGCCAAAATATCAACACAGCAGATGGAAAATTTTCTCTGTGCACACCTACTAAATTCGAACAGTTGTTATTAGCAAATCGTTGTTTAATGTCATTTTTAGGACGACAGAGATGCCTGAAGACTGAAGTTGGAGTATGATGATTCCGTGGTACAAGAACAAGAGTGATACCCAAAATTGCAATTATAGGCGTATCAAGTTGTTGAGCCACACTGTGAAGGTTCGGGAGAGAACGCTGGAAGCGCGGGTGAGGAGGAATGCGCCTTATTCTAAGAACCAATTCGGATTCATGGCAGGGCTATTGACCAAAAAAATCATTCACATTGTGAGAAGGTTGCTTGGAGCAGCATAGGGAGAGGAAAAGGATATGCAAGAGGACACCTCTGATTGTTCACCTCTAATGTGACACGTTCCCTCCCAGTTATATGACCAACGGGATCAGTCGGCTAGAGAGCGGGGCTATGCATATGTTGTGTGTTGACCTAGAAAAACATATGACAAAGTCCCAAGAAAGATTCTACGGAGATGTTTTAAGGCCAGAGCTGTTCCTATAGCATACACTAGGTGATTAAGTACATGTATGATAGGGCCAAGACCCGAGTAAGGACAGCAGAGGCAGCTCGGAACCCTTCCAAGTCGGGATGTGGTTGCACCAGGGATCCACTCTTAGCCTATTTTTATTTGCTTTGGCGATGGAAGCACTGACATGTCACATTCAAGGGGAGGTGTCCTGATGCATGTTATTTGTTACTGACATAGTACTGATTGACAAGACGCTTAAGCGAAGTCAACACGAAGTTAGAGGTTTGGAGATAGACCCTGGAATCTAAAGGTTCCAAATTGAGTAGGACTAAGACAAAATATTTGGAGTGTAAGTTCAGTGACGTAACTTATGAAATGGACGTGGATGTGAGGCTTGACTCACAAGTCATCCCCAAAAGTGAAAATTTCAAGTACCTGGTTCGGTAATCCAAGGAAATTGAGAGACTGATGATGATGTCACATCTCGTATTGGAGCGGGATGGATGAAAATGGAGGCTCATATCTGGTGGTTTATGTTATAAGAATGTGCCACCAAAACTGAAAGGTAAGTTCTACAGAGTGATTGTTAGACCATCTATGTTGTATGAGGGGAATGTTGACCAGTCAAGAATGCCCATGTCCAGAAGATGAAAATAACAAAAATGAGAATGTTGAGATGGATATGTGAACATAGCAGGAGAAACAAGATTAGAAATAAAGATATTCAGGAGAAATCGGAGTGGCCTCTGTGGTGCATAAGATATGGGAAGGAAGGTTGAGATGGTTCAGACAGATGCAGAGGAGATGCATGGATGCCCCTGTGAGGAGATGTGAGAGGTTGGTCGTGGTGGGCCTGAGTTGAGACAAAGGTAGGCCAAAGAAGCATTGGAGAGAGGCGTTTAGGCAGGACATGGCGCAACTTCAGTTTACTGAAGACATGACCCTTGATAGGAGGGTGTGGAGGTCAAATATTAGGGTAGAGGGGTAGTAGGTTGTCGAGCATATTTCTTTTCCGTACTAGGAGTATTAGTATTATTTTTTTAAGTTGCTTATTCTTGGATCTTTAGTACTATTTGATTGTTTCTTTCGCTTCGTTTATCTTATTATCTTATTGTCTGTTATTACTGCTTCTTTTTCATCTCTCCTTGAGCTGAGATCTATCGGAAACAAACTTCCTACCATCACAAGGTAGGGATAAGGTCTACATACACTCTACGTTTCCCAGACCCCACCTGTGGGATTATACTGGATTTGTTGTTGTTATTAGCAAATCCAGATAAAGGTCCAAGTTTGCTATGAAGTTACCAGCTTAGACCAAATCACCAGCCTATGGTTATCTCTAAAACTAAGTAGTCTAAGAACTATTTGCTGCTGATTACACAATGAAGTTTCTTAAAACCAACTTGTTCCACATTCTGAAAATAATATTGCTGGTCTCTTACAATTACCACCGACTTACTTAGATCATTTGGTTAATGCTAGTGCGCTAATGGACCTGTTCACCGCTATAACTGGGGTTTTATGACCTTCGAGCTACCATGCACATAAGATTATCTGAAGCTTGTAAACTAGTAGACAGCAAAAGGAAATATCAATTTACTTAAAAACCATTGACCAGGCATGCAGAAACACAGGAAGACGCATTTTCTTTGACTGCTGCACTAATGCAGTCTCCTTCTGGGATAATACGAATGCTAGTAGCATTAACATAGAATCTTCCCATGATCTTAGCTTCAAAGTTCAGGCCTCTTGGGTTCACTTGGAATATCATTAAGAGCAGGACTTTTAATGGGTTCATAACCTGGAAAGACCTGTTACCTTTGGAACATCGGTTCACTGGAAACGACAATACTTTTCAGACATAATAAAACTCACTTTCCCTTATAAAAATGTCACTACAAGGGCTATGGTATTCCATTTGTTAACAAATATTCAGACTAGTGATATGCCTAGGAAAACCATTACTGTTAGTTCGGAAAAACCTAGAAGGAACCACTATAAGCTCAGCAATGGACGGTTCTTCATTAGGTAATCCAGAAGTTGGAGTGTATAGGAGGGGTTTTTAGGGATAACAGGGGAATTGGGTTCTTGGATTCATGAAAGGTGTTCCAAAAGCTACTAATAACATGACTGAACTTTGGGCCTTGCTCTATGGATTGAGGATCGCTGTGGAAAATAACTGCTCGCAGCAACGGATCAACATTGACTCCTTAGAGGTAATTAATCTACTCCTTTAAAACAATGATGCTTACTCTACTATTACGGGTGAATGCGGGTTATTGATGGTGATGCTAGGAGCACCTGAGCGGACTCACTGCTACAGGGAACAAAACAGGGTCGTACTAGCAAAGGAAGGAACAAAGAAGATACTTTTTGGGAACACATTTTTGTTGACAGTTACTCCTTTATATGCCAACGCGATGCTTTTTGGTTAGACATATTAGGAACTCCTTTTAAGAGATCCATCCCAGTTATCTCTACCAATCCCGGCTTTCATATATATGGTAGAAGACTCCATTGTCTGACTGGACCCTGTAATTGGACCCTGTATTTGGTAATGATGCTCAACCATGTTTTATATATATAAACGTATATAAAGATCATCTGTTAACACAAAAAAAAAATTAGGAATCAGAAAATACCAGGTCTCGATTGAGCTTGGCATTTTGTCGAATAATGGAATCTCTCTCTTCCATCAACCTCAAAATTAGATCTCTGGCCTGCAGTAGTTCCAAGAAATGAATTATCAGAAAGAGAATATAACACATCTATCTGGTGTTTCAAGGTCAGAATGTGAGAGGACATTAAGTTTGATACCAGCATGCTGAACGAACAAAATCCATTGACTATCAATTCCAAAATCCAAATATAGATGTTGAGGCATTATTTGTCTCTGGTAGAAGAAACAAGCATATACAATTTCTTATTCAACAATTCTTCTGTTTATGTTCTTTCTTTTTTCTAGTCTCTATGTGTTTGCAAATATAATAATTATCAATTATCTCCCTTTCAGGAGAGATAATCCTGAAATAATAAAGAAATATTTTTAAATCACAATTACAATAGTGTTGGATTCTTCAGCTTGTTTTTCCAACTCTACCTGTGTATGCAAACTTGAGCTAATTCCTTAGATGACTAAACAATTTCCGAGTTACAAAAATAAGTTGGTGAAAGGAACAACACAATAATATGCCTCAAACCAATCAAGTTGGGGAAGCTGGTGAAAAGAAACAAACATAAATTTATTCTCTTCAGGTTCTGGTGTCACCTTTTCTACAATGAATAAGAGACATTGAGCAAGTAGGTTTTGATATTTGTCCAAAGAGTGTCTGGAAGCTGACTACCAACAGAAGCAGTGACCCATTGATTTCAAAAGAAATGTGATTAGCATTAATTGTTGGAAACAGAAAGTTAGATTAAGAGGCTGAAATAGAAGGAAAATACTATTCTCACTTGTCACAGTTTGAAGGTGAATTACGGGTTAATGATACTGGGCTAACAGTGTTCTTTTATTTTTTATTTTTTTCATTTTGATGTTATATTAAGGGTTTTCAGATCATTCTTGTGAAGTCTTTCTGAAATTTCTGTTTGTTTTCCAAACTGTTTTGAATTACATGTTTACTACAATGAGCTCCATCTTTTTCTTTCTTTCTGGAAAACCGAGAAATCCACGAGGGCCAGTGGGACACCGTTCAGAACTCGGTGGATAATGAACCCATCCTTCAACCCTTCTAGACTTAACCAGGTTTTTATTAGTGGCATTGTTCAACCCGTGATGTGGGCCTAACCCACAAATCGCGCATTTGTGCTTTTACTATTAGACCAAAGCCCTGCGGGCCTAATGACCTCCATCTATTAAACAGATTTACTGCACAACAAGGAAAATGACAGTTGAGGATCCAAATCAACTTCCTAAAATGTAGGTTATAAAGCACCAACATATATGGGCCTCTTATAGGTGAAGAACCAGTTGGAAGACGGTGACAATAGGGAAACCAAATATTGAATAAATCTAACAGAAGTTGATCAAATTTCTCGAGTAGAAAAAGTAAAATCAGATACCGAGATTTATAGGTTAATGAGGTTCATCAACCTTTCTAATGAATTCTACTTAGAGCCTGCGACAGCCATCAAGCACTCAAAGATTCAAAGAGTTCACTTAAGGTGTACCCAATCTTCTAACAGAAGTTGATCAAATTTCTCGAGTAGAAAAAGTAAAATCAGATACCGAGATTTATAGGTTAATGAGGTTCATCAACCTTTCTAATGAATTCTACTTAGAGCCTGCGACAGCCATCAAGCACTCAAAGATTCAAAGAGTTCACTTAAGGTGTACCCAATCTTCTTCACTTGTTGAGGCCATCAAGTAACTCCAATGAATCCAGAAGGTACTCAATGTTTATAGGTCAGATTACAAACATTTCTCCCAGAAAACTTATTTGTCTAATGAATTAAAAATATCCAGACATCAATGCTTAAGATGACCATCATAACATACCTTAGTGGAGTTGTCCTGAGGCTCAGTGTGTTCTTGTAAATCCTGTATAAGCAACAAAATAAATCTTTTACAACCAATGTATGTCCCTACCATGATGAACAGATGAATAGAAGTAAATATGGTATTCTAATTGATCAAACAAGATGCAGAAACAGATAGCAGAAAACTAATTTAGATTGTCATTTTACAGTTTCAGAAGCTGATGGTGAAGTTCCTTCCTCAGAATCTTCAGGGACTGGTGAAGGTTTTCTTGGTGGTGAAACATAAATAACTTTTAGTTTGCATTCCTCAACATGATTTCCCCCGGACCTGTTGAACTTCAGAAAAGGAAAAGAATAAGATTGGAAAGTACCAAGTTGACTACAAAACATAAAACTTTATGAAAGTTTAAAACAAAAAGAATCCATAAGCTAAAATACCACGTCTGGATTAATATCTTTTGGTGTAGACCCAGGGTTCGTAATCACACTCTGTACAAGAAACTTGTCTTTACATTGCATATCTGGAGGTAACTCCATTTGAGGTTGCATTGCAACTAAGTCCAATTATCCACAAAGTAAACCAAAAATAACATCAAATAACATCCATCAAATCAATACCCATCACAGAGAACTAGAAAAGCACCTGTAACATTGGACCTTGATCGTGGGAGAACAATTCCGCTGTTTGGCCTGACAGTATACTTCCTGGGATTGGTTGTCTTTACCTAATAAAAGTTAACAACAGTATCTAATTTAACCATTTCAATACAGTAATAAATCCAGCTAAGCCATAATTATACAACAGCAAACTTCTAAATGACCATTCCCTTTATTAATCATAATTGAGTGATTTTTCTTTTTACTTCAAAAAGAGTTCATAATTGAGTGAAGATAAGGATTTCAGCTTTTTCTCCAACTTCTAAAACAACAAGGTAAAACGAAAACTTAGCCTCAACCAGTGTATGAGGCAAACCAAGTAATTTTAACTTTAGGAATCACAAATTAAAGTGAGTATACATATTAATTAAGTGATAAGATTTTATATAAAGGACACCTATCACATATTTATAGGTATGTTGAAAGCCCTAGCACGAGTAAGCTTTTTCCATTTTAATTCCTAAATTAGTGGAGATGGACTATATGAATTCTCTGCATTCATTTCTTCGACGATAAACCTACCATTATCTTTCTCTTCCAAAAAAAAATAATAATAATAAATAAATAGAGGTTAAGTAAAAATATATACCTTGAAAGCAACGTGATTATCAGTCTTATTGATGAGTTCAAAAGAGCTCGAAATTGACTTGTTGAGTTCGACTTTGAAACAAGAAAAGAGAATAATCAAAACCCTAGGAGAAGGAAGTTAAAACTAATTTCGTATTAGAAGAAGAAACTCACATGGAAATTTGAGGTCCAAAGGAGCGATAATCAGAAGTTCTTCACTTGTCATCGTGAAAAGCAAAGAAATATCAATTCTGAAGAGACGAACTTGAACGTGAATTTCATAAGTTTGGATTGCCGACTGCAAAATAGAATACTCCAATCTTATTTTGACGGGATCAGAATACATATATTTTATTAACATAATTAATTAATGTGTTTTTTTGAAAATTTTTTAAAATTATGCAACTCAACATTAACGTATTTATATGTTCACTTTATATAATATCATACAACTTTATATATTACTATATAACATTATATTATATCTTGAGAAAAAAATATTTTAAATATATAAATGCATGACGAATTTACTCAAATTATTTAAAAATATTTTTTATATTAAATAAAATTATAATTTTATATTTTTTTAAAATATTTAAAATTTTAAAATCAATTAAATTTTGAGGTAAAATCATTTCTTCTTTAAATGACATACGAAAGTCTAATATCTAGGAATTTAATACCAACTAGGTTTTACCTTAAGTAATTCTTTCCATACTTAAACATATTATTTACCTAATAATATAAGGGTGGAAATCGTTTTCATCCTCCAACTTTGCTTTAAAAATCAAACTCCCTCCTTAACTCTGAACAATAGACATTCTTCCCATTCATTCTAATTGACTTTTTAAAATGTTTATTTTACCTTTCAATCCTCCATGTATATAATACTTTTTTATATTATATATAATATTTATTTCTTAACGTAGATATTTATAGTTTTTTATTTAAATTCACTGACATTTTAAAATAAAGAGACAGTATTATTTAAAATTGAGAGAAAATTTAATTTTTAAAATAAATTTGAGAGCGAAAATGATTTTCACCCAATAATATAAAAAATACTTGCTGATCTCTAGCACTTTGCTAACGACATATGAGTTGCTCCATACCCATGGCGGATGAGTTCCTTAAGCTTCTTTATTTTTTCTTTTTTTGTCGTACTATGGCCTTGGTAGTTTTTCTTGATTTAGTTTATGGTTGTTTTTAATGCTTTTATACTGTTTTATATGAATATTTTACTTTTCTGTTAAGTGTTTTTCGCATTTAATAAAATCACCAATTTATTTAGTAATTTACGCATATTTTTTTAAATAATATTGAAGTAACTTTATAAAATTTAGTTGAATAAAATATTGATATTATGTTATCTTCTTTAATTGAATATTGTATTAATATTATGTGATTTAAAAGTTTCTGTTATTTGTAAATAACATTCTTCATCTGCTCATTCATTCACAAGTTTCATCTATTTAGGTAAAGTAATCTCTTCATCTCACAAGATAAATTCTTTTATAATATTATAAATTATTATAATTATAACTCTTTGACACAATTTATTCTAGATAATTTTGCAATAGAAACTGAAAAGGATTTCATAAACGAAATTGTGCCAATTAACAACTTAAAACGATAGGATTCTCATTGGATAATAAAAGTCTTAGTATGAAAGCTGGATTAGTGAAGGAGTATAAAAAGGAAACAAAGAAAGGCACATGAGTGACTATAACATCAGTCGACGAAAAGGTAATAATTTTTTTTTTTGCATTATTTTTATATTTTAATATACATTTGAGTTCTTTGATATTTTTAGTATTTTTATATTTTTAATAAAATATATTTTATAAAAATATATTTTATATTATATATATATAATATTTTTTTTCTTTGACCATTAAGGTTTAACTTTTTGTAGGATACAAAAGTTCATGTTATACTTTTCAATAATTATATTAAAAAGTGAAAAAAAATATTTACATCATAAATGGACGCATTAATAGTGTTAATCCTAATTTTGTATTAGTAAATAAGGAGATTGGGGTTGGATTCAATGACAACATTATAGTTCAGGAAAATAATCACTTTTCTACTGTTATTTTTTCAAACAATTTTATTTTGTTTAAAGATGCAAATAGAATAATCTTTGGTAATTTCTTTAGATTTTATCAACTAATCTAAATATATGTATAATATTTTACTTTTATTTACTTAAACAAAATATTTTTTGTAGATATAAGTACGAAGGTCTTTAGAAATATTGATTGAACTTTTTGCCTTACAAAATTGTCATTTACTATATTTCTCGATTAATTATTATTTAATTATTATAGATCTTTACTAATTTATAAAAGGTAAAACTCCTAATATTTAGTATTTTAATAATCTTTTATTTATTAAACTAACTAATCATCCATCATAATATTTCAATACGAAAAAATAAATTAAAGACTGTAATTTTATTATGTATTAATACATGAATTCCTCCTTCTTCTCCTCCTCCTCCTCTTCCTTCTTTTAAAAAATTATATGATTCAATATATATATATATATATATATATATATAACACAACATGTTTTAAGTTGTTTCAATATGTGAAGTTTAATTTATGTGAAATGTTTGACTAGACACATAGATTAAGCGAAAGAGAAAAAAAATTGAGTTGAAATCATCTCATAAAGGGTAAAATATTTAAAGTCTGAAGTCTCATAGCAAAATATCTGTCGCGCCCCACCTTGGGAGGCATGACTGGCACCTGATGCCCTACTAGGATCTGGACTGCTGAACTAACTGAGCCTAAGCACCTTTGGTGCAAGGCTGGCTCTAACTCTGGATTCAAGAAAACGACGGGCTATATAGCGGCTGTAAATACAGCCCCCGACCGACAAGGCCTTTAGCCACCTGTAAAAGATAAACAGCTAACCAGAACAACCAACTATAAGGAGTCCTATGCGGGCCGACAAGGCCACCATGATGTATAATTATGATTGGAAAATGAAATCTGGCGCTAAATTGATCTGTGACCGACAAGGTCACCAACTAACAACTGAACAAGGCCCACCACGGCCATCACATACAATTTGAAACACATATATGGCCCCACACGGCCGATACATTTAACCACAGGGAATATAATACAATCTACAAGCCTCTAAGAATAATAAGATGGTCGGGACAGGGTCCCGGCTTACCCATACTGTACAAACAAAAAGAAAGTAAACCTCTATCTTTCAAGCTCCGGATGAAAGGAGTTGAAGGCTCTGTATCGCTGACTGGGACTACGAGGGATCTGCTCCTCGTCTATGTGTACCTGCAGGCAAGTAATGCAGCGCCCTAAAACGGGTGTCAGTACCACTGGTACTGAGTATGTAAAGCAATAACTGAAAACAACTTAAAGTAAATAGTAAAGCTGACAGTAACTGAAGTAATAGGTAACGGCCTGAAACTGACCAAGATAGAGGAATCAGGGCTAACATAGCTATACTGAGAAGAGTAGGGGTCATACCTGATAACATGACGTTCTACTGTCTATCTATCAATAACTAAAACAACATAACATAAACCTTACCTGGCCCCCATAAGTTTGAAGGTGAATTCATCACAATCTATTTACCCCTACCCAGGTCATACCACATCACCTAGTAGCTATAAGCATCCGACCGGTCCCCTGGGTATGCTGCTTGGGCCCGTTGGGCCCCTGACTATAGTTGTACCTGAGTCCGGAGGACTCCTGAAATCAACACCCCGGGCGCAAGCGCTCGACGGAGGTGTATAAAGGCCAACCACAGCAAAATATGGGGAACTGGCATCCCATCTTCATCCCTAGCGGACGGCATGCCACTCCGTAGAGCGACGTATCCTAGCCCTCTGGCGGACGAGTCGATACAACCATTAACCCTGGGGCGGTCACGGAAGCTATACGGGTAATCCAGCCCAAAACAATACAATCAATTCTCAACTGATAGCATCAACTACATATAATACACACTGAATAAGATAATAATATAATCTCTAACATGCTGTACTAAGTCTTATACTGAACATGATATAATACTTCTGACGTGCTTTACTAAATTTCATACTGAGCATGATATACTGTTTCTGAAATATCTTACTGGGATTCATATGGTTTTACTATACAGGAGAAACTAACTTGTCGAAAGAGACTGACTTTACATACCTTGACTGTCGGTTTACCGATTATCTGGCGAGGTTCGGCTAGTATTCAGCTATTCTCCCCAACTGTAATCATATTCACGAAAGAATAGAACTAACTTCATTATTATACTGGAAGAAGACAATACTTTAAGTCTATATACTGACTATTCTTTGATTTATTGAAGAATAGTCGAAAATTCGTAATTTCTCGGGAATCTAGAAGGGAGAAGTACTTACTTTAAGCCTGGAATTGTATTAACACTAGTTTGGAGCAATTCCAATCATTTTGGATCGGCGGGACGACGATTCGCCGGGCGAATTTCACGAAACTAACTCCGTAGAAATGCTCCTTGTAGTCTTATACTTTGATACCCGAAGTTAATTTGACTTTGAACAATGTTTGACGGCGTAATACGATGGAAATCTATAGGAACCCTCGTTCTCTCCCTGTTTCTGGTCGTGTGAATATGGAAAATAACTTAAAGTTGAAGAGTAAGGCCTTTATATACTTGAAGCCAGTTGCATAGCAACGTGGCACGCTGGCCATCACGCCAATTTGGCTCCGTGCCACGTTGGCCATCGCGGAGGAGGTGCCTCCGTGCCACGTTTCCCCTCTGGGCAGCACGGTTCGGCCTTCTCTTGTGAAAATCTAACTTGGCACCCGTTCGGCCTTTCCCCGGGCCCTTACCTCGCACGTATGGCATTCTAAAACTCTCAACCAACATGCGAATAGGCCAACTAAATGCTAGAAACTTACGGGGTGTAACATCCTCCCCCCTTAAGAACATTAGTCCTCGAATGTTAACTTCTACCTGCAAGAATTTTAATTTGCAATATTCTGAAAAAATTTCGGTAGAGTCTCCCCTGTAATATGGACTATCCAAAAATCCTGAAACGCAGAAAAGTCCAATACAGGTACTCCACACCATACTATAGCATTCATCCTCACAATAAACTGGAGTCAACTATTCCACATATACATGAATATAAAGCAACTCATGAAACAACAATAACAACATACCCCTGGCTGCATAATCTGACTAAGTCTGAAACAAGTGAGGATATCTGATTTTCATATCATCTTCTACTTCCCAAGTCATCTCCTCTCGGTTTCTATTACGCCACAACACCTTGACAGAAGCAACATCTTTAGTTCTTAACCTACGGATCTGCCGGTCTAGTATGGCTACTGGAACTTCCTCATAAGCTAACTATTCTGTGACCTGAACATCTTGGACTGGGACAATTCGGGAGGGATCTCCTATGCACTTCCTCAGCATTGATACATGAAAAACTGGTGAACAGATTCTAATTTTGGAGGTAGGTCTAATTCATATACCACCTGGCCTATCCTTCGACGAATCTGATAAGGCCCAACAAACCTCGGGCTGAGCTTGCCTTTCTTGCCAAATCTCATCACACCCTTCATGGGAGAAACCTTCAGGAACACCCAGTCACCCACATTAAATTCCAAGTTTCTGCGCCGCACGCCAGCATAAGATTTTTGGCGGCTCTGAGCAGTCAGTAGACATTCCGTGATAAGCTTTACTCTCTCCTCTGACTGATAAATAATATCTAGCCCAATCAATGCTGATTCTCCTACCTCAAACCAACCAGCTAGAGATTTGCACTTCCGCCCATACAATGCTTCATAAGGCGCCATCTGAATTGCTAAATGATAACTGTTATTATAGGCGAATTCAATAAGCGGTAGATGTTCATCCCAGCTACCTCCAACATCTAACACACATGCTCGTAACATATCCTCAAGCGTCTAGACAGTACGTTCTGCCTACCCGTCTGTCTGAGGATGGAAAGCTTGTCGCGCCCCATTTTTCCTTGTGGAAAGCGGGATACAACATGTGACCACTCTTAAGGGTTTGTTAATTTGAAGAGTCGCCACCCAACGGATTAAGGTGCGTTAGGGCACCATTCTAAGCTAAGTTCGTTACCTAGGTTATCAAAGTCAGGAAAGGGCTTAAATTACCTTGAAAGAAAGGTGTTAGGCACCTTTCGAGGTCCACAAATGTGGTTCCCGACCGGATTCATTAATGGAGAATTAATTAAGTGATCAGCTAAAATTGATTTTAACTTATATGTGCTTATACTAAAATGATAAAGGAGTAGATAATGAAGTTTTAACAAGCGAAAAGAAAGAAATTTAGGCGAAATGAAAGTTAAAAGTAAATTTATCTTATTTTATTTTTAAACAATAAATACAAAAGTTGTGGCAAATAAAGTATAACAAAAACAATAATTTATTAAAGTCCACAAAAAAACGTTTATTAATTATGGGGCCGAACCTCGAGGAGGCGCCTACGTATCCCTTAAGGGAATCAGGCCAAACGTAGTTCTAAAAAATTGTTTGACCTAATGGGATCACCCCGTGCAACTTAAATAATATTTCGCAATCCTTTGAATTGCTCGTATTATTCAGCGAGCACAGACTATCATTTCCCATCTACCCATCTAGTTGATTATTAACTTAAAACGTTCTATGTGACAAACTAACGTCCTAATATTTGCCTACCCGTCCCAATCTTAAAGTCCAAGAGGCATTGGATAGCTATTTTGGATTTTTGGTCTAAAATCCTAAGGTTTTATTAAAAAGCAATTTGAATAATACAGCATTTTAACGGTCTCAAATAGGCCTCTGTATGACAGATACAAACGAAAAATATAAAACTCTAGACATGAGATCTAAAGATTTACAAGCAAATATACACAGAACCTAACTTCTAGAGGTAGACCTGTGAAAAGATTAAATCTGCATTTTATAATGATTTAAACACAACTTCTGATTATTAGATTAAACGCATTAGATAAGTGATTGTAACAAAATCGCCTAACTGATGATCCACTTACTTAAAAATCATATTATCTAAATAATTGCAAAAGAACTAACTGCAATTAAGAAAATTTTAGAATTCCACAAAGACTGACAATCACACATAATAGGGCTGGATTAATGTCAAGCAGAAAGTGAAATAAACAGGATTATCATGCACAAGTTTCAAATAAGCATGCGTCAATTCTTATAGGTATGATTTTTACGATTTAAATATGCAGCAAAAAAAAATACCTATAATAACATTTCTATCAAATGGACACTATGATCTAAATCAAAGTAGTGTTGCTTGATGTTATATAATTCTTATAGGCAGACTTCTTAATGGCCAGTATTTAAACATGCTGAAAGCAATTAACTTTAGTCATGATATCTATTAGCAGTTCTGCAAAGGAACTAACATATAAACAGATTGTATAATGACCAATAATTTAGACATGTTGAACAATAATTGAATTCTAGGCATGATGATAGAACTGGTAATCAAGACTCTTAATTTATGAATGTCGAAGTAAGCAAGTAGGTTTGTTAGCCGGTAGACTGACATCAGATAAGCACACCGAAACCTATTATGATTAACTAAAAACATGCTTGCACATATACACACATCAAATTCCTATAAGGATGTCTATTAAACATTAGTATAGGCATGAACTCTTCAAGTTAAGAAGAAGATGCATTGATGAATCAATTTCCTATAGGCACGGTCTCTAAGAAAAATAATGTGACCAGATTCAGGATAACGTATAACCTAAGCATGTTTTTGACGCATTAAATGACATAGATATGACGTATGAATCTAGCTCAACATGTGAGATATCTAAATATATTTTAATTTTTTATTTAATCATTCTCATGGCTTTCTTGTCAATGTAGAACAATCATGTAGGCAAAAAGTAATACTCAAACAAATAAATGACATTGACAATGATTTAACATGATTGATTTGCATACAAGGTCAATTAAAGCATTACAAACGTGAATTCTAATTATAACAATTAAAGAATCTTTCACGGCATGACTTAATAAATTATTCTAAAAAAATCGTAAACACAGTTTAGTCAAAGTTTATTATCATGTAGCTTAAGAAAAATTAAACCTAAACCCTTTGAAAATTCTATAGGCGTGATTTTTATGTCACACATAGTTAAATAAATTAATTTGAACGAGATCGATTTGCATGGGTTATAAGAATCCTATAGGCATGCTTTCTAGGTGGATTTTGGAGATTAAAAAGAAAAATAATAAAGAGACATAATCCCCGCCCCCATAAATCTCCATTTTCACTATTTATCAGTGTTCATTTACAAGTTACAATAATAATAATGAATCAAATAAAACAAATAAATAAATAAACACAAAAATTTAAACTAATCCAAACAGTCGCTCCTGACTGTTTTTATTCCAAACCCGAAACGACTCTTCAATATTTTCCTCCATAACAGAACCTGTTAAATGATAAAGCAAAAACGACAAACATATATCGACACTCTAGTCCTAAAATAGATTACATTTTAACCTTGCCTCAAACAGAAAAAAATAAATAAATAAATTCAAAAGGACCAAAATTACTCAACAATACATAACAGATTTAAAGCATGTCATTACAAGAATGTAATATAGAAGATGTACTAACCGGTCGAAGAAAAGTTGAAGCGAAGTCTTGAAAGTAAATACTCATTTTAAATTAATTGCTAAAAGAAAAAAAAAATTTCTTGGAGGAAAGCACTGTCAGAACACAATATTACTCTAGAAAATTCAAAATGTTCGAATATCAATAAAAGAGGACAAAGGGTTGCTTTTATAGCCATAAAGTCAGAAAAGATTAAAGGAAAGAGACAAAAATGGGAAACTCAATTAAAGGAATAATTTTTCCTTAATTAGCAAAGCCAAAACAGATTTTAAGGAGCTAAATGTATTTTTCATAATAAGCAAATAATAAATCAACGCAAAAGGAAAGAAATAAAATATGTCACACGGGTTTCCTTAAACATGGTCAATAAAATATATTAGTCATAAATGCCCTTCTATCAAAAATATCTAATCCTTAATTAATACCCTGAAACTACATGAAATATTTATTGTAAATTAATAAATAATAAATTGAATATGGCAAATCAGATCATTCATTACTCTAAATATTATTTTCCTTAATTAACTAGGAACTAAAACTACATAAAATATTTATTATTAATAAATAATACCAAATAGGGCAAATTAAGTCAAATATTACTCTAAATATTTCGAATAACATAAAATATGTCTACATAAGTCAAGAATATTGTTTTCTTAATTAACAAAAATTAGAGATAAAGACCCACCAATAAAGCTTCATTTTCCATAATTGCAAATTAACGAAAGGAAAGAGAATCAGCCCATGGAATGTTTATCTTAAAACTTAGCCAGATTAAATGGAAAGATAACAAGCTATCAGGTTAAGAAAGGAAGGAATTTAATATAATTAGTAAAAGAATCAAATCAAATATTAAATTGATTTAAAATAAGACCAATGAATAAATAAAATAATAACTGAATAAATAATGCATTACCATAACTGTAGCATAACTGTATTAATTAAGCAAGAAGATTAAGGATTACGAAATAAATACGGTAATGGGTCATAGCCAAACTAATTAGGGTCAAGAATTAAATTGAAAGAAATTTTCCACGAATCCATGAATATTATTCTATATTCTGTGCACAAATCCTACACTGCCCCATTCGGTATATTTTACATATGAAATAACTTTGCTATTGAGGAAGCAAATTAATTTTTGACTAACATAACAGATTATGGAATCCATAACTTAATCAACCCATAACGGTGAGTATATAGAAGTAGCTTAATTTACACCATAAAGATAATCTACGAAGAACGTCGAGCAATCAAGAAAATGCATGTCAAATTTCCAACAGGGAGCATAGAAAACACTGAAATCTACACATATTAAAGCTAAAAACTGAATAGTCGACGTCATCGAAAAAACGAAGAAGTTGAGAAACTAATTTATCAACTATAAACAACAATAATAATAACAATCTAAACATAGGATTTAACTAAATTAGACCTAGTTTCAGACAAAACGAAAGAGAAGCAGAAGATTTCAAATATCAAGCAACAATGCTATAAATAGATCTGCGAGGATCTGTCTGAAAATCACAAAAAATGTTCAACCATCATAAGTCGGGACTATTTCCCGTAATGGTCGGTGAACCATGGTGACGGAAAATATGGAGGAAATGGGGTGGCGAGGAGAATGGTCAGTTTTTTACTGGTGGTTATGGTTTCTGGAAAAGGGAAAGGAAAAGGGGAATCTGGTGGCTGTGGTTTGTGCGGTGGCTTCGTCGAAGAAGATGTTGGCCGGAGAGGAAAAGAGAGAAGAGAGAAAGGCGGCGGTGGCTTAGGATGTTTTTCTGGTGTAGTGGTATGGTCGGCCGAAGAGAAGAAAGAGAGAAGAGGGAGAGGCGGCGGCTTGGTAGAGGGGGAGATGAGGGGAAAATGAAAGTATTGTAGTAGGGTTTGGGGGTAATGGGAATATTAAAGAAAATTAGGTGGGGTTTATTTGTAGCCGTAGGATTAAATTAGATGGACGGATCAGATTTAAAATACGAGTTGGGTCGGGTAGTAAACGGGTCGTCCGGATTAGGACCAATGGGTAGGTTTAAATTGAAATTGAATTGGCTAATTGATCAAAAGTGGCTAAAATTGACATAAATTGAATAGAAAGTGGCCAGATTTGAAATAAATTGGATGAAATTGAATAAAAACTGGTTATAATTTAAATAAATTGAATGAAATTGGATTTAGCTGCTATTAAATTAATAAATATACTACACTTTTAAATAATTTAATAAATAGATAATAAAGTAATCTAAATTATCACATAAACATTATTATTAATATAAGTAAATCCTAAATTTAAGTATACTTATGTAAATATCATATAATTAAATTATTATATTTATAAATAATTTAATGACTAGAAGATAAAATTAAGTTATCAAGTATTATAAAAATAATATTATTAACATAAATAATTTATAAATTCGAGTAATAATATTAATCAAATAAATTTATAAAATTTAGGAAAATTATGTAAATAGTTTATTAAATAAATATATATTTCAAGATAAGGGTGCATATTAAAACGAAACATATTATATACGGCGTAATTATTTAATATCAAAACTTAAAATTAATATGAGTCATATATATGTAACTTGAAATAATTTTCACAACATTATGATAATAAATTATTTTATAAATATTAAAGTAAGTCAAATATTTACGTAAAATAAATAAATAAATAAATATATAAGCAGCATATTAAGGCGTAGGGAGGTCAAAATTGGGTGTCAACAAAGCTGTGCTCAGGTTAACCTGCGTCCCCAAGCCTCTCTGAAACGATTGCCAAAACTTGGTTGTGAACTGCGCCCCTCTATCGAAGATAATTGACAACGGAACACCATGCAGCCTGACTATTTCTTTAATATACAGCTCTGCATAATCTTCGGTTGAAAAGGTAGCTCTTACTGGCAGAAAGTGAGCTGATTTTGTGAACTTGTCAAAAATTACCCAGATCGAATCATATTTACGCCTGGTGCGAGGTAATCCTGCTATGAAATCCATATTAACTGCTTCCCATTTCCATAGAGGCACAACTATATTTTGTGTCAGTCCGCCTAATTTTTGATGTTCAGCTTTTACCTGTTGGCAATTGGGACACTGAGCTACAAATTCTGTTATCCCCTTTTTCATTCCTGGCCACCAGTAGATCTCTTTTATATCATAGTACATCTTTGTCGAACCTGGATGGAGAGAGTAACGGGCATAGTGTACCTCGCCCATAATTTGCTGGCGAAGCCCTGCAACATCTAGAACACAGAGGCGATCCCTATATCTCAAAATTCCATCCTCGGTTACCTGAAAATCTGTCACTTCCCCTCGCTGAACACTGTTTCTGAGTTGAACCAGGCTAGGATCTTCATACTTCCGTTCCTTCACTTCCACAACCAAAGACGACACTACAGTGTTCTGGATTACTGCTCTATTTTCTCCTATTTCCGCTATACGAACGACTAAATTAGCTAGCTGATGCAATTTTCAGGTCAATTCCCGCTGCTCAGGCTGTAAGTATACCAAACTTCCTATAGATTTACGGCTAAGGACATCTGCTACCACATTGGCCCTTCTTGGGTGATATAAAATATTCACATCATAATCTTTCAACAACTCTAACCAGCAACCCTACCGCAAATTCAACTCCTTATGGGTGGAGATATACTGTAGGCTTTTAGAATCAGTGAAAATATCCACGTGGACGCCATACAAGTAGTGTCTCCATATTTTCAAGGCATGAATTACCGCGGCTAATTCCAGGTCATAGGTAGGATAGTTCTTCTCATGCTTCCTCAGCTGCCTGGAAGCGTAAGCAATCACTTTACCATGCTGCATCAAAACACATCCTAACCCAACACCTGAAGCATCACAATAAACTGCATAGCCCTCTGTTCCTTCTGGCAACGCTAACACTGGTGTTGATGTCAATCTGTCTTTCAGTTCCTGAAAGCTCTGCTCACACGCCTTAGTCCAATGGAATTTTGCTGCCTTCTGCGTCAATTTGGTTAAAGGTGCTGCCAAAGTGGAAAATCCTTCCATAAACCTTCTGTAATACCCGGCTAATCCCAGGAAACTACGCATCTCGGTCGGAGTGGTAGGTCTAGGCCATGTTTTCACTGCTTCTATCTTCTGTGTATCTACTTGTATACCAACATCTGACATAATATGGCCCAAGAAGGCTACTGAATTCAGCCAAATTCACATTTTGAAAATTTCGCATATAGTTGGCGGTCTTTGAGAATCTGGAGCACTGTCCGTAGATGATCCTGGTGGTCTGCCTCTGAATGAGAATACACCAGAATATCATCGATAAATACTATCACGAACAAGTCCAGGTATGGTCTGAAGATACTGTTCATCAGGTCCATAAACACTGCTGGGGAATTTGTCAGCCCAAAGGACATAACTAAGAATTCAAAGTGGCCGTATTGGGTCCTGAAGGTAGTATTTGGAACATCCCTTTCACGAACCCGAACCTGATGATATCTGGATCTTAAGTCAATCTTGGAAAAATACCTTGCTCCCTGTAGCTGGTCAAATAAATCGTCTATTCTAGGAAGCGGGTACTTATTCTTGACAGTAACTTTATTCAGTTGCCGATAGTCTATACACATATGGAGGGAGCCGTCCTTCTTTCTCACGAACAGAACTGGTGCACCCCATGGTGAGGTACTCAGCCTGATAAAGCCCTTATCTAGCAAATCTTTCAATTGTTCCTTTAATTCTCTGAGTTTAGCAGGAGCCATCCGATAAGGGGGAATAGATATAGGCTGAGTGCCTGGTAATAGATCGATTGCAAAATCAATTTCCCTTTCTGGGGGAATAACAGGAAGCTCATCTGGAAGTACATCAGGGAACTCATTAACCACTGGAACAAACTGAAGGGTCTGAGGTTCTGCCCGAACATCCTGGACTCTGACAATGTGATAAATGCACCCCTTTGCTATCAATTTCCTCGCCCGAAGATAGGAAATAAACCTAGCTTTTGGCATAACTGTACTACCTTTCCACTCTCGTACTGTCTCCCCTGGAAAGTGGAATCGGACAGTCTTAGTCCAACACTCAACATTGGCATAACATGGAGCTAACCAATCCATACCCATAATGGCGTCAAAATCAATCATCTCTAGCTCTATCAAGTCTGGTGTCGTCTGACGACTGACAACCTCTACTGTACACCTCCGGTAGACCCTTCTAGCTATGATAGAGTCACCAACGGGTGTAGATACTGAAAAAGGTCGCCGAAGCAATTCTGGCATAATACTAAACTTCTAAGCCACTAACGGTGTAACATAGGACAAGGTGGATCCCGGATCTATCAACACATAAGCAGGATGAGAGCAAATATTCAGCATACCTGTCACAACATCTGGCAATGACTCTTAATCCTGTCTCCCCGGTAATGCATAGGTACGGTCTAGGACCGCACCTGAACTGGAGGTCCCTGATCTGCCTTGGCCTCTACCTGCTGAAATTGAGGGCATGCGCCCTGCCGGGGAGGCTGGAGCTCGCGACCCTGCTGATGACCTATCCTGTCGATCCCGGACACCCTGACCCCTAGCTGGAAAATCTCTCATTTGATGACCCTCCTGTCCATAAATATAACATCCTGTGGAGCCATATCTGCACGCTCCAGAGTGGTGTCGGCTACAAATAGGGCAAAGTGGTATTGTATACCTACTCTACTCCGCCCTCCTCTACTGTTGCGAACCCACTGCTCGCGAACCTCCGTCGGGCTCTAACTACCCTCGGCGACTGAACTTGGTCGTCTGCTGTTGTGATGGTGGCGGGGGTATAGGCGGCCTATCTGATAGCCATGGCCTAGGTCCTCCCCTGGCCTCCTCCTGTAAATCATCTGGCCTGTCCCTGTGGCACTGTTCCTGACTTGTTCTCCTGATCTCCCGTTGCCGCTGTCTGATGCCCTCAATATTCTGAGCAAAAGTCTATACTCGGGCAATATCCATATCCTCTCGTAGAGTAGCTGTGATACAAGTCTCAACATATTCTGGGTTCAACCCCGTAATGAAACGGTGTACTCTGGATGGCATGGTATCCACGAAAGCTGGCGCATATCGGGCCAAGGAATCAAACCGCAGGGCATATTCTCGAACACTCATCGGCCCCTGCTCCAGGTGTAGGAACTGATCAACCTGGGCCTGTAGAATCTCTCATGGTAGATAATGATCCAGAAAAGCCTCTGAAAAGCTCGGACAGGTTGGAGGGGAAACATCTATCCCTCGAGATCTCTCCCAACTCTCATACCACAGTACAACGATGTCCCGTAGCCGAAATACCGCCAATTCAACTGACTGTGTGGGTGTAGCATGCATTACCCTGAAGATCCTCTGCATCTGGTCTAGGAAATCCTGGGGATCCTCTATCCCATCCGTCCCTGTAAACTGCGGGGGACTTAATGCCAGGAATTCTCGGACCCTCGAACTATCGGGCCCTCTTGATGATTCTGTAGTTGTAGGTGGTATTGACTGGCGCTGAGCAGCCATCATTTGCGCTAACATAACCACTGCACTCCTGACCTCCTGTTCAGATGGTATAGGTATAGGAACTGCCGGAGGTGGTGCCGTTCCAAGCGGCTCCTGATGTAATGGTAACTGCTGGGAAAGTCGAGACGATGCCTCCGTATCGCCCTCAGATCGAGCTGATTCTAATCGAGGCTGAGGCATCCAACTGGTGCCCTCTTCTGCTGCTATATCCAACCTTCTGCCTGTCGTAGGATGTCGTTGGTCCAATATTTTATCTATAAACAAGGAGTATAATAAGTTTAGGGACTCAACCCTATATTGTATCGCTCTATAGCACGACTGAATAAGAAGAAAGAGTAACCATCCTATCATGCCTTGCAGCCTCCTGCCTATAGTATGTGGTGCACAACACATCCATAGACAAGACTCTACTTAACACGGCTTGCAGACTCCCTGGGATACGACCTGCTCTGATACCAAGTGTGTCACGCCCCACCTTGGTAGGCATGACTAGCACCTAGTGCCCTACTAGGATCTATACTGCTGAACTAACTGAGCCTAAGCACCTCTGGTGCAAGGCTGGCTCTAACTCTAGATTCAATAAAATGATGGGCTATATAGAGACTGTAAATACAGCCCCCGGCCGACAAGGCCTTTAGCCACCTGTAAAAGATAAACAGCTAAGCAGAACAACCAACTATAAGGAGTCCTATGCGGGCCGACAAGGCCACCATGATGTCTAGTTATGACTGGAAAATGAAATCTGGCGCTAAACTGATCTGTGACCAACAAGGTCACCAACTAACAACTGAACAAGGCCCCACACGGCCATCACATACAATTTGAAACACATATATGGCCCCACACGACTGATACATCTAAGCACAGGGAATATAATACAATCTGCAAGCCTCTAAGAATAATAAGATGGTCGGGACAGGGCCCCGGCCTACCCATACTGTACAAATAAAAAGAAAGTACACCTCTATCTTTCAAGCTCCGGATGAAAGGAGTTGAAGGCTCTGTATCGCTGACTGAGACTACGAGGGATCTGCTCCTCGTCTATGTGTACCTGCAGGCGAGTAATGCAGCGCCCCAAAATGGGCGTCAGTACCACTGGTACTGAGTATGTAAAGCAATAACTGAAAACAACTTAAAGTAAATAGTAAAGCTGACAGTAACTGAAGTAATAGGTAACAGACTGAAACTGACCAAGATAAAGGAATCAGGGCTAACATAGCTATACTGAGAAGAGTAGGGGTCATACCTGATAACATGGCGTTCTACTGTCTATCTATCAATAACTAAACCAACATAACATAAACCTTACCTGGCCCCCATAAGCAGGAAGGTGAATTCATCACAATCTATTTAACCCTACCCAGGTCATACCACATCACCTAGTAGCTATAAGCATCCGACCGGTCCCCTAGGTATGCTGCTTGGGCCCGCTGGGCCCCTGACTATAGTTGTACCTAAGTTCGGAGGACTCCTGAAATCAACACCCCGGGCGCAAGCGCTCGACGGAGGTGTATAAAGGCCAACCACAGCAAAATATGGGGAACTGGCATCCCATCTTCATCCCTAGCGGATGGTATGCCACTCCGTAGAGCGACGTATCCTAGCCCTCTAGCGGACGAGCCGATACAACCATAAACCCTGGGGCGGTCACGGAAGCTATACGGGTAATCCAGCCCAAAACAATACAATCAAGTCTCAACTGATAGCATCAACTACATATAATACACACTGAATAAGATAATAATATAATCTCTAACATGCTGTACTAAGTCTTATACTGAACATGATATAATACTTCTGACGTGCTTTACTAAATTTCATGCTGAGCATGATATACTGTTTCTGAAATATCTTACTGGGATTCATATGGTTTTACTATACAGGAGAAACTAACTTGTCGAAAGAGATTGACTTTACATACCTTGACTGTCGGTTTACCGATTATCTGGTGAGGTTCGGCTAGTATTCAGCTATTCTCCCCAACTGTAATCATATTCACGAAAGAATAGAACTAACTTCATTATTATACTGGAAGAAGACAATACTTTAAGTCTATATACTGACTATTCTTTGATTTATTGAAGAACGGTCAAAAATTCGTAATTTCTCGGGAATCTAGAAGGGAAAAGTACTAACTTTAAGCCTGGGATTATATTAACACTAGTTTGGAGCAATTCCAATCATTTTGGCTCGGCGGGACGACGATTCGCCGGGCGAATTTCACGAAACTAACTCCGTAGAAATGCTCCCTGTAACCTTATACTTCGATACCCGAAGTTAATTTGACTTTGAACAACGTTTGATGGCGTAATCCGATGAAAATCTATAGGAACCCTCGTTCTCTCCCTGTTTCTGGTCGTGTGAATATGGAAAATAACTTAAAGTTGAAGAGTAAGGCCTTTATATACTTGAAGCCAGTTGCATAGCAACGTGGCACGCTGGCCATCGCAGAGGAGGTGCCTCCGTGCCACGTTTCCCCTTTGGGCAGCACGATTCGACCTCCTCTTGTGAAAATCTAACGTAGCACCCGTTCGGCCTTTCCCCGGGCCCTTTCCTCGCACGTATGGCATTCTAAAACTCTCAACCAACATGCGAATAGGTCAACTAAGTGCTAGAAACGTACTGGGTGTAACAATATCATTCACCTGTTTTACTTTTTTAAAAATAGAGTTCGCACTTGACAAAATAGTTATTTAATTATTTTTTTAATATTTAAAATTTTAAAATTAATTAAATTTTATGTATTAAATTTTTTCTTATTTGAAATATATAGAAAATATTAATATTTATATATTCATATAAGTGCTCATGTAAAATTGAACTTTTTTTTACCATTCAATCAAACACTATTTTTATGATTTTTTTTGTTCATTGAAACAAGTAATAGAACAAACTGAAGAAAGAACCACTAGATTAGATCAAACTCTTATACACACTCATTTATCAATTTGAAATTCATATATTGTTACACAAACACATCTTTTAAATATTATTTATGTTATTTTTGTAAATTTGTTCTTATTAATATGAGAGACACGCGCCAGATGTGTACGCTTAGACTAGTACTATATTAAAAGTATGAAGGCCTTAGAAATGTTGAGTGAACTTTTTGCACTTCATTAAAAGACACCGTCATAGACAATATTATCATTTACTATTTAATGCTAATTGAATTTTTTGCCCTTTATTAAAAGATATCATAATAGACAAAATCGTCATTTACTATTTTTATATAATTATTATTTAAAATTATTTTTTTAATTATTTTCATCACCTTATTTTATCATATTTAGATTTTCTATTTGTGGCATAACTCTATTTGTGTTGTAAATCTAAAAAAATAAAAAGTTCACATCTTTTTTTCTTTTTTCATAGTCACAAACTTTTTTTACCTTATTTTATATATTAGATTTCTACTTATACCGTAACTCTATTTATAGTGTAAATCTTTTTAATTTTTTTTTTAAAAAACCTTCCACAAAATTATGTTCCTTTTTAATTTGTAAACGTGATTTTTTTTAAAAAACTTTTTAATGGTAGGATTACAAAACTTCCTTCTTCTTTTTTCTTTTTTTATACTCACAATTTCATTTTATGTTTTTTTTCTCTTTTTGATAAAAAAAAATTTCTCTTTTAATAGTAATTGTTACAACAACTCAAGTTATTTATATTCAAAATAGTTTAACTTAGATTGTCTCATGTAGTTGAGTCTAATATTGATATTATATTATATCCTTTAATTGAGTTTTATATTAATGTTATGTGATTTAAATTTTGTGTTATTTATAACGGACATTCTTCGTCTACTCATACATTTACAAGTTTCATCTGTTGAGGTAAAGTAATTTCTCCATCTCATAAAATAGATTTTTTATAAAATTATAAATTATTGCAATCATAACTCTTGTGTACAATTTGTTTTAGATAATCTTGCAATGAAATCTGAAAAGGATTTCATGGACGAAATTGTTCCAATTAATAACTTAAGGCAATATGATTTTCATTGAATAATAAAAATTTTAGTAATTTGTAACGACTCGGCCGACCGCTATAGCATTCCAACCACCTAAAAAAGAGTGAATTTGAATTTTTAGAAAATTTTAGATAAATCTCTGAGAGATGAAGGGCGGCAGAGAGTAAATCCGAATTGGTTTAGTCACAATCGGGTGGACCTAAGCGAGTGTCCACCGCGGTAGGAAGTCTTTTGTCATAGCGAAACCGCTGCAGCGGGTAAGGTGTCCGTTACTGCGGATGTCGCGGACCAGAAATTCACAGTCCCGTTTTGATGAAGAATTTGAAAACCTAGTCTTTAAGGAGGACTTATTAAAAACGTCTAAAAATAGAAAATAGATTTTTGGGGGAAAATAAGAAGGTCCAAGAGGTGGAGAACTGGAGATTCGACCTCCACAACTAGGAACTCTCGCAAGAAAATAAAAAAATAATACCACCCCGTAGTTGAGAACGTCTGGACGATAGCTTGGCACCCAGGTAGGCTATGGTTTACTCTCTCTTGCGTTAGACTTTGGTTAGCTAAATATATATGTGCATATGGTTTATATGCTTTCGATAAGTAGAATCATACTTTTAACCATGTTATTGTCTGTTAATCCGAATTGGTAAATCTAAGAACGAATGGAGTAGAAGAGAGGTGGAGATATCCTATAATGAGAAAAATTCCCAGGGGAGATATTTTAAATAATAAATGGGTTCATGTTTTAGGATATACGCTGAATCAAACATTGATGAGTAGATTAACTTTCGGGTGTCATCGTTAGAATATTCTCGGATATAGATTATGGAATTTTTCTTTTTGAATCAAAACCTTGGACGAATAATCACGTAGCTCCTATGTAGTACATGCAAATAACAGACCGATTAATAAATTATAATTATGCCATAGCGTAAGTCGAAGCGAGTGATGTAGGATAGTAATCCCTTTCGTAATGACTTGAATGTGCTGTGGTAGGTATCATATTGTCTGGATTGATGACTGTTGTTCGCTTTAATGGTGACACTGTGGTAAGTTAATTATTGAAGTAAGCTTCATATGACGTTGCTTTCATTAGGGTGGGTATAAAGAACAAAACGTGGAAGAAACTGGAATAAAGACTAGTCGCAATACTGCTACCAGTACCGCTGCGGCAGGTAGTATACCGCTGCAGCGAGACCTCTGTAACGGCAGTAACGCTGATGTGGCAGAACCCAAACCAGTGAGCGGGCCAAGTCGTAAGTCCCGTAACATGTTAAAATACTGGTTATTAATTATTATTACTGTGTGGATATGAATTTTGATTTAAAATCATGCATATGATCGCACTTGTTGAGGTGATTATGTAACTTTTGTCATGTGATGATTTATTACTTGTTGGTTTACAATGTGCTTACCGAGATTGAGGGCGAGTCGATATTGAATAAATGTGTCACCCCCCACCTTGGGAGGCATGATTGGCACCTAATGTCATACTGGAATCTGGGCTGACTAGGCTGGGCATATGCACCTCTGGTGATTACCAGCAACTCAAAATCAAGAAAACAAATTGCTATATCTCGGCTGTAAATATAGCCTCGGGCAGACAAGGCCACGCAGCACCTGTAAAAGAAAACAGCTAACCCAACCAATATAACAGTGAAAGGGATCCTATGCAGGCCGACAAGACCACCATGCTGTCTAGTTATAAAAGGAATGAAAACAAGCAGCTATACTAGGCCCCACACGACCAATGCACAAAGTAACACATACATGGTCCCCACACGACCAACAACAACTAACTAACTGAATACCATCATCTGCAAGCCTCTAAGAGTGAAAAAGATTGGTCGGGACAGGGCAATGCTATACAAATAAAAGACAGATAAACCTCTACAACCTGGCAACTCCGAATGAAAGGAGCTAGCCGATCTGCTGACTCGGAAAAGCTGCTAACTACGGTTCTGAACTGTATCTGTCTAAACCTGCAGGCAAGTATGCAGCGCCCCATAGTTGGGTGTCAGTACAATATGTACCAAATATGTAAGGAAGTAAATAAAGCTGAATATAGACTGATAAAGTCTGAAAGTAAGTAGAAAAAAGGGGCAGAGGATAACTTGTAAGCTTTCTTATCCATAACCTGCATCTAGTAACTCACTACACGTATAAGAGCTGAAACTGTACAACTATACATTCATAGACTATAGCTAACTATCAAGTATACAAGAAAGAATCTAACCTGACCCCATAAGCCTGGAAGGTAAAATAACCACAGAGATAACCCACCTGGGCCCCCATAAGCCTCGGCATGTGCCAATCAGTCAATATGCCCCTATTGCCCTGCAAGTAACTATAACTGTAACTGTATCTGAGCTATCTGGGATGAATATGAACCGTCTAGGCTCCTGTAGTTGTGTCTGTGTTTGAATCGTCTGGTCTCTTGTAACTAGACCCTGAGCCTTCGCTCGTCTGAGGGTCGTGATGCTACTGCGGCGTAGAGGAGTCTGGAGGTGACTAAACCTCAATACCGCCCTCACGGCCTCAATCTGGTCCCTTCAGACATCATATTACTCCTGTGAGCATATGGGTAGCTCAATACGGCCCTAACGGCTTCAATCTGGTCCCTTCGGACATCATATTGCTCCTCCGAGCATAGCCTCATAGGCAACAAAACATTCAACAACTCGAACATCATATGTAGAGACCAAGCTAACTAGGGTTAATTATGACGAGGGTTATTATCCCATCGATGTCGTCTCAATTCTATTCGTAGTAGCTAACCACAATAGGTTTACTCTGAAGTACTATAGATACACAGGTCGTATTAGATCTACAACGAACGTAAATTGCCGAAGGATAGACCATAATACTGAGGTTCTAGTTCGTCGGCGTCAATCTAGTTTGTCCTGACAACATATAGCTCCTGTGAGCAATCCTTAGACCCGTAGGCAGGTATACTTAGGCTTATCCCTTCTAGGAAATATGTACGTGGGCATCTATATGAGTAGACTGGGGCTTTGGCCCCACATCTAACTACAAATAAGTTTCCCTCCCGCGGGGGTATCCACGGGTCTGTCTAACTTATATAACTGGGATGACTTCCTAGGTGACCCGTACTCAAGCACTAAGTCGACTGGGACTAACAGTCACTGACAGTAGCCAATTATATGGCAGGCTATCACTCATTTCACTAGACAATATTGGTGTCGCTGACTCTAGGGTAAGACCATTCTATTCAAATTCTGGCCCTGGAGGCGTCAAGGTACGCCAACGACCTCTGGGCGAACTCTACTGACAATACAGGCGTCAAACTGAAAGCTATATCGCCTGGATACGCCCTACACTGTCCAACTTACCAAATCATGCCTGGTAGCTAACCATAAATTTTAAGGGCCTTGGCATGACAGCAAAACATTAGAATTCTATTAATACTGTGAACTAAAGATTTGAGGAGATTTTACGACACTCCTAGCGTGAGTCACACCTAATATACTCTTTCCTGGCAAGGGATACTGCAATATGCTATCAATAAGTTTTCTAGCAGCTAACCACAACATACATAATTATAATCTACTGACAGCAACTAATCACAACATACCT
This sequence comes from Datura wrightii, assembly GCA_035772735.1. NCBI lineage: Eukaryota > Viridiplantae > Streptophyta > Magnoliopsida > Solanales > Solanaceae > Datura > Datura wrightii. Next base: position 93,112,845 of record JASDFA010000018.1, read on the forward strand.
AATCCCTATTTACTGGCAGCAGCTAATTACAACATATAAACTCATTATCTACTGGCAGCAACTAATTACAATACACAGGATCATTGTCTTATTTCAAAGGCGTAGGTCGTATCACTATACGACGAGAATAACTTGCCAAGGAGATAAACCTTAACATACCTCGAATGCCGACTTTCGTTCATTAAATAGTTTTCCACCTGAAGCCAGTAACTCCACTTAATTTTCGCCTTTACATTGAGAAAATACAACTATTTTCAACAATAAGAACGCCCAATAACAAAGTCTTTTCAATAGAGTTAGCTATAATTTCAACTTCATTTCATTCGGTCGAAAACTCATAGTTTCTCGAGAATTTAGAAGGAAGAAATGCTTACCTTTTGCCTGTGGCTGTTCAGAACCCAATTTGAAGTAATTCCAACAACCTCTTCCCAGCGGGGTTCCGATACACTGAGCGAATTTTCAAGAAATAACTCCGCAGAGATGTTTCTCGTAGGCCTAGAACTAGATACCCAGGACAGATTTATGTTTGGACTGAGTTTAACGACGTAATTGACGAAAATCATATAAAACTGTCGCTGCCCTTAACTCTCTATCGAAGAAGATGTTTTTAAAATGAATCAATTGCCTCACTTAAACATATATATATAGAGAGAGAGAGAGGCGGTGGGGAAGGTCCGCAACGCGTCCCCCCATCGCGCCGCTTTACGAGCGCGACGCTCCACCCAGTATGGGGGAGGGGGTCCGTGATGCGGTGCCTGTAGCGGCCTGCTTCCGGCCTTCTTCCACCCGCTAGCTCAGAACTGTGCTCGTGTGTTCATTCCTCGAGCCTTCCATCGCGTGTGTCGTACTCCAAAACTTCCAACATACGTACGAACGCATCGATTAAACGATAGAGACTTACGAGATCATCCCCCCTTATAAACATTCATCCTCGAATGTGATCTTTAGACTTAAAATACTCAACTCCTTTAACCATTTCCAAAGAAATTTCGGCAGAGTCTCCCTTGTAATATGGACTATCTGAAAACCTGAAACGCAGAAAAGTCCAACTCAAGCGCCTCACAGGATGCTATTTGCAGCTGAATAACACAATAGTACTACATGTATGTAACCAACTAATAAAAATAACAACAAGTCAACTATATAGCATCTGAAACTATCTTGCCTTCACTTAATTGTCTAAGTTTGTATACCATCGTCGTAGAGCCTAGAACAGTTGAATCTGTCCAGACTCATCATTCAAAGTTTTTCAATTCGTTTCTTCTATATTTATGTCCCTCCATGATACTCTAATAAGCTACAAGTTTGGTCCCCAAGATAGCTCCTAAAACTATTGGAGTCTCTCCATGGAACATTGCTTCTGTACCGTGAGTACCCCCAACTGGAGTAGTCTGAGACAAGGTCTTCTACGAGTTTGCATAGTGTTGATAAACAGTTCCTAGCCTCGAAGGCAACTCTATCTCATAGGCCACTTGGCCAATCTCCTAGAGGAGCCGGTATAGCTTAATGAATCTAGGGATGGACTTTCCCTGCTTGTCAAATCTCATAACGCCTTTCATTGGCGAAAATTTTAGGAACAGTCGGTCATTGCTTCAATCTCTAACTTCTCCATGTACTAGAATGAGAATTTCGGCGACCCTGGGCTGCCGGTACTTATCTCCAAATTACTTTAATTGTTTCCCTCTGACTGATGCAGTATGCCCAGTTCAATTATCCCTGACTTACCTGCTTCAGGTCGTCATATAGGGGACCTGCATTTCCACCCTTAACACATCCCTGGGCGTCTGAATCGTGCGCTCTGCTTGATCATTGTCTGGGGACGGGAAGTTGTACTCAAATTAACTTGTATTCCAATCTATTTTGATAGCTTTTCCAAAGCCTGGCTTTAAGTTGTGGTCTTTTCCAAAATTTAATAATTACTGGGACATCATATTGTCGACATAGTTCTTTAATATTCAATTCAACGTAATCTTTAGCTGAAACATAATTCTGACCGGCAAGAAAATGAATTAATCTCATTGGTCTTTCGACAATGACTCGAATAGGATCAAATTTACACCTAGTACGGGTTAACCCTGCAGCTATATTCATACCGTCTATTTCCCACTTCCACATAGGCACGACTATCTTCTGAATTAGCTTACCCGGTTTCTGATGTCCAACTCTCTTTGCTGGCCATTGGAGTTTTATGCCACACCTCAATAATATCCTTTTTCTTCCTGTGCTAGAAGTAGAACTCTTTTATAACCTAACGCGTTTTCGTCAAACCTGAGTAGGGGGAATAACTTTGCTACAATATACTGACGAAGACCTGCCACATTTAGAACATAGAGTCGACCTCTAGATTTCAGGACTCTATCCTCTACTATCTCAAAGACCGGTGACTTCCTCTGCTAGGCCTTATCTCTGGCTGCGCTAGGCTAGGGTCTCCGTACCGTCACTCCTTTGCCTCCACAACTAGTGGTAACATTGCAATATTTTAGGTTACAACCCCACTATCCTCTAAATGTCATCTTGATGCCTATTTCTTGACATTCGTTGGCAATTCCAAGCTCTATCAGCCGACTACCGCCTAGAGGTGATTCTGTTCTCCTCCAAAGTTAGATCCTCATGCCTTCCCCTTACTTCTGTAGGCTGAGATCTGGGGTTCTTGCCCCTTGCATCGTACTGACAAGGATATTACTGACCAAGTCTATCAACCTGTATCATTCTGACCCACACTCGACCCAATTTCATTCGTATAATCTCTATGTCCTGCGACATAACAAACTAGGGGACATGGCGATCATTCTTCTGTCACTTGCACACTGCGGGGGTTAATCTATTTCTGACTTAAACCTTGTAATTTCTAGGAGTTTGTTGCTTACGGATTCTCTCACGTACTTAGGTACTACTAGAACAACAAGTATAAGACCCTCTGACATGTGTATAAAGTGATATGACGGAGGCGTGTCCACGACATATCACCCGATGGTGTGATTATGAGACAGAGATTGTGCGGGTATGATTGATATACATATGGCTGCAGATACAAAAAGGTACCGATATACAAGTGTGATATAGAATATACCAGCATGATTCAGGTTGGGTGAGAATACATGTTCAAACACCGTATATGACTATACGGTCTAGGTATGATATTTTATAGTATTATCGTGGTATGAAGACAAGTATGTGCATATATGTTAATATTTGAAAAGTTGATTCCCTTGGCAGGTATTGATGATTTCTTATGTGTTTTGAATCGGTTAATCTATATTTGTGAATTGTACATTGTTTTAATTAGTTGGTGGGTTTACAGGAGATGGTATAGCGGGTTTAAACAAAGATAGTGAGTATCGGGATTAGCGAGTGGACTTATTTATCTTGTGTACCTCACTAGGAAGAGTCGAAAATCCAATGCATAATTAATGTAAGTAATAAATGATAATGGAGGGACTTAGTTGACCATAGGGAAGTGGTAAAGGCAGTAATTGTGTTACAAAATTGCATGTGGAATAGGACAGAACTGGACTAGGAAAAATTGGCTACTGACCGAACGGAATGGAGCTGTAGCAGGCACATTGCCGTGGCGGTGGGACCACTGTAGCAGTCAAAGCCTACGCTGTAGCGAAAACGGAGGGAGACAGACTGAAGGATTTTAATAACGAATAAGTTCGTAAGGTATTTGCATAAATTTTAATGAGGCTAAAGAACGAGAATGTAGTAGTTACACCTAGTGTGAGTTTTGGGAGGGAAGTAATCGTTAATTTTATGACATTGATTGTATGTTAATTATTATGTTGTTGTGTTAACTAATCTAGTCAGCCGATGATACCTACCGATACGTGTGGTGTACTGATACTATCTTGCTACACCTTTTTGGTGTAGGTTGTGGCAGGTTTGAAGTTCCTTGAATGGCGTGGAGTACTTAGCACCAGCTTCTGTGTTCTCCTTCTCAGACGAAGCTGGGTCATTTTATCTTGTCAAGTATTCAAATAGAGCTCTTGTACCTGTCTAAACTAGATCTTGGGAGAGTCATATTTGGGGAATCTTGTAATTTTATTTTGTATGATATTTTCATCAATTATTATTATTATTATTATTATTATTATTATTATTATTATTATTATTAATAATAATAATAATATTATTATTATTATATTTTATATATTTAATATTTTATACATACATACATACATACATACATACATACATATATATACACACACACACACACACATATATCTGACATTCTTCGTCTACTCATGAATTTATAAGTTTCATCTATTCAGGTAAAACAATCTTTTCATCTCATAAAATAAATTTTTTTATAAAATTATAAATCATTATAATTATAACTCTTGTGCACAATTTATTTTAGATAATCTTGCAATAGAATCTAAAAAGAATTTCATGAATGAAATTGTGCCAATTAACAATTGGAGCTGGATTAGTACAAGAGTATACAAAAGGAACAAAAGAACGCACACGAATGACTATAACATTACTTTACGAATAGGTAATAATATATTTTATATGTATGACTAAAATTTTATGTCTTAAATCTTTTCTTATTTGAACTATATTAAAAGTCCTAATGCATAATATTTTACTCCTATTTACTTAACAAAATATTCTATGTAGATATAAGCTCGAAAGTCCTTAGAAATGTTGATTGTACTTTTTGGCCTTAATTAAAAGATTCTACAATAGATAAAATTATCATTTACTATTTTTTATAATTAGTTGTTATTTAATTACTATAGATCTTTACTAATTTGTAAAAGATAAAACTCCTAATATTTAGTATTTTAAAATTGACTAAAATTTTGCTTCTTAAATCTTTTCTTATTTGAACTATATTAAAAATCCTAAAATTTTAGACTTTAAAATTAATTATCCATAACAATATTTTGATACGAAAATAAATAAATTAAAAAAGTGTAATTGTATTATGTATTAATGCGTAAATTACTTCTTCTTCTTCTTCTTTTAAAAAATGTGTATAATCGGAGAAAAAAAATATAAATATGCAACATACTTTAAGTTGCTTCAATTAATTGAATGCTCTTGTTATTCACTCTCTTTAGTTAAACTTATACTATTTTTTTTGTATTTCAAATTCATGTGAAGTTCAATTTATGTGAAGTATTTGACTAAACACATAGATTAAAGGAAAGAGAAAAAAAAAACTAAGCTGAAATCATCTCATAAAGGATAAAATGGAAAGTTTAAAATTAAGTTATTATTAAGTATTTAAAGTACGAAGTCTCATACTATATTAAAAGTGTGAAAGCCCTTAGAAATGTTGATTGAACTTTTTCTCCTTTATTAAAATACTTCACGATAGACAAAATTGTCATTTACTACTTTTTAAAAAATAATTATCATTTAATTATTACTAGTCTTGGACACATGTGTTGTACATGTATCCTAGGCTAATCGATATAAATATTTTAAAATAATATAAATAAATTAGAAGTATTATTCGATGAGTTACACATAATTTGAAAGAGAAAAAGTAACTCAAACGGATGAATGATGATTCTGTTCGATGTCACTGGAACGCACAATTATAATTATTGAAATTGATGTTGTAAGAAGTAGAAATGATATCCTTTATTTTGAAGGAGAAAGAAACACTTCTACAGTAATATAAATTTATATAAAATATATCATCTTTGCATCTTAACAATAATAATTAGATCATACTATAAGAATGAATTCATTAATGTCAATCCTATAACCAGTCTTCCGGAGAAATCAACCTCTTCACATGAGTCAATGCATTTTCTCTAGATCAGCTACCACAAAAAATGGTGCATTACTGGTAGTCAAACAAGAGGAAAGATGATTTTCGTCATGCTTTTTTTGAGGATTATATTACAGATGAAAATTTAAAAATAGTGAAAATTAAATATCTTTGATTTGACATCAATCGATTTTACATACTTTCCGGCTCTCAACTTCCTTCTCTCTTTTGATGCAAACTTTAAGAGGCATAAAAAGAGAAAATAAAAATCAAAGATCAAAGAATATCCCATCCAAACATCAAAAGTTACAAAGGAGGGAAATGAAAAGTTACTGACTCCACATTGCCTTTATATAATGGTCTTTCCTAGTTGATTGAAATTTTCTTTGTACATTTGCTAATTTGAATTAATTTACTCATTAATTATTGAATCAAACTTTTCAACTTCTCTATACTTTCTGTATCAACTAAAGGCTGGCAATTAATTAATATAATAATTAATTTGAACGGACAACGTTTCACATTATTTTATGGTCACTATCTTTATTTAATACAAACATTTTTTTTTATATTTGTGAAATATGTGTATTTACTTTTTTGTAGTTAAAAGTTCTTGAAATAATACTTGTTTGAAGAATAAAATGGTTGTTTTAATTTTTATGGGTAATTTGGTAATTCAATTTTTTATTTGGGAGGTTTCTACGTTTAGAATAAATATGATATGATGATATAATGTGTGTGTGTAAAATTTCATAGCAATAAATATTATTCCCCTCAATAAGTACAAAAAGAAAAAATAACTTCAAAAAATTGAATAAACTATAATAAATTTATTTTTTCATATAAATAATTTATTGTGAAATATTTAATGGTCTAATACTATTTATTGATATGCAATTTTACTTTTTAGTATATAAAATATTATAAGAATAGTTTTAGATTGAAGGATAATTCAATGATTTTACTTTTTGGTTCTCATTTTTAGATTATTATTATTAATAATATTATTTATTTATTTATTTATTATTATTTATTATTTATTATATGAAGTGTATATTAGTCTTGTAATGTTTGAAAGATATTATAGTATTTTAAATTTTTACTTATTTATTATTTATTTATATTTATATATTATTAATTGAAGGGCATATTAGTTCTTTAATGTTTGGAGGGCATTTTAATATTTTGATTTTTTTATTGATTATTAATATTTATTTATTATTATGATTATTATTTGAAGTATTTAATTAAATTTTGATTTAGTAGAGTGGTAAAATGGTAATCTAACTTTTACTTTTTGGCTTCCCACTAATATAATAATATGCTTCAAAATTGATTAAATTTATAATTACTAAATTTTTACTTATTTTTAAAAGGTAATAACTTCTAATATTTAGTATTTTAAAATTAACAAAAATTTTACTTCTTAATCTTTTCTTATTTGAACTATATTAAAAGTCCTAACATTTAGACTGTAAAATGAATTACAATTCTGTTAACTTATATCAATATTTTATTTATTAAACTAACTAATTATCCATCACAAGTTCTGAACTCAAAATACAAGAAAAGAATTAAGAGTATGATTTTATTATGCATTAGTACGTTGAGTTTCTTCTTTTACTTAAAAAAATTGTATAATTAAAATTAAAAAAAATATAGAAACGCAACATACTTTAAGTTATTTCAATTAATCGAGTACTCTTGTTATTCACTCTTTTTGGTTAAATCTAAATTATTTCTTCCATTTTAATTTATCTGAAAGGGTTAGACTAAACACATAGATTAAGCGAGAGGAAGAAAATTGAACTGAAATCATTTTATAAAGGATAAAATGAAAAGTTTAAAGTTAAATTATTACTGAATAAGTTCTAAGCCTCATAGCAAAATATCATTCACTTTTTTAACTTTTAAAAATAGAGCTCACACTTGATCAATAGCTATGTAATTATTTTTTTATATTTGAGATTTTAAAATTAATTAAATTTTATATATTAGATTCTTTCTTATTTGAAATAAATAAAACATATTAATATATAGAAATTTAAAAGAGATTAAGATTTTATCTTTTAAGAAATAATTACACTTTGAATAAAACTGTACTTATAATGCAAATCAATCTTATGTTTAGGATTTTTGAAAATATAATTTGAGAAAAGGACAGTTCAGTGCATAAAACATCCTGCGTTAATAGGGTCCGGAGAAGGATCGCACGCCAAGTAGTGTGATATAGACAGTCTACTCTAATGCAAGGATTAGTGGTTGTTTCCACTAATTTTGATGAGTCTTTCTTAGTTTGGACGGTCAATTACAAGTAAATAAATGTATTTGTGATATGCTATCAATTTATTAATGCCTAATTAAGCTAGTAATAACTTATAATATAATTTTGTAAGTGCTAATTATTTAAACTAATAACTTATATTATATGCTCTATTCTAATGTACAACTTTATATTAAAATGCATATTCATAATGCTAATCTATTAATAGTGTAGTAATACAATTTTGTAATAATTAATATGAAATATACATATAATATATGTATTTAGTGCTTGTGTAAAAGTGAATAATTTTTTTATCTTTCAATCCGATGCTATTTCTACAATATTTTTGTTCATTGAAACAAATATTAAAACAAACTGAAGAAAGAACTACAAGATTGGATCAAACTCTTAAACATAATCACTTAGCAATTTGAAATTTATAATTTCTTTCTAAATTCTTATACTGCTACACAAACACATCTTTTAAATATTATTTAAGTTATTTTTAAAATTTTATTTTTATTAATAGGAGGGACACGCGCGAGGCGCATACACTAAGACTAGTACTATATTAAAAATGCGAAGGCCTCTATAAATGTTGATTGACCTTTTTGCCCTTCATTAAAAGACATTGCAATAGATATAATTGTCATTTACTATCCAATTATTATTTAAATTATTATTTTTAATTATTTTTATCATTTTATTTATCATATTGAATTATCTATTTATGACATAACTATATTTATGGTGTAAATCTTTAAAAAAATAAAAAAATTTCACCGAGTTTTTTTTTTCTTTTTGATAGTCACAAATTCTTTTTTACCATATTTTATTATATTAGATTTTCTGTTTTTGGCATAACTCTATTTATTGTGTAAATCTTAACTAATAAAAATACACACACACAACCTTCCATGAAGATTTTTTTTTCTTTTTTTTTAGGTAGAATTTTTTTTTCAAAAGTTCTTTTTTTTTCTTTTTCATAGTCACGAATTTTTTTTATTTAAAAAGAATTTTTTTAATAGTAATGTCATAATATTTTTATACTTTCAAATTTTTTTTGATTTATAAATCCTTCCACTTCAATAAAGAATTTATAATTGCATAATTTAATTCGTCAACCCTTCTACATCAACACCTTTGATTCAATCTTCAATCTTGTATGACTTTGTGTTAATCTATCTCTTTTTTTTCATGTTATGAATTTTTTGTGTTGTGGATTTGAAAAACACAATAATAATTGCTATGCCAACTCGTATTATTTATATTCAAAATAGTTTAACCTAGATTATGTCTTTTAATTGTGTCTAATATTGATACTATGTTATCTCCTTTAATTGAGTCTTATATTGATATTATGTGATTAAGATTTTGTATTATTTATAACTGACATTCTTCATCTACTCATACATTCACAAATTTCATCTATTCAGGTAAAGAAACCTCTTCATCTCATAAAATATATTTTTTAAATAATTATAAATTATTATAATTATAAGTCTTGTGCACAATTTATTTTAGATAATATTGTAATGAAATTTTAAAGGGATTTTGTGAATAAAATTGTGCCTATTAACAACTTAAGGCGATATGATTCTTATCATATTATATTATAAGTGGGAAGCCCCCAAGTCAAAAGTCAGATTACGAAAATAGTCTTCTATTAAAAATGAGATTTTTTTAGTTAAATAAATAATTTTGGTATAAAATTAAATGTATGATAAAGGGTTGTAACATCTTTCAATACTTATTAAGCTTTAATTATTTTATATTTATAAAAATAAGCAAAATAGGAAGAAAGAGAAATTAAAATTTTTGATTTTCATGTGAAGATGTTAAAGACAAGAGTTTCATCATGCTCAAAATATAGAGAATTTTAAAAGTTGCAAAACCGTTCTATAAATAAATAGTCATTCTTCATTGATATGTTCAATAATAATGAATAAGTTGGACATCTCTAATTTAGTACATGACTCCTCCACAAACAAAAGAAATTTTCTGCCATATTGAATTAATTCTGGAGTTAATATAATTACGTGTTGAGAGAGAGAGAGAAAATTATACTAGAGCTCTTATTATATATATGCTAAAATAGTACAAAGAGTAGCTTGAGTAATGGAAGGAGACTTAAGAAATCTTGAAATTTGCAGTGAAGGTAACTTATTATCGAAACTTGAAGAAAGTTGGTCCTTCAAGTAATTTGAAATCATCCAGATCAATATACAAGTATATGTAAAGCTTGTCACTTTTTAGTTCTTTTTTTGTTCTTTTTGTCATGAAAGTTAGTATTCCTCTTCTTCTTCTTCTTCTTTTTTTCCTTAAAAAATCTCTATTTATGAGATTTCGAAAATTCTTGCAATTCACTTTTATTTGGTGGAGATTTTCATATGCATCACCTCACTATTTGTTTTATTTTTGAAAGAAAAATATTCAACATATGGACTAATTTTTTTAAATGAATCATCATTTATTAATTGATTTGTTTTTGATTTGAAATAAGTCTACTCCAATGAATATACATAATTTGACAACCAGTTATATGAATCAAATTCTCGAGTTGGAGGCACTGCTGGAAAAGTTTGCACTCTTTGAATTTTTCAAACATAGCAAACTAAAGCATCTTAGTAGCTAAAAGAAGAAAAATGACCGAGATTGTATATTCGTAACCTTGCTTCTCACATGGATCTCTATTTGGGGTTCACTCAAGTTAATCCATCACTAAAATGTAATAGCTAGTTTACTAAAGTATATAACTGTTGCAAAATAGAACAAAGAAATAAATTGAGTAAAGTAAAGAACATTTCTAAACAAATGGCCAAATAAATTAAAATAATTCTTCATAATAGAATAAAACAATGAAAGAATGAAATATTATACCCCACGAGCCCATGGATCAGACCCGGGAGTTCAAACGGGAAAAATTGAAAATTTTATACCAGGTCACAAAACGACCGTGAGGGTGGACCACGAGTCATAGGGTGACTCGTGGTGAGGGACTGGGCCAAGTTTGAAAGATGGAACTTTAAGTCACCACGGGCCTGACCACAAGTCATGGTCATTCCTCGCGACTCGTGGAGTCAGTCGTGGTCAAGGAAAGTAAGTTTAGGAAGTTGGATTGACAGTGTACTTAAGGAAGTTGACCACGAGTCGTGACTTTCCCCAACGAATTGTGAAGTGACCCGTTACAAGCCCAGGAGACTAGGTAAGTCAGCGTACACGACGAGCCAAGTAACGAGTCATGGCCTTGAGGACGAGTCGTCAGGTCGTCCGTTAGGACCACCTGGCAGTTATTTTCTGCGAATTTAGTAAGGGAGTTTTCATAATTCCTAAGTTCCTAAGGCCTAAAATACGACGTTTTGAGGTATGAATAATGACCTTTTGTGGGGTTAAGTTCAGATTACTCATTCTTCTCACCCATGCATGCAAGTTAGAACAATTTTAGAGAGACCAAGCTATTCTTCAAGCTCCTCCCTATCAATTCATCTTTGGGGATTCAAGAACTTTAGAATCTAATCTCACCCAGGTATGTAAGGTTTCAAATGGGTGTTTTCATTCACACCCATGCCCATTCTCTATGAATTCATAAATAATCTGTCAAAAATCTTATGGGGTTTTAAGTTCAGTTTCGAGAAAAACTAATGAATTACTAATGGGTTTTTATGATTTATGGTATATATCATATTTTGTGGATTTATATCAGATTCTACCATTAATTTCGATTATAAATCTATTGATTTCAATTTTTACCAAATCAAGCCTAATTATGCATGATTTATGATGAATCGATTTATGATCTACTCTCTAATTATTGATGTTTACAAATCCATCATGATTTATGATTTGAAATATGAATTTATTCAATTACCCATCATGATTTGAGGATTTAGAAGTTACATGGATGATCTACAAGTATGCATGGATCCTATGATTTATGAATTTATGTTTTGGCCAACTCACGGGCCTTGATTCATGGCCAGTTCACGTATTTACAAGCATGTTTATGATTATAATAAATTAACTAGCCCATGAACTCATGCATGATATATTATAAGCACTATATATGTTTTGGGAGTAGTATCAAACACCGAGTAGGTTCGAGGCCCAGGTTCTGCCCCAGATCTTATAAACTATGTGCCACCATAGGTATGTTGGGACCTCCTTTGTGACTGTCCCGGCCCAAATGGCCCTCTTCATGGTGATATCACACTTTCATGGTTCTACCCTTGTCAAGGTACGAACGGCCTCCCGACTAGGTTTACAAGTTGGGCTCCATGTGTGCTCATATGGGGTATGTCGGTTAAGAAAAGTCTCCCACTGTTCCTCATGATTTATGCATGATTATGTTTATCTATATTGGCTTACTTCATGTTAAATAAAGTTTTTCTCTTATGATTAGGATTGCGATCGTATTATGAACGTTTTGAAAACCTTGAGCCTTACAATATGTTATGTTATGATACTTATGTCATGAGAATGTTGTCCTATACCTATGATGTTTTATGAGCTTTTATATATTTTAAATGTCCGTTTTACTTACCTTTCATACTCAGTACATTCCACGTAATGACCGCATACTTTTTGTATTGTATCGTCTTATGATACATGTTCCGTCTCTCAGGCTCATCCCCGTCAGTAGTCCATTCAGAGTTAGCTATCAGCCCCTGTTGGTGAGCCTCATGTTCAAAGGGCCATATGTTCAGATCTTGATGTTCTTATGTTTCAGTACTTGACCGGGTTAGTTGGGGTGTTGTCCCATCAACCCATCATATGTAATAGAGGCTTTCAGACAGTATGTAGTACTCAGCTTGCGTGTATGACTAGAGATTCCCTTACGTACAATATGTTATGATTATGTTTACGTTCCGCTATGTCTTGTGATTAGTCTTCCGCTTATAATGAATAAAGTTAGATGTATGTGTCACGCCCCAAAATTGGGGTAGGGCGCAACTGGCACTCGATTCATGATTAATCGAGAAGCCGACTATACGATATCTATAACTGTAACACTTAGGCCATCCAGGCCACCTGTCACAATCAACTGAAGAATAAATTGGACCCATAAGGTCTCAACAATACGAGATAAACAATCAAAATGCAATCAAGACAATTAGTGTGCTAAACAAACAATAATAAGTCGACGAGGCCACAAACTGAATAGCACTGTACACACTAAGTCCACAAAGCCTCTAAAGAGTAAACTAATTGATGGTCGGAACAGGGCTCTGACCTACCCATACCTGCATCTCAAAACTCAAGCATAAATAACTAAGCCCTAGCTCTAGGAAGAAAGGATCATACCAACCATCTGTTAATCTCACAAACTGCTACTCAACTGGCCATCCTGACCTCTACCTGCACCTGTGGCACGAACGTAGGTCCCCAAGCAAGGGGACGTCAGTACAAAGGAAATGTACTGGTATGTAAGGCTGAAACTGTAACCATGAGATAACAATCCTGTAATAACTGACTTAGCACATAAACATATAGAGGATAAATATAACATGGAACTCTGCAACCTGTAATTGATAACAACTTACTATAACATACTCAAGATAACTGAACCAGGAATAAGGAATGGTAACAACCTAGAATCCTGGAACTGAAACCTGATAATAACTCTATAAAGAGATGAAAGTGCAATTAAGAAATGCACAAGAAAGAAACTATAACTGTAATGCCAGCGACCAGCCAACCGTAAATCCATATATAAAATTCATCCAGCCGGTGTACTACATCGGGGTAAAATAAAAAGATCTCCAGCCGATGTACCACACCGGGGTAAAATAAAAAGATCTCAGCCAGTGTACCACACCGGGGTAAAATAAAAATATCTCCAGCCGATGTACCATACTGGGGTAAAATAAAAATATCTCCAGTCGATGTACCACACCGGGGTAAAATAAAAAGACCTCCAGCCGATGTACCACACCGGGGTAAAATAAAAATAAATCTTAATCACCATCATAAATGAAGCTGACAGAGCTCATACAAATTATCTGAATACTGGAAACCATAAAATATGCTGATCAGTAAACTATAACATATATAGGATCTTACCACGACCCCTAATACTACAATTATTCCATACACATATAGGTCTTTCATTTAGCATTTAAATACATATATATGCTGTGAATGAATTCTAGGGAAGTTCCTAGAATTAAAATATCATAAAGACATGTGTAGACTCACATTCATGATTTTAAACATCTCCTAGCAATTCTAACACGAGGAGCAGAGAGGAATTACTTAAGCTAACATTCTCTATTAACAATCTTAGCATTCATTTCGTGCTTATACTCGTTTGACTTTCATATTTTCATATCAAGAATTGTGAGCATACCTCATTCATTGCACATCATATCACATCTCGAGGTAACTTATGAACAGGAAGACATAACTTGTGTATCTCAAACCTGGAGCTCTTTAATATACAAATTCTAGGCAACTGTCTAGGGGTTGCCTTAAAATAAATAAAGACTTATAGTCGTGCTTCAAACAGCGTAGGAAAAGCTCATGTGAAACATTGCAATATATGTGGAGCTTAGAAAAGCTTAGCATCATTATAAACAGTTTAGAAACTTCCAAGAAAAATAAAATCCTTTAAAACTTGAAAAAGTTAATCCAACTCTTAGAACAAATAACCAAAGATAATTGTTGAAAAGTACAATGAAGAACTTCTCTTTAACTTGAGTCACTATCTCAAAATATTCGATCCTAATTATTTCTTAAGGAGTTAACACTTTACTGGCCTTTCATTAGCTTAACACAACCGAACATAAACAACTTTATTTATAACTCTTTTGCTAAACGTCTTTAGAAAAGGGTAAATCTTGCTAGCTATTTTCCTAATTCATTAACAATTGTAACACTTATCATCAAATTTAACAACCTTTAGCTCTACTTTTCGTATTCATCTTAAATTCTTTTCCAAACAGGATTCGTCATTCCCTACCTAATTATTTACTCTCGTGTTCACTATTCCAACAATTCTTGTACGCACTTACCTTCTTACCTAATTGCCAACCTTGTCTCTTAAACTCGTCTTGCTCATATTTTAACGTCGCTCAAAGGTTCTTGAAATCAACTACAGACAGAAGGCATATATCTCACATATTACCTTAAAAGGTCTAACATTTACTCTTATCTCTCCTTTGCTACTAGCGCCTCAACTTTTACACTTAGGTTAATTTTCTTACACATCTACAACTTTCAAAGAACATGCGACGTGTCTACTTAAAGCCTTAAGCAATTCTCAGGAGGTCTAGATAACTCAAGAGCTCTAATAAACATATAGCGACTTTCTAAAGGCAATTCTTGCCGCTTTAGCGCGTAATTTGAATGTAAGCATAAACATATATATATATATATATATTATGATTTTCGTCTAACATGTTAACATCAAGATATTGTGCATAACCTGTCAATAAAGATGGTCCCATAGAAATATCAATAGTTTACCCATTCGGGTTCTATCTTCCAAGTTTAACGTATCGGTTAATTAAGAAATGTATTAATTAGTCTCTTAGCTTAAGGAAGAGGGATCGGGGAATCACCTCATGGCCCTAGGTACCTTAAAACATGAATATGAGAGGGTAGGTAATTGTCATAAGGAAATTTTATTTCGTTACCCTCGTTTGCTCTTATTGAGTTAAAACCCGATTTCAATTATTAGGTTTGTCTGCGCGTCATCGTCTTGCCATGCTTACCAAATTTCTTAGAAACCATAATGTGAAACAACTTTGACACCACAAATACATAACATAATATAAAGGACCAGCTCACAGTGCCCACGCCGAGGGGACTTCAGACTCAATTTACAACTATGACCATAATAGAAGGCAATTGCCCTCTCTGCTTCACATTCATGCTTTCCAACTCTTTAGCAAATACACACCTTAATACCAAGTAATCGTAAAAATTGGGAGGAACCATAATATGCTACTACGGAAGCTCAAGTACAGGGGAATGCCTGATTAATCCTTGGCATGAATTCGTGCTTGAAAATCAAGAGACAAAGAACACCTCACACACCTTTTTTTTTTGGTGAGCTTTCTTATGTAGTTTCTTTCTTTCAACAACTAGAACTTTAACCCCTTAAATTAATTGAGTTTATCACCAAGTGAAAAGGCTGTTTCAAGCCAATTTATCCAGCCTAAATGTTGCATCAATAGGCAATCACAACACAAACAAATAAGGCAACACTTAGCATTTCTTATTTCAACTTGTTTCTACAACTTTGGGAGAAAATATAGGTAGGAAATTACCTCACTTTTCTCATGAAAAACTCCCAAAAATATAGAGTATATTCTCAGCAAAACACAGCTATTCCAACCTTCAAAAACGAGCAGAACTTCAACAACGACATACCAACAACGGCAGCCCAACATAACCTCTAACTTCTAGCTTTAGCTAGGATTGTTAGACAAGTTAAGAAATTAGAAACACTTACCCTTGGCATGAGAATATTGTTGGATATAATAGGAGTATTTTCCTCCAAATCACTTTTCAATAATACAGAAATCTTGCTGCCCAAAATGCAGCAAAATAACAGTACAACAACTACAACAAGTCATCATACAAACCATAACTTTCTTCTAGTTTTCCTTCAAAAATTCATACACTTATTAGAGATTTCAAAAGATGGAAGTGACTTACTATTTCTTAGGAACAATTCCTACTAAGACGGAGTATAACATTAGCTCAAAATAGTCCCAAATACGTAGCAACAACACTGCCAAAATGAAGTTACAAGGAAGCAACAACTTCACCATAATGTTGCCTTCACTTCCATTAACTTTTGCTTGTGTTTTGATGGTGTTTTCTTGAGGGATTTCCTCTTGGTTACTAAGGCTTTGCTACTGGAAAAGAGAGACGATTTCATAGGGTAAGCAAGCACCTCAAACCTGGAAAATTTGAAAATGATTTCATAACCAAAAACATAAAATATAAAGGTGTTTGGGCGGTGGCCATGTCACTGCCCAATAGTACTACCGTAAAACACCTATAACTTTTTATTCCGAACTCTGATTGACGAGCCGTTTGATGTTCTGAAAACTAGACTCAAAGACCTTTAATTTGATAGGTTGTGGGTCTTCTAATTCATTATATATTGGGAGATATGGTCATCTAAAATTGACCCTAATTTATAAACTTTACATACTCTTTGTTTTTTTTCCATTCGTACACATTTCCCTTGTCATCTATGATCAATATACAACCTGTA
The DNA here is from genome assembly GCA_035772735.1 of Datura wrightii. Classification (NCBI taxonomy): domain Eukaryota; kingdom Viridiplantae; phylum Streptophyta; class Magnoliopsida; order Solanales; family Solanaceae; genus Datura; species Datura wrightii. Next base: position 93,130,074 of record JASDFA010000018.1, read on the forward strand.
CTTCCCTTAACATAGCATACGAACATCAAATAATTTCCAAAAATTTTTCGGGGTGTTACAGTATGCTTATGTCATCGGTCAACTTGGGGCCTCTCGGGGTTCCTTGTTCCTTGTTTACGATCTGGGTCTACTCTCGGATCGTGACATGAAATAATAGTAATCTCATTTAGTTTTCTGTGACAAAAAATTACAGTCATTGAATCTTATCAAGGTAAGTTGTCATAATCTAAAGCAAGTATTGGTTTAACATATTTTGATTTAAAGGACATGTAATTTTTAAAATTTACCTTATAACTCAAAAACACTTGAATATTATTTAAGTTGATTTTTAAAAATTAAATTCCATTGATATGGTACACATGCAATGCGCGTGCCCAGAAACTAGATCATATATCATATATCATATATTATTATATCGTATATCATATCATATTATAAGTGGGAAGCCTTCAAGTGAAAAGTTAAAATACCAAAACGTCCTTATAAAATGCCCCCCAAACTTTTCCGCACAACTTAGTTTAGCACTTTAACTTTACGAGCTTTTTTTCAGCCCCCGTCCCCCCTATTTTAATCAAAAGTGAATTAATAATCCCTTCCCAAAATAATCCCACATTAGTAAATATGAGTGTTATACATGCGCCAGACACGTGTATAACACCATTTTTAATTATTTTTATTTTTGATCATTTATTTTATATTTTTTAAGTTTTTTCTTTCTTCTTTTTTTTCTCTATTTTTTTCTTTCCATATCTCTGAAAACACATTCATGACAGAACTTTTCTTAATTTCAAATCTGCAACATACACATTCTTACCTTACTTATAATTAAAAGAGCTTCTCAACAAGATAAGTTTATTGATGAGATAACAATCGCATTGAAAAAAGAAAAGTCGAAGGAATTCGATTTTTTCAGGGTGAGTGCGACAATTTCAATCTCAACTTCTGAATTTTAAATTTCGATTAAAAAAGAGAAAATTTCTAAGAAAAGTATTTTAATCATTGTTTAAAATATATATATATATATATATATATATATAGGTCAACTTCATCGACAAAAATGGCATCGGAAAATAATTTTTTCAGTCAACCAAACCCACATATGATCTTCCTATAAAATAATTTTTTTAAATGTTATTATGTTACAATATTAAACTCATCAAGCAAATTTATCTTTAAAGAAATTTAAGAAAAAAGAAGAGAATGATATGAAAGATGAGAAAAGATAATAGTGAGAAGTTTGATACGGTGTTGAAGAAGAAAGCAAGAAAGAGCACATAGGAAAGAAGAAGAAAGAGATAGAAAAAAAAAATGAAAAGAAAATTTGAAATTAAAATAAAAAATAAAGAAAAACATAACTAAATATAGTTGATTGCATCATCCAATTAGAAGATGACACATGGATAATTTAGATCATATTTAATATTTTTTTTCTTCTCACGCGCTTTTCAAAAATTAATTTTTTTGTCATGTCACTTATTAAGGAGTTATTGATTCACTTTCGATTAACATAAGGAGGTAAATAAACGCTCGTAAAATTAAAGTGTTAAACTAAGTTAACCGGACAAGTTTAAAGGGGATTTTATGTATTTTCCCAAAGTTAAAATATCAAAATGTCCTTATAAAGTTGAACGACACTATTGCCCTTCTAACAAACACTGATGTTATAACATTTTTAGATAAAAAAGTAAATACACATTAATTATAATAAATATTATAATCTTATTTAAGAAGGAAATCAATCAACAACGTCATTCATATTCATTCCTAATTAATAATTTAACAAATGAATTATTTAGTATTAATTAATAATATTCAAGCTTAATACTATATTTAGTATTATTTAATATGAGTCTAGTGTCATGGACTTAGACTTCGACTAAGCACACCATGGGATACTTGACAACTCGCTCATGAATCTTTTACGATCTTGCAAGCTTAAGCAAGCCCTTTCAACTCTAGATCACTAAGAGAATGTTGGATAAGGAAGATAAGAGAAATTTGCTAAGAGAAGCTTTTAGTAATGTAGAGAACTTGATTAATTTTTCTTGATGATTATACAAATGACTGGCCTCCTATTTATAATACTCATTTAGGAACTAATATGCAAATAATAAATTATTGTACAAGTCCCTACATATTTACAAATAAGTCCCTTTCTAGAATTCTCTACATGTCTAGAGTTTTCCAAGGACTTTCCTAGAAATTCCATAAGACTCTAAGGTCTTCCATGGGAAATCTCTATAGTTTTCTAGAATACTCCACCAAATGTAGGATTTTTGCTTATGTAAGCCTCCACATGACAAAAATATATGCCAAATGACTCCTACATTGCATGATGACATGGAAAATCCTCACACTAGACTCAAGAATTGCTTGAGTAGTGTACTGAAAACTTGCGCCATTAAAATTTTATATATAAATTATTTGTTATTCCCTTGATTAAAAGAATTTGAAAAGTTGAATTGAATAATTAATACAAGACTAATACAATTAATTAATGTGCAAGAACTTAAATATCCCTTAAAAATAAATGAGTTGGGACTGTATATTATGAAAATATTTATTATTGGTGCAAATAATGTTAAATATAAGACCAATAAACACAAGTTGAGGCTGACGTTTACTAATAGAACAACTGTGAATGAAATAAATGATCTAGAATTGCTATAAATATCTTCAATCTACAACCATTATGAGCAGTTGATGGACCAACTTGATGTTGATGAGAACGACTTATTTGGTAAATATCAAATTCGCTTTTTAATTATATTGATCTCTTTTCGCAAACTAATGAATACTTCTGTAAGTGAACTAGATATCATAAGAGAGATTGTTAGTCACAGAGAAGTGCAATCACACAAGCAAGGCGGTAAGATCAGTATTTTATGGATATGGAGCTACAAGATCACGAGTAAACTCACAAACATGATTAGAATTAAGATATAGATTTCAACGTCATTATTTTTCTCAATATGAAGTAGTGTTTTTTCAAGTAGGATGAAGAATATTCCAACTACCTTTCGGGGTAAATTTGTAGAATAAATTATGTCATACTTGGAAGGATCTAGCGATAGCCCTGTTGCAGTGGTTATTCAAGAAAACATAAGCTAAAAGAGATGTTGACATTTATTTCATTAATCTTATTGATTTACCTATTGGTCAAGTAAAATTCTTTTTATGATCATTTATTCATTTGATAATTTTATAAATGTACGTTTCTTTTTAGTTCATATTTTAAAATAATTCTTTTTTTAGGTATTATCCGCGTTTCGCGCGGGTACTAATAGTTGAATAATTAATAGAATACTAATACAATTAATGAATGTGTGAGAACTAACATACCCCTTAAAAATAAATATTCTTTCTTCTTTTACTTTTTTCTTGACGTTTTTATTTTAATTTTCTATTATTTCTGAATTAAATGCAGACATTTATCTACTGTTATTTTATATTTCATTCCTAGCTATTATATATTTTGTAAATTAAAAATATGACTGTTTATCTTCTTTTATTTCAAATTCATCATCTAGATAAGTTGGTTAGGTGAAAAGAATTATAGTCTTTTCATCTTCTCTTCTTTATTCCTCGTTTAATGAAAAATTATATGAATTTTATAATAGTACAAATTTCTCGAGAAAGCTTGCTTCATTTTTAAGACATCTATGCATTTGATTTTTTTTACATTTTTTTGTCTTCATATCTCCCATTGTTTTCAATTTATATTTATATAATACCATAAACTATGGTGATACTTCATAGCGACTATGTTTCCTCGCTGATTCATTATAATGATAAATCGCGTTATCACAAATATGAATGAACTTCGTTTGTTGTTTTTTTCCTTTGAAGTAACATAAAATAATACGGTATGTGGTATTCATTTGGAACATTGCACAATATTTATGGGTATCAAAAAATAGAGGTTGAAACGGAATATTAATTTTATGAGAATAATTAATTGATTAATTATGAAACTACGATGAAAAATAATTACATTCATTTTGCATAAAATATCAATCCAATTAATATGGGTATACATGTGCAGAGTACGTGTTCAGAACTAGTTAAATAATAAATGTCTTAGTAATTGGAGCTGCAAGATTAGTAAAAGAGTATAAAAAGGAAACAAAGGAAGACACACAAATGACTATAACATTAGTTAACGAAGAGGTAATAATTCTTTTTCGTATTATATTTTATATGTTTACATATATGTTTGAGTTCTTATCTATATTTTTATATTATATTATATATATATATATATATGTGTGTTTTTTGACCATCAAAGTTTAATTTTTTGCAGGGCACAAAAGTTCATGTTATGCTTTTCAATAATTATATATTGAAAAGTGAAAAAATATTTACAACAAGACAAAATCTGTTACATCATAAACTGACACATTAATTAGTGTTAATCTTAATTTTGTATCAGTAAATAAGGAGATTGATGTTGAGTTCAATGACAATATTATAGTTTGGAATGCAACAATCACTTTTTTACTGTTACCTTTTCAAATAATTTTGTTTCATTTGAAGATGCAATACAATCTTCCGATGGAACAATCTTTGATAATTTCTTTAGATTTCATCAACTAATCTAACATTCAATATATTCATAATATCTTATGACTATGTACTTAACAAAATATTTTTTTATATATAAGCACAAATGTCTTTATAAGTGTTGATTGAACTTTTCGCCCTTCATTAAAAAATTCTAGTTGTAACGACCCGTATGTCATTACAAAGGGAAACTGACTTAGAGCACTCTAAGGGGTTGAGTGTGAATAAAGAAGTGTTGCAGAGTGATCTAGTGAAAGTTGGTTGTTTTGGGGGAGCTATTGGTTATGGGGGATGACTGTAGTGGTAGTCTTTCCGCTGTAGCGAGACCGTGGTAACGGCCGGAGTCCCTCCATAACGGACCAAAAAAATAACCACTGGATCCACGGTAGTGATCCACTGTAGCGAAAAAGTCACCGCTACAGTAGATGACGGGAATCAGAAAGTGGATTTAAGTGAGATTTTTGGAATTATACCCCATTATTTCCAAAACTCGGTACTCCAAGAACTGAAGGCAATTTTTTCCCAGAGCAGGCGAATTTTCCTTTAAAGGTAAGAGTCTTGACTTTCTACCATTGCATTTGATTACATAACCACCTAAGAATCAAGGGAAAACCTTTAATGGTGAATTTCTAACCCAGAAACCTAGATTGATAAAACTAGGGCTGGATCATAAGGAACTAATGGGCGGTTTGAATATGAGTTTAAAGGGGATAATGAACATTCCCCAATGTATAGTTGTTAAAGAACGTGGGTAATTTGAAAATTGAGACCTAGGAATGGGTGTAATTGGGGTTTTACTCTTAAAATTGCCTTAAGGGGTGGGTATGAATTCTCAAAATCATTGTGTGGGTGAAAGGGATACTAAATTGTGTTACATTTTGTATTAGACCTTGCACTTTCGGAATCAGTGAGGAAGGACAAGGCTTGAGCAGAGCAATTGCTATTCGAACCCTCTCAAATCGAGGTAGATTATGGTCTAAAGGAGTTAGACTTTATATAATGACCTGTATGTATGTGTAACGATAATGTGTTGATTTGGTCTATGTATATTAGTTCTGGTGATGATTGCTTTATTAGAATTCAATTGTTGAAATAAGTTTGTTATAATGTTGTCACCGAGTCTATGCGGAATTGTGTTGTACTATTAAGTGTGTTCTTTTGCATTGTCATTGAAGTGAATAATGAATTATTCCATTTTTCAAGTGAGGAAGGTAGATTGTGATCTCCTGAAGGTCATAATAACGAACTCAGTGATGATATAAATATTGTGAGAATAATGAGGGATAATAAAAATACCTTGAGATGAGAGGCTCGTCCCCGAGGAGAGCATCTGAATGAGCAATATTGATTGGGTGGCTCATGTTCGAGGGGAGTATCCAAACGAGCATATGAGTGGGACTGGGTACCATGCCAGTACAGTACATGGATTTCTAGAGTCTCCTGCAGGTCATGACTGGAAGGGCAGAAATAAAACCCTTTAGCATGTGTGTACATCGATGTTTAGTGACGGAGCGTTTATGGTGATATGAAGGAGGTGTGTGCCCAACATGTCACCATTGTTCTATTTTATGATGTAGTTGTAAAAATGTTACAAACTTGGAATGAGTAAGTGCTATGTGGTTGAATTGAATTTGTGAGCATGTGGTTGTTACTTGAACGTGGAGATGTGAAAAAGTCTTGATGTTTGATATAGTTAAGTGAATACTAGTAATAGAGTTGCGCTGCCTCTGTTATGACTTGTTCTACATCGCATGTGGATGTGTAATAGTTCGTGCATCAATGTAAATAGCATACATTTATATCTAAATAAATACTATAAAGTGTGAATTGTAAAGAGTTGATGAAATAATGAGGTACAACTAAGTCGAGCTACTGCCTAGGGCAGTACCGCTGCAGTGGAATTTAATCCACTATGGCGAGACCGCGGCAGTGGTCAGGTGACTGCTGCAGCCGAGGGCTTAATCCAGTGAGCAGACTGGCTGTTACATGTGCAGAGCTAAAGTTCCTGAAATGTGTACTATATATATATATACGGGGTGTTTATGGACTGGTTTCATGTTGTCGTTTGCATTCTTATATGTTATCATGTAAGGTCGGCTGATGATGGTTACCAGTATTGTGTTTGTACTGACGCTACTCCTGCACTTTTTTTCTGAGTGTAGAATCCAATCCCAAAATTTCATCACGACCTCACCTTTAGCACAGGCGGAACATTGAAAGATGAGTGTTGTTGAATGGGAAGTTCTATTCCTCCTTTGAATATGTCTTCTTCCGCACATTTGTAGTTTTATTTCTTTAGTTGTGAACAATTCTTAGACTTGTGTTAGACTTTTGAAGTGCAATGACAATCGGATTCTGGGAAATAAATATAGGAGTTGGTTGTTTCTTTTTCATTGATTTATCCAAGTTTGATTAGCTTTTTATCATTTCACTTAATTTCAAGGTTATTATCTTCTTTTGAATGATTGGTTTCAGAAAAATTATTGAGAATCACTGGTTCGCCCACCGAGGTTAGTGCGGGTACGAATCATGGTCATTTGGGTCATAAAAAAATTGGTATCAGAGCCCTAGGTTTGTCGATCTCATTGCATTAAGACGGGTCTAGTAGAGTCTCGCGGATCATTGCGGAGACGTCTGTAACTTATCTTCGAGAGGCTATAGGACTTTAGAAAAAATCCCTTCTTCTTTCCTTTCATGTGATTACTTAATTCCAATTGGTATCTGTTGATCCAAATTGGTATCTAATAATTTCTCTTTCTTTCTCTCATAGATGGTGAGAACACAAGAGGCGGAAACAAAGAAGTAGCACCCAAGCCAACAACAACAGCCGTAGTTCACAGCAGAGGTCGGGGCCGAGGTCGTGAACGAAGGCCTGCCGCTACCATAGGAGGGGCCCGCGCTCCTACTCTAGTATGGTAGAGGTCAGCATCCTGCATAGCACCGGCAGTATAAGAGTGGGTGGCGGTGGAGGTGGAGGTTCTGACTCAGGGAGGGGCTGTAGCCGCTTTAGCATCCTCCGATGTTCTGGCTCAGGTCCTTAACCTCTAAGTAGCCTTGTGGGTAATGGGGCAGCGCCATCTACTCTTGCAGGGCAGTAATCGGGATACAATATACAACTATTATGGCACCTCACATTGATGACATGTTTGAGGTTGTCATGTTCTCAAGGCCGGTAGTTGGACTGGTGATGGCAGGGGAGGATCATGACTTTTTCTGGAGGTCCATCAAGATGAAGCCTCCCACTTTTTATGGTACTGAGGCGGAGGACGCCTATGAGTTTATTATAGATTGTCATGAGAGGCTCCATAAAATGGGGGCTATAGAGAAGTATGGTGTGGAGTCCTTCCAGTTGATGGGTGATGCGAAGCTCTGGTAGAGGGGTTTTGTGGAGTGCAGACTAGCAGGGTCACCACCATTGACCTGGATCCAGTTTTACTTCATATTTATGGAGAAGTACATACCCCGTACTCTAAGAGATAGGAGGCGGGATAAGTTCACCACCATTGAGTAGGGAACCTCTTCTGTTGTATCTTACGGGGCCCGTTTTCACTTTCTGTCCAGGTATGCTCTACCCTTACTGCGCACAGAGGAAGAGAGGATCAAGCGGTTTGTTAAAGGCTTGAATGTGGGTCTCTAGCTATCATCCCTTCAGATGGTCTCCTCAGGTAAGACCTTTCAGGAGGTAGTGGAGTATGTAAAGAATATAGAGGGGGTGAAATAGGAAGAATACGCGAAGAATGCCGAGAAGAAGGCTTGGAAGGTAGGTTCCTACAGTGGCTATTTTGCTAGGACCCAATACCACAGGGTTTCTCTGGACGTCCTATTCAGTCAGCTATGCAGGTGTCAGGCGGAGGTCCTCTAGAGACTGCTCTGAGACCAGCAGGCGCAATTGAGGGTACTCAGCTTGTTCGCTCCGCTCGGATGCTCCCGTAAGAGCTATCTCAAGTGGAAAAGACCAATATCTGTATAGGAAGACGTAGCTTCATACTACTCACTCCATTTTATTTTGCTCGTTGGGTTCATCGACTTAGGGGCTCGCCCTATTTCCTCTGTTCCGGCTCAGAGGCCAGTGATTGAAAAGGTATGCCATGAGTATGGGGAGTATGGTCACATCTGTAAATGGTGTCCCAGGTTTGTCTAGGGCAGATAGATCATTCCATACCCTGCTCCTCGAGCTCCGGCCCCCTGCCGGGAGAGGAGGGAGTGCATTTAGCAGGGATCGCTCCCAGTTAGGGAGGGGCAGTTAGCCCGTGGTTAGGGGTGGAACACAGACTTCTAGAGAAGGAACTCAGACTGGAAAGGGTGGCATTCAGTCCGATAAAGGGGTTGCACAGCCCAACCGGGGCGGTTCTCAGGTGGGTGGTCAGACTCACTTCTATGCTTCCCGTGTAGGCCCAAGGCAGAGGCTTCTGACGCTGTTATCATAGGTATAATCTTTGTGTTCGATAAAATGGCTATAGTTTTGTTTTATTCGTGTTCTATTTTTTTCTATGTATCTGCTTATTTTGCTTGGGATTGGATCTTGCTTGTGATATACTTCATACTCCTATCCATGTGTCTACTGTTGTTGGGTTTGATACTTTGATAGATTTAGTGATCTTGGATATGACAGATTTTGATGTGATTCTGGGAATCAGCTGGTTATCTCCTTACCATGCTATTCTAGATTGTTATGCTAAGACCATCACCATATCAGGTCCAAGGTCGTCCAAGTTGGAGAGGAACGGGAATTGTAGAGCAGCTCCTAAGAAAATCATTTCCTATATTCATGCCTGTAAATTGATAGAGCGGGGGTGTTCAACATATCTAGCTCATATTTGGGTTACCAGCTCCGAGGGTCCTTCCATAGGGTCGGTCCCGATAGTTTGTGAATTCTTATAGTTATTTCTTGTAGATCTGCTCGGCATACCACCAGATCGGGATATTAATTTCTGCATAGATTTAGAGCCAGAAACTAGGTCCATTTCTATTTCGCCATACAAAATGACACCCGCTGAGTTGAGAGAACTCAAGGAGCAGTTGCAGGAACTGCTTAATAAGGGATTTATTAGGCCGAGTGTCTCCCCGTGGGGTGCCCCAATCTTGTTTTTGAAAAAGAAAGACGGTAGTATGTAGATGTGCATTGATTACCACTAGTTGAATAAGGTAACAATCCGGAATAAATACCCTTTCCCTAGTTGACTTGTTTGATCAGTTATATGGAGAAACAGTGTTCTCCGAGATTGACTTGAGGTCAGGTTATCATTAGTTGAAGATTCGAGCTGAAGTTATCCCAAAGACAGCCTTTCAGACCAGGTATGGACATTATGAGTTCCTAGTCATGTCCTTTGGACTTACAAATGCTCCAGTATCATTTATGAGCTTGATGAATGGTATCTTCAAACCCTATCTAGATTCATTCGTAATTATTTTTGTTGATGATATCTTGGGATACTCTAAAACCAAGTAGGAGCATGAAAACCATATGAGAGTCATATTGGGGTTGCTGAAGGAGAAGCAGTTGTATGCCAAATTCACCAAATGTGAGTTTTGGTTGGAGTCAGTATCTTTTCTGGATATGTAATCTCTAAAAAGGGAATTAAAATAGCTCCACATAAGGTGGAGGCGATCAGGAACTGGGCTAGGCCTACTACTGTGACAGAGATTTAGAGTTTTGTAGGGCTGGCCAGTTATTACCGCTGATTTGTGAAGGGGTTTGCATCCATTGCCTCAGTATTGAAAAGGTTGACTCAGAAGGATTACCTTTTTAATGGTCTAAGGAATGTGAAGAGAGTTTTCAGAAGCTCAAGACCCTGCTAACCACGACACCTATCCTGGTATTACCGGTGGAAGGTAAAGATTTTGTTGTTTATTATGATGCCTCACGGTTTGGGTTGGGTGCTGTGTTGATGCAGGAAGGGCAGGTCATTTCTTACACCTCGAGACTGTTGAAGGTGCATGAGAAGAATTACCCCACACATGACCTGGAGCTGGCTGCGGTGGTGTTCGCACACTGAAAATTTGGAGGCATTACCTGAACGAGGCCCGTTGTGAGGTATTCACAGATCATCGCAACTTGTAATATCTGTTCTCCCAGAAAGACCCCAACCTTAGACAGAAGAGATGGATGGATCTGCTGAAACATTATGATGTGATGATTTTGTATCACCCAGGGAAGGCTAATGTGGTGGCGGATGCATTTAGTCGGAAAACAGTGAGTATGGGCAGTCTAGCTTGCTTGGAAGCTACTCAGCGGCTGATGGCCAGAGAAGTCAAGACACTGGAAAATAGCTTGATGAGACTTTGATTAATAGAAACAGGTGTGATACTAGCTAGTATGGAGGCTAAGTGATCACTGTTGAAGGAGATAAAGGCCAGACAGTTTGAGGATGAGAAGTTGGCTAAGATCCGAGACAAGGTTCTGCGAGGAGAAGCTATGGAAGCAGTGCTACATAGCGAAGGAGTCCTGAGAATAAAGGTACGTGTGTGTATTCCCTGAGTTGGTAAGCTAATTAAAACCCTTCTAGCAGAAGCTCACAACTCGAGGTACTCCATTTATACTGGGCTACCAGAATGTACCATGACTTGAAGCGTCACTATTGGTGGGGTAGTATGAAGAGGGACATTGTAGATCATGTCGCTCAGTGTTTGAACTGCCAACAAGTGAAGTATGAGCACCAGAAGCCTAGGAGAGTACTTTAAAAGATGTCCATCCTAGAGTAGAAATGGGAGAGAATAGCAATGTACTTCGTGGTGAGTCTTCCAAAGACATTGTGGAAGTTTGACTCAATTTGGATCATTGTTGACAAACTAACCAAGTCTACTCACTTCTTTCCTGTCGAAGTAACCTACAATGCCAAGAGACTTCCCAAGCTGTATGTGAAAGAAGTAATTCGATTACATGTGGTGCTGGTATAGATCGTGTCAGACAGGGGCACTCAATTCACCTCCTATTTCTGGAGGACCTTGCAGGCAGAGTTGGGCACAAGGTTGGATTTGAGTACAACCTTCCATCCTCAGACAGACGGGCAGTCAGAACAGACTATCCAGGTATTAGAGGACATGCTTCGGGCTTGTGTGATAGATTTTGGGGGCTATTGGGATAAATACTTACCCTTGGCTAAGTTTTCTTACAACAACATCTATCATTCGAACATTGGCATGGCGGCATTTGAAGCTCTGTACGGGAGGAAATGCAGGTCTTCAATTGGGTGGTTTGATGCATTTGAGGTGAGATCCTGGGAAATCGATTTGATGAGGGAATCCTTGGAAAATGTTTAGGTAATCCAAGAACGTCTGGCAGTTTCTCAGATTAGACAAAAACAGTATGCAGACATAAAAGTAAGAGATATGGAATTCGTGGAAGGAGAGCAAGTCTTGCTCAAGGTATCCCACATGAAAGGGTAATGCGGTTCGGTAAGAGGGGCAAGCTTAGTTCGAGATATATTGGATCATTTGAAATCCTTTGATGTGTGAGAGAAGTAGCTTATGAGCTGGCCTTACCACAAGGTTGTCAGGGGTGCACCCAACATTCCATGTTTCTATGTCGAAAAAATACCATGGGGATGGATCATACATCATCAAATGGGACTCCGTGCTGCTGGATGAGAACTTTTTCTATGAGGAGGAGGCAGTTGTGATATTGGATAAGGAGGTCTGCAAGCTGAGATCAAAAGAGATTGCAACGGTAAAGGTCTAGTGGAAGAATCGTCCCATTGAGAAAGCCACTTAGGAGACTAATGTTGGGCATATTTCTATGCCCATTTTCCATGTTTTTACCCATATTTGATCATATTTTGAGTTCATAAACCTTATTTTATGCTTAAATTCATGTGTGTGTGTGTGTGTATTTTATGTGCTAACAAACGATTTGAGTTGATTTGACCAGGAAACTAAGCAAAATGGAGTCAAAATGATCCAATGAGTGAAGATTTGAAGAGATGAAGGGCCTGGTGCTATGGCTGGCACCCCGCACCAAGTCCCGAACTTTAGAAAACAAAACTTCAGGTTGATGCGGTGCGTCCGCCCTTGAACATCAGAGAATTGCACTTCATAAACCTTGGTGAGATGAGTGTTGCCCTGTGCTAGAGGTGTCCAGACTTGGAGAAATTGATGAACAACTTGGCGAGATACAGGGAGCGGCGCATCGGGGCCTCTCCGGAGCTGAAATTGTTGGAAATTTGACTAACTCTATGGTGAGATAAGTAGCGCGGCACATCAGGGTTATTTTGGAGCAGAAAATGCTGATTTTAAAGCCAAGTTTTGGAGGGCAGAAGCGTCATTTGAAGGATCACTATAAATACAAGCCTTAGGTCGTTTGTTAGTCATCTTTGATCATTTTTTACATTCTGTAGTTCGCTTGTGGATGCTTATAAGTCGTTTGGAAGGAACCTGCTCGGTGCTTTGGGCTACGGGTAAAAACCGACACGCAAGTGCACGTGGTCAAACAAGTAATAAAGTGGCTAAGTAGCCAAGTATCGATCCAAGGAGGCTCAAGATATGTAAAATTGCCTAATTTACTATATTTATATTTAACTTCTAATTATGCTAACAACAACGTAACCAAGGGTTAATTGAGTTTTTGTTTCTAAACTATATACTACAATTAATAACACTATTTACTTGTGAATTCAGACAATGGATATGAACATGCCAAGGTTAAGAACAAGTAATGAACTTGATAATCATGATAATTTTGGTTAATTCTCTTCTTCAAGTTGCTAGCCAAGAACATTTGCCTAGAAATTAAAACTCTCGTATTTAATTTCACTTTAGAATCATAAACCATCCGTCTACATTTCTGTGATCAAATGCAATTTATGACCTAGCACTACAATTCAGGTTCCTAAATTGACTAATACGGCTTTCAAGTATATTTCTATCAGGAAAGCACATCAAAACCCAATTTTCCCAAATCAAGTTAAGAACAATACCCTATTAATTCACAACTTTCCAATTTCTTGCTCTTTCGAGTGAAATTGGACTTTTTAGATATACATTAATGTTGGCCAATCACTAATGCAGTAAAGAACAAGAATTAATAGAACAACATTAAAGAAGAAGAATAAAACCATATCATTTACAATCAAAATTCATTACACATGTTCAAAACCTCAGCAAGAAAGAGAATTAGCCACTCATTCTTGGATTGATCATCCTAAAATGAGTGTAAATTATACTTACAATTGATAGAAAGAAGAAAAGAAGAGAAGAAATCCCTTAGCTTTTCCAATCTTCAACTGCTACTAACCCACGTTCCTGCTCTCCACTTCTGAACTCAGTCTAAAAACTAAAAACTAATTAAAATAAACCTAAGTGTGCTATTTATACTAGTGGGAAATTTTTCCCGAAATAACAAGCAACGTGTCACGGAGGCCAACGCGGAGCCTTGCCTCCGTGACACGGCGTGGACGCTGACCCGCACTGGAATTTCCAGGGTCCGGTAATTTAACCTCAACGTGGCACGGAGGCCATCGCGGAGGCCTATCTCCGTGCCACGGAGCTGACGCGCAGGTACACTGGAAATTGCCAAATTAATTCATGCTCAGACAGTGTGCTACCGTGATGGTAGCGTGGCACGGAGCCATCGCGGAGCCCCTATAAATCCTGCATTCCAAGGTCTTTTCCACGCTCGCATCCAAGTCCAACTCCGACATAGTTTCAACATGCATTTTAGCTCCTAAAAATCACCTTTATCTGCAAAACAAATGCTAATCATGTTGGTTAGTATAAATTCGCATTTTATTACCAATTACATGATATTATATACACATTGCACAACAAACAAGGTAAAAATGATATGTTTGAGTATCACTTGGGCATATAAATCTGCCCAAGATCAGAACCCAAAGTTCTACACTAGGTTTTTCTCTTCTTTACTTATTTTTTCGTATAATAATGACTAAGTATTCATTTTTTCGCTTGCCTATGAGTGGCTAAACTTATATTCTAGGTTGTGGCCATGGTGGATGGTTGAATGTTTGAAAGACTAATTTAATCTAGTTTCGATTCTTTAATTATGGTTGTTTTTATTTATTTACGTTAATTTATTATATATGAGATTGATCACCTTATAAGTAACCCGTTGACTTTTGATTTAACTTGGGAAAGGAAATGGAAAGGGCTAAAAATAAATACAGAACGAAAATTCAAAAACCCTTGAACCCATTGATGATAGGATAGAAGTTGTTGTTGAGGATAGGATATACCCTTCAACCCCGTTTAGTTGAAATATAAGTAGGCATAATCGTCGTTTCATTATTCTCCAGCGACCATAGGGATATAGGCGTTAGGGATCATGAAATTATTCTTGGATGCTAGGAATAGTGGCAAGAAATGGGATAGTAACTTGCAACTAACAACCATAGTAAGAATCGTACTAGTGTAATTACGTCTTGAAAACTGAGCTTGAAACCAATCAAGTGCCATTGCCCTAGACTCTCATCATCATTGAAATACAATTAAGCTTGCAATCATTTTTAGTTAATTTTATATTTAAAGTTTTAATAGTTTAATTTCTCAAATCAATCTTCATTTTAACTATTTTGTAGATTAGTGAAATTAAAGTGACAACCCTATAAAGATTAAATTGGCAAGACTCTATGGGTACGATATCTAGACGTAACAATCATATATTACTTGACGACCACGTGCGCTTGCGTGCTCTTTGGCGACATCAAGTTTTTGGTGCCCTTTCCATGGAATTGAATATTGTTTAATCATTTGTAGGTTAGAATTTTTTTTTACGAGTTTGTATTTTATGTTTGTTTCTTGTTTTTGTTGAAGTTCACAGGGTTGTTTGCCTAAGTTTATGTCAAGTATGAGAAGTAAGGGACCACTTTTGGCTTCTCTTGATCCTGAAATAGAGAAAACCTTTCGAAGCTTAGTTATGGAAAACAATGGGTAGGCAACATGTGAAGATAATGAGAGAGTTCCAATGATGCATTTTGCTAGGCCTAATTTGGAGAACACTTCTAAAGCGACGCCCCATCGGTAGGACCCAATATACCTTGTCAGGGTATAAAGGCATGGATTGTGAGAATCACTGTCAAAGGGGCCATGAGACCAAAAATATAACCTACGGTGGCAACGTAATTCTGGAACCTGGGTGCATGGGAACCCCGGCCCTTCGGTGCTAAGTCCTACTCGCATTGAATAATCTTATCACGACTGCTACTGACAAGCGGATAGCTCGATACTGGGGCCCAAGACTGTAATTGACCCACAGATACTGACTGAGAGTTCCCTAAGCATCTTATCGGACTAGATCTGGAAATTGAGTTCTAAGACTGGTCAGAGCTGCTTACGAGAAGCGTCATAACCGTCTAAAGAACAACTGATAACTGAATTGGGGTCCCGAGGCTGGTCAGAACTATAAACTAGAAGGTCATGACCACCGAATGGACCAAAGACTTATGTTTTGAGTCTGATTCTAATAACTGGGAGGTATCACTGACACCTCGGGAAGAAACTAAAGTCAAACTGATCAATTGACAATTTTCTAAATATCACTGAGGATTCTAACACTCTGACTGAGACTAGACTGATATGATTCTGAAGAGATTCTAAGTTCTAACTAGTCTGGACTACTAGCAGCTAATAGAGAACTCAACTCACTCCAACCACACGGGCATTTCATAATGTAGAGCAATTTCGAGAATTTTAGAAATTTCATTCCACAGAGCTAAAGTCATTCTCATTAATGGAATATTTACTCAACATATATATATATAGGAAATTCTAGAAAGTTCAGCCCAAAGCATTCTTCATTCACTAGAGAAAATTTAATAAGCAACATCATAACTCGAAAGTTAGGGCTTAGATTCACTTTTGTATAAACACTGACGATTTGATAAGGAATTTATGGGGATCCTATCAACAATATACATGAACATCGTTCTAAGTGAAATCAACGAGAATAAACATGAATCCTTTCCATACTCGAAAACTCAGGGCTTAAAACTGATAGAGGAAATTGAGGAGGATTTTGGGGACACAGGGGAAGAAAAATCCCCTTGCTAAAACCCCGCATACCCGATGAAGAACCCACGAAAATCTTGAGAAATTAAGGAGAAGAAGTATCACGACCCGAGAGTACACCTGGATCGTAGACACGGGACAAAGGACCTCGAGAGATCCCAAGTAAACCCATGGCACATGCATTCACTAACTTATTCAATAAACATAAAGGAAACATAAAGGAAACATAAACATAAGCTCAGCGGAAGACTAACTTTACATAACAGAAAAATGAACATCTGAAGCTGAATACATGTCTAAATCTGATAAGCCTCTAATCTGGACGAGCTGATGGAACAACACCCCCAACTAGATCAGAAATATTGAAATTGAAAGTACGCTCAAAATAACTGAAAGTCTAGTCCTCAGAGGATGAGGACTCACCAAGCAAGCAAATACTAACTCTGATAAGAGGCTACGAACGGGGCTGAACTTGAGAACCCGATCCTGCATCATGAAACGATGCAACATAGAAAGTATGCGGTCAGTACGTGAAATGTACCGAGTATGCAAGGTAAGTAAAACCGCTTGAGCAATAATGGCCTTTTTTAAAATAAGTCATACAGATATGATAGCCTTTAAGAATAAGAAACAATCACAAGCATTCATTATGAAATCATTCTTATTTAATACATGGTCATGCATGGTTTTAGAATATCATGACTAAATGAATGACTCAAAGCTATATCATAACATTTATATCAAAAGCTGAACAATGAGTCAAACCTTGCTTTTCAAACATGCATGCATAAGATAATCATCATGAATAATGGGTATGCAAACTTGAATGATATAGACAGTGGGCGACTCATCACATAACCGACATACCACGATAGAGCTTACGTGGTCCCGACTATTACACTCAAATGGGCAGAGCCGTCCATAACCTTGCCAGGGCTACAGACGATACCATGATATCGATATCAAGCTTAAAGGGCCAATCGGGTCGGGGATAGCTCACAAGGGAGGTCACAATAATATGGTGGAATCAACCTACGTTGGTGCGTAGTTCTGGGGCATAGGGTAGTCGACCCTTAACCCGCTCGGTGCTAGACTCTTCTACCAAAATATGCAATGCTTTACATTGTATGAATACAAAGCTCAACATCATCTAGTAACGAAGCTCAACATGAAGTCATGCATAAACTCAACATTGTATGAAATGAAGCTCAACATTGTTTATTAACAAAGTTCATTATGAAATCATGCATTCCTTAGACGTCATATAAATATGAAGCTCAATAATGTCATCTTGGCAAAGCTTAGAATAGAATCATGCTTAAACTCAACATAATGTGAAATGAAGCTTAATGGCGACATACTTCTCAATTATGAATTCATGCATATGAGAAGCTTTACTACGACACATACCACAAGCTCAAGAATAGTGGGAGACTTTTCTCCAAAATCATGTGGTAAGGCTACTTTAGAAATATCACTTCATTATCATCAACATAGGGACCTTGCCCAAAACCCTATCATGCTTGGACCCATTTAATTCATTTGAAAACATTATAATTTGGGAGATTTCACTCTAAAATAAGTAATAAAATCAATTCAAGAGAAATCATCATCCACACTCAACATTGGGCACTACCCAAAGCTTCATTATACTCGGATCAATTCAACCTTCTTTGAAAACATTATCCAAAATCATGGGTAAGTTTGGACACATGCTTTTCATCATCTATTCCATCATCATCACATTCTATTAGGAACTCCCCACATATGGGCGTTTTAGATTCAAATTTTTTTTTTGTTTTTTGGAAAACAATTTTGTAAAATAAATTAAGTTAGAATCCGCCCAAGCTCGGTAAATCATCAATATGAACTCAATTAATCATACCCATGAGTAGAAATGTAAAAATCGTACAATTGAATGAAAACCTATACTTGATCATCTCAAATAAATCACAAATTGATAGGGAATGGGCATGGGTGTGGAAGAAAGCACCCACTCATAGCCTTACATACCTGGGAATGAAGAATTCTAACTCTTCCTAATTGCCTGGCTGAGATTTCCCTTAAAAACCTTGAATTTCTCCTCACTTTCTTCCCTTCAAGCTCTCACCCTTGCATGCATGAAGAAAATGGCCTAGATGGGTCTTTCTCAGCTTAGAATCCTCTATTACGAGCTTAAAATGACGTAGTATAGGCCCTTAGAACTTAGAAATTACGGAAAAGCCCTTACTGAAATTGCTGAAAATAACTGTCAAGGGGTCCTAACGGACGACTTGACTACTCGTTACTAGGGCACAAGATCCGTTGGTTCACCCGTCAAGTACACTGCCTCATCATTCATGAAAACTCCACTAGCTTGGTAACGGCCCACCTAATGGGTCGTTAGGACTAACGACTAGTCGTTTGGTGCCATCTGTCAAGTACATTGGATAAGCTTCGCTGTCCTTCTCTAAGACCACCCCGCGACTGACATGGCGACTTGTGGTGACTGACCACGAGTCGTTACATCGCCTGTGAGGACCTCGAGTCCTTCAACATCTCAGGCCTTCCCCACTAGCCACCTGACGGCTCGTTAGGCCTCCTCACGAGTCGTTAAGTGACCCGTTCTGCAACTGCTGCAACATTTTTCAGTTTTTCTCCTGATTCACTTTTGGGTCCAGTTCTTGAATTCCCGGGGTATAACAATATCTCCCCCTTGGGAACATTCGTCCTCGAATGTTATAATCAAGCAGAAAACCCAGAAACAACAATCACTATATATGTAGATTCTAATCATTAGAATTCAAGCCGAAAACTGAAGGAACGACTACTCCCGAAGAGAACAACATAGCTGGTCAGAGTTCAGACATCACATACACATATCATATCATGAAACAAACTTATTCGCATGAATGGTTTAGGGCCAAAAATTTGGCACCTCAAACTAAAGCTGAGTTGGTAGGGAACGAATGGGGATATTTAGCCATCATATCTGCTTCGGCCTCCCACGTGGCTCCCTTGACAAGCTGATTCCTCCATAACACCTTCACTGAGACTACTTCCTTGTTCCTCAGCCTTCGAACTTGTCGATCCAAGATTTCAACCAGAATTTCTGCATAATTGAAGTTGTCTTTCACACCAATGCTGTCTATCAGAACCACCAAGGCTGGATCACCCAAACACTTTTTCAACAGCGATACATGGAACACGAGATGAACGGAAGCTAATTCCGAAGGCAAGTCCAACTTATACGCTACCTTACCAACTCTTCTCACAACCCGATACAGACCAACATAGCAGGGACTGAGTTTACCTTTCTTTTCGAACCGCATAACTCCCTTCATGGGAGATACCTTTAGAAACACCCAGTCGTCAACATCAAACTCCAACTATCTTCTTCTCACATCCGCATACGATTTCTGATGACTCTGAGCGGTTTTCAGTCGGTCCCTTATTAATGAACCTTCACCATCGCCTCATGAACCGAATCTGGTCCTACCAAAGCTGCCTCACCAACCTCGAACCATCTAATGGGAGATCTGCACCTTCGCTCGTAGAGAGCCTCGAACGATGCCATCTGGATACTAAAGTGGTAACTGTTATTATAAGCAAACTCGATCAAGGGTAAATTATCATCCCAACTACCTTTGAAATCCATAATACATGCCCTCAACATATCCTCAAGAGTCTGAATGGTTCGTTCTGCTTGGCCATCTGACTAGGGATGAAAAGCTTTGCTTAGCTTAACCTGAGTCCCGAGCCCTTTTTGAAATGAACGCCAGAATTGAGAAGTAAACTGAGTGCCTTGATTCGAAATAATAGACAAGGGCACTCCATGAAGCCGAACCAACTCCCTAATATACAACTTAGCATAATCGTCTGCTGAATCCGTGGTCTTGACCGGTAGGAAGTGTGCAGCCTTGGTCAACCTGTCCACCACAACCCAAATGGAGTCTTATTGCCGGTGAATACGAGGTAGACCTATAATGAAGTCCATATTGATTTCTTCCCACTTCCAAGTGGGATGGCAACATCCTGAAGTACACCTCCAGGTCTTTGATGCTTGGTTTTTACTTGCTGACAGTTTGGACATTTTTCTACAAACTCCGCAATATCCCTTTTCATACCATCCCACCAATAGATTTCTCGCAAATCCCGATACATTTTTGTGGATCCTGGATGAATAGAATATCTGGTACTATGTGCCTCATGCAATATTCGAACTCTCACATTATCAACGTCCGGGACACATAGTCGACCCTGGTATCGTAGCACACCATGAGAAAACCTCTACCTTCTGACTCCGACTGCCTCCTTCAGTTTCCTCAATATTTAATCCTCATCTTTCCTGGATTTAGCATCAACTACCAATGACGATTTCGACCTGTTATGCACAACAACACCGTCATCAATCAAATCGATCAATCTAACTCCCAGCCTCGCAAGCCGGTGAACATCTCTCACCAATTCCTTCTTCCCCTCATCCACATGGGACACACTCTCCATTGAGAGCCTACTAAGCGCATCCGCAACCACATTAGCCTTTCCCAGGTGGTAAAGGACACTCATGTCATAATCTGTAAGTAACTCCAACCACCTCCTTTGTTGAAGATTTAGATTTTTCTTTGTGAACACATATTGCAAACTCTTGTGGTCTATAAATACATCCACGTAGACCCCATACAAGTAATGCCACCATATCTTCAATGCGAACACCACCTCAGCCAATTCAAGATTGTGGGTCGGATGATTCTTTTCATGCACTTTTAGCTGTTGAGAGGCATAAGTTGTCACCCTCCCCTGCTACATCAACACACACCCAAGTCTAACTCTGGAAGCATCACAATACACCACGAAACCACCGTTACCCTCGGGTAGGGTCAACACTGGTGCCGAGGTAAGTCGAGCCTTCAACTCTTTGAAGCTTTTCTCACAAGCCTCCGACCACTGAAACTTCACCTTCTTTTGAGTCAACCTAGTTAAAGGCGCTGAAATGGTTGAGAAATCCTCCACAAACCTCCGACAGTAACCGGTTAGGCCTAAGAAGCTTTGAATATCCGAAGAATTCACCGGTTTGGGCCATTCTTCACCGCCTCAATTTTCCGCGAGTCTACTTTTATGCCTTCGCTAGACACCACATGGCCCAAGAATTCCGCGGATTCCAACCAAAACTCACACTTGCTGAACTTTGCATACAATTGGTGGTCCTTTAGGGTTTGAAGCACTACTCTCAAGTGAGCGGCATGCTCCTCCTCTCTCCGAGAGTATATGAAGATGTCATCAATGAACACGATCATGAACATATCCAAATATGGCTTGAACACCCTGTTCATCAAGTCCATAAAAGCTGCAGGAGCATTCGTTAGTCCAAAAGACATAACTACAAACTCGTAATGACCATACCATGTTCTGAATGTCGTCTTCGGGATATCACTCTCCCGAACTCTAAGCTGATGATACCCAGACCTGAGATCTATCTTCGAGAAACACTTTACACCCTGAAGCTGATCGAACAAATCGTCGATCCTGGGTAAGGGATACCTGTTCTTGACAGTGACTTTGTTCAACTATCGATAATCATGCACATACAAAGGGAACCATCTTTCTCCCGAACAAATAGTAATGGTGCACCTCATGGGGACTGGCTCGGTCTAATGAAACACTTATCTAGCAAATCCTTTAACAGATCCTTCAACTCTTTTAGCTCGGCTAGAGCCATCCTGTAGGGTGGAATAGATATAGGTTGCGTCTCGAGAAGGAGGTCAATACCGAAATCAACCTCCCGCTCAGGAGGAATACCTGGAAATCAATAGGAAAGACCTTTGGGTACTCACGTACTACTGGAACTGACTGGATGGTCGGGGTTTCGGACTCCACGCCCTTAACCCTTACTAGGTGATGCATGCAACCCTTAGAAATCCTCCTCCTAGCCTTGAGGTAGGAGACGAAGTGACCTACAGGTATAGTTGAACTACCCTCCCATTCTAAGACTGGCTCACTGGGGAATCTGAACTCTACTGACCAGGTCCTGCAATTAATAGAAGCATAACAAACATACAACCAATCCATGCCGAGAATAACATCGAAATCGTTCATGGCTAACTCTATCAGATCTGCTGAGGTGACCTTATGGAGAACCAAGACTGGGCAATCTCTATACACCTGTCTAGCTATAACTGAGTCACCTACTGGAGTAGAAACTGAGAAGGATTCTGACAAGACATTGGGACTGACTCTAAAGCTACTAGATACATAAGGTGTCACAAAGGACAAGGTGGCCCCTGGATCTAACAATGCATAAACATCAACATGGAAGACTCGTAACATACGGTAACTACGTTTAGGGAGACCTCCTGCTCCTGACGGGATGCTAGGGCATAGAATCTGTTCTAGCGCTGACCGCCAGCTACACTGGTAGATGCCCCTTGATGTGTTGAGCGAGGGGGTGGGGCGGCTGAACTAGAAGCTGGGCGACGGCCCCCAACCTGATCCTATCTCGCTGTTAGACAATCTCTAAGCATGTGTCTGGGTTGCCCGCACCCAAAACAGGC
Organism: Datura wrightii; assembly: GCA_035772735.1. Classification (NCBI taxonomy): domain Eukaryota; kingdom Viridiplantae; phylum Streptophyta; class Magnoliopsida; order Solanales; family Solanaceae; genus Datura; species Datura wrightii. The sequence continues at coordinate 93,153,125 of JASDFA010000018.1, forward strand.
ACCCGAACCTGCCAAGCACTGGCCTGTATGCCCTTGGCCACACCTGCGACAAGCTGGAATACTTGATTCTGCGGGCCTGTTGCTTTGACCCCTCGAGCCTGACGCTCACCTTCTCTGATCATGCCTAGGCTAGATGGCACACTCAAGGCTGATGAAGTTGGGGCGGATGATCTCTGGTGAGTCTGCTGATGGTGCCCACTGTCGGACCTCTGCTGGGAAAATCTGTGGTCCTCGGTCCTGGCCCTCTTGGCCTCTCTCTCTCTCGAATATGCCGCCTCCATCTGTTGGGCGTACAACACCATTCGAGGGAAGTCCATATCCTGATGGAGCATAGCAATCCTGCATTCCTTATCCAAGTAACCTGCTATCCCATGCACAAACCTGCTCACTCGCGCCCTCTGGTCAGCTACTAACTCAAGAGCATACTTCAATAGGCGAGTGAACTCAAGGGAATACTCTAGTAACGTCATCTTCCCTTGCTACAGATTTACGAACTCAACTGCATTTAGCTCCCTCATCTCCCGAGGGAAGAACCGATCAAGGAATGCAACATGGAACTCTTCCCAAGTGACCGGACCTGCTCTAGCAACTCTGCCGTCCTTCCATTGATAGAACCAGATATGCACAACCCCCTTCAATTGGTAGGAGGCCAACTCTGCGCACTCAACTGCTCACTCCCATAACCTGGGTGATCTTGACGATCTCATCAATGAATTTATGTGGGTCCTCACCTACCTTGGACCCCAAGTACTCCATCGGGCTCATCCTCAAGAAGTCCTTGACTCGAGCCGCCGCTGCATTTCCATTCTGCGGAACATGCGCAACAGCCTATTGATTGACCTAGGCTGTCAAGGCCTGCGCAAGCATCTAGATAGCGGCCCGGAACTCAGCGTGAGCGGCTGACTCCGGTGCTTGAGGCCCCTGAACTAGTGGAACCTGCTGATGTCCACGACCCATGCCATTCTCGTGGCCTTCACTGTCTCCATTTCTCCTTCAATTCATCCTTCAAGGAGCCATGACTCTACAATCGCCAATAGTACGAATTAGAGGGATAGAAAGGCTCTTCATCGCACGACATGGATCATGAAAGATGGAAATATTTCCTAAAATGTTTTGTAGCCTCTTCGTCATAAGTGTGGTGCTCTTTACACCTATGAAAAAGATTCTACTTAACGTGGCTTTCAGACTCCCTAAGGTATTTCAAACCTATTGCTCTGATACCAAATTTGTCATGACCCGAGAGTACACCCGGATCGTAGACAAGGGACAAGGGACCCCGAGAGACCCCAAGTCAACCCATGGCACATGCATTCACTAACTTATCAATAAACATAAAGGAAACATAAACATAAGCTCAGCGGAATACTAACTTTACATAAGAGCAGAATGAACATCTGAAGTTGAATACATGTCTAAGTCTGATAAGCCTCTAATCTGGACGAGCTGATGGAACAACACCCCCAACTAGCTCAAAAATACTGAAACTAAAAGTACGCTCAAAATAACTGAAAGTCTAGTCCTCGGAGGATGAGGACTCACCAAGCAAGCAAATACTAACTCTGATAAGCGGCTACGAACGGGGCTGAACCTGAGAACCCGATCCTGCATCATGAAACGATGCAGCATAGAAAGTATGAGGTCAGTACGTGGAATGTACCGAACATGCAAGGTAAGTAAAACCGCTTGAGCAATAATGGCCTTTTTAAAAACAAGTCATACATATATGATAGCTTTTAAGAATAAGAAACGATCACGAGCACTCATTATGAAATCATTCTTATCTAATACATGGTCATGCATGGCTTTAGAACATCATGATTAAATCGAATGACTCAAAGATAGATCGTAACATTTATATCAAAAGCTGAACAATGAGTCAAACCTTGCTTTTCAAACATGTATGCATAAGATAATCATCATGAGTAATGGGTGTGCAAACTTGAATGATATAGATAGTGGGAGACTCGTCACTTAACCGACATACCACGATAGAGCTTACGTGGTCCCAACTATTACACTCAAATGGGCAGAGCCATCCATAACCTTTCCAGCGCTACAGACGATACCATGATATCGATATCAAGCTCAAAGGGCCAATCGGGCCGGGGATAGCTCACAAGGGAGGTCCCAATAATATGGTGGAATCGACCTATGTTGGCGCGTAGTTCTGGGGAATAAGGTAGTCAACCCTCAACCCGCTCGGTGCTAGACTCTTCTCCTAAAACATGCAATGCTCTTCATCGTATGAATACGAAGCTCAACATCATCTAGTGACGAAGCTCAATATGACGTCATGCATAAACTCAACATCATATGAAATGAAGCTCAACATTGTTTATTAACAAAGTTCATTATGAAATCATGCATTCCTTAGACGTCATATAAATATGAAGCTCAATAATGTCATCTTGGCAAAGCTTAGAATAGAATCATGCTTAAACTCAACATAATGTGAAATGAAGCTTAATGGCGACATACTTCTCAATTATGAATTCATGCATATGAGAAGCTTTACTACGACACATACCACAAGCTCAAGAATAGTGGGAGACTTTTCTCCAAAATCATGTGGTAAGGCTACTTTAGAAATATCACTTCATTATCATCAACATAGGGACCTTGCCCAAAACCCTATCATGCTTGGACCCATTTAATTCATTTGAAAACATTATAATTTGGGAGATTTCACTCCAAAATAAGTAATAAAATCAATTCAAGAGAAATCATCATCTATACTCAACATTGGGCACTACCCAAAGCTTCATTATACTTGGATCGATTCAACTTTCTTTGAAAACATTATCCAAAATCATGGGTAAGTTTTGAGACATGCTTTTCATCATCTATTCCATCATCATCATATTCTATTAGGAACTCCCCAACGTTTTAGATTCAAATTTTTTTTTTTGGAAAATAATTTTGTAAAAGAAATTAAGTTAGAATCCGCCTAAACTCGATAAATCATCAATATCAACTTAATTAATCATACCCATGAGTAGAAATGTAAGAATCATATAATTGAATGAAAACCCATACTTGATCATCTCAAATACATCACAAATAGGGAATGAGCATGGGTGTGGAAGAAAGCACCCACTCATAGCCTTACATACCTGGGAATGAAGAATCCTAACTCTTCTTAATTGCCCAGCTGAGATTCCCCTTGAAAACCTTGAATTTATCCTCACTTTCTTCCCTTCAAGCTCTCACCCTTGCATGCATGAAGAAAATGGCCTAGATGGGTCTTTCTCATCTTAAAACCCTCTATTACGAGCTTAAAACGACGTAGTATAGGCCCTTAGAACTTAGGAATTACAAAAAAGCCCTTACTGAAATTGCTGAAAATAACTGTCAGGGGTCCTAACGGACGACCTGACGATTCGTTACTATGACACACGATCCGTTGGTTAACCCGTCAAGTACACTGCCTCATCATTCATAAAAACTCCACTGGCTTGGGAACGACCCACCTAACGGGTCGTTAGGACTGACGACGAGTCGTTTGGTGCCATCCGTCAAGTACACTGGATAAGCTTCACTGTCCTTCTCTAAAACCACCCCACGACTGACATGGTGACTCGTGGTGATTGACCACGAGTTGTTACATTGCCCGTGAGGACCTCAAGTCCTTCAACATCTCAGGCCTTCCCCACGAGCCACCTGATGACTCGTTAGGCCTCCTCACAAGTCGTTAAGTGACCCGTTCTACAACTGCTGCAATATTTTCCAGTGTTTCTCCTGATTCACTTCCGGGTTCGATCTTGAATTCTCGGGGTATAACAAGAAATTTGCCCTAGTTCTTTCTCTGAGAACTCCTGAGAGAACTTATGATCTATTTTCTGAGTGCTTGAGTGAGGAATGAGTATTGGAACCGTCTAACCCTACTAAAAGGCCTGATTTTATGTCTAAAATGATGTAGTTTAGAGACTAAGTAGATAGAAGATTACTAAAATAACCCTGGTAAAAATTCTGAAAACTGGTCGACGGGGTCCTAACGGGTCACTCAACGAGTCGTCCCTCGTGATCACGACTCGTCACATGATCCATTAAGTACACTAGTCATCTGGTCACCTGGGTTCATCACGGGCAACCCAAAGATTCGTTAGTGGTGACCACGACTCGTGGTCACCATCCGTCAAGTACACTGCCTCAACTTTATAAAATTCTCATCCCACTAGTAATGACTCACCTCACGACTCGTTAGGACGGACCACGAATCGTGGGGGTCCATCGTCAAGTACACTGCCTCAATCCTTCCTTCCCCCCACTTTTTCCCCTCCTCACGACTGACTTAACGAGTCGTTAGGTCTCATAACGACTCGTTAAGTCGGTCGTTCTGAGGCATTTTCTGCAGATTTCCAAATTTTCCTCGTTTAAGCCCCGAAATTGGATTTTGAGTTTCCAGGGTGTTACAAATTTGGGTCATTCATCCCCCCCCCCAAAGAGATATACTAGACTATTACTTTGTTCAAAATGACATATTATGTTGTATTTGGGTCATCCACCTACAAAGACACGTTCGACAGCCACCTCACTCAAAGTGGTGAATTATATTTAATTTGGGTTGTTCCCTTTTGAAGAGACATGTTAGGAAGCCACCTCGTTCGAAGTGATAAATTATATTTAATTTGGATCATCACCTCTTTCAATGTGGTATATTACACTATATTGAATTGCCAACTACTTCACCGTGATATATTATATTGTATTGGATCGTCAACTCCTTCGGCATGACATATTACATTAGATTGGATTATTCCCTTCTTTAGCGTATCATCTTACATTATATTGGATCATCACCTCATTCAACATGGCATATTACATTATATTGGATAAACACATCTTTCAGTGTGACATGTTAAAATTATATTGAATCTTCACCTCTTTCAGCGTCACATATTACATTATATTATATTGGATCGTCAACTCCCTTAGCATCCACATATTATATTATATTAAAATATCACCTCCTTCGGCGTGGTATATTATATTATATTGGCTTATCATATCTCTCATAATAGCGTACTTAAATCGGATAGTCACCTCCTTCAGTGTGGAGGTTACCATAGTTTATATTTGCATTTATATTACATTTTCTACTATATTTTTATTTTAGGTGTTGTAGTATACTGTACTCAGTATTGGATTGTCTGCCTTTTAATGAGACACTTTGGGGAACTATCCCATCCAAAGTGGTTTATTGCATTTAATTTGGGTTGTCCGCTTTTCAAAGAGACATGTTGAGCCATCACTCTTTCAGTGTGATATATTATATTAAATTGAAGCGTCACCTCCTTCAGTGTGACATATTATATTAAATTGTCATCTTCTTTAGTGTAACATATAATGGAGCGTTGACCTCCTTCGGTTTGAGATATGTATTATGTTATGGAATGGCACCTCCTTCATTGTGACATATCATATCATGATTGGATCGTCACCTTCTTTAATGTGACAAAGAGTCAAAGTAACGACCACTTATCTATATAGACATCAAGGTGACAACCACATATCGACACAGACATCATCATACATATCCACTTATTTCAAATATATGAGATGTCGCAGGGGACGTTATCAACTAGTCAAAATATCATAAAGACGGTACCACCATATTAAAATTTATATTACTTTTTATTATTGATGAATTTATTTCGGATTTTGTAGCATATACAATCCATAGATGTGAACTACACCAAAAAGGATGCAGTACAATGTGAAACTTTTTCTTAGCAGCGAACTGGGGCAAATTGCCAAAGATGGGCTCAAACTCTTTAGGCAAGAATCGAGGATCTACCTTCACCATATTCAAGCTACACCCCTATAAGAAGGCATGTAGGTTATTCATGCTAAGATCATTTTATCGAAGAGTTGAATTTTGACCACTCTTTAAATTTCACATCTAGTGTAACTCCGATTCTACACTAGGGAATTATTGGTATTTATTTCAAATCCAGGTGATGACATACTTGAAATTTTGGAAATTATGTTCGTGCAGATACTTAATTACGAGTGTAAAGTTTTCCACATTCATAAATAAGAAATTGCAAGCCTCTTTTTCGTACTCAGACTATACATATCATCTATATCAAACCAAACATTTCCACATAAGAAATGCATTTTCAATCGATTGAGTCGAACTATATGCGGCCTGATTCTCGATATCGGAGATATGTAGGTGAGTTTGATTTTGAATCTCGTGCGTATATCAGATTCTCCCAATCTCATGCCAAACTTCTAGGTCTCAATAACTCGACACTGAAATAAACTTTTAAAGTCTTCAAAATCCTGCATAAATCAAGTGTTTTGAACTACAGGTAATCTATATTTTCATGCAATCTGAGATATATAGAAAACTCGATACCGAGGTCCGACTATTTTTTTCTTTAAATTGTATCGCTTTTTGAGGTGAATTTTGGTGGACAGACAAAATTGAATTTGTCAATTTTCTTTTTCCAGGACTTCTTTTCATTATTATTGGCTAAAGAAAGGGGCAAATGTTAACACTCAATTTTGATCCTCCATATTTTTAATTAATTACCCAAGCTTCTTGAATTACAGAGTGACATATTTATTTTACATGGTCGATTTTTAAAAAGAAAATTATTTTAGTGTTATTTTACCATTTTCATTTGACATAATATCCTAATATATATAATCTATGTTTTACGTAAATAATAATTATTAAATATGTCTATTTGATTAGTTTGAAAATTATTTTATATCGAAAACAAGTATTATAATTAAGTACGTATTTCATATTTGCCAAATTGAAGTCAGTTACGGTTTAATTGCTACCCTTAGTTTGTTCTTGCAAATAATTATTTTACTTTGTTTAGTTTAAGAAACTTAATTTACTAATTGAAAAATCAATTCGTCTCGATTTTACCTCAATTTGAGTTTAAAGAGTGGCTAATTAACAAAATATTCTATTCATTTCTAAAACATTTTCTAAGAAACTTAAAAGATATTTTCAAGGTTAGCTAAAATATTTCAAAACTGTCGGAACCCACATTTGTGTAACTTCTTCAGTGCCTAACACCTTCTTAAGAAATTTGAACTCTTATCCAAAACTATGGATTTTAAAAAAAGGTTTTCCCCTAAATTACCCTTTTAAGAGATTTTCTTAGTTTTTCCTAAAAAATTAAGTGGTGACTCTGTATTTTTCAAAAAGAGCCGATGTTATGAGACTTTTTTGACCTTAGTTCGAAAACGGATCGTAACAACAAATACTGAAACATATGACTTGAATATGTGTAAATGCCTTTGAATCAATTCCTTGCCTCAAGTATATGAATAATACAGAGTGATGAGTGTTAAACAATTAAACAAGCCAAACATCAAGCTAAAGAATTCAATAAATCAAGTTCTCAATACCTACTAATATAATAAATCAGTCAAAGTCGATCAAGAATTCATCTTTTACTCATATCATAGCACCGTTATCTGTATAAGTGCTCGTCATCTCATCTATATGGGACCCCTCTCTACCTATAACCCATTAATCAACAATTACCAATATAAACATAAGAGTCAAGAAAGTCTCAACTTACCTTAAGCGCGAAACACAAACGATTAAGGAATAGCATTGTGCTTCATCAAAGCCTCCGAACAATTCTAATTTATTCAAATACTTAATCTACGTAGGTATACGAGTCCGTAGATACCCATATTGCTATATTTTTATCTCAAAATAAAAAAAATCAACTCAAAGTCAAGTACGATCCCCTAACATCATAACTGTAATTTCATTGCAAAATCAACTTATCTCCAATTTCATTAAAGAAATGAATCTAAATTGATCTCCAAATAGAAGAAATACAATTTTTATATCTAGGGCGAAAATTTTCATTTTCTACCGCTCTACATTAAAGATAAATAATCAATGAAATAACAAAAGAACATTAAAATCAAAATTAGAATGTTACCCCCGAATCAAAGGACACCTCAAAAATCACCAAAAAGAGAAGTCTCTAGCTTCTAAAATGGAAAATAAGAACAAAGTTGTTTTTGTGTATGTCTATAAAAGGCATAAATAAAGCAAGTATGTAGTATAGCTTTTACCCTCTGCTTTCTTTGAAATATTCTGAGTGTTCCCTTATTTGTCTTTATCAATTTTAAGAAGCAAGATTCTTCCTTTTGTTTTAAGGTTATTTTGCTATATTGATCTTTGTTTCAACTTTCCACCTCATCACAATGTTCACCTAAGATTTGGCTTTTCATCTGGGATAACGTTATCACAGAGGAAGGATATATTTGAACTATTTTAATTACATTACATATACTTTAACTTAATAATATAACAAATGATAAAGTTATTTTATTTTTTATAGCAAATAAAAAAGGATTGATCAATCAAAAGTCCAATTCCTTCACGAACGAAGTTCAAAATCAGCATAAATTCATAAAACGAACGGAGTGCATAACTGAATTTCATTCTATCAAGCAAATATAACACTTTTCCCTACATTATGTGTGTGGGAATAAGTATAAATGATACCATGTTCATAATTATAAATAGATTAAAGAAATTATTATAAAAAAATTAAAATTACAGAAATAGAGATAGTATCACAAATGAGAGGCAAAGTTAGGGTTAAGAAAGTGTTGCTAAAAATTAAAATAATCCCAAAAAAATTAAGCTTAGCATTATTTAGTTTTCCCAAATCTGTATTAAAAGTCTCCCAAAAAGAAGCTCCAGAAGACGAAGCACCTTTGTCTTTTCTCTCTCCAACTCCGGAAAGAGTAGAAAAGACGGAAGTTGTTTCTCTCTACGGTTCGATCATCAACTGCTCCTACAATCCTAAAGCATATCTTCATCAAGAAGAGGAATGGTGCTGTCACAGCTTCACGGAGCATTCAAGGGGACGGTGGAGAGAATTACCAGTCCTCGTACGGTCTCTGCTTTCAAAGAAAAAGGCGTTCTCAGCGTCAGCGAGTTCGTAATAGCTGGCGATAATCTTGTCTCCAAATGCCCTACTTGGTCTTGGTAAATCTCTCACAAATTTCCTTTTATTTTCCCTTCTGCCAGTTCTTGCTCAAATTGCTTCCGACATTAGATCTAACTTGAAAGAGTTAAATTGAATGTCTTCTTGCGGATTCATATTCAGTTTGATTCAGAATTGTTAATATTGATTTTTCCAAGGCTTTGGTTCAATGTCAAAGGTAAAAACAGGTCATCAAAACATGGCCCAGTCATATTATTCCCAAGTATTCCTCCTCATCAGGAAAAAAAATAATAAGAAGAAAAAACTGCCACAACTCAATCTCAAACTAGTTGGGTTGTCAACATAAATCCTTAATACTTGTTGTTTGCCGGAAAGATCCTGAGGGTGCAAACAAAGTTAAATTTGTGGAAAGGGATTAAAGGCAAGTGAATTAGGTTTGATCAAGCTCTTTTTTTTTTTTTTTTTTGCTGAACGGATAGTGTAAAAGAAAGCAAGAACTTAAATTGCACAAAGTCAAGAAAAATAAGAAGAGAATCTTTTATATCAAAACTCAACAATGGTGTTTCTTGGTTACAAGAGCAAGAAGTAGATGCCTCTTCCGTGAGAAGGCTTATTTATGGGGCCAAAAAGCCCCATAAATAAAAAAGGCTGCACACTAGTTTGAAAAAGGCTATTTAATAACACTTTGAGTACCATCATGTGGCTGAGTTCCAACACTGGACTCGAGGCTGATGGGTGTTAGGCTGGGAACCATTGTGAGTGTGCTCCAATCAACAAGGAGGTCTTATTCGTCCCAAATATCAAGCCTCCGGCACTTGGGCACCCAACGCTGACCCTAGGCCACATGCTGTACATAGAGATTCCAAACTCGTATGGATATCATAGACACTCCTTAGAGACGTTCAGGTAGGCCCTTAAAATTTCCCCTCAAGGCAGCAATAATTGGGTGGTCTACTGTCAGCATGATTGGGGGAGGTCTGGTAGGCTATTACCATGCATACCCCCTTATATATGCTTTAAAGAAATAAGCCCAAGTGACGGGAGTAGACATTTTTCTGCCCGAGAATCACAATGGGTGTTTCTGATCTCATCCCCAACTCTAAATCGGGTGCCATTTGTTCCTAACAACTCCTCTCGACTTTCTTCATACTTCCATGAAGTTTCATCCCATTGCCATACTCTTGGAATGAGTTAAAACCTTCAGAAGCTTCAGTTTATTACGACAATGCCACTGCTCCTTGGCTAAGTCAAGCCCATAGGTAAACGAACTCCAATGATACCAAACTTCGTAAGCATATATAAGATCATCCTAGGAGTGGGCCCTTCACTCGAAATCCCAAGATACCAACTATGACTCGAGAATGTGCGGTATTAATGCTTTTGGAACGTGTGGCCTTTGCCCATAGGCTTGACCCGAGTTTCCCTCAATACACATGTTCTGCTCCATTTGGACCTGTATGCTGATGTTACACTAGTAACAGTAACACAGGATTTTATATACACATAATTATTAGTATATTGTATTTCTCTGGATTGACATTTGAGCCAATTTGTTGGTTAATGATGCTTTATGTCATATAATAGATAAAGAGTTTTGTCTGATGCTAAAGTGAAAATTGATTGATGGGAGTCATGGGACTATTGAGTTCTCAAATGTTTGAAGTTTTATGCATTTTCACTATTTGAGGTGCTGATCAATTTTTGATTTTCTCTCGCTGTTATTTTGTCATCTTGTGCAGCTATTTTTTTTTCTTCGAAGATGAAAAATTGTTAGCGTTTCCTCTATAGAAAACGAAAATAAAAAAGAGTTTGCTCTACAGGATTTTATTTATGCAGTGGTCAACCTAGTATTACTTTTTTCCTGCTGCACTTCTAGTTCTGATTAGATTTGTTTTTGTTGCATTTAATTCTTATGTTATGGTTCATTGTTCATTAACAGGGAATCAGGTGAGCCTAGTAAGAGGAAGTCATATTTACCAGCCGACAAGCAATTTTTGATAACTAGAAATGGTACCTATCTACAACCATCATCTTGCTAGTAGTTTTCATAGAATTCATTGTGTTTGGGGCTATGTTGCTTGGACTCTTCAAAAATGTTGACTGGTGCGTGTTGGATCCTTCAAAAGTAGTTCATTTTTGAAGAATCTAACACGGTGTGGCATCATTTTTGGAGAGTCCAAGCAACATAGGTTTGGGGAAAATGTGAGCTAGCTAAGTGATCTGTGCATGCTGGCTTCATTCTTTACACTCAATAAGTGATAAATTTACATTTTACCATGCATAACTAATCTTGCGAGATGTAACTTAAGCTAAAACTGACCTTGAAAATAAACCAAAAACCTAAGAAGTAGGATCTGGCCAGTAGTTGAATATTGATAATTTTAACTAGAGATGGCAAAATTAGCCCATGAAAAGTAACCCGCCCAAGCCGCCCATTTATTAGTTCAGCCAATAAAAAATGGGGCTGATAAGTAGCCCAAATTGACTCATGAAAAATCTTCTCTAAATATTTTCAAAATACATTTTTATTTGATATTTATATATAGTCATAATAAAGAAAAAAAAGTTTTGTTAGGTACTAAAAAAATTATAAAAGAACAAATAAAACAATTAAAACTTAGTAAGAATTGGGTGGGTTGGGGTATGACTTGCATTTTAGCCCATTTCAAACCCACCCATTTATTAACTCAACCCATTTTGTCCCGCCCAAATTGAACCCAACCCGTCCATTTGACACCTCTAGTTTTAACACAGTTGATGTATCCATGTAACTTTTGGGGATGTTATCCCGATGTCAGAAATTCATTAGAATTCAGAGCTGAATCTGTAATACTAACTTGTTAAATCCTTTTGTGCAATTTCAAGAGCCTACTGACACAGAGAGGTTTAAAAATCTAATAGGATGAACAATATTGATGCTTATGGAAGTAGCCATGAGGTAAGGAAACGGGACTCATAACTTTGTTGCCCAACACAAGTTATGCTCAGCGTCTTTTTGTTTCAAGTGATATCCTGATGATCTTGGAAAGAAATATGAGGTTAGAATAGGACTAAGATCTGTATTGCCTAAGACATGTTATGCACTGAATCTCTGTGTTTCAGTCTGCTCCTTGTATATCAACTTAAGCAGCTCGCTAAGGATACTTCTGTTGCCTAATGCTGTATCTTCTTCCTCCTTTGCTAGCTAACCTTCTCTTTGGAATTGGTACATTTTTTTATTTTGCTTTTTATAATTTTCAACAACTTAAGAATTTTAGCAGCCCATACCGACGGAAAGAAGGCGGAACTCTGTATCCTGTAGTTCTCTTGGCCATTCTTTTAGATATATCTCTATTCGTAGGCGTTCTCTATTTGTCTCATAGGAACCAAAAAGAAAAAGAATATAAAACTTTTGTTATGCACCAGTATAGGTCATATGCCACTTTAACTTTGTACACAGTTCCGTGTCTGAGAAGAGCTGCATCAGTAGAGGAAGAATATGAGGCTGCTGGAGGCGAAGTTCTGCTTGATAATGAGGACAATGATGGTTGGCTGGCAACTCATGGAAAACCAAAAGGTATCTAGTATATCTGTACTTCCCAATAATAAATTGAGTTTTATCCATTTTGCTTTATGACATTTTGTCCCATTTATATCTTAGAAAAAAATGGTGCTGAGGATGATAACTTGCCATCTATAGAAGCATTAGAAATCAACAAAAAGAACACTATCCAGTCAATCCCATCATACTTTGGAGGTGAGGAAGAGGAAGACATACCTGACATGGGAGAGTATGAGGAAGCTGACAATCTTATAGAAACAGATCCTGTAAGAAGCTGTCTCTATCTGCGTGCATTATAGTCAGCGTACTGTTTCACCTTGTATTTGCTCTTAAAAAGTTCTACCACAATGGTTTCATGCAGAATCATGATCCAATCTGTGGGCTACTTGTCTCTAGCAGTTCGTGCTCATAAACTAAAATTCCTGATGCTATTTCTTCATTGTCTTTGATGATGATTTTCCTGGTGCTCTAATTGAGAGTTCGTATAAGAAGTTCTTTCATTTCATTTTAGAAATAGAACGGTTCATGCTTATACAATTAATACTTGTATAATATCCATGATGTTTAGAGGTAAATATGTCGCTGTTCTACAAATAATGTATTTTAGAAATAGAACTGTTTAAAACTGATTGATTGGTATTGGTAGTTTGTTTTTAAACAGATAAAGGTAGATACTGAATAGGTTTAGAAGTGCAATGACTATTCACATGATTCCTCAACAACAACAACAACAAAAAATCAGTGTAATTCATGTGATTCCTCACACAGGTCCTTGTGTGGGCAATGAGATGCTAACAATTTTTAACTAATGAGGCTTGGAAACTCCTTCCTTTTGGAGTCTTGCTTGATAAACAAGAAAAAGAATCCCTCATTTTCTTGTCCTTTTTTTGTACCCAATAGTTGCCTTCAATTTGACTTTTTCCTGGTATAATATATATAAGAAAGTTCTATTTGATACTGTTATATGCAAGAAAACTCTTTTCCAAACTTTCTGGAAGCTGTCTTTCAGTTCAATGTGTACTGGCTACCTTCCCATTCTTTTCCAAAATAAAAGGAAATGCTTCTCGATCTTTGTTTGGGCACAAAGTTTAGTTTGTTGGATTTCTGTAAATTATCAGTGTTGAGATTATTCCATATAGTACCTGGTTAACTTCTCATGATTTTGCAGGCTACCCTTCAGACTACATATCTTGTGGCAAATGAGCCTGATGATGACAACATTCTAAGAACACGAACCTATGATGTCAGCATCACGTAAGTGAACTGCATTCATTATATTTTGTAATGTTGACTATTTCATGCACTTCTGATTAAAGAGAAGTGTTAATAACCGTTATGACAACTGTCCATCTGTACTTTTGTAGGTATGACAAATATTATCAAACACCTCGGGTGTGGCTCACTGGATATGATGAGGTCAGTCAAAATAAAACTTCTAATAGCCTTAATGATATTGCATTAAAGACTACATTTTTCACTTGTGTCTTATTATGGAAGTATTTGCAAGATGGTCCGACATATTTGTGAAATAAACAACTTAGTAACCATACATTTGAAGAAATGGATGGTCAACAAGAGCTCACCTGGATTTATGGGTGTCTTTCCTATGAGGGATTAGTGGGTAGATCTACTGGTGTAAGTTTGAGAAAGTTGGTTTTCTCCTGTTATCTCAGGTGGATCGCTGTCAACTCAAATAACTTAGGACCTGTTTGGTAGGTTGCACTAATTAGAATAGTGTTTGGATTAAAGTTTAGTCCGACTTACTCAATTCAACTTAATCACACCTAATACATGGATTACTTGTATATCATAGAGTGTATTATTTTATCCAAGGAAACAAAGGGATAGCTTATACTGAGTTTAATAATACCTGGATAAGACCCCTAAATGACTAGACTACCTCTCAATCCCATTTTCTAAATTTCCTTATACAAAAATTCAAGGGCATAATTATAAAGAATACTTTTATAGAGTTTTAAACCAAACACAATACATAGTATATCTAGTTTTTAACACAATGAACTAAACACTTGATAAAAAATAATCCCAACATTATAATCCTTGTATTAGCAATCCTTGCATTACTAATCCTTGTATTACTTATCCCTGCATTACTTGTCTTTGTACCAAACAACCCCTTAGAGTGCTATTTTATGTTTTTCTTTCTGATATCACTTTCTTTACATGCTTGGTAAACACAGACCTTCTCATTATGCTATATTATATATTATTCAGCAGTGTTATCCAAATATGAGAATGTAATATTTTGTCAACTTAAGTAAATGTGATACTTAGCATGAGGTCGTTTTCTTCTTTATATTACACAAAATATTATTTGTGCTCATTTCTGCAGAATCTCTATGCAAAGCGTGCTTCACTCTTCTTAGTCCTAATTCTATTTACACTATACAAGATCTGCACAAAGATGTAATTTTGATCCAATGTGGTTCTCCTTGTTGAAATTCACTGAAGTTTCTATTCCTAAGATGCTTGAAAATCATTGTACATAAGTATATCAATTTAATGTTGCTTTCAGAAAAAGAATATCCTCTTCTTTTTTAGACATGCATCATGGCCTTTTAGGGAACTTCATGATCTGATTGCAATACAGTGAACTATAAGGCTTTGCAAATGTGAGGGGTGATCTTTTTCTGTAACAATGTTCATCATGTGTAGTAAGCACTATTCTTGATTTTATGTGACAGTCAAGGATGCTTTTGCAACCAGAGCTCGTACTTGAAGATGTCAGTCAAGACCATGCACGCAAGACAGTGAGATACATCAGCACAAGCTTAAATAAGTTTTTCCATGCTGTTTGTTTGTAAATAAAATTGCAGTAGTTTGGTTCGAGTAATACAAGACATTTTTTTGAAACTCAAGTGATACAAGACATTTTTTTTGAAACTCAAGTGATACAAGACATTCAAAGTTGGAAATTAGAACATTGCTCGTCTAATTTATTGAGAAGCTCTAACCAAGATGGTGTTGTTGTTTGCTCAGCAATCTCAGGGCTGTGCATTATTCAGTTACAAGGAAGAAACTCACCTAGTGAATTGGTTCAGCTTACCCATTTAGTTATTTCAAACATTCCATTTTTTTAATAAAAAATTTAGTATGAGGGTTTGACGAAGGTTTTTGGAAATTATCCACCAACTGTATGAAAATGTGATGAATATAATATCCTGCAAACCTATATCAAACTTGGTCTAGTAGTTTGTGGTCGTAGGTGGTTGGATTCTTTCTTGCTAATTGGCATCTGGAGATCAAGTCCAAGTGCATGCATTCAACTCATCAACTTTTCCCCATTTTGTTTTCTTTATCATTTTTGTTCTTTTATTTAAATTAAAGTTTTGAAGTGAAAACTATATGTGGCATAGTTGTCAAAAGCTTGTTGCTTATGCCTTCACTTCTCTCCCCATTACAACCACTTGCCTCCTCTGAACTCAGATCATTGCGGTCTAATTGGATTGGCAATCGAACATTCCTATAAACACACTTTCTACCCCTTCCCAATCTCTCTCCTTTCCCCATCTCTTCTCTCCTGCGAGCTTCCAATTGAGCCATTCTATAAGAAATTCAACTGAATGAGGCAATGATTTGTTTTACATGTTTCGACCACAATAACTCTCTTCAGAGCTCTTTTTTCCCTGGGACATAATAGAGCTTGAATGCTTGCTTTGAGTTGATATAGCTTATGTGTGAATAACATCCAGCCTTCTGCTTTTGGTTTTCTAATCTGAACCCTAGCTTTTACTTGATTTATGAAGAAATGCGAAAACTGATTCGCGAAACGGTAATTGCCATATCCATTCAGTACAAAACAAAACCCACCAAGGACTGTTTCGGTTGACTAACAATATCCATTTTAACTGACCATTGTAGATGGCAACTAAACAACTGAATGAACCGTCACACTGATTATCAAGTTCCCTTCTTTTATAACCCTTAATTCTTATTTAACTACAGCATTTCTGTCGTTGAATTCATTTTAATCTTTTGTTCTCAACATTGTAACTCAGGTTACCATCGAAGATCATCCACATCTTCCAGGGAAACATGCTTCTGTGCATCCTTGCCGACACGGGGCTGTGATGAAGAAAATTATTGATGTTTTGATGTTGAGAGGAGTTGAACCTGAAGTTGACAAGTACACGCTAATTTCTCTTCTAGTATCCTTGTGTTTTCTGTTAAGCATTATACATAATCACACACATAATACCCATATGATATGGTTACGTGGGATACTTGCAACTCGTTGATGTATGCATGTTTGAATAAAGCATGCCTATGAACATTTAGTGCTGTTGGTATGTTGCATTAAAAAGAGCTATACTATGTAAGCTACAAACCAGATGGAGGTTCTGTTCATTGTGGCATCTATTTTTCAAGAAAGTTGATGCTTTGACATTCAATTTTTTAGGGATCCACTAGTGTCTCCCCTGATAGGTGTTTAGCTAACCTGCGTATTGTTCTTCATATCTGTCTACCATGAGAAGGTTTCCTGCAGCTGTAGGAGCATATTTTTAGCAATGGTAAGACATGGTAGCAGAAATCATATAAATGGAATTTCATGTGATACACCTCCCCAGACCCCACCTATGGGGGATTATATTGGGTTTGTTGGTGTTGTTCATGTGATCAGAAACAGAGTACTCAGTTTTTAAAGAAATGTTTAGCCCTTTAGTCGGAACAAAAATTAATGCACTATGATGATGATTTCTAGTTTTAGTCTTGACATGACTCGAACATTTTTGCAATCCTTACCCCCTACCTCCCAAATCCCCTCCATGTAGCTTTTATCAATGACCTCAAGTTATTGTACAAAATGGAGGAGTATACTTTTGACATCAATAGAGTAGTTGGGAACAAGAAATATTATTGATACTTTTATAGTTTAGATAGCATTATTGTTCTTGTTTCCTTAAAAAACTATTATTTATCTACGTTGTTTTGTTGCATATAAGAGAATCTCAAACAATCAACTTTTCCTCAATTTGCAACAATTGGTTCAGTTATATGAACTCTCTTTGTGTTTTCCTTTCTATTCAAGTCAATTTCATTCCCATACTAATTTTAAGACAAGTCAGGATTTCTCTAAATCTCAGTCACCCCTATATGGTTAATTGATTTAATCTCAACTAGTTTGTATTGCCTATATGGATGCTTTGTTTTAGTTGTGTTATGTTTTTGTTGAGTCTTTGTTGATGCAAAGAGATCTTTTATCTTTCTTGTCCCTTTTTATGAGCTTCAGTATTCATTTGTCACACCTACAAACGGTGCATTGGGAGGTCAAGTAGGATACGAGCAAACTATCTAAGCCGATTTCTCATTTTATCCTCTGTTTGTTACTTGCACCATCTATTTGATGTAATTATGTCAAATCTTGTCATATTTTGTATGATCGTGCATCCAATTTAATATTCACATTCTACAGCAGTTATCTTATGGATCTGTTTGTCCTCAAATGGCAAGTCTCCCATATAACATTTATTGGTCTCACAACCGTTTATAAAACTTGCCTTCCATCTTGTGAGGTATCTTTTTATTGTGTTGCACTTTTGCGACACTACTCTATCGTTTTTGATAATTGAGAATCTCCTTCTGGGTTAGTTGGCCCAGCTAGTTGGTTGTATAAGTTTGAAACTCAGGGGAGTTTGGGCAGCTTCTCTATCATCCTCTCATTTAAATACCGGGCTTTGGTCCTCATGGGTTCAAATTTGTGATCTGTGTCTACTGCATCCCCCAATATACTGATTACTGACTTTACTGTTGAACCAAAGCCCTGGGTATGATGTAACACTCCTCTAATTGTGCTATCATGTTTTACTTATGTGTTACATTTTTATCCGCCATATCATTCTGCTCAAGATGAAGATATTGAACATAGAATCAAAATTGGAGGGTTGAAATGGAGAAGTGCTCTGGGTATTATGTAATAGCTAACAAAGTGAAAGTTAAGTTCTATAGAATAGTTGTAAGTCTAGCGATGTTGAGTGAATATTGGATTGGTCAACACATCCACAAGATTGAGTGTTGCAGAGATGCATGCAAATTGTTAGATGGATGTGCGGTATATGGGATTAGACAAGATAAAAAATGACCACATTGGACTGAAGGTGCACGTAGCACACATTGAGGAGGGTAAAATGAGAGGTTGCTTGAGATGGTTTGGTCATGTCCTGTGTCGGCCTCCAGATGCACGGATCTGTAGGTGTGAAGCCATGTAATGTGAAGAAGGAGGTTGTCTCGAAAGACTTTACAATCTCTTATAATCAAGGCCGATTTTGGGAAAGATAGAGCATAATAGAAGGAAAAGATTTCTATAAGTAATACCAATTAGATGAGAATATATTTTAGTCCTATGCAAGTAGTACACATTTAATTCTTATGCTTTCTAGGAGTCTCTTAGCCCTATTAGAGATTATTATGCCAGTAGAAAATATAGAAACTTCTAGTACTTTTTGTATTTATTTTTATTTTGTATAATGCTGGATCAAGATGAATTTATATATAGCCTATCTGAACTTGTTTGGGGCTAAAGCGTAGCGTTGTTGTATATCTTTCTGTTATAAAAACCCAAGCCTATCTATCTGAATTGTTGCATTTACGCAGGACAGTCCATCTAATCTCACTTTGTCTTCTTTATTATGGGAAGTACACTTGGAGTTCATATGCTCTATTTTGTTTCTACTTATCCTAAGAACTAGCATATGCTGTGTTTCTTGACAATTTCATGTCCTGGTTGACTTTCCTGCTACAGTCATATGGTGTTAGCCACCGAAAGAAAGAAAAAATAAGAGGGTTTTGTATCCAATGGTAATGATTATGATGATCCTTGCTATAGGCACTGATTCTTTCACTATCATCGAAGGTAAGTGGAGCCAGGGGTCCGTCCTGGAGTAAAATGTTCTTGTTTTAGACTGTAAGATTTGAGACACAAAACTGAAATGCACCAACTTGCTAGATTTGGATCTCTTTTTGGTTTCTCTACTTGCATCAGGTTTTTGTCTGCTCTTGAATGTTGATCTGAAGCACCATTTGCAGGTACCTTTTCCTATTCTTGAAGTTTGTGGCTTCGGTTATTCCAACAATTGAATATGATTACACCATGGACTTTGATCTTGGTAGCAGTAGCACCATCTGATTTGCAGTCTACTTCCTTGGGTTAGTAGCAACAGTGTTTAGTTGTTTTTTTTTTTAAAAATATTTTTAGCTTAACTAGCAAGATGATTGATTATGGATGTTAATTGTAAGTTAGTTTGTTCAGATAGATATGAAGCAGCCAAATACTCTGATGAGGATGCATCTGTTGGTTTGACGAGCGATAATTGTACAGTGTTAATAGACGTTCTTCTAGAAATGTGGAGCATGCCTTGTTTATTGTATATTAACAGGAGAATTAAGGTTATTTAAGTTTGCACGATCCACTTGAAGGCTGAAATTGTATAATAATACAAGTTACTAAAAATGATGGTGCTGCCTTCTTCTATTCTGTTTTCTTTATCTATTTATTTAATAAAAAGGTACTCTCTCCATACTAGCAAATGACTAGGGGCTTGCATCAAATCTCCATTTTACTATTCCTCTCCATGTTTCAAAATGAATGAATATATGTTCTCTTTAGGTAATATGCCTACAGACTTGCTACTTTCCCACGTTACGACACCTGAATCACTGCACTGCAATAGGAGATAAATGGGTTTCTAGCTTTTTATAATTTCTTTTTTAGTTTTATGATATTTTTACACACAAGAAATTATCATTTTTATGCATAAAAAAATTTGAAAAAACTATTTTTTTATTTAATTTATAAAAGGACAAAAACTCTCATTCTCTTCAATAGGCCATAGAATCATGTCATTTAAAAGGTAGCTACATATAATAACCGAAATTTGTAACTTGAATAACTTTGTATGGAAGGTTATTTTTTTGAGCAATTTTTGAAAATAACACTACATAGTAAAATCTATCCTTCTGACGAAGGAGTTTGACAAGACTCTAACCTGTATATATACCAAAAATCATAGTTACATGAAGGAGAACAAAGACCGTAGCTTCGATTACATTGTTATGTCCACCATGAGAATTTGTAGATTGAACCTAAAACTAAAATTTAGAATGATGAGTACTCCATCTACTGCTTGGAAAGACATAGTATAAGGGTACTATATACGTCTTTGAGATCACCAAAAAGGAATCAGGTAATTTAGCTATCATCAATGGTGAATATGTTTCTTTTACTTTTGAATCTGAAGTTTGGGAATCCTTCAAATTTTAGCTACATTGAAGCTCTAACTTTGGAAGGAAGGTTACTAGTATCAAGGAAGGTAGAAGAAATTTTTCGAGTCTTCTCCCAAGTTGGCAAGAATGTTCGCAGTGGAATTTCTCTCTCTATAAGTATGATTAAACACAAATTCACCAACTGTCGTGTCTCTCAGAATCTTGTCTATGATCTCCCTAACCTGACGAGGAGGTTTTGATGATTTTCCATGAAGCATGTTGATAATCAAAAGGGAATCAGATTCGACCACCATCCTAAGCATGCCATCATTTTTGCAGATGTTAATCCCTGTCCAGATTGCTTTTACTTCAGCCAAATTTATTGCTGCAATGTCCATAGTACTCGGTGAAAGCCTGAATCATGTTGCCATTATGATCTCAAAGGATTCCTCCTCCTCCGGCTGAACCTGGATTGCCTTTGTCTCTTTCTCCTTTGGCAAATTTTTAATTTTAACTTATCACAAAATTAAAGAATATTTTGATACATTCTACGTATATTTAATTTAAGATCACAAGTTTCAAAAGTTTTTTTTTTATTTTCTTAAATTATGTGTCAAGTCAAAATGAAACAAACAAATTGAAACACCGAACCATCTTCCTCAGTCCCAATTTTTGTGTTGAATTTCGAGAGTCAATAAATTTTTTTTAACTGCAAATTTTTCATATGCGTTGTAAATATTCAAAATTGTCAATTATTGTGACAGAATATTTTTTAATTAATTTTCAAATATATAAATTTTTATTTCAAAATAAAAATTATTTTAAATCCAAATTTACTGTCAAAATTAAAAAGTTTGATTCTCAAAATTACATTCGTACCATATAGAGTGAGAGTAGGGAGCCAGAGTCAAAAGGGCAACAAGCTAAAATAAAATTTTCAAATTGGCTAATTGCTTTAGGAAAATACCAAAAGAGACGAATCATTCACAGAAGAACGATTTGTTCCAACTTAACCAAATGGCCGTTTATTTTTAACTTGTTCAAAACTACTTCAATAATTAACAAGGTTTTATTTTTTTTAAAATCATTCAATATGGAATGAGTTGTGCAGGAATTTATCATAACATTCGGAGAAAAGCCAGGGGTGGAGTTAGAGGGGCGGGAGAGAATTCATCCAAACCCCCTTGGTCAGAAAATTTTACTATATGATTTATTGAACCCATCTATCAAAACAAAGAACCTTGGCTCAATAGTCAAGGGGGTTTGGAACTTTGCATAGGTTGGTGGTTCAAGCCTGGCTAGGGGGCAGTATTTGTTTTCTTTTTTCGGCTGAGGGCCATAATATTAAGGTGCTCGGGTCACTGGTTCGAACGAGGGCAATAATATTAAGCTGGGTGAAAATGTAACATCCATAACCCTAACAATGTATATTTTTAACTTATTAATTGATTTTTAAATCATATTTACTTAATTTTTTGGCATTTTTTCTTTAAATATTTTACACCAATATTTTTTTCCTTTTAATAAAAGAGAGTTACTTCAAAATGAACATACCACTGACTATTATATTAGTTTCAGTTAACGTATTGTTAGTTTAATTTTTAATGATACTTTAATTTATTTTTATGAACTTGTTTGTCACATTTTTTTTTACTATTTACTCCTTAAAAAATATTGAATCCCTTGCTAAAATTTCTAGATCCGCCACTGACTAAGACTCTTACTAAGTTCACTAGTTGTTAGGTTATAATTTGGAGATCTTTAGTGTTTTCGGTGAATGTAAAGGATGTTTGATTTGTAATTTGCTTTAGAAAGATGAATGCAACTGAATGAAATCTTTTCTCTATTAAAGTTTTTATTGTTCGGATCTGTTTTTATTTCGTTATATTCTCGTGAAATTTGGTTTTTATTTCCTCAAGGAATTCGTAAATAAAGAATGAATGTGAAATTTTGTTTTAATAGTTGAACTAAAACTTCTTGCAAAATTGAATTGCAGTCCTCGTTTAAACAAGTTACAAAAAAATAATTTTATTAGACCTCGCTAATCAGTCAATGAGTTCCAAACACTCAAAAAAATAAAAATAAATTCATGTACAACTCGTTCGAAGTTGAACGACTTTAAAAAAAAAAAAGTTCATCTAGTTAAAAAAATAACTATAAACGATCGTTTAATTAAGTTGGAGCAAATCGTTTCTTTGTGAATGATTTATCCAATTTGGTATTTTCCTAAAACAGTTGGCCTATTTGACGTTTTTACTTTAGTTTGTTGCCATTTTTAACATCGGACAATAAATTAGCCAAATTAACAGTACTTGCGCAAACTGGGGCAAAGAGACTCTAATCTGGATTAGGAGATTAAAGTGGCGTTTGTTTGTTGAAATTGTTTTAAGATCCTAACCATTCATCAAAATTGATAAGCGTATGTATGATGAATGGGCATATACTTGTGCTCCAAATCAGTAATAAGAAAGAAAGAAAAGAAAAAAAGAAAAAGAAATAATATAATGATTAGGTATAGAACCTTTCAATAATTCTAATTAAAAAAAATCCAGTAGAGATGGAAAGACACATGCAGTAGAGGATATTACAATTAATTAGGCAGTTACTAATGAAGGTTCAAGAATTGGAAACAGTTTAGAAATCCAAACACTATGCCACCATGCGGATATATCTGAAAAAATTCTTCTTGTCTGAAAAGAAAATGATTTTCCTCAGACAGATCATATGAATTTTGCTCGTTATGATGTTGGTATGAATTAATTCATTATCATTGTCTTCGCATGAAAAAGATATTTCTAACTCTAAATCTGAACCTAAATCTTTTTTCATCTTCTTTATTAATTCCCTCGATAATAATCAAATTAAGGACACGATCATTACCTACCTGCAAATTTATATTTATATACGAACTATCACTTCTATTCCCAAGTCTACATGAGTTAGAATTCAACATTATTTTTGTTTATTATAAAATTTTGTCGCCTAGCTAGCTACTCCTAATATAATACAAGTTGGAAAACCTTTCTATCTAAATTCTAGTCGATAAAGGATTCACCGATCCATAATAATGGAGGTGGTTGTTGTTGTTGTTGTTGTTGTTGTTGTTGTTGTTGTTGTTGTTGTTATTATAATTATTATTATGATTATTCTTGTTATTATTGTTATTATTATTATTGTTGTTATTATACAGACGAAATAATAATTTGAAAAATTAAGTTACTAATCACGTGCATAAAATAAAGATATACCTGAGTACTTATTAGGTTTACAAAGATCATACAAGATCAGCGACTTTTCTTTTAAATTAACTTTAGAAAGCCATTTTATTTTACAAAGAGAAGATAATATTAAAAAAATAAAATATTTATATGACAATGCTTTTTTATTTTAATGTCCCCTAAAATAATTTTAAAATTTCCTTTTGGGGGAGGGGGAGAGGAGAGCTGACATCAGCGATGAGTTTTTTTTTTTTTAATTTTTTGACTGTCATTATTATGATATTACTTTATTTCTTTTCATTCTTTTTTCTTTAATTTCTTTATTTATTTTAAAGTTAATTTAACTATTTATTATTATATTTTTGACCTTTTCTTTTTATCTTTTTATTTTATTTTTTAAATATAAAACTAAATTTAAAAATTAATTATCTCTGGACTAATAAAAATAACAAAAAAAATTAAATAATTATACTACCATAAGAAGAAAGAAAAAAAATACAAAAATCATCATCTTATTTATTAAAATTAAAATTAATAAAAAATTATATTTTATAAATTTTTATTTATTTTTTTAAATTATTTTTTTTATTTTTTCATCATAATCTAATTTTATGCTCAATTTTGACTCCTTCATTTTCTTTATTCTTTTTCTTTGTTCACTTTTATTTCTCCACATCTTTATTTTTTTTTTCTCATTTTTTGAAAATTTTATCTTCTTTCTCCTTTTCGTTCATTTTTTTCTCAAATCATATTATTCTTCATTTTTTCAACTTAATTTAATTGTATACTCAATTTTTACTCCTTTCTTTTTTATTTTTATGTTTTCTTTTCCTTTTTTTTATAATTTCATTTAATTTTTTTTTCCTTATTTTTTTCTCCATAATCTATTTTTATCCTCTTTTTTTCTCTTTTTTTTTAAAATTTATTTTCTTTTAATTTCTGGTGATTTTCATTGAAGTCTGCTTCAGTCATTCAATGAGACACTCCTTAATCCTCTATAATACCATCACAATATATTTATATGCCGGCATGGTTTCATGAAGGACTGCTTTCGTCCTTTAATGAGACACTCAATCACAACCCGAGCTGGGACCCCGGACCGAGGCACGGGACCTAAAACGACGAATGGCTCCATGTCGATCCATGGCATAAACATAACAACCAAAGAGAATACATCAAGGCAGAAACTGATATAAGCAGAAGTCTGAATAAGATAATAAACATAAACGAAGTCAACACTAGTAAAGCTAAAAGTCTACATAATGTCTGATATGCCTCTAAACTGTCTGATGAGCTGATGGGACAATACCCCAACCAGTTCACTAAATTCTGAAACTGGAACAACATAATCAACACTAAACTGAATGCCATCGGAAGATGCGGACTCACCAACAATGGGAACTGAACTGGACTGCGGGGATAACCAGACTAACGGCGGAACTGAGTTTGATCTCTCGGACCTATATCATGAAATAATACAACATAGAGTATGTGGTCAGTACTTAGAATGTACTGAGTAGTGTACCATCTTCTTTCTTATTTCGAGGAAAAGGTGCGGAAGGAAAAGGAAACAACGGAGGGATCCGAATCAGACCTAAATGGGAATGACATGAAAAGTCTTTTTCAAAACCTAGCATTAAGGGCGTTACGACGATATACGAGAGGAATAGAGAAAAACTCGTGATTGGTGTGGAGGGGAAGATCTGTTTATGATATAGTTCAAGAAAGAGTTGTCTCATTTCCTTACTTCTTTCAAATTCATTCACTTTTATGCGAGGTAAATAAAATATGTTAAGCAAATGTTAATTGAAATCATGCATATAACCATAAATCATTAGATCATGAGTAAGGACTGCATCCTAAAATCTGAATCTGAGACATATATATAGTCATAAACTGAGTATCATGTCTAAATAGAATGATCGAAAGCTAAAAATAGAAATAATATGACTTGTCATAGCTGAAATCATAAGTAAAAGCTCATAAACTAATCATTGGATTAGACCTGCTATAAAACATAATATCATAAGTCATGAACATGAATAATTGAAATCATGAAGAAAAATGGGAGACTCGTCATATAACCGACACCATCACGATGGAGCTTATGTGATGCCCCAACTATCACACTTAAGTAGATAGAGCATCTAAAACCTTGCTAGGGCTAAGAACGATATCATTATATTGATATCAAGCTGAAGGCCCCTTTGGGGCGGGGGAAAACTCACAAGGGAGTCCCAATGTAAATGTATACCTATGTTGGCGCGTAGTTCTGAGATCCAGGATTTATCTGGACCCTTGGCCTCGATGCTAGACACTCTTCCAAAAATATGCAAAGTGCTCCTATCACTTTTCAACAAAACTAAAATTATAATTACATGCATAGTTTGAAATCTGAACATTTGGGAGTCCTGACTCCAAACATACCATAAGCTGAAAGTGGGAGTATTGACTCCAAACCATATGGTAACTCGATTTTATAAAACTGAGCTAAATCATGAAAACATGCTTTACCTGTGGGGGCATATCCAAATCTTAAAATCATGCATACTTTAAATAGACTTCATAAGTCAAAATCATAGATTCATACATGGTAATTTATAAACATTCTTTCATGCTAAACATCTCATCAAACTTGAAATCATGAATCATAAACTTAACTTTTCATAAAACTTGCATAATAAGGCATAATTTCTAAAACTTGAAATTATGAATTTGTAATCAATTTGTATACAAAATCTTCCTATAAATCTTAAAACATACTTTAGAACATGAGAGGAATTGACCCATAGATATATCATAGAGAATTTCATAAAATTGGGTTAAAATCCTATAAGATCATATACTTGAATTAAAACTTGAATTCATGAACTTATGGAGAAATTTGGGCATGAGAGTGAAAGAAAACTCTAATTATAGTGCTATATATTCGGGTAAACTGATTCTCAACTTGTCCTTGATAGCCCAAGAGAATTGGGGAAGAATTGAGGGAATTTCCAGATTGATCTTCCAAAAGAAATCAAAACTTTGCATACATGGAAAAGTCTAATGACTTGATATAGGCTAAGCCCTCTTAAAACACTCCTTTCATGGCTTAAAATGATGTAGTTTAGGACTTAGGAGCTTAGGATTTATGAAAATACCCTTAATGATTTGCAAGAAAAATGCTCACTTCCAGTCATATGATTTGTACCACGAGTTGTACAATCAACCTATGATTCGTGGGTTCCTCCCGTAACTAGTCATTCCATTTTCACCAAGTCTCTTATTATTTCCATGACTCCTACCACGACTCATGATTTCATCTATGAGTCTTACAATCACTCAGGACCAACACCTGATAACCTCAAACGCATACTATGACTCTCCATACCACGAGTCATACCACTAAACTACAACCCCTAGTGTGGACTCGTGGTCTGGGAAAAAAAACCTTTGAATAGAACCGTGGGTCTTCCTACGACTCGTACCACCTGACTACGACTCATACTGAGAGAAAATTTCAGACTCCACTGCTGAATATATTCAACTTCACGAATCTAGTCTTAGGAACTTTAGGGTTGTTACATTATCTCCCCCTTGGGAACATTCATCCTTAATGTGGATTAAGCATATTGGATGGCTGGGAAAAGGAATTGCAATCCCAAATATTGAACATCTGAAGCTGAAAACTGACGAAGTGACTAACTCTGGACTAATACACATAACTAACTGAATTTATGAAATGTACATACATGCAATGACATGAACTTGACATAAAACTGAATAGAGTAATAATGAGGAAACTAATACCTCACGCTGGAACTGAGCCAAAAGGGAATAGATGCGGGTATCTAGCCATCATATCTGCTTCGACTTCCCACATAGCTCCCTCAACAAGCTGATTTCTCCACAAAACCTTCACTGAAGCTACTTATTTATTTCTCAACTTCCGAACCTGATGATCAAGAATATCAATCGAAACCTCCTCATAGGTAAGCTATCTTCACACCTATGCTCTCCACCGGAACAACTAATGCCTGGTCACCAATGCACTTCTTCAGGAGAGATACATGGAGAATTGAATGTACCAAAGCTAACTCCACTGGTAGCTCCAACTCATATTCCACCTTACCCACTCGCCTCAGAATCCTATGACCAACATATCGGGGACTAAGCTTCCGTTTATTTCCGACCTTATCACTCCCTTTCATGGGAGACATCTTCAAAAACACCCAATCATCAACTTCAAACTCAAGCTCTATCCGTCTAACATTCGCATAGGATTCCTGATGACTCTAAGCTATTTTTAGCCTTTCCCTAATAAGCTGGACTTTCTCCATAGCCTCATAAAATGAATCTGGCCCTATCAACGTAGCCTTGCCTACTTTAAACCATCCAATAGGTGCTCTACTTTCGCCCATAAAGAGCTTCAAATGGAGCCATCTGAATGCTGGAGTAGTGACTGTTATTGTAAGCAAACTCGATAAGAGGCAAGAGACCATCCCAACTACTCTTGAAATCAATCGCACACTCTCTCAACATATCCTTAAGAGTTTGAATGGTCCGCTCAGCCTGACCATCTGTCTGCGGGTGAAAAGTCGTGCTAAGCTTGACTTGAGTACCAAGTTCCTTCTGAAACGATCTCCAAAACTGTGAGGTAAACCTAGTACCTCTATCTGAGATGATGGACAAGGGAACTCCATGCAATTGAACTAACTCCCGAATGTACAATCTAGCATAATCCTCAGCCGAATCGGTAGTTTTGACCGATAGGAAATCCGCTGCTTTGGTCAACCTATCTACAACCACCCATATAGAGTCATACTATCGGTGTGTACGAGGCAACACGTGATGAAGCCATATTAATATATTCCCACTTCAAAGTAGGGATACTAATGTCTTGTAGCATACCTCTAGGTCTCTATGCTCAACTTTCACTTGTTGAAAATTTGGACACTTGGCCACAAACTTCGCTTTGTCCTTCTTCATGTTATTCCACCAATAGACCTCCCATAGGTCACGGTACATTGGTGGTACCTGGGTGGATAGAATAACGAGATCCATGAGCCTCATGCAACATTCGTTCTTTCAAATCATCAACACTCGAAACACATAAACGACCCTGATAATGAAGTACACCATCTTCCCCTTAGGAGAAGACCTCTACCTTCTGATTTTGGAAAGCTTCCTTTAGCTTTACCAAGATAGGATCCTCGTCTTTCCTAGCCTTGACCTCGGTCACCAATGAAGATTCTAACCATTTTTGAACAACGACACCACCATCTATTGAGTCAACAAGGCGAACCCCTAAATGGGCAAGCCTATGGACATCCTTCACTAATTCCTTCCTTCCATCCTCAACGTGAGACACACTCCTCATGGACATCCTACTAAGGGCATCCGCCACTACATTGGCCTTGCCCAGATGGTAAAGAACACTCATGTCATAGTTCTTGAGAAGCTCTAGCCACCTCCTTTGTTGCAAATTCAGGTCCTTTTGAGTGAACACATTCTGAAAGCTCTTGTGGTCCGTGAACACATCCACATGCACCCCATACAAGTAGTGCCTCCAAATCTTAAATGCCAACACCACCACTGCCAACTCTAGGTTATGCATCGGATAATTCTTCTCGTGAGTCTTAAGCTGTCTAGAAGTGTACGAAATGAACTTACCATGATGCATCAACACATAACCAAAACCAACCTTAGAGACATCACAATACACAACAAATCCATTCATGTCCTCTAGCAACCTAGAGTTATCCACTAATAACATTACTTCCCCTTAACGAGAAAGTCGTACAAGTTCGAGCTTTAATCAAGAGTCACCAGTCACACCATACTATGGTATACTTTTACATCACCATCTCATTTTAGCCTATCACTTATGGTTATCCTATGGCTCACTGTAGCTAAAGCTACTCAAAGATTCCTCCAATCTCCCAAGCTTGGCTAGTAACTGCGCTTCATGAACTTCTACACACCTGGCACCTCAGGAATGAATAGAGAGTTATCCTGGGAGTACACATCATAACTATCATTTCCATCATTTGTAGGGCTTAGAGTAAGAAAATCGTGAACACGAATCATTCAAGAAATCTAAGTTGGGCATATACCCGATATATCACGATCTTATGAGCTGCTAAGGCAAATCTTATGGATTGAGTTCATATAGCTGAGTATGCTGAGAGGCATGAGTTTACATACATAACGAGGGTCATGACATGAAGCTGAGATTTATGGAATCATGGAAGAAGACTGGAATCACCATTTGTAGTGGTTACTTCTCATTCTATGGCTCTGAGTACGAATACACGTAAGGAGTACTTGGAACCTAGACATGGGAATAAGATGTTCACATACAACATGAGTAGAGTATCATATTGACTGAAGTATGAGAAAACACCTGCATAAGTATGGATCGATCTCCCATAGTTCCTGATCCTGGAACTTCACATTTGGAACTCAAGACTTGACTTGGTCTTTCACCTTATAACCTCCCCTTTAGCTTAAAGGTCATCATTCTAAGGATTGAACCCCTTCTTAAGGATAGGCTAAAATCACTATCTCTAAGACTTTCCATTCGCCTCCAAGGCTATCACTGAAGGCTTCATACTTATAACCATTTCCTACCCTCCACGGGATGAATCTCATACTAAAATACTAAAAGGGATCTGATGCCTTATACTGTGGTTCCTGAGGCTAGCAACATGCAAGGATCGATATGAAAAACTCATAACATACCTGTGACTACATCTGGAGTTGGCTACCACTTGCACTAGGTAACTCACCTTGTTGAGATTGGCGAGTTGCTGGAGTCGCAGTGCTGGTGACTGGAGCACTGGCTCTATCCTTGCGTTGTCTAATCGACAAACAATCTCTAAGCATGTGTCCAGGATTAGTACACCCGAAACAACTATCTTTGCTAATGAAACACCCTCCCGGGTGTTTTCTGCACACTTCAGGCATGCTGGCCACTTGGACAAGGCTGCTGGAGGGGTGGTTGAGGCACGACCTCTCTAGACACTTTGCTTGGTTGATGGGCAGTCTCTGAGCTTATGACCGGGCTGGCCACACCACAAGCGAACACCTAAACCGACCAAGCACTTTCCAGGGTGGTTCTTCCTACATCTCTTGCATGTTGGATATATAATCTCCCTTACCCTAGACTTGTTTCCCCGAGTCGGTGCTAGAGATCTCTGCTAAAGCTGAGGGTGATTTCCACCACCTGAACCTTGCTGGGAAAACTCAAAGTTCCCCATCCTGGTGCTCTTGTTTCTCTTTCCTCTCCCCTTGAACTCCCTGTTCGCTTTCAAACCAAGAAATTCAGGTAGACTCTTTCCCGTGAAGTCTTAAACCCTAGTAACTGTCGTCTCTTCGGTGGAGTCCGCGTATTCGATTACCTACTGGTTAAGTTGAGTGGTTATGGCTCGTATCAACACTCTGAAGGCATCCCTAAGCTCCGCATTTGTAACTTGCCCAAACAAGGGGCCCGCTAGAGTTGGTGGGGCTGGCTGACCTCCGTTGATTTTTCGGGGAGACATACTTCTGCAAACACGTATAGAACGAGTTAGGAGAGTAGAAGAACTGAACTTCATAGCATGAGATAGAATCATGAATGAAGGGAAGTTTCCTAAAATATTTCATAACCTCTTTGTCATAAGTTTGGAGCACTTCACATCCATGAAAAAGACTCTACTTAAGGTGACTTTCAGACACCTTATGACACGTCAAAACCTAATGCTCTTATACCAAGTTTGTCACAACCCGATCCAGGACCCTAGACCGAAACACGGAACCTAGAACCATGAATGGCTCCAAGTCGACACATGACATGAATATAACAACTAAAGAGCATACATCAAGGCGGAAACTGACATCTTAAACATGGATAAGCGGAAGTTTGAATAATATAACAATCATAAATGAATTAAACACTTGATAAAGTTGAAAGTGTACATAATATCTGATAAACCTTTAAACTGTCTGATGAGCTGATGGGACAATACCCCCAACTAGCTCGCAAAGTTTGAAACTGAAATAGCATAATCAATACTAAACTAATGTCCTTGGAAGATGAGGACTCACCAATAATGGGAACAAAGCTGGAATGCGGGGATAGCTGGACTAACGACAAAACTGAGTCTGATCGCTCAGACCTGTATCGTGAAATAATACAGCATAGAGTATATGGTCAATACTTGAAATTTACTGAGTATGCAAGGTAAGTAAAACATGCTGAGAAAATGTTAACTGAAATCATGCATATGACCATAAATCATTAGATCATGAGAGTAAGGACTGCATGCTGAAATCTGAATCTGAGACATATATATAGTCATAAACTAAGTATCATGTCTGAATAGAATGACCCAAAGCTAAAAATAGAAATCATATGACTTGTCATAGCTAAAATCATAAGTAAAAGCTCATAAACCGATTATTAGGTCAGACCTGGTGTAAAATATAATATCATAAGTCATGAACATGAATAACTAAAATCATGAGGAACAATGGGAGACTCATCATATAACCGACACCATCATGATAGAGCTTACATAATGTCCCAACTATCACACTCAAGTGGACAGAGTCGTCCAAAACCTTGCCAGGACTAAGAACGTTACCATGATATCGATATCAAATTGGATGACCCTTTGGGGCAGGGTAAAACTCACAAGGAAGGTCCCAATGTAAATGTATGCCTACATTGATGCGTAGTTTTGAGACCCGGGGTTTACCTGGACCCCTGGCCTACTCGGTGCATGACACTACTCCCAAAAACATGCAAGGTGCTCCCATAATTTTTCAAAGAAGATGAAATCATAATTACATGCATAGTCTTAAATCTAAACATTTGGGAGTCCTGGTTCCAAATATACTATAAGCTGAAAGTGGGAGTATTGACTCCAAACCATATGGTAACCTGATTTTATAAAACTGAGCTAAATCATGAAACAAGCTTAACCTGTGGGTGCGTGCCCAAATCTTAAAATCATGCATACTTTAAATAGACTTCATAAGTCAAAATCATAGATTTATACATGGGTAATTTATAAACATTCATTCATGCTAGATATCTCATCAAACTTGAAATCATGAATCATAAACTTGACTTTCCATAAAACTTATATAATAAGACATAATTTCTAAAATTTAAAATCATGAATTTATAATCAATTTGTATATCAAATATGCCCATAAATCTTAAATCATACTTTGGAACATGAGGAAAATTTACTCACATACATATCGTAGAGAATCTCATAAAATTGGGTTAAAATCCTATAAGATCATATACTTAAATTAGAACTTGAATTCATGAACTTGAGGAGAAATTTGGGCATAAGAGTGAAAGAAAACTCTCATTCATAGCCCTACATACCTGGGTAAACTGATTCTCAACTTGTGCTTGAAAGCCCAAGAGAATTGGGGAAGAATTGAGGGAATTTCTAGATTGATCTTCCAAAAGAATTCAAAGATTTGCATGCATAGGAAAGCCTAATGACTTGATAAAGGCTAAACTCTCTTAAAACACTCCTTTCAAGGTTTAAAACGATGTAGTTTAGGACTTAGGCGCTTAGAATTTATGAAAATACCCTTAATGATTTTGCAAAAAAAATGCTCATTGCCAGTCATACGACTCGTACCATGAGTCGTACAATCAACCTACGACTCATGGATTTCTCCCGTAAGTAGCCATTCCATTTTTACCAACTCTCTGATTGTTTTCACAATTCCTACCACGACTCGTGATTCCATACTACGAGTCGTACAATCACTTGTAGGACCAACACCTGATAACCTCAAACGCATACTATGACTTTCCACACCACGAGTCGTACCACTAAACTATGAGTCGTAGTGTGGACTAGTGGTTTGGAAAAAAACTCTAAACTAAACCACGGGTCTTTCTACGACCCATACCACCTGACTACGACTCGTACCTTCAGTCGTACTGAGAGAAAATTTCAGACTCCACTGCTGAATATATTCAACAACAAGAATCTAGTCTTAGAAACTTTTAGGTGTTACACACTCATTAGTCCTTCATGATACCAACACAATATATCTATATACTGTCATGGTATCATTGAAGTCTGCTTTAGTCCTCAATGATACCATCACAATATATCTATGTGCTGTCATGATATCATTAAGGTATATATGATTCAGTCCTTCAGTGGCACACTCCTCAGTCCTCCATGATACCATCACATTTTATCTATATACTAACATGGTATCATTGAGGTTTGCTTCAGTCATTCAGCAAATAACTCCTCAGTCCTCCATGATACCACACAATATACATATATACTGTCATGGTATCATTGAGGTCTGTGTTCAGTCCTTTAATGAAACACACATTGGTCCTCCAAGATATCATTATAGCATATATTTATATATTGACATGGTATCATTAAGGTCTGCTTCAGTACTTAGTAGGAATGTCACGCCCCACCTTGGGAGGCATGACTGGCACCTGGTGCCCTACTAGGACCTGAACTGCTGAGCTGACTGAGCCTAAGCACCTCTGGTGCAGGGCTGACTCTAACTCTAGAATCAAGAAAACAACGGGCTATATAGAGGCTATAAATACAACCCCCGACTGATAAGGCCTATAGCCACCTGTGAAAATAAATAGCTAACCAGAGACAAACAATCATAGGGAGTCTGATGCGGGCTGACAAGGCCACCATGATATCTAGTTATAACTGGAAAGTAAAATCAAATGCTAAACTGAACTATGACCTACAAGGCCGCCAATCAATAGCTAAACAGGGCCCCACACGACCAACACACATAATCTAAAATACATATGGGCCCCACACGATCGATATCATCCAACCACAGGAAAGTGTTAACGCAATCTGCAAGACTCTAGGAGTAATAAGATGGTCAGGATAGGGCCCCCGACCTACCCATACTGTACCAATAAAAGAAGTAAACCTCTATCACACAAGCTCCGGAAGAAAGGAGCTGACGGCTCTGTACAGCTGACTGAAACTACGAGGGACCTGCTTCTCGTCTATCTGCACCTGCAGGCAAGTAATGCAGCGCCCCAGAAGAGGGCGTCAGTACCACAGGTACTGAATATGTAAGGCAGTAACTTTAAATAACTAAAAGTAAGGAAATAGAACTGACAATGACTGAAGTAAAGAAAACGAACTGAAGGTGACTGAAGTAGTGAAATCAGGGCTAAACATAACTGTAATAAGGAGGGTAGGGGTCATACTTGAAAAGCGAGGCGTCTTACTGTCTAACTATCAGTAACTAAAGCAAACATAAACCTTACCTGGCCCCCATAAGCCGGAAGGTACAATCAACACAGAATAACCCACCTGGGCCCCCATTAGCCCTAGTGAGTACACCTCAATCTATATACCCCTATTCAGGTCATACTAAGTCAACTACCAGCTATAAACGTCCTGCCGATCCCCTGGGTCTATAACTGGGCCCGCTCGGCCCCTGACTGTAGCTGTGTCTGAGTCTGGAGGACTCTTAATATTTACACCTCGGGCATAAGTGCTCGACGGGGGTGTGTATAAGGCCAACCACGACATATGAGGATCTGGATCCCCATCTTCGTCCCTTGCGGACAGCATGCCGCTCTGTAGAGCGACGTATCCTCGCCCTTGGCGGGCGGCGACACAGCTATTAACCCTGGGGTGTTCACGGAAGCTATACAGGTGTAATCCAGCCCGAAACACTACAAATTATGAGCCTCAACTGACAACAACAACTAGACATGATAACATACTCCTAACATGCTTTACTGGGATTCATATTGGACTACTATGCTGAAGAAACTAACTTGCCGAAAGAAAATGCCTTAACATACCTCGTTCGTTGTTTACCAATTAACTGGCGAGTTTCGGCTCGTGTTCAACTGCCCTTCTCAACTGTAATCATATTAACGGAAGAGTAGGTGTACTTTATTACTATATTCAAAGAAAACAATAACTTATATATATATATACTGACTATACTTCAACTTATCGAAAGACGATCAAAAACTCATAATTTCTCGGGAATCTTGAAGGGAGAAATACTTACTTTAGGCACGTGATCGTATTGACACTAGTTTGAAATAATTTCACCAACTTAGGCTCGACGGGACGACGATTTACCAGGCGTATTTTACGAAAATAACTCCGCAGCGATGCTCTCTGCAGCCTTATACTTCACTACACGGAGTTAATTTAGATTTGGACTGCGTTTAGCGGCGTAATCAGATGATTTTCAATAGTTTCCCTTCGTTCTTACCTCTGATGTCCGGGGTTATTTGTAAAATAACATAACATCTAAGTGTGAGACCTTTATATACTTGAGGCGGCAGACAAGGCAACGTGGCACTCTGCCGGCCGCGCCAATTTACGGGCGTGCCACGACAGGCAACGGGGAGGGGCTGCTCCGTGCCACTTTTGGTAACGCGGAGGGGGCTGCTCCATGCCACTTTGCCCCTCTGGGCAACTTGGTTCGGCCTCCTCCAGTGAAGTACCTACTGGGCACTCGTTCGGCCTTTCCCCGAGTCCTTTCCTCGTACGTATGACACTTTAAAACTCTCAACCAACATACGAATAGGCGGACTAAACGTTAGAAACTTACGGGATGTAACAAGGACACTCCTAAGTTCAACATGATACAATCGCAATATATTTATATATTATCATGATATCATTGAGGTCTGCTCCATTCCTCAATGATACTATCATAACATATCTATGTTAGTTAGACACTCCTGAGTCCTCCATAATTCTATCACAGTATATCTATATACTGATATGGTATCATTAAGGTCTGATTCAATCTTTCAGTGAGACATTCCCCAATCTTCTATGATACCACCACAATATTTTATTCCTTAAGAAAAAATCTTTCATTCTCTATAATACCAACTTGATATATTTGTAGAATAAATTATAAAAATAGAGTCATATTTTATATATAAGTTTTATTTATATTTTTGAAAAAAATAAATAAATTAAAAACATATTTTTAATTTTAGATTTAAATAAATAAGTTAGTAATTTTAATATTTTTTCTCAATTATTTCTTGTTATAATCTATATTTTTATTTTTTATATTTATTAGTCTAAAAATAGTTAAATAATATTTGTATCTTTTAGAAAAAATAAAAATAGAAAAAGGAACAAAAGAAATAAAAAGAAGATAAACTAGTTCAAAAAGTAAAAGAAAAAAGATTTAAGAGAAGAAAAAAAACAAAATAAAATTAAAAAGATAAATAACAAATAATAAAGAAGTTAGCTTAAAAAAAATAAAAAAATAAAAAATTTAGAAAATCACATTTCAAGTAAAGGATAAAAAAATAAAAATAATAAATAAAAAAAGATAAAAATAATAAATGAAAGGATTAAAAAAAAAGGAGATAAAAGAAGATAAATGAATAAAAAGAATAAATAAAAAAAAATAAAAGTAAGCACAAAAAAAAAAAAGGAGCATTGCCAACGTACAAAAGGGGTATTCAAGTAAATATTTTAACTCAAATGATATCGATAAAATTAGTAAGGAAGGGAGTAGATCAGAATAATTAATTTTCTTTTATGAAACATTTATATACTTTTCCAAAAAGGATAGTCCAATAAAGAAAAGCAAAAAAGGATCAGCCCAATGTAGGATTCGACTCAAAGTGAAATAAAAAAGGAAAGTTCCATAAATACTAGTAAATAACTAAAAAAAATAAAAATTGACACAGTATGCTAATTTGCTTCTTAAATTGATATAAAATAACTCATTTTTAATTAATTGACATATAATAACCTTTTTATAATTATTGAATAAAAAATTATGGCATTTAATCCTAAAACATTGAGTAAAAAATGGAGCAGTTTTATATAAAAAATCAAAAAATTTTGCTTTTTAAAAGAAAATTGAAAGTTGTTTTTATCTTCCTTTTTTTTTTTTAAATTGCACTAGCAAATTTTTCAGTGATAAGACATAATTATCTGAAAAATGAAGTATAAGTAGGAATATTTTTAGGTATCTTTATTCCATGATTATTTCTCATTCTTTCTCCTTCTTCTCTCTCTTAGAAATATTCTCTTTCTTTCTTCTTCTCTAAAATA
The DNA here is from genome assembly GCA_035772735.1 of Datura wrightii. Classification (NCBI taxonomy): domain Eukaryota; kingdom Viridiplantae; phylum Streptophyta; class Magnoliopsida; order Solanales; family Solanaceae; genus Datura; species Datura wrightii. Next base: position 93,191,121 of record JASDFA010000018.1, read on the forward strand.
TCTCCATTAGAACTCTGAGACTCTATTTTAGATAAATACGTAGTAATTTTAATATATACTAAAAATTATATATACACAACACATATTATGTATACATACACTAACACAAACGTGTGTGTGTGTGTGTTTAGAATCAAATTATAACAATATACATTATCTAAATACATATATTAATAAGATGTGCATTTTTCTTCATTTATACATATGTATATTTTTATATATACATATGGTTAAAATTTTTATGTAAACCATTTAAATTAGGGATTGAAATCTTAAATCCTAAATTGTCGCCTAAGAAAAAGCCATAATACATTGTAATTTATATATACTAAAAATATATGATTGTATTATTCATCTGATGTATACATATTGCTAACTTATGAGAGTATATATTACTAGAATAGATGCGCAGTAATTTATATGTATATTAAATATATATACACACAATACATATTATGTATATATACCCTAAGCCAAATAATATATATTTAGAATCAAATTATAACAACATACATCATCAAAATACATATATTAATTATATGTGCATTTTTCTTTATGTATACATATGTATTTATTCATGATGCAAGATTTTTCGCGATTGCGGTTAAAGTTAAAAATATAGAGAAATATTTTTTGTGGTATTATATGCAACTCTTCTTTTTAAATGGATTTAAAAAGATTACGGTTAAAATTTTTATGTATACAATTTAAATTAGGGATTGAAATCTTAAATCCTAAATTATTGCAAAGAAAAAGCTATAATATGATTTTTTACTATTGAAGTACCTTTTTATTGTCTTTTGGCTATAACTTGTCAATAGTTGTAGGTTAAAATTTTGCTAATAATAAAGGGTTATAAAAATGCCAATTATATTTAAGATTTATACATATATGTCAATTCCTCTAAAAAAATTCATAAACTATAATTATTTTTTAAATTCATAATCTACAATATATACTTTATAAATGAGTAAAGAATAAATACTTTATATATGGTATTTTTTATAATTAAGCTAACTAATTATGTCTTGTTCTTAATTTAAGTAGATTAAATATGTGCAATATTTGATGAATCCTTACAGATTCTTAATTCCTACCTTTTAATACGAAAACATTAATATCTGATCTTATAAATAGTTTATTATCAATGCTATAGATACTGAAATGATATAATTTGCTCTTACAATCCATCAATAATATATAGTATATCGCTGCACAGATATGGATAACTTAAATTATATAGGATCGATACACATATATACATAATATAGTATACAACATATTATGAGACAGTTTGGCTTAGTTGATTTAAAGTAGTTGATAAGTATTAAGTGTTGATAATCATTTTTATGTTGAAACTGATTTAATAAATAACCAGTTACATGTTTGGATAAAAGTGCTGAAATTAATAATAAACTGTTGAAGTGTTTGGAAAAAAAAGGTGCTGATAAGCATTTTTTTTCATTAAATTTACTAAATATCCTTTAAGTTATTTATACTAATAATGACGTAATTTTTATAAGTTTTTACATTTCAATTTAATTTCAATACAAAATAATTTATATGTCTCATTTATTTTTAATATAAAATTCATTAGATAAAATTATTTTTATAAATATACATTATTTTATACAAACTAAAATATAACCACAAGATATAATATAATAATTTTAAGAATTTGACTAATATTTTTAGTGAAAAATACTTAAATAGTACACAAAAACAGTATACAAAAAATAAGTATTTAATGATTTTTTTCTCTAATTAAATTAAAACATTCAACTAATAAATATTCTTAGCGATCAAATCACGAGTTATCATCCAAATGTTAAAGGATTACATGTTTTCAATTTTACTTCTTTCTTGATTTTTCATATTTTGTGTTTAATAATAATATCTTTTTCAAGAAAAAAAGGCAAATATACCCCCAACTTTGTGATTAAAAATGGATATACTTCTTTTTAAAAAAAGTGGTGCATATATACCCTTATTATTTAACAAGTGGTGCATATATACCTTTTTTGTTTAACAAATGGTGCATATATACCCTCGTCGTCTAATAAATAGTGCATATTTACCCTTTTGTTTAATTGGCCTATATTTACTAAATTAAAAAAAAATTAATTTTTTTAATTTTAAAAATGCCACGTGGCTTTAAAAAGTTACCTTATTTTTTTTATCCCCTGACTTGACCCAAATGAAAAAAACATCCCTCTTCTACTCAGTCATAAAATGAGTTTGGAATGGATCTGAATAAAAGAGGAATTGAACTATTTTTAGTTGGGTCAGGTCTGGAGGGGTAAAAAAAATGAGTGAGGTAACTTTTTAAAGTCACGTGACATTTCTAAAATAAAAATTAGTTTTAAATTTTTTAAATTTAGTCTATTAATGAAAATGGTAAATATGCACTATTTGTTAGATGACTGTCACGACCCAAATGGGCAAGTCGTGCGGGCACCTACATCGATTCTAACTCGATAGGAGAATCCTTCTCCTAAACAACGAATGAAATAAATTCAAGACTACTTAACATGTATGAAATACAAATAATTCTAAAAATTAAAATAACACCTCCCCAACCATGATCTTCTCAAGATCTAATCTAGACAGGTACAAGCATGCTAATAGAATATTGAAAAAATAAAATGACACAGCTTCATCTGCAGAGAAAATGTGGAAGCCGAATGCCAAGTACTCCACGCCATTCATGAAACTTCAAACCTTCCACAACCTACAACCAAAAAGGTGTAGTAAGATAGTATCGGTACACCATACATACCGGTAGCCATTATCGACCGACTAAACTTAGTTCATGTAATAGCATTTTAACAACAACTTCAACTTATATTTGTAACCTAACAAGTTCATTAACTACTTCATTAATTCTTATAACTCATCAATAGTCATGCATCTGCCCTCCAACTCTAGCCATCGATCACAATTTCTATTCTATTTCTCTTCTCTCACTGCAGCGGATACTTTGAGTGCTACAACGGTCTCGTAACAGTGGTAATTCACCTGCTGTAGCATCACCCTAATTAGGTAGTAGCCCTGTTTCACTGATCCTTTCCTCTTTCATCTCGCCATTTAAACATTATTAACACGTCTACCCCATTTATAATTCTATTATCAATAACCAAGTACGTTTTCATTATTTAGTGATCTATTTATTGACTCAAATGATTAACTCACCCTCTTTAATTCCGTTCCTACTCTTTTATCAACACCCTAATAATAAAGCTAAATCAGCAATCTCTTCGTAATTCACTATCATTGTTAAATCCATCATGTTACCTTCTATAACCCATAGAGACCACATTAATCAAGCATTCACTTATAATATTAATTAAATAACTCAAGTACACACAAGAAAAACATCAAATCATATCGATGGAGTTAAGTCCTCTACAATTTAAGTACATGTACATATATACCTATCTCTCCCGAATTCCACACTATGTCTCTACACCATACTCATTTCATGTAGTACCATACCTGTACCATATCATCATGTATTACCTCCCAATTGTGTTTCTCACATCATGCCCGAATCATGTCGGTATATCTCATATCAAACTTGTATATCTGTATGTCTTTGTTATTATCACAATCGTATGTACATCATACTATACCTGCACAAATCTCTGTCTCACATTCATACCATTGGTGATAATGCTACGCACATGCCTCCGTCATATCAATGTACACACATGTCAGAGAGTCTTATGTTTGCCCTTCCAGTCATGACCTGCAGGGGACTCTAGAAATTCAGGTACTGTACACCCGACTATATGAACCTATCATCATACCTATTTGTGTACTCATATCCATACACCCACCCGTATAAACATTTAGACATACATGTCTGTGTACCCATTCATACTACTCGCTCGAATGTTCACCTCGGGCACAAGCCACTCAAATCTAAGTATTCAGTCAAGGGCTTGATCATACTAACCTGCTCGTTCGGACACTCACCTCGGACATGGGCCCTTCGTTCCCAACAAATAGATGACTCACTTTCACATTTCACATGCCACTTCATTTTCTTACTTGGCTATCACGGATTACACTCATCATTTTTGGAACAGTATATCATATTTTAAGTTATTAGTAAATCACATACACAATAAGAGTTATGCATTAAAAGCTATAACAAAATTATGGCTCAGGGACCTCATAGTCATTTATTCATTACATCTTCCATGCCCAAAAGTTCAACGAGATATGGTGCAAACTGGCTCACTCGCTAGATTGGACTACGTTGCAATGACATCACTACCGCTATTGTGGTCTCGCTACAGCGATTACAGTGCCCACTGCAGCGGTACTGCTCAGGCAGTACTCCGACCTAGCTTTCACTTAGGTTCCTCTCATATGGTTCTTCGCATTCAGCTCACCTACTATGCATATACTTATTATTCAATCCATATTTTCAATTTAACCTTCTTCCTCAAGTAACAATAATCAATTTGACATGAACCATAACAATCATAACTGTTATACCCCGTGGAATTCCCGGCACCTAGACGACCTATTCGCATGTTAGTTAAGCATATTAGAAGGCCATACGTGCTAGAGAAAGGCCGGGAAAAAGATCGGACGAGAAACCCGCCGAACCATCGCGGGAGGAGCCGAGGCAGAGCCCCTCCGCGATGGCAGCGTGTCACGGAGGTGAGGCCTTCGCGATGGCTCCGTGACACGTTGCCCAGGTTCAGGCCCAAGTATATAAGCCCCACTTTGGTTTAATTTCATTTAACCAAAGGAAATTTCAGAAAAAAATACAGAGGCTTCGACAGAGAGAAGTAAGGACGAAGGAAATTATATAATTTTCATCCGATTACACTGCTAAACGCTGCCCAAACTCAAATTAATCCCAGGTACCGAAGTATTTAGCAGCAGAGAGCATTCCTACGGATTCAGTTTCGTAAAATACGGTCGACAAATCGTCGAGCCACCGAGCTAAGGTAAGTGGAATTGCTCTAAATTAGTGTCTATGTGTTCCTAGCTGTGAAGTGAATGTTTCTCCCTTCTGGCCTGCTGAAAAATAGCAAGTTTTCGACCGTCTTTCGATAAGCCTAAGTTTAGGCTATAAATTATATCGAAAGTAACGTTGCTCTTTACAATAAAGCTGTATTTAGTATTAATCGACGTATTTATGAATGCAGTTGGGAGAAAATAGTTGAAGTACCAGTCGAGCCTCGTCCGACGGACGAATAGTTCAAGAATAAGGTACGTAAAGCTCGTTCCCTCGGCAAGTTAAGTAATATTGAGACAGTATAGTAATTCACAGGTCAGTAGAATGTTTAGAAGTTAAGTATTGCGTTATTGTGAATGTTGATACAGTATTAGAAGTATTAAATTACAACTTGTGTAAGACTTACTGGTACGATATAGATTTCAGCATAAGTGTTAAAAACTGCACAGCATGCTCTGTATGTGATGTAATACGAAATGTTAAGATATTGTTGTATTAAGTTGAAACCCCGCAAAGCAATGTGGTATCCGTAAGGCACTTCAGAAACAGAACAGTAGGCTAAAATGAAGTTTAGAAAGCATGTTAGGAATAGGAAATCATGTTAATACAGAAACTCAGTAAACAACCTAGTTTTAGCCGAAACACTATTTTGTATAGCATTTGCCCCAGTACAGTTTGGCAACAGGCCATATTTATATATATACATTTACCAGCCTCAGCATGTATTAAATACGTACAGATTGCTATTACTAGTCCAGCATGTAATATATACGATACCTTACCCCTGTTAGCCTCAGCATGTGAGATACGCAGATAACATGACTAGTTGAGACCGTTGTATTGTTTGGGGTTGGATTACCCAGCATCCATGACCGCCCCATGGTTAATAGCTGTATCGACTCGTCCGCCAGAGGATGAGGACACGTCACTCTACGGAGTGGTATGCCGTCCCACAAGGGGACGAAGATGGGATGCCAGTTTCCCCATATTGTGCCTTGGTCGGCCCTTATACACCCCCGTCGAGCGGGTACGCCCGGGGTGTTGATTAGGAGTCCTTCGGACTCAGGTACAGTTATAGTCAGGGGCTCAGTGAGCCCAAGTGCATACCCAGGGGACCGGCAGGATGCTTACAACCATTATAGGAGATGGGATGACCGGGGTAGGGGTATAGATTCTGTGCTGGTTGTACCTCCCGGCTTATGGGGGCCGGGTAAGGTTTGTGTATGCCATATTATATTATGTTTGTTATGTCATATCGCATTAGATACTGGTAGATTAGTAGTAGAATAATACGTCTCCAGATATGACTCCTACTCCCTCCAGCATGATTAAGAACAGGTACGATTTACACCATCAGACAGTTAATCTAGTTCTTCCTGTTTCAGTTTCATCAGTTATGTTATTGATTTCAGTTATTGCTTTACATACTCAGTACCAGCGGTACTGACGCCCAGTGGGGCGCTGCATTACTTGCCTGCAGGTACTCGTAGACGAGCAGGCGATACTACGTGATTCCTGTCAGCGGTCGGGTATTCAGCTCCTGTCCTCCGGAGGCTGAATTTCAGAGGTGTATTTCATGTTCCTTTTTGTTGTATAGTACGGGTAGGTAGGGGCCCTGTCCCGATCAGTTCTATTGCTATTCTTAGAGGCTTGTAGTCTGTATATATACTCCCTGTGGTCAGATGAGCCGGTCGTGTGAGGCCTGCAGTTGTATAGCTGTTAGAACTCTTTCTTTTTATTATGTTGGCCGTGTGGGGCCATAGTTTGCCAGTAGTGGTGACCTTGCCGGTCACGTAGTTTTTTTTTGTGCTTTATGATTGAGTTGCAGATAACCAGACAGCATGGTGGCCTTGTCGGCCCGCATAGGTTTCCCTGAGTTGATATGTTTCTGGTCAGCTGTTGGTACAGGTACATGAGGCTATAGGCCAATGGGCCGGGGGCTGTGTTTACAGCCGTTATATAGCCCTTTGTTTCCAGAAATATGAGTTAGATCCAGCCAGGCACCAGAGGTGCCCAAGCCTAGCAGTCTAGCAGTTCAGGTCCCAGTAGGGCACCAGGTGCCAGTCATACCCCCCAAGGCGGGGTGTGACAAACTTGGTATCAGAGCAGGTCGTATCCCAGGGAGTCTGCAAGCCGTGCTAAGCAGAGTCCTGTCCATGGATGTGTTGTGCACCACATACTATGGATAGGAGGCTGCAAGGCATGATAGGATGGTTGTCTTTTGTTCTTATTCAGTCGTGCCATAGAGCGGTGCAACATAGGGTTGAGTCCCTAAAAGCTTACTATATTCTTTGGTTACAGATAATGTCAGACCAACGACATCCTATCACAGGTCAGAGTTTAGACATTGCAGCAGGGGAAGGCACCAGCAGGATGCCTCCCCCTCATTTGGAAACAGCCCGATCAGAGGGCACTACAGAGGCATCGTCCCAGCCTCCTCAGCAGTCTCCACCACGTCAAGAGCCACTTGGGGAGACAGCACCTTCAGCAGTCCCTATACCGACACCTTCCGACCAGGAGGTTAGGAGTGCTGTAGTTATGTTAGCACAGATGATGGCTGCGCAGCGTCAGCCAATGTCGTCTACAGTTGCAGAATTATCAGGAGGGCCCGGTAGTTCGAGGGTCCGAGAGTTCTTAGCCCTGAACCCCCCACAGTTTACAGGCACGGACCGAACAGAGGACCCCCAAGATTTTCTGGATCAGATGCAGAGAATCTTCAGGGTTATGCATGCTACGCCTACTGAATCAGTTGAATTGGCAGCATTCCGGTTACGGGATATTGCGGTGTTATGGTATGAAAGCTGGGAGAGGTCCCGAGGGAGAGATGTTTCCCCTCCCACCTGGTCCAGCTTTTCAGGAGCCTTTCTGGATCACCATTTGACGCGGGAGATTCGACAGGCCTGGGTAGACCAGTTCCTACATCTAGAACAGGGGGCCATGAGTGTTTGGGAATATTCCTTGCGGTTTGATTCTTTGGCTCGATATGCACCGGCCTTTGTTGATACCATGGCATCCAGAGTGCACCGTTTTATTATGGGACTGAATCCAAAATATGTCGAGACTGGTATTACAGCCACACTGCGAGAGGACATGGACATTTCTCGAATTCAGGCATTTGCCCAGAATATTGAGGGCATCATACAGCGACATCGGGAGATCAGAAGGGTCAATCAGGAACAGCGTCGTCGGGACAGGCCAGCTGAGTTACCGAGAGAGGCCCGGGGAGGATCCAGGCCATGATTGTCAGACAGGCCGCCCAGGCCCCCGCCTCCGCCACAGTTGCAGGGGGGTAGATTCAGCCGCAGGGGGAAGTCAGAGACTGGTAGAGGCTCGCAGATGGCAGACTCACCATTACAGAGGAGGGCGGAGCAGAGTTGGTATACGCTACCACTTTGCCCTATATGCAGTCGACGCCATTCTAGAGCATGCAGGTATGGTTCCTCCGCATGTTATATTTGTGGCCAAGAAGGCCATTTGATGAGAGATTGCCCACCCAGAGGTCGAGAGGACCGGGATAGACAGGATAGGGCATCAGCAGGATCATGAGCCACAACATCCTCGACTGGGCGCAGGCCCTCAGTTTCAGCAGGCAGGGGTCGGGGCAGATCAGGGACCTCCAGTACAGGTGCGGGTTCGAGTCGCACATATGCCTTACCAGGGAGGCAGGATTCAGAAGCGTCGCCTGATGTTGTGACAGGTATGTTAACCATCTGCTCACACCCTGCTTATGTGTTGATTGATCCAGGGTCTACTTTGTCCTACATTACTCTATTTGTGGCACGGAAGTTTAGTATTACACCAGAATCATTACAGCAGCCTTTCTTAGTATCCACGCCCGTCGGTGACTCTATCACAGCTAGCCGAATCTACCGCGGGTGTACAGTAGAGGTTGCTGATCGTCAGACCACAGTAGATCTGGTCGAGTTAGAAATGATAGACTTCGATGCCATAATGTGTATGGATTGGTTAGTACCATATTTTGCTAATGTTGAATGTTGGACCAAAACGGTCCGGTTCCACTTCCCGGGAGAAGCAGTACGGGAGTGGAAGGGCAGCACCTCTACGCCAAAAGGTAGGTTTATTTCCTACCTTCAGGCGAGAAAGTTGATATCTAAGGGGTGTATTTACCATCTGGTCAGAGTTTAGGATGTCCAAGCAGAATTTCCGACACTCCAGTATGTCTCAGTGGTGAATGAATTCCCAGATGTATTTCCTGATGAGTTACCTAGTATTCCCCCAGAAAGGGAGATAGACTTTGCTATCGACTTGTTACCAGGCACTCAACCAATATCAATACCTCCCTATCGTATGGCTCCTGCAGAACTCAGCGAATTAAAGGAGCAGTTGAAAGATTTGTTAGATAAAGGTTTCATCAGGCCGAGTACTTCACCGTGGGGTGTGATCTTGGGCAGATTTATATGCCCAAGTGATACTCAAACGTATCATTTTTACCTTGTTTGTTGTGCAATGTGTATATAATATCATGTATTTGGTAATAAAATGCGAATTTATACTAACCAACATGATTAGCATTTGTTTTGCAGGATAATGTGATTTTTAGGAGCTAAAATGCGTGTTGGAACTATGTCGGAGTTGGACTTGGATGCGAGCGTGGAAAAGACCTTGGATGGCACATTTTACACTGGATCCGCGATGGAGCCGTGCCACGCTGCCATCGCGGTAGCACACTGCCTGGGCAGGAATTAATTAGGCAATTTCCAGTGTGCCTGCGCGTCAGTTCCGTGGCACGGAGATAGGCCTCCGCGATGGCCTCTGTGCCACATTGAGGCCAATTATCCGGACCCTGCAATTTCCAGAGAGGGTCCGCGTCCACGCCGTGTCACGGAGGCAGTGCTCCGCGTTGGCCTCCGTGACACGTTGCTTGTTATTCCGGGAAAAATTTCCCACTAGTATAAATAGCACACTTAGGTTTATTTTTAATCAATTTTAGTTTTTAGTTTTTAGACTGAGTTCAGAAGTGGAGAGCAGGAACGTGGGTTTGTGGAAGTTGAAGAATAGAAAAGCTAAGAGTTTTCTTCTCTTCCTTTCTTCTTTCCTTCAATTGTATGCATGATTTACACTCATTTTAGGATGATTAATCCAAGAATGAGTGGCTAATTCCCTTCTTTGCTGAGGTTTTGAACTTGTGTAATGAATTTTGGTGATAATTGATATGGTTTCTTCTTATTCTTGCATGTTGTTCTATTAATTCTTGTGCTTACTACATTATTGATTGGCCACCATTAATGTATATCTAAAAAGTCCAATTTCACTCGAGAGAGCACGAAATTGGAAAGTTGTGAATTAATAGGGTATTGTTCTTAACTTGATTTGGGAAAATTGGGTTTTGATGTGCTTTCTTGATAGAAATATACTTGAAAGCCGTATTAGTCAATTTAGGAACCGGAATTGTAGTGCTAGGTCATAAATTGCATTTGATCACAGAAATGTAGACGGATGGTTTATGATTCTAAAGTGAAATTAAATACGAAAGTTTTAATTTCTAGGCAAACATTCTTGGCTAGCAACATGAAGAAGAGGATGACCAAATTATCATGATTATCAAGTTCATTACTCATTCTTAACCTTGGCATGTGCATATCCATTGTCTAAATTAAAAAGTAAATAGTTGTTATTAATTGTAGAATATAAATAGTTTAGAAACAAAAACTCACTCAACTCTTGGTTGGATTGTTGTTAACATAGTTAGGAATAGAATAGAGGTATAGTAAACTAGGTAGTTTTACATATCTAGAGCAGCCTCCTTGGATCGATACTTGGCTACTTAGCCACTTTATTACTTGTTTGACCACGTGCACTTGCGTGTCGGTTGATAATATTTAATACTAACCGAATCAGCACCGAACAAGAGCCGGGGAGGCTAGGCGATTTGTAAAATTTGTTTAGTGTAAATTTACTGTATTTGTATTTTTATTTTCTTAAGTGTTAACAACTTGGTCTTAGCCTGTATTTTGCAGATTTTTATTTCTGTGAACACTGGCAAGGGACAAGGAGCTGGTGGAATCTTACTTAGAGCCAGAACGTGAATTGCACAGTCAACATAGAGAAGCTCTTCGGAAGAAGCTGCAGTTGCTTAAACAGTCTATGATGGAGCAACCAAATCCACCAGTTGTGCGGGCAGTGTTAGTGCCCGAGGAAGTAGCAGCCAGGCCGGTTCGCGAGGTGGCAATCCCACACGCTAATAATGTACATTCCAGCATCCGCAAACCAGAGCCTGGAGGGAGATTTGAGTTAAAGCAAAATATGGTGCAACTTTTGCACACTGGCGGGCAGTTTACCGGTCTCCCTCACGAAGATCCGCAACAACATCTCCAGAACTTTTGGAGATAAGTGACACTTACATACCCGCTGGAGTGTCACCTGATTATGTTCGGCTCACCTTATTTCCATTTTCCTTACTTGGTGAAGCCAAGAGGTGGTTAAAAGCTGAACCACCTAACTCTATATCAACGTGGGATGATCTTGCAAGGAAGTTTTTGATCAGATTTTTCCCTTCAGGTAAAACAGCTAAACTTAGAAGTCAGATTCTAAGTTTTAAACAGAGGGAAGGAGAAAATCTTTATCAAGCCTGGGAAAGATTCAAGTCCATGTTGCGGGACTGTCCTCATCATCATCAGTCAAATGAGGTGTTGGTACACACTTTTATTGAGGGTTTGGAACCCCACACTAAAATTTTGTTAGACTCAGCAGCTGGAGGGCAAGCGCTGGAGAAGACTTATGAGGAGCTGTACACTTTGCTCAACCGAATTTCACAAGGCAATCCGGAATGGAATGCAGATTCTTCAAGAGGTGGAGCAAGGAAAGTAGCGGGAGTGCTTGAAGTGGATGGATTCACAGCTATCGCTGCACAGATAGCTGCTTTGCAAAATCAGTTAAACACTCACTTCAGCAATATGAATTTGAACCAGCCTTCAGCCTCAGTCAATGCAGTCCAACAGATGTGGTGTGAAGTGTGTGGTAGTAGTGAGCATTCAGCTGAATGCTATGGTGCAAATCCTGATTCTGTCAACTTTGTGGGCAATGCACAGAGGAATCAACAGCAGTTTGGTGGTGGCTACAACTCGAATTGGAGGAGTCATTTGAATTTTTCGTAGGGTAGCAACAATCAACAAGGCCAAGGTTCAGGGCAGGGTATGCACAGAAACCAAGGAGGGCAACAAGGCTATCAGAATCAGTTCAGAAATCACAATGCCCCTCCTCCACCACCATCACCGACTATTGAGGAAATGTTCAAGACCATGATTGCCAACCAGGCACAATTGCAGGCTGACTATGTCAAATTGGCAGCCGAAGTAAAGAACAATCAATTGGCAACCAAGGCTCTTGAATATCAGTTTGGGCAATTTGCTAGTGCCCAAAATACTAGACCAAGGGGAGGACTACCTAGCGACACGGATCTCAATCCTAAGCAGGTGAATGCAGTGACCACGAGGAGTGGTTTACAATTAAAGGAGGTGGAACCGGAAAGACCGCCTCAGAAGTCAGGAGCAGCAGATACGGGGAAGACCAAAGAAGCTGAACCAGCAAGGCCTCCACCCCCGTTCCCTCAACGACTTAAGAAACACAAGGAGGAGGCGTGTTTCCAGAAATTCATGGAGGTACTTAAACAGGTACATGTTAACTTACCTCTTGTTGATGTCTTGCAGGGTGTGCCAAAATATGCGAAGTATATCAAAGACATCGTGGCCAACAAAAGTCGCTTGACTGAGTATGCCACGATGGCTTTAACGGAGGAATGCACATCCCGTATTCAGAACAGGTTGCCCACTAAACTGAAGGATCCTGGAAGTTTTACTATCCAGCTGATGATTGGGCAAAGTATCCGAGCTCGTGGGTTATGCGACTTGGGGGCAAGTATAAATCTGATGCCATCTTCGGTATTCAGAAAGTTAGGACTAGGGAGTCCTAGACCTACAACAGTGATCTTGCAGCTAGCAGATAGGTCTTTAGCTAAGCCGGATGGCATTGTTGAGGATGTGCTAGTGCAGGTAGGCTCCCTTATTTTTCCGGTAGATTTCATTGTTCTGGATTTTGAACCAGATGCGGAAGTCCCATTTATTTTGGGACGACCCTTTTTGGCAACCGGAAAGGCATTGATCCATGTAGCTGCGGGTCAACTCACAATGCGAGCACACGACAAGGTTGAGGTGTTCGACGTGTACAAGGCACCTAAGCTCCCGACTGTCTATAAGGAACTCTCGGTGATCAACGTGATTGATCATGGGAATGCGAATGGATTGAGTGATTCCCGAGAGTTACTAGGTAGGCCACCAGACAAGGTTGAGAACTACTGGGGAGATGACCAGGATCGGGACAAATCGTCCATCTCCCTAGTAGACACGTGAGCATAAAGGCTGTCGAGCCGCGACATTAAACCAGGCGCTGCACGGGAGGCAACCCGTGAAAAATATTTTTTCTTTCTTTAGTGTAAAGTTTTTCTTTTATTTTATTTTCTTTTCTTTTTCGTGACTAGGCTTAGATTTGCATTTTATTTAGTAATTTTTTATTTAGTAATTTAGTAATTTTTTTTATTTTTAGTAGGGAATTTATTAATTTAACCAATTTTTGTTTAGTGAGGTGATTTTCAGGTATACTGGAGGAAAAATACTTGGAATCGAGGAAACGAGGCGAGGTATGAAAAATAAAATTTGATGGTGAAACAGAGCACTGGCGCGTTGGCCCCGTGTCACGGAGGCAATGCTCCGCGTTGGCCTCCGTGACACGTTGAAGGCAAATCTGGATTTTTCAAAATTCCAGTAAGCCAACGCGTTGGCTCCGTGTCACGGAGGAGGGGCTCCGCGTTACCCTCCGTGACACGTTGCCTTTATCCAGTGCCGGGTCACACCGGGTTTCCGGGTGACCCGCGTGTTTTCTTAATAAAAACCCCCGATTTCGCCCCTATTTTCCCCATTCCCTCTTCCCTCCGCGACCAAACACCCATTCCCCTACCCCCAAGCTCCGTGCCACGTTAATAGGCAAGGAAAACGTCAAGTTTTCGTCGATTCTTCAATTCCAAGGTATGTTTTCATCGTCTATCTCAAATTTTTAGCGATTTTTGTCAATTTTGAGCATGTGAGGTGAGATATATCACCCTAGGTAGAAATTAAACATGAAGTGAATTATTTTGTGATTGATTATGTTCGGATTGTTGTAGTTGACGTTTGAACTTATCGATTGATTGAATAATTCGATTTTGATTGTCGAATTGTATTCTAGGGCTTGGGGTTGTTGAATTTTAACTTGGGTAACTTGATAGTTTGACGAAATTGATGCCGGGGTGTGTTAATTATTTGAGATAGGTCGTGGTAAATATTGTATAATTGTTGAAAGACGACTAATTCTCAAATTTTTGTGGGAAATTGCGTAATATGTGAATTGGTTGAATTGCTTAGATTAGTTGTATATAAAATGTTTGTATTGTTGTTTCTATTTTGTTGTTGTTATTGTTGCTAAGTGCTATGGGTGAATAGCTGTCGATAGTAGGATTGGGTTAGCTGTATGAAGTCTGAGTAGTTCGCTAGCCGTTATGCTGTCGAATTTCTGTGAACGCACTAAGCAATATATTTATAGTTGATTGTGTTTGGGGTGTAAATAGAGCTATCCTTGCTAAAATGTTGTAAATATTGTTAAAAACTAAGTGTGGGGTAAATTTTGTTTAACCCGACCTTAGCCGAAGCTAACAAGTTTTTAGCTTAACGTTGTGCTTGTTTGTGTAAATTGACAGGTACAATGGCCAGCCGACAAGATAAAGGCAAGGGTGCTTCAACCTCAGGCACCGGCAGAAAGAGAATGAGACTGGGCACGGCTGTCCCAGCTGCACCTGCTGTTCCACGCGGTCAACACCGCCGATACGGAACACGATGGGTTACCGAGGAAGGGAAGAAGTGGTACACAAAGCATAAGGAGAACAAATACTTCCCGGAGGAACATATTGCAAGGGAACCACTTGCACAGGAGTTCCCTCGCATCGTACAGAGGATTGAGGCAGCTGGGCTCAGCTTTATCTTTCAGGAGCCCAAGGAGTGCAACCTTCACTTGGTCTGGGAACTCTACGCCAACTGGAACCCGGCCATCAGGAGCCACACTATTAAAATCAGAGGGCAGATTGTCACTCTGGAACCCCAGCAGCTGAATGCCATCGTTGGAGCGCGGGACACAGACGCCCACGTCCTCCGCCAGCTAAACATCACCCCACCGTACGCCGATATCAGACGTACATTGTGTGGGGCTCGATCCACAGCCCGATGGAGTAGACACAAAGAGAGGGGTTACCACCAGACTCTGCCTTATTCGCAGATGAACAGGGAGGCCAGAATCTGGCTAAAAATTATATGTTCGTGTTTGATCCCGGGAGTTCATATGACAGACGTGACTCGGGACCGTGTCTGCTTGGTGTATGCCCTTATGAAAGGGCTTGATATTAATGTGGGGGCGGTCATAATATCCGCCATGAAGAGAGCCAAACTACACCAGGGCCACAGATACGGGTTTGGCGGACTCATCACCACCTTCCTCCGAGGCCTCGATGTTGAGGAAGAAGCCTTGGATTACATTCCGCAGTTGGAGCGGAGGGCCCTCGATGTGACAAAGACCAAGGCCCCCGACACTACACACGGACCTGTGCTGACTCTAGGCGAGCGACATGCTCGTGACGACCAGTATATGGCCCGTATGTTCGGCATGCAGATGCTGCAGCTACGGATAGGTGGGAGACCAGCCACTGAGGATGAATTATGGCAGCTGGAGCTGGACTACCCCTTTGGCGAGAACGCCAGAGCTTTATGCAAGGTGGGGCCAGCCTTTGTGGAGCCGACTGATGACGACGTCCCTACTGATGAGGAGACACGTCGTGAGGACTCCGATGTGGAGTCCGATGACGATGATGGAGCTGATTCAGACATGGGCGACGAGGCTGCAGCACCGGATGAGGAAGTCGAATATTTCGACTAAGCAGGGAGTTCCACCACCAAAAAATTTTGTGCTTTGTATTGTTGTGAACACTGGGGACAGTGTTCGATTTAAGTGTGGGGTGGGGAGTAGTTAGGTGCTGGGTCATAGGCTCTAAATTTACTGTATAATTTTTCCTTGACGTTTATGTATGTCTGTGCTTTCCCTGTTGTTGTGAACTGATTTGTGATTTATGTGTATATATTTGTTTGTGGCTAATGATGTGTGTTTTTGAAAGTTATGGTTGCCTTTGTAAATATTTTGTAAATTTTGTAAATATTTTTTTCTTCTCTTTATCGATATGATCGATATTTTTCAAAATTTTTGCGAAAAGATTTTGCACTTATCAAAATATTTTGTAAATATTTTCTATCGAAATGATCGATGTGTTGTAAAAATTTTGAAGTTTTATTTTTGGGTTTCTCGGAGTTTGTTTTCGGTTCTTTTACCGAGAATAGTCCCATTGAACCGAGGTCATAGTTAGTGACCGTTCCCTATGATGGATGGATGACGACTGTCTTAAGGGAAATGTAGTCGATAGGAGTAGATGTTTTGTTTTTAGTTTCTTTGGTGGATTGCATCAATAAACTGTAGTTGCTTATGGTTGCTAAAATTTCATTGCGTGTTGTAATTGATGTTCAAAATGTGAAAATGATTCGTTTGAAAGCATGAAATTTTGTAAATATGTTGAGTTACCTAGGCTATAGAATTTGGTTCATTATGATTAAGGCTTAATCTTAAATTCATGTAATTGACTAATTAAAGAGTCTGTGAATGCATCTTGATTCGAGCATGTGCATGAAGTGTGAGTGAGGTTTTGCTATTCCATGTCATTGTGAATTGTCTAGAACTTGCCTGGCGTGTATACAAAACGAAATGAAGGAGGTGTAGTGTCGGAAAGGATGTAGGCATTTCTTTGTTTTAACCGTTAGTTTCCATTTTTTTTCTTGTCAAATTCTACCTTTTTATATGTTGTATACCCTAGTCAGCCCTTTGAGCCTTTAGCCGATTTCTTTCTTTTGTCCAGAATTGTATGAACTAAGCTTTATTCCTTTTTTTCATTAGCCTTAAAGTCTATAAGAAGCTCTTAAGCGCTTACAAAGAACAGAAAATGTTTCCCAAAGTGTTAAAGAGTGAAAAGAGTGAAAAGAAAAGAAAAGCAAAGTGAGGAAAGAAAAGATGATGTTGAAGAGGCACTAGTTGTAATTAAATGATAGTGAGGGTACATGAAAACCCTCTGTTTTGTGTCAAGTGTGCCTGATGAAATGGGCTGTATGAAAGTAAACCAGCATGAATGGGAGAAAAAGAGAAAAGAGAGGAACAATGTCCATGAGTCGATGGGAATGAGTTGAAAAGGCGCTTAAGGATGCTAGCGACTATTATCGGCTAATCCAATATATATATATATACTAGATCCATAGCCCAGTTACAACCCATTAAAAGTCCTATTTGATCCTACATTGCATTTCTTTATATTAGTGGAGTAATACACTAAGGGCAAGCCTATGGGTCATGACATGATGCATGTGAATTCTTTTGGGAGAGAGAGTGAAATTAATTTTTATATGCCCCTACTTGCATGTTTGTGTGCTGCACGAACATAAAAGGGGAAGTTTCTTTCGAGTTGTGAGGGTACATGCTTGATGAAAGATTGATTTTCGTGTCGGATTTCTTGATTAGTTGATTTGCATGAGTTTGCCGATATCAAGAATCAATTCTTAAAAGTTTAGGAAGCCTCGATGTATTAAGGTCATTGTCTTGTACGACCAAGCATGTTTTCTTGATGATTTGCAAGAATTGAATAATCGGTATGACCGTAGCGTAAAATATTGCACCATAGTGACGAAGGTTGGGATGTAATTTGCATGAGTTGTGTATGTGTTGTTCGAGCACGAACAAGGATTTAAGTGTGGGGTAAGTGATCTTGGGCAGATTTATATGCCCAAGTGATACTCAAACGTATCATTTTTACCTTGTTTGTTGTGCAATGTGTATATAATATCATGTATTTGGTAATAAAATGCGAATTTATACTAACCAACATGATTAGCATTTGTTTTGCAGGATAATGTGATTTTTAGGAGCTAAAATGCGTGTTGGAACTATGTCGGAGTTGGACTTGGATGCGAGCGTGGAAAAGACCTTGGATGGCACATTTTACACTGGCTCCGCGATGGAGCCGTGCCACGCTGCCATCGCGGTAGCACACTGCCTGGGCAGGAATTAATTAGGCAATTTCCAGTGTGCCTGCACGTCAGTTCCGTGGCACGGAGATAGGCCTCCGCGATGGCCTCCGTGCCACGTTGAGGCCAATTATCCGGACCCTGCAATTTCCAGAGAGGGTCCGCGTCCACGCCGTATCACGGAGGCAGTGCTCCGCGTTGGCCT
The DNA here is from genome assembly GCA_035772735.1 of Datura wrightii. Taxonomy (NCBI): domain Eukaryota; kingdom Viridiplantae; phylum Streptophyta; class Magnoliopsida; order Solanales; family Solanaceae; genus Datura; species Datura wrightii. The sequence continues at coordinate 93,209,455 of JASDFA010000018.1, forward strand.
CCGTGACACGTTGCTTGTTATTCCGGGAAAAATTTCCCACTAGTATAAATAGCACACTTAGGTTTATTTTTAATCAATTTTAGTTTTTAGTTTTTAGACTGAGTTCAGAAGTGGAGAGCAGGAACGTGGGTTTGTGGCAGTTGAAGAATAGAAAAGCTAAGAGTTTTCTTCTCTTCCTTTCTTCTTTCCTTCAATTGTATGCATGATTTACACTCATTTTAGGATGATTAATCCAAGAATGAGTGGCTAATTCCCTTCTTTGCTGAGGTTTTGAACTTGTGTAATGAATTTTGGTGATAATTGATATGGTTTCTTCTTCTTCTTGCATGGTGTTCTATTAATTCTTGTGCTTACTACATTATTGATTGGCCACCATTAATGTATATCTAAAAAGTCCAATTTCACTCGAGAGAGCACGAAATTGGAAAGTTGTGAATTAATGAGGTATTGTTCTTAACTTGATTTGGGAAAATTGGGTTTTGATGTGCTTTCTTGATAGAAATATACTTGAAAGCCGTATTAGTCAATTTAGGAACCGGAATTGTAGCGCTAGGTCATAAATTGCATTTGATCACAGAAATGTAGACGGATGGTTTATGATTCTAATGTGAAATTAAGTACGAAAGTTTTAATTTCTAGGCAAACGTTCTTGGCTAGCAACATGAAGAAGAGGATGACCAAATTATCATGATTATCAAGTTCATTACTCGTTCTTAACCTTGGCATGTGCATATCCATTGTCTAAATTCAAAAGTAAATAGTTGTTATTAATTGTAGTATATAAATAGTTTAGAAACAAAAACTCACTCAACTCTTGGTTGGATTGTTGTTAACATAGTTAGGAATAGAATAGAGGTATAGTAAACTAGGCAGTTTTACATATCTAGAGCAGCCTCCTTGGATCGATACTTGGCTACTTAGCCACTTTATTACTTGTTTGACCACGTGTACTTGCGTGTCGGTTGATAATATTTAATACTAACCGAATCAGCACCGAACAGGGTGCGCCAGTATTGTTTGTGAGGAAGAAAGATGGCTCGCTCCGAATGTGCATAGACTATCGGCAGCTAAATAAAGTTACAGTAAAGAACAAGTACCCGCTTCCCAGAATTGATGACCTATTTGATCAGTTGCAGGGAGCCAGATACTTCTCTAAGATTGACTTGCGATCCGGATATCACCAGGTCCGAGTACGTGAGAGAGATATCCCTAAGACAGCGTTTAGGACCCGATATGGACATTTTGAATTTCTAGTTATGTCCTTCGGGTTAACGAATGCCCCAGCAGTCTTTATGGACCTGATGAACAGTATTTTCAGACCTTTCCTGGACTTGTCCGTGATAGTATTCATTGATGATATTCTGGTGTATTCTTGCTCTGAAGCAGATCACCGGACTCATTTGCGGACAGTGCTCCAGATTCTCAGGGACCGCCAGTTGTATGCTAAATTTTCGAAGTGTGAATTCTGGCTTAACTCAGTGGCCTTTTTAGGACATATTGTCTCAGACGCTGGTATACAGGTAGACAAGCAGAAGATAGAAGCAGTTAAGTCATGGCCTAGGCCTACCACTCCGACGGAAGTTCGTAGCTTTCTAGGGTTGGCAGGATATTATAGGAGGTTCGTTGAGGGGTTCTCGACCATTGCAACACCTCTAACTAAATTGACACAGAAAGCAACAAAGTTTCAGTGGACGGAGGCATGCGAGCAGAGCTTTCAGGAACTGAAAGACAGATTAACCTCCGCCCCAGTATTAGCATTGCCGGAAGGCACGGAAGGTTACTCAGTCTATTGCGATGCGTCAGGTGTCAGGTTGGGCTGTGTGTTGATGCAACATGGTAGAGTAATTGCATATGCTTCCAGACAGCTGAAGAAGCACGAAAAGAATTACCCTACCCATGACCTGGAATTGGCCGCAGTAATTCATGCCTTGAAGATGTGGAGGCATTACCTGTACGGCGTCCATGTTGATATTTACACAGATCATAAGAGCTTACAGTACATTTTCACTCAGAGGGAGTTGAATCTGCGGCAACGCCGCTGGTTAGAACTGTTAAAAGACTATGATGTGAATATTCTATACCACCCCGGAAAAGCTAATGTTGTAGCAGATGCCCTGAGCCGAAAGTCAATGGGGAGTTTAGCGTATTTGCGACCTGAGAAGCAGAAGTTAGCTAAAGAAATTCATCAGTTAGCTGGTCTAGCCGTTCGAGTAATGGAAACAGAAAATAATAAAGCAGTAATTCAGAATTCTGCCGTGTCATCATTAGTTACAGAGGTAAAAGAACGACACTACGAGGATCCCGATTTAGTCCAGCTCAGAGATAGAATTCAGAAAGGTAAGGAGCCAGATTTTTAGATAACCGGGGATGATGTGCTACGCTGTAAGGGCCGCCTCTGTGTCCCGAATATTTCAGGACTTTGTGGGCAGATTATGCATGAGGTACACTACGCTCACTATTCCCTTCACCCAGGGGCGACGAAAATGTACCACGACATCAGAGACATCTACTGGTGGCCAGGTATGAAAGCTGAGATAGCTGAATTTGTATCTAGATGTTCTAATTGTCAGCAGGTGAAAGCAGAGCACCAGAAACCGGGCGGTTTGACGCAAGAGATAATGATACCTATGTGGAAATGGGAAGCGATAAACATGGATTTTGTAACAGGGTTACCCCGTACTAGACGTAGAAATGATTCCGTTTGGGTAATAGTTGACAGGCTGACAAAATCAGCTCATTTCCTGCCAGTGAGGGCTACCTTCTCAGCTGAGGATTATGCCGAATTATATATCAGAGAAATAGTTAGATTGCATGGAGTGCCGGTATCTATCATTTCAGATAGGGGAGCACAGTTTACAGCTAGATTCTGGCAGTCGTTTCAGAAAGGTTTGGGGATGCAGATTAACTTGAGCACAACATTCCATCCTCAAACAGATGGGCAGGCGGAACGTACAATTCAGACACTCGAATATATGCTACGAGCGTGTGTGCTAGATTTTGGAGGTAGCTAGGATGAACATCTTTCGTTAATTGAATTTGCTTATAATAACAGCTACCATTCAACTATTCAGATGGCGCCTTTCGAGGCATTATACGGGCGAAAATGTAGATCGCCGGTGGGCTGGTTTGAAATAGGAGAATCAGCATTAGTCGGCCCAGACCTTGTTCGGTAGTCCGAGGAAAAGATAAAGCTTATCCGAGAACGTTTACTGACTGCTCAGAGTCGCCAGAAGTCTTATGCAGATATGCGGCGTAGAAATCTAGAATTTTCGGTAAATGACTGGGTATATCTAAAAGTGTCCCCGATGAAAGGGGTAATGAGGTTTGGCAAAAAAGGCAAGCTTAGCCCAAGATTCATTGGGCCATATCAGATTCGGCGAAGAATAGGCCGAGTTGCATACGAGTTGAACTTGCCTCCAGAATTAGCATCTGTTCACCCAGTATTCCATGTTTCTATGTTAAGGAAGTTCGTAGGGGACCCTTCTACAGTAACTCCGGTTCAAGATGTCCAGGTCACAGAAGAGTTAGCATACGAAGAGGTTCCCGTAGCTATCTTAGACAGGCAGATTCGTAGGTTAAGGACTAAAGATGTTGCATCTGTTAAAGTGTTGTGGCGTAACAGAAATCGTGAGGAAATGACGTGGGAGGCTGAAGAAGATATGAAAACCAGATACCCTCACCTATTTCAGGCCTAGTCAGGCGACAGGTATGTCCGTACTATTACTTATGCAGTACTTTATGGTTATATGTTGGTAAATGATAGAGGAAGATTGATATCTAGTTATCCAGTGAATCTTAGAATATTGTGTGCAGTGCCTGTGTTGGACTTTTCTGCATTTCAGGTTTTTGCGATAGTCCATATTACAGGGGAAACTCTGCCGAAATTTTTCTAGAAAATAAAGTAAGTAGTCCTCTAGATAACAGTGTACATTCGAGGACGAATGTTCTTAAGGGGGGAGAATGTTATACCCCGTGGAATTTCCGGCACCTAGATGACCTATTCGCATGTTAGTTAAGCATATTAGAAGGCCATACGTGCTAGAGAAAGGCCGGGAAAAAGATCGGACGAGAAACCCGCCGAACCATCGCGGGAGGAGCCGAAGCAGAGCCCCTCCACGATGGCAGCGTGTCACGGAGGTGAGGCCTCCGCGATGGCTCCGTGACACGTTGCCCAGGTTCAGGACCAAGTATATAAGCCCCACTTTGGTTTAATTTCATTTAACCAAAGGAAATTTCAGAAAAAAAAACAGAGGCTTCGACAGAGAGAAGTAAGGACGAAGGAAATTATATAATTTTCATCCGATTACGCTGCTAAACGCTGCCCAAACTCAAATTAATCCCAGGTACCGAAGTATTTAGCAGCAGAGAGCATTCCTACGGATTCCGTTTCGTAAAATACGGCCGACGAATCGTCGAGCCACCGAGCTAAGGTAAGTGGAATTGCTCTAAATTAGTGTCTATGCGTTCCTAGCTGTGAAGTGAATGTTTCTCCCTTCTGGCCCGCTGAAAAATAGCAAGTTTTCGACCGTCTTTCGATAAGCCTAAGTTTAGGCTATAAATTATATCGAAAGTAATGTTGCTCTTTACAATAAAGCTGTATTTAGTATTAATCGACGTATTTATGAATACAGTTGGGAGAAAATAGTTGAAGTACCAGTCGAGCCTCGTCCGACGGACGAATAGTTCAAGAATAAGGTACGTAAAGCTCGTTCCCTCGGCAAGTTAAGTAATATTGAGACAGTATAGTAATTCACAGGTCAGTAGAATGTTTAGAAGTTAAGTATTGCGTTATTGTGAATGTTGATACAGCATTAGAAGTATTAAATTACAACTTGTGTAAGACTTACTAGTACGATATAGATTTCAGCATAAGTGTTAGAAACTGCACAGCATGCTCAGTATGTGATGTAATACGAAATGTTAAGATATTGTTGTATTCAGTTGAAACCCCGCAAAGCAATGCGGTATCCGTAAGGCACTTCAGAAACAGAACAGTAGGCTAAAATGAAGTTTAGAAAGCATGTTAGGAATAGGAAATCATGTTAATACAGAAACTCAGTAAACAGCCTAGTTTTAGCCGAAACACTATTTTGTATAGCATTTGCCCCAGTACAGTTTGGCAACAGGCCATATTTATATATATACATTTACCAGCCTCAGCATGTATTAAATACGTACAGATTGCTATTACTAGTCCAGCATGTAATATATACGATACCTTACCCCTGTTAGCCTTAGCATGTGAGATACGCAGATAACATGACTAGTTGAGACCGTTGTATTGTTTGGGGTTGGATTACCCAGCATCCATGACCGCCCCAGGGTTAATAGCTGTATCGACTCGTCCGCCAGAGGACGAGGACACGTCACTCTACGGAGTGGTATGCTGTCCCGCAAGGGGACGAAGATGGGATGCCAGTTTCCCCATATTGTGCCTTGGTCGGCCCTTATACACCCCCGTCGAGCGGGTACGCCCGGGGTGTTGATTAGGAGTCCTTTGGACTCAGGTACAGTTATAGTCAGGGGCTCAGCGAGCCCAAGTGCATACCCAGGGGACCGGCAGGATGCTTACAGCCATTATAGGAGATGGGATGACCGGGGTAGGGGTATAGATTCTGTGCTGGTTGTACCTCCCGGCTTATGGGGGCCGGGTAAGGTTTGTGTATGCCATGTTATATTATGTTTGTTATGTCATATCGCATTAGATACTGGTAGATTAGTAGTAGAATGATACGTCTCCAGATATGACTCCTACTCCCTCCAGCATGATTAAGAACAGGTACGATTTACACCATCAGACAGTTAATCTAGTTCTTCCTGTTTCAGTTTCATCAGTTATGTTATTGATTTCAGTTATTGCTTTACATACTCAGTACCAGCGGTACTGACGCCCGGTGGGGCGCTGCATTACTTGCCTGCAGGTACTCGTAGACGAGCAGGCGATACTACGTGATTCCTGTCAGCGGTCGGGTATTCAGCTCCTGTCCTCCGGAGGCTGAATTTCAGAGGTGTATTTCATGTTCCTTTTTGTTGTATAGTACGGGTAGGTCGGGGCCCTGTCCCGATTAGTTCTATTGCTATTCTTAGAGGCTTGCAGTCTGTATATATACTCCCTGTGGTCAGATGAGCCGGTCGTGTGAGGCCGTGCAGTTGTCTAGCTGTTAGAACTCTTTCTTTTTATTATGTTGGCCGTGTGGGGCCATAGTTTGCTAGTAGTGGTGACCTTGCCGGTCACGTAGTTTTTTTTTGTGCTTTATGATTGAGTTGCAGATAACTAGACAGCATGGTGGCCTTGTCGTCCCGCATAGGTTTCCCTGAGTTGATATGTTTCTGGTCAGCTGTTGGTACAGGTACAGGAGGCTATAGGCCAATGGGCCGGGGGCTGTGTTTACAACCGTTATATAGCCCTTTGTTTCCAGAAATATGAGTTAGAGCCAGCCAGGCACCAGAGGTGCCCAAGCCTAGCAGTCTAGCAGTTCAGGTCCCAGTAGGGCACCAGGTGCCAGTCATACCTCCCAAGGCGGGGTGTGACAATAACACATAAATATATTAAAAATAAACTCATTAGTCTATTAACTCGTGTGAGCGCATGAACTGCCCGGTACCCATGCCCATGACCATATTCCAGTCCTTTATTTGGGGCATACCTTAGAAGTAGACCTTAGGGTTTCCCATTAAGATAGAAACCTAATGGTCTAGGTTCAAAACTATTTGTACCCACGAAATTTCACATTATGGTGATTTCATTACCTCCTTTCTATTTTCTTCCGATTACATTCGTCTCATAGATACTTACTGATTATAATCTATCTAATAGTGATTAACATGGAAATTCTTCCTACTCATCATTGACACATCAAGCACATACACGTATACGATTTGCTAATCAAAGTATAACACATAGGTAAGTCATAGCTTACCTGGGCACCAAGCTATCATTGAGAAGTTCCCAGTTGTGTGCTCACCTCAAGTTTCGAATTCTTGCAGAAAATTATCGCGGCGAAGGGTGAAGTCTTTGTCTCCTCTGGTCTCTTTGTTGGAAATCCTAATTTCTATTCCTGGGTGTTTTTATTCACCAACCCTTATGAAAATAGGTTTCACATCCCAACCTGGATAGAATTACGGAGTTCTGGTTGGCATCGCCTGCTGCAGCGAGGGGACTTCCACTGCAGCGGTCCCGTTATAGCAGAAACAGTTCGCCACGGCAGCCCTACCCTAGGGCCACCTGATTTTAACTTAGCCCATTCAAAATTGTCCGTCACATAATTCTTTAATTCTAGGGACTTATAGGCTTGTAAAAATTTTAAATTTACCCATGCTTAGGCCGTTAGGGTGCTATAACGATCGGACGGATCATTACAATGACGAGGGTATATATGCACCATTTTTTAACAAGGGGCATATCCACTCTAAATCGCAAAGTCGAGGGGTATATTTTCCCATTTACCCTCTTTTCAATTTGATTAACTCTTGAAATCAATAATAAATATCTTAGAATATAGAAAAGTAGGAGAAGGTTTTATACTTTACAAAACCTATAAATCGACAATATTGATGTCGAGTTAAAGAAGGATTCCATACTTAGCCGTTGAACTTGAAGAACTACTAAAAAATAATAAAGAGAAATTTGTTGCATCCAAATAATAAAATAAAGAACCGCATAATTATTGTTAACATTGAAGAGGTGGAGAAAATTTTAGATTTGGAAGAATAAAGGTGGAAGTAAAATCATGAAAAGTGTTTAAAATTTTATTTTAAGAAAAGGTATTTTGGAGATTACATAAAAATATTAGGGATAAAATTGTAAATAGCTTTGTCAAACCAAAATTGTTTATAAGCTATAAAATCATAAGTTGGGGTTGACCAAGTTATGGCTTATGACTTATTTTGACTTATAGGCATTTGACTTATAAACACTTTCAGTATTTGCCAAATGCATAGATAAGTCAAAAAGTATTTATAAGCTAGTTTGACCAGCTTATAAACTTAGCCAAACACCCTCTATATCGTATATATATTATATTCATACTCGTTACGTAAGAAAAGCTAAATTGAAAGGAAAAAGTGTGGAAGATGAACAAGCGAATTATTTAGATAATCTTTAAAAAAACATACATATTTAATATATATATATATATATATATATATATAGTTTTACGCCGAGTATACTTAGTATTATTATATTATTAATATGTATATTATATGGTCATATTCATACAATAAGTTTTAAAATATATATTGATACAGAGAAGAGATTGAGATTTCTAAGAAAACTAATATAGAAAAGAAAGAAATTCTTGAAATTTTTGGGAAAGCTAATATGGAAAAGAAAGAGGAATTCAAGGATAGATATTTCCGAAATATAAAAATTGTACATAATATAATTAAAAAGTTAAAAATCTAAAATAATTATATTTTTATAATTTTTAGAAAATAATTATAACTTTTATAAACAATTGTATTTATGTAACTTTTTCCATAAAAAAAATGCTGCAAAGAAATACAAAAACTAAAAATTAAATATGTTTTATCGAGTAATGAAATTTGGCTGGGGAAAGGTTAGGTTAAATAATGAAAGGTTGGATAAAAATGTGGGTAGGTATTTTTGGGCATGGGGCGGGTAGTTTTAGGCTTTATGGATAGTTTAATAGGTGGATTAAATAAGTGATTTGACCCATATAAATAGGCCACGTGTACAATCTGGTATTGAAAAATAAGCTATTAGGTCTGTTAAAAAATAATTACGTGAATGACCCCTTTGAGTAACGACAGTGACATAAATGAGCGTAACTATTAACGAATGACATAGATGAGCCTTTTCCTAAAGTTCGATATCATATATGAGTTTTGATAAATTTTTTAAAATTTAAATTTAATGCCTACGATTTTTGAATTTAAATTCAATAACAATTAAATATTAAATTCAATAACAATTAAATATTTTTATTTTTATTTAAGGAAGGTATTTTATTTTAAACCTATTTTCTTTTAAATTGAAAGTTACCAACACCTAGTACAATTCCAATACTTTTCACCCTTTTCACGTTCTCCGATAAAAAGGTGGCAATTGCCGATTTTAAAATTTCTACACAAAAAAAAGTGGAAGCAGATATGTTTTAGTAGAAGTTATTCTGCTTTTAATTTTGCAACAAGAGGTATTCTCAATTCCTTTTTCCTTTCACTTTCCGTTTACTTTATTTTCATTATCTGAAAACAAATCTGTAGAGTTAGAATTTCTTTATCCTACTTTTGTATGTATCGATTCCTTTTTTCTTTCTCTTCTCTTTTGTTTCATTTTCTTCCTATTGTCAGTTTTAATTCCTTTTTGCTATCCTTTTTTGGGTGACTTGATAGTTCTAATTTATTTCTTCTCTTGTTTGGGGTAATGGTTCGTACATGAAAGAATTTATAATTGACTATTGTTTACTAACTTATATTATTGATTTTGAAGCCTTTGAAAAGAAGATACTAGGTAAATTATGGCATTTGTATTTGATATTTGTTGATTTGAATTTGGATTGAGAAAATTAGGTCAGTCGATCAGATGTCTCAATTATCACTATTAAACAAAACATGGTCAATTTTCTATAAAAGGGGGTCAATTTTGTTATAAGACACTCAAACATACGTGTTAAAGGAGCTAAAAATATGATAGCTGCTTTGATTAATTGGTGATTATTGAATTAGGATCTGAATTAATTATTCAAGAATAAAGAGTTGTTTTAAGTATTTTGAATTCTTAACTAATTAAACAAACATAAAGCTAAATTTAACAACAACAACTGTTGTTGTTGTTGCAACAATTGTTGTTTTTGTTGCAACAATTGTTGTTATTGTTGTCGTTGTCGTCGTCGTTGTTGTTGTTGTTGTTGTTGTTGTTGTTGTTGTTGTTGTTGTTGTAAATAGGCTAGGGAAGGAATAGAAAGTGCTGTGTAATTTTTTTAATTGTGAAACTGGTGAATTTCGGATAGTTATTGGTTCGGGGACTGCTGCAGCGAAGGGATTCCCACTGTAGTGATACCGTGGTGACGGTCGGGCTCCCACTGTGGAGAATTTAGGATGTAACCGTTGGAACTGCCGCAGCAACGCTATGACCGCTGCAACGGAAATGTGACCGCTACAGCGTATGACAAAAATAAGAAAGTGGGTTTTAAGTGAGAATTACGGGTTTTACCCCATTATTCTCAAAATCACGATCAGAAGGTCTAGAGAACGGAAAAGCCCTCCAGAGAAGTGAATTCTTCACCAAGGTAAGATTTTTAAATTATTTATCTCTATATGAGTAATGTTGATCCTAGAATCCTTATAGACCTCTAATGGTGGAATTTTGGGAGGGAAAAGACCCTAGATAGTTAGACTAGGGCTGAATTATGGGAAGATTATGGCATGGTTAGACTTGATAATTAGGAATATTGATCACTCCACTAGGATTATTGTTGAAAATAAACATTATGCGAGAATTGGAACCTAGAACTTAGTAGTATTAGGGTTCACTTTCGAAAGTGCCCAAAAAGGGAGAGTTTGATCTTCTAAAACCCTTAATTCGAAGAGTGAGTAATGAATTACTATTTGTTTTGTTGTAGATTACGAGCATTCCAAAGCTGTGAGAAAGGACAAGGCTCTGTTGGAGTAAGTGATTCTTTATGTCCAAAATTGAGGTAGGTTATGATTAGAGGGTTAGACCCTGCGTAATGGCTTATATTCTTATGTAATGACTGTATTTAATTGGTCTTCACACTTTCCTTGCTATGAGCGTTTTATGTGAATAAATGAGAATTATCATATTGATATGATATAAATATAATCTATTATTGAGATCATATGAAAGTGTGTAATGAACTTTGTTTTATGAATCTATCATGTGAATTGAGTGTTGTATTTGAGCAAGTGAGGGAGTGAAGCGTAGACTTCGATTAATTGATATGTATATATGATTTCGATTATGCAATGCACCCTGTTGCAATAAAAGGATAAGAATGGCTTAAGTATTAACTGTTTTTCTGAAAAGAGAGGCTCGAGCCTGAGGAGAGTATCCGGGTGAGCGAATATTATTATTGAATGGCTCGTGTTTGAGGAGAGCATCTGAAAGAGCATATGAGTGGGAGCGGGTACCAGGTCGATACGGTACATGAATTTCTAGAGACCCCTGCAGGTCATGACTGGAAGGGTAGAAATAAGATCCTCTGGCATGTGTATACACTGATTGTGCGGTTGGGTGTTTATGGTGAGATGGCAGAGGTGTGTGCCTGTCATGTCATCTTTGGTTTCTATGTTATGTTCGTTATGTTATGTTGTGTTGTTATTCTATGCAAATGATATGTATGAAAAATATGCTAAGAGATTGTATCAATTACAGTATGTTATATGATTTTGAATAATGAAGAAACATGGCTTTAATTCTAAGTGTGACTTGTCACAATGTCGGAACTTGAGTGGATTTTGCTGTAATTCCTGTTGAACTTGCAAGTAATACTTGGTGATGTTAATTATTGTCCGTTAGTATGCTTATTTAAGAGATATTGGTGGAATATGTGAATGATGAAACTGATGAGCTAAAGAACTGGGAAGTGCAGCATAGTCGAGCTACTGCCTAAGGTAGTACCGCTGCAGCGGAACCCTTTCTGCTGTGGTAAGACCACTGCAGTGAACGACCCAATCCAGTGAGCAAGCCGACTGTTTCTTGAGTAGAGCAAGTGTGTCTGAAAACGTTATGTATGTTCTTTTTATGCTGGAGACTGGTCTTGTATTGTTATTACTGTGTATATTTATTATTATTTAGGGTCGGCGATTGATGCCTACCAGTATTGTGTTTTGTACTGACCCTACACCTGCACTTCTTTTCTGAGTGCAGAACTTGATCTAGGAAGTTCCTCACGTCCTCACCTATAAAGCAACAACATATTTTGAGAGGTGAGTTGACGAAGGAGGAAATACCACTCTCCCGTCAAGGATGTCTTTCTTTTTCCACACATTTGATTTTTCTTTTATGATTTAGACTTAACATTTATTAAAGTTGTAAGGAGAAGTCTGGTGCAATGACGATCAGGTCTTGGGTTTCGTATTGAAATTTGTTTAAAATTGGTTGGTCTTGATTATTAATTTAGTTTGTTTTATCTTGGTAAAAGTTTTCTTTATGAATGATCAATTTCAGGGTAACGTTTGAGAATCGTTGGTTCGCCCACTAGGGGAATTAGTGTGGGTGCCAATTACGGTCATTTGGATCATGACAAAGTTGGTATCCGAGCTCTAAGTTCGTTGATCTCATTGCACTAAAATGGGTCTAGTAGAGTCTCACGGATCGGTGCGGAGACGTCCATAACTTATCTCTAAGAGGCTGCAGGACTTTAGGAAAACTCCCTTCTTCTTTCCTTTCATGTGATTACTTGATTCCAATTGGTATCTGGTGATCCAAATTGTTATCTAACAACTCTTCTTTCTTTCCTTCTCATATGGTGAGAACATGAGCCAGGGGCAACAGAGATGCAACACCCGAGCGAGCAGTGGCAGCTGCAGTTTGCAGCAAAGGAAGGGGTAGAGGCCGTGGAAGGAGACCCACTACTAGTAGAGGAGGGGATCGTGCTCCTGCTCCAGTCAGGGAGAGTTCTGCATCTCCTGTGCCACAGCAGTACAGGAGCGGGTCTCTGTTGAGGTTGAGGTTCCGACACAGGGAGAAGCTCCTATCGCACCAGCATCCTTTGAGGTTCTAGCTCAGGTTCTCAATCTTTTGAGTGGCCTTGTGAGCACTGGGAAAGTGCCAGTAACTCCAATGTGGCAGCAATCAGGGTTATAACATGCAGCTGCTGTGGCTCCTCGAAGCAATGACATATCAGAAGCTGTCATATTCTCGAGAGCGGTAGTGGGATCGATTATGACAGGAGAGGAGTATAACTTGTTTTGGAGGTTCGCCAAGATGAAGACTCCCACTTTCTATGGAACTGAGGCGGAGGATGCCTATGCGTTCATCATTGATTGTCATGAGAGGCTCCATAAGATGGGGGCGGTAGAGAAGTATGGTGTAGAGTTCTTCACTTTTCAGTTAATGGGGGATGCTAAGCTCTGGTGGAGAGCTTTTGTAAAGTGTAGACTAGTAGGGTCACCTCCATTGACTTGGACCCAATTCTACTCCACGTTTCTGGAGAAAGATGTTCCCAGCACTCTGAGGGACAGGAGACGGGATGAGTTCACCACCATTGAGCAGGGGAGCTCATTTGTTATTTTATACGAGGCTCGATTTCACTCACTGTCCAGGTATGCTCTATCCTTACTGCCCACCGAAGAGGTGAGGATTAGGTGGTTTGTTAAAGGCCTAAATGTGGGTCTCCAGTTATCAGCTCTGCAAATGGTCTCATCAAGTAAGACAATTTAGGAGGTGGTAGAGTATGTGAAGTCATTTGAAGGGGTGAGACAGAAGGATTATGTAAGGAATGCCATGAAGAAGGCTCGGAGTGTGGGTTCTTTCAGTGGTTCTTATGCGAAGGGTCCTATATCACAGGGTTTCTCTGGGCGCCTTTTTCAGTCCTCTATGCAGGTGTCATTCGGAGGTCCGCCAGGGACAGCTCCGCGACCGTTAGGTGCAGTCGGGGGTACAAATGGTTCATTCCGATTTCACGGCTTGTCCTGTTTCTTCTGTTCTGGCTCAGAAGCTCTTTATTGAGAAGGTCTGTCATGAGTGCGGTGAGTATGACCACATCTGCAGGTGTTTCCCTAGGTTCGGATAGGGCGGGCAGATTGTCCCTCACCCAGCTCCTCTAGCTCCGACCCCTGTTGGGAGAGGAGGTAGTGCATTCAGTCGGATCATCCATGTAATGCCCCAGAAACCCTAAGATTAGACCCGAGAGTTGAAATGCAGAAAACAGAAATTTCTGCAGCAGGCCACAGGACAAGTTGTCCAGTGATCTGTCAGGATGACCACGAGTCATTAGGTGACTAGTGGTGAGGTGCTTGAATTATGTTGGAAATTCTAGTTTTTGGGTCACCACGGACATGACCACAAGTTGTGGTCAGCACCACAACTCGTTGAGCCAGTCGTGGTCAAGGATGAGGTGAAGGAAGATGAGAATGGGCAGTGTTGGTGACGGGCCATCACCACGACTCATTGGGAGCACCACGAGTTGTGGTGTCCCTCGTGATGAGCCCCATGTAAAATTGTGGCAGTGTACTCAACGACTGGTGGCCATGAATCGTGTCCTTAGACAACGACTCGTCCAATCCATCATTGGGACGGGCAGTCTATTTTTCCCTGCGAGTTGATTAAGAGTTTTTCGCAATTCCTATGTTCCTAAGGCCTAAAATACATCATTTTAAGGTCAAAATAGAGTGTATTAAGATGGGTTAAGTCATTCTAGCCTATTCAAAACTCATGCATGCAAGTTTGAGGGCTTAGAGAGTGATCAAGCATAGTTCATTAAGGTTCTTCCTCAGTTCTTCTTCAATTTCCTTTGGGTGATCAAGGAAGTGAGTAGAATCAACTTACCCAGGTATGTGAGGCTATGAATGAGTGTTTCTTTCACTCTCAGACCCTAAACTCTTCTCAAATTTTATGAATTCCAATTCTAAAAGTCAAGTTTCATGATCAATGAAATTTATGTTAATTCTTCTGAAATTCGATATGATCTAGAGATGGGTCAATCTCTCTCATGTATTAAATAATAGTTTATGATCTATGGGTATATTTTATGACTATTTTGAAGATAAATTGATAGATTTGAGTTTAAATCCAATTATGTCCAATTATGCATGTTCTTATGAAAAGTTAAGTTATGAATTCACTATGATCTTGATCTAGATTAGCCCAACTATGATTTATTCTTTACGATGTGATTTCTCTAAAATACTTATCATGGATTTATGAGATATCAAGTATATACATATTTACAAGTGTGCATGAGTTTCATGATTTATGGATTTATGATTTTGACCGACTCACGAGCCTTATTTCATAGCTAGTTCACGTATTTCAAGCATGCTTATGATTATCATGATTTTTACTAGCCCATGAATCTCATGTATATTATCCTATGAGTACTATATATATTTTGAGAGTAGTATTCAACACCGAGTAGACCCGGAGTCCAAACATATCCCGAGTCTCAAAACTACGCACCAACTTAGACATGATGGGACCTTCCTTGCAACTGTCCCTTTTTCCCAAGTAGGCCTTTCATGAGTGATATCATGCTATTTTCATGGTTCTACCCTTGGTAAGGTATGAACACCCTCCCGACTAGGGGTTTACATGTCGGGCTTTATGTGTGCTCATATGAGGTATGTCAGTTATAAGAATCTCCCACTATTCCTCATGATTTATACATGATTATGATTATGTACTTTGGCTCTAGTCATGTTCAATAAGCTTTTCTCTTATGATTACGATTATGATTGATTTACGAATGTTTTGAAAATATTGAGCATTATGTTTACATTATGATATTTATGTTATGATCATGTCGTCCTACTCTTATGAACTCTTATGTATTTTAACTGTCCGTTTTACTTACCTTGCATACTCGGTACATTCCAAGTACTGACCGCATACTCGATGTTGTATCATTTCATCATACAGGCTCCGATATTCAGACTCAACCCTGTCACTAGCCAGTTCCGGAGTTAGTATCCAGTCTCTATTGGTGAGTCCTTATCTGTCGATGGTCCTTTTCTATTCAGTTATGCTTACGTATTTTCAGTTTCAGGCCTAGAGAGTCAGTTGGGGTCTTGTACCATCAACTCATCAATATTAGTAGCTTTTCAGACATGGTGTATAATTAGCTTCAAATTTGTGTATGTATTCTGATGTTATGTTATATTAGACTTCTGCTGGTTTATTATGTTGATTTTCCACTTTTATTAATTATGTTAGATGTATATTCATGCCATGGATTGACTTGGAGTCTCTCAAGGCTCCTTTTCCCGTTTCTCAATCCGGGCCCATGTTCGGGTCATGACAGTCCATAGCTGAAATAAGGTAGTCAGTCAGTCGTTAGAGGTAGAGCTCAGCAGGGTAGAGAACGTGCTCAGGTGGGTAAGGGTGACATCCAAGCAGGTAGAGGGGTGGACAGCCCAACCGGGGTGGTTCTCAGGCGGGTAATCAGGCCCATTTTTATGTTTTTCCTAGTAAACCAGAGGCAGAGGATTCAGACGCTGTTATTATAAGTATGATCTTTGTGTCCGATCAAATGGCTATTGCGTTGTTTGATCCGGGCTCTATATTTTCTTATGTGTTTGCTTATTTTGTATTGGGTTTGAATCTTGTTTATGATGTACTTGATACTCCTATCCATGTGTCTACTCCTGTTGGAAATTCTGTGTTGGTGGATAGGGTTGTTCGTGATTGCATTATTGATTTCATGGGGTTTGACACTTTGGCAGACTTAGAGATCTTAGACATTGTCGATTTTGATATAATTTTGAGAATGAGATGGTTGTCCCCTTACCATGCCATTCTAGATTATCATGCTAAGACCGTCACTATATTGGGGCCAGGGGCATCTAGGTTGGAGTTGAAAGGGAATTGTAGCCCCGCTCCTAAAAAATTCATTTATTATATTCGTGCCTGTAAGTTGATAGAGCGGGGTTGTTCAGCGTCTCTGACGCATATTCGGACACTAGTTTAGAGGGTCCTTCCATAGAGTCGGTCCCGTTTGTTTGTGAGTTTTTTGAGGTATTCCCTGTAGATTTATCTGGCATACCGTCGGACCGTGACATAGATTTCTATATAGACTTGGAACTAGGTACCGGCCCATTTCTATTCCTCCATATTGAATGGCACCAGTTGAGTTGAAAGAACTCAAGGAGCAGTTGTAGGAGTTGCTTAGTTGAGAATTCATCAGACCGAGTGAATTAGTGTGGGTGTCGGGTCGTGACATCATCATCATCATCATCATCATTATTATTATTATTATTATTATTATTATTATTATTATTATTATTATTACTACTACTACTACTACTACTATTATTATTACTACTATTACTATTACTATTATTATTATTACTATTACTATTACTATTATTACTATTACTACTATTATTAAATATTACTATTATTATTATTATCATTATTATTATTATTGTTATTATTATTATTATTACGAAGACAAAGTTGACTGCCTTTATAATTTTTAATTTTAAATTAATAGTGATTACTTAATTTTATAATCTATATTTCGAAATCCTGGGCAAATTGTTTCTTCAATGCTACCTTTATCATAATAACAAAACAAATTGTGAGCAAATTGATTCAAATCAATTTTTTTCTTCAATTACAGCAAAAGAAAAGAAGTTTTCCTAAAATAAACTACCCACACCCACCCATGAGGCCATGAACACCGCAACTGCACATTGTTGTGCACGTTCCCTATTTTCACATCTGCACAAACTCACCATAAGTGCACGTCCCCCACTTCTTTTTCGCAAACATATATTTATAAATGACCCGGAGAGAAAAAATATAAAGAAGACAATCGTGAAAAGAAAAAACAGTATTATTTTCTTTATTCGCTCATCTTATCCCTTTAACTACATAGCCGCTTAGCATCATCACTGTTCGCCATCTATTTCTTCACAGATCCGAGTGAGTTGTGTTTCTGTTCCAGGTCACTGGCTGAGCTTTATTCAAGAGTTCAATTGTTAGGTCTTATTTAAGGATATATAAAAATTGTTGTTGTTTACAATTAACATTACATTCATCTTTTGTTACAAATGTAACTAAGGACTTTGGAGTTTCCATAGATATGATGTATATAAATATCTCCCAAATATGATGAATATTTGAAAAGTGAACTAGTATAATAGAAAATCGAAAAAATATAAAGTTATTTTACCAAATCATATGTGCTAGGAATGACCATGATTATATATGAATATACAAAAGTTATTTTTGAACATTCACTATCTCAATAGTAATGCTTAAATAAAAAATTATTTTGTATTATGTTATTTTATTTACCTTTATAATTTTTTCTCTTTGGTATACTAGCTTATATGACTATTATGATTGCATGTATATCTTTCTTTTATATATATATATATATATAATATGGCTTGGTATAGAAGAGGTGAGGTGGCACCTCTCTGTGACCTTCACTGGGAATTATCTTTGTTCTCTTTTTTTTTTATAGGTTTTTTCTTGAAATTTTATTTACACAATCTAATAACTAAATGCTTTTAAAAATTGACACAAAATAAATGATCTGCTAAAGCCTATTTATTACCTGATTAATATTTTATAATGACGTTTAAGGCCTTAACCTTTCCAATAAAGCCTGGGTAACACATGTCTGGCTTAAGGACGCCAAACCCGGGTATGAGTTAAAGTCAATTGAATGGATGGGCTCCTATTCAAACGCTCTATATTTCTGAGCAGCAGGCGCTCTATTCCTGAGCAGCAGTCAATTGGTTTCACCTTCTCCAGCTTCATCATATGTTACTCCAATGTGTTTTAATGTTGTATTAATTGTAATTTTGAGCATCTGTGAATTCACCCTCATTAATCCCTTCTTTCATCTGAGCAGTTTCATCCCAATAGTTGAAAAGGTACGAATTCATCCTCATTAATCTCTTCTTTCATCTTATCATTTGTAACAACAATGTCTTTTAATGTGTACAAATAGCTGAATAATAACACTGCTAATTTATTTTAGTGCCTTTTCATACTCTCTTTCTCTCCCCATATATACATTGGAAGTGTATCTTCTCCATGTTGTAGTTTGCTTTGTCTGTATAGGTTTTAATTGAATTTTTATAATGACATATTCTTTTCTTTCATATTTGGTTATTGCTAAAGATGATTTCATTATAAGGGTTAGACTTTGTAGAATGTGGGACGTCATTAATCCAAAGAAAAACGGCGAGTTGATCAGTATGGATATGATATTTATTGATGAAAATGTACCTTACTACATTGACTCATATTTTTAACTACAAATTTTTCATTTGAACTTTTAATTCTCTATTCACTTATGGCTTTCTTCTATAGGAAAATTTGATGCATGGTATAATTAGGAAAAATCAAGTTAACAGGTTCAAAGACAAGTTGAGTAAAGGGTCTCTATATATCATCAAGAACATCAAAGTTGTTGAAAGCATTGGTGGATATAGGCTTGTTGAAAATATATTGAAAATTATTTTCTTTGCCTCAACTGCGATCAAGAATATATCTGAAGACATTGTTGATATTCCTATAAACGAATTTCAATTTGCTAAATCAGATATGATTAACTCAATGGTGAACAACAATACTGTGTTATCAGGTTTGTATACTTTTTATTACCAATTTTATTGATAATGTGTTAATCAGGTCTATATACTTATAATTACTAATATTTTAAAAAAATTATTTAAACCTCAACTTTATTCCTAGATGAAATACTTCTTCCTCCATTTGTAGATGTGGTTGGTTGTTTATATGGAGTTGGTGATATGAAGAGCGCTGGATCGAAATGAAAAAAAAAGGGACATCCAAGTTGTTACTGATTAGTAAGCCACTCATCTGATTCTAAGTAGCTTTAGTTTGTTATCAACCTAAATGTGAGTTAGAGTTCGATTTAAACATTATAATTCTGGAAACTCTTAGGCTCCAGTGAATGGAAGGCTAAAATCTTGAACTCATAAGTTTCAAACTCCGACTTTGGCATTTTACTTGGGAGGTCAAGGGTTGACCACAAGTAAAATGCAGGAGTTAAAGATACATATATTCTTATACATTGAACAATGATAATATAGTGAGATCTGTTCGGGCTTGTTGGGTATATAGCTACACGCAAGTACACGTGGTCGAACAAGTAGTAAAGTGGCTCAAGTAAGCCAAGTATCGATCCCACAGGGACTGGGCTAAGGTAGCAATCTAATCAAGTGTCAATAAACTTTAACTCTAAAAATGCAGACAACAGTGTTAAGACGAGTTTGATATTTTGGTTTCTAATTTTATACTAAATCTAAAACGAATATACAATTTGAGTCTGAACTATAAGTATGATCATGCTGAGGCTAAACGAACATGTAAAGAAATAAATTATCGATACAATTTGGTTCATCTTTCCTCCGTTTGCTAGTCAAGAACTATTGCCTATGGATTAAAACTCTCGTATTTAACCCAACTTAAGAATCATGAACCTTCCACCTATATTTCTGTGGTAAAACGAAATTCATGTTCTAGCCATACAAAACCGATTCCTTAATTGACTAATACGACTTTCAGGTATATCTCTATCCTGAAGGTAAATCAATTCTCAATTTTCCCAAACTAAGAAAAGATCATATCCTATCAATTCACAACTTTCCAATTTCTTGCTCTGTCGAGTGAAACCGGACTTTTTAGATATACATTAACGTTGGCCACACATTAATGCAGTAAGAACAAGAATCAATAGAACAACCACGGAAGAAAAGATGAAAAACCAATTTATCAATAATTACATTTCAATACAATTGTTCTTAACCTCAACAAGAAGGGAATTTAGCCACTCATTTGTGGATTAAACATCGTTAAATGAGTGTTAATCATACAAGCAATTGAAATAAAGAAGAAGGAGATAGAGAAAAACCCTGAGATTTTCGTCCCCTCAACTGCCTGTAACCCATGTTCTTGCTCCACCAAGTCAGAATAATTAAAAATGAACCTAAGTGTTGTATTTATACTCGTGGGAATTTTTCCCGGAATAACAAGCAACGTGTCACGGAGTGCATCGCGGAGCACTGCCTCCGTGACACGCCACCAACGCGGACCCTTACTGGAATTCGGATGTCCAGGTATTTAGGCCCAACGTGGCACGGCGTGCAACGCGGGGCTAGGCCAACGTGCCACGGCCCCAACGCGCACCTCCAATGGAAATAGGCATAATTTCACCCTCCAGGCAGAGTGCATCCGTGATGGCAGCGTGACACGGCTCCATCGTGGAGCCCCTTTTAATTCGTGCCTTCAAGTGCTTTTTTCCCTTGCTAGCTTCCGAGTCCAATCCCGATCTCTCCCAACATGAACCTTAGCTCCATAACTTTATATTTTTCCTGCAAAACAATGCTAATCATGTTGGTTAGTATAAATTCACATTTTATTACAAATCACATGAGAATGTATAAACATCGATAGATAAACAAGGCAAAATGACACATTTGAGTATCACTTGGGCATATAAATTTGCCCAAGATCACTTACCCCACACTTAAATCCTTGTTCGTCCCCGAACAATACTCTTACACCTCATGCAATTGACACCCCATCCTGGCTACTTTGGCTCGACAATTCAAGCTACGGTTATACCGATTATTGGATACAATAAATCAACAAGAAAACATGCATGGTCTTATCAATACAATGACCTTCAACACATTAAGACCTCCTAGACTCAAGAATCGACTCTCGATCTCGGCAAACTCATGCAAATCAACTGATCAAGATATCCGACATGAAATTTAATCTCTTGCCAAGCATGTGCCCTTACAACACAAGAGAATTTTTTCCCCTTTTTAATTTTATGAACTCAAAGACATTACATGCAGGGGAATATAAACACAATTTCACTCTCTCTCCCAAAGGAATTCACATGCTTCATGTAATGAACCATAGGCTTGCCTTTAGTGTATTACTCCACTAATATAAGGATGTGTGTTGTAAGATCACGTAGGACTTAACGGGTTGTAATGTAAGCTACGAAACTAGTAAATACTGGGCTAACCAATAATAACAACTAGCATCCTTAAGCGCTTTTTCCATACATCCTATCAATCTTATGGGCATTGTTTCTTCCTTCATCCTCCCATTCTTGAAGTCTGTCTTTATTTTTGACCCCATATCTTTAAGCACACTTGACTCAATAACAAAGATTATTTATACATCTTCATTATATTTAATTTACAACGAGTGCACCTTCAACCTTTTCTTTCCTTTCATCACTCTGCTTTTTCTTTTCTTTTCACCATTCTCACTCCTTGACACTGTGGGAAAATTATTTTCTTTTCTTGAGCGCTTAAGAGTTTTGGATCAAATTCACGGATAATGAAAAGAAGGGGTTAAGCTCGGTTTACACCTTTTTGACAAAAGAGAAATAATAGGCTAAAGGCTCAATGGACTAACTAGGATGTACATTCAAGGTGGGTACGATAATGAAAAAAAAGTAACTTTCGGTTAAAGCAAAGAAATGCCTACATCCTTTCCTACAATAAAAATGAGGGAAACGGGGTTAAAAAGGGGGGTTTTTCGCGCGGGTCACCCGGCGACCCGGTGTGACCCATCGCGAAATACACCTCAACGTGTCACGGAGGGTAACGCGGAGCATGCCCTCCGTGATACGGAGCCATCGCGCAGGTGTTCTGGAATTTGTAAAAATTCCAGAATTACCTTCAACGTGTCACGGAGGGTAACGCAGAGGCCCTCCTCCGTGACACGGAGCCATCGCGTGGGCTCACTATTTTGCCACTCTTTATTATTTTTCATACCTCGATTTTTCCTTTGCGATCCTTTGCATATTTATCCTCCGTTCAACCTGAAATTCATCTCACAACAAGAAATTTATTAGAATTATAGGTTTCACATAAAATATAAATTTTATTTTTATTTTTATTTTATATATTTCTCATTTTTTTTCTTTTTTTTTCTCCGAAATCTAATAAAATATTACAAAATTTTTCACGGGTTGCCTCCCATGCAGCGCCTGGTTTACCATCACGGTTCGACGTCATTCAGCTCAGTCATCCTCTAGAGCGACGGACGTTTTCTCTCGACTACCGTCCTCACCCCAGTAATGCTTACATCTTTGCCCATTGACCAAGAACGTGGCACTCCGATCTTCTTGCCACAACTCTACCGCCGCGTGTGGGGTCATTCTCACCACCTCAAATGGCCCCGAGCATTTGGACCGCAGCTTTCCTGGAAACAGCTTCAATCTTGAATTGAAGAGTAATACTTTCTGCCCCGGCTCAAAAATACGATGCACCACATGCTTGTCATGCCACCTCTTCATTTTTTCTTTGTAGTACTTAGCACTCTCATAAGCATGCCAGTGGAACTCTTCAAGTTCACTGAGTTGCATTAGTCTC
Organism: Datura wrightii; assembly: GCA_035772735.1. Taxonomy (NCBI): domain Eukaryota; kingdom Viridiplantae; phylum Streptophyta; class Magnoliopsida; order Solanales; family Solanaceae; genus Datura; species Datura wrightii. The sequence goes on from JASDFA010000018.1 coordinate 93,232,483, forward strand.
TTCTTGCCCGCTAACTCTAAGTCCATATTCAATTTTCTCATGGCCCAGAAGGCTCGGTGCTCTAGCTCCACTGGCAGATGACACGCTTTACCATAGACCAATCGGTATGGTGAAGTTCCAATCGGTGTCTTGTAAGTAGTTCTGTACGCCCACAACGCATCATCAAGTTTGCTTGACCAATCATTCCATTGTGTATTTACTGTTTTCTGGAGAATCTGCTTCACTTCTCTATTCGACACCTCTACTTGCCCACTAGTTTGGGGGTGGTATGCTGTTGCCACCTTGTGGCGCACCCCATACTTGGCTAGTAGCTTCTTGAAACTTGCATTGACAAAATGAGCCCCTCCATCACTAATAATGGCTCGGGGTGTCCCGAACCTGGTGAGGATGTGTTTTTTCACAAAATTTGGTACCACCTTGTTGTCATTCCTGGGGCAAACTATTGCTTCCACCCACTTTAATACATAATCAACGGCCACCAAGATGTAGCGATTACCAAATGACGGTGGGAACGGGCCCATGAAATCAATGCCCCATACATCAAAGGTCTCCACTTCCAGTATATTCTGCAGCGGCATCTCTTGTCTTCTACCAATTGTTCCTGTACGCTGACATCTATCACACATTTTGACGTATGCCATAGAGTCTCTGAACAGTGTAGGCTAAAAGAACCCTGACTGTAGAACCTTGTGCGCTATCCGCTCGCCTCCATGGTGCCCCCCATACAACGAAGAGTGACAACTCCTCAACACCTCTGTGATCTGACTCTTCGGGATGCATCTTCTCATCACCTGATCCGGTCCCTATTTAAACAAGTATGGCTCATCCCAAATAAAGTACCGACAATCATGCCTCAACTTTCTTCTCTGCTGGACTGTCACCTCAGGTGGGTAGACTCCACTCACTAGCAAGTTGACTATGTCTGCATACTAGGGAACTTCAGCTTCCCCTACTGCCAAGAGCTGCTCATCCTGGAACTCCTCATTGATGTTATCACCTTCCTTCACATGCGACAGGCTCTCCAATCGCGATAAGTGATCTGCCACCTGATTTTCGCTCCCCTTTCTGTCCTTAATTTCAAGGTCGAACTCTTGCAACAACAGGATCCATCTGATCAGCCTGGGCTCAGCATCCTTCTTGTTAAACAGGTACCGAATCGCTGCATGATCGGTGTACACCACTACTCTTGAACCCACCAAATAGGACCTGAATTTGTCAAATGCAAACACCAATGCTAGCATCTCCTTCTCTGTGACTGTTTAATTACTTTGGGCAGTATTCAGCGTTTTGCTTGAATAATGAATAGAATGAAAGATTCTATTTTTTCTCTGCCCCAATACAGCTCCCACAGCCACATCGCTTGCATCACACATCAACTCAAATGGTTGTCCCCAATCCGGAGAAGTAAGGATAGGTGCTTCTATCAATTTCTGCTTCAACTCCTCGAATGCTTTAACACACTCATCATCCAACTCAAACTTCACCTCTTTTTCTAACAATCTGCATAATGGTCTAGAAATTTTGGAGAAGTTTCTGATGAACCGTTTGTAGAACCTTGCATGCCCAAGAAAACTGCGAATACCTTTCACCGACACCGGTGGTGGTAACTTCTCAATAACCTCGATTTTAGCACGATCGACCTCCAACCCCTTGTGAGACACTTTGTGGCTGAGGACAATACCTTCCTTAACTAAGAAATGACATTTCTCCCAGTTTAGTACAAGGTTGGATTCTTCGCAGCGAGCCAGCACCCTGTCAAGATTCTGCAAACAAGTCGCAAACGAATTACCAAAAATAGAAAAATCATCCATAAATACCTCAACAAAATCCTCCACCATGTCGTGGAAAATAGCCATCATGCATCTCTGGAATGTGGCGGGTGCATTGCATAACCCAAATGGCATCCGTCTAAAAGTATATGTCCCATAAGGACAGGTAAAAGTAGTCTTCTCTTGGTCCTCCGGAGCTATGACTATTTGGTTATAACCAGAGTACCCATCAAGGAGACAATAATATTCCTGTCCAGCCAACCTATCTAATATCTGATCAATGAATGGGATAGGATAATGATCTTTCCTTGTGGCTTCATTAAGCTTTCTATAGTCCATGCAAATCCACCAGCCTATGACGGTTCGTGTAGGAATCAACTCATTTTTCTCATTGGTGACCACGGTCATCCCTCCTTTCTTTGGAACGCACTGAACGGGGCTGACCCATTCACTGTCTGAAATCGGGTAGACCACACCTGCATCAAGCCACTTAATTATTTCTTTCCTAACCACATCCTTTATTGCCGGATTTAGCCTTCGCTGAGGCTGAATGGTTGGTTTTGCTCCTGTCTCCATGAAAATCCCGTGTGTGCAAAAAGCTGGATTGATACCCTGAATATCTGACATTTGCCAACCCATTGCTTTCTTCCTTTTTCTGAGGACACCCAATGCTTCCTTCTCCTGTGCCTCCGTCAATTCTACGAAGATGATAACCAGCAACGTCTCATCTTCCCCCAGAAAGACATATTTTAAATGGGGAGGCAATTCTTTCAATTCTAACTTTGCTGCTTCCTCAATGGATGGTTTCGGCAATGGTTCCAGAGATCTCATCAAAGACTGAAATTCTTGTTTCCTCGGATGCCTTTGTGACTCATTCAGCATTTGTACCACCGCATAAGCGTCTCTATCTCCAAAATGATCGGAGTTTATCAACACTCTTTTTAGTGGGTCTTGAGATTCAACAATCTGACGAATTTCTTCTTGATCAACCACACTGATTGCTGAAAGCTCCTCATGTATGGCCGGCAGCTTCATGGCCTTAAACACATCAAATACCTCAACTTTGTCATGTGCTCGCATAGTTAGCTGCCCTGCAGCTACATCAATAAGTGCTTTCACGGTAGCCAAGAAAGGACATCCCAAAATAAATGGGACTTCCGCGTCTGGCTCAAAATCCAGCACGACGAAATCTATTGGGAAGATAAGGGAGCCCACTTGCACCAGCACGTCCTCCACAATGCCATCAGGTCTGGCTAAGGAATGATCCGCTAGTTGCAAGATCACTGTTGTTGGTCTAGGACTCCCTAGACCCAACTTCTTGAATACCGATGACGACATTAAGTTAATGCTCGCTCCCAAATCACATAATCCGCGAGCTCGGATACTCTGCCCAATTGTAATTTGTATTGTAAAGCTCCCAGGGTCCTTGAGCTTTGTGGGTAACCTGTTTTGTATTCGGGAAGTGCACTCCTCCGTAAGAACCATCGTAGCGTACTCAGTTAACCTGCTTTTGTTCGCCACGATGTCCTTAATATACTTTGCGTACTTCGGCACTCCCTGCAAAACATCAACAAGAGGTAAGTTAATATGTACCTGTTTCAGCACCTCCATGAACTTTTTGAAACACGCCTCCTCCTTGTGTTTCTTTAATCTTTGAGGGAACGGGGGTGGTGGTCTTTCTGGTTCAGCCTCCTTTTCTTCCCCCTCTCATCACTTTGCTCCCTCTCAGTTTCTGCTGCTCCCGATTGTTGAGGTGGTCTTTCTAGTTCCACCTCTTTAAGCTACAAACCACTCCTTGTGGTCACTGCATTCACTTGCTTGGGGTTGGGATCTGTGTCGCTCGGAAGTCTTCCTCTAGGCCTGGTGTTTTGGGCTCCAGCAAATTGCCCAAACTGGTACTCCAGCGCCTTTGTAGCTAACTGATTGTTCTTTACCTCGACTGCCAATTTCACGTAGTCAGCCTGTAATTGAGCTTGGTTAGCTACCATTGTCTTAAACATCTCCTCAATGCTGGGTGATGATGGTGGAGGAGGTTCATTGTTGCTTCTATATTGAGCCTGATAGTTCCGCTGCCCTCCTTGATTCCTCTGCGCCCCCTGACTCGAACTTTGCCCTTGATGGTTATTGCTACCGCAAGAGAAATTTGGGTGATTCCTCCAGTTGGAATTGTAGCTGTTTCCATACTGTAGGTGGTTGTTTCTCTGTACATTCCCCACAAAGTTCACCGAATCAGGATTTTCTCCACAACACTCAGTTGAGTGTTCACTACTCCCGCACACTTCACACCAAATCTGCTGCACTACATTCACTGGGGCTTGAGTCTGGTTCATGCTCATGTTACTGAAGTGGGTGTTGAGTTGATTCTGTAAAGCAACTATCTGTGCAGCAATAGCTGTAAAACCATCCGCTTCTAGGACTTCTGCTGCTTTCCTTGTTCCTCCTCTTGACGAATCAGCATTCCACTCCGGATTTCCTTGCGAAATACGATTTAACAAGGTATACAGCTCCTCATAAGTTTTCTCCAATGCTTGTCCCCCAGCTGCTGAGTCTAGCAAGATTTTTGTGTGGGGTTCCAAACCCTCTATGAAAGTATGCACCAACATGTCATTGGATTGGTGATGATGAGGACAATCCTGCAACATAGATTTGAATCTCTCCCAGGCTTGATACAGATTCTCTCCCTCTCTCTGTTTAAAACTTAGAATTTGACTTCTAAGTCTTGTTGTTTTACCGGATGGAAAAAACCGTATCAAGAATTTCCTTGCAAGATCATCCCACGCAGTAATAGAATTAGGTGGCTCAGCTTTCAACCACCTCTTGGCTTCTCCCAAAAGTGAAAATGGGAATAATGTAAGCCTGACATAATCTGATGACACTCCAACGGGGATGTAAGTGTCACTTATCTCCAAAAAATTTTGGAGATGTTGCTGTGGATCCTCATGAGGGAGACCTGTGAACTGCCCGCTGGTGTGCAGCAATTGCACCATGTTTTGTTTAAGCTCGAACCTCCCTCTTGGCTCAGGTTTGCGGATGCTAGATGTGACATTATTAGCATGTGGGATTGCCACCTCGCGAACCGGCCTAGCTGCCATTTCCTCGGGCACTAACATTGCCCTTACAACTAGTGGATTCTGTTGTTGCTCCAAGATTGTTTGTCTGAGCAACTGCAGCTTTTTCTCTAGAGCTTCTCTCCTTTGACGATGAAATTGTCTTTCCGGCTCTAAATATGAGTCCACCAGCTCCTTGTCTCTTGCCAGTGTTCAACAGAAATTAGTATCTGCACAATACAGGCTAAGACCAAGTTGTCAACACTAAGAAGAAATAGTAAACTAACAGTTAAGAAAAATTTACCAATTGCCAGTCCCCGGCAACAGCGCCAAAAACTTGTTCGGGCTTGTTGGGTATATAGCTACATGCAAGTGCACGTGGTCGAACAAGTAGTAAAGTGGCTAAAGTAAGCCAAGTATCGATCCCACAGGGACTGGGCTAAGGTAGCAATCTAATCAAGTGTCAATAAACTTTAACTCTAAAAATGCAGACAACAGTGTTAAGACGAGTTTGATATTTTGGTTTCTAATTTTATACTAAGTCTAAAACGAATATACAATTTGAGTCTGAACTATAAGTATGGGCATGCTGAGGCTAAATGAACATGTAAAGAAATAAATTATCGATACAATTTGGTTAATCTTTCCTCCGGTTGCTAGTCAAGAACTATTGCCTATGGATTAAAACTTTCGTATTTAACCCAACTTAAGAATCATGAACCTTCCACCTACATTTATGTGATAAAACGAAATTCATGTTCTAGACATACAAAACCGATTCCTTAGTTGACTAATACGACTTTCAGGTATATCTCTATCCTGAAGGTAAATCAATTCTCAATTTTCCCAAACTAAGAAAAGATCATATCCTATCAATTCACAACTTTCCAATTTCTTGCTCTGTCGAGTGAAACCGGACTTTTTAGATATACATTAATGTAGGCCACACATTAATGCAGTAACAACAAGAATCAATAGAACAACCATGGAAGAAAAGATGAAAAACCAATTTATCAATAATTACATTTCAATACAATTGTTCTTAACCTCAGCAAGAAGGGAATTTAGCCACTCATTTGTGGATTAAACATCGTTAAATGAGTGTTAATCATACAAGCAATTGAAATAAAGAAGAAGGAGATAGAGAAAAACCCTGAGATTTTCGTCCCCTCAACTGTCTGTAACCCACGTTCTTGCTCCACCAAGTCAGAATAATTAAAAATGAACCTAAGTGTTCTATTTATACTAGTGGGAATTTTTCCCGAAATAACAAGCAACGTGTCACGGAGTGCATCGCGGAGCACTGCCTACGTGACACGCCACCAACGCGGACCCTTACTGGAATTCGGACGTCCAGGTATTTAGGCCCAACGTGGCACGGCGTGCAACGCGGGGCTAGGCCAACGTGCCACGGCCCCAACGCGCACCTCCACTGGAAATAGGCATAATTTCACCCTCCAGACAGAGTGCATCCGCGATGGCAGCATGACACGGCTCCATCGCGGAACCCCTTTAATTCGTGCCTTCAAGTGCTTTTTTTCCTTGCTAGCTTCCGAGTCCAATCCCGATCTCTCCCAACATGCACCTTATCTCCATAACTTTATATTTTTCCTGCAAAACAACGCTAATCATGTTGGTTAGTATAAATTCACATTTTATTACAAATCACATGAGAATGTATAAACATCGATAGATAAACAAGGCAAAATGACACATTTGAGTATCACTTGGGCATATAAATTTGCCCAAGATCAAGATCCTTCTAGCTACATAGTAGCATAAGAGAATATAATCTCAAACATAACTTTTTCACATAATTAATACAGTGTCTGGTTATGCAATATACAATTCATTACTAATTAAATTTCTAGAAAACTAATATAAGTCATTTGATTTATAGTATAAAGAACTTAATAGTATAAATGATTTTATAGATAACTAGGTTAGTCGCAGTATAAATACTATGGCTTCTGTAAATTAATTTCCATTTGTCATAGTTCTGTCGAAAGTATATGACTGAAAAACCTTTTGTAACTAGAGAATATTTTATTTAGGCCGTGGAGTCATAGTCCCAAATACTTGTGCCTGTGAGAATGCTGTCTGTTTTATCTTTTATACTAGGGCTTCTGTAAATTAATTTTCATTTCTCATAGTTTTGTACTTGTGCCTGTGGGAACACTGTCCGTTTTATCTTTTATGTTTCCATCTCAATATAAGCAAAGATTTATATTCATTTTGGTTGAACTCTAGGTAGAGCGTTCAGCATGATTGGATATTAAGAAGACAAATATTAGATTAATCGAAAACTAAAGAGGGACCAAATAGGTTCTAACAACTTCCCATCAGAGTCTCTTTCTCCTTGGTTTAACTATGAGTCTCTTGACTTCTAAAAAATTCAACAGCCCATTGAGGAGAGTAAAGAGCTTTCTGCCAAAAAGTTGTCCATTTCCAACGTTCGACAATACCTCTGACGTGCCCTTATTCACGCGTCCGCAAGTGTACGGGTCGTGCAAGTAATATAGTGGCTCTTTTTAAGAACCGAAATGTCGAACCCACAGGGACTGGACCCATTCCTATAACTATCCATTACAAGTGTGATCTTAGATACCGAAAATGTTGGTTATAGAAGTTTTCGAGGGAGATTTTTAATTAAGTCTAAATTTGGTCAACGAACTATTCTGAAGTCACTCTAGGAGCAACATAGGATTAAAACCAGATAATCATGCGATGCTACGATTTGCAATGGTTTAAGCATGGAACTATCAATTATTATTTCACATAATTAGAATTGCATGTTCATGGTCTTTCTAGCCTCTAAACACGACAAACTAGCCTCACTGCATCATTGTGAGCGAGGATGCTAATTTCTAGTTCGTGGGCAATTAATTATGTTGTGGTTTACGAGGAAACGATTAGGGACTTTCGTGCATCTAACCATTTAACTCAACTTACCTTCACAACTACTTCTTCGAGTGGTGATGTGATAATCCTAAGTTGGTCTCTTAATAACCCCCGTTTATCAACCAAGCAAGGTGTTAGGTATATTTCTATCCTAACACGAAATTATATTGTGAGATACAAACATACTCCTTACATTCTCATGTCCTGACCTAGGTAATTCTTTCTCAAGCAATTGCCCAAGCTAACGTATATGTATTCATGGTGATTAATCATAAAAACAACCAACAATCCAGAATGCAAGATGAAAACAACAATCAATAACTTAATTCCAAAACAATTTCATATGATCACAATCATAATTCATGGCTTCAACCCTAGAGGAAGGGTTCTTGCCATTCATGTTCGTAAAACTACAACTAACTACTACTAAACTAACATACTTACATGAATTTGGTAGATGAGAAGGGAATTTGCCAAACCCTAGATGAGTTCTCCCACTTCTCCCTTCACTCCTAGGTGGTTTTCCAGAATAAAATCGTGACAAAGTGGTTTTAGGAGCTAAAGGACCTATTTATAATAAATGAGAAACGTGCACAATTTAGCCTGTCGTGGAATGGCTCCGTGTCACGGAGTGTATCCCGGAGCACTGCCTCCGTGACACGAAGGCAACGCGAATGCTCTCTGGAAATTGCCTCTGGAAGCCAAAACTGTCGAGTGCCACTGCGTTGGCAGCGTGTCACGCTGCTTGGGCAGCGCGTTGGCACACCCCTGTCGCGCATCTGGCACGGCGTGGCACGTTGCTGGCGCACTGGTGCTGCCTGCTTGCCGCATCTGCTCCCGACTCCATTCCTCTACTTCACCAACTTATAAATTAGTTCCTCAAAATCATTGAAACCTACAAAACAAGGACTAATCATGTTGGTTAGCACATATATTCACATTTATATAAAATCACATGAAAATGTATAAAATAAATTAGATAACAAGACTAAATTAAGTTATAAAGCATCACTCAGACATGCTATTTTTGCCCGAGATCACCTACCCCACACTTAAAGCCTTGTTCATCCTCGAACAAACTTTTACATCTCATGCATATGGAGACTCACACATAGCTAATTAACAAAATAATTCAAGCTACAGCTATAATGATTATTTAAGATAACAAGTTAAAAGTAGAGCATGCACGATCTGAACATTGAAATGTAATATAACCCTGCCAAGACTTCCTAATCTCAAGAGTCGACTCTCACTCTTAGCAAACTCATGTGCATCAACTGATCAAGAAATCCAACATGAATTATATCCTTCATTCAACATGTGCCCTCACGGCAAGAGAGTTACCCATTTTCACACGCAAAAACTTTTTAAATCACAACATGTGTAGGTACATGAATAGAATTACACTCACTCTCACAAATCACATGCATCATGTGATGACCCATAATCTTGCCCTTAGTGTTTTATTCCACTAATTTAAGGATGTATGAATGTAAGATCAAGTAGGAATTAATGGGTTGTAATGTAAGCTAAGGGACGGGTAGGTACTATTCTGGCCAGTAATAGTGACTATCTTCCCCGAGTGCTTTTAATAACTTCAACCTTCATTAATGATATCTCTTCTCTTACTTCACCCTCATTCTTTTCAATCCTGAATTTTTTTTCTTCTTGTTCCCCTTTCTTTAAGCACACTCAGCTTAGTAGTAAGGAGTACTTAAGCAATTTTTTTCATTCATTTATTTTTTTACTCCCTACTAATAATCAACCATTTTCACACAAGTGCACCTTTGTCCGTTTCTCAACTTTTACAACTTGCTACTTTTCCTTCTTTTTCCCAATTCTCACTCCTTCACTCTTTCGGATTTTTCACTTAAGCGCTTCAGAGTTTTGGATCAAATTCAAGGCTAATGAAAGAAAAAGAATTAAGCTTATGTTGTAGCTATCAAAGAATAGGCTCAAGGCTCAATGGGGCTAACTAGGATTAATTTTTCAAGGTAGGTAAAATGAGGGATAAAAATTTGGTTCATTCAAAGAAATGCCTAAATCATCTCCTACAATTCACATCCTTCATTTCATTTTATAAACACACCAGGCAAGTTCTAGACATTCCACAATAGCACAGAATATTCGAAAAACTTACACTCACAACACATGCTCAATTCAAGACACATTTCGCAGACTCTTACTCAGCTAATCACAAGAATTCAAAATTAAGCTTCAATCACATTGAGTCAAATTCAAGAGCCTAAGTGTCTCAAACAAAGTTATACACTTGCATGCTTCAACACTAACCACCCTTGTATCTTACAATCGTGTATAGCACATAACAAGAACATCAAGCACCAATTTGTTATGGTTTCAAAAACCCAAAACCTATCGACTAATTTTCCCTCAAGATGGTCGTCATCCATCCATCGTCGGAAACAGTCCCTAACAATGACTAAAAACACTATATACAGACAAAGGAAAGAAAAAGAAATTTTTTATTCTTCGGTTCAAAGGCCCCCCGTCGGAAAAGAGAAACCAACGAGTGATGAAGTCATGCTTGACTCACAAAAAAAAATTTTTTTTTTCAAATATTTCTCACAAGCATTACATTCACCAAAAATCGTTAAGCACAAAAATTTTAAAATTTTCCTCACCCCACACTTGAATCATGTTATGTCCCCATAGCATCAACTTAACATTTAAAGAGGGTGAGAAATACTCCCTGAGGCCTTTAGGCATAGCTAACAGCATGCCTTTCTTCAGCTTTGCACAAGTGGGTGTTCGACCCCACACTTTTTCTCTTCCATGCTTGTTAGCTTCCTCCTCCACGGGTACTCAGACTTCCCCTCCATCTGTGCTTAACTTTCCACCAAAACAACACAAGCTGAAAAATAAATAAAATCAACTTAAATGCAAGAAATTAAAATGGTACCCATGGTACCCTTGGGTTTCCTCCCAAGCAGCGCCTAATTTTACGTCGCGGCACGACGTACCAAGTTTCACAACTTTTTTCTCCACCTTGAGGATATGAATCTCACCCCTAATTTCTTCTCTAATTTCCTCTTATGCTCCAGGGGTGGTGGTGAAAAATTGTAAGGACCAAGCAGTAGATGTTGCCTTTTGAACTTATTGGCCCTTAAGTAAGAGAAGTTATTTTGTCTCTCCGAGTCAGCATATTTCAAAATATACGGGGCTTGGTCCTCCTCTAGACATTTCTCTATAAGCTTGGAAGACTCTATTTCTATGTTGTCAACCAAACTTAATGTCGAAAAATGCTTCGAGTGTGGTCAAATAAACCTCAACTCTAAAACTGCATTGTGCTTGACCTCCTTACTTGTATACACCTTCTCAGCATCGACATCTATCTCTCCATTAATGTCAACTGGGGGATACTCTATCTCTTCTTACATGAATGGATTTTCCATAAGTGTGAGCCCATCACGGGGACACTCAAGAGATTCTAATTGTTGGGCTTCATCCAAAAATTCAACCTTGTCTTCCTCTTGTAGTTCCTCTTGAATATCGGCTAAAACTGTTACCTGCAATTTATCACAAGCTTCAGCCTCAGCAATCATCTCCATAACTTTGACGCTCATCCTTTCTAGAGCCTCTGCATTCTCTTCTTGCTGAATTCTCAATACTGCCATCGCCTCCTTCATTGCTTCTGATTGCTCCAGGAGTTGTTTCAGCATGTCTTCTATTTGAGCTTGGCGTCCCAAGTCCTCATTTTCAACATGCCTATATTCAGCAAAAACAATAAAAGGATTATAGTAGAGGCTTGGGGGAGGGGAATATGCATTCGGACAGCCATCCCAATGGCCAACTTGACCACCACATATATTGCACATGTTACAGTGTTGCCACAAGTGGGGTCCTCCGCAATTCAGACAAGATTCGCCAAAATATGAGTATCCACCATTTAAACTATTTGTATTCCATGATGTCATGTCAAGAAGGGTATCCGGAAAAAAAATCAAAAAGAATTAAAATAAATATCTACAATTTTTATTTTTATTTTTATTTTTCTTTCAAAAATAAGACTAACACAAGAATTCTATACGTGCAAGAGAAAGGCTAAGATCAAGTTGTCAGCACTTATATAGAATTTGTAAACTAACACTTAAGAAAACAATTTTACCAATTGCCAGTCCTCGGCAACGGCACCAAAAACTTGACGTGCCCTTATTCACGCGTCCGCAAGTGTACGGGTCGTGCAAGTAATATAGTGGCTCTTTTTAAGAACCGGAATGTCGAACCCACAGGGACTGGACCCATTCCTATAACTATCCATTACAAGTGTGATCTTAAATACCGAAAATGTTGGTTATAGAAGTTTTTGAGGGAGATTTTTAATTAAGTCTAATTTGGTCAGCGAACTATTCTGAAGTCACTTTAGGAGCAACATAGGATTAAAACCAGATAATCATGTGATTCTACGATTTGTAATGGTTTAAGCATGGAACTATCAATTATTATTTCACATAATTAGAATTGCATGCTCATGGTCTTTCGAGCCTCTAAACATGGCAAACTAGCCTCACTGCATCATTGTGAGTTAGGATGCTAATTTCTAGTTCGTGGGCAATTAATTATGTTGTGGTTTACGAGGAAACGATTAGGGACTTTCGTGCGTCTAACCATTTAACTCAACTTACCTTCACAACTACTTCTTCGAGTGGTGATGTGATAATCCTAAGTTGGTCTCTTAATAACCCCCGTTTATCAACCAAGCAAGGTGTTAGGTATATTTCTACCCTAACACGAAATTATATTGTGAGATACAAACATGCTCCTTACATTCTCATGTCCTGACCTAGGTAATTCTTTCTCAAGCAATTGCCCAAGCTAACATATATGTATTCATGGTGATCAATCATAAAAACAACCAACAATCCAGAATGCAAGATGAAAACAACAATCAATAACTTAATTCCAAAACAATTTTATATGATCACAATCATAATTCATGGATTCAACCCTAGAGGAAGGGTTCTTGCCATTCATGTTCGTAAAACTACAACTAACTACTACTAAATGAATTTGGTAGATGAGAAGGGAATTTGCCAAACCCTAGATGAGTTCTCCCACTTCTCCCTTCACTCCTAGGTGGTTTTCCAGAATAAAATCGCGACAGAGTGGTTTTAGGAGCTAAGGGACCTATTTATAATAAATGAGAAACGTGCACAATTTAGCCTGTCGTGGAATGGCTCCGTGTCACAGAGTGTATCGCGAAGCATTGCCTCCGTGACATGGAGGCAACGCGAAAGCTCTCTGGAAATTGCCTCTGGAAGTCGAAACTGCCGAGTGCCACCGCGTTGGTAGCGTGTCACACTGCTTGGGCAGCGCGTTGGCACACCCCTGTCGCGCAGCTGGCACGGCATGGCACGTTGCTGGCGCGCTGGTGCTGCCTGCCTGCCGCATCTGCTCCCGACTCCATTCCGCTACTTCACCAACTTATAAATTAGTTCCTCAAAATCATTTAAACCTACAAAACAAGGACTAATCATGTTGGTTTGCACATATATTCACATTTATATAAAATCACATGAAAATGTATAAAATAAATTAGATAAACAAGACTAAATTAAGTTATAAAGCATCACTCAGACATGCTATTTTTGCCCGAGATCAACCTTCATTTTAGAGTGAAGGAGTTCCAAGTTAGTACATTTCACAGTTAATCTCTATAACATACAATGACACAAGAAGAATAGTTGATTCCATAGGTCTGTCCGAAAAGCCACGACTTTGATCAATTTGGAGGAATAATAATAATAGTACTAAATGACAATGTGATATGAGATACTTTGCTTAATCTTAAATAGGAAAAAGTGCCTTCAGCAAAAAATGACGTATTTTTCTCAACTCGTGGTCTACATAGATTTTGTACTTTGTTAAAAGAATGAATTCGTGCTTTGTTAGTTTTGGGGAAACTGTTGTTTAGCAGTTTGAAGTAAGGGTTTGTAATTTGGGATCTGAATGTCCCTCCTTTACTTGAAACTTTCATTGGAATTCGAATTCTTCGCATTTCATATATATAATTACATATTTTGATTATCAATCTTATGAAATTTTTCACCTTAAAATTCTGATTTGTCTTTTTTTCTGCATAGTTCTGAGAAATCAAAAATAACCTTATGGGAAGAACTGGGAGAGAAGTTTGCTCCTTATTTGTACAACAAGGATGTTGGCCCGTATATAGTGATAGTAACTTCAACAACAGTGAAAGAATTTCATTGTAATTGATTCTAATTTAATTGTCGGTGTTATGTATTTATTTGCCAACATTGAAAAAATATCATATTTATATTTTAGAGAATCCATTGTTAATAAGTGAGGTTAGATTCTCCACCACCTATGTAAGAAAAATATATGTGAATCTCGATATACCTTACATAGGATTGTTGGTACAAAAGTTTTCCACCATGCCCACGGAAGTACAAATCATAGAAAGCGCTAATGTTAATAGCATTTTGATTGAGGAAGAGATGTTTTTGAACCGAATGGATATTAAGGAGTTGTTGAAGTCTGAGTGGAGTCTTGAAATACAGGTTCTTTTCTTATTTTAATTCTTAAGTTTGTGGTTTCTCATTACAACAGGATCCTTTTATTATATATTTGTATTTTTTTCAACAACTGTAGGAAGTTATTGTTACCGTGAAGAGCAAGATTTCAGAAATAGAAGATTATTTTGGTTGGTAATATATTTCATGTAATGTATTTTCAAGATTGTACCTGCAAATGGCATCTATCGCTGCCACAAATGCAATAAAGATTGCAAATTTCCTTTGGTTAAGTAAGTATCCAAGAAGGACTGTTAATTATTCTTAGTATTACAAATTAATCTAACTTATTCACTAGATATAGGTACAAGATACACATAAAGGTGACAGACAAGACTCGGGAAAGTACTTTTACCCTATTGAATGATGTGGCTGAGAAACTTCTTGATACATCAGCTCACAAGTTGTTCAACAAGATTGCCTCATCTAAAATGATATCCCTACCCAAATCCTAAGCCTCTGTGGAAAAGAGTTTGTTTTCAAGCTAAAATTAAATACGTATAATTTGAAAGAGGGACTCGAAAATTTTATAATATCAAAGCTTTTGTTTCGAGATGATAATATGGAATTACAATACAAGCTTAGCAAAGAGAAAAAGGTATGGCAATATAGACTTTAAGATTGTACTGCACAATTACCTATACGTGACAAATATATATATATATATATATATATATATATATATATATATATATATATATATATATTACAAGCTTAGGAAAGAGAAAAAGGTATGGCAATATAAACTTTAACATTATATTGCACAATTACCTATACGTGACAAATATATATATATATATATATATATATTTATTTTGTAGGGGAAGAACTTACTTGAGGATGAAAGCAAGTCAAAATATCACAGATTCAAAGGATTGTTCAAAGAAAAGGTAATTTAAAGCTTTTAAGGAAACTTGGGTAGGAAGATTTTCTCTCTCCTCTCCCTCGGTGTAGCTTCAGCTTAACTACGCCGGCAATGATGGAGGGGAAGGGAAAGGCCACACAAGCATCTGATCAATGCTAATTCGTTGCTCAATTTCACATTTTCCGATAGTAAAACTCACTCGCAAAAAGGATCTCAAACACTATATGAACATTCAGTGGGTATGGAGAAATAGTCAGAGACATCAGGCTCAATGCAAGCTTGAATTACAATTGTTCAATGCCAAATTTCAGCTTTGCATATGGCTAAGACACCAGATCTACAGGCGCGAAGGACTGAGGAATCTTCTCCACAATTGAGTAATGTGGATAGAGATGTTATGGAGATTTCATCAGAGATACAGAGGTCTACTATTCCATTGCCTAAGGAAGATGAGCCCTCACCAGAGGTTATCGAATTAAAGCAGAAGGATGGTTGGATGTAATGCCCCGGAAACTCAAGGACTAGACCCGGGACTCAAATCAGAGAAAACTGGAAAATCTGCTCCAGGTCTCATTCTGTGATCCGTAGGGAGTGACCACAAGTCGTTAGGTGACTCGTGCTGAGACCTGGGGGTTTATTTCAAAATTTTGGTGTTTGGCGTGACCATGGGTGTGACCATGAGTCGTGGTCCACCCCATGAGTTGTGAGATGACCCGTGGTCAAGGGTAATGTGAAGACCATGAGAATTTTGGTAGTGAACTTCACGATTGGTCACCACGAGTCGTGGGGTACACCACGAGTCGTGGTGTCCCTCATGGTGACCAATAGGGGGGTCCTGAGCATTGGACCCAACGACCCTGACCACGAGTCGTGGTCACTAGGCACGAATCGTAGGGTCCTCCGTGGGGGACTAGCAGTCAGTTTTCCTGCGAATTTTTAAGGGTCTTTCAGTAATTTCCTACCTTCCTAAACTTAAAACTACTTCGTTTTAGTCATAATTCTAGACTTATTAGTGGGGGTAAATGATTTCTTTTCCATTCCCCACTCAAATCTTCAGAAAATCAGATCATAGAAAGTTTCTCTCAGAGCATTTAAGAGCAAGAACTAGGGCAGACCTTTTCTCCTTGATCTTCAAGGAAATTCTTCGGGTTTCTTCATTAGGTATGTGGGAATTCAACAAGGGGATAATTCTTCCCTTGTGTCCCTCCAAACCCTTCTCTCATTTCTCTGTGAATCCCAGACCTGAGTTTCAAATTTGAAGGGGTTAAATGTTAATTTTCATGGAATTCACATGGATTGATATTTATGATTATTTTAGACATGATTTCCATCAGTTCATGAGTAAGTATATATTATTTCCACAAAAGTGAATCCTAGCCCTACAGATTTTCGAATGTTGAGAAATCCTTAACAATGTCTCGTTTAATACATGTAGGACCATCTTGTATATTAATTGCGGGTATTTTTCCACCAACTAATGGTAGTATTGGTGCTTATCTCTGTGCATCAACTACAACCCTGGTTCTTAAGAGTAGAACAGACTAGAAATTCTTATTGAAATGATAAACCTTGGAATTTTATTGATTTTACCAATGAATTGAATCCCCTTACTATGTTACATGCTAAATTTTCAGTCAGATACAGGATTGTCTAGCCTCATTCAAAGTATGAAATTACTCAGTGTCAGTCAAAAATGTCAGCTGATCAGTTTGACTACAGAAACTTCTGAGGTGTCAGTATCACCTCTCAATTATCAAAATCAGATTCAGATTCAGTTTAGTGGTCCACTAGGCGGTCATGATACTTTAGACATATAACTCTGACTAGCCTTAGGACCCTAGTTTGGAATTCAGTTTGTTCTTAGATGGTTACGACACTTTTAGATAAGCAGATCTGACCACTCTAGAACCCAGTTTCAAAATCTGGTCCGTTAAGACTTCTAGGGTACTTTCAGATATGTATCCCTGTATGGTCTTGGGCACCAATTTCGAGCTATCAACTTAGTATTCAGTTTAGGTTATGCAGTGGGAGTAGGACTTAATACCGAGTGGACCAGGGATCCAGCATACCCAGGTTCCTAGAACTACGTAGCTAACGTAGGTTTTTGTATTTATTGGCCTGATTGGCCCCAGAGTTTTGTGATCATCTAGTTCATGCCTTTATACCATGACAAGATATATTGAATCCTACTGGTGGGGTGTAGACACTGGGCTCCATGTCTTGCTCACGTGGTTACATGTTGGTTATAGATTATCCCACTAGTCAGTTCAGTCTAGTCTCAGTCCAATTTAGTTCAGAGAAGTACTCCAAACTTAGAAAATGCTTGACCATCAGAAGGGTCGTTTAGACTACCTCAGTATTTCAGTTTCCAGGTCGGTAACTTTAGTTGGTCATTGCATGTCTTTCAGTTCTGCATTTCCTTTATCATTTATTCTATTGTATTATGTTACCCTCACTTACTTAGTACATTCAAAGTACTGATACATGCTTTTATGATGTATCGTATTATGATACAACCGCAGGATCACAAACTCAGCCCCGGTAGCCGACCGTTTATCGAAGAACACAGTTATCCAGTTGGTGAGTCCTCATTCTTCGAGGATGAAGATTTCTCGCTTAAGTTATGATTTCATTTCTTTTTATTTGGAGTTAGCTGGGGGTTTATCCCATCAACTCATCAGACTTAGTGGCGTTGAGACATAAAATCAATTTTTTAGACTCAGATTTGTTTATCTAATTATGTATTTTGACCATTTTAACTCAGATCTATATAATTTTGCTCTTAAATTCCACTGTATGTACTACTATGTTACTCAGAATGCCGGTGTATCATAGACCAGGGGTTGACTTGAGGTCACTTGTGGCTTCAAGTACCGTGTTTCGTCCAGGGTGTAAACTTGGAGAGTGTCAAACTTGGTATCAGAGCCCTAGGTTCAGAGTATCCTTGGATTTCTGAAAGCCGCATCGAGTAGAGTCCTCATCATTGGTGTGAAGCGCGCCACACTTATGACGGGGAGGCTATGAGATGTCATTAGGAAACTTCCCTTCATTTCATACTCCTTATTTTGCATTGAAATTCAATCCCAAAAGTCATTCTCCTAACTTGTGCTCTGCTTCATTTCAGTGAACTATGCCTCAACGACGCGATAATGGAAGAAGGGCCGAAAATGCCCAGCGGACCGCTCCACCAGCCCCGGCAGCCCCACAAGATGATTCGGTATCAACCGCAGATTTCAGGGCGGCCATTCAGCTGCTAGCCCAAACTGTGACCAACCAGGTGAACCAACAAGTGGTTCCAGTTATTAACAACGGGTCTGCAGCAACTTCTAGGGTGCGGGACTTCACCCGAATGAACCTCCATCTTTTCAGGGATCCAAGGTGGGGGAGGAACCCCAGGAGTTCGTAGATGAAATAAAAAAGATTACCCATATAATGGGTGTCAGCTCTTCTGAGAGTGCTAACCTAGATGCCTACCAGCTAAAAAGGGTAGCCCAGGTCTGGTATGAATAGTGGAAGGAGGAGCGACCAGCGGGAGCAGGACCGGTGGAGTGGGAGGAGTTCAACACCGCCTTTCTGGACAGATTTTTCCCTAGAGAGCTCAGGGAGACCAAGATAGTAGAGTTCATGAACCTGAGACAGGAAAACAAAACCGTGGAAGAGTATGCTCTGGAGTTTACCAGGTTGTCCAAACACACTCTAGATATGGTGGCCAAGCCAAGGGCTCGCATGCTAAAATTCATGAATGGGGTGTCAATGCTGGTCCTCAAAGAGTGCAGAAAAACAATGTTGATCAAGGATATAGACCTCTCCAGTTTGATTATTTTTGCCCAGTAGATTGAGGCCAAAAAACCGAGGGACATGGAGAGAAAGAATAAGCGGGAAAGGACTGGCTAGTCAGATCATGGTTATCAGAGATCAGGTGGTAGCAACCGCCCACAACAGCAGCAGTAGAGGGCTCCAACGCCCAGCTCAGTCAGCGCCCCTACTTTTCAGTCCCGCCAGGACCGCAGGGGTGGAGCATCTGGCTCTCAGTCTTAGAGCTACAGTGTCGGGAAAAGATATCCATCTTGCCACAAGTGTGGCAAGAACCACCCAGGAGAGTGTATTCAGGGTCGAGAGGGCTGTTTTAGTTGTGGACAGCTCGGGCATCGGCTTAAGGAATGCCCGTCAGCAGGACGATGGAGATCACAATCCACTAACTCAGCAGTTCTAGCAGCCGACCAACTCAACAGGCTAACATATCAGGTATTAGAGGGCGGTCAATGCTAAAATTGTTTTTATGCATTATCATCTCGTTAGGATCATGAGAACTCACCAGATGTAGTCACGGGTATGTTACATCTTTTCCACCTAGATGTATATGCCCTGCTTGATCCAGGGGCCACACTATCATTCGTGACTCCCTGTGTAGTAGTTTAGTTCAATATTAGTCCAGAAGTACTATCAGAATTAGTCTCCACCCAGTTGGCGAGTCAGTTAGAGCCAGCCGGGTGTATAGAAACTGCCCAATCTCAACTGCAATAAAGTCATTCCAGTTGACCTCGTAGAGTTAGACATGGTCGATTTCGACCTCATTTTGGCATGGATTGGTTACACTACGGTTATGCCTCAGTTGACTGCAGAACTAGGGTCGTCAGGTTTCAGTTCCCTAATGAACCAGCTCTAGAGTGGTCGAGCAGTAGTTCAATGTCGAAGGGTAGGTTTATTTCCTACCTTAAGGCCAAGAAGCTTATTTCTAAGGGATGTATTTATCATCTAGTTTAGGTCAAGGATTCCTATTTTGAGACCCCAACTATCTAGTCAGTCCCTGTTGTTAGAGAGTTTCCAGATGTGTTCCCCGAAGATCTTCCTGGAGTCCCTCCTGAGTGGGAAATTGACTTCGGCATAGACCTAATTGCATACACTTTTCCAATCTCCATCCATCCTTATAGAATAGCCCCGAATGAACTTAAAGAGTTGAAGGAGCAGCTAAAGGATCTTCTTGATAAGGGTTTTATCAGACCCAACATCTCTCCCTTGGGCGATACAATGTTATTCGTGCAAAAGAAAGATGGTTCCCTCAGAATGTGCATCGATTATCGTCAGTTGAACAAGGTCACAGTCAAGAACAGGTATCCCCTACCCAGAATTGATGACCTGTTCGACCAACTTCAGGGAGCTAGTTGTTTCTCCAAAATAGATCTCAGGTCGGGGTATCATCAGCTAAAAGTCAGAAGTGTGACATACCGAAAATAACTTTCAAGACTCGGTATGGTCATTTCGAGTTCAGAAGTGGACATACCGAAAATAGCTTTCAAGACTCGGTATGGTCACTTCGAGTTCATAGTTATTCTCTTCGGACTAACAAATGCCCCTGTAGCCTTTATGGAACTGATGAACAGAGTCTTCAAGAAATATCTGGATATGTTCGTCATTGTATTCATCGACGACATTCTGGTATACTCTAGAAATGAGGAAGAGCATGCTAATCACCCGAGGATAGTGCTTCAGATACTCACAGACCGCTAGTTGTTCGCCAAGTCCAGCAAGTATGAATTCTGGTTGAGGTTCGTGACTTTCCTAGGTCACGTGGTCTTGGGTGAAGGCATTCAAGTTGATCCTCAAAAGATAGCAACAGTGAAAGATTGGCCCAGACCAATTAGAAGTTTCTTGGGTTTGGCCGGTTACTACCGATGCTTTGTAGAGGGCTTTTCTTCTATAGCATCTCCACGACTAGGATGACTCAGAAAAAGGTGAAGTTCTAGTGGTCAGATAAGTGTGAAAAGAGTTTCCAAGAGTTAAAAGCTCGACTCACTACTGCTCCTGTATTAACTCTACCAGAAGGATCAGATGGATTTATAGTTTATTGTGATGCTTCCAGAGTGGGACTCGGTTGCGTTATGATGCAGCGGGGCAAAGTGATAGCCTACGCCTCTAGACAACTCAAGGTTCATGATAAGAATTATCTAACTCATGACTTGGAGTTGGCAACGGTAGTATTTTCATTGAAAATATGGACACATTACCTATACGGGGCTCACGTTGATGTTTTCACTGATCACAAGAGCCTTCAGTATGTATTCAGTCAGAAGGACCTGAATCTCCCTCAGAGAAGGTGGTTAGAGGTCCTGAAGGATTATGACATGAGCGTGCTATATCACCCGGGCAAAGCCAATATTGTGGCGGATGCCCTAAGCAGAGTGTCTATGGGTAGCGTGGATCATATTGAGGATGGCAAGAAGGAGTTGGCGAAGGATATTCACAGACTAGCGCGGTTAGGGGTACGGTTGGTTGACTCAGCTGAGGGTGGAGTGGTGATGCAAACCGGGTCAGACTCCTCTGTGGTTGTTGAAGTTAAGTCCAGACAGTATGGAGATCCCATTCTTCTTAAACTCAAGGAAGCGGTTCTCAGAAAGGAGGTTGAGGCTTTCTCCAAAGAGGAAGATGATGTGCTCCGTTATTAGGGCAGATTATGTCTACTGGATGTTGGTGACTTGATGTAGTAGATATTGGCAGAAGCACACAGCTCGAGATACTCTATCCACCCTGATGCTACTAAAATGTACTGCGATTTGTAGAAAATTTACTGGTGGAAGGACATGAAGAGAGACATCGCCGAATTTGTAGCCAAGTGCCCGAACTGCCAGCAAGTCAAGGTAGAGAATCAAAGACCGAGAAGTATGATCCAAGATATCAGCATACCCACGTGGAAGTGAGAAGAAATAAATATGGACTTTATTACGGGCCTACCTCGAACTCATCGGCAATATGATTCCATTTGGGTAGTCATAGATCGGATGACTAAGTCAGCACATTTCCTCCCAGTTAAAACTACAGATTCAGCTGAGGACTATGGTAGACTTTACATCCGAGAGTTGGTCCGACTTCATGGAGTGCCATTATCCATCATCTCAGACAGAGGTACCCAGCTTACCTCACATTTCTGGAAGTCCTTTCAGAAGGGACTTGGTACCCAGGTCAAGCTCAGCACATCTTTTCACCCGCAGACAGATGGGAAAGATGAGCAGACTATTCAGACCTTAGAAGATATTTTGAGGGCGTGCGTGATCGATTTCAAAGGCAATTGGGATGACCACTTGCCTCTTATCGAGTTTGCATACAACAATAGTTATCACTCCAGCATCCAGATGGCCCCGTTTGAGGCATTGTATGGTAGACAATGCAGGTCTCCTATTAGATGGTTTGAGGTTGGTGAAGCTACTATAATCGGGCCAGACTCTGTTCATGAAGCTATGCAGAAGGTACAGCTCATCAGAGAAAGATTGGAAACAACTTAGAGCCGTCAGAAATCTTATGCTGATGTGAGGAGAAGAGAATTGGAGTTTGCTGTGAATGACTGGGTCTATCTGAAAATTTCACCCATGAAAGGGGTGATGAGGTTTAGAAAGAAGGGAAAGCTCAGTCTGAGATATATGGGACCCTACAGAGTTCTGAGGCGAATTGGCAAGGTAGCCTACGAGCTAGAATTACCTTCAGAGTTGGCTCTTGTGCACCCAGTGTTTCATGTGTCATTATTGAAGAAATGCATTGGTGATCCAACTTCAATTGTGCCCTTGGAAGGCGTAGAAATAAAGGATAGTCTCTCATACAAAGAGGTCCCAGTCCAGATCCTTGATTGTCAGGTTCATAAGCTGAGGAACAAGGAAGTAGCTTCAGTCAATGTCTTATGGAGAAATCAACAGGTGAAGGGAGCTATGTGGGAGGCCAAAACAGAGACGATGGCCCGATACCCACACTTATTCTCTACCGGCTCAGTCACAGCTTGAGATATCAGTCCCGCGCTATAATTCAATTTAGTTTTCATGTTCAATTCATGTGTTTAAATTTCTTTTGTGTTTATGGATGTATGTAAGAAAAGTGAATTCAGTTCAGCTATGTAGTTTGAATCGGAGGTATTCATTCTGTCAGTTTTTGGTTTAACGATTAGTATTTCAATATTATTCATTGCATCTCTCTACTTTTCTGTGTGTTTTCTAACATTCGAGGATGAATGTTCCCATGGGGGAGATATTGTAATGCCCCGGAAACTCAAGGACTAGACCCGGGACTCAAATTAGAGAAACTAAAAAACCTGCTCCAAGTCACAGAACGAGTCATTCTGTGACCCATAGGGAGTGACCACGAGTCGTTAGGTGATTCGTGGTGAGACCTGGGGTTTATTTCAAAATTTTGGTGTTTGGGGTGACCATGGGTGTGACCACGAGTTGTGGTCCACCCCACGAGTCGTGAGATGACCCATGGTCAAGGGTAATGTGAAGACCAGGAGAATTTTGGCAGTGAACTTCACGATTGGTCTCCATGAGTCGTGGTGTCCTTCGTGGTGACCAATAGGGGGGATCCTGAACAGTGTACCCAATGACCGTGACCACGAGTCGTGGTCACTGGGCACGAATCATAGGGTCCTCTGTGGGGGACTAGCAGTCAGTTTTCCTGCCAATTTCCAAGGGTATTTCAGTAATTTCTTACCTTCCTAAACTTGAAACTACGTCGTTTTATTCATAATTCCAGACTTATTAGTGGGGATAAACGGTTTCTTTCCTCATTCCCCACTCAAATCTTCAGAAAAGCATTTCAGAGAAAGAACTAGGGCAGAACTTTTCTCCTCGATCCTCAAGGAAATTCTTCGGGTTTCTTCACCAGGTATGTGAGAATTCAACAAGGGAATAATTCTTCCTTTGTGTCCCTTCAAACCCTTCTCTAATTTCTCTATGAATCCTAGACCTGAGTTTCGAATTTGAAGGGGTTAAATGTTAATTTTCCTGGAATTCATATGGCTTGAGATTTATGATTATTTTAGACATAATTTCCATCAGTTCATGAGTGAATTGATATTATTTCCACAAAAGTGAATCCTAGCCCTGCAGATTTTCGAATGTTGAGAAATTCTTGACAATGTGTCTTTTAATCCATGTAGGACCATCTTGTATATTAATTATGGGTATTTTCCCACCAACTAATGGTAGTATTGGTGCTTATCTATGTGCATCAACTACAACCCTGGTTCTTAAGGGTAGAACATACTAGAAATTCTTGTTGAAATGATAAACCTTGGAATTTTCTTGATTATACTAGTGAGTGAATCCCCTTATTATGTTACATGCTAAATTTTCAGTCAGATACAAGATTGTCTAGCCTCAATCAAAGTATGAAATTACTCAGTGTCAGTCAAAAATGTCAGCTGATTAGTTTGACTACAGAAACTTCTGAGGTGTCAGTATCACCTCTCAATTATCAGAATTAGATTCAGAATTTAGTTTAGTGGTTAATTAGGCGGTCATGATACTTTAGACATATAGCTCTGACTAGCCTTAGGACCCCAGTTCAGAATTTATTTTGTTCTTAGACGGTTACGACACTTCTAGATAAGTATCTTTGACCAGTCGGAACCTAGTTTTAGAATCTGTTCCATTAAGACTCTCAGGATACTTTCAGATGTGTATCCCTTTCTAGTCTTGGGCTCCAATTTCGAGCTATTAGCATAGTATTCATTTTAGGTTATCAAGTGGGAGTAGGACTTAGCATCAAGGGAACTGGGGTTCCAGCACACCCAGGTTTCCAGAACTACGTAGCCAATGTAGGTTTTAGTATTTATTTGTCTGATTGGTCCCAGACTTTTGTGATCACCTAGTTCATGCCTTTATACCTTGACAACGTATATTGGGTCCTACTGGTGGGGTGTATACACCGGAATCCACATCTAGCTCATGTGGTTACATGTCGGTTAGTTAGTTCAGTCTAGTCTCAGTCCAATTCAGTTCAGAACAGTACTCCAGACTTAAAACATGCTTGACCATCAGACAAGGTCGTTTAGACTACCTTAGTATTTCAGTTTCCAGCTCGGTAACTTTAGTTGGTCATTGCATGTCTTTCAGTTCATCATTTCTTTTATCATTTATTCTATGATATTATGTTACCCTCACTTACTCAGTATATTCAAAGTACTGATGCATATTTTAATGTTGTATCGTCTTATGATACAACTACAGGATCACAGACTAGCCCTGGTAGCCGTCCACTTATCGAAGAACACAATTTTCTAGTTGGTAAATCCTTATTCTCCGAGGATGAAGATTTCTCACTTGAGTTATGATTTCATTTATTTTTATTTGGAGTTAGCTGGGGGTTTGTCCCAGCAACTCATCAGACTTAGTGGCTTTCATAGTTAGAATCAATTTTTCAGACTCAGGTTTGTTTATCTAATTATGTATTTTGACCATTTTAACTCAGATCTGTATACTTTTGCTCTTAAATTCTGCTGTACGTACTTCTATGTTACTCAGGATGTCGGTGTATGATAGACCAGGAGTTGACTTGAGGTCACTTGTGGCTTCAAGTACTGTGTTCTTTTCAGGATGTAAACTCGGGGCGTGACACTGGACTAAGCTGTTTGCTGGGAACAGGGTAGCTACCAATGGTATGACCCTCAATTATGTACCTCCCAATATAGTCAATGGTGAAACTGTGATACATCTTGATAAGGATGAACTTAAATTAGAATCACGTAAATGAGAATGTGCGTTGATTGTGTATGTGGTTTGAGATACTCTTGGTTATCACTATATGTGCAGATATATAAATCAAAATGTGGAATAATTTGCAATTCCAGAGATATATTTTCATGATGAGGGTTATTACATCTTTAAATTTCAAAGCATGGCAGATTTGAATGAAGTAGTGTATTCAGGTCCATATACAGTGAATAATAGACCATTGATAATTAAGCAATGGACTTCACAATTTGATTTCCGTACTGAGTTTCTCACAGAGGTTCCTCTATGGGTTCGATTTCCCAAACTTCCTATGCACTGCTGGAGTTGTGATTCCCTTAGTCGTATTGCTAGTGGTATCGGTATCCCTATGTATGCCGATGAATGTATGACTAAACAGACCAGAATATCTTATGCTAGGATGCTTATTGAAGTTTACATTACTAAGAAACTGCCTACTGAAGTAGCGATTATGGATGTTGAGGGGAAAATTTTTCATCAGGTAGTAGAGTATGATTGAAAACCTGTATTTTGTGGTAAATGTCTCAGGATAGGACATGATTGTTCTAATCCTATTCCAGTACCACAAAAGGAGCCTAAGAGGAGGAAAATTAAGGACATATGGTAACCTAAGGAGGTCATACCAACTAATAAGGTGGTTCAGGAGGCTAAATATTTGCCTATTACAAAAAATATTATAGAGGAGAAGGACTTGAATCAGAAGGAAAGGTCTTGACAAGTGGTAAATAGGAGAACTTCACCTAGGGAGGCACCTAGCAGATTTGTGAATGTGGATGTATTGCATGTGAGAAATGATTTTACCAGCCTGGCTAATGTTGAGGAGGGTTTACTCAGTTCTCCTCCTATTGAAGGAAGATTAATACAATGTCCTGGTCGACTTGGAATATTAGAGGGACCAACAAAAGGTATAAACAGAAAGAGTTGGTCTCTTACATGAAAGAGTTTAATGTGAAACTCTTGAGACTGTTGGAAACTAGAGTTAAAGAGAATAATGCTAGTTTGATTACTTCTAGAATTGCTCCACATTGGAATGTTGAAAATAATTATGCACGTGTTGTGAATGGAAGAATATGGTTGATATGGGATACTGCTAAGTATGAGATTGTGGTATTATACAAAGATGCACAAATTTTACATTGTCATGTAGTTGGTAAAGGGACTGGTATGGATTGTTTGATGACTGTGGTCTATGGATTTAATACTGTAGAGCTAAGGAAGTCTTTGTGGAATTCATTGCAGGCTCTTTCTATTACTAAGACATGGCTTATATGGGGTGATTTTAATGTTATCCTGTCTAATGCTGATAGACTCAATGGTGCTCCTATCACTCAGCATGAAATACAGGATTTTGCAGATTGTGTGCACACTATGAACTTACCTGAATTGCCTTGGAGAGGAGAGTGTTTTACTTGGACAAACAAACAACAGAATGCTACCAGAGTTCATAGTAAGCTGGATAGAGCTCTTGGGAATTCTGATTGGATGTAGACATATGGCCACTTGGGGATTGTATATGGGCTGCCTCATATATCTAATCATGCTCCAGACATATGGCCACTTGGGGATTGTATATGGGCTGCCTCATATATCTAATCATGCTCCTATGTTAATGAAGATGGTTGTGAAGGATACAGGACACAAACTACCTTTCAAGTTCTTTAATGTTTGGGCTGATCATGCCTAGTTCAACGATCTGGTTGAAAAGAATTGGGTTCCAGATTACATTCAGATACTATGAAAAATATTTGGCTCAAGTTGAAGGTCATAAGGAGGTACTTTAGGCAGTTAAATTTAAATGGATTCCAAGGGGTGGTAGATAGAGTTATTCAAGCTAGAAGTCTTGTGCAAGATATCCAAGAGAAACTGAATGCTCAGTGTACAGATGCTATGCTCGCTGAAGAAAGTGTTGCACTTGCTAGTTTAGAAAAATGGTCTATGATTGAAGAGAGTATTCTCAAGCAGAAATTCAGAGTAGATTGACTAAAACTTGGTGATGCAAACAACAAATACTTCTCCGCAGTTATGAAGGAGAGAAATCACAAGAAAAATATATCTGAGTTAAAGACACTTTTTGGAGTGCTACTAACTAAGGATAAACAGATTAAGCAGGAAATTATCAAATTTTATCAGTCACTTATGGGCATGCTTGTCAACAGTTACCAACAGTCAATAAACAAGTCATGAAGCTAGGACCTGTTTTATCCCATAGCTAGCAAGTTGGTCTATGTGTGAATGTTACTGATCAGGAGATACAAGAGGGATTGTGGTCCATTGGTGATGACAAAGCACCGGGTGTAGCTGGATACAATGCTAATTCTTCAAGAAAACATGGCCTATCATCAGTGATGAAATTAAAGCAGCAGTCAGGGAATTCTTTATTTCAAAAAAGCTGTTTAGAGGAATCAATTGTACAACAATCACTTTACTGCCCAAAGTACCTAGTCCTAGCAACATGAAAGATTAAAGACCAATTGCATGTTGCTCAGTTT
Source organism: Datura wrightii (assembly GCA_035772735.1). Classification (NCBI taxonomy): domain Eukaryota; kingdom Viridiplantae; phylum Streptophyta; class Magnoliopsida; order Solanales; family Solanaceae; genus Datura; species Datura wrightii. The sequence goes on from JASDFA010000018.1 coordinate 93,260,613, forward strand.
TGTATAAAGTGATAGCAAAGATCATGGCAAATAAAACGCAAAAGGTGATGCCAACCATCATTTCAGACACACAAGCAGGTTTTATTCCAGGAAGAAGAGGGGTGGATAATATAATATTAGCTCATGATCTAGTAAAGGCTTACTCCAGGAAAAATATATCACCAAGATGTGTTATCAAAGTAGGCATATAGAAGGCCTATGATACGATTGACTAGCAGTTTCTCAAGCAGGTTATGGAGGGGTTGGGATTTCCTCAAAGTTTCACTGATTTGGTAATGGAGTGTATCTCCACTATTAATTTTTCTATTTCAATGAATGGAGAGTATACAGAACCTTTTGATGCAGCTAGGGGATTGAGACAAGGTGATCCTATGTCTCCCTACCTATTTGCTATAGGGATGGAGTATTTAAGTAGAAGTCTCAAAATATTGAAGCATAACATGAACTTTAAGTACCACCCTATGGGTGCTAAGTTTGACATAACTTATTTGAGCTTTGATGATGACTTGTTGCTGTTTTCTAGAGGGGATTGTAAGTCTATAGCTCAATTGCATGATTAGTTCTGTATCTTTTTCAAGGCATCTGGTTTGCAGTCTAACTTGTCTAAAAGTGTAGTGTTTATTATGGTGGTGTGGATATGTCTACTCAGCAACAGATTCAAGGAATTCTTAGATATAGTCTTGGTACACTGCCTTTCAGATATCTAGGCATCCTATTGACTACTTAGAAGTTAAGTGCACTGCAGTGGCAACCCTTGGTGGATAAAATAGTAGGTCGAATATCAACATGGACAGCCAAGAAACTTTCTTATGCTGGTAGATTGCAACTAGTTCAAAGTGTTGTCTTTGGAATTCAATCTTATTGGTCCCAAATATTTGTAAATACCTGCTAAAGTCTTGAAGATGATAGATGCATATTGTAGAAGTTATATCTGGTCAGAGACTAACAATATCACCAGGAGAGCTCTAATTTCTTAGGATAAGGTTTGCACTCCTAAGGCTGCTGGAGGGCTCAATCTGGTAAGATTGAAATTGTGGAATAAGGTTGCTATAACAAAATTGTATTAGGAACTAGCAAACAAAAAGGATAAAATATGGATTAGGTGGATTCATTGCTACTATATTAAAAATCAGTTGCTGGCAATCACGCCTATCCCACAGCAAGCATGTTGGATGGTTCGAAAAATCTTCCAAGTTAGAGGTAATGTGTCTACTATCACTAGCAACAAGAAATCAGTCATAAAGTCTGTATACTTGAAATTGTTGGGAGACTTGGTTAAAGTGTCATGTAATCATAACCAAGCTAGACCTAAAGCTGCTGATAGAGTGTTGAAGTGAGGTATCCAAGTTGATCCTATATGCAGTTTATGTAGATCAGTAGTAGAGACTAGAGATCATGTGTTAGTGGAGTGTATATATACTCAGGCCATATGAAGAAGATTGTTACGATGGGTAGATATACCCTATCCAGGTTTTACTTCATGGATAGGATTGATGCAATGGATTATTCAGAGGACTAAAGGGAGGAGTCATATGGCGCAGTTGATCAAACTTCTTTACATTGAATTTTTTCACATTGTCTGGATAGAGAGCAACACTAGAGTGTTTGACAAGAAAGAGCATCATCAAGAGTTTCTGGCTAGACAAATTGCCTTCACATGTTGTTGAGCTAGAGAGCCCATTAAAGCAATGTTAGGCAAATACAAGTTTTAGTGCCGCTATTTGTTTCTAGATAGCATTCCAAGTAGTCTCTTTGTATGTTGTGATATATTTTTTTTCGATTGAGTAGATTGTGATAATCTACTCTGTTTGTAATTTTCCAGTTGGTGATTTATCAAAATTCTAATTACTAAAAAAATAAAAATAAAAAGAAAAGGTAATGATTTACTGATTTAATTATGGAGCTCCACCTCATTTTAAAGATGAACAAGCTTAATAAATATGTACTTTTCAAAAATAAACAGAAATTTGTGGATGTCTTATTGGATGACTTGGAAGATCCTGAGGAAGATCTACATGTCAGTGATGGTGCTAAGAGTAGGAAAAAAAGAAATCTAATCTCAGATGATGAAGAATTGAGTGATGAACAAACAAAAATTGCAAGAAGTAGAGGGATTAGTATTTCTTCTAACATGTTACTGTTGTTTAACTTAAACAAAATTGTTGAGTCCTTTTACCATTTTAATTTTAGTGACACGATTAGATATGCATTGACGAATAAATTGTCTCTGTTATTAACCTAAATTACGAGTTTGGTTGTTATTGGTTGCTCAGTGTTTAATGTTTTCTTTACACTGTGGCATTCAATTTCTGCCGCAAATGTGAAATTTATAGTTGAAATGCTATTGAATTCCTATTGCCCTTTTATGCTACAAACCTCTTGAATTATGTTTTCAATTCTATTTTATGTCAGTTGATTCTTTTTTTTCCAATTGGAACTGCTCTTGACATGATTCGTGATGTTGATCCAAGTCTGAAAGGACCACTTTTTTCGCATATCACATGGCTTCTCCTCTTATAGTACTTTGCCCATTCTTGAACAACATGCAATATTTTTGGCATCTTTCCTTGTATAAATAGGAGTTCTTTAATAATGTGGCGAGTATATATATCTTTTTAGTCAAGTCTTATATCTGAGAGGAATGCGTGTCATTTGCTATAAGATTTATTTAAAGAACTTTAATTTATGTATGAAAAGTTTATCCTGAGCAAACCAATTATTTTGTGAGTTTCTTTATATTTGTAGTTACATGTTGTTCCCACTACTTGTGTCCAGGAATACATTTTAGTATCAGTTAATTGTTTGTCGCCACATTGTGGAATCAGGAGTAATGATGAAGAAGATGAATATGGTGTTTACCATTTAGATTCCCAGGGCCATTTTCCCTAGGTTAATGACTAATATGGTCATGTTCAGTATGAAGAGATAAAAAAGGACTATAGATTCCATAAATAGCACCTTGATGGAGAAGCTATTGATGAAAAAAGTGTGAGAAGCTCTTCTTACATATTAGTTTTGATTCCCATGCTTATGAAGAAGTCCAAAAAACTGTAAAACAGGACATTTCTGATGAATGTAAAGTTCTTTTATCCCTAAATATTGCAGAAGATGTTAATGTGGAACATATGGATTTTGAGAATAATAGAGTTCTGTGGCTTCCACCTAAACCAGAAGATGAAGAAGATGAAAAGAAAGCACTTATGTATGATGATAATGACGACGGGGATGTTGCCAGAGAGTGGGGTTTATGGTCATCAAGCAGTATTGAAAGTGGTGAATATAGAAGTAGGGATAGGCCAAATGAGGAGCAGGAAAAAGTTGTGAAAAAAGTGGTTGATGTCCACTTTAGGGCTTTAATATCCTAGCTCATGCAGGTTCAAGGCCTTGCCACTGATAAGAAAATTATTACATTCCTACCATGGGAAGCTTCTATATTTCTGAAACCAGACACTAGCGAGGGTGGAGGGATCGACCCTGGGGGATACATTAAGGTGAAATATATAGTGTCTGAACGTCGTAGTGACAGGTAAGCAATTTATTTTCATTTTTGTCCACAATCCTGTTCAACTTGTGTGTTGTATCCTTGCTGCTTTGTTTACTGTGATTTCTGAAGGAAACTTGAAATTCTAGAGTTTCATTCACAATTTTATTCAATACACACACAAAAAAAATACTAGTTTGCAGTGATTTCTGAAGAACTTTGAAATACTAGAGTCTCTGACTTATACAATTCTATTCAATACTTGGCTTCTTCTCTAGAACCTATATTTCTTGCCTTAAGAAATATTTGGTCAAAGTGATTTTTTGCAAAGTACAAAGTAACGACTATATTATTGACATAGTGCTTTTTGCCCAATGATCTGTAAACTAAATATAGTTGTGCAAGGTACCATCTTGTGACTTACATATGGCATCTTACTTTTGCTCGTGAATGTGTTCTTAGTTAAGAATAGAAATCATTTTCTCCTTCTTGTGTAACCGCTACCTTTTATACCTTTTTATTTTGTAGCATATTTAGTTGTGTTCTTGCGTACATTCAATATAGTGTTCCACTCATATGAAGCTTTTTCCCCTTAAATAGTGTGCTAGTAAAAGGAGTTGTCTGCATGAAAAAATGTAGCTCATCAGTGAATGACATCCAAAATAGAGAAACCTCGCTTATTAATCCTTGGAGGGGCTATTGAATACCAACATGTCTCTAACCGCTTAAAGTTTTGACACTTTGTTGCAGCAGGTTTCCTATTTCTATTCAGGGAATGGATCATCTCAAGATGGTTGTTTCCAAAATTGATGTACACCAACCAGATGTTCTTCTGGTAGAAAATTCCGTATCTCGCTATGCACAAGAGTACCTCCTGGCAGAGGACATATAAGTTGTCTTAAATATCAAGAGGACACTTTTGGAGCGTATAGCCCACTGCACGAGTAGTCAAAAAGTACCTTTAATAGATCATTTCTCATCTAAAAAATTGGGATACTGTGACATGTTCCACGTTGAGAAGTTTTTTGAAGAGCATGGTACAGCTGGACAGAGTGGAAAGAAGCTAGTGAAGACTCTAATGTACTTTGAAGGCTGTCCAAAGTCACTGGGATGCACTGTAAGGCTATCATCAATTAGTTCAACATAGTAAACTAATTATTGTCTTGCTATATTCTAAATAGACACTTGACAACCTGCAAATTGGTGGACTAAATGGTGTTTTTTCTTTGGCAGATGAAAGGGACAGTCTTTTTTCTAATGTCATATATAACGATTTTGAAATATCAAAAATCTATAAGGTTATTTGATTTACATATTAAAAAAGACAAACATATATGAGGTTATTCGATTTATATATTAATAGTTAATTTAATAATTAGACACTGAAATATAAATTTTTTATTGGGATAAATATTGCAAATTTAGTCATATAGACTTCTAAATGTTTTTGGGTGTCCATTGATATTTGTTGTCTCAGGTGTTACTCCCTGGTGCAAATGGGGATGAGTTGAAGAAAGTAAAACTTGTCTTTCAATATTCAATTTTTGCAGATTATTATTTAGCTCTGGAAACATCTTTTCTTGCTGATGAGGGGCCATCTGAACTTCCTATGAATTCTCCAATAACTATAGAACTTCCGAATAATCATCAACTATTGGAAGGTCAATCTCAATAATACCTGGTTTTACCATTCCTTATACTGAGAAAACTCAATCAGCACTACATGGTGGTGCACCACAAATATCATATAGCATTCCTACTACAGACTTGATTAAAATTGCAAACCTTTGTGCTCAGAAAATGGAGATGATAGAGTTCCTTAACCATCTTCTTCAAAGGAAGAGTTTCCTCCGTCCCCATCTGACCATTAAAGCATTTTAATTTCCTTATCATCCCGGTTTGTTTGGAATGATACCGTCTGTGAAAGGTCTCATCTCTTTTGAATGAAAAACTATAGGAACTTTGATAATCCATTGGGTCGATTTCTACGAGATAATTTGTTTGATCAATTAAATCTCTCCACTTTCCTTTCCATGTTTGCCAGAAACACCAAGAATATAATTAAGAGACCATAAAAATCTTTTATCTTTTATTTTTCTTTTCTTCTGTAGAGTTATAGATGTAGTTCATGTGAGATGCCTTTAGAAGCATATGTTCAGTGCTATACTCATCGTCAAGGCACTTTAACTATTTCTGTTAAGAAGTTGCCAAAGTTTCTTTTGCCTGGTGAAAGGGAAGGAAAACTATGGATGTGGCATAGGTTCTTGAGACGTCCACGGGTTAAGAGATTTCCTCCAGCAACTCAAAGAGTAATGATGTCTGATGCTGCTTGCTTTTGGAAGTTCCCAGAACTTGGTTTTTCAAACCATGTAGCTGCTAGCAGAGTAGCTAGCTGTGGGCATTCGTTACATAGAGATTGTCTTCGGTTTTATGAGCATGCTCTTTTTTTGTTTGTTTCCTGCAGTGTTATAGATCTAAGAGCATTCCAAATGTTTGTTCTCGTTGTTTTTCATGATTAATTTTCAAGTGTTATAACTCTTTGTTTGTACTGCACAATTACCTATACTTTACATATATATATATATATATACACACACACACACACACCTATACTTTACAATTTAATTATGCACTCTATATTGTTGTTTAACAGAACAAGTGATGAAAAGGAGTCCACTTCATTCCTATTGTATGATTAACATCTACCTAAATCTATATTGTTTTTTATTTGAAGGTTGATCCTCTGATCCATCAAGTCAAGCTGTGAAGGTTTTTTTGAAACTGCTTAGTTTCATGAAAGTAGGTTATTTTACATGTGCTTCGCATTTTATATGCTTGATTGCATGAGTGGGTGCAGATTATGGCAGCCTAAAGACATTCTAGAGCAAGATAGTTCTTTTTATTTTCAGATAATATTGGTTGGTGGGTTGTGAACTACTACATGAAGAATACTGTATCTCATGACTACTTTATAGTGACCTTAGAGATGATATTGAAAAAGAGAATAACTTGGATGTATGGAAGCAAACTCGAGAAATAAATAATATAGAAGTGAATATTTTTCTAAATTGTTCGAGGTTCTGTAGAAAGCTTCATCTTACAACCTCTGCTTCTGCTTTTATTTTCTTAGCCATCATCTATTGCGCTTTAAGTTTGTTGCACTCGACCACAGTTCGGGTCTCTTGTGAGTTACAAAAATTCAATTGGTGCAACTAGAGATGACCTGTTGATTCTAAGAAATTTAGATATATAGAGAGAGGCAAATTAGTGTGTCAGTTTTCTGATTAATGAAGGCTACAATCATGAAGATGTGTTGTTTCTATGAAGTCTTGCATTTAAGGATATGAAGTTTCTTCTCTTAGCAGACTTTTGCAGTGTTACTTATGAATGATTTTAAGTTTATTTTTTAGTTAGATTGTTGTTTTTCCTCTCTCTCTCTCTCTCTCTCTCTATATATATATATATATATATATATATATATATATATAAGGCTAATTCTATTGCACAATATTGAATAAAGTGATCTTCAAATATATTAGTCAAACACAAATTGCTAATCTCGCTATTCCGAATATCACTTTTGATGAAAACAAATTTCCAAAATAAGCAAATTTTATAAGCTTTGTCTAACGCGCTACAAATCAAATAATAGAACAGAAAAGGAGATCACTGTCAATAAAAAAATCTTTTGTGTGAAGCTATTTGGTGCCCATACACAATACAATACATTGCTTGGATTAGAATGAAAGCCAATCAACTATAGTGTTTCTAGTAGATAAAAAAACACAGAGTGAGTGATGCTAACTTTCAAGCCAATGTTTTCCAAGTGGTGTGTGATAACAATTTTTTTTTCTTTTTCTACCTCAAAATGTTGCTTATTACTTTTTTCCACCTTACCCAAGACTGAAAAATCCTTGTCACTGAAAACTGACATAACAACTTTACACACATTACATTTCCTATAGCTTACCAAATTGATCTGCAACACAATCTAAGAATATTCTTCTTTTCTACATTTATTTGCTTTTATTGAATTTTGGAGTTTCCTCTTATAGAGGTTTATTTAAAAAAATTGTGCTCTATAGTAAGATAACAACAGGGGAAAAAATTAAAGTCAGACAAGTCAAATTTTTTGCAGAAGCTACTGCATGATCTTAGGCTCCGTAAGGAACGGTGGCTTCTGCTCAAAATTCGAGCTATTCATACTCTGAAACTAGAGGTAAAATAATGAAATGCTAATATATGATTTTCTTACATTATACATCAGATAAAAAGTCAATAGATGTGTGTCGGATCCTCCAAAAGCAACGAATCTAAAGTGAATATTCATTGAGACGAAGTGTGATATTAAGTGGAGGAAAAGGATACGCAAAAGATCTTTCCTCTGATCTTTCTTCCCCTTACTGTTTAATAGTATCAAAGTAATTCATTTAGTTTGTTTCCTTCTTGCAAGTATCATTGACTTTTAAGGTAAGATTGTACTGTCATAAATTCCATAGATCTGAAAACTTGAAGAGCTAGTGTGCATTCATTTTTTAGAATTATGTTGAGCTATGTTACATATATATTTTACAATATTTGGCCTTGTATAGTATATATTTGTATTGGTGATGCATCGTTAGTGAAGTTTTATATCGAAACTCTGTCTCAATCGGACATATATCCATTCATTACTTAGTTGGTGACCGAATTATTTTTTCCCTGCTGCATTTTTAGTGGCAGTCCACACGATATGAGTGATGAAACTTTATCCCTGTAATTGATAAGATTGCAACAGTGAAAAAGGTCAGAAGCATCACAACCAAATGACTTAAAACTTTTGATACTCAAATAGAAAAGTCAGAAACAGACAAGAATTCACTACAACTAGGTGATCCAACATCAAATCAAAGGGAAAGCTAAGGAAAGTGATAAACACTTTTCAATGAAAATAATGTAAAGGAAGAAACGAGAGAAAATATAAGTTATATTTAGCTTTTGTTATCATAAAATATATGATAAAGTATCATTTCTTTTCATAATATTATTTGAACTTGAAAAAACGCACTAAAATATATTAGGAAGAAGCAGCCAACCAGCAGCTGGAGACAAGAGTCCAAGCTAGGTAAATGTAATATAATTATAGATCATATTCATTGATAGATACTATTTTATCCACCTAATCACAAACGAATCTTTCCTATTAAAGAAATAGACAACTCCAACTTCTTCCTCCCAATCTTATTCAGTTACTCTTTTTCCACAATAACATATCGTTCCTATCAAATGATTTGGCAAATCCTATATCTTCCTCCTATTCATATTCAAACTCATGACACTGAAATTCTACAGTCATTCAACCATCCATTCATTTATCTTCTTCAAATTCAACAGAGAGCATGATCAACGAAGGGGAGAAGCTTATTCACTATTTTAGTAATCACAATACTTAACGCAACACCAAAGCTACACATTGCACTCCATTTAATTTCATTGACATCATCCATGTTGAGCATTTTCATTTGGTTTATATATTATTCATACTATACTTGGTAAACATTCTTTAGCTCAGGTATGTTATTTAAGATGAAATTTTATTTCTACAAGTATTGTGATATTTTTGATAGCACCGGTTATACCGTATCAATTATTATATTTGGATATAGCCAAAATATCAAATTTTAATATATTTTACTCTCCCAAAAAAATTTAAGAGGTTCAGTGGAAGTACTATATGTTGTTATTAAAGAATACAGTTCCTCAGTGAATATTCGGTTGGAAATTAGACTCCTACAACAGCTTTTACCAAAATTAGCTCGGCAAGAACGGATGCTAAGAAAAAAATTGAACACATATGCATCAGCAAACGAGTGTGAAGGAATGACCGAGGAAGTAGGTTCTATCAAAAATAGGAGATGCAAGTATTCCAGATTGAAGCGAAAGATTGCATTAATTAATAAACAATACAAGAACCATCCAAAAAAGAAAATAATTCAGCTTATATGTTTTGTGAATAGATTCACAAAGTTAATGAACTTAACAAACTTCTCGGGGAGACATGTTTCAAACCATCAAAATGGTATGCTAATCTTTATCACGTCTCTGTACATTTCATTTATTATAATATTATGAGTATGTCTCAGAAACTTCAGAGACCGTATCTCTCTTAATTATAGAACTAAAAGAGGCCAATTATTATTATGTTATTTGGAAATGAAATTCCTACAACGAATCATGATCTATATATAATATGCTTATATTTATATTCAAATCTTTCAATCTCATAGGTCATTACACAACGACTTGGAATTTTGGCCCCCCAAAGTACACATGCCAATATTGTGGTGCCCTTTTGTGGTATGAAGAACGGACAAGAAAAATCGTACGGAAAATAAATCCTATATTCTCATTTTCTTGTATGGAAGGAGGTCGTGTACAACTGCCGTTATTAAGGGAACGACCACCTTATCTGAAGTTTCTTTTAGGAACATAATATGGACAACTAGGTATCAACTTCTGTAAAAATATTAGGGACTATAACTCGATATTTGCATTTACATCTATGGGAGGCCGAGTTGATGGATCTATCAATCAGTCAAAGGGGCCATATGTTTTCTGGATGAGCATTCAAAATTACCATCGCATAGGCTCTTTATTGCCTAAAATTGGTAAAACCCCCCAGTTTGCTCAACTATATATATATATATATATGATACTGAAAATGAGATAAACAACATAATGAAATGTCTGTTACGAGGAGACATTGATCAAAAAATTATTCATAACTTATCTGAAATGTTGGACGAGCATAATGTTTTGGTAAAAATATTTCGAATAGAAAGGGATAGATATAAAGAGAACCTAGAATCTGTGTTTTGCCTACAGTTCCTATCTAATAGAACAAGTGATGGTAGACAATACAATATACCCACAATTTCTGAAGTTGCAGGATTAATCGTTGGTGATCTTGTAGAAGAAAACTTCCAACGAGATATTATTGTAGAACATCAGGAAAACGGACTTCAAAGAATTACACATTTACCCCCAAGTTTCATTTCTATGACATACCCATTAATATACCCATATGGTGAAGACAGATATAGACTTGGAATAAATTTGGCAGATGTGAACAACAAAACTTACAAGCGGCAAAATTTATTAACGGGAGAGTTTTATTGCTTCAGGATACAACAAAGACTTAACGAGGGGCATACTCTTTTATTAGCTGGTAGACTATTGTAGCAATACATAGTTGATGCTTACATGGCAATAGAGGAACAAAGATTTTGCTAAGTTTGTCACGCCCCGCCTTTGGAGGCATGACTGGCACCTGGTGCCCTACTAGGTGCTAGACTGCTGGACCACTGATCCCTAAGCACTTCTGGTGCTAGACTAGCTATAATTCTGGATTTATGAAAACAACGGGCTATATAACGGCTGTAAATACAGCCTCCAACCAACTAGGCCTATAGCCACTTGTAGGAAAATAACAGCTAACCAGAACAACTGAACATACGGGAACCTATGCGGGCCGACAAGGCCACCATGCATACTAGTTTATCTGAGAATTGAAAACAAGTACCAAGCTACTATGTGACCGACAAGGTCACCACTACCAACTGAATAAGGCCCCACACGGTCGCTGCATACAACTGAAACACACAAATGGCCCCACACGGCCTACACAGCTAACCACAAGGAATATATACAATCTGTAAGCCTCTAAAAATAGCAAGATGGTCGGGACAGGGCCCCGGCCGACCCATATTGTACAAATAAAAGGGAAGTCAACCTTTGTCTTTCGAGCTCCGGATGAAAGGAGCTGAAGGCGTTGTACGCTGGATGGAACTACGAGGATCTGCTCCTCATATATGAGTACCTGCAGGCAAGTAATACAGTGCCCCAAAGGAGCGTCAGTACTGCTGGTACTGAGTATGCAAAGCAACAAATGAAAGTACTGAATGTAAATAATAAAACTGACAGAACTGAAGTAATAAGGAAACAGACTGTAACTGACTGGAAATGTGAATTCAAGACTGTCCTTAACTACGCTGAAAGGAGTAGGAGTCGTACCTGGTAATGTGGCATTCTACTGTATATCCATCTATATCTAGCATAACATAGCAAACATAGCACACATGAACCTTACCTGGCCCCATAAGCCTGAAGGTACAATCATCACACAATCTATACCCCAACCCCGGTCATCCCATCTCCCCTAGTAACTATAAGCATCCTACCGATTCCCTGGGTATGCACTTGGGCCCGCTGAGCCCCTGACTATAACTGTACCTGAGTCTGAAGGACTCCTGAAATCAACACCCCGAGCGCAAGCGCTCGATGGGGGTGTATAAAAGCCGACCAAGGCATAATATGGGGAAACTGGCATCCCATCTTCGTCCCTAGAGGACGACATGCCACTCCGTAGAGAGACGTATCCTCGCCCTCTGGCGGATGAGTCGATACAGCTATCAACCCTTTGGCGGTCATGAATGCTAGGTAATCCAGCCCAAAACAACACAAGCAAGTCTCAACTGATAATAATACTGCATACAATACATGCTGAACTGATAATAATACTGTGTATATATATATTCTCTGACATGCTGTACTGAATCTGGTACTGAAACAAGATATAATATTTCTGGAATATTCTGTTGAGAATCATGTTATTCAACTAAGTTCCATGCTAAATACGAGTTAATATTTCTTACGGGCGTTACTAAATTCATACTGAACATAATATACGGCTTCTAAAACATTCTACTAGAATTTGTACCATTTTACTATACTGGAACTACTAGCTTGCCGAAAGAAACTGGCTTTACATACCTTAACTGTCGGCTTCCTAATTAACTGGCGTAGCTCGGCTAATATTCAGCTATTTCCCCAACTGTATTCATATTGACGAAGGAATAGAATTAATTCTACTATTATTTTGGAGAGAAACCATACTTATGAATATATTTACTGCCTATTCTTCGACTTATTGAAGAACGGCCGAAAATTTGCAATTTCTTGGGAGTCTAGAAGGGAGAAATACTTATTTTAATGCCGGGAGTGTATTAACACTAGTTTGGAGCAATTCCAATCACTTTGACTCGGCGGGTCGCCGCTTTGCCGGGTGATTCTCGCGAAACTAACTCCGTAGGAATGCTCCCTGCAGCTTTATACTTTGGTACCTAAAGTTAATTTGAGTTTGGACTGCGTTTGACGGCATAATCGGACGTATTCTTATGTTAAACCCTCGTCCCTCACTGTTTCTGGTCGCTCATTGGAAATGAAGAATGAAAAATGAATTAAAAAAATGAAGTGGGGCTTTATATACTTGGTCTTGAACCCCCTTTAAGTCGCATTTGTCGAATGCGATTTATAAGTCGCATTTGCCTTGCGACGCTCCGACTTGGCACTTGTTCGGTCTCTCCCCGGGCCCTTTTCTCGCACGTATGGAATTCTAAAACTCTTAAACAACATGCAAATAGGCCAACTAAGTGTTAAGAACTTACGGGGTGTAACATCCTTCCCCCCTTAAGAACATTCGTCCTCGAATGTTAACTTCTGTTTACAGAAATTTTAACTTGTTCTACTTATTCTGGAAAACTTTCGGCAGAGTTTCTCCTATAATTTGGACTATTTCAAAAATCCTGAAACACAGAAAAGTCCAATATGGGTACTCCATATAATAATGTATCATTCATTTCATAATAAACTAAAGTCAACATCTCACTTATACACATGATTATAACGCAACTCATAAAACAACAATATCAACATACCTCTGGCTGACTAAGTCTGAAATAACTGAGGGTATCTGGCTTTCATATCTTCTTCTGCTTCCCAAGTCATTTCCTCTCGGTTCCTAGTACGCCATAACACTTTTATAGAAGCAACATCTTTAGTTCTTAATATTTGGATATGCCGGTAAGTATGGCTACTGGAATATCTTCATAGGCCAACTCCTCTGTAACCTGAACATCTTGGACTGTGACAATTCTGGAGGGATCTCCTATGCACTTTCTCAACATTGATACATGGAAAATTGGGTGGACAGATTCTAACTCTGGAGGTAAGTCTAGCTCATATGCCACTTGGCCAATTCTTTGGCGAAACTGATAAGGCCCAACAAACCTCGGGCTGAGCTTGCCTTTCTTTCCAAATCTCATTACACCCTTCATCGGCGAAACTTTCAAAAACACCCAATCACCCACATTAAATTCTAAGTTTCTGCGCCGCACGTCAGCATAAGATTTTTGGTGGCTCTGAGCAGTCAGTAAACGTTCTCTGATAAGCTTTACTTTTTCCTCTGACTGATGAATGATATCTGGCCCAATCAATGCTGATTCTCGTACCTCAAACCAATCAACTGGAGATCTACACTTTCGCCCATATAATGCCTTATAAGGCGCCATCTGAATGGCTGAATGGTAACTGTTATTATAGGCGAACTCAATGAGTGGTAAATGTTCATCCCAGCTACCTCCGAAATCCAACACACATGCTCGCAACATATCCTCGAGCATTTGAATGGTGCGTTCTGCCTTCCCATCTGTTTGAGGATGGAAAGATGTGCTCAGGTTAACCTGCGTCCCCAAGCCTCTCTGTATTTCCAGAACTTAGCCGTAAACTGCGCCCCTCTGTCGGAGATAATGGACACTGGAACCCCATGCAGCCTGACTATTTCTCTAATATACAGCTCAGCATAATCTTCAGTTGAAAAGGTAGTCCTTACTGGCAGGAAGTGAGCTGCTTTTGTCAATCTGTCAACTATTACCCAGATCGAATCATATCTACGCGTGGTGCGAGGTAATCCTGCTACAAAGTCCATATTCACTGCTTCCCATTTCCATAAAGGCACTGCTATATCCTGAGTCAGTCCGCCTGGTTTCTGATGTTCAACTTTTACCTGTTGGCAGTTGGGACACTGAGCTATGAATTCAGCTATCCCCTTCTTCATTCCTGTCCACCAGTAGATTTCTTTTATATCGTGGTACATTTTCGTCAAACCTGGGTAGAGAGAATAACGGGCATAATGTACCTCGCCCATAATCTGCTGTCGAAGCCCTGCATCATCTGGAACACAAAGGCGATCTTTATATTGCAATACCCCATCCTCAGTTATCTGAAAATCTGTCACCTCTCCTTGCTGAACTTTGTTTCTAAGCTGAACCAGGCTAGGATTTTCACACTGTCGTTCCTTTACTTCCACGACTAAAGACGACACTGCGGTGTTCTGGATTACCGTTCTATTGTCCTCTGTTTCTGCTACACGAATGGCTAAACTAGCTAACTGATGCAATTCCCGGGCTAATTCCCGCTGCACAGGTTGTAAGTCTGCCAAACTCCCCATAGACTTACGGCTAAGGGCGTCTGCCACCACATTGGCCCTTCCTGGGTGATATAAAATATTCACATCATAGTCTTTCAACAGCTCTAACCAGCGACACTGCCGCAAGTTCAGTTCTTTCTGGGTGAAGATATACTGTAGGCTTTTATGATCAGTGAAAATATCCACATGGACGCCATACAAGTAATGTCTCCATATCTTCAAGGCGTGAATCACTGCGACCAATTCCAGGTCATGGGTAGGATAGTTCTTTTCATGTTTCCTCAGTTGTCTAGAAGCATAAGCAATTACTTTACCATGCTACATCAACACACATCCTAACCCAACACCCGAAGCATCACAATAAACTGCATAACCTGTTGTACCTTCTGGCAATGCTAATACTGGAGCTGATGTTAACCTGTCTTTCAATTCCTGGAAGCTCTGCTCACATGCCTCAGTCCACTGAAATTTTGCTGCCTTCTGCATCAGTTTAGTCAGAGGTGTTGCTAAGGTGGAAAATCCTTCATCAAACCTCCTGTAGTACCCTGCTAATCCCAGGAAACTACGTACCTCGATCGGAGTGGTAGGTTTGGGCCATGTTTTCACTGCTTCTATTTTCTGTGTATCTACCTATATACCAGTATCCGACACGATGCCCTAAAATGGATACTGAATTCAGCCAAAATTCACATTTATAGAACTTGGCATATAGTTGACAGTCTTTGAGAATCTAGAGCACTATCCGCAAATAATCCTGGTGGTCTGCCTCTGAACGAGAATACACCAGAATATCGTCAATAAATACTATCATGAACAGGTCTAGGTATGGTCTGAAAATACTATTCATCAGGTCCATAAATACTGCTGGAGCATTCGTCAGCCCAAAGGTCATGACTAAGAATTCAAAATGGCCGTATCTAGTCCTGAAGGCAGTCCTTGAAATGTCCCTTTCACGAACCCGAACCTGATGATATCCGGACCTTAAGTCAATTTTGGAGAAATATCTAGCTCCCTGTAACTGACCAAACAAATCATCTATCCTGGGAAGTGGATACTTATTCTTGATCGTAACTTTATTCAGCTGCCAATAGTCTATACACATACAGAGAGAGTCGTCCTTCTTTCTCACAAACAGAACTAGCACACCCCAAGGTGAAGTACTCAACCTGATAAAGCCCTTATCTAATAAATCTTTCAACTGCTCCTTTAGTTCTCTGAGTTCAGCAGGAGCCATGCGATAAGGGGGAATTGATATGGCCTGGGTGCCTGGTAATAAATCAATTGCAAAGTCTATTTCCCTTTCTGGGGGAATACCTCATCTGGAAATACATCGGGGAATTCATTCACCACTGGAACAGACTTGAGAGTCGAAGGCTCTACCCGAACATCCTAAACTCTGACAATGTGGTAAATGCACCCCTTGGCTATCAACTTTCTCGCCCGAAGATAGGAAATAAACCTACCTTTTGGCATAGCTATACTGCCCTTCCACTCTTGTACTGCCTCCCCTGGAAAGTGGAATCGGACCATCTTGGTCCAGCATTCTACATTGGCATTGCATGGAGCTAACCAATCCATACCCATAATGGCGTCAAAATCAACCATTTCTAACTCTACCAAATCTGCTGTGGTCTGACGGTTAGCAACCTCTACTGTACACACTCGATAAACCCTTCTGGCTATAATAGAGTCACCGACGGGTGTAAATACTGAAAAGGGTTGCTGAAGCAGTTCTGGTACAATACTGAACTTTCGAGCCACTAATGGGGTAACATAGGACAAGGTAGATCCCGAATCGATCAATACATAAGCAGGGTGAGAGCAAATAGTCATCATACCTGTCACAATATTTGGAGATGCCTCTGAATCCTGTCTCCCTAGTAATGCATAGGTACGGCTTGGCCCCGCACCTAAACTGGAGGCCCCTGATCTGCCTCGGCCTCTACTTGCTGGAACTGAGGGCCTGCCCCCTGCTGAGGATGCTGGAGCTTGTGACCCTGCTGATGACCGGTCTTATCGATCCCGGTCACCCTAACCTCTGGCTGGGCAATCTCTCATCAGTTGACCCTCTTGGCCACAAATATAACACCCCGTGGAGCCATATCTGCATGCTCCAGAGTGGCGTCGGCTACAAATAGGGCAAAGTGGTAGTGTATACCTACTCTACTCTACCGTCCTCTGTTGTGGTGAATCTGCTGTCTGCGAACCTCCGCCGAACTCTGACTGCCCCCGGCGATTAAACCTGCCCCTCTGCTGTTGTGATAGAGGCGGGGGTCTAGGTGGCCTATTTGACAATTGTGGCCTGGGTCCTCCCAGGACCTCCCCCTGTAACTCAACTGGCCTATCCCTGTGGCGCTATTCCTGACTGGTTCTCCTGATCTCCCGTTGCCGCTGTCTGATGCCCTCAATATTCTGAGCGAATGCCTGAACTCGGGCAATATCCATGTCCTCTCGTAGAGTAGCCATAATAAAAGTCTCAAAATACTCTGGATTCAATCCAATGATGAAATGGTGTACTCTGGATGTCATGGTATCAACAAAGGCTGGCGCATACCGGGCCAAAGAATCAAACCGCAGGGCGTATTCTCGAACACTCATTGCCCCCTGCTCCAGGTGTAAATACTTATCAACCCGGGCCTGTTGAATCTCCCGTGGTAGATAAAGATCCAGAAAATCCTCTGAGAAGCCAGACCAGGTCGGAGGGGAAACATCTCTCCCTCGGGACCTTTCCCAACTCTCGTACCACAACACAGCGATGTCCCATAAATGGAATACCGCCAATTCGACCGACTCTGTGGGTGTGGCATGCATTACCCTGAAGATTCTCTGCATCTGGTCTAGAAAATCCTGGGGGTCCTCTGTCCTATTTGTACCTGTAAACTGCGGGGGACTTAGTGCCATAAATTCTCGGACCCTCAAACTCCTGGGCCCTCCTGACGACTCTGCAGCTATAGATGGCATCGGCTGACGCTGAGCGGCCATCATTTGTGTTAACATGACTTCTGCACTCTTGACCACCTGATCAGACGGTACAGGCATGGGGACTGCTGGAGGTGGTGTCGTCCCAAGTGGCTCTTGATGTGGTGGAGACTACTGAGAAGTTTGGGACAATGCCTCTATATAGCCCTCAGATCAGGCTGATTCTAAACGAGGCTGAGGCATCCTGCTGGTGCCCTCTCCTGCTGTTGTATCCAACCTTCGTCCTGTGATAGGATGTCGCTGGTCTGACATTTTATCTGTAAACAAAGAGTATAGTAAGCTCTAGGGACTCAACCCTATATTATACCGCTCTATAGCACGACTGAATGAGAAGAAAAAGTAACCATCCTATCATGCCTTCCAGCCTCTTGTCTATAGTATGTGGTGCACAACACATCCATAGATAAGACTCCACTTATCACGACTTGCAGACTCCCTTGGATACGACCTACTCTGATACCAAGTTTTTCACGCCCCGCCTTGGGAGGCATGACTAGCACCTGGTGCCCTACTAGGACCTGGACTGCTGGACCACCGAGCCTAAGCACTTCTGGTGCCACGCTGGCTCTAATTCTGGATTTATGAAAACAACGGGCTATATAACGGCTGTAAATACAGCCTCCGACCGACTAGGCCTATAGCCACCTATAGGAAAATAATAGCTAACCAGAACAACTGAACATACGGGAACCTATGCGGGCCGACAAGGCCACCATGCTTACTAGTTCATCTGAGAAATGAAAAAAAGTACCAAGCTACTATGTGACCAACAAGGTCACCACTACCAACTGAATAAGGCCCCATACGGCCGCTGCATACAACTGTAACACACATGTCACGCTCCGCCTTGGGGGGTATGACTGGCACCTGGTGCCCTAGTAGGACCTAGACTGCTATCTGGTGAGCCTAAGCACATCTGGTGTCTGGCTGGCTCTAACTCAAATTTCTGGAAACAAAGGGCTATATAACGGCTGTAAACACAGCCCCCGGCCCATTGGCCTATAGCCACCTGTACCTGTAATGACAGCTAACCAGAAACATACTACTATAGGGGAACCTATGCGGGCCGACAAGGCCACCATGCTGTCTAGTTCTCTGTATCTCAACAATAACATGCTAACTAATTACGTGACCGGCAAGGTCATCACTACTGACTGATTATGGCCACACACGGTCAACAGGAACAGAAATAACAAATAACTATAACAAGCTGCACGGCCTCACACGACCGGCTCGACTGACCATAGGGAAATATATACAGACTGCAAGCCTCTACGAATACTGTAAGAAAATAGTGGAAATGATCGGGACAAGGCCCCGACCTACCCATACTGTACAACAAAAGAAAAGGAGCTACACCTCGGGGAATCAGACTCCGGAAGACAGGAGCTGATGACTCACTCGCTGGCTGGAATCACGAGGGATCGGCTCCTCGTCCGTGAGTACCTGCAGGCAAGTAATACAGCGCCCCACTGGGTGTCAGTACCACAGGTACTGAGCATGTAAAGCAACTAAAATACACAACTGAAATGAATAACAACAGTAACATGACATATAAGCAGAAAGTAGCTGAGTCTATCTAGCTGAGAATAACTGGGGAGAGTTTATTTATTCTATAACTAAACTGAGCGTACCTGATGACGTGTCATCCTCCTGTCTATCAGTATCTAATAGCACATATAGGTATATATATAAATACACACAATACCTGACCGACCCCCATAAGCCGGAAGGTGCCAACCAACACACAGTCTATTTACCCCTACCCGGGTCTAAACCAACCAAAAATAAGTCACTCCATTCATCTGACAACTGTGAGCTCCTCCTACCGGTCCCCTTGGGTACGTAGCTCAGGCTTGGCCTCTGACAATAAACTGTGTCTGAGTCCGAAGACTCCTACCTCTGGGCGCAGGTGCACGCGGGGTGTGTAATAAAAACTGCCCCTGGGTGCAAGCACGCAACAGGGTGATTTTATAAAAATATGTATCTGAAACTGCCCCCGGCCACAAGCGCACACAGAGTGTTCTGCCCCTGTAAACAGGGTGGACTGGCTCTGCGCAGAGTAAACTGAACTACCCCTGCAAGCAGGGTGGTCTGGACCGTATTATCATGGTGGTCGGCCATCATCGTCCTCTAGGCAGACGACATCGCCCAGCTGGTGGCGGTATCTGAATCTGGTATCGACACAGCTATAACCCAGGGGCGGTGGAGATGCTAAAAGGGACACCCACATGCCACAACAAGTCTCAACAAACAAATAGCACATAAAAATAGCAAGCATGTATAATTGAAAAGACTATCTGGAATCTAACTTCTTATTCTGATCTGTTTCTATACTGAACTGATTCTTACTAATTATACTGATTCTGCAATCTCTGTTTAACTGTACGGCTAATCTGTAGCCATGATATTATCTGTCTGAATGGCTAATCTGTAGCCATAACTGTCTGTCTATCAGATCTTTCTTTACTGACTGTTATCACGCAAATCTGTTCCTTTTTATTCTACAACATGCTTGCTATTCACATAATGGGATGTACTGAATCTGAACTACTAACTTGCCCTTGGGCACATGCTTTTCTAACTTTCAGACTGAATACAATACAGCAACGCAAACCAGAATCTACTAGACTTACTCAATTCTCATCATTCAACTCCGAGAGTTTCAAATGCGGAGTTTACTATGATTCATATAGCTTAAAGCTTACTAACTTGCCGAAGAACAACTTCACATACCTTATCCTTGAACTATCCGTCTGTCGGACGAGGCTCGGCCAATACTTCAACTATTTCTCCCAACTGCATTCATAAATATGTCAATTAATACTAAATATAGCTTTATTCCAAAGAACAACGTCACTTTCGATATAATTATAGCCTAAACTTAGGCTTATCGAAAGACGGCCAAAAACTCGCTATTTTCCAGAAGTCCAGAAGGGAGAAGTATTCACTTCAGAGCTAGGAGCACATAGACACTAATTTGGAGTAATTTTACTTACTTTGGTTCGGTAGCTCGATGATTCGCCGGCCGTATTTCGCGAAACAAAAATCGTAGAAATGCTCTCTGCTGCTAAATACCTCGGTACCTGAGGTTAATTTGAGTTTAGACTTCGTTTGGCAGCATAATCAAACGGATATATATTACTTTCCTTCGTCTCTCCCTGTTTCACGCTTGCTAGAAGTTCTCTTATGGAAATTATGATTAATTTAAAGGGAGCTTATCATTACTTAAAGGGGGCTACTATTAATTAGAGGAAATTATTATTAATTAAAGGAGATTATTGTTAATTAAAAGAAATTATTATTAATTAAAGGAAATTATCTTATGGGAATTATTATTAATTAAAGTAAATTACATTACAAACTGATCTCCATGTACTTGGACACTATAAATCGCATTTTGCCTTGTGACGCGCCGACTTGGCGCTTGTCCGATCTTTCCCCGGGCCTTTTTCTAGCATGCATGGCTTTCAAATATTCTTAACCAACACGTGAATAGGCCATCTATGTGCCGGAAATTTTACGGGGTATAAAATTCTCCCCCCCCCCCCTTAAGAACATTCGTCCTCGAATGTAAACTTCTATCTAGAGGACTTCCCAACTTACTACCTAGAAAAAATTTCGGCAGAGTTTCCCCTGTAATATGGATTATAGCAAAAACCTGAAATGCAGAAAAGTCCAACACAGGTACTGCACGCAATGCTTTAAGATTCACTGGATAGCTAAACATCAATCTTTCTCACTTATACATATACAACCATAAGGTACTACATAAGTAATAACACGGACATACCTGTCGCCTGACTAGGTCTGGAATAGATGGGGATATCTAGCTTTCATATCTTCTTCAGCTTCCCACGTCATCTCCTCTCGGTTCCTGTTACGCCACAATACCTTGACAGATGCAATATCCTTAGTTCTCAATCTACGAACCTGCCTGTCTAGGATGGCGACTGGAACCTCTTCATAGGCCAGCTCTTCGGTAACCTGGATATCCTGGACTGGGACTGCTCTGGATGGGTCTCCTATGCATTTCCTCAGCATGGACACATGAAAGACGGGATGAACGGATTCTAGCTCTGGAGGCAAGTTCAACTCATATGCTACTCGGCCTATCCTCCGATGAATCTGATAAGGACCAACAAACCTCGGACTGAGCTTACCCTTCTTACCGAATCTCATCACCCCTTTCATCGGAGATACTTTCAGAAATACCCAGTCATTCACATTAAACTCCAGGTCTCTGCGCCGTACATCTGCATATGATTTCTAGCAACTCTGTGCAGTCAATAGGCGTTCTCTGATAAGCTTGACTTTCTCTTCTGACTGCTGAACAATATCTGGCCCAATTATCGCTGATTCCCCTACTTCGAACCAGCCAACCGGCGATCTACACTTTCGCCCGTATAAAGCCTCAAAAGGTGCCATCTGAATAGCCAAGTGATAGCTATTATTATAAGCAAATTCTATCAGCGGCAAATGCTCGTCCCAGCTACCACCAAAGTCTAGCACACACGCTCGCAGCATATCCTCGAGCGTCTGAATAGTGCGCTCAGCCTGTCTGTCTGTCTGAGGGTGGAAAGCTGTGCTCAGATTAATCTGCGTTCCCAGTCCCTTCTGGAACGATTGCCAAAACCTAGCCGTGAACTGCGCTCCTCTGTCTGAAATAATGGATACTGGCACTCCGTGCAATCTGACTATCTCTCGGATATACAACTCCGCATAATCTTCAGCCGAGAAAGTAGTTCTGACTGGCAGGAAATGAGCTGATTTAGTCAATCTGTCAACTATTACCCATATAGAGTCATGCCTGCGTCTAGTACGGGGTAATCCTGCCACAAAATCCATATTCACTACTTCCCATTTCCAGAGAGGTACAGCTATGTCCTGAGTTAACCCGCCTGGCTTCTGGTGTTCTGCTTTCACCTGTTGGCAGTTAGGACACTGGGCTACAAATTCAGCAATTTCCCTTTTCATACCTGGCCACCAGTAGTTCTCTTTGATGTCATGGTACATTTTTGTCACACCAGGGTGAAGGGAATAACGGGCGTAATGTACCTCGTTCATAATCCGCTGGCGGAGGTCTGAAACATTGGGAACACATAAACGATCTTTACAACGCAGCACTCCATCCTCTGTTACTCGGAACCTTGGCGCCTTCCCTAGCGGAATGTAATCTTTAAGCTAAACTAGGTCAGGATCCTCAAATTGTCGTTCTTTCACTTCCACAACCAACGATGACACGGCAGTGTTCTGAATCACCGCTCTACCGTCCTCTGTTTCTGCTACACGAACGACTAGGCTAGCTAACTGATGTATCTCTCTGACCAATTCCCGCTGCTCGGGCTGCAAATAAGCCAAGCTCCCCATGGACTTTCGACTGAGAGCGTCTGCTACAACATTAGCTTTTCCTGGGTGGTACAGAATGTTCACATCATAATCTTTTAACAACTCCAACCAGCGCCGTTGCCGCAGATTCAGCTCCCTCTGAGTGAAGATATACTGTAGGCTCTTGTGATCTGTGAAAATATCAACATGGACGCCGTACAGGTAATGTCTCCACATTTTCAAGGTGTGGATCACTGTGGCTAACTCCAGGTCGTGGGTAGGATAATTCCTCTCGTGTTTCCTCAGCTGTCTGGAGGCATATGCAATCACCTTACCATGCTGCATCAACACACAATCCAACCCAACGCCTGATGCGTCGCAATATACTGAATAACCTTCTGTACCTTCCGGCAAGGCTAGCACTGGGGCGGAGGTTAATCTATCTTTCAACTCCTGGAAGCTCTGCTCGCATGCCTCTGTCCACTGAAACCTTGCTGCTTTCTGCGTCAGTTTAGTCAGAGGTGCTGCTATGGTAGAGAATCCCTCAACAAACCTCCTGTAGTATCCCGCTAATCCCAGAAAACTGCGGACCTCGATCGGAGTGGTAGGCCTGGGCCATGATTTGACTGCTTCTATCTTCTGTGTGTCAACCTGTATACCAGCATCCGACACAATATGCCCCAAAAAGGCTACCGAATTAAGCCAGAATTCACACTTAGAGAATTTAGCATATAACTGGCGGTCCCTGAGGATCTGGAGCACTGTCCGCAAATGAGTCCGGTGATCTGCTTCAGAGCGAGAATACACCAGAATATCATCAATAAACACTATTACGAACAAGTCCAGGAAAGGTCTGAAAATACTGTTCATCAGGTCCATGAATACTGCTGGGCATTCGTTAACCCAAAGGACATAACTAGAAATTCAAAGTGTCCATATCGGGTCCTGAACGCCGTTTTGGGAATATCTCTCTCACGAACTCGAACCTGGTGATATCCGAACCGCAAGTCAATCTTAGAAAAGTATCTGGCTCCCTGTAACTGATCAAATAAATCATCAATCCTGGGAAGCGGGTACTTGTTCTTCACTGTAACTTTGTTTAATTGCCGAAAATCTATGTACATCCGGAGTGAGCCATCTTTCTTTCTCACAAATAGAACTGGTGCACCCCATGGTGAAGTACTCGGCCTAATAAAACCTTTATCCAACAAGTCTTTCAGCTGCTCCTTTAATACTCTGAGTTCTGCAAGAGCCATGCGATAAGGAGGAATCGATATCGGCTGGGTGCCTGGTAA